>CM056209.1:51947438-53241016 GCA_029692085.1 Gymnothorax javanicus
GGGAAAAGAATGAACACAAACCGCCTGTAGGAGGGAAAAGAATGAACACAAAACCGCCTGTAGGAGGGAAAAGAATGAACACAAACCGCCTGTAGGAGGAAAAGAATGAACACAAAACCGCTGTAGGAGGGAAAAGAATGAACACAAAACCGCCTGTAGGAGGAAAAAGAATGAACAACAAAACCGCCTGTAGGGGGAGGGAGGAAAAACAAAACCGCCTGAATGAACACAAAACCGCCTGTAGGAGGGAAAAGAATGAACACAAACCGCCTGTAGGAGGGAAAAGAATGAACACAAAACCGCCTGTAGGAGGGAAAAGAATGAACACAAACCGCCTGTAGGAGGGGAAAAGAATGAACACAAACCACCTGTAGGAGGGAAAAGAATGAACACAAACCACCTGTAGGAGGGAAAAGAATGAACACAAACCACCTGAAGGAGGGAAAAGAATGAACACAAACCGCCTGCAGGAGGGAAAAGAATGAACACAAACCGCCTGTAGGAGGGAAAAGAATGAACACAAACCGCCTGTAGGAGGGAAAAGAATGAACACAAACCGCCTGTAGGAGGGAAAAGAATGAACACAAACCGCCTGTAGGAGGGAAAAAGAATGAACACAAACCGCCTGTAGGAGGGAAAAGAATGAACACAAACCGCCTGTAGGAGGGAAAAGAATGAACACAAACCGCCTGTAGGAGAGAAAAGAATGAACACAAGCTGTAGGAGGGAAAAGAATGAACACAAACCGCCTGTAGGAGGGAAAAGAATGAACACAAACCGCCTGTAGGAGGGAAAAGAATGAACACAAACCGCCTGTAGGAGGGAAAAGAATGAACACAAACCGCCTGTAGAGGGAAAAGAATGAACACAAAACGCCTGTAGGAGGGAAAAGAATGAACACAAACTGCCTGTAGGAGGGAAAAGAATGAACACAAACCGCCTGTAGGAGGGAAAAGAATGAACACAAACCGCCTGTAGGAGGGAAAAGAATGAACACAAAACCGCCTGTAGGAGGAAAAGAATGAACACAAAACCGCCTGTAGGAGGGAAAAGAATGAACACAAACCGCCTGTAGGAGGGAAAAGAATGAACACAAAACCGCCTGTAGGAGGGAAAAGAATGAACACAAAAACACCTGTAGGAGGGAAAAGAATGAACACAAAAAGGATGAAAAAGAAACACAAAAACTGTAGGAGGGAAAAGAATGAACAAAAACCGCCTGTGGGAGGAAAAGAATGAACACAAACCGCCTGTAGGAGGGAAAAGAATGAACACAAACCGCCTGTAGGAGGGAAAAGAATGAACACAAACCGCCTGTAATGGAAAAGAATGAACACAAACCGCCTGTAGGAGGAAAAAGAATGAACACAAAACCGCCTGTAGGGGGAAAAATGAATGAACACAAACCGCCTGTAGGGAGGGAAAAGAATGAACACAAACCACCTGTAGGAGAAAAAGAATGAACACAAAAAACCGCCTGTAGGAGAAAAGAAAAGAATGAACAGAAAACACAAATGAGGGAAAAGAATGAACACAAAAACTGCCTGTAGGAGGGAAAAAATGAACACAAACCGCCTGTAGGAGAGAAAAGAAAAAAAGAATGGGAAAAGAATGAACACAAACCACCTGTAGGAGGGAAAAGAATGAACACAAACCGCCTGTAGGAGGGAAAAGAATGAACACAAACCGCCTGTAGGAAAAAGAATGAACACAAACCGCCTGTAGGAGGGAAAAGAATGAACACAAACCGCCTGTAGGGAGGGAAAAGAATGAACACAAACCACCTGTAGGAGGGAAAAAGAATGAACACAAACTGCCTGTAGGAAAAAAAGAATGAACACAAACTGTAGGAGGGAAAAGAATGAACACAAAACCGCCTGTAGGAGGGAAAGAATGAACACAAACCGCCTGTAGGAGGAAAAAGAATGAACACAAACCGCCTGTAGGAGAGAAAAGAATGAACACAAAACGTAGGAGGGAAAAGAATGAACACAAACTGCCTGGAGGGAAAAGAATGAACACAAACCGCCTGTAGGAGGGAAAAGAATGAACACAAACCGCCTGTAGGAGGGAAAAAGAATGAACAAAAGAATGAACACAAAACCGCCTGTAGGAGGGAAAGAATGAACACAAACCGCCTGTAGGAGGGAAAAAGAATGAACACAAACCACCTGTAGGGGAAAAGAATGAACACAAACCACCTGTAAGAAAAAGAATGAACACAAAACCGCCTGTAGGAGGGAAAAGAATGAACACAAACCGCCTGTAGGAGGGAAAAGAATGAACACAAACCGCCTGTAGGAGGGAAAAGAATGAACACAAAACCGCCTGTAGGAGGGAAAAGAATGAACACAAACCACCTGTAAGAGGGAAAAGAATGAACACAAACCGCCTGTAGGAGGGAAAAGAATGAACACAAACCACCTGTAGGAGGGAAAAGAATGAACACAAACCGCCTGTAGGAGGGAAAAGAATGAACACAAACCGCCTGTAGGAGGGAAAAGAATGAACAAAAACGAGAAAAGAATGAACACAAACCGCCTGTAGGAGGGAAAAGAATGAACACAAACCGCCTGTAGGAGAGAAAAGAATGAACACAAACCGCCTGTAGGAGGGAAAAGAATGAACACAAACCGCCTGTAGGAGGGAAAGAATGAACACAAACCGCCTGTAGGAGGGAAAAGAATGAACACAAACCGCCTGTAGGAGGGAAAAGAATGAACACAAAACAAAAAAAAGAATGAACACAAACCGCCTGTAGGAGGGAAAAGAATGAACACAAACCGCCTGTAGGAGGGAAAAGAATGAACACAAACCGCCTGTAGGAGGAAAAGAATGAACACAAACCGCCTGTAGGAGGGAAAAGAATGAACACAAACCACCTGTAGGAGGGAAAAGAATGAACACAAACCACCTGTAAGAGGGAAAAGAATGAACACAAACTGCCTGTAGGAGAGAAAAGAATGAACACAAACCGCCTGTAGGAGGGAAAAGAATGAACACAAACCGCCTGTAGGAGGGAAAAGAATGAACACAAACCGCCTGTAGGGGGGGGAAAAATGAATGAACACAAAAGAGAATGAACACCTGTAGGAGGGAAAAGAATGAACACAAACCGCCTGTAGGAGGAAAAAAACTGCCTGAATGAACACAAAACCGCCTGTAGGGAAAGGGGAAAAGAATGAACACAAACCAAAATCTGTAGGAGGGAAAAGAATGAACACAAACCGCCTGTAGGAGGGAAAAGAATGAACACAAACCGCCTGTAGGAGGGAAAAGAATGAACACAAACCGCCCTGAAAAGAATGAACACAAACCGCCTGTAGGAGGGAAAGAATGAACACAAACCGCCTGTAGGAGGGAAAAGAATGAACACAAACCGCCTGTAGGAGGGAAAGAATGAACACAAACCGCCTGAACACAAACCAAACCAGGAAAAAAGAATGAACACAAACCGCCTGTAGGAAAAGAAAACACAAACCGCCTGAAGGGAAAAAGAATGAACACAAACCACCTGTAGGAGGGAAAAGAATGAACACAAACCACCTGTAGGAGGGAAAGAATGAACACAAACCGCCTGTAGGAGGGAAAAGAATGAACACAAACCGCCTGTAGGAGGGAAAAGAATGAACACAAAACCGCCTGTAGGAGGGAAAAGAATGAACACAAACCGCCTGTAGGAGGGAAAAGAATGAACACAAACCGCCTGTAGGAGGGAAAAGAATGAACACAAACTGCCTGAAGGAGGGAAAAGAATGAACACAAACCGCCTGTAGGAGGGAAAAGAATGAACACAAACCGCCTGTAGGAGGGAAAAGAATGAAAAAAACCGAAAAAGAACACAAAACACAAACCGCCTGTAGGAGGGAAAAGAATGAACACAAAACCGCCTGTAGGAGGGAAAAGAATGAACACAAACCGCCTGTAGGAGGGAAAAGAATGAACACAAAAACCACAAAGAATGAACAAAAACGCCTGTAATGAAGAATGAACAAAACCACCTGTAGGAGGGAAAAGAATGAACACAAACCGCCTGTAGGAGGGAAAAGAATGAACACAAACCGCCTGTAGGAGGGGAAAGAATGAACACAAACCGCCTGTAGGAGGGAAAAGAATGAACACAAACCGCCTGTAGGAGAGAAAAGAATGAACACAAACCGCCTGTAGGAGGGAAAAGAATGAACACAAACTGCCTGTAGGAGGGAAAAGAATGAACACAAACCGCCTGTAGGAGGGAAAAGAATGAACACAAACCGCCTGTAGGAGGGAAAAGAATGAACACAAACCGCTGTGGAGGGAAAAAATGAACACAAAACTACCTGTAGGAGAGAAAAGAATGAACACAAAACCCCTGTAGGAGGGAAAAAATGAAACAAACCGCCTGAACAAGAATGAAAACAAAACCGCCTGTGGAGGGAAAAGAGGGGAAAAGAATGAACACAAAAAACACCTGTAGGAGGGAAAGAATGAACACAAAAAAACGCCTGTAGGAGGGGAAAAGAATGAACACAAAAACCGCCTGTAGGAGGGAAAAGAATGAACACAAAACTGCCTGTAGGAGGAAAAAAGAATGAACACAAAAACCTGTAGGAGGGAAAAGAATGAACAAAACCGCCTGTACAAAAAAGAATGAACACAAACCGCCTGAGGGAAAAGAATGAACACAAACCGCCTGTAGGAGGGGAAAAGAATGAACACAAAACCGCCTGTAGGGAGGGAAAAGAATGAACACAAACCACCTGTAGGAGGGAAAAGAATGAACACAAACCGCCTGTAGGAGGGAAAAGAATGAACACAAACCGCCTGTAGGGGAGAAAAGAATGAACACAAACCACCTGTAGGAGGGAAAAGAATGAACACAAACCACCTGTAGGAGGGAAAAGAATGAACACAAACCGCCTGTAGGAGGGAAAAGAATGAAAACCGCCTGAAAAAAAGAATGAACAGGTAGGAGGGAAAAGAATGAACACAAACCGCCTGTAGGAGGGAAAAGAATGAACACAAACCGCACAGGGGAAAAAGAATGAACACAAAACCGCCTGTAGGGGGAAAAGAATGAAAAAACCACCTGTAGGAGGGAAAAGAATGAACACAAACCGCCTGAAGGGAAAAGAATGAACACAAAACCTGCCTGGAGGAGGGAAAGAATGAACACAAAAACACCTGTAGGGAGGAAAAGAATGAACACAAACCGCCTGTAGGAGGGAAAAGAATGAACACAAACCTGCCTGAAAAGGAGGAAAATAGAATGAAAAAACAATGAACACAAAATGCCTGTAATGAAAGAATGAACACAAACCGCCTGTAGAGAAAAGAATGAACACAAACCGCCTGTAGGAGGGAAAAGAATGAACACAAACCGCCTGTAGGAGGGAAAAGAATGAACACAAACCGCCTGTAGGAGGGAAAAAGAATGAACAAAACCGCCTGTAGGAGGGAAAAGAATGAACACAAACCGCCTGTAGGAGGGAAAAGAATGAAACAAAACCGCCTGTAGGAGGGAAAGAAATGAACACAAAACCGCCTGTAGGAGGAAAAGAATGAACACAAACCGCCTGTAAGGGAAAAGAATACACAAACCGCCTGTAGGAGGGAAAAGAATGAACACAAACCGCCTGTAGGAGGGAAAAGAATGAACACAAAACCGCCTGTAGGAGGGAAAAAGAATGAACACAAACCGCCTGTAAGAATGAACAGGGAAAAAAGAATGAACACAAAACCGCCTGTAGGAGGGAAAAGAATGAACAAAACTGCCTGTAGGGGGGAAAAGAATGAACAAAAACCGCCTGTAGGAGGGAAAAGAATGAACACAAACCGCCTGTAGGAGGGAAAAGAATGAACACAAACCGCCTGTAGGAGGGAAAAGAATGAACACAAACCACCTGTAGGAGGGAAAAGAATGAACACAAAACCCTGCTGTAGGGGGAAAGAATGAACACAAACCGCCTGTAGGAGGGAAAAGAATGAACACAAACCGCCTGTAGGAGGGAAAAGAATGAAACAAAAAGGAGGGAAAAGAATGAACACAAACCGCCTGTAGGGGAAAAGGGAAAAAAAACAGAATGAACACAAAACCGCCTGTAGGAGGAAAAAGAATGAACACAAACCGCCTGTAGGAGGGAAAAGAATGAACACAAACCGCCTGTAGGGAGGAAAAAAGAACACAAACCACCTGTAAGGGGAAAAGAATGAACACAAACCACCTGTAAGGGGGAAAAGAATGAACACAAACCGCCTGTAGGAGGGAAAAGAATGAACACAAAACCGCCTGCCTGAGGAAAAGAATGAAAAGAAACCGCCTGAAAACAATGAACACAAACCTGTAGGAGGAAAAGAATGAACACAAACCACCTGTAGGAAAAGAAAAGAATGAAGGGAGGAAAAATGAACACAAACCGCCTGTAGGAGGGAAAAGAATGAACACAAACCGCCTGTAGGAGGGAAAGAATGAACACAAACCGCCTGTAGGAGGGAAAAGAATGAACACAAACCGCCTGTAGGAGGGAAAAGAATGAACACAAAACCGCCTGTAGGAGGGAAAAGAATGAACACAAAACCACCCTGTAGGAGGAATGAACACAAACACAAACTGTAGGAGGGGGAAAGAATGAACACAAACACCTGTAAGGGAAAAGAATGAACACAAACGGAGGAGGGAAAAGAATGAACACAAACCACCTGTAGGAAAGAATGAAAAAAACTGCTGAATGAAAAAGAATGAACAAAACCGCCTGTGGGAGGAAAAGAATGAACACAAACCGCCTGTAGGAGGGAAAAAAATGAACACAAACTGCCTGTAGGAGGGAAAAGAATGAACACAAACCGCCTGTAGGAGGGAAAAGAATGAACACAAACCGCCTGTAGGAGGGAAAAGAATGAACACAAAACCGCCTGTAGGAGGGAAAAGAATGAACACAAATGAACACAACCTGTAGGAGGGAAAAGAATGAACACAAACCGCCTGTAGGAGGGAAAAGAATGAATGAAAACAAAAAAGAATGAACACAAAAGGAGGGGAAAAGAATGAACACAAACCGCCTGTAGGAGGGAAAAAAAATGAACACAAACCGCCTGTAGGAGGGAAAAGAATGAACACAAACCGCCTGTAGGAGGGAAAAGAATGAAAACAAACCGCCTGTAGGAGGGAAAAGAATGAACACAAACCGCCTGTAGGGGAAAAGAATGAAAAAACCGCCTGTATGAATGAACAAAAACCGCCTGTAGGAGGGAAAAGAATGAACACAAACCACCTGTAGGAGGGGAGAGAATGAACACAAACCGCCTGTAGGAGGGAAAAGAATGAACACAAAACCGCCTGTAGGAGGGAAAAGAATGAACACAAAACCGCCTGTAGGAGGGAAAAGAATGAACACAAACCGCCTGTAGGAGGGAAAAGAATGAACACAAACCGCCTGTAAGAGAACACAAACCGGAAAAGAATGAACACAAACCGCCGCCTGTAGGAAAAGAATGAACACAAAATGAACACAAACCGCCTGTAGGAGGGAAAAGAATGAACACAAACCGCCTGTAGGAGGGAAAAAGAATGAACACAAACCGCCTGTAGGAGGGAAAAGAATGAACACAAACCGCCTGTAGGAGGGAAAAGAATGAACACAAACTGCCTGTAGGAGGGAAAAGAATGAACACAAACCGCCTGTAGGAGGGAAAAGAATGAACACAAACCGAGGGAAAAGAATGAACACAAACCGCCTGTAGGAGGGAAAAGAATGAACACAAACCGCCTGTAGGAGGGAAAAGAATGAACACAAACCGCCTGTAGGAGGGAAAAGAATGAACACAAACCGCCTGTAAGGAGGGAAAACACAATGAACACAAACCAAACCGCCTGTAGGAGGGAAAAGAATGAACACAAACCGCCTGTAGGAGGGGAAAAGAATGAAAAGACAAAACCGCCTGTAGGAGGGAAAAGAATGAACACAAACCGCCTGTAGGGAGGAGGGAAAAGAATGAACACAAAACGCCTGTAGGGAGGGAAAAGAATGAACACAAACCGCCTGTAGGAGGAAAAGAATGAACACAAACCGCCTGTAGGGAAAAGAAAAGAATGAACACAAACCGCCTGTAGGAGGGGAAAAAAAGAATGAACACAAACCTTGCCTGTAAAAAAAGAATGAACACAAACCGCCTGTAGGAGGGAAAAGAATGAACACAAACCGCCTGTAGGAGGGGGAAGAATGAACACAATGAACAAGAATGAACACAAAAACGCCTGTAGGAGGGAAAAGAATGAACACAAACCGCCTGTAGGAGGAAAAGAATGAACACAAACCGCCTGTAGGAGGGGAAAAGAATGAACACAAACCGCCTGTAGGAGGGAAAAGAATGAACACAAACCGCCTGTAGGAGGGAAAGAATGAATGAACACAAAACCGCCTGTAGGAGGAAAAAAGAATGAACACAAACCGCCTGTAGGAGGGAAAAGAATGAACACAAACCGCCTGTGTAGGAGGGAAAAAGAATGAACACAAACCGCCTGTAGGAGGGGAAAAGAATGAACACAAACCTGTAGGAGGGAAAAGAATGAACACAAAACCACCTAGGAGGGAAAAGAATGAACACAAACCGCCTGTAGGAGGGGAAAAGAATGAACACAAACCGCCTGTAGGAGAGAAAAGAATGAACACAAACCGCCTGTAGGAGGGAAAAGAATGAACACAAACCGCCTGTAGGAGGGAAAAGAAAGAACACAAACCGCCTGTAGGGAGGGAAAAGAATGAACACAAACCGCCTGTAAGGAGGGAAAAGAATGAACACAAACCGCCTGTAGGAGGGAAAAGAATGAACACAAACCGCCTGTAGGAGGGAAAAAGAATGAACACAAACCGCCTGTAGGAGGGAAAAGAATGAACACAAACCGCCTGTAGGAGGGAAAAGAATGAACAAAACCGCCTGTAGGAGGGAAAAGAATGAACACAAACCGCCTGTAGGAGGGAAAAGAATGAACACAAACCGCCTGTAGGAGGGAAAAGAATGAACACAAACCGCCTGTAGGAGGGAAAAGAATGAACACAAAACGCCTGTAGGAGGGAAAAGAATGAACACAAACTGCCTGTAGGAGGGAAAAGAATGAACACAAACCACTGTAGGAGGGAAAAGAATGAACACAAACCACCTGTAGGAGGGAAAAAAAATGAACACAAAACCGCCTGTAGGGGGAAAAGAATGAACACAAAACCCGCCTGTAGGAGGGAAAAGAATGAACACAAACCGCCTGTAGGAGGGAAAAGAATGAACACAAACCGCCTGTAGGAGGGAAAAGAATGAACACAAACCGCCTGTAAGAGGGAAAAGAATGAACACAAACCACCTGTAGGAGGGAAAAGAATGAACACAAACCACCTGTAGGAGGGAAAAGAATGAACACAAACCACCTGAAAGAAAAGAATGAACACAAACTGTAGGAGGGAAAAGAATGAACACAAACCGCCTGTAGGAGAGAAAAGAATGAACACAAAACCGCCTGTAGGAAAAAGAATGAACACAAAACCGCCTGTAGGAGGGAAAAGAATGAACACAAACTACCTGTAGGAGGGAAAAGAATGAACACAAACCGCCTGTAGGAGAGAAAAGAATGAACACAAACCGCCTGTAGGAGGGAAAAGAATGAACACAAACCGCCTGTAGGAGGGAAAAAGAATGAACACAAACCGCCTGTAGGAGGGAAAAAGAATGAACACAAAACCGCCTGTAGGAGGGAAAGAATGAACACAAACCGCCTGTAGGAGGGAAAAGAATGAACACAAACCGCCTGTAGGAGGGAAAAGAATGAACACAAACCGCCTGTAGGAGGGAAAAGAATGAACACAAACCGCCTGTAGGAGAGAAAAGAATGAACACAAACCGCCTGTAGGAGGGAAAAGAATGAACACAAACCGCCTGTAGGAGGGAAAAGAATGAACAAAACCGCCTGTAAAAAAGAATGAACACAAACCGCCTGTAGGAGGGAAAAAAAGAATGAACACAAACCGCCTGTAGGGAGGGAAAAAAGAATGAACACAAACCGCCTGTAGGAGGGAAAAGAATGAACACAAACCGCCTGTAGGAGGGAAAAGAATGAACACAAACCACCTGTAGGAGGGAAAAGAATGAACACAAACCACCTGTAGGAGGGAAAAGAATGAACACAAACCGCCTGTAGAGGGAAAAGAATGAACACAAACCGCCTGTAGGAGGAAAGAATGAATGCAAACCGCCTGTAGGAGGGAAGAGAATGAAAACAAACAACCTGTCGGAGGGAAGAGAATGAACACAAACCGCCTATGGGGGGAAAAGAATGAACACAAACCGCCTGTAGGAGGGAAAAGAATGAACACAAACCGCCTGTAGGAGGGAAAAGAATGAACACAAACCGCCTGTAGGGAGAGAAAAGAATGAACACAAACCGCCTGTAGGGGGGAAAAGAATGAACACAAACCGCCTGTAGGAGGGAAAAAGAATGAACACAAAACCGCCTGTAGGAGGGAAAAGAATGAACACAAACCGCCTGTAGGAGGGAAAAGAATGAACACAAACCGCCTGTAGAGGGAAAAGAATGAACACAAACCACCTGTAGGAGGGAAAAGAATGAACACAAACCACCTGTAGGAGGGAAAAGAATGAACACAAACCGCCTGTAGGAGGGAAAAGAATGAACACAAAACTGCCTGTAGGAGGGAAAAGAATGAACACAAACCGCCTGTAGGAGGGAAAAGAATGAACACAAAACCGCCTGTAGGAGGGAAAAATGAATGAACACAAAACACAAAACCGCCTGTAGGAGGGAAAAAAGAATGAACACAAACCGCCTGTAGGAGGGAAAAGAATGAACACAAACCGCCTGTAAGAGGGAAAAGAATGAACACAAACCGCCTGTAGGAGGGAAAAGAATGAACACAAACCGCTAATAGAGGAGAAAAAGAATGAACACAAACCCGCCTGTAGGAGGGAAAAGAATGAACACAAACTGCCTGTAGGAGGAAAAGAATGAACACAAACCGCCTGTAGGAGGGAAAAGAATGAACACAACCCGCCTGTAGGAGGGAAAAGAATGAACACAAACTGCCTGTAGGAGGGAAAAGAATGAACACAAACCGCCTGTAGGAGGGAAGAGAATGAACACAAACCGCCTGTACTGAGTAAGCGGTTGATAAGTGGCAATGGAAACTGACCTGTTCCAGGATGTCTAACCCCTTTCATAAACTACTCATCAGTCAACAGCCACAGACATGCATTCAGCTGCTAATGGCCTATCTGATTACTAATGCATTACTGTTGAATGACGTGCACTTAGTAATTATGAAGATGATGATGATCATTATTATTATTATTGTTGTTGTTTTTGTTGTTGCTAATGCAGGAGTACAGTTTGTTTCAAACTATGTGGTTTGCTGTGTGAGTTTCATGCGCTTGGGCATGGATTTGTCTGTGTACGTGCATTTGTGTGTGTATGTGTGTCTGTGTGTGTGCGCACACCTCGGCATGGGTTTGTTTGTGTGCGTGCACTAGTGGGTAATGTGTGTGTGTGCATGCGTGTGTGTATGTGTGTGTGTGTGCACATTAGTGTGTAATGTGTGTTCGTGTGTGTGTGTGTGTGGTGTTTTTGTCTTGCCGCACACTTGGGCATGGGTTTGTTTGTGTACGTGCATTAGTGTGAAATGTGTGTGTGTGCACACATGTGTGTGTATGTGTGTATGTGTGTGTGTTTGTGTGTGCGCGCGCGCACACTTGGGCATGGGTTTGTCTGTGTGTGTGCATTAGTGTGTAATGTGTGTGTGTGTGTGTGTGTGTGTGTTCAAGCACAATGCATTTCCTTCTGACAGCCATCTCAGGAGAATATAAAACTCCTGTCGCACACCATCTCTGGCCTAGATATTCATATTCATTGCACAGTGTTCAACCGAGGTAATACTATCAATTCTTAACAGAAAAGAATTATTCCATTTTTTTTTTTTTTTGAGAAATATTGTTGGGGGAACGATGAAATGCATAAAACAGTTGAAAGTTCAGAAATTAAAAAATTCAATTGTGCCACTTTTTCAATTTCACTGACATGCTGAAAGACATTTATTAATTTCAGCAGTTCACTACTCAAGGATTACAATCGTGCTCATTTATAAACATTAATTTATGTCACACAGTAATCAATTACATGTGGCCATTTTTCCATTAGCCCAATGGAAGCATATAACATGTTTCACCTGAACAATTTCTTCATTCAGAGGTGCAGCCTGCCTTAAAAACCATGGAATTAATCAAATATACCCCCACTGAGGCACTGATTGCCACCCAATTCTCAGAATCGTGAAAATAAGGTGGGCTTACAAACACAGGGCTTGCAGCTCCTCTGGGCCAGTCTGTTCCAGTACGATGTGTCGTCCCGAGATTATTATTAATGGTGAGATGTGCTGCCCCTCTGACAGCAAGATGAAGTTGTCAGGGATGAACCTTGTGACACAGACAACAGCAAGACCCTGTTCCCATAATTTTTATCTCCAGCACACAACATCGAAAGGACATTAATTCCAGGTGAAGAAAAGGGAATGTAGTGCAGGGAAGGCTGGTAACGGATAAGAGTGGGAGAGAGAGAGCAGGAAATCTTCAGAGTGCCTCTACTACTCCATCTTACACCATCTCCATCTTCAGAGTATTAGTTAGAAGAATTAACTCATCTAGAGTATTAGTTACTAACTCTACTACTCCATTGTACAGAGTATTAGAAGAATCTACTCCATCTTACAGAGTATTAGTTAGAAGAATTAACTCTACTACTCCATCTTCTAGAGTATTAGTTAGAAGAATTAACTCTACTACTCCATCTTCTAGAAGAATATTAGAGAAGAATTAACTCTACTACTCCATCGCATCAGTATTAGTATTAGAAGAATTAACTCTATTACTCCATCTTTCAGAGTATTAGTTAGAAGAATTAACTCTACTACTCCATCGTACAGAGTATTAGTTAGAAGAATTAACTCTACTACTCCATCTTCTAGAGTATTAGTTAAAAGAATTAACTCTACTACTCCATCGTACAGAGTATTAGTTAGAAGAATTAACTCTACTACTCCATCTTTAGAAAGAATTAACTCTAAATTGAATTAACTACTATCTTTCAAAGTATTAGTTAGAAGAATTAACTCTATTACATCTTTAAGAGAGTATTAGAAGAATTAACTCTACTACCATCTTACAGAGTATTAGAAGAATTAACATACTTTTCAAAGTATTAGTTAGGAGAATTAGAATTAACTCTATTACTCCATCTTTCAGAGTATTAGTTAGAAGAATTAACTCTATTACTCCATCTTACTAGAGTATTAGTTAGAAGAATTAACTCTACAGAGTATTACTCCATACTCCATCTTCCAGAGTATTAGTTAGAAGAATTAACTCTACTACCCATCTTACAGATTAGTATTAGAAGAATTAACTCTACTACTCCATCTTACAGAGTATTATTTAGCAGAATTTAAAACCTGCATAGAATTTTCTCAAAGAACATTCTTCTGTCCATACCTGAAAATTATAATCCGCTGTTTTATTGTTACGTGCGGGTGCGTTTTCACCTCCTGCAGGTATATTTTCTCTGTGCAATCTGGAGCTCCAGTTAACGGTGCAGCTGACTCACCTGTCTCCACCTGTCTCAAACCCTACAGGAAGAGCAGGTGAGGAAGGAAGGCATTCTGTGGAAGACGGTCATGTGGCTCATTGAGAGAATGGTCTTCACTTTGATTCAGACTTTCTTTTGATTCCTGTGTGTTTCCGTCATGTTGTTTGGACAGTTCTAGTTTCTCTGTTTCTTCAGCATGTTTGTAGTTTAGGTTTCAGCCAGAGAACGAAGCCTCGGGGAGACTCACCCTAATTTAGGTTGAGTCAGGAGCACGACATTTTGGGATCTGGGGTTGTCGTGTTCAGCAGTCCCTGCTTTGGCCAGTCAAACACCCTTTGAGTTCTGTATGTATACTGCATTTGTCTTTGTTACGCCTTTTTTGGGAAAAACTTCATTTTAGAAATTGTATTTCTGGCCCTTGGGGACTTGTTGTGTCTCATTTGTCTGTCTATGCTCCTGTAATGTGCAAAACTTTGGACATAACAATTATGAAAATAAATAACTTGTTTGGAAGGACATAGTGAAGACTGCCCATTATGAGTTATTTATAAATTATAAACTGCAAAAAATATTGCTTGTCCGCAATATCCTGTGTATGACACATCCTCTAATTTATGGGCCCAACATTTTATTTATTTGATTTGAATTCAAAATTAAATACTTAATGACACTATGTTGTTAACTTTCAAAAATCAAAGTAATACTGGCACTAGGTGAAAATCTGCAGTAATCATCAACTCACTTTAATGTGCATGCAGTATAGAATCTTGATTTGGAAACATATGATCTTAGTAGTAGTTATATTCTCCAGGGGACGGTCAGCGAACTGCTGGAATATTGGATCTCTGCTTTCCAAACAAAGTCAGCCATGGTGGCTATTAGTAGAAACTCAAGCTGGAACACACATTTGAGAAAAAATATTGCTCTCTCTTTATTGCCAACTCCGCTTAGTGAAGAAATCCTTTTTGGCATCTTGCTGTCACATTATGTTGCCGACACGATGCCAATATAGAACAAACAAATTAGCTTTGCACGGAGCAGCTGAGATTAAATTTTAAAGCCAAGAGTAAGCCTGCACCAAATGTTTATCTTCATACTTGTCAAAGGAAACATGGGGAAACTTTTGTTTGTTTTTTAATTTATTTATTTTGAATAAAAAGAAATATGGGGGCCTGCAGGGTTTCTTTGCAGGGATGGGAGAGGAGAAAAGGAAAACTTGTCCATCATCTGTCCATTATCTAACCCACTGCTTCATTCATCCATCTATTATCTAAAAACTTGTTCCTTATCAACTGTCCTGGAGGGGAGGGGGGGAGGGGAGGGGCTATCCAAGCATTAAAAAGACACCGAGACAGTACACCAGATGCAAAAGCTAGGACACACACCATTCATGCACACAAGCCAATGGGCAATTTTTCAGGCAAGAATTATCCTGACATTCAAGTCTGTGGACTGTGGGTGAAACTTTAGGGCTCCAGAGGGAATTAACTCCTCCATCTTCTCCCTGTGAATCAATAGTGCAACCAATCATGGCAACATCAGGGGCCCTGCGCTAACCTTTGTTCTTCTGAGTGTGGTTACTGCACCATCAGGGCCCTGCGCTAACCTTTGTTGTCCTGAGTGTGGTTACTGCACCATCAACCTGGTGCAAACCAATCCTGAGTGTGGTTACTGCGGGCCATCAGGGCCCCTGCATTAACCTTTCTTCTCCTGAGTGTGGTTACTGCACCATCAGGGCCCTCGCTAACCTTTCATCTCCTGAGTGTGGTTACTGCGCCATCAGGGCCCCTGCGCTAACCTTTCTTCTCCTGAGTGTGGTTACTGCACCATCAGGGCCCTGCGCTTAACCTTTTCTTCTCCTGAGTGTGGTTACTGCACCATCAGGGCCCCTGCGCCTAACCTTTCTTCTCCTGAGTGTGGTTACTGCGCCATCAGGCCCCTGCGCTAACCTTTCATCTCCTGAGTGTGGTTACTGCACCATCAGGGCCCTCGCTTAACCTTTTCTTCTCCTGAGTGTGGTTACTGCACCATCAGGGCCCTGCGCTTAACCTTTCTTTCTCCTGAGTGTGGTTTTCTGCACCATCAGGCCCCATCAGGCGCTAACCTTTCTTCTCCTGAGTGTGGTTACTGCACCATCAGGGCCCTGCGCTTAACCTTTCTTTCTCCTGAGTGTGGTTACTGCGCCATCAGGGCCCTGCGCTAACCTTTCTTCTCCTGAGTGTGGTTACTGCACCATCAGGGCCCTGCGCTAACCTTTCTTCTCCTGAGTGTGGTTACTGCACCATCAGGGCCCTGCCCTAACCTTTTTCTTCTCCTGAGTGTGGTTACTGCGCCATCAGGGCCCTGCGCTAACCTTTCTTCTCCTGAGTGTGGTTACTGCACCATCAGGGCCCTGCGCTAACCTTTCTTCTCCTGAGTGTGGTTACTGCACCATCAGGGCCCTGCGCTAACCTTTCTTCTCCTGAGTGTGGTTACTGCACCATCAGGGCCCTGCGCTTAACCTTTCTTCTCCTGAGTGTGGTTACTGCACCATCAGGGCCCTGCGCTAACCTTTCTTCTCCTGAGTGTGGTTACTGCACCATCAGGGCCCTGCGCTAACCTTTCTTCTCCTGAGTGTGGTTACTGCACCATCAGGGCCCCTGCGCTAAACCTTTCTTCTCCTGAGTGTGGTTACTGCACCATCAGGGCCCTGCGCTAACCTTTTCTTCTCCTGAGTGTGGTTACTGCACCATCAGGGCCCCTGCGCTAACCTTTCTTCTCCTGAGTGTGGTTACTGCACCATCAGGGCCCTGCGCCCTAACCTCAGGGCCCTGCGCTACCTTTCTTCTCCTGAGTGTGGTTACTGCACCATCAGGGCCCTGCGCTAACCTTTCTTCTCCTGGAGTGTGGTTACTGCACCATCAGGGCCCCTGCGCTAACCTTTCTTCTCCTGAGTGTGGTTACTGCACCATCAGGGCCCTCAGGGCGCTAACCTTTCTTCTCCTGAGTGTGGTTACTGCACCATCAGGGCCCCTGCGCTAACCTTTCTTCTCCTGAGTGTGGTTACTGCACCATCAGGGCCCTGCGCTAACCTTTTCTTCTCCTGAGTGTGGTTACTGCACCATCAGGGCCCTGCGCTAACCTTTCTTCTCCTGAGTGTGGTTACTGCACCATCAGGGCCCTGCGCTAACCTTTCTTCTCCTGAGTGTGGTTACTGCACCATCAGGGCCCTGCGCTTAACCTTTCTTCTCCTGAGTGTGGTTACTGCACCATCAGGGCCCTGCGCTAACCTTTCCTTCTCCTCCTGAGTGTGGTTACTGCACCATCAGGGCCCTGCGCTAAACCTTTCTTCTCCTGAGTGTGGTTACTGCCCATCAGGGCCCCTGCTAACCCTAACCTTTCTTCTCCTGAGTGTGGTTACTGCACCATCAGGGCCCCCTGCGCTAACCTTTTCTTCTCCTGAGTGTGGTTACTGCACCATCAGGGCCCCTAACCTTTAACCTTTCTTCTCCTGAGTGTGGTTACTGCACCATCAGGGCCCTGCGCTAACCTTTCTTCTCCTGAGTGTGGTTACTGCACCATCAGGGCCCCTGCGCTAACCTTTCTTCTCCTGAGTGTGGTTACTGCACCATCAGGGCCCTGCGCTAACCTTTCTTCTCCTGAGTGTGGTTACTGCACCATCAGGGCCCCTGCGCTAACCTTTCTTCTCCTGAGTGTGGTTACTGCACCATCAGGGCCCTGCGCTAACCTTTCTTCTCCTGAGTGTGGTTACTGCACCATCAGGGCCCTGCGCTTAACCTTTCTTCTCCTGAGTGTGGTTACTGCACCATCAGGGCCCTGCGCGCTAACCTTTCTTCTCCTGAGTGTGGTTACTGGCTGCATCAGGGCCCTGCGCTAACCTTTCTTCTCCTGAGTGTGGTTACTGCCCATCAGGGCCCCTGCGCTAACCTTTCTTCTCCTGAGAGTGTGGTTACTGCGCCATCAGGGCCCTGCGCTAACCTTTCTTCTCCTGAGTGTGGTTACTGCACCATCAGGGCCCCTCGCTAACCTTTCTTCTCCTGAGTGTGGTTACTGCACCATCAGGGCCCTGCTAACCTTTCTTCTCCTGAGTGTGGTTACTGCACCATCAGGGCCCTGCGCTAACCTTTCTTCTCCTGAGTGTGGTTACTGCACCATCAGGGCCCTGCGCTAACCTTTTTCTTCTCCTGAGTGTGGTTTACTGCACCATCAGGGCCCTGCGCTAACCTTTCTTCTCCTGAGTGTGGTTACTGCACCATCAGGGCCCTGCCCAACCTTTCTTCTCCTGAGTGTGGTTACTGCACCATCAGGGCCCTGCGCTAACCTTTTTCTCCTGAGTGTGGTTACTGCACCATCAGGGCCCTGCGCTAACCTTTCTTCTCCTGAGTGTGGTTACTGCACCATCAGGGCCCTGCGCTAACCTTTCTTCTCCTGAGTGTGGTTACTGCACCATCAGGGCCCTGCGCTAACCTTTCTTCTCCTGAGTGTGGTTACTGCACCATCAGGGCCCCGCTAACCTTTCTTCTCCCTGAGTGTGGTTACTGCACCATCAGGGCCCTGCGCTAACCTTTTTCTTCTCCTGAGTGTGGTTACTGCACCATCAGGGCCCTGCGCTAACCTTTCTTCTCCTGAGTGTGGTTACTGCACCATCAGGGCCCTGCGCTAACCTTTCTTCTCCTGAGTGTGGTTGCTGCATCAGGGGCCCTGCGCTAACCTTTTCTTCTCCTGAGTGTGGTTACTGCACCATCAGGGCCCTGCGCTAACCTTTCTTCTCCTGAGTGTGGTTTACTGCACCATCAGGGCCCTGCGCTAACCTTTCTTCTCCTGAGTGTGGTTACTGCACCATCAGGGCCCTGCGCTAACCTTTCTTCTCCTGAGTGTGGTTACTGCACCATCAGGGCCCTCATGCTAACCTTTCTTCTCCTGAGTGTGGTTACTGCACCATCAGGGCCCTGCGCTTAACCTTTCTTCTCCTGAGTGTGGTAACTGCACCATCAGGGCCCCTGGGCGCTTAACCTTTTCTTCTCCTGAGTGTGGTTACTGCACCATCAGGGCCCTGCGCTAACCTTTCTTCTTTTCTCCTGAGTGTGGTTACTGCACCATCAGGGCCCCTGAGCGCTAACCTTTCTTCTCCTGAGTGTGGTTACTGCACCATCAGGGCCCTGCGCTTTCTTCTCCTGAGTTTCTTCTCCTGAGTGTGGTTACTGCGCCATCAGGGCCCTGCGCTAACCTTTTCTTCTCCTGAGTGTGGTTACTGCACCATCAGGGCCCTCACGCGCTAACCTTTCTTCTCCTGAGTGTGGTTACTGCACCATCAGGGCCCTGCGCTAACCTTTCTTCTCCTGAGTGTGGTTACTGCACCATCAGGGCCCCTGCGCTAACCTTTCTTCTCCTGAGTGTGGTTACTGCACCATCAGGGCCCTGCGCTAACCTTTCTTCTCCTGAGTGTGGTTACTGCACCATCAGGGCCCTGCGCTAACCTTTCTTCTCCTGAGTGTGGTTACTGCACCATCAGGGCCCTGCGCTAACCTTTCTTCTCCTGAGTGTGGTTACTGCACCATCAGGGCCCTCGCTAACCTTTCTTCTCCTGAGTGTGGTTACTGCACCATCAGGGCCCTGCGCTAACCTTTCTTCTCCTGAGTGTGGTTACTGCACCATCAGGGCCCTGCGCTTAACCTTTCTTCTCCTGAGTGTGGTTACTGCACCATCAGGGCCCTGCGCTAACCTTTCTTCTCCTGAGTGTGGTTACTGCACATCAGGGCCCTGCGCTAACCTTTCTTCTCCTGAGTGTGGTTACTGCACCATCAGGGCCCTGCGCTAACCTTTCTTCTCCTGAGTGTGGTTACTGCACCATCAGGGCCCTGCGCTAACCTTTCTTCTCCTGAGAGTGTGGTTACTGCACCATCAGGGCCCTGCGCTAACCTTTCTTCTCCTGAGTGTGGTTACTGCGCCCATCAGGGCCCCCTGCGCTAACCTTTCTTCTCCTGAGTGTGGTTACTGCACCATCAGGGCCCCTGCGCTAACCTTTCTTCTCCTGAGTGTGGTTACTGCACCATCAGGGCCCTGCGCTAACCTTTCTTCTCCTGAGTGTGGTTACTGCACCATCAGGGCCCTGCGCTTAACCTTTCTTCTCCTGAACTGCACCATCAGGGCCCTGCGCGCTAACCTTTCTTCTCCTGAGTGTGGTTACTGCACCATCAGGGCCCTGCGCTAACCTTTCTTCTCCTTGTGGTTACTGCCCATCAGGGCCCTCGTGGTGGTTACTGCGCCCATCAGGGCCCTGCGCTAACCTTTCTTCTCCTGGGCCCTGCGCTAACCTTTCTTCTCCTGAGTGTGGTTACTGCACCATCAGGGCCCTGCGCTAACCTTTCTTCTCCTGAGTGTGGTTACTGCACCATCAGGGCCCTGCGGAGTGTGGTTACTGCACCATCAGGGCCCTGCGCTAACCTTTCTTCTCCTGAGTGTGGTTACTGCACCATCAGGGCCCTGCGCGCTAACCTTTCTTCTCCTGAGTGTGGTTACTGCCCCATCAGGGCCCTGCGCTAACCTTTCTTCTCCCTGAGTGTGGTTACTGCGCCATCAGGGCCCTGCGCTAACCTTTCTTCTCCTGAGTGTGGTTACTGCACCATCAGGGCCCTGCGCTAACCTTTCTTCTCCTGAGTGTGGTTACTGCACCATCAGGGCCCCTGCGCTAACCTTTCTTCTCCTGAGTGTGGTTACTGCACCATCAGGGCCCTGCGCTAACCTTTCTTCCCTGAGTGTGGTTACTGCACCATCAGGGCCCTGCGCTAACCTTTTCTCCTCCTGAGTGTGGTTACTGCACCATCAGGGCCCTGCGCTAACCTTTCTTCTCCTGAGTGTGGTTACTCCTCAGGGCCCTGTGGTTTCTTCTCCTGAGTGTGGTTACTGCACCATCAGGGCCCTGCGCTAACCTTTCTTCTCCTGAGTGTGGTTACTGCCCATCAGGACCCTGCGCTAACCTTTCTTCTCCTGAGTGTGGTTACTGCACCATCAGGGCCCTGCGCTAACCTTTCTTCTCCTGAGTGTGGTTACTGCACCATCAGGGCCCCTGCGCTAACCTTTCTTCTCCTGAGTGTGGTTATCAGGCACCATCAGGGCCCTCAGCGCCCCCTAAACCTTTCTTCTCCTGAGTGTGGTTACTGCACCATCAGGGCCTTAACCTTTCTTCTCCTGAGTGTGGTTACTGCACCATCAGGCCCTGCGCTAACCTTTCTTCTCCTGAGTGTGGGTTACTGCACCCTGATCAGGGCCCCCCTGCTAACCTTTCTTCTCCTGAGTGTGGTTACTGCACCATCAGGGCCCTGCGCTAACCTTTCTTCTCCTGAGTGTGGTTACTGCGCCCATCAGGGCCCTGCGCTAACCTTTCTTCTCCTGAGTGTGGTTACTGCACCATCAGGGCCCTGCGCTAACCTTTCTTCTCCTGAGTGTGGTTACTGCACCATCAGGGCCCTGCGCTAACCTTTCTTCTCCTGAGTCAGTGGTTACTGCGCCATCAGGGCCCTGCGCTAACCTTTTCTTCTCCTGAGTGTGGTTACTGCGCCATCAGGGCCCTGCGCTAACCTTTCTTCTCCTGAGTGTGGTTACTGCGCCCATCAGGGCCCTGCGCTAACCTTTCTTCTCCTGAGTGTGGTTACTGCACCATCAGGGCCCTGCGCTAACCTTTCTTCTCCTGAGTGTGGTTACTGCACCATCAGGGCCCCCCTGACGCTAACCTTTCTTCTCCTGAGTGTGGTTACTGCACCATCAGGCCCCCTTCTCCTGAGTGTGGTTACTGCGCCATAACCTTTTTTCTCCTGAGTGTGGTTACTGCACCATCAGGGCCCTGCGCTAACCTTTCTTCTCCTGAGTGTGGTTACTGCACCATCAGGGCCTGCGCTAACCTTTCTTCTCCTGAGTGTGGTTACTGCACCATCAGGGCCCTGCGCTAACCTTTCTTCTCCTGAGTGTGGTTACTGCACCATCAGGTGCCCTGCCATCAGGGCCCTTTCTTTCTCCTGAGTGTGGTTCAGGGCCTGCACCATCCTGAGGTGGTTACTGCTCAGGGGCCCCTGCTAACCTTTCTTCTCCTGAGTGTGGTTACTGCACCATCAGGGCCCTGCGCTAACCTTCTTCTCCTCCTGAGTGTGGTTACTGCACCATCAGGGCCCCTGGGCTTAACCTTTCTTCTCCTGACCTTTACTGCTCAGGGCCCCTGCGCTAACCTTTCTTCTCCTGAGTGTGGTTACTGCACCATCAGGGCCCTGCGCTAACCTTTCTTCTCCTGAGTGTGGTTACTGCACCATCAGGCCCCCTTACCTTTCTTCTCCTGAGTGTGGTTACTGCCCATCAGGGCCCTGCGCTAACCTTTCTTCTCCTGAGTGTGGTTACTGCACCATCAGGGCCCTCGCTTTCTTCCTTTCTTCTCCTGAGAGTGTGGTTACTGCACCATCAGGGCCCCCTTTAACCTTTCTTCTCCTGAGTGTGGTTACTGCACCATCAGGGCCCTGCCCAACCTTTCTTCTCCTGAGTGTGGTTACTGCACCATCAGGGCCCCTGCGCTAACCTTTCTTCTCCTGAGTGTGGTTACTGCACCATCAGGGCCCTCTGCGCTAACCTTTCTTCTCCTGAGTGTGGTTACTGCACCATCAGGGCCCTGCGCTAACCTTTCTTCTCCTGAGTGTGGTTACTGCACCATCAGGGCCCTGCGCTAACCTTTCTTCTCCTGAGTGTGGTTACTGCACCATCAGGGCCCTGCGCTAACCTTTCTTCTCCTGAGTGTGGTTACTGCACCATCAGGGCCCTGCGCTTAAACCTTTCTTCTCCTGAGTGTGGTTACTGCACCATCAGGGCCCTGCGCTAACCTTTCTTCTCCTGAGTGTGGTTACTGCACCATCAGGGCCCTGCGCCCTGCGCTAACCTTTCTTCTCCTGAGTGTGGTTACTGCCCATCAGGGCCCTGCGCTAACCTTTCTTCTCCTGAGTGGTTACTGCACCATCAGGCCCTGCGCTAACCTTTCTTCTCCTGAGTGTGGTTACTGCACCATCAGGGCCCTGCGCTAACCTTTCTTCTCCTGAGTGTGGTTACTGCCCATCAGGGCCCTGCGCTAACCATTTCTTCTCCTGAGTGTGGTTACTGCACCATCAGGGCCCTGCGCTAACCTTTCTTCTCCTGAGTGTGGTTACTGCCATCCATCAGGGCCCTCCTGCGGTTACTAACCCTTTTTCTTCTCCTGAGTGTGGTTACTGCACCATCAGGGCCCTGCGCTAACCTTTCTTCTCCTGAGTGTGGTTACTGCACCATCAGGGCCCTGCGCTAACCTTTCTTCTCCTGAGTGTGGTTACTGCACCATCAGGGCCCTGCGCTAACCTTTCTTCTCCTGAGTGTGGTTACTGCACCATCAGGGCCCTGTTAACCTTTCTTCTCCTGAGTGTGGTTACTGCACCATCAGGGCCCTGCGCCTTTTCTTCTCCTGAGTGTGGTTACTGCACCATCAGGGCCCTGCGCTAACCTTTCTTCTCCTGAGTGTGGTTACTGCACCATCAGGGCCCCTGCGCTAACCTTTCTTCTCCTGAGTGTGGTTACTGCACCATCAGGGCCTGGCGCTTAACCTTTTTTCTCTCCTGTGGTTACTGCACCATCAGAGGCCCTGCGCTAACCTTTCTCCTGAGCTGCACCATCAGGGCCCTCCCTGCTTAACCTTTCTTCTCCTGAGTGTGGTTACTGCGCCATCAGGGCCCTGCGCTAACCTTTCTTCTCCTGAGTGTGGTTACTGCACCATCAGGGCCCTGCGCTAACCTTTCTTCTCCTGAGTGTGGTGCTGCACCATCAGGGCCCTGCGCTAACCTTTCTTCTCTTGCACCATCAGGGCCCTCCTTTCTTCTCCTGAGTGTGGTTACTGCGCCCATCAGGGCCCCTGCGCTAACCTTTCTTCTCCTGAGTGTGGTTACTGCACCATCAGGGCCCTGCGCTAACCTTTCTTCTCCTGAGTGTGGTTACTGCACCATCAGGGCCCTGCGCTAACCTTTCTTCTCCTGAGTGTGGTTACTGCACCATCAGGCCATCAGGGCCCCCATCAGGGCCCTGCTTTAACCTTTCTTCTCCTGAGTGTGGTTACTGCACCATCAGGGCCCTGTGTGGTTTCTTCTCCTGAGTGTGGTTGCTGCGCCATCAGGGACCGCTAACCATTCTCTCCCTGAGTGTGGTTACTGCACCATCAGGGCCCTGCGCTTAACCTTTCTTCTCCTGAGTGTGGTTACTGCACCATCAGGGCCCTCTAACCTTTTTCTTCTCCTGAGTGTGGTTACTGCACCATCAGGGCCCTCTTTTTTTCTCCTGAGTGTGGTTGCTCAGGGCCCTGCCTAACCTTTCATCTCCTGAGTGGGTTACTGCGCAGGGCCCCTGCGCTAACCTTTCTTCTCCTGAGTGTGGTTACTGCACCATCAGGGCCCCTGCCTAACCTTTCTTCTCCCTTTGTGGTTCTGCACCATCAGGGCCCTGGTTTCTTCTCCTGCACATCAGGGCCCTCTGCGCTAACCTTTCTTCTCCTGAGTGTGGTTACTGCACCATCAGGGCCCTGCGCCCTACCTTTCTTCTCCTGAGTGTGGTTACTGCACCATCAGGGCCCTGCGCTAACCTTTCTTCTCCTGAGTGTGGTTACTGCACCATCAGGGCCCTGCGCTAACCATCTCCTGAGTGGGTTACCCCATCAGGGCCCTGCGCTAACCTTTCTTCTCCTGTGGTTAGTGTCAGGTTAACCATTCATCATGAGTGTGGTTACTGCCCAGGGCCCTGCGCTTAACCTTTCTTCTCCTGAGTGTGGTTACTGCACCATCAGGGCCCTGCGCTAACCTTTCTTCTCCTGAGTGTGGTTACTGCATCAGGGCCCTCCTGAGTAACCTTTCTTCTTCTGAGTGTGGTTACTGCACCATCAGGGCCTGCTTAACATCAGGGTTACTGCACCATCCCCTGCGCTAACCTTTCTTCTCCTAACCTTTCTTCTCCTCCTGAGTGTGGCACCATCAGGGCCCTGCGCCCTTTCTTCTCCTGAGTGTGGCCCCATCAGGGCCTCTGCTTAACCTTTCTTCTCCTTTCTTCCATCAGGGCCCTGCGCTAACCTTTCTTCTCCTGAGTGTGGTTACTGCACCATCAGGGCCCTGCGCTAACCTTTTTCTTCTCCTGAGTGTGGTTACTGCACCATCAGGGCCCTGCGCTTTTCTTCTCCTTGTGGTTTCTGCCTCAGGAGTGTGGTTAGTGTGGTTACTGCACCCCTGCCTAACCTTTCTTTCTCCTGAGGTGGTTACTGCACCATCAGGGCCCTGCGCTTAACCTTTCTTCTCCTGAGTGTGGGGCCCCTTAACTGCTTCTCCTGAGTGTCAGGGCCCTGCCGCATCTCCTGACCTTTCTTCCTTCTCTGAGTGTGGTTACTGCACCATCAGGGCCCTGCGCTTAACCTTTCTTCTCCTGAGTGTGGTTACTGCACCATCAGGGGCCCTGCGCTAACCTTTCTTCTCCTGAGTGTGGTTACTGCCATCAGGGCCCTGCGCTAACCTTTCTTCTCCTGAGTGTGGTTACTGCACCATCAGGGCCCTGCGCTAACCTTTCTTCTCCTGAGTGTGGTTACTGCACCATCAGGGCCCTGCGCTAAACCTTTCTTCTCCTGAGTGTGGTTACTGCACCATCAGGGCCCTGCGCTAACCTTTCTTCCCTGAGTGTGGTTACTGCACCATCAGGGCCCTGCTAACCTTTCTTCTCCTGAGTGTGGTTACTGCACCCATCAGGGCCCTGCTGCGCTAACCTTTCTTCTCCTGAGTGTGGTTACTGCACCATCAGGGCCCTGCGCTAACCTTTCTTCTCCTGAGTGTGGTTACTGCACCATCAGGGCCCTGCTTAACCTTTTCTTCTCCTGAGTGTGGTACTGCACCATCAGGGCCCTGCACTGCGCTAACCTTCTTCTCCTGAGTGTGGTTACTGCACCATCAGGGCCCTGCGCTAACCTTTCTTCTCCTGAGTGTGGTTACTGCACCATCAGGGCCCTGCGCTAACCTTTCTTCTCCTGAGTGTGGTTACTGCACCATCAGGGCCCTGCGCTAACCTTTCTTCTCCTGAGTGTGGTTACTGCACCATCAGGGCCCCTGGCGCTTAACCTTTCTTCTCCTGAGTGTGGTTACTGCGCCATCAGGGCCCTGCGCTAACCTTTCTTCTCCTGAGTGTGGTTACTGCGCCATCAGGGCCCTGCGCTAACCTTTCTTCTCCTGAGTGTGGTTACTGCACCATCAGGGCCCTGCGCTAACCTTTCTTCTCCTGAGTGTGGTTACTGCACCATCAGGGCCCTGCGCTAACCTTTCTTCTCCTGAGTGTGGTTACTGCACCATCAGGGCCCTGCGCTAACCTTTCTTCTCCTGAGTGTGGTTACTGCACCATCAGGGCCCTGCGCTAACCTTTCTTCTCCTGAGTGTGGTTACTGCGCCATCAGGGCCCTGCCCTTTCCCTGCACCATCAACCCTTTTCTTTTCTCCTGAGTGTGGTTACTGCACCATCAGGGCCCTGCGCTAACCTTTCTTCTCCTGAGTGTGGTTACTGCACCATCAGGGCCCCTTCATCTCCCTGACCTTTCTTCTCCCATCAGGCCCTGTGGTTAACTGCTTCTCCTGAGTCAGGGCCCAGGGCCCTCCGCTAACCTTTCTTCTCCTGAGTGTGGTTACTGCACCATCAGGGCCCTGCGCTAACCTTTCTTCTCCTGAGTGTGGTTACTGCACCATCAGGGCCCTGCGCTAACCTTTCTTCTCCTGAGTGTGGTTACTGCACCATCAGGGCCCTGCGCTAACCTTTCTTCTCCTGAGTGTGGTTACTGCACCATCAGGGCCCTCAGGCCCTGGCTAACTTTCTTCTCCTGAGTGTGGTTACTGCACCATCAGGGCCCTGCGCTAACCTTTCTCCCTGAGTGGTTACTGCACCATCAGGGCCCTGCGCTAACCTTTTTCTTCTCCTGAGTGTGGTTACTGCACCATCAGGGCCTGCAACCTTTTCTTCTCCTGAGTGTGGTTACTGCGCCATCAGGGCCCCCTCCGCTAACCTTTCTTCTCCTGAGTGTGGTTACTGCACCATCAGGCCCTTTCCTTTTTCTCCTGAGTGTGGTTACTGCGCCATCAGGGCCCTGCGCTAACCTTTCTTCTCCTGAGTGTGGTTACTGCACCATCAGGGCCCTGCGCTAACCTTTCTTCTCCCTGAGTGTGGTTACTGCACCATCAGGGCCCTGCGCTAACCTTTCTTCTCCTGAGTGTGGTTACTGCACACCATCAGGGCCCTGCGCTAACCTTTCTTCTCCTGAGTGTGGTTACTGCACCATCAGGGCCCTGCGCTAACCTTTCTTCTCCTGAGTGTGGTTACTGCACCATCAGGGCCCTGCGCCCTAACCTTTCTTCTCCTGAGTGTGGTTACTGCACCATCAGGGCCCTGCGCTAACCTTTCTTCTCCTCCTGAGTGTGGTTACTGCACCATCAGGGCCCTGCGCTAACCTTTCTTCTCCCTGAGTGTGGTTACTGCACCATCAGGGCCCTGCGCTAACCTTTCTTCTCCTGAGTGTGGTTACTGCACCATCAGGGCCCCTGCGCTAACCTTTCTTCTCCTGAGTGTGGTTACTGCACCATCAGGGCCCTGCGCTAACCTTTCTTCTCCTGAGTGTGGTTACTGCACCATCAGGGCCCTGCGCTAACCTTTCTTCTCCTGAGTGTGGTTACTGCACCATCAGGGCCCTGCGCTAACCTTTCTTCTCCTGAGTGTGGTTACTGCACCATCAGGGCCCTGCGCTAACCCCTTTCTTTCTTCTCCTGAGTGTGGTTACTGCACCATCAGGGCCCCTCACGCTAACCTTTCTTCTCCTGAGTGTGGTTACTGCACCATCAGGGCCCTGCGCTAACCTTTCTTCTCCTGAGTGTGGTTACTGCACCATCAGGGCCCTGCGCTAACCTTTCTTCTCCTGAGTGTGGTTACTGCACCATCAGGGCCCTGCGCTAAACTTTCTTCTCCTGAGTGTGGTTACTGCACCATCAGGGCCCTGCGCTTAACCTTTCTTCTCCTGAGTGTGGTTACTGCGCCATCAGGGCCCTGCGCTAACCTTTCTTCTCCTGAGTGTGGTTACTGCGCCATCAGGGCCCTCCGCTAACCTTTCTTCTCCTGAGTGTGGTTACTGCACCATCAGGGCCCTGCGCTAACCTTTCTTCTCCTGAGTGTGGTTACTGCACCATCAGGGCCCTGCGCTAACCTTTCTTCTCCTGAGTGTGGTTACTGCGCCATCAGGGCCCTTAACCTTTCTTCTCCTGAGTGTGGTTACTGCCCATCAGGGCCCTGCACGCTTTTCTTCTCCTGAGTGTGGTTACTGCACCATCAGGGCCCTGCGCTAACCTTTCTTCTCCTGAGTGTGGTTACTGCACCATGCCTCCATCAGGGCCCTGCGCAGGAACCTTTCTTCTCCTGAGTGTGGTTACTGCCCATCAGGGCCCTGCGCTAACCTTTCTTCTCCTGAGTGTGGTTACTGCGCCATCAGGGCCCTGCGCTAACCTTTCTTCTCCTGAGTGTGGTTACTGCACCATCAGGGCCCCTTAACCTTTCACTCATGAGTGTGGTTACTGCGCCATCAGGGCCTGCGCTAACCTTCTTCTCCTGAGTGTGGTTACTGCACCATCAGGGCCCTGCGCTAACCTTTCTTCTCCTGAGTGTGGTTACTGCTAACCATCAGGGGTTACTGCGCCAACCTTTCTTCTCCCTGAGTGTGGTTACTGCGCCATCAGGGCCCTGCGCTAACCTTTCTTCTCCTGAGTGTGGTTACTGCGCCATCAGGGCCCTGCGCTAACCTTTCTTCTCCTGAGTGTGGTTACTGCACCATCAGGGCCCTGCGCTAACCTTTCTTCTCCTGAGTGGGTTACTCTCCCATCAGGGCCCTGCGCTGGTTTCTGCACCATCAGGTTACCCCATCAGGGCCCTGCGCTAACCTTTCTTCTCCTGAGTGTGGTTTACTGCACCATCAGGGCCCTGCGCTAACCTTTCTTCTCCTGAGTGTGGTTACTGCACCATCAGGGCCCTGCGCTAACCTTTCTTCTCCTGAGTGTGGTTACTGCACCATCAGGGCCCTGCGCTAACCTTTCTTCTCCTGAGTGTGGTTACTGCACCATCAGGGCCCTGCGCTAACCTTTCTTCTCCTGAGTGTGGTTACTGCGCCATCAGGGCCCTGCGCTAACCTTTCTTCTCCTGAGTGTGGTTACTGCACCATCAGGGCCCTGCGCTAACCTTTCTTCTCCTGAGTGTGGTTACTGCACCATCAGGGCCCTGCGCTTAACCTTTCTTCTCCTGAGTGTGGTTACTGCACCATCAGGGCCCTGCGCTAACCTTTCTTCTCCTGAGTGTGGTTAAACTGCACCATCAGGGCCCTGCGCTAACCTTTCTTCTCCTGAGTGTGGTTACTGCACCATCAGGGCCCTGCGCTAACCTTTCTTCTCCTGAGTGTGGTTACTGCGCCATCAGGGCCCTGCGCTAACCTTTTCTTCTCCTGAGTGTGGTTACTGCACCATCAGGGCCCTGCGCTAACCTTTCTTCTCCTGAGTGTGGTTACTGCACCATCAGGGCCCCTGCGCTAACCTTTTCTCCTGAGTGTGGTTACTTACCCCTGCGCTAACCTTTCTTCTCCTGAGGTGGTTACTGCACCATCAGGGCCCCTGCGCTAACCTTTCTTCTCCTGAGTGTGGTTACTGCACCATCAGGGCCTGCGCTTAACCTTTTTTCTTCTCCTGAGGTGGTAACTGCCCATCAGGGCCCTGCGCTTAACCTTTTCCTCTCCTCAGGGCCCTGTGGTTACTGCAGTGTGGTTATCAGGGGGCCCTGCTAACCTTTCTTCTCCTGAGTGTGGTTACTGCACCATCAGGCCCTGCGCTAACCTTTCTTCTCCTGAGTGTTCTCCCATCAGGGCCCTGTGGTTTCTTCTCCTGAGTGTGGTTACTCACCATCAGGGCCCTGCGCTAACCTTTCTTCTCCTGAGTGTGGTTACTGCACCATCAGGGCCCTGCGCTAACCTTTCTTCTCCTGGGGCCCTGCGCTAACCTTTCTTCCCTCAGTGTGGTTACTGCGCCCCCTGCGCTAACCTTTCTTCTCCTGAGTGTGGTTACTGCACCATCAGGGCCCTGCGCTAACCTTTTCTTCTCCTGAGTGTGGTTACTGCACCATCAGGGCCCCTGCGCTAACCTTTCTTCTCCTGAGTGTGGTTACTGCACCATCAGGGCCCTGCGCTAACCTTTCTTCTCCTGAGTGTGGTTACTGCACCATCAGGGCCCTGCGCTAACCTTTCTTCTCCTGAGTGTGGTTGCACTGGGCCCCTCCATCAGGGCCCTGCGCCAACCTTTCTTCTCCTGAGTGTGGTTACTGCACCATCAGGGCCCTGCGGTAACCTTTCTTCTCCTGAGTGTGGTTGCTTTCTTAACCTTTCTTCTCCTGAATGTGGTAACTGCACCATCAGGGCCTTAACCTTTCTTCTCCTGAGTGTGGTTACTGCCATCAGGGCCTTCAACCTGAGTGTGGTAACCTTTCCCTTCTCCTGAGTGTGGTTAGTCAGGGCCCTGCGCTAACCTTTCTTCTCCTGAGTGTGGTTACTGCCCATCAGGGCCCCTGCGCTAACCTTTCTTCTCCTGAGTCTCCTGCCATCAGGGACCTGGTTTTTCTCCTGAGTGCGCCATCAGGGCCCTGCCCTTTCTTCTCCTGAGTGTGGTTACTGCTAACCATCAGGGCCCTGCGCTCTCCTGAGTTGGTTACTGCACCATGGGTGTGGTTAACCTGCACCATCAGTGTGGTTACTGCACCATCAGGGCCCTAACCTTTCTTTCTTCTCCTGAGTGTGGTTACTGCGCCATCAGGGCCCTGCTAACCTTTCTTCTCCTGAGTGTGGTTACCCCATCAGGGCCCCTAACCTTTCCTTGTGGTCTCCTGAGGGTGGTTACTGCACCATCAGGTGGTTACTGCAGGGGCCCATCAGGGCCCTAACCTTTCTTCTCCTGAGTGTGGTTACTGCACCATCAGGGCCCTGCGCTAACCTTTCTTCTCCTGAGTGTGGTTACTGCGCCATCAGGGCCCTGCGCTAACCTTTCTTCTCCTGAGTGTGGTTACTGCACCATCAGGGCCCTGCGCTAACCTTTCTTCTCCTGAGTGTGGTTACTGCACCATCAGGGCCCTGCGCTAACCTTTCTTCTCCTGAGTGTGGTTACTGCACCATCAGGGCCCTGCGCTAACCTTTCTTCTCCTGAGTGTGGTTACTGCACCATCAGGGCCCTGCGCTAACCTTTCTTCTCCTGAGTGTGGTTACTGCGCCATCAGGGCCCTGCGCTAACCTTTCTTCTCCTGAGTGTGGTTACTGCACCATCAGGGCCCTGGCGCTTAACCTTTCTTCTCCTGAGTAACCTTGGTTACTGCACCATCAGGGCCCTGCGCTAACCTTTCTTCTCCTGAGTGTGGTTACTGCACCATCAGGGCCCTGCGCTTAACCTTTCTTCTCCTGAGTGTGGTTACTGCGCCATCAGGGCCCTGCGCTAACCTTTCTTCTCCTGAGTGTGGTTACTGCACCATCAGGGCCCTGCGCTTAACCTTTCTTCTCCTGAGAGTGGTTACTGCACCATCAGGGCCCCTGCGCTTAACCTTTCTTCTCCTGAGTGTGGTTACTGCACCATCAGGGCCCTGCTTCTCCTGAGTAACCTTTCTTCTCTCTGAGTGTGGTTACTGCACCATCAGGGCCCTGCGCTAACCTTTCTTCTCCTGAGTGTGGTTACTGCACCATCAGGGCCCTGGCGCCATAACCTTTCTTCTCCTCCTGAGTGTGGTTACTGCACCATCAGGGCCCTGCGCTAACCTTTCTTCTCCTGAGTGTGGTTACTGCACCATCAGGGCCCTGCGCTAACCTTTTCTTCTCCTGAGTGTGGTTACTGCTGCCATCAGGGCCCTGCGCTAACCTTTCTTCTCCTGAGTGTGGTTACTGCACATCAGGGCCCTGCGCTAACCTTTCTTCTCCTGAGTGTGGTTACTGCACCATCAGGGCCCCTGCGCCTTTCTTCTCTCCTGAACCTTTTCCTTCTCCTGAGTGTGGTTACTGCACCATCAGGGCCCTGCGCTAACCTTTCTTCTCCTGAGTGTGGTTACTGCGCCATCAGGGCCCTGCGCTTAACCTTTCTTCTCCTGAGTGTGGTTACTGCACCATCAGGGCCCTGCGCTAACCTTTCTTCTCCTGAGTGTGGTTACTGCACCATCAGGGCCCCTGCGCTTAACCTTTCTTCTCCTCCTGAGTGTGGTTACTGCACCATCAGGGCCCTGCGCTTAACCTTTCTTCTCCTGAGTGTGGTTACTGCACCATCAGGGCCCTGCGCTAACCTTTCTTCTCCTGAGTGTGGTTACTGCGCCATCAGGGCCCTGCGCTAACCTTTCTTCTCCTGAGTGTGGTTACTGCCCATCAGGGCCCTGCGCTAACCTTTCTTCTCCTGAGTGTGGTTACTGCACCATCAGGCCCTCAGGCTAACCTTTTCTTCTCCTGAGTGTGGTTACTGCACCATCAGGGCCCTTCTCCTGCGCTAACCTTTCTTCTCCTGAGTGTGGTTACTGCACCATCATCAGGGCCCTGCGCTAACCTTTCATCTCCTGAGTGTGGTTACTGCACCATCAGGGCCCTGCGCTTAACCTTTCTTCTCCTGAGTGTGGTTACTGCACCATCAGGGCCCCTGCGCTAACCTTTCTTCTCCTGAGTGTGGTTACTGCCCATCAGGGCCCTCTGCGCTAACCTTTCTTCTCCTGAGGTGGTGCGCCATCAGGGCCCTGCGCGCCTTTCTTCTCCTGACTGCACCATCAGGGCCCTGCGCTAACCTTTCTTCTCCTGAGTGTGGTTACTGCGCCATCAGGGCCCCTGCGCTAACCTTTCTTCTCCTGAGTGTGGTTACTGTTATCAGGGCCCTGCGCTTAACCTTTCTTCTCCTGAGTGTGTGGTTACTGCACCATCAGGGCCCTGCTTTCTTCTCCTGAGTGTGGTTACTGCACCATCAGGGCCCCTGCTAACCTTTCTTCTCCTGAGTGTGGTTACTGCACCATCAGGGCCCTGGTTTCTTCTCCTGAGTGTGGTTACTGCGCCATCAGGGCCCTGCGCTAACCTTTCTTCTCCTGAGTGTGGTTACATCAGGGCCCTGCGCAACCATCAGGGCCCTCAGCCCTTTCTTCTCCTGAGTGTGGTTACTGCACCATCAGGCCCCTGCGCTAACCTTTCTTCTCCTGAGTGTGGTTACTGCACCATCAGGGCCCTGCGCTAACCTTTCTTCTCCTGAGTGTGGTTACTGCGCCATCAGGGCCCTTTCTCCTGAGTGTGGTTACTGCACCATCAGGGGCCCTGCGCTAACCTTTCTTCTCCTGAGTGTGGTTACTGCACCATCAGGGCCCCTGCGCTAAACCTTTCTTCTTCCCTGAGTGTGGTTACTGCACATCAGGGCCCTGCGCTAACCTTTCTTCTCCTGAGTGTGGTTACTGCACCATCAGGGCCCTGCGCTAACCTTTCTTCTCCTGAGTGTGGTTACTGCACCATCAGGGCCCTGCGCTAACCTTTCTTCTCCTGAGTGTGGTTACTGCACCATCAGGGCCCTGCGCTAACCTTTCTTCTCCTGAGTGTGGTTACTGCACCATCAGGGCCCTGCGCTAACCTTTCTTCTCCTGAGTGTGGTTACTGCACCATCAGGGCCCTGCGCTTAACCTTTCTTCTCCTGAGTGTGGTTACTGCACCATCAGGGCCCTGCGCTAACCTTTCTTCTCCTGAGTGTGGTTACTGCTCCATCAGGGCCTGCGCTAACCTTTCTTCTCCTGAGTGTGGTTACTGCGCCATCAGGGCCCTGCGCTAACCTTTCTTCTCCTGAGTGTGGTTACTGCACCATCAGGGCCCTGCGCTAACCTTTCTTCTCCTGAGTGTGGTTACTGCACCATCAGGGCCCTGCGCTAACCTTTCTTCTCCTGAGTGTGGTTACTGCACCATCAGGGCCCCTGCTTAACCTTTCTTCTCCTGAGTGTGGTTACTGCACCATCAGGGCCCTGCGCTAACCTTTCTTCTCCTGAGTGTGGTTACTGCACCATCAGGGCCCTGCGCTAACCTTTCTTCTCCTGAGTGTGGTTACTGCACCATCAGGGCCCTGCGCTAACCTTTCTTCTCCTGAGTGTGGTTACTGCACCATCAGGGCCCTGCGCTAACCTTTCTTCTCCTGAGTGTGGTTACTGCACCATCAGGGACCCTGCGCTAACTGCTTTTTCTTCTCCTGAGTGTGGTTACTGCACCATCAGGGCCCTGCGCTAACCTTTCTTCTCCTGAGTGTGGTTACTGCACCATCAGGGCCCTGCGCTAACCTTTCTTCTCCTGAGTGTGGTTACTCAGGGCCCTGCGCTAACCTTTCTTCTCCTGAGTGTGGTTACTGCACCGTCAGGGCCCTGCGCTAACCTGTCTTCTCCTGAGTGTGGTTACTGCACCATCAGGGCCCTGCGCTAACCTTTCTTCTCCTGAGTGTGGTTACTGCGCCATCAGGTCCCTGCGCTTACCTTTCTTCTCCTCAGTGTGGTTACACACCATCAGGGCCCTGCGCTAGCCTTTCTTCTCCAGGTGTGTTGCTGCGCCATCAGGGCCTGCGCTAACTACCCCTTCTCTGAGTGTGGTTACTGTGCCATCAGTGCCCTGCGCTAACCGTTCTTCTCACCAGGTGTTGTTGCAATTGCCATCAGCAGGGCCCTCGCTAACCTTTCTTCTCCTGATTTTGAATTTGCTCCATCAGGGCCCCTGCGCTAACCTTTCTTCTCCCTGATTAATGGTTACTCGCCATCAGGGCCCTCTCTCTTGCTATCCTTTCTTCTCCTGAGTGTAGTTACCGCACCATCAGGGCCCTGCGCTAACCTTTCATCACCTGAGTGTGGTTTACTGCCCCATCAGGGCCCTGCCAACCTTTCTTCTCTGAGTGTAGTTGCACTGCACCATCAGGGCCCTGCTAACCTTTCTTCTCTGAGTGTGGTTACTCGCCATCAGAGACCCTCACGTTAACCATTCTTCTCCAGCGTGTGGTTACTGCACCATCAGGGCCCTGCGCTAACCTTTCCTCTCCTGAGTGTGGTTACTACACCATCAGGGCCCTGCGCTAACCTTTCTTCTACAGAGTGTGGTTACTGAGCCATCAGGGCCCTCGCTGGCTCTTTCATCTCTGAGTGTGGTTACTGTGCCATCCACGGCCCTCGCTAACCGTTCTTCTGAGGTGTAGTTACTGCACCATCAGGGCCCTGCGCTGACCTTTCTTCTCCTGAGTGTGGTTACTGCACAATCGGGGCTCTGAGCTTACCTTTCTTCTAGTGAGTGTGGTTACTGCGCCATCAGGGACCTGCGTTAACCTTTATTCTCCTGAGTGTGGTTACTGCGCCATCGGGGCCCGCCGCTAACCTTTCATCTCCTGATGTGGTTACTGCCCCATCAGGGCCCTTTCTTCTCCTGAGTGTGGTTCCTCATGCATCAGGGCCCTGCGCTAACTGCTTACTTCTCGAGTGTGGTAACTGCGCCATCAGGGCCCTGCAACCTTTCTTCTCTGAGTGTGGTTACTGCACCATCAGGGCCCTGCGCTAACCTTTCTTCTCCTGATGTTGGTTACTGCACCATCAGGGCCCTGCGCCCTTTCTTCTCCTGAGTGTGGTTACTGCACCATCAGGGCCCTGCACTTCTTGTTTCTTCTCCTGAGTGTGGTGCCCTGCGCTAACCTTTCTTCTCCTGAGTGTGGTTACTGCACCATCATCAGGCCCTGCGCCAACCTTTCTTCTCCTGAGTGTGGTTACTGCACCATCAGGGCCCTGCGCTAACCTTTCTTCTCCTGAGTGTGGTTACTGCACCATCAGGGCCCTTCCCTGCGCTAACCTTTCTTTACTCCTCAGGGCCCTGGTTAACCTTTTCTTCTCCTGAGTGTGGTTACCCATCAGGGCCCTGCGCTAACCTTTTTCTCCTGAGTGTGGTTACTGCGCCATCAGGGCCCTGCGCTAACCTTTCTTCTCCCCTGAGTGTGGTTACTGTGCCATCAGGGCCCTGCGCTAACCTTTCTTCTCCTGAGTGTGGTTACTGCACCATCAGGGCCCTGCGCTAACCTTTCTTCTCCTGAGTGTGGTTACTGCACCATCAGGGCCCTGCGCTAACCTTTCTTCTCCTGAGTGTGGTTACTGCACCATCAGGCCCCCTGGGCTAACCTTTCTTCTCCCTGAGTGTGGTAACTGCACCATCAGGGCCCTGCGCTAACCTTTCTTCTCCTGAGTGTGGTTACTGCACCATCAGGGCCCTGCACCATCAGCTAACCTTTCTTCTCCTGGAGTGTGGTTACTGGGCACCATCAGGGCCCCATCAGGGCCCCTCTTAACCTTTCTTCTCCTGAGTGTGGTTACTGCACCATCAGGGCCTGCGCTAACCTTTCTTCTCCTCTCCCATGAGCGCTAACCTTTCTTCTCCTGAGTGTGGTTACTGCACCATCAGGGCCCCTGCGCTTAACCTTTCTTCTCCCTGAGTGTGGTTACTGCGCCATCAGGGAACTGCGCTAACCTTTCTTCTCCTGAGTGTGGTTAACTGCGCTCCATCAGGGCCCTGCGCTAATCTTCTCCTGAGTGTGGTTACCCCTTTCATCTCCTGAGGGCCTGCACCATCGCTAAACCTTCTTCTCCTGAGTGTGGTTACTGCGCCATCAGGGACCTGCGCTAACCTTTCTTCTCCCTGAGTGTGGTAACTCGCCATCAGGGCCCTGCGCCCTTCTCCTGAGTGTGGTTACTGCACCATCAGGGCCCTGCGCTAACCTTTTCATCTCCTGAGTGTGGTTACTGCTCAGGGCCCTCTTCTCCTGAGTGTGGTTACTGCACCATCAGGGCCCCTGCGCTAACCTTTTTTCTCCTGAGTGTGGTTACTGCACCATCAGGGCCCTGCCGCTAACCTTTTTCTCCTGAGTGTGGTTACTGCGCCATCAGGGCCCTGCGCTAACCTTTCTTCTCCTGAGTGTGGTTACTGCGCCATCAGGGCCCCTGCGCTAACCTTTTCTTCTCCTGAGTGTGGTTACTGCGCCAACCATCAGGTGGTTACCCCATCAGGGACCTGGCGCTAACCTTTCTTCTCCTGAGTGTGGTTACTGCACCATCAGGGCCCTGCGCTAACCTTTCTTCTCCTGAGTGTGGTTACTGCGCCATCAGGGCCCTGCGCTAACCTTTCTTCTCCTGAGTGTGGTTACTGCACCATCAGGGCCCCTGCGCTAACCTTTCTTCTCCTGAGTGTGGTTACTGCACCATCAGGGCCCTGCGCTAACCTTTCTTCTCCTGAGTGTGGTTACTGCACCCATCAGGGCCCCTCTGAGTGCTAACCTTTCTTCTCCTGAGTGTGGTTACTGCACCATCAGGGCCCTCGCTAACCTTTTTCTTCTCCTGAGTGTGGTTACTGCCATCAGGGCCCTGCCCTTTCTTCTCCTGAGTCAGGGGCCCCTGCGCTAACCTTTCTTCTCCTGAGTGTGGTTACTGCGCCATCAGGGCCCTGCGCTAACCTTTCTTCTCCTGAGTGTGGTTACTGCACCATCAGGGCCCTGCGCTAACCTTTCTTCTCCTGAGTGTGGTTACTGCCCCATCAGGGCCCTGCGCTAACCTTTCTTCTCCTGAGTGTGGTTACTGCTCCATCAGGGCCCTGCGCTAACCTTTTTCTCCCTGAGTGTGGTTACTGCGCCATCAGGGGCCCCTTGCTAACCTTTCTTCTCCTGAGTGTGGTTACATCAGGGCCCCTGCGCTAACCTTTCTTCTCCTGAGTGTGGTTACTGCCCATCAGGGCCCCTGCGCTAACCTTTCTTCTCCCTGAGTGTGGTTACTGCACCATCAGGGCCCTGCGCTAACCTTTCTTCTCCTGAGTGTGGTTATCTGGGCCCCATCAGGGCCCTGTGCTAACCTTTCTTCTCCTGGAGTGTGGTTACTGCACCATCAGGGCCCTGCTTAACCTTTCTTCTCCTGAGTGTGGTTACTGCACCATCAGGGCCCTGCGCTAACCTTTCTTCTCCTGAGTGTGGTTACTGCCCATCAGGGCCCTGCGCGCTAACCTTTCTTCTCCTGAGTGTGGTTACTGCACCATCAGGGCCCTGGCGCGCTAACCTTTCTTCTCCTGAGTGTGGTTACTGCACCATCAGGGCCCCTGCACTAACCTTTCTTCTCCTGAGTGTGGTTACTGCACCATCAGGGCCCTGCGCTAACCTTTCATTCTCCTGAGTGTGGTTACTGCACCATCAGGGCCCTGCAGCTAACCTTTCTTCTCCTGAGTGTGGTTACTGCACCATCAGGGCCCTGCGCTAACCTTTTTGAGTGTGGTTACTGCCCCATCAGGCCCTGGTAACCTTTCTTCTCCTGAGTGTGGTTACTGCCCATCAGGGCCCTGCGCTAACCTTTCTTCTCCTGAGTGTGGTTACTGCATCATCAGGGCCCTCTGCTTAACCTTTCTTCTCCTGAGTGTGGTTACTGCACCATCAGGGACCCCTCGCTAACCTTTCTTCTCCTGAGTGTGGTTCTTCTCCTGAGTGTGGTTACTGCACCATCAGGCCCCTGAGGGCTTCTCCTGAGTGTGGTTTTTTGCAATCAGGGCCCCTTTGCTAACCTTTTCTTCTCCTGAGTGTGGTTCAGGGTGGTTACTGGGCCCTGCGCCAACCATCTCCTGAGTGTGGTTACTGGGGGCCCTGATGCTAACCTTTCTTCTCCTGAGTGTGGTTACTGCGCCATCAGGGCCCTCGCTAACCTTTCTTCTCCTGAGTGTGGTTACTGCACCATCAGGGCCCTGCGCTAACCTTTCTTCTCCTGAGTGTGGTTACTGCGCCATCAGGGCCCTGCGCTAACCTTTCTTCTCCTGAGTGTGGTTACTGTGCCATCAGGGCCCTGCCATTCAGGTGGTTACCCCCATCAGGGCCCCCTGCGCTAACCTTTCTTCTCCTGAGTGTGGTTACTGCATCAGGCCCCTCGCTATCAGGGCCCCCATCAGGCCCTGCTAACCTTTCTTCTCCTGAGTGTGGTTATCTGCACCATCAGGGCCCTGCGCTAACCTTTTCTTCTCCTCAGGGCCCCTGCGTGGTTACTGTGGTTACTGCCATCAGGGCCCTGCGCTAACCTTTCTTCTCCTGAGTGTGGTTACTGCCCCATCAGGGCCCTGCCCTAACCTTTCTTCTTCTCCATCAGGGCCCTGAGAGTGTGGTTACTGCGCCATCAGGGACCTCGCTAACCTTTCTTCTCCTGAGTGTGGTTACTGCGCCCATCAGGGCCCTGCGCTAACCTTTCTTCTCCTGAGTGTGGTTACTTCTCCTGCTGCACCATCAGGGCCCCTGTGCTAACCTTTCTTTCTCCTGAGTGTGGTTACTGCACCATCAGGGGCCCTGCGCTAACCTTTCTTCTCCTGAGTGTGGTTACTGCTCCATCAGGGCCCTGCGCTAACCTTTCTTCTCCTGAATGTGGTTCTGTGCCATCAGGGCCCTGCGTGTGGTTACTGCACCATCAGGGCCCTGCGCTAACCTTTCTTCTCCTGAGTGTGGTTACTGCACCATCAGGGCCCTGTGCTAACCTTCTCCTGAGTGTGGTTACTGCACCATCAGGGCCCTTTTTCTTCTCCTGAGTGTGGTTACTGCACCATCAGCCCTCAATCTTTCTTCTCCTGAGTGTGGTTACTGCACCATCAGGGCCCTGATAACCTTTCTTCTCCTGAGTGTGGTTACTGCACCATCAGGGACCCTCGCTAACCTTTCTTCTCCTGAGTGTGGTTATTGCCATCAGGGCCCTAGCCCTAACCTTTCTTCTCCTGAGTGTGGTTACTGCACCATCAGGGCCCTGAGTGTGGTAATTGCTAAGTGTGGTTACTGCCTGTCTTCCTCTTCTCTGAGTGTGGTTACTGCACCATCAGGGCCCCTGCGCTTAACCTTTCTTCTCCTGAGTGTGGTAACTGCTCCATCAGGGATCTGCGCTAACCTTTCTTTTCCTGAGTGTGGTTGACTGGTAAATCAGAGCCACTCAAGAAGATCCTCTCTTTTTCTCCTTCTGACTGCTTAGTCAAAATAAGCAACGTACATAAAAATGTCTTTCGGATGTGATGACGTGTTACTCCAAAGATGTAGTGGAAAGAGTTTCCTCTGTGGATATCGTGAAGCAGTCTGCTGTGCTGCCTAGTGCTGTCCTAAAATGCTTCCATTTTCAAGGGCGTAACTTTGGGTTTAGTATTGGGGGGGGTTAAGATTTTTGCAAGGGTGACCATGCGTGTCTTGTTTCAGTTGCATCCCGAGTCCAAACAAAAGCCTGTCTGGATGCTATATCCCGGTTTTCACCACCACATGAAATCGTTTTGCCATTACATTAATTTCAACACTTACGTGATCTTGGTCAGTCAGTTGTATGCAGTCAACGTTACAGTGTCAATGTTAGGTTACAATGTATGGTTTTCAGAATGCCAGCAGAGCTGAGCTGCGGCCGATGTGACCCAACCTTCATTTATCAACGCATCTACGGTACAGCGGTAACCACCATTGAGAACACCAAGGTCCGGACCTCGGTTAATTGTCCCTGAATTTTTGTTTTTTTCCCCCATCTATTTTTCCCTTCACTGTGCCCGTTTATTCAGTAAATCGAGAGAGAGAGAGAGAGAGAGAGAGAGAGAGATCCCGCATCCTCATAGTGCAGTGTAGGCTATCACGTCACCGTGCGTTTTAAATGCATGATATTCCCTTTTTCAAAGGTGCATAGTAACGAAGTACATGTACTTCATTACAGTACTTAAGAAGTTTTTTTGAGGATTTGTACTTTACTCAAGATTTTTTTTTTTTTTTTTTTTACCGGGACTTTTACTTTCACTTTACTGCATTTAAAAGATAAAAAGTATACCTTCACTTCGTTACTTTGACACTGGCAACTTAGTTACTCGTTTCCAATTAAAATATGAATTTAATTCATTTACGGATTATCTGGATTTGGCGTGTTCGAGAAGAACAACGGTGTATCTTTGTGCAGATGAGTCTGCCAGTGGACGTGGAGCTGCAAATTTATGCGCGCAGTTACAATTTTCTATCACTAGATGGCACAACAGGATCAGTCATTGAAAATTTACAACTGGGAGAGTCTCTTTCATTCACCTGAAAATTGATTAAAGAGCACAAGGAGAGAACAAACAGTGGTTGCTTTGCTTCTCTCCATGCGTACTATGAAAAATACTTTGTACTTGTACTTTTGATACTTAAGTTAATTTTTTCACAGAATACTTTTGGTACTTGAGTACATTTAATGTGAGCTACTTCAGGACATTTGCTCAAGTAATTTTCTTATGGGTGACTTCATCTTTTACCAAAGTAACTTTCAGTTATGGTACTTCTACTTTTACTTAGTTATTTTTTTTCCAGTACTTTATGCGCTTCTGCCAGTTTTCTACCATAAGTGAATGAATAATGCAGCTTTCAGAACGTTGTTGTAGCAAGATCACGTAAATAATTCCAGGATAAGCGTGCATTACTGGACCTCGGTATTTCAAAAATCCTGGTTACGGCCCTGTCTACGGGGACTAGAGGAGGGCATTGGAAACTACTAGGCCTGTGACAAAGCACGTAAATTGACAGGATAGACAGCAAGATGGTATGTACATTTCTAGTCATCAGTCAGCAAAGAAGCACATTGAAATAGCCTACCTACCTGTTGATACTCTGTTTCTCCTGCACGTAACCTCAACATCCAGCTGGATGCCTACTGTATGATAAAGTAAGGTTTTAAGTCCTTAAAGAGGCGCTATACATGTCCGTGCGTTTCCGTGCAATATTTTGTTAAAAAAAAAAAACTTTTCTTGCCAGGTCGAAACATTGTACAATAATAAGTATGAACGTTGAAATCGATCTCTACATGGAGATATCTGCACGTAAAAACAGTGGTGGAAAGCCCGCTTTCTATGAGTATTAATGAGAAGAATCACGCCGGCATCTAAGGAGGTGCGCAAATGTTGAACTTTTTTTACGCGATGTCAGTACTGTCAGCTCTTGACCATGTTATAACGTTATGATTATCCCATGGTGGCATCATTAGCTCCCCTAGCTTTAGGCTAGTTTTTCACCTCAAAGTAGTCTACTAGCAGAGCAACCAGCTAGCTAAGTATAAAAGCAAGTTCATCGGGTAACTCATTGACTAATTACCTTCTTCTGGACAGATAGTTTTCTTGTTTTAGACCCTGATGACCAACAACTTAAAATTGTTGGTTGATCTGTAGGTGCTCTTTTCATTCTAAAACCTAATGTTCCTCTTTAACACACTGCATTCAGCGGATGACTGACCATGACCGAAGCAAGAGCATAGTCACTCTTTGCCCTAGTGGAGCAAACGCGATTTGGGACATACCAAGTCTCCTTCAAGGGAGGGGTGATATTTGAAAAATGGCTGACAAGATGCATTTGTCTGACCATAAAAGCGAACTTTAATGATGAAAATCGACAGCTTATTCATTTAAAATAGTTAATATTTTGTAGCATTTAAAATTACATTTGGGGGGGTTATATTGGCTGGTATGTATTTTTGGAGAGGCTATAACCCCCCCAACCCCTCTATAAATTACGCCTATGGTCATTTTCTTTTTGCTTATATTATTTTCAGGGTTTTTCCTTGATTTTGTATTCAGTTTTTTCTGAGGCCCTTCAGCGCAATCACGTGGTTTTGGGTTATTTGAATCGCCAGTGTTCTGCAGTGGGAGGACTGGCTCTTCATTAGTAATTGAGGTTGAGGTGCGTTTCTTGGGGTGTTGCAACCCTCATCTGGTTGGGTTCTTGAGAGGCAGGAATTTGTACACCAGCGTTTCAAATGATGCCCATATAACACTTGCACTACATACACAATGTGCGAGAAAGTTTGGTGTGTAAATTTATTTTACGCTACACAAACATGAGACCAGTGGGAAAACCGCCATAAGTGCCGTGCCCTGTATCTTCCATTAAAGTAGAGGCGAAGTATGTCAGTAACTAGCACTGGCTCTGACGCTCATGGGAATGAGTGGTAGTGACTGTCAGCAAACCTCCCAATCACTGTAAATGAATGTGCCAATGTCATGGATTATGGATAATGCTACAAAAGATTGCTCAGCCCATTATTTGCAGGATAAAATGAAAGTAAATCAATCGGTAACTTCATCAAGGGTGCATCCAAAGCCCTGAGAGCAAGGACTGAAAATCTTTTCTTTCAATATTTTCTTCTTCATCTAGAAAAACAACTTTAAATTATTAGTCTAATCTATGGTGACTCCTGTGGCATGACAAGAAGACCCATTGAAACACTGCAGTCCAAAAGGCCACAACATACGTAATCTCCGTGATCTGTCAGTGCTATTGAAGTGAACTGTTGTGTGTGTGTTGGTGTGAGTGTGGTGACGTGGTGACGTGGCTGTGCGTGTGTGTGTGCATGCGTGTGTGTGTGAGGGGAGGGGGTGGTCACTCTGTGTAGGAGGTGATTGAATGATTGAGTGCATCTGGACAGTGCTGAGACAAGGGCAGATGGAGCAGTGTTAAAAAGGAGTCCACAAGCCATGATGAGTGGCTCTGGGGGGCGGCGTTCGGCTGCTGTTGTCTAAACACTCAACTTTTGGGGGATGGGTGCCGTCCGCATGCTGGTTAGGGCTGCCAGCGGCGAGGATAGCTAGCGGGGATACACCTGCAGTTAAGGGAGGACTCATAGGAGTGTACTATCGCTTCCCAGCAAGGGGTTCTCTGCACTCGCGATAGTTGTGGAGGCCTCACTAGTGCTGGACCCGCGTCTATTATTCTTGCTTCTCCGGGTCGACCAGCACCAAAGCTCAGACCCTGGGGGAGGGTCACGAACCCCGGGAGAGTTAAAGTTTAATCTTTTTGTTTTTGTGTGTGTGTGTGTGTGTGTGTGTTTGTGTGTGTGTGAATGAGTAGGACGGTTGTGAATTTTATTAATAGTTTAGCTGATTCATGTTCCGGGGTGGGAGGATATGGACTGCGGCTTTTTCAAATGTTGCTGGACTTTCATATTGCAGTGCTATTGTGTGTAGCGCCCTATAGGGATGTGGTGTAAATTCATTTGCCTGCTTTGTGTGATTACATGTTCTTACGGATATAAGTGGTGGCTTTCTAAGGCACGTAAAAAGCTGAGCAAGACTATACTTTTTTTAACCTGATCTGATTGGTAGCTACATGAATTGTATTAAATAAAGATTGTGTTTTTGTTCTTCTAAGCTCTGTGCTGTCTGGAAATTTTGCTCACTCCCCTAGTTATATAATCTGACGTGAGTCTTGGTTTACTACACTATGTTAACACAACAGCTGCCGTTATGCTAGTACCCATTCTCTTTCCTTCATTTGACATATTGAGCAAATTGTCCCTGACTAAACATAGATATCTAGTTAACAAACCAAAGGAAACGGTTGCCAGACTATGATAGTCTGACTCTGTGCATTTCTAGTCATGAGCACACGACGTGTCCATTTTCTATTAGAAACTGCTGGAGGATTGTGCATGAGTGTGAGAGACACAGTCCACGTGATTATTTTGATCTTTCTGCCAGTAAAGATTGCCCTCACATCTAAGGCAGCCGATTACAAGACATGCAGATCTTTCTAAAGATCACTCAGACATTCCTTAGCAGCTTTATTTACAAATATTTTCCAAAGCCTGGGTCAGAGATTGTCTCTTTTTATCTGAGAATTTGCAGAATTTCTAGAAGGCCTGCTGTGTACCCTACTGCACTGGATGGCATATGTATTCAATTTAGAGGTTGTTATTCAGGTTACTAACCCTTTCCAGCCCATGTGTGAATTGGTGAAGTTCTGCCTGTTTTTGACATCCGGGGCAAAAAGCCCTGTATCTCAAAAACTATAAATGCCAGAGATGTGGATCAAAGCTTATTTTAAACTAGAGAACTGCATCTAAACTGTCAATTATAACCATACTCCAGTTTCTAATACTTCATTTCAACATCTTTTGTGGACAAAATGTCTAGAAATCAAGAATCAAAAATCAAATTCAAAATTTGGAGATTTTTTGTTGATGAACAAAAGCAGACATGGTGGAACTGACACTGCTTTGGAGAAAATGCAGGTTCAAAAATACTCTAGAAAAAGAAAATTATGAAAAAATCTCCAATCCTTCACATTCTACAGCAGTTTTTCAAAAACATTGAAATTAGCAAATTTTCAACTTTTATTGTATTATTTTTTTTTAATCAAAGATAGGATAGGATAATAGAAAGGCTTGTATCTCAAACATTAAAGGGCTAGAAATATGGTTAGAAGCTTTTTAAAACTACTTTTCAACCAAAGTAAGCTGATCATCATTCTAATTTTTTTGTCAGACACTGTTCACATTTATAAGATTGCACAGTAAAAATTTCAGAGAGATGAATAACTGGTGACATGGTCATTTTTTGCCCCAAAAAAGGGCATTTTGGGGCAAAACTGGAAAAATTACTGAAAAATTATTTCATTAAAAAACTTCTACAAATGATATTACTTAGATTACTGCATTTTAACAGAGAGATATATCATAAAATAAAAAAAAAAAAGAATTCTATCCTTTTTATCTTACCTGAGTTACAGGTCATAAAATATGGTCTCGTTTTTGGGCGTTTTGTGTTTTTGGCTGATTTTGAGGCTTTACCATACAAAAGTGGATCAAGATAAACAGAAGCTAAGGCCATTTTCAGATTCTAGGATATGAATATGGTTAGTAAACCCAATTTCAGTCCTGTATAAGCAATCAATTTGGAGCAATAAGTTGCCAATGTTGGCTGAAAATGGGTTTGCCAAAAAACTTAAAATATTATTCAAATTTCAAAGGGCTATAACTTGAAAACTATTTGAGATACTGGCCTAATATTTGCCATTTTTTCATTTTGTGTGAATATTTACTCGTGAATTTTTTCAAAGAATTTTGTGGAGGTGACCTGGCACCCCCTGGATGATTTGACGTGAAATGACCCAGTACATATCTAACTGTTGCATTTTTAATGGTGCAAAGTATATATATGGTTTATTTTACTTGTCCAACGGCAAGTGCCCAACATTGCAGCGGTCAATCAGAATAACGTAAATAGAATAATGTAAAGTAGCAATTAAAGACTGGTGCTGTGGGTTTCAGAATTTTCAGCTGCCCTGAAGATGTTCATTTTGTCCAGCGCAACTGTCTCAACATTACTATTAAAAATTAAATTTCAAATGAAATATATGTTTGCTGTAGTCATACAATGCAAAACGATTCTACAAAATTGAGGCAGTAGCGTTGGAGGCAGAACAGGAGGGAGCCCCTGCTCGAGCACACACCCTGAGCACAGCTCGAAAAGCTCTGCGCTCAGACCCAAACCCTGTCCGCTCTGCAAAACCCCCTTGCTTTCTGGCAACTGAGACAAATTTTGAAAGGTTATTGTTCAGATAATATACTAAAGATGAAAATATATGGTTAGTTTTACTGCGATGGGGAAGTAAATGAGCAGAATGGGCATTAATTCCAGATGTGTTCAGTTATTTCATGCAAATGAGACAAACGAGTAAACAGATGGTTGATTTATTTAAGAAAAGACAAAGTGAAACAGAGGTGGCAGAAAAATTGGTCAGAAACATTATTTTATTCCAATCCTATAGAGGAGGCCAACAGTGAATTAGCGTGTGTTGGTTTGCCTTTTTTTTTTTCTTTTAATTTGGCATCTCCAATCCCACCCGAATCAGGAATGCCCAATTAGCGAACTATGCACACAAGCTTGCTCGTATGTGACCCCATGTTGCCATCTCAGGAGAGAGAGACCGTACGCGGCTCCCCTCCGAAGCACGCGCCTGTCAGCCCCTGCCTCTATTTACACTCATTGGTTGAAACTATCACGAGTTCAGAACGAGGGCGGAGGATACCCAAACATGAGCAAGCTTAGAATCTCACTGACGAGCGCCCGGCTGGCCAACAGGAGGCGCTTGACGACGAACAATGCTGTAACCCAATAACGACGAACCGGCAGTCCCTCCTTATTTATCTCCCTGTAGGGCGAAGCCAATTGCGCGCTGCTCTAAAAAAAGGCTGCCGATCAAGGCCAGCTGGTACTACTGGGGTTCAAACCCGGGCCGTGGTGGTCACTACTGCTCTACAATGCGGCGCCTTAACCGAGTGAGCTAACCCGGCAGCCTGGTCAATTTTAACTGGTCAATATTTCCTTTTCCTCATACATTACTAGGCAATTATTGGCTGCATTTCATCGGGTATTTTAGACGTCATCAGTCCCGTATCACTTCAATTCTTCAGGCCCTGAGCTCCCTTTACTGTGAGCGTTTCTAATTCTTCCCTCTGTGCTGCCACAATCAATTAAAATAGGCAGTTAATAAATCATAAACTTTTATGTGTAAGTGCCATTAGTAAAAATGGCACACTTTGTTTTTTTTTGTTATGAAAAACCATATGCAGGGTCATTGTATGCAGTATTGTCAAGATTTTCTTTCAGTCAAATCAGGAGGCCTACCTCGAACCACGGAAAACAGCCCCAGACACGAAAGGATGTCCACATACTTGTGGCTATGTAGCACACATGCCTCTTTTAACAAACAGACCAGTTGCTTCATCTACTCCAGTCCCATAATTGGGCACTGACTGTTTCACGGTGCGCCTATTTTGCGCATTTTCTGGCTTTAAGCTTCAATTCGTCGCCAGAGGAGGCTCTTCCACACCCCCGGGGTCCTGTCTTAAATTCTGGTTCCCAGCAGTGAGGCTCTCTGCTTCCCCCATAATCCATCTGTGCTCCAGATCAGTGGCTCTTCCGCTGAGAAAAAAAAGAAAGAAAAACAGGAGGTGTGGGTTGGGAATGGATCGCCCTCTCGCCACTGCAAAAGCTCAGTCTATCCCTCTCATATCCCACAGACAACATCCTCCAAGATAAAGGGCTTTTATGTGCCACGGAACAAAGTCCCGTGCATTAACTCGGGATTTAAAGAGGCCTGAATCTGGGGACTCGGACCACCAATGGAAATCCACCTTCGCTGGTGATGCAGTATGTGGCAGATTCTAATTGGAAGGTTTTCACAGAATTAAAACTGTGCCGCTTTCATGTGAGGTCAGCTTGCCCACCACTTGCCGGTAAAATAGAATGGGCCTTTCATGAGCCTTTCGGTAAAATCTCCTCAAACGCAACACAGTCCCAAAATGTTCCATGAATGTTTCATCTGAGTTGTAATATATCCACTGCATTACAGTGCCATTGCGACTATGCATTGAGTCAGCTGTGACTCTAAGAAAACGCAAGGTGCTGAATGTTGCCCCTGATTGAGGTTGTGCTCATTGTAATTCACACAGAGTGCACCCATTCGGTCTTCTCCTCTCTGGGTCATGTGATCATACCGAAACTAATTGGGGGGAGGATTCATATTACCGTACGTACTGGAGATTTAAAACATTCTTGGATTTGCACTGTGTTCTGAGGCCGATTTAAGTCAAACAGAAGAGACTGTCGATTGCAGGGTGCAGTTATGTACATTTGCAACTGGGATTCACTGAAATGAACTCCATGTACTCCAGTAGCCAGCTCTCATATGTGATATACATTATGCATATATAATCATCAAACACCACATACCAGACGACATATGGATCCCCAGGAAGCTCAGGCTCTTCTCATTGGTGAACTGGCATTACGGGGGTGGGGAATGTAGGCAAATAGCTCCCTATCAAAAGACTAGCTGCTCACTTAGCTGCATAAGGGCAAATCTGAAAATGCAAGCTGTATTATATTCAAAGACAATTTATCCAATCTTGCATTGTTGCATTTTTCCTTATACATCCAAGCATGAATTGTCTGTTTCATTTGCAGAAATATCACCTCTGGCTACCCTGCTTTTCACCCTTGTCCTCATAGTTTGGATTCTTTACAATGTGTTTTCAGCTGAAGATAATGCACCTGAATCATGTAATTTCAGACTGTGCTGCTTAAAGGACTGGGGAAATAGCGGCACATGATTATTTTTCTTCTTTCTTTCTCTCTTGGGATTGGCTGTTGAGCCCAGCCCCTGGGTCACCTTGAACCGGGTACTGGGTCATTTCCAGGACAACTAACTTGCCTGCTATTCAGCATACTGAGTTCTATGAAACTAACTTGAAATAGTATCAGCAGAAGATGGCAAGTAAGATCTGTCAGATGTGGCACTGTTTCAATCTAAGTCCTGCTTCCCAGTGGCAGCTGGTGAGCTGAAAATTGTGCAAGCACAGTACATCCCCTGAAATTAATGATTGGTCTGAAAATTTTTTCAATCATTTATTTAAACTGACATCACGTGAACTCCGAAAACACTCAGCACTATCAGGTGTAGGCAGTTCCTCTCGTTGAGATAATACAGACCAATAAGTAGGCAAGCCTTGAGGTGTTTTCAATCATTTTCCCTGATTAACGAGTTTTCCAATGACTAGAATAAGCCGTCGGCTGTAACACATGCAGCTTTCTTTTTAATGCAATGTTGTGATGCTTACATTAAAATTCAGTGCAGAAATGTTGTATTCACTTCACCTAATAAATAAATAATAAAAAGCGCTATTTTAGCTTCCATGTTTGCTTTTAGCACAGTCTGCTCTAACCTTTGCTTCATGATCGTTTGTTAATTACGACACATAAAACAAAGATTAGCGACAAGTAGCCACAATTTATTTCTTGTGTAACCTTAACAAGGAAAACTGCTCACACCTGATAATGTTGAGTGCTTTCAGAGTTTACCGAACGTTAATTTAAATGGAGAATTGAAAATGGGCCAAATGCAGTCGGTCATTTGAAGAGACGCTCCGCGCCTCACCTGCAGCCATCGGTGCTTCAGAATCCCAGCGCCCTCTGACCGCACTCAATCCTCCTTGAAGTCTACATTCATGGACCTCTTCATTCTGTTTATTGTGATGTGACAGATTTAACCATGACTCAGTCACACTCAAACTTCACCCATTCACACACCCAGTATTTAACTCGCTTATTCCTGGCAAAAGGAGGCGGTCCGGTGTGTCCTCAGGATGAGAGACAGGAAAACCAAGGCCAGTTTGCACATTTACTGCAGGGATACAGTAGAAATGACTTATCGACTAATAAATTAATGTATTCATGGATTCATTCTGTGCTCTGAGACCAACTATACTTTGTCATGACTCAGGCTATTGTGAAAAGAATCATTTGATTAAATCCACCCAAGTTTTTGCTCTCATGTTTTTAGGGGAAAATTGAGGTTGCCAATTCAGTTTAAAACACAAATCCTTCAGTGTTTCTCTTGCTGAAAGCTGAGCCATGGTACTCTAATGATGGAGACGAAAAACGGCTGAGAATGGAGAGGATTGGCCTGTTCCCTGGCATCACATCCAAGCTAACTGCTCGCCGCCTTCGGCAGGGATCCTGCTGCTCGTTATTCCGAGATGTGATGCGACTGAACGACTCTGTTGGGAGATTGGAGGCAGAGTTTTCACACCACTGCCATGACACGCTCCTCAGTGAACGTGCCAGGTGGGAAAAAGAAGCGGCTAGAATCAAAGTTCATTATTTCCCGATCTTTTTGAAACACGTCATTGGCGAGCACTGCTACAGTTGGCTTCGGTACAGAGTCCAACAAACTGCACTCTGAATGTACTGTCCTCCTCTGTAATGTCTCGTTGTACGGATGTGTGTTGTGTTAGTGTGTAACTGGGACAACAGGCACATATTCTGTCCCATATGGCTGTGTGTTATGTTAGCATGTATCAGGGACAACAGACAATATTCTGTCTCGTATGGCTGTGTGTTGTGTAAGAGTGTAACTAGGACAACAGGCACATATTCTGTCCCATATGGCTGTGTGTTATGTTCATGTGTAACTGGGACAACAGACACATATTCTGTCCCATATGGCTGTGTGTTGTGTTCGCGCGTAACTGGGACAACAGGCACATATTCTGTCCCGTATGGCTGTGTGTTGTGTTAGCATGGGACAACAGGCACTATTCTGTTGTGTATGGCTGTGTGTTTCTATGTGTTACAACAGACACATATTCTGTCCCATAACTGGGACAAAAATATTCTGTCCCCTGTGGCATATTTTGTCCCATATGGCTGTGTGTTGTGTAAGTGTGTAACTGGGACAACAGAGACATATGCTGTCCCAGAAGTTTGTGATACAGCCTCATTTGTTTCCCCTTAATATGTACCATATTTTCTTCCAAAGTAAGCATTTACTGAGCACTTAATCGAGAATATACATGTATCTACAGCAGTGGCAGCTGGTGGACTGGTGATAGGAGAGGCTCAAACCGATCCCTTGAAAATAATGATTGGTCACGACCTGTTTTCAATCATTCAATTAAATTACCATTACAGAAACTCTGAAAACTCTCAACATTATCAGGCGTGGTCAGTTTTCATGAATAGCGCATACCTGTCAACTCTCATGCATTCAGAGTGAGTTTTAGTGGCATATTTACGTTCTCCTGTCATAGTCAGAAATTACTCAGTAAACGCATATGTAAGAGATTCTCGCGCGGAATTGAAGTCCTTGTGCATAGAGGTTTATCAGTTCCACACGCGTTGCGATGATTGTGACTCCGGACTTCTCACCCTTTTTTTAGTCAGGGGTTGGAAGCAATGGAATTGCATAAAGACGTTCAAATGATCACATTTCATTTAAACAATTTAAAGGATCATGAAACACATGCATTGCTCACAGCTCCTGAGTAAACAAAAGCGTGAGAATTCCGGACACATAAGCGGTTTCCAATTACTAATGGTGAAATCCAGCGTAACGCATGTGAAACTGATAAACCTCCATGCACGAGGACTTTAATTCCGCGTGAGAATCTCTTACATATGCGTTGATTGAATAATTGCTAACCACAGCAGGGGAACGTAAATACGCCACTAAAACTCACATCGAATGCGTGAGAGTTGACAGGTGTGCGTCATTCATGAAAACTGACTATAGCTGATAATGTTGAGAGTTTTTGGAGTTTCTGTAACGGTAATTGAAATGAATGATTAAAAACAGGTCCTGACCAAGCATTATTTTTAAGGGATTGTTTGAGCCTCCCCAATCGCCAGTTCATCAGCCGCCACTGCTGAGGATCAATGTGCTGCGGATGACTTTGGCAGACCTGCTGTACTGCGCTGACTCTGCCTTCAAAGTACTCAAACCGGCGGAACCCAAAAACTGCCCTTCAGTGAGGTGAAATGCTGGTCACCGAGCCTGCGGACTGTCAGCGGGAGAGGTGACGGACCTGGTCCTCAGTTTTCCACAGACTGTGGGACACGCTGTTTGAGAGCTGAATTCAGAGGGGAGAGTCAGGGTGGTCGCCATTTTGGAAAGCAGCAACCAAGCAAGACCTGAAACGATCCGTCCCCCCCGGTCGTGTCCCGTTATGATTTATGTTTTGTGATGCGTCTGGCCTTGTGCATCTCACTGCCAAAGTGGCAGGATGTCATTTTTTTTTTTTTTATCCTTGTGTAGGTTCCGTTTCGTTGGTGTTGCGGCAGTGAATGAGGATTACTTGACTCGCGTGTTTCCAAAACAATTCCACGGATTCCAGAGATTTAAAAGGTCAAACAAAATTTTATTTTAAAGAAAATACGCTTTTTCGTTCAACAATTATTTACATACGAACATTAGATCCAATCCATTCACTTTTTCCTTTTAATTATCCGAACGCTGCGGTCAAAAAACTGTGCGCTCAAAACTGCCAAGCGCACCCCATGATTTATAGCACCCAAAGGCCACGTAAGCAACCAATGTAACGCTTTTCCTTACATGAGCACCAAGCCCCGTATGACATGAGTGCAGTTGTGCACAATTATAGTTGTATGATAAAGAAATGTGCGATCTTTAATTTGGGAGGCTACACAAACACTCCACTATCTATTTATTTATGTAAAATTAATCATACAATTAATACGTTTTAACTTAAATATTGCTGGAGCATATAATGAAAAACAAAATGCAATTTCAGCTTTTGCACCTTGCAATCACAGAATCCATGATGATCACATGTGTGAGTGGGTGTGTGCGTGTTTGAGCATGTGTATGTGTGAGTGTGTATTTGTGTGTGTGTTTGTGTGTGTGCACAGTGCACCTTTTTTCTTTGACCTCAAAGAAGATTTTCATAAGTTACATTCAATCTCCTTGTCAAATGCTTCACATGCAGTTCCACTGTAGGAGCCGACTCCAACTGAGAGAAAGTTGAGATGTTTATCAGATCTTCACTGGCTATAATAAAGGCAGTTTCTGCTCCTTATAGATACACACAGGTTAATCACGATCCCTCATATTACCGATACATCGTATTGCGAATAAACAGCGTAGACTAACCTTGATTACCTGCACATTGACCCCTTTGGCTGGGAGACTGCAGGGTGACGCTGCACTCAGGACACTGCGGGGATGAGCTGAGTCAGGTCAACCACTTTACCACTTACTGTTTATCGTGGAAGGAAAATACGAGGGACAGAGGACGCACGTATTCTCTGATTATCCTGCGGAGACGGCCAGGCGCAGAGCAGAGTACGATCACTTAAGAGCCCTGCTGCACTGCAAGCCTGGGGTCAAACCGGGACTATTGTATTCAGCTGCACTGACGGTGTCCTGTTAGAGCACGAATACCCGCAAAAAATGCTGAAATACACCTGAAACTGCTTTGAAATGATAAAGAACACAATTGGAGTTTATTGACTTTGTAAGGCAAACAAAATGAACAAACAAACATGACAAAAGGCAGCTCTTTTTACAGACACAACCATAAACACAACCAGATGTAAAATGCTGCAGCCCAGTTAAGACTGAGCACATTTTCTTTATTGTGTAGCCTCTGTTAGAGACGGTATGAGAGAGAGGGATTTGTCAGATTGCTGTGATTTTTGTGAGGAGCCAGTAAGTGTGAAAATTTGTGCGACCCACACAGAAAGAAGCTATATAAACATATAGGTTTTAATATCGGGCCACATATAGGTTTCGCATATATGCGACATACATAAAATTGGCCGTTTTCATATATGTACCTATTATATATGTACCTATATTATATGAAAATGGCCAATTTTACGTATGTCACATATATGCAAAACCTACACGTGGCCCTAATTTAAAACCTATATGTTTTTTTTTTTTTTTTTTTAATTTAGCATCTCCAATCCCACCCGAAACTGGAGTCTCCAATTAGGGAGCTATGTACAAGTACTTAGGCTTTTTCACATAAGCGACACCCTGTTGCCATCTCAGGAGAGTACACAGCTCGCAGCTCTCCTCCGAAGCCTCAGGAGACCGTACCGCCCGTTAGCCATTGTCTTTTATATATTCACTGAGTGAAACGTCACAAGCCCATAATGAGGGCAGAGGACACCCAAATGGTTTCACGGTCAGAATCTTCTTTATAAGGGCCCGTCTGGCCAACAGGAGACGCCTAGGGGAACTCTAATCTACATAACCCTTCCCAGCAGGCCCTTCCCAATTTGCATCCCTATAGCGCATTGGCCAATTGCGCACTACTTCTGAAAAGAGCTGCCGACCACTGCTGCTTGATACAAGGCGGGGATTAAAACCTATATGTTTATATAGGTTCTTTCCGTGTGGGAATTTAAGAATCCTTGTTATTTCATCCCTGTAGGAAAATGTCTGGGACCTTTAGTTGCTATACAAGCATCTCAAATAAAAGACAAGTGTCTGTTCATTAAAACTGTGAACAGAAATGTAGACTTTGTCTTCAAATTCATTAACCACAGTGAAATGCTCAAATAGATGTGGGGATGAAAATGACTTTTGAAAGGCATGTTTACTTGAATGTATGTTCTTCTGTGTACTTTTATTTTGTTATTTTTGTTTTATTTTGCTACATTTAGACTCAGGACCTCTGAGCCATATTCATCTAGAAACTGCATTACAGACAAGATAGAAAACATTGCATTTGGTGGCTGTAACAGTGTAGTGTATAACCTTTCAGTGGATGTGTATGAGCTGTAATGATGTGAATCCAATTTTATCTAATGTGGTGAATCTGGCAGTGACTTAAACTTGAAAAAATGCTTAATTTATGAAATAAACATAATCAAACCATTTTGTTTTTATATATTTCCTTCTCTTCCACAATACACAACTCAATCTTCATAGAATGGAAATAAGTATGGTCAAGAAAGGATTGATGACCTTGTTATTGTTAATGTTTCAGGAAAAAAATGTAACAAAGAGTATTAGATATTTGTGTTGATATCATAGCTTTTTGTCTCCTCTCACTTGCCATAGTTAATAATGACTGGTTTACACATAACATGCCGTTGTCACATGTCAACATGTATTTAGGATCAAATGTGATGCCAATTTCACATGTTCACATGCGATTAATAAGTTATTGCGTGAAATTCTTGTTATTTCTGTAAGGGGCTTTGGACTAATATGCAGATATTACCTTGAGAATAAAAATATGAGCTAGGCATCATGTATGACAGTTGCAAAAGTAAGATATGAGCTATACAATAGGTTTGACAAACAGAACCTGCCACTGGGTATATGAGCTATATAGGAGACAAATACTATCTTGTATGTACATATAGGGCTTATATGTGGATATAAAGAAGTGATATAGGAAACCTATATGCCCTGTATATGCACATATGTGTACCTGAATTTGGCCTATATGCTGCCTAAATACGGCCTATATGCGCATATACAGTATGCTGCATATATGCAGCATATAGGTTGCATATATGCGCATATATGTTCATATAGATTCTTTCCATGTGGGAAACTCAGAGGGCTCATCTCCCATTGGCGACCGACAGCTTCCTACGAGGACTGTGTGTCTATCTGGTTTTGAAATCGTCGCTGCTCTTTCCAGTGGCTCGTAGTGGAAAAGAGCTGCTGAATTATTTATGCACTGGCCTCATTTGGGACTGGTAAGTGATGGTTTCTGCAGAAGCAAAGACCATGGCCACGCCATTATCTAGCTTTTAGCCAATCAGAGCCAGTAGTACAGAGAAGGCCTGAATGTAATGGAGGCTAATGAACACCCAATATATGCAATGGAGCTCATGGCAAAGACAAAGATCAGACAGGCCTCGCTATGTTATGGTGCCACTAATTAAAGCTTACTCTGCATTTTCTTCCTTTTTACTAACTGAAGCTTACTGTCCTGTTTCTCACGTGAAATCTAGGTTCGTAGATAACTCTCTGGTACCAAGAGATTGAAGTATAATCCTGGAGAGCATCCTTGACCTCCACGCTCCTCACCCCTTGGCCACCATCCACCCACACATCTTCAGATACCCCAGAGTCGCCCCAGAGGAGCAAGAAATATCACTCCGCAGAATTTTAATGTTGTCCTCAGGCTTCGAGCTTTGGTCTGCCAAGTCTTACTGTACCAGCCCTGACCTACACTTCATGTTCCCTCAGGTAGTTTTGATCTGTAAAAAATTAAATAAAATAAATGAATAAAAAATAAAAACAAAATAAAATAAAACCATTATTTTTTAATATCATTGTTCGTCCCTTGGATGGAAATTTTATTTCATATTCTGGTTTGAAGTTCTCTAAAATTAACTTTTAATGACTTGAGAACTTTTATAGTAACATGTTTAACCCATTCAAGACCACTCTTTTTGAGTAGCGGTTTGGTTTACATGATGCAAGTAGATGCTGAACTTGAAGTTTGTAACGAAAGTGCATTTCCAGACAGTTAGGGCACGTTTACACTTGGGTTTAACATGCGCTGTGGGTGATTAGATCGTAAGTGGTCAGGCGAGACACATGGCTGTTTACACTTGGTGTTCAGCTGACCACTTCTGATCAAATTTTATTGCTTACTACTGTATGTAGCTTCCGCTAAGACCCGGCACACAGTTAATACACCATGTAACAACAAAAGCAGCCTTTCCCGCCAGACGAAGCAGAGATTTTGACCCCGTTACATGTTGTTTTTTTTTTTTTTCTTTTGGGCAAGCTAACATGTTTCTGCCCACAGTTTACCTGTTTGGATTATGTCAGTTATTGAAAGTAGCTGGACAGGCGCTTCTGCAACTTGCAAGAGCATGCAGGACTGCACAGAAGAGGAAACTTCATTGGAAAGTCTTTGCTTTCACCGCTGCTATTATGGGCACAAGCTCGCAGCCTACATTAATGATGTTTTTCCAGTTACGTCTGTGTTGGGGACACATCAGGACAGATAAGTGTTTACACTACTAAACATATTTGAACAGATCCATCCCAGACCTCCTCCGCGAGTGGTTTGAGTGATCGGATCTCAGTGCATCTTGGAGCCCATTTACTCTTGTACTTAGTGCTGACCCCGTGTGATCCGATGGTCCAAAACGCATGTTAAAGCCAAGTGTGATCGGGGCCTAAGTTACAGAGCTGAACAGATTACAAACAGGTGAAATTTTTTTTGTATGTATTTACCACTGGAGTGGCTGAAGGGCGAATCTTTCTATGAAGACAATATGCACTGTATTGTTTTCAAACCATGTCAACGGCAATTGTGTATTATTTTAAATATACAGTATTAGGTAGCTAATTTTGTCCAAAGTCTGATACAAAGTTAGTTACGTGAAATGTTAAACAAGAACAACCTTGATATGAGCATGTGTGCCATAGCTCTGGTGAGGTCTCTCAATTCTAGCGAAGGAAAATCTTGATATGCTATCATACGCTAGAACATTCTATACTGATGGACTTTAAAAACTTACAAGTCTGACTAGACAGAAATAGTATAGTTGGGTTAGGGGAACTTTAATTAGATGATTACATAATTGATATGCAGTTGTCTTTGAGTAAGGAGACACAGCAGTGCGTGAGGTCATGACCTTGTTTGTGTCTGTGGAGCAGGATTTGAGGAATTAGTGATGTAACCTCGTCAGGCTTCACTGATCACAATTGTAATGCTGTCAAATGCCTTAAAACAACCCTTGAGGTCATTAAGGCCAGAACCCGAGAGCATTTGTTCAAAGACACTACGTGCGCCATGCCTCGCCTTTCCAGACCCCAACGTGATCAAGCCATTGGGCTGTGGATGGCTGGAACATCCCAAAATCGCATCGCCCAGCGTTTTGGGGTAAGCCAACCCACAATCTCTAACCTTGTGGCTCGTTACCAGGAGACTGGAAGCACCAATGATCAACCCCGACCTGGTCAGCCTAGGGTCACGACCCCAGCCCAGGACAATCAGATCCGCCTTGTCCACCTGAGAGATCGGTTTCGAACCTGCACCAGGACGGCTCAGGAGACCCTAGGAATCCACAGACCAAGGATCAGCAGAAGAACAGTGAGTCGCTGACTTGCAGAGCGAGGGATCAGAGCCCACAGGGCATATGTTGGAATGCAGCTTGATGCACGGTGCAGGGCTACCAGGCTTCGCTGGGCTGAAGAATATGGTCAGAGACGAGTCCCTAACCGATTCTGGAGGAATGTTGTCTTCAGTGATGAGTCCAGATTTTGTCTGTACCGACATGATGGAAGACAGAGGGTCTGCAGACGACGTGGTGAGAGATACGCGGCCCCCTGCATTGCTGAGATGGATCGCTTTTCAGGAGGCTCGATGATGGTCTGGGGTGCCATTCAGTGCAGCTGGAGGTCCGACCTGGTCATAATCAATGGAAATACTAATGCAGCCCGCTACTGTGACCTTGTCATCAGACTGCACGTCGTGCCTTACATCACAGACCACCCTGAGGTCACGTTCATGCAAGACAATGCACGACCTCACTCAGCACATGTGACCCAGCAGTTCCTGGCCCAGAACGGTGTGCGAGTCATGGAATGGCCACCTTTCAGCCCTGACATGAAATGCATCGAGCATGTGTGGGACCAGTTGGATCGGCGGGTTCGGCAACGCACTCCAGCGCCCAGGACGAGGGCAGAGCTCCAAGAAGCCCTTCTCCAGGAGTTGGCAGGCCATTCCCCAGCAACAGCTCAACAGAATGGTGCTGTCCATGCCAAGACGAGTGATGGCTTTGTTGCAGGCACGTGGCGGTCACACTCGGTACTGAGATTGGAGTTGATCTTTGTTGTTGATTTTGTTGTTAAACTTGTCATTGTTGATTCTTTTGTCATTCATGTTTTGTTGATGTTATCTGACATTTTGTCTAAGTTGTTGTTATGGGTAAAGGCAATAAATGGTTACAAATTTGAATCAGAGTTTGACTACAATTCTGGTTATAAGTTTTTAAAGTCCATTAGTGTGGATTATTCTGTGTTTTGAGAGTGAGGAAGGATTTTTCCTCCTATTTCAGTGTGAAAATGTCCCCATGGAGAGACTATAAGAAAAAATGAGAAAAATCCAGATGACAGATGAATGCCCGAGATGCTTCATGAGCAAGTGTCCTTCTACTCCATAACTTCACACCCTTCGGTGTCCTTCTACTCCATAACTTCACCCCTTCGTGTCCTTCTACTCCATAACTTCACACCCTTCGGTGTCCTTCTACTCCATAACTTCACACCCTTCGGTGTCCTTCTACTCCATAACTTCACACCCTTCGGACCCTTCGTGTCCTTCTACTCCATAACTTCACACCCTTCGGTGTCCTTCTACTCCATAACTTCACAGCCTTCGGTGTCCTTCTACTGCCTAACTTCACACCTTTTGGTGTCCTTCTACTCAATAACTTCAGACCCTTCGGTGTCCTTCTACTCCATAACTTCCACCCTTCGGTGTCCTTCTACTCAATAACTTCACACCCTTCGGTGTCCTTCTACTCCATAACTTCACACTCTTCGGTGTCCTTCTACTCCATAACTTCATGCTCTTTGGTGTCCTTCTACTCCATAACTTCAAGCCCTTCGGTGTCCTTCTACTCCATAACTTCACACCCTTCCTTCTACTCCATAACTTCACACCCTTTGGTGTCCTTCTATTCCATAAATTCCACCCCCTTTTGGTGTCCTTCTACTCCATAACTTCACACCCTCCTAACTTCACACCCCCCTTCTACTCCATAACTTCAAGCCCTTCCGGTGTCCTTCTACTCCATAACTTCACACCCTTCCTTCTACTCCATAACTTCACACCCTTCGGTGTGTCCTTCTACTCCATAACTTCACACCCTTCGGTGTCCTTCTACTCCATAACTTCACACCCTTTGGTGTCCTTCTACTCCATAACTTCCACCCCTTCGGTGTCCTTCTACTCCATAACTTCACACCCTTCGGTGTCCTTCTACTCCATAACTTCACACCCTTCGGTGTCCTTCTACTCCATAACTTCACACCCTTCGGTGTCCTTCTACTCCATAACTTCCTTCTACTCCATAACTTCACACCCTTTGGTGTCCTTCTACTCCCTAACTTCCTTCGGTGTCCTTCTACTCCACACCCTTTTGGTGTCCTTCTACTCCATATAACTTCAGACCCTTCGGTGTCCTTCTACTCCATAACTTCTTCTACACCCCTTCGGTGTCCTTCTACTCCATAACTTCACACCCTTCCTTCTACTCCATAACTTCACCCTTGGTGTCCTTCTACTCCATAACTTCACCCCCTTCCTTCTACTCCAGGTGTCCTTCTACTCCATAACTTCCTTCTCTCACACCCCTTCAGTGTCCTTCTACTCCATAACTTCACACCCTTTGGTGTCCTTCTACTCCATAACTTCACACCCTTCGGTGTCCTTCTACTCCATAACTTCCACCCTTTCAGTGTCCTTCTACTCCAATAACTTCACACCCTTCCTTCTACTCCATAACTTCACACCCTTTGGTGTCCTTCTACTCCATAACCTTCTTCCACACCCTTCCCTTGTGTCCTTCTACTCCATAACTTCACACCCTTTGGTGTCCTTCTAGTCAATAACTTCTACTCCACGACCCTTTGGTGTCCTTCTTTAACTTCACCCCTTTCGTGTCCTTCTACTCCATAACTTCAGTGTCCTTCTACTCCATAACTTCCACCCATTTGGTGTCCTTCTACTCCATAACTTCACACCCCCTTCAGTGTCCTTCTACTCCATAACTTCACACCCTTCAGTGTCCTTCTACTCCATAACTTTTCGGTGTCCTTCCATAACTTCACTCCATAACTTCACCCTTTTGTGTCCTTCTACTCCATAACTTCACACCCCTTGGTGTCCTTCTCCATAACTCCATAACTTCACAATAACCCATTGGTGTCCTTCTACTCCATAACTTCTTTGGTGTCCTTCTACCCTTCTGTGTCCTTCTACTCCATAACTATAAACTTCACACCCTTTGGTGTCCTTCTACTCCATAACTTCACACCCATTCGGTGTCCTTCTACTCCATATCTACTTCTACTCCCTTCACACCCTTTGGTGTTCTCTTCTAACTTCAACTAACCTTCTCACACCCCTTCAGTGTTCTTCTACTCAATAACTTCACACCCTTCAGTGTCCTTCTACTCCATAACTACACACCCTTAGGAAAGAGTGAGGGATGGAGAGAGAAAAGAAGAGTGAAAGATACGTGTTTATATTTGCAGAATAATACAGGTTTGACTGCCTTGTGCTTTTTATTTTGTATTTTATGCCACAACATGCACTGCCGGTACATGCTACGCTCAGTCATATGGCTTTAGTGAGTTATTGTAGCCTATATCAATGAGTATTTTTTCTTCAAAGCAGGACTACTGCGGTATCCTCTCATGTATACGAGAGTCAAAGGAATGAGTTGTGAATCATATTGAAACTGTTGAGCTACACGTGATCTTTTTTATAGTTTATAAATACATTAATGAAGAACACATTTAGGAATGGTTTGATCCTTCTGCAAGAGAAGGCTCAGGGCTTTCTGGAGCATGCTCTGTGCAGAGACGCGCTCCCACCATTTTCTGCATTAATACGCATTAATGAAGAATTAATTATTCATGTTTTATGCCCTTTTATCATTTATAAGGGGAGGGTTAGGAGTGGCTCGAAGGAGTCTTCTTTAGGACTGACACTGAAAAACAACATTAGGAAATAAGGTGGTAATGTTTTATTAATGTATGAATTAATGGTCAATTAACTGGACCTTAAAATAAACTGCAACCTACAATTTATCTGAATTTCCCTTCTTGTGTTAATGGAACTGGGAGGATTATTAAAGGACATGCAAACATTTCCCAGGTACTGCAGCAGTTGTTTTTAAAAGATAAAAACATGTTCACACACAAACACACGTACATACATGCACACGCAAACACGCACGCGCACACACACACACACACACACACACACACATTTACAGGTACACAAACACACACATATGCACACACATATGCACACGCACACACACACACACACGCACACAGACACACGCACGCACGCGCGCACACACACACACACACACATGCACACACAGACACACACGTACACACACACGCACACTCACGCGCACACACACCCACATATGCACACACAAACACACACTCACACACACACATACACTCACACACACACGTGCGCACACGCACACACACACACACACACACACACACACACATGCAAGCGCAGATTTACTGTGAGTGCTGAATGAATTGGAGTTGTAATAGAATCTGTCATTGATGGGAAAAGCACATGTAACCGATGGGAATACGTAGCGACAGGATGGCAGCAGCTGATTTGGAGAGATTTGCACAGCAGTTGGGGGGGGGATGTTTATTCAATGTTTTTCAAATATTTGCAGTTAGCAGCAGATTGCTAGGGCACATTTCTCCCACATCCTCGCGCTGCTCTGGTAAGGAATGCGCCGTGATATTCTGGGCGGTAATATCGTGATGTCTGCAGTTCGGCAGATTCCGCCGTCGTGGTTCCAAGAGATATTTGCATTTCGACACGACAACATGACTCAACCCAGTGCACCCGGGAGGGCACAGGCCCAAGCATGGAAGAATTTAGTGGACGCATGTGGCTGGATGGATGGGACAGAGGAAGGTGTACAGTCAGGTGCAGAGGTTCTCATCTCCTGCTCCACGGTCAGGTGCACCAGACAAGCTTCTGCACACGGCTGCCAAATTATATTTCTACATAATCGAGCAGAAACTGCCTCAGGCATATGACTCCTACTAATTATGATTCTACACTGCTGAGACTTTAGGAATGCATGAATGAATGAAGCGTAGTGCGTAGTACTGCTGCCTCACTGCAAGAAGGTTACGGGTTTGAATCCTAAGCCTCTCCTGCGTGGAGTCTGCATGTGCTCCCCCTGTTGGTGTGGATGTTCTGCTTTCCTCCCACAGTCCAAAGACATGCATGCCTGAGTAACTGCAGACTCCAAAATGCCCAGAGCTATGAGTGTGTGAGTGAGGGGTGTGTGTTGGGACGGGCTCAGCACCGTAAGGAGTGGATGGGGGATGGTTGAGCTGAGCATGAGTTTGTTTTAATGCATAATTTAATGCCTCTCTAAGTAGGGCTGTACTTAATGGGCCACAGTACTCATACTTCAGCCGCAGACTATAGGAGCAGCATGAACAGATCTAGCCAGGCAGAAATGAGGATGGATGTGTGTTATGATCAAGCCCAGGAATTGAGCGCAGAGACAGAGTGCAATCCAACAGTAAGGTTAATTTATTGAAGGTAGAGAGATCTTCTGGGTTAAAATTGTCTTTAAAAAGACAGTTGGTTCCTAAGTCGGCTGTGAAAAGACAATTGGTTTCGACTGACGTTTCGACTGCCTCCGCGGTAGTCATCTTCAAAGTCAAAAGGCAAAAACATCATTAAGGCGATTTATCTGGTCGCAATCATGTCTGATGGGTAACTGTAAATTGGTTTGGAGTGATTGGTAATTGTTTAAAAAAAAATTAGATCAGGTGTGAAGTTATTCGAAATTGGTGCCCCAGTTAATTCTTGTTGTAGTGTCTAATAAGCGTCTATAGGGAGCAGGAAGTTGTTGGGATCGATTGAGAGGTTTCTGTTCCAAATCTGTGTACCAGCTTTCTAGCGTGAGTCGATGTTGCCAATTTGTGCTAAAATCAATACATTGTGCAGAGTCCCAGTGAATAGTGTGTTTAGTTAATCGGTGGTGTTCAGCAATACTGTTGTTAATGTCTCCAATTAAAGTGGCCCGTTTGTGTTCTTTAAGTCTGGGTATGCCATTACACCTAAACTACTGAGACTATAGTTGCTAGCGCTGAGTCGGGTCTTGCTCATGCCGACGTTATTTAAGAGGCTGGACAAGGATACTATCAGGACTAGGATATGCTCTGCTATTCAGACATCACATGCTGCAAAAAGCAATTTGACAAAAGACGAACAGAAAGCTCTTAAACAACTGAAAAGTGACGATAGCATTGTGATCGTACCTGCTGACAAAAGACGAGTTACTGTGTTAATGGACAAATCTGAATACCATGATAAAATGCTTGCTCTCATTAATGACAAACAAACTTATAAACAACTTAAACGAGACCCTACACCTGCTTTGCAACGACGACTGAACAGTAAACTTTTAACAATGAAGAAGACTGGCATTATTGATTCTTACCGTTACTACAGACTGCGATGTTCGGTATCACAATCTCCAAAACTTTATGGTTTGCCAAAAATCTACAAAACAGACAAGCCTATGCGTCCTATTGTTTCCTTTTGCGGCTCACCGACATATGAGCTTGCTAAATACTCGGCCAACATGCTTAAACCACTGACAGACAATTCAAAACATCGACTACAAAGCACTGAAGACTTCATTAACACCATTAAGGCGCTACAGATTCCTGATAATTACAATTTGGTTTCTTTTGACGTAAAGTCTTTGTTTACTAGTATCCCTCTCGACTTAGCTCTACGATGCACAATGGCTGCGTCAGAACGACTCACGACACCATCATCTTTACCTATACATGACATTATGGATTTACTTTCCACGTGTTTGACTTCCACTTCTTTTCAATACAATGGTCAATATTTTAAACAGTTACACGGTATCTCCAGTCTCAGTAATTGTTGCAGAGATTGTGATGCAGAACATTGAAGAACACGCACTGGTGACATATAATGACATTTTACCCTTTTGGTTTAGATATGTAGACGACACTATAACGGCTTTATAAGACGATTACATTGATAATTTTCACCGACATCTCAACGAACAAAATTCCGACATACAGTTTACCAAAGAAACTGAATCAAATGGACAACTTCCTTTCCTTGATTGCTTGGTTAGACGTGACAACAATAAAATTTGTACTACAGTCTACACAAAACCTGCACATACGGACAGACTTTTGGATGAAACATCTTATAATCCAACTGCACACAAAGCTACAACGATCAGAACTTTGACAAGACGAGCTTTCCTGGTTTGCGATACTGATGATAGTTTTCATGACAAGATGCAACACCTTAATACTGTTTTTTCTAAAAATGGTCACAGCGCGAATTTTGTCAGACACAACCCTTATAGACAGACCGACTCATTTCAGAGACAGATCGAAAAACTGCGACCTCTCACGACAGTTACTATACCTTACATCAAAGGGACTTCTGAGACCATTGCACGAATATTACAATCTTACAACATACGCATCGCACACAAACCCTCTGTGACATTGAAACATTTATTGGCACACATCAAAGACAGAACTTCTCCATTAGACAGACAAGGAACTATTTACAAAATTAACTGCAATGACTGCTCTGCTGCTTACATTAGTGAAACAGAACGCAACCTTAACACCAGACTTAAAGAACACAAACGGGCCACTTTAATTGGAGACACTAACAACAGCATTGCTGAACACCACCGATTAACTAAACACACTATTGACTGCACAATGTATTGATTTCAGCACAAATTGGCAACATCGACTCACGCTAGAAAGCTGGTACACAGATTTGGAACAGAACCCTCTCAATCGATCCCAACAACTTCCTGCTACCTATAGACGCTTATTAGACACTACAACAAGAATTAACCGGGGCACCAATTTCAAATCACTTCACACCTGATCTAATTTTTTTAACAATTACCAATCACTCCAAACCAATTTTCAATTACCCATCAGACATGATTACGACCAGATAAATATGCCTAATGATGTTCTTGCCTTTTGACTCTGAAGATGACTACCGCGGAGGCAGTCGAAGCGTCAGTCGAAACCAATTGTCTGTTCAAAGACAACTTAGGAACCAACTGTCTTTTCAAAGACAACTTAGGAACCAATTTAGGAAGACAATTTTAACAATTTTAACCCAGAAGATCTCTCTACCTTCGATATATCGGCCCCTGGGTTCAAACATTCTCTTGTTTTAGTAAGGTTAATTGATAGTAATACAGTAACAATGAGATGGAACCCAGAAGCTGAGGACACAGTTCAGTTCAGATGTTGTGGGTGAAACAGGGCAAACCCAATCTCCAGTCAGTGGCTTTCTGGGATGACTGCCAGGTGTATTTCACACTTTGACAGAGTCAAACTGTCCACGGTGAGGAAAGGGTAGCATGAAGGGAACTTGGTTCCAATCCTGATGACTGTCGAAGGATTGGGAGCTTGTTCCTGACAAACTGGACGGAGACTGCAGCCCCAAGCCTGGGACCCTGAATTAGACAAGGCAGCCTGTTCCTATTAAAATAGACAGTGGAGCTGACTTAAACTGGGTTAACTCGAATGCAGTCCAAATTGTGGACCCTGAGTTGGCTTGGGAGCTAATTCAAATTAATCAAGTAATGAGGAAAGCTTTTGCAAATTACAAACATTAAAGGTTATGTTTCACTTAATAAAGATGAAGACTTTCTACCCTAAAATACTGACTGGTTCTAAGCATGAATAGAGAATTACAATCCAACGACTTTCAACTCAAAGCAGGAGTCTAAATACACCTCACAGAGCCATTAGGAAGTAACAATGAAAAGGTCCCACCCAGGAAAGAGGGCACATGGCAGATGTGAGCCAATCAAAGGAGACATTACTGCTGACAGACACGCAGTTCGCTAAATGGGAGGAGAAACAGAGGGCTTCACACGAGGGGAGTGACAGATGTGGATGGATGTGGCTGAACCAGAGACAGTGGGCAGCGGGAGAGAGGAAGATGTAGAGCCGAGGAGGAGAAATCGGCAGCTTGCGCCATCTGCCGAGACGCTCAATGTAATCCTCACGCCGCGTCCGCCCGGCTTGAGTGCAGCTGATTTAGTTTTGTGTTATTGCCTTTTTGCAGGATCCACGAGTGCGTAATTAGATAATGGCTGCTTGGGAAAAAGCAGCATTCAGGCGTGTGTGACATGATAATACCTTGTGACCGCATTATAATAACAGCTGCACGTGACCACTTTGATAATATTGCAGCAGTTCTGCTGTGGACTGCTTTTGTGAGGCTGTAATGGTGTCACTGATGTTACCCTCGCCTCCTTCACTTTCTGTGGCCTGAAACTGGCTTTCAAATATTGCAGGTTGATATGAAAGATCATTGGAGTTTGCGCAAGCGTATGTGTGTGTGTGTGTGTGTGTGTGTGTGTGTGTGCGTGGGATATTGAGCTAGCCATGACTGTCAGGCCCAGGTGTGTATGATATTAAATCACACATATTGACTTTTCTCAATCTTCCCTTCTCTGTCACCTCTTGTTTCCCTGCGTGCCTTGAAGTAAATTAGTTTTATTCCATCTGTGTGTTTGTGTGTTTTTACTGCATGGTCTGCTGTCCATCTACGGCTTGGCTCTTTAGGATTTTTTTTTATTTTTTTAAGGAATGCGCTGTTTTAGCAGAAATTTGATTTGAAGTATGTCCTTGTGACACATTCGTGATAAAAAAGAAAACTTTTTCGAAACTAAAACTGCACTTCTCATGCCATTTCTTTAAACTAAGCCACAGTTTTCTCTTTTGCTGTGTTGTCGATATCGATATATTCCATCGCGCTCTGATGAGTATATGTTTTTATAGATCTATTTTGCCCGAACAGAAGTTGGAGAAAGAAGGGAAAATGCTGGGGCTCATTGAAAACCAGGCAACATGGTTACCTCCCGCAGTTCTTTCGGCGATGCAGCGCTTTCAGTGCCTTTTGGAAAAAAGAGAAGACGAAAGAGGCGCGTGATTGAGACAGCCATGCTCCTGAGGGAGGGTAAAATGCTCTCTGAATACCGCTGTCGAGAGCCCCTTTCAATAAAATCACAGCACTTGAAAGAGTTTTTTGCTGCTTTTTTTTTCCCTGGCTGGAGCCAAATGGATGGTTTTGGAGGCTAATACAGTCTACGCACTGAAATGCTCAGTGTTAATTCAACTCTCACAGAGTACATATCAGTCCAATTTGGACCAGTAGGAGTTGAAAACTGAGTATTTACAATGTAAATTATTTCTGTTATTCTCTCTGATGGCAATGGTACGTAAACAACAAGAACTTCAAAATGTCCTTCCTTCCAGTGAAGGTCAAACATACACGAGGCACGTTGCTTCTGAGAATCACTGACAGCCTCATGGCTTTAAATAGTCCCTGGATTCTTTAACTTGTCTAACTGCAGTTTTGAATATGATGCATTCCTGTAAATATTGGACTGAATAGCCACATGCATGAAACATACGAGAACCGCTGTTCTCATTCACCTGAAAAACGATATGAGGAAAGCCATAGGAGAGGCAGTAACTGTCCTCTACAGAATGTTTGACTAAAACACAATCTTTTCTGGGTCATTTTCTCCTTACTGTCCACTACTGCTCAAAAGTTTGGAATCACTTGTGATTATCACTTTTATAAAATTGAAGATCTCAAACATGAATCCAAACTCTGCAGGTACTTACTGGAATGGGCATTGCAAATTATGGAGTGTCCAGCCCAATCACCGGGTCTATAATGTAAACCTCACAGCACTGCACATCCCCTGGATCTTCAATTTGGGCTTTTGTGTAAGTTCAGTGTCCTGATAGCGCTGAGCCCCTTGATCTTTGCGTCTGCACAGGAGGGTGTGTGGGGAGATAACTCCTGCCAATATTCTCAATTTGGACTGCAAACACTCGCAGTCTGTGTAGCACACTGCTCCTTTCAGACAGTGGGAAACACACCCCTGTCATGACTGTTTCTGAAAGCGTTGCAAGTATCAGACTGGGAATGATTGTGTATTAAAAAAAACAAATTTGAGAAGGTAAAAATGAAAAATATTGACTTCATACAAAATGTTTTTTTAGAGGATTTACAGTTGTTTTTTTATTTTTATTTGCATGTTTCATAGTACTCAAACTTTTCTGGACAGTGTGTTCTCTGAAATGCAAATGTGTTTGGCAGGTCTCAGGAGAGGTTCATGCACTGTACTTTGTAATTAGCGCACATTTCAATCATTCTGCTGTGAATGCTTACGGTTCATGTTTAATGTACAACAACCATCTGTCTCGCGAATCAACTCAATTCTCACAGATGACCTGAGGACAAGAATTCGAAGAAGAAAATTGAAGGAAATCCAAGAAAATCTGCATAATAATTGATATGTGCAAAAATTGTGCCATCCAAGATGCATTTCACAATGCATCCATATAATACTGCCCGTCAAAAATTCTGGGGAGACGTCTTACGCAAGAGCACCATCAAAGCTGATTGTTTACGGTGCCTTTTGCGAAGTTTGTTAAAAAAGGTTTTGTTCCCGTTTTAAGTAGTGACAGCTTATAGAGTATGAACAAAGCGTTTCACTGGCTATGTGCAGCCAAAACAAATAAATTGAAATTCTGGAAAAGCAAGTCAAACCTTTTGTAGGGCTGAGACATCTATATTCATCTTTCATTCATCTCTAAAGAGCTCAAATGTGCTTTTTACAGCAAGATTCAGTGCAAGCTTTCACTGCGTCTCTCGTGATAAAAAAAACCACCCTTTATGCATTGCCTGGCGAAGATTAGATTTGTATCTGCAACCATTCGATACACTTTAAAAAAAAATCATACAAAGTGGGAAAAATAAATGAATATGGTGCATGAATAGCGCATGAATAAGAGCTGAGATAGAGTTTGAGCGATCGTGGAAACTGCATGTTTAAAAGATGATGTCCCATCTGTGCCTGTCAGCCAGGACTCACCGTCAGTCTTGGAGAAACCAGAGTACTTTCTTCTCTTAAGATTAAAATTTAATTTCACACAGACCAAACTATCTCAGACTCTTTATCTCCTGTCTGTGTTTTGTGGATATAAACTGTTTTCAAATACAGACAGGTTAAATAATTATTTAACTCATTTTGTGAGTGATCGATTGGGATTTGTACTTTTGCTATTTTTTTCTTGACAAAAAGTATGCAGAAACAAATGCTTTAATTGTCCATATACACTTGAAAATGCAGGAGATAAGTGTATACAAGACTAGAGGTTTCACGTAGGCATGTGGTTTACGAGACTTCGCAAAGACTAAGTGCAAGCTCGGTCTTAAATAGCCCAACACTACCACACAGTGGAAATGAACAGCAGCTGCATGTCATGATTGTGGGGCTGAGAATGCGGTCCGGGTCTTAATAGACCGGTGCATTTGAAGGCTGAAGGCGTGGCCTCACAACTGCTTTAGTTTTCTGTGTGTCATTTGCATGCAAAAAATATTATAGATTTATGTTTTCATCTGAAATGTACTGTAAAAAAAAAAAAAATACAGTTCAGCTATAGTTTACTACAGCAGCCCAGGAAATCCTGTATTTTTTTTCTTCTTTAAGAGAATGGCTAATGTTAGATAACTATGATTTACCAGAAGTCATTTCTTGGTGGACCTGAGGCATAAGTTTCTTCAATGAATGACCAAAAAGTCTATTACAATGTCTTAAATTCCCGAAAAGTCTCATGAGGTTCGTTCTCTGTGCTCTTTTCTATGTTAATTGCAAAGTAATGTATCAGTTGGGTGTTAGGATTGAGGAGCTGTCGATGCCAGGGACCCACATTAGAGGAAATGCACTGTAACTCAATAAAGATTCTTCACTTCAACCGACTGTTAGTGACACCCAATACTTTTCACCGGGGAGAGACATTCCTTCCCGCGATGCATTTATTTTGTTATCAATCAATTGATTACTTTTTTGGGAGTTGTGGTATCTCTGGTGTACGGTTCCTTGAGACAGTATGACCTCTGCATCTGAAAAACCCAGCGAAGAGAAGTAATTAGCGCCAGAACTTTCCTCCACCCAATTACCTCATCAATTAAGCCTCTAAAACCAGGGAGGGACTTAATTACTGGACTGTCCGCGGTTGCGAGATGTTCTGACCCAACGCTGTCAACCTCACATGGAATGAAAAACCACCCGCCTTCCCTTGTAATCTCCGGAGACAAGGACATACATCTCGTCCGCGTGCTCATAATGGAAAGCCTGCTTCAGCCTTTCTCACTCCTGCTCCCCACTGCTCTGTTGGAGGCTGAGAGGAAGGCAGCCGGCTCTGTGCCCCACAAATCTCCCCTTGTTCTGGAGGGCTTGTCTTGCCCGGCGCCCGGGGTCGCTGAACTCTGTAATGTGCAGAAGAAGATAGTACAAAAAGAGTTTTAAAGTAATTAGCTCTTGGATTGCATGCAAACCCAGCTGGAGGGACACACACCCACACGGACACACACACACACACACACACGGCAGACTCCGTATTCCTGACTGCGTGGCACAACAGGCTACCGTTTCTAACTCGTTTTATTGCAGTCATGTGCCCAAAGCTAATGCTCATGTCCGTGCCTAACGGCCTTAACCGTACCTGTTCATAACAATTAAATGAGAAACCGCAGAGTGGGCTCCATGTCACCTGACATACTCTCACTGACTGCTGAAGCATGGCCGAAAATATATTGACATTACTGGATCTTTTCAAAGTTCTGGGTTGCCCTCTTAGTTCCACTGAAGGAGTATATTAGTGGTACAGCAGATAAAAACATTGCGGATGAGTATGTACTTCCAGCGGTTTGGGGAACGCCCTTTACCGTTTCAGTACGACGACCTCTGAAACCCCAAAACAAAGCCCACACAAGGTTTGTGAAGATTGATCTTATTACTGAATTTCAAGAGGGACAGGCAGAAACTCCTCCCCCACTGTAATATTCAAACAAATAGCTGTTAGATCCATAGCTGTTATATCCTGTTATAGCCTATATATTTATAGACTGTTATACACTGACGGGGGCCAACTATGAGAAATACAGGAGTCTACATACTTTTTGGCAAGTAGTAGTACGTCTTACTCCAGAACATAACGTAATCTTAACTCCACTAAATAAGGACGTAAGCGAGTCTAATAGGTGCTTGCATTGTTAAATAGGAAGGAGGATTTTCATTATTCTGACTTATTTTTGTTTGTGGTCCCAGAGAGACTGCAGTGAGAACTGTGCAGCCCTGTTGAAAGTGCAAATCTGACTCAAATGTCAGCAGGGACCTCGCAAGAAAGATCGTAGCGCTTTTGCACCTGTTAAACCATCGCAAATTATGTACAGTTCAGCTGCAGGTCTTGGAGGACACCTGTGATGGAGAAAATGAAGGAGACGTCATCTGGGTCATGCTGAGGAAAATTCTGTTCACCTCTCAGATTTTTCTCTGGCCTCAGGACACAAATCAGACCCATGACAGGACATTCCCAGTTCAAATACTTCAAATATGCACAGATTTAAATAAATAAATAAAAAAGATTGATTTTATTTAATTTCTTAAAAATGTATTTATTTATTTATTCTTTTTTTTTTAGATGACCTGTGTTTTGAGATTTCGGTGAAGACAGCTGTCAGAGTACTGGGAGGAAGAGTAAGTCAGATAAAAGAGTGGATTTTTATTTTTCATTTTTTATTTTTTGGTTCAACAGACACAGGAATTTGCTGCAGGTCCATTACTCAAGTGAGTCATTGAATAATAGAAATGTTTAATGAGAGATGGAATTAAACCTGCCACCTGCAATCTGTTTTCTGGCATAATTAAGAAATCCATTTAATTGAGGATACAAATATGGAGACAAATTTGATGAATTGAGACAGAAAGTTGTTCCAGGCAACACTGAAAACGTCCATTTGCCAGTTATTCATCTCATCTGCAATTCAGTGTTCCTTTTTAGAATCACTATTCCAGCAGTATTACTTACAAAATAAATGAAAATAAATCCCTTTCAAAATGACAGACGTGTTTTAAATCAATGTTATTGAATCAGCTCTCCCTCTGCTTCAATAATTGGTGTGAGAAAAACTAACCATTTTTATCGTATTTCTGCATTTGAAGGTACAGCTGACTGATTTTTGGAGCCATTTCATTTTGATAGACAAAATACAACTGAGACTTAGGCCCGTATTCAGAAACGACACTCACACTAATTGAGTGTGAGTGAGTACTAAAACTTAGTTAGTGTCAGGTTATACTAAATGAGTCAGAGGTTGCCCTAACACTCATTTGCTTTCAGAGACCTCACTCACACTGAAAATAGTGTCTCTTTCTGAGTTAATGTTGAGTGCAGGGAACACCTCCCTTGAGCCGCGCTAACTTGCGCCGGTATTTCGTTGTCAGGGCTTTCAGGTGGTTACAAACATTGGAAACTCTGGATCATTTACAGCCACGTGCTCGACGCAATCGCAACTACGCAAATTTTAGCTATAATGATGATAAGGATGCCGGTAACTTGCTGACTGACCACCTGGCTTCAGTGGTTACGAACTGCACTGTGGTGAACTCGAGGTTGGCATCTGTGTACCCACCAGTGGCTACTGGTGAACTGGCAATACGGGAAGCTCAAAACCATCCCTTAAAAATAATGATTGGACATGGCCTGTTTTCAATAATTTAATAAAATTTTATTCACTTGAACTCCAAAAATCCTAAGGATTATAATGTGTCACCAGTTCTACTTGTTAAGTTAGAATGAGCACTGATAATTATTGCCCTGTTTTCAATTCATTTAAATTACCATTTCAGAAACTCCGAAAACTCTCAGCATTATCAGGTGTGGCCAGTTTTCATTAATGACGCATATCTGTCAACTCTCACGCATTCGGATTTCTCGCGCTTTTCTTTACTCATGGGTGGGAAAATTCTGCGCTCAGCTGGCTCGTGGGGCGCGTGGATTGGTCTGCCAGGCTCATGTAGCTGTAATTCATGAGAATCCATTCTTTTCTACATTCTTAATCACTGAATGTAGAGGGAAATGTTTGGCCCGTTTCACAGCTTGTTGCTTAGTGAGTCTCGTGGGCTGTCCTGCGCCTTTCGCGAGCCACTCGACCACAGAATTTATGAAGACATGCTGATATTTTATGTCGTCATTTATGTGCGAAAGAAGCGCCTCAATTTTGTGAAGCAATGTATAACAACGCTATCAAAAATAAAATTAATTGTCGTTTTACCAATTAGTCTGAGAAACCTTCTAATCAAGAAAAGTAAACAGCGACAGGTTTAGGACATTCAGCACTGAAGGGTGAGGATTGAGAGTCCCTTTGCAGCAGCCGACGCACCGCCTCTGGTACCCAGTGCCCACTACTGTCAGTTATGCTCGAGTGGCGTTTGTGAATAGCAACTGGCGAGGAGGGACTGCTCCCCCTCGGTTAGTGGTAGGTCGATCTCTTTCACACTCCAGTTACATTTCAATCGTACTCACTATATGGTGAGTGGAGGGTGAGTGTGAGTGTCGTTTCTGAATACAGGCCTAAGAGCAACCTTACGTGGAAACTAACAGAAAAATGACAACAAAAAAAAAAAAAATTTAAACACAAAAATCATTTTTCACAACTTGCAGCATTAGGTCTACTGTTCACTCTGTTTCAGCTCCACACTCTGTAGTAAGAGGTGGTCGTAATGTAGTGGCCAATACAGTACACACATACTCATGCTGAGGAGACCACATGAGCTCTATTTCATACCAATGGTGCCTGATTTTTAGACATTGTCCTTGAGGTTGACCAAAATTGCTTTCATCACCTATCTGATCACTGACCATTCAAAAACATTATGTATAGTCTCTGATTTAATTTCATTTTGTTTTGATATAATTGAAGCACTCACTGTTAAAAGAACTTAAGTCACATTTTGGACAATTCAAGTTCAGACTGAATACATGTTGTATTTGTTTAGCGAAGGCTATAAATTAAGACCCCAGTGGAAAAAATGTCGTCACAAAGCGTCCATCCGGAGAAAATCGACTTAGTTAGTTATAAAACAGGTTTTCCCATCCTTACCTCACGATGTGTGAAATTGTGATGCAAGTACTTTTAGCACTAGGCTCTTCAATTTATGTTTGAACCTAACAGTCATATACCAAAGTACCACAGATCCGAACGTCTTTGTTTTAATGACTTTATCCGAGCGCAGCACATCGGAGTCTTATGAAAAGCTATGACTTACGACAAAAAGCTTCCAATCTTTATAAGCTCCCATTAATGATTTATTTATGCTCACGAGAGCAGATTGTTAAAGGCTAAACACTTGTGGTACATTCTCTCAGATCAAAACAATCAATGAACTATGTTCATTTCTGCCCTTTAGTTCAAAGAGCTCTGTATGATTAATTCACATTTATTACAAAACATTGAAACAGATTATAATTTTAATGTGCCAGAACCCCCAAAAAATTAATTATTCAAGAGCAACAGAAAAAGTCTTAAAAGATTCAAGTGCTGAATTTAATGATTTGCCAAACAAAAGAGTGCTGAAGATATGATGAACAAAATTGAGCAAAAATATTCCAAAAGTGGGAGTAAACATGTCAAGCTTTGGATTTCCTGATTCAAACACAAGAGAGGGGCTTTTACAGACTCCATTCCTTCATCAACACAGGCCAAGTGTGTTTTAGAAGAGGCATAAATGCCATATAGACACAGATGAGTACAGATGGTTTAAGCCACACTGTAGGTCAACAAAGTTAAATTAGAAGAGTTGATAGTGCTAGAGGATATAAATTAATGTTAAAGGGGGTCCAAAAAGTGAAAACTCAGATTCTGGAGGGAAAAATAGACACTGTAACACATGGGACCTGTTTTAAGGCCTGGATTTCCTTTGATACAGATAATCACTTTTGCATATCATTTCAGGTGGAATTCCTAATGTTTTACCATTTTGGCATGTATGTGCATGTAATATAAGGTCTTACGCTCCATCCATTTCATATTTAATGGAAACAAGTGTAATGTGGTAAAAAGCCACTAGATGGCAGTATTGACTTTTTTTTGTTAAGCAATCTAAAGCTAGGTTTGGGCATGTCCCGGGCATGCCTCAGAGGGGGCTGGACAAGAGTATATAAGGAGAAAAATTAAGAGAGTGGGAGAGCAGTGGGAGAAATTGCAAGGAGAAATTGTGGAAGGATACATTTGACCAGACCTGTCACTCTTTTCAAGACCTGTGAAGCTTTTTGTGGATTTTTGCCTGTGTTGGAGCATTTTCCTGTCCCAAGACATCGCAATATAGCAGCCCATCTCCAGTACAAAGGAACTGTAAATATCTTATTTTTTATTTGATTTCAATCTTGGTCAGTAGGGTAGATTGTAGAGTAGTTCCAAGTGTTTGTTTAATTAAATCTGTTGAAGTTGAAGAATTTTGTCTGTCATCCCTTGCTGTCCGTGACGCCATAACAAATTGGGGGCCATAACACAAGCCTCTGGGCTCATGCCTCTACAAAATTTCTTGTAGTTATTTATTTATTTATGTATGTACATACTTCCAAACTTATTTATCTGATGTATTTATTTTTCTGCAAATTAATATTTACTGGTGTTGTGCCACGCCCCTAGCGCTGCGCCTCACCAGAGTTCTGCGGACCCAGCCAGCTCTCCCACTCATCACTCGACTGTGTGCAGTAGCGTATTATTACTCCATTATCCAATATAGCCTTTATAAGCCTGAGCTTCGCACCACTCGGGTGCAAAGTCTCGTAAGCCTGTTTTAAAGCGGCTCGCGTATATCTTCTTAAAAATTGATATTTAGCAGACTATTGTCCTGCAAATCTTTGGACTAATTTGGGAAGTTTCCTGTATTGTTCTATGATTGTTTGTTTTAATAAATACAATAAGTGTTTATTACATTTGAATCCAGTCAACATCATTTTTATTGCAGTGCAAGCAACACCGTGCACCAAAAATACATTACAGCTGGGAGAAATTGCATGGTTTAATACCACTTTTCATGAATACACTGATAAACAGTTACATAAGAAAAGTGATGGAAGTGTTCAGTGAATAGAGTATGATGTTAGGAGAGGTAGTTGCTTTATAACTTGTCCTGTTTGAACCACCATTCATGGATTCAACCCCATAAAGCAATTGCAAAGCTATAGTTTACTCAATAAGTATGCTTTATATACAGTTTGTACATATTCCTGCAATATGCTTGTTTATGGCAATAAAAAAACAGGTAACACATGATTTCATATTTTTTCATAAACAGTAAGTCTTTCATGTCCATACTGCCAAACCTCATGAGGTCTTACCAGACCAGTTAACATGAATTTCAGGAGATTGTATTAAAGACGAGATCAGACAGAAAATGCCTTGGGCCAATGGCATCATCTGAAAATGGAAATGACATATGACATCATGCAAATATGCTACTCTCAGAGTCCAAGTCAGCAAAGTTTGTGTCAGCGACAAATTCCACAGAGGCCTCGGGCCTTGATGTCCCAGAGAAAACCATGTGCTGACATCTTCAGGTTTCAAACCCAGAGCCAGGGAACCCAGGAACCAGCTCAGTCCCTCAACAAAAGCGCCTCAAGGACTGGGCCAATCATATGTGTAGCAGAGGAGCGAAGTCCAAAGTTTAGAATTCAAAAGTCCCACCACATTCATCCTCCAGCCATGAACTCAGCTGAGTTCATCAATTACTTCCACCTTCTGGTAGAAGTATGAGCAAATCCATGTGATTGGAATAAAATTCTGGGCCAGACCTAAATTTTCTCAACCCTGATTTTTCTGCCCTGGTGAGTTTAAAAATAACTGCAAAAGTTTTTTAATGACAATTTTCTCCCATTTCTATTGCAATATTTTCTTTGTTGTTCCAATTTTGAATTCCTAACTAGTCAGTTAGCCTGTCATCTCAGTATCCTGCCGTCAGGCCAGGACTGTGCTAAGACATATCTCCACCAAGCAAAATGAGATGGTTTATGTATGGCCAGCCTACTGCAGTAAGCCCTCCTTCTCCATGGTGGCCAATCTGCTCCTTTCAGGAGCTAATGCTAGACCAGCGAGCCCCTTCTCAAGCCACTCAGCTAAACCTTCACTCCTCTCCTCTAACCCTTCACCCCTCTCCTCTAACCCTTAACCCCACTCCCCTAACCCTTTGCCCCATTCCCCTAACCCTTCACCCCTCTCCTTTAACCCTTTGCCCCTCTCCTCTTACCCTTAACCCCACTCCTCTAACCGTTCGCCCCACTACCCTAACCCTTCACCCCTCTCCTCTAGCCCTTCGCCCCTCTCCTCTAACCCTTAACCGCTCTCCTCAAACCCTTCGCCCCACTCCCCTATCCCTTCAGCCCTCCCCTCTAACCCTTCGCCCCTCTTCTCTAACCCTTTGCCGCTCTCCTCTAACCCTTAACCCCAATCCCCTAACCCTTTGCCCCACTCCCCTAACCCTTCACCCCTCTCCTCTAACCCTTAAACCCACTCCTCTAACCCTTCGCCCCACTCCCCTAACCCTTCAGCCCTCTCCTCTAACCCTTTGCCTCTCTCCTCTAACCCTTTGCCCCTCTCCTCTAACCCTTTACCCCTCTCCTCTAACCCTTGAACCCCTCTCCCCTAACCCTTCACCCCACTCCTCTAACCCTTTGCCCCTCTCCTCAAACTCTTAACCCCACTCCCCTAAACCTTTGCCCCACTCCATTAACCCTTCACCCCACTCCACTAACCCTTCATCCCCCCACTAACCCTTCATCCCACTCCCCAAACCCTTCATCCCACTCCGCTAACCCTTTGCCCCTCTCCTCTAAACCTTTACCCCACTCCTCTAACCCTTCATCCCACTCCCTAAATCCTTCATCCCCACTCCTCTAACCCTTCACCCCACTCCTCTAACCCTTAACCCACTCCTCTAACCCTTCACCTCACTCCTCTAACCCTTCACCCCACTCCCCTAACCCTTCACCCACCCCTCTAACCCTTCACCTCACTCCTCTAGCCCTTAACCCCACTCCCCTAACCCTTCACCTCACTCCTCTAACCCTTCATCCAACTCCTCTAACCCTTCGCCCCACTGCTCTAACCCTTTGCCCCACTCCTCTAACCCTTCGCCCCACTCCTCTAACCCTTCACCCCGATCCACTAATCCTTTGCCCCACTCCTCTAACCCTTCACCCCACTGCTCTAACCCTTCACCCCACTCCCCTAACCATTCGCCCCACTCCTCTAACCCTTTGCCCCACTCCTCTAACCCTTCCCCCCTCCTCTAACCCTTCGCCCCACTCCTCTAACCCTTCAACCCGATCCACTAATCCTTCACCCCACTCCTCTAACCCTTCACCCCACTGCTCAAACCCTTCAACCCACTCCCGTAACCCTTCGCCCCACTCCTCTAACCCTTTGCCCCTCCTCTAACCCTTCACCTCACTGCTCAAACCCTTCACCCCACTCCCCTAACCCTTCGCCCCACTCCTCTAACCCTTTGCCCCACTCCTCTAACCCTTCACCCCACTCCTCTAACCCTTCACCCCACTCCTCTAACCCTTCACCCCACTCCTCTAACCCTTCACCCCACTCCTCTAACCCTTCACCCCACTCCTCTAACCCTTCACCCCCCACTAACCCTTCAACCCTTCATCCCATTCCTCTAACCCTTCAACCCCACTCCCCTAACCCTTCACCCCAATCCTCTAACCCTTCATCCAACTCCTCTAACCCTTCATCCCACTCCCTAACCCTTCATCCAACTCCCCTAACCCTTCATCCCACTCCGCTAACCCTTCACCCCACTCCTCTAACCCTTCACCCCACTCCACTAACCCCTTCACCCCCCACCCTCTTAACCCCCCCTCCACTAACCCTTCACCCCACTCCTCTAACCCTTCACCCCACTCCCTAACCCTTCACCCCCCTCCTCTAACCCTTCACCCCACTCCTCTAACCCTTCATCCCCACTCCTCTAACCCTTCGCCCCACTCCTCTAACCCTTCACCCCACTCCTCTAACCCTTTAACCCGATCCACTAATCCTTCACCCCACTCCTCTAACCCTTCACCCCACTGCTCAAACCCTTCACCCCACTCCCGTAACCCTTCGCCCCACTCCTCTAACCCTTTGCCCCTCTCCTCTAACCCTTCACCCCACTGCTCAAACCCTTCACCCCACTCCCCTAACCCTTCGCCCCACTCCTCTAGCCCTTTGCCCCACTGCTCTAACCCTTCACCCTACTCCTCTAACCCTTCATCCCACTCCACTAATCCTTCACCCCACTCCCCTAGCCCTTCACCCAACTCCGCTTACTCTTCTCCCCACTCCTCTAACCCTTCACCCCACTCTTCTAACCCTTCACCCCACTCCTCTAACCCTTCGCCCCACACCCCTAACCCTTCGCCCCACTCCCCTAACCCTTCACCACACTCCTCTAACCCTTCACCCCACTCCTCTAACCCTTCACCCCCTCTATTAACCCTTCACCCCACTCCCCTTACCCTGCACTCCACTCCTCTAACCTGTCACCCCACTCTCTAACCCTTCACCCCACTCCACTAATCCTTCACCCCACTCCCCTAACCCTTCACCCCACTCCACTTACCCTTCACCCCTCTCCTCTAACCTCCTCTAACCCTTTGCCCCTCTCCTCTAACCCTTAACCCCACTCCAGTACACTGAATGGCCTGTGCAAACTTTTCTTTCCCAAGGAGCCCTCATAAGGGGAAACTTGGGAAAGGAGGATTGTTTTCCTAAACTTAACCGGCCAGAGCCTTCTGTGATTACTAATCGCTGGGACAGAATTACACAAAAGGAACACAAGCACCACATACCTGGCTAACAGCACTCTCATAGCCTTAATCAAGACAAAAAGATTTTTTAAAATAACAAAAGAACCACCCATTAGGCAAAACAAAAGGCTAATGGCCTACACCCTGGGACCATTAAGGAGGCCCATCAAGGGAACAAAAGACAGGAGGGACCTAAGCACCAACTAGAGAACCAATCAAATTATCTCTAGAAAGGTCTCAAACAGGTCCTCTTCAAGTTTTTATTAACTCGGAAAAAAAATTCACATACTCACACCTGAAGAAGCCTGAGCTAAGGCGAAACGTTTGTGTCGGCCCACGTGCCTTTGGAAGACAGCAGAGACAGGATCCCTTCAACTACCTGAAGCAATCCACCCGCTGCTTATTCCTAAAAGAGCAAAAATTTCCAGCCTTCACTGCGAAAAGGACCCCAGGAGAAGTTCTGCAGTAATCCTGCGCAGACTGCACTATCCTGTGGTGGAAACCTAACGGTGCCAACAAAGCCACAGGGTAACAGTCTTGGTAAGTTTAGACTGTGTTGAGAAGCGTCAACCTTGAGTTGACAGCACGCTATCGATCAGTCGAACCCTACACCGCCGTTTGCACTAAAAATACACACAAAAAAATCACCACACTACACCTTTTCAACACATAACACACACCAAAAACCATGGCGGCTTTCCCAGAAGTGACCAGGATCCTCTTCAGGATCATTCAGACAATGCACCACCTGTAAAACACCGCAGTATCAGGAGCCAGGACAACACCACCAGCGAGCCTACAGAAGAACATGCAGGAGCTGGCCACCTTAGTGAGACCCGCCTCTTCGACAGAGGACACCATGAGGAAGCTCACAGGGAATGCCCTCAACTGGCTCCACACATGCATACAGATTCTGAAGGAACACTACCTGAACAGCCTGAAAACCCTGACAGAGAAACTGGAGAGGATACAGGTACCTAACTGGCTGGAAGCATTCCAGGTGGCAAACAGACGGGCCAGAAAGAAGTTTGGCAGACGACTACACCCGGCCACCCTGGACATTGCCAAGGACACGGTAACCCTAATCCTCGGAGCCAGAAGACACACAACCCCAATCACAACAAGCAACAGATTCACAACCCTGGCAGATTCTCCACCACCCCCACACAGAACATGGAGGACCACCCCCACAACACCACAGGACCGGACCCAATACCAGGAGGAGTGGTCAACACTGAGACAGGCCGACTCCACAAGGAATGCAACATCAGGACAGGACACCAGGGGAACCCAACTACCATAGGAGACACCACACGACTTGGGAGGGAGAAGAGGCAAGGAAACCCCAAGACGCCAGAGGGACTGGGACCCTGAACCACGCCCACAAAGACCCCAGAAGAACAGACACAGACGGGACCAGGACCACTCTGACCCCATCCCAGCCCCCACACCAAATCCTAACCCTAACACTAACCTTAACACTAACCCCAACCCCACCACTAAACCTAACCCTAACCCCACACCTAACCCTCACCCCAACCACACTCCTAACCCCACCCTGAACCTCAACCCTAACCCCACCGCTAACCCTAACCCGACTCACCCACTTACACCTGTTCCCCCACCCCACACCCCCGGGGCCAGAATGGAAAATGGAACCTTCTACCCCACAAGACATCCACGATCCACCAGGAAGACACAAGAATGGAGGATCAACATCACCGGGAGCAATGTGATCTTAGGGGACTCCAACCTCTCCAGGATCCCATCCCACTCCAGAGGGGACCTCCAGATTGACAGCTACCCCGGAGCAACATTCTACCATGCAGCGGGACTCCTGGAGAAGACAGGTACAGATTCCAAGATCCAGCGAGTCATCCTATCCTTTGGAATCAACAACAAGGACCAGCACCCAAAGAAGACAGCAATCAAGTAACTACAAACAATGCTGAGAGCTGCAAAAACCACCTTCCCGGCTGCAGAACTCTGGATTCCACTCATCAATTATTCCACCCACCTGGAACCCTGCCAGAAGTCCAACCTGGAAGAAATTAATGAACACATACGCCAAAACATGCCACACATCCCGAAGCTTCCAGAGGGGGACTTCCATACCACGCAGGACAACATCCATTGGACAGAAAGAACAGCCAGCAAGATGTTGGACCATTGGCTCCAGCATTTAAACTGAAGATCCCCACGAACCCAAACACAATCAGGGAGGGGAATAAGAACATTATACTTCTGGCCAGAAACTTCACACCAACACAGGACCAACTAAGTCTTTTAGCCAAAGGTTTATCATTTATACCCACCACAAACACACACAGAAAACAAAAAGAAACCCTCAAGGGAGAAACCCAGGAATTCCACAGGAAATTAAAACTGGCAGCCCTCTTCGAGGGATCAGAAAACACACAAAACACACCATTCATTCCAAAGTCCACCTGGGAACCAAGGACCAATCAAATCCCAGAGGAAATCACACAAATCATAAAAAACAACAACAGCCTGATCAAGGCACTGAACCCACAGGCTTACAAGGACAAAAACAACCTCAGCAGAGGGAAGAGGCAAGCCCTACACCAACTGGCAAAAAACAAACAAATCATCTTAAAGCCAGCGGATAAGGGGAGTGCCATAGTGATCATGGACAGAGCACAATACATACATGAGGCCAACAGACACCTAAATAACACAGCACACTACAGAAAACTACCTAGACCCATATATCCAGACACAGCCCAGGAAATACATAACATAATACAAACACTTCTAGACAACAATTATATCACCAAAAAACAGAGCTTTTATCTAAGGGGAGAGGACAGTCCTAGACTTAGGATTTTCTACCTCCTCCCCAAAATACACAAACCACCACAGTCCTAACATAACATAACACAACATAACATAACATGAATGGCGAGAACAGGCCGTTCAGCCCAACTAGGCTCGCCAGTTTCTTTGTACCATCGTGAATATATCACTTCAGATACTCAATGACTCAATGGTATCTAGCTTTAAGTCAAGTCTGCTCTTGAAAACTCCCAAGGTCTCTGCCTCAACAATATGGTCAGGCAAGCTGTTCCACACCGAAATTACTCTTTGGGTGAAGAAATATTTCCGAATATCAGTGCTAAATTTACCTTTAGTCAGCTTCCATTTGTGACCCCGAGTTCTGCTAACAACACTTGGTTGAAGGAATCCTACATAATTCACTTTGTTAATCCCTTTAACATATTTAAAGACCTCATCAAATCACCCCTTAGTCTCCTTTTCCTAAGACTAAAGAGATTAAGGATCTTCAGCCTTTTCTCATAGCTTTCATCTTTAATACCCGGAATTAGCTTCGTGGCTCTTCTCTGAACTTTCTCTAAAAGCCTCTATGTCTTTCTTAAAGTATGGTCCCCAGAACTGTACACAATACTCCAGATGTGGTCTGACGAATGTGTTGTACAAAAAGAAGCATCACCTCCTTGGATTTGAACTCAATACTTTTGGCAATGTATCCCAGCATCCGATTGGCTTTTTTTAACAGCTACGGCACAATGGCTAGAGCCTGTGAGGGTTTGGTCAACAATCACTCCCAGATCTTTCTCTTGTGGAGCACATTCCAGTTTAAAACCTCCCATGAAGTAATCACGTCTAATGTTTTTATTACCTACATGTACTACTTTACATTTCGCTACATTAAATTTCATTTGCCACATTTCTGCCCAATTCTGAATTCTATCCAAATCATCCTGAATCACTTTAGTGGACTCTAAACTATTTGCCAAGCCCCCCCAATTTAGTATCATCTGCAAATTTCACTAATCTGCTCTCAATATTCCTATCAAGGTCATTAATGTAGATGAGGAACAGCAAGGGTCCCCAACACCGATCCCTGGGGGACGCCACTCCCCACCCTACCTAGCTCAGATGATATACCACTGACCACCACTCTTTGTGTTCTGTCCTGCAACCAGTTATGAATCCACTTCAGAATACCACCTGTAACTCCAATGGAGCTCATTTTAAAAATTAGTCTCTTATGCGGTACTGTGTCAAATGCTTTCTGAAAATCCAAATATATGATGTCATAAGCCCTGCTCTGGTCATAAGTCTTGGTGGCCTCTTCAAAAAATTCCAGAAGGTTTGTCAGGCATGACCTTCCTTTACTGGAAACCATGTTGGCTATCCCTCAAGATATTGTTACGTTCAAGAAATAAGTCCAGCTCATCTTTTTATGATAGATTCCAATATTTTGCACGCAATGCAAGTTAAACTGACTGGCCTGTAATTACCTGGCTCAGTACGGTCCCCTTTTTTATATATTGGTATTATATTGCCCTGTTTCCAATCATTTGGTATTTCTCCAGTTTCTAAAGACCGTCTAAAAGATGGCAGATAGCGGCTTAAAGATGATCTCACCAACTTCCCTGAGCACTCTAGGATATAAGCCATCAGGACCCGCCGCCTTATCTGCCTTTAGTTGATGCAACTTGTCTAATACTACGTTATCCCTAACCTCAATTTCCGCTAAATACTCTTGAGCATTGGACAAGCCCTCTGGCCGAATAAAGACCCGCTCTAAGGTAAAATTCTCAACAAAGTAACCGTTTAAGGTGTCCGCAATATCCTTATTATCATATAGCAGCGATCCATTTTTATTCTTTATGCACTTAACCTGCTCTTTTGACTTTCCTTTTTCTGCTACAGTACTGAAAGAAGTGCTTAGGGTTAGTTTTTTGTCCCTCTGCAATTTGTCTTTCATACAGTCTTCTAGCATTCCTCAGCTCTTTTTTTTTGACCACAGCTCGCATTTTACAGAATTCGGCCTTAGTAATCTCATTGTTATCCTCTATGTACATCTTATAAAGATTCCTCTTTTCCCTCAAACTCCTACGAATAGCTGCTGTCATCCACTGAGGATTCTGCTTTTTCAGCTTACTTTTGGACACCTTTGGAATGAATTTACATTGTGAATCAAGTAAAACCCCTTAAATCTTTCCCACATCTCATTTACAGACTCACAGTCCAGGAGTGTCTCCCATTTTGTTTCACTTAGATATGACCGCATCCTGTCAAAGTTTGCTCGCCTAAAATTAAAAATTTTTGTTTTTGGAGACACCTTTTTAACTTCCCATGAAACCTCAAAATTAATAGTAGAGTGATCACTTGTCCCAAGTGGCTCCAGTACCTCAACATTGCTAATTCTATCTGGGTCATTACAGAGCAGCAAATCTAAAATTGCCTTCTCTCTTGTAGGTTTATTAACATACTGCACCAAAAAATTATCATTTATGACATCTAGAAATTCTTCCTCCCCCTACCCTGTCCTTTCACCATTTCCCAATCAATACCAGGATAATTTAAGTCTCCCATAATAATAGTCCCTCCTCCTCTACAAGCTTTCATGTAATCCTCTTAAGGAGCATTTCATTGACTGTACTGTCCAAAGCTGGTGGTCGATAGCATACACCTATGTTTAAACCAGTCTCGTTTTGCCAGTGAGCCTGACCCAGATATCTTCACAAGGCACGGAATATTCAATTTCAGGAATTTCCTGCACATTTATGTTTTCGTTCACATAGAGTGCTACACCCCCTCCTCGCCTATTACATCTATCCTTCCTAAAGAGCTTATAACCTTCTACATTATATTCATCTCCATCCTCTTCACTAAGCCATGTCTCTGTAATCCCAACTATGTCATAGCCTTCACTAATCATAACGGCCTCAAGTTCTTGAAATTTATTTTTAATGCTTCTTGCATTTAGATAAAAAACATTTCAGGTTATCATGAACGCTCTTCCCTTCGATTTCCCATGCGCCTGCTGCTCAAAGCCCTCACCATGCTTTTTTTTTGCTTTAAAAATATATCATCAATAGTGCATGTAATGCTGTCAGCTTCCATCAGGGCAGTCTGCATTTCCTCTGTGTAACACTCTCTAACCTCCCTGCCCCCCAAGTCCCTAGTTTAAATAACTCTCTGCTACCCTCAACATACGCTGACCCAGTGCAAAGGTACCCCTCCGGTTCAGGTGTAGCCCATCCGGCTTGAACAGGTCACCCCTGTCCCAGAAGTAGTTCCAGTGCCCCATAAACCTATACCCCTCTTTCCTACACCAGGTTCAGAGCCACGTGTTAAACCTCCAGATAAAATTCTGCTTCCCTCTGCTTGCACGTGGTACCGGTAGAATCCCGAGAGAACACTACCGTGGAGGATCTGCTCCTAAGATTTTCAGCTAATTCAAACAAATTTGCTTTGCAGAACCTCAAACCTACCCTTACCTATGTCATTAGTCCCAACATGGACCATGACAACTGGATCCCTCCCCGCTCTGGCCAGGAGCTTGTCCGCACGCTCAGGAGGTCTCCTACCTGGGCACCAGGCAGGCAACACACCGTCACGAGACTCCTTGTCGCGCAACAGACTAAACTGTCTATTCCTCTAAGTATTGAGTCCCCCACTATCAATAACTCTCTTTTCTGAGGGGTAGAGGCCAACAGGGTGCCCTGCTGCTCATCAGTCCCCTCACTCTCAGGGTCAGGGGCCAATTCGAGTTCCTGCAAGGGCCGGAATAGGTTGGACACCTCAACCACTGGAGGAGCTGTCGCTGTACGGTGTGCACGCCCTTTCCTGCGGACGTCCCTACCGTCACCCAACTTTCTCTCCCTGCCTGCTCTGGGGTCCCCACACCACCCTGCTTTGGCATACAGACCATTTCTCTAAACGACATACTACTTAGTTCCTCTAGGAACTCTACTGATTATGAACTATGTCGTGCATTAACTGGCCCTGAAGAACAAGGATCTTGCTCTCCAGATGCTCAATTAGCTGGCACCGTGACAGACAAACCCACCCTGAAATCTCTTTCCAAAAGTGCGATCATCCTGCAACCGTCATAGTTTTGGCCACATTTTGAACCCCCTACCTAATGACCTCGCTCACCCTAGATAACAAAGAAAATTACTAATGCCGAGACAGAAGCTCAGGAACCACAATTTATTAATTAATTAACCTGAGAAGCCCTAAGCAGCAGTCACAATAGAAACTGTGGGGAAACTATGTGAATGGATAATAAGCCTCTTTTAACAGGGGCTTAGTTTTAGTGAACAGAAATGAAATACCAAATTGAGAAACTCTATCGATAATAAGCACTCCTAATAAGCCAACTTGAATTTATCTAGATCCGGTACTATTAATATAAACCTAAAAATATCACAGGGCTTAGCTGAGAACCCAGATAAAAGACTGGCTATACTACGCCCAGGAGAAACTGGAGGAGGAGGAGGCGGAGCACTCCGGTAAAGCTTTCGTTTAAATTCAAGGGTAACTGAACGGACGACTAAAGTGACTGCTGTCCTATTGACTAAATACTAAATCTCAGATCCCCAGCCAAAAAGCAAACAGTAACTATCTAGCTAGCCAGCCACAAATACAACCAAGAGTAACCGAGATAAGAGTTAAGCCTCGGTCCCTTTAATTAAAACGGACCCGAATAAACAAGTTGTTTACTTCATTGAGCGAACCACACACGGTATCTCCCCAACAAGCTGTCGCTGAGCACTCAAACAAGCAGTTAAACTTTAATCAGCTGATCAAGGCACCGCAACCGGAGGAAAATACAAAGATAACGTAATTTGCAATGTGTTTAATCAGAAGAGCCCTTCGATGATAATAAAATGCGAAAAAGACAAAAACCCCGGTTCGCGTTAATATTCAAGCTTGGAAATGCGTTTATCTTGGTAATGCGGTCAGGATAGAGAACGAAGGGGACTAAAAAACCCCGGTGAACGTCAATATTTATTGGCTAGAAGACTGTATGAAAGGCAAGCGACCGAGTATGAAACCAAGCCAGATAGTTAGATATCCCGGTAATTTGATATATTCCTGGCGTTGAGAGCTTACAATAGTTCGTTAGCTAAATCAGCTACAGAAAAAAGCAGGCGACAGTGTACCTCAGTCCTGAAAACAACTCTGACTTACTTTGTATATCACACAATTCACTAAGTTAGACAATTACTTCGCGTTTAGTTAATTCTTTAAATTTAGCGTTTAAATTTATTTTACTTTACCTTACTTTGCTCCCGGGAGACTGAAACCCCCTCAAAAAAAAACCCCAAAAAACCCCCGTCGCCTTTGTTTGACCAGATTAGCGACTTAATTTGGCTGTTTGCTCACCGAGTTGTTAAAGGGGGAAAAAGGGGAAAAAAAAGATGATGGAGGAAGATTCTCCCTGCCCCTAATGCGACAAAGGTTATACCTCGGGAGCAAATTGTCTAATCTCTAATACTGTTTGAGCCTGAACACACAAATTAGTTTCAGATAACTCCGTTTAAACAAGAGTAAAACTTCAGATTCGATCCCGCACGTCTTCCTCTGTCTCAACTCAAGCAGAATGAACACCAACGAACAGCGCTACAGCACAGCCAAGAGTCCTGGACCATACCATACGAGGTCCCAGCAGGGAGACCCATTGTTTCAGATTGCAACAGTGAATCCTACAGGATCGCTGAATATATAGACTATTTCCTCACCCCATTATCCACAAAACACAACAGCTACATTAAGGACACATATGACTTTATACACAAAATAAAAAACACCAAAATAGCACAGGAAGCCATCCTGTTCACAATAGACATAGACAGTCTGAACACAAACATAAACACAGTGGCGGGACTAACAGCTGTAAAAGCCTGGATGGAGAAGTACCCGGACGACAATCGCCCAGACACACCTCTCCTGCAACTCCTGGAAATCAGCCTCACTAAGAATGATTTTGAATTCAACAAGGACTTCTTCCTGCAGATTAGTGCCACGGCTATGGGCAAAAAATTTGCACCAACATATGCCAACATTTACATAGCACATTGGGAGGAGAGTGTTTTTGAAAAATGCCCCAAACTACCCACTAATTACTTTAGATACTTAGATGACATATGGGGAACATGGACACATAGCCTAGAAGATTTCAAAAACTTCATTCATATCATCAACACACACAACAGAACAATCACAGTTAAATACACCACACATAAAGAACGCACAGACTTCTTGGACACCACCACATATAAAGGACCCTCATTTACCCAGATACACACATTAGACACAAAAGTCTTCTTTCAAGACACAGACACACACGCACTTTTACAGAAAAAACACATCCAAAACTTCATCCAAAACACACTTTCAAAGGCCTGATCAAATCACAATTGCTAAGGTACCGCAGGATTTGTACACAAACAACAGATTTTGAGGAGGCTACCCAGAGCCTCTTCAAAGCATTAAAACCCAGGGATACACTCGATCCTTCCTCAGACAGATCCGGAAAAATTTCTTGACCACAAGATCTGAGGAAAATAATCCCACTCATCACCACCTACTCAGCATTTAGCTAAGCAGCAAACATTAAAATTAAGCAAAATCTAAACAGATCCCGACGGAACACTAACGTACTCCAGGACTATAGAGTCATCTCAGCTTATAAGAGAGGCAAAAACCTCAAGGACCATCTGGCAAACAGCAAATTACTAGAAATTAACACGGTACATCCACAAAACCCAGCATTTTACAAACAAGCCACTACAATCAGAAACAACACAACAAACACAACATATCTAATCAAACAAACACTCACACTCAACACAAAAAACTGCATATATGTCATTAAGTGTAATCATTGTGACATAGAATATATGGGAGAAACAGGTAACAAGATAAGGACTAGATTAGCAAGACACATATATAACATTAGAAATCATAGGGAGACAGACACACACCTAGTGGCTCACTTCCTTCACCATGGACTTGAGGCACTAGAAATATCCGGGGTCAAGAAAAACAACAATTGGACACCAGAGGACAGACATAGGACAGAAAAACATTGGATCATAAAACTAAACACTGTGTTCCCAAGAGGAATCAACAAACGCACTTAAAACTTTGGCACAAGAGGGACCAAATTCTTCCAATATAAAGGCTCCAGGACACTGAACGGCCTGTGCAAACTTTTCTTTCCCAAGGAGCCTTCATAAGGGGAAACTTTGGAAAGGAAGATTGTTTTCCTAAACCTTAACCCCACTCCCCTAACCCTTCACCCCACTCCTCTAACCATCCCACTCCTCTAACCCTTCGCCCCAATCCCCTAACCCTTCTCCCCATTCCTCTAACCCTTCGCCCCACTCCCCTAACCCTTCGCCCCACTCCACTAATCCTTCGCCCTCTCCTCTAACCCTTTACCCCACTCCACTAATCCTTCGCCCCACTCCTCGAACCCTTCACACCACTGTTCTAACCCTTCACCCCACTCCCCTATCCCTTCGCCCCACTCCTCTAACCCTTTGCCCCACTCCTCTAACCCTTCACCCCACTCCACTAATCCTTCACCCCTCTCCCTAACCCTTCACCCCAATCCTCTAACCCTTCTTCCCACTCCCCTAAACCTTCACCCCACTCCTGTAACCGTTCACCCAACTCCCCTAACCCTTCACCATACTCCTCTAACCCTTCACCTCACTCCTCTAACCCTTCACCCCTCTCCTCTAACCCTTCACCCCACTCCTCTAACCCTTCTTCCCACTCCCCTAACCCTTCACCCACTCCTCTAACCCTTCACCTCACTCCTCTAACCCTTCACCCCTCTCCTCTAACCCTTCACCCCACTCCTCTAACCCTTCTTCCCACTCCCCTAAACCTTCACCCCACTCCTATAACCATTTAACCAACTACCCTAACCCTTCACCATACTCCTCTAACCCTTCCCCCCACTCCTCTAACCATTCGCCCTACTCCTCTAACCCTTCACCCCACTCCCCTAACCCTTCACCCCACTCCTCTAACCCTTCACCCCACTCCTCTAACCCTTCACCCCACTCCTCTAAACCTTCACCCAACTCTTCTAACCCTTCATCCCACTGCTCTAACCCTTCTCCCCACTGCCCTAACCCTTCACCCCACTCCTCTAACCCTTCACCCCACTCCCCTAACCCTTCGCACCACTCCTCTAACCCTTCGCCCCACTCCTCTAACCCTTCGCCCCACTCCCCTAACCCTTCACCCCACTCCTCTAACCCTTCACCCTACTCTTCTAACCCTTCACCCCACTCCCCTAACCCTTAACCCCACTCCTCTAACCCTTCACCCCACTGCTCTAACCCTTCACACCACTCCTCTAACCCTTCATCCCACTCTTTTAATCCTTCACGCCACTCCTCTAACCCTTCATCCCACGCCCCTAACCCTTCACCCTACTCTTCTAACCCTTCACCCCACTCCCCTAACCCTTAACCCCACTGCTCTAAACCTTCACCCCACTGCTCTAACCCTTCACTCCACTCCTCTAACCCTTCACCCCACTCTTCTAACCCTTAACGCCACTCCTCTAACCCTTCACTCCACTCCCCTAACCCTTCGCCCCACTCCCCTAACCCTTTGCCCCACTCCCCTAACCCTTTCACCCCACTCCTCTAACCCTTCACCCCACTGCTCTAACCCTTCACCCTACTCCCCTAACCCTTAACCCCACTCCTCTAACCCTTCACCCCACTCCTCTAACCCTTCACCCCAATCCACTAATCCTTCACCCCATTCCCCTAACCCTTCATCCCACTCCTCTAACCCTTCACCCTACTCTTCTAACCCTTCACCCCACTCTTCTTACCCTTCGCCCCACTCCCTAACCCTTCACCCCACTCCCTAACCCTTCACCCCACTCCCCTAACCCTTCACCCCACTCCCCTAACCCTTCAACCCACTCCCCTAACCCTTCACCCCACTCCTCTAACCCTTTACCCTCTCCTCTAACCCTTAACCCCTAACCCCAATCTCCTAACCCTTCACCCCACTCCTCTAACCCTTCACTCCACTCCTCTAACCCTTCATCCCCTCCCCTAACCCTTCGCCCTACTCCCCTAACCCTTTGCCCCACTCCCCTAACCCTTTCACCCCACTCCTCTAACCCTTCACCCCACTCTTCTAAGCCTTCACCCCACTCCTCTAACCCTTCAACCCACGCCCCTAACCCTTCGCCCCACTCCCTTATTCCTTCACCACACTCCTCTAACCCTTCACCCCACTCCACTAATCCTTCACCCCACTTCCCTAACCCTTCACCCCACTCCCCTAACCCTTCACCCCACTCCTCTAACCCATCAGCCCACTCCACTAATCCTTCATTCCACTCCCCTAACCCTTCACCCCACTCCTCTAACCCTTTACCCTCTCCTCTAACCCTTAACCCCAATCCCCTAACCCTTCACCCCACTCCTCTGACCCTTCACCCCACTCCTCTAACCCTTCACCCCACTCCTCTAACCCTTCATCCTCCTCCCCAAACCCTTCATCCCACTCCTCTAACCCTTCGCCCCTCTCCTCTTACCCTTAACCCCACTCCCCTAACCCTTCACCCCACTCTTCTAACCCTTCACCCCACTCCCCTAACCCTTAACCCCCCTCCCTAACCCTTCACCCCACTCCTCTAACCCTTCACCCCACTCCCCTAACCCTTCACCCCCAATCCCCCAACCCTTCCCCCCACTCCCCTACCCTTTCCCCCCCCCCTTCACCCCTCTAACCCTTCACCCAACTCCTCTAACCCTTCACCCCACTCCCCTAACCCTTCACCCCCCCCCCCCTAACCCTTCATCCCCCCTCCCTTCACCCCTTCACCCCCCCCAACCCTTCCCCCCCCTCTAACCCTTCACCTCCTCCCCTAACCCTTCTAACCCTAACCCTTCACCCCTCTCCTCTAACCCTTCACCCCACCCCTAACCCTTCACCCCTCTCCTCTAACCCTTCACCCCTCCTCTAACCCTTCACCCCTCTCCCCTAACCCTTCACCCCTCTCCTCTAACCCTTCACCCCACTCCCCTAACCCTTCACCCCACCCCCTAACCCTTCTCACCCAACTCCCCCTAACCCTTCACCCCTCCCCTAAACCCTTCACCCCACTCCTCTAACCCTTCACCCCACTCCCCTAACCCTTCACCCCCACCCTTCCCCCCTCCTCTAACCTTCACCTCACCCCAACCCTTCTTAACCTAACCCTTTCACCCCACTCCTCAAACCCTTCTTCCCCCTCCCCTAACCCTTCACCCCCCTCCTCTAACCCTTCACCCCACTCCTCTAACCCTTCACCCCACTCCTCTAACCCTTCACCCCACTCCTCTAACCCTTTCACCCCACTCCTCTAACCCTTCACCCACTCCTCTAACCCTTCACCCCCTCCCTAACCCTTCTTCCCCTAACCCTTCACCCACTCCTCTAACCCTTCACCCCCTCTAACCCCACTCCTCTAACCCTTCACCCCCTACCCTCTAACCCTTCACCCCACTCCTCTAACCCTTCACCCCACCCTCTAACCCTTCACCCCACTCCCTAACCCTTCACCCCACTCCTCTAACCCTTCACCCCACTCCTCCTAACCCTTTCTCCACTCCCCTAACCCTTCACCCCACTCCTCTAACCCTTCACCCCACTCCCCTAACCCCTCACCCCACTCCTCTAACCCTTCACCCCTCTCCTAACCCTTCATCCCCACCTCCCCCTAACCCTTCACCCCACTCCTCTAACCCTTCACCCCACTCCTCTAACCCTTCACCCCACTCCCCTAACCCTTCACCCCCACTCCTCTAACCCTTCACCCCACTCCCCTAACCCTTCACCCCACTCCTCTAACCCTTCCCCACTCTTCTAACCCTTAACCTCTAACCCTTCACCCACTCCTCTAACCCTTCCCTTGCCCACCCCAACCCTTCACCCCACTCTAACCCTTCACCCCACTCCCCTAACCCTTTGCCCCACTCCCCTAACCCTTTCACCCCACCCCTCTAACCCTTCACCCCACTCCCTAACCCTTTCACCCCACCTCTAACCCTTCACCCCACTCCTCTAACCCTTCACCCCCACCCCTTCACCCCACTCCTCTAACCCTTCACCCCACTCCCTCTAACCTTCACCCCCCCCTAACCCTTCACCCCACTCCTCTAACCCTTCACCCCACTCCTCTAACCCTTCACCCCACTCCCTAACCCTTCATCCCCCTCCCCTAACCCTTTCACCCCACTCCCTAACCCTTCACCCCACTCCTCTAAACCCTTCACCCCCACTCCCCTAACCCTTCACCCCACCCCTAACCCCTTAACCCCTAAACCCAATCTCTAACCCTTCACCCCACTCCTCTAACCCTTCACCCCACTCCTAACCTTCATCCCCTCCTCTAACCCTTCTAACCCTTAGCCCCCCACCCCACTAACCCTTCACCCCAACCCTCTCACCCCACCCCTCTAAACCCTTCACCCCACTCCTCTAACCCTTCACCCCACTCCCCTAACCCTTCACCCCACTCCTCCTAACCCTTCACCCCACTCCTCTAACCCTTCACCCCACTCCCTAACCCTTCACCCCACTCCCCTAACCCTTCACCCCACCTCCCCTAACCCTTCACCCCACTCCTCTAACCCTTCACCCCACCCCCCCAACCCTTCATCCCCACCTCTAACCCTTCAGCCCACTCCTCTAACCTCTTCACCCCACTTCCTAACCCTTCACCCCCACTCCTCTAACCCTTCCACCCCCTCCCTCTAACCCTTCACCCCACTCCTCTGACCCTTCACTCCACTCCTCTAACCCTTCACCCACTCCTCTAACCCTTCATCCTCCTCCCCAAACCCTTCATCCCACTCCTCTAACCCTTCGCCCCTCTCCTCTTACCCTTAACCCCACTCCCCTAACCCTTCACCCCACTCCTCTAACCCTTCACCCCACTCCCCTCTAACCCTTCACCCCACTCCTCTAACCCTTCACCCCACTCCCCTAACCCTTCACCCCCTCCCCTAACCCTTCACCCCCATCCTCCTAACCCTTTCCCACCCCTAACCCTTCACCCCACTCCTCTAACCCTTAACCCTTCACCTCCTCTAACCCTTCACCCCACGCCCCTAACCCTTCGCCCCACTCCCCTAACCCTTCATCCCCCTCCCCAAACCCTTCACCCCTCCCCTAACCCTTCACCCCACTCCTCTAACCCTTCACCCCTCCTCCTAACCCTTCACCCCACTCCTCTAACCCTTCACCCCCCTCCTCTAACCCTTCACCCCACTCCTCTAACCCTTCACCCCACTCCTCTAACCCTTCACCCCACTCCTCTAACCCTTCACCTCACTCCCCTAACCTTTCACCCCACTCCTCTAACCCATCACCCCCTCTCCTCTAACCCTTCACCCCCCGCCCCTAACCCTTCCCCCACCCCCCTAACCCTTCATCCCCCTCCCCTAACCCTTCACCCCACTCCTCTAACCCTTCACCTCACTCCCCTAACCCTTCACCTCACTCCCCTAACCCTTCACCCCACTCCTCTAACCCTTCACCCCTCTCCTCTAACCCTTCATCCCTCTCCTCTAACCCTTCACCCCTCTCCTCTAACCCTTCACCTCACTCCACTAACCTTTCACCCCACTCTTCTACCCCATCACCCCTCTCCTCTAACCCTTCACCTCACTCCACTAACCCTTCACCCCACTCCTCTAACCCTTCACCACACTACTCTATCCCTTCACCCCACTCCTCTAACCCTTCACCCCACTCCACTAACTCTTCACCTCTCTCTTCTAACCCTTCACCCCTTTCCTCTAACCCTTCACCCCACTCCCCTAACCCTCACCCCACTCCTCTAACCCTTCACCTCACTCCACTAACCCTTCACCCCCTCCTCTAACTCTTCACCACACTACTCTAACCCTTCACCCCACTGCAGTAACCCTTCACCTCGCTCCTCCAGCCACTCAAAAGGACGGAGGAGAAAGCTGTCATGCTGCTAAAAGCTCTGATATTAGGAAAGTGTGGAATTGAGCACATAACTTGGTGAAAGGATCATCACAAGACTGTCGCTTTTTCTCCTTGTCTGCCTCAGACCACTGTGTCCAAACGCTTGGGTGAACACAGCAACGACCTCTGTTAGCGTTTCCACTCGACCCCACCTGCCTGTGCCTGCAGACAGCCAGCCCTGCCGTGTCTGCAAAAGCCTCCTGCCATGGCGTTTTCCAGGAATGGAATGAGTTGATGGTGAGAAACGAGCAGGCCGTGTTATACTTGTCTCCCCACCTGGGACCTGAAATCACTGTGATCAGCCTGCTGCAGATGGTCAGGGCAGCAAGTCGCATCATGACTTATCACTGCTAAAACAAAAAAGGGCTGATGTCAATATTATTATTGTTATATTTGGACAAAAAAAACCTATTTCTGTTACTGTTTTTGTTCAGTGATACTGCAATTTTCAAATGAAGTAAAAAAATTTGACTCATCTCAAGATTTGCCAATGGGGTAAAAAATGTGATCTGTCAAGCACAGAGTCACTTAATAAGACAATATTGTCTGCTTCATAAAGATTTTATGATTTTTAAATCTCCTAGTGATAGAAACACAGTTAAATCAGAAATTTGTCGACGCGTTCATATGCTCAACAGATCTGTTTCCTCTTTCCTCTGGTAACGGAGGTAGGGGTCATACGAGTAGGTCACCGTGACGTCACCCATTGACTTTGCTCAGACGTCGTGGGAAGTATTTTGACACACAGACAAGCATTTCCTGAGCTCCCACCTGTTACCCAAGCTGGAGCCAGAATCTGATTCCGGGTCATCCATGAAGCATAACCTGCGCCTCATTATCCACAAAACATTTCACTATTGTTCAAATAACACTTTTGTATTTTAATGCACACAATGGGTCTCATTCATGAAACGTTAGTAAATTTGTGCGTAGATTTGCACATAAAAGCCTCCGCTACTAAAAAACTACTCCGGATTCATGAACACCGCGGGAACCTCAGATCTGATTGTAAACACGTGTATGATCATGAATGCCAATCCATCGTAAAGTGACAGCGTGCTCCCGGTAATCAGCTATTAGCATAAATCCCCGCCCATGAATTGCCAATGACCACCAAATAAGGAGGTGTAGATGCATCCAGTCGACCTGTCAGTCATGGCGCAAACAAAGAAAGAGAGAGAAAGAAAGAAAAAAGAATTATTCCGAAGCAGAGAGAGAAATAATTTTGGGTGAAGTGGGGTTAAGAAAAAACATTTTATTTTCATCTGTTAGCAGTGGTGTGACAGGGACAGGCAAAGCGAAGGCCTGGAGGGAGGTAACAGATGCTGTTAATGTTGTCTCTGTAGTCCGAAGAACCATGTCCGAGGTGAAGCGTAAATGGTTTGACATGAAACTGGAGGCAAAGAAACGCATAAGCGCACACAAAAATACATCAGCCACAGGAGGAGGAGGCTCACAGTCACAACTCGTCCCATGAATAACAAAAGGTCGCAAGTGACATTCCTGATGAAACCTGTTTTTCTGCACGACGAAGTCCTACTCGTGGTGCAGAAAAACAGGTTTCATCAGGAGTGTCACTTATGCACCTTTTTGTTATTCATGGACGAAACTATCAACTGCAGACAAGCGCATCACTGGCATAATTGGGGAGACCTCTCTGTCAGGAATTATACCTGGGGAGACAGCGATATGCCTCCACTTTTATTTTTTTATGATCATCATGCAACATGTAGAAAGAGCGTGTAATCTATTGAGTCAATTCACATAGATAATTCCCAATCATGAACCTAATCTGGATCTTAAACCTGCCAATTGCCAACTAATTCAACTAAATGTGTTATATTTTTAATCATTTGTCATGCTTAGGCTATATCATGCGTTTCAAAGGCATCTGCGTATTGTGTACATAACAGAGCGCAATATGAATTGAAATTGTAATTTCCAATGCTGACAAGCATTATTTATGGGCATTCTTTAATTTACACAAGCACTACGCGTGGTCAGCAGCATGTGTCGATTTTGTTAGTAGCTACGAAAAGATCGGAGCTACTAAAATATTGATGAATGCGGAGATGCACGTAAATTTCCATCTGCAAACAGTTTACACAAAAATTCATTCTGTTCACGTTTCATGAATGAGACCCAGTGAGTCTTAATATGAACAGAAGAGAATATCATAAGAAAATCCTGCTTTCATATTATTACTATGGCCACCAATATTATTACTGTGGTCACCAATATTATTACTATGGTCACCAATATTATTACTGTGGTCACCAATATTATTACTATGGTCACCAATATGATTACTGTGGTCACCAATATTATTACTACGGTCACCAATATTATTACTGTGGTCACCAATATTATTACTATCGTCACCAATATTATTACTGTGGTCACCAATATTATTACTATGGTCACCAATATTATTACTATGGTCACCAATATTTTTACTGTGGTCTCCAATATTATTACTGTGGTCACCAATATTATTACTGTGGTCACCAATATTATTACTATGGTCACCAATATTATTACTATGGTCACCAATATTTTTACTGTGGTCTCCAATATTATTACTGTGGTCACCAATATTATTACTATGGTCACCTCTGAATTGCGCTGGATTGTTAAGGTGGAGTGTGAAGGTGCTACACAGAAGCCGGCTACATTAGTGCCTGTGAAAATCATGTCTCTGTAGCGCTCATTAGAACAAAACAGATGGTATAGATTTAGTCTTTTTAGTTGTGATAGCACACTAGTAATGGGAGTGTAAGTCTCACTCTACACTATGCTGCCAAAAAGTATGTGGACACCCCTTAGCCTGGGCCTGTTTTTCAAGGTTCAGGCTGAGCCTCTCAGTTCCAGGGAAGAAAAAAATTTTTACACAATAACAGCATGATGTTCTAGATGATTCCAGGTGCTTCCAACAGCGTTCTGTTTCAGCATGACAGTGCCCCCCATCCCCAGGCAAAATTGGTCAACATCACAGCCCGACCTCAATAAAGCTTTTATAACTTAGAAGGGAAGCAAATCCCAGCAGTCATGTTAATCAGTAACGGAGGAGTGCAGGCTGTCCATGTACCTTTGGCCGTACAATCTATCTAGTGCCAAAGATGTTTTCTTTTAGCTAACAATGGAAATATTTTTGTTGAAGATGTGTCATGCTGTCCAGGTATGGGGTTTGACAATTTACACACCCTCTCATTCACTTTAATGTGCAGATCTGCAAACGCACTGCTTAGGAATTAGTGGCCGAACCCATGAGCACATCAGATGTATTCTTCTCCTATGTCAAGAATTTATAACGAGTCATTCGTGAAATTCAAGGCCAACATTTTGACAGGAATAAACAAACCTTTTAAACAAGCTTGGTTGCCTAGCAGCAGCAGTAGAGCAGTGAGGAGCAGATTCTGGGTTAAGCAGTGAGCGCAGTAACTGAGGAAAATAACCCCTTTTACGGAGTCCTGGGGGCTGTCGTTTTCGATTCCTCGGGGTTTAAAGACCAGGCCTCCCTTTTAATGTCTGCTTGTCAGCTGGATTTGAAAACTAATGCAACATCAAAGAAAGTCTAAAAGCTTCTCTTTATGACATGATGTTCTATGTCTAAAAAGGGGAAGGAAAACCAGCGGAGGAGACTTTCCTGTGAAGCACATGTGAGCTGTGGATGTAAATTCATACAGCAGGTCCTGGTCTGATATCTTCAAGAACCACACCACAGAAGCTTCCTGTAATGCTGTTGTCCTCCCACCAGTGCCACTGCAGAAGGTTTGTCTTGTAATGGCACCATAGAAAAAGGCTGCCATCTTGTTCACATAATCATTTGAGAGGGTTGCTGTCAGGTCCACTGTAACACTGCGAAAGGCTGCTGTCTTGTCTACACAACCACTGCGGAAGGCTGCTGTCATGTCCACAGCAATATTGCAGAGGGTAGTGTCCATGTCGACAGCAATATTGAAGAAGGTTGCTTCCTAGTGTGCAGAATTATTTTGAGAGGTTGTTGTCTTGTGTACAGAATCAGTACAGAAGGTGCTCGTCCTAACTGCAGTACCATTACTGAAGGCTGTAGCTTTATCTGTTTGGGAGCTCACGCACTCATTTAAAACAGAGTGCAAATTCTCTGAAAGAAGTGAATGATTTGGGCTGCCCTCAAACTAATGTGTGATATAAAAACCTGATTCACCATCCACCAATAATCACTAATTTGCCTATTTCCTGGACAATGAATGGGCCATGTTTTGACAGGTACTTGTGTTGATCTGAATAAACATGTCACAAAAAGTTAGAAGAGATTTTCATGTCACTGTGCTTTTAGGTCATCACAGTAATCTTCCTTCCTCTCAGTAGCTAAACCGCTTAATTTATTCAACAATATTTTGACAGAAGAAGGTTCATTTGCCCCATTAATGGCTTCAAAATATTCTGAATCAAAACAAGTTCATTGGTAATGTACTTAATTATTTATAAAACTATTTTTTGATCTGAAATTGATGTCATTTGATTCTTTTTCTTGTCATTCGATGAGTAGTTGGGAATGTGGTCCTGAACAGCAATACCAGGGATTTGCCTAGTTTTTGAGAATATGTAACACTGAGCTGTGCAGTATCAGGAAATATTCGGACTTGTGTAATTTTGTCATTTGTGTAAATATAAAGGGCTGAAGCAGGTCATTCGATTTAAAAAAAAAAATCAATCACCAATCAATCCTGCCTAAACAATGCCCAATATTTGCTGTCAGCGAAAGAAAGAGCTGCATTGTATTGTCCATGGGCCTACATTGAAAATTCTCACAGCAGTCCGCTCTTGGCACCCTCGCACAGCCGCAAGATTGCCATAACTGTCAGTCGCAGGAAGATGTATACAACTTAAGCAGCACTTTAAAGCTGAATAATGTGTTGTCTCACATTTTCATTGGCGCCGGTATGATTAAGAGCTGCATGCAGTGTGCAGAAGACTGAACCAAAGCAGCACTTCCTCTATTCCTCAGCTGCAGGGAGATTGTGAAGAAAACAGTCCCTCACTGGGTTTGCCCCGGGAGGCAGATCAGAATGCATTGGCCTGCCCTAAAACAGGCAAATACCTCGGCGTGTCCTAGGGTTCTGTGTGGGTTTTGTGTGGGTTTTGTGCGGGTTGTGTGCAGGTTTTGCGTGGGTTTTGTATGGGTTGTGTGTGGGTTTTGTGTGGGTTGTGTGTGGGCTTTGTGTGGGTTCTGTGTGGGTTTTGTGGGTGGTGTATGTGCGCAGGCATGGACATTTACTTCATGCGTGTGTTCACTAATGAAATTGATTTATTGGCCTTGTGTTCTGCCAATTCAGCTAGGAAACGTTGACCTAGATCTCAAATGAGTATCGACTCACTTTCCCTTTCTAATTAATGGGCATGCTCTGATTACAGTGTACTTATTTGGCAGTTAGCAGTCTGTCTGGAGACCAGGGCCAGCGCTAGACCTGAAAATTTGGGGGAAAATATCCATCCCTTTATTGACTACAATTAGTCCTGGCTAATTCTAGATGGTTTTCCTTTATTAACACGTTTTTCCAATTCAAGAATAATCAAGTGGCAATTGAAGAAACGCTTCTCTCCCCATGCGATCTAACAGCGACAAAATAATGGGCTACATTCAGTACAGAAAAATAATTTAATTATAAATAGGTCTATGCACCTTCACTCGGCGACGGTAATTTTTTTTCCACCAAGAGCGGCATTTCAGAACTCATTTGTGAATGAAGGTAATTACGGCAAGTACCTACACCTGTTTTTGCAGCACGGTCACGCAACTTGCTGTAAAAAAATAGACAGCTGTCCGATTGGAAAATGTAAACGGACGAAACCACGTACTTGTCACCAGAATTACCTTCATTCGCTGAAGAGTTCTGAAATGCCGCTCTCGCTGGAAAAAAAGTTACGTCGCTGAGTGCCAGTGCATAGACCTAATTATAATTAATTATTTTTCTGAACTGAATGTTGCCCATTTGTCGCTGTTAGATCGCATGGGGGAGAGAAGCCGTGTCTTTAATTGCCACTTGATTATTCTTAAATTGGAAAACGTGTTAATAAAGGAAAACCATTAAGAACAAGCCAGGACTAAATGTTGCCAATAAAGGGATGGATTTTTGCCTAGGCAATTGTCTAGGCGAGCGCCGGCCCTGCTGGAGACAATCCCTTCACTCAGGTCACCGCTGCTTACACAAGTAATGCAGAGGCCCTTGGAGCGAATCAGCGTAGAGGGCGAAACACAACAGGATGTGGGGAGAGCTGTGCACAACACATGCTAAACCCGACTCGTCATATATTGACGCTACCTGACCATCAATGTACAACAGAAAAGGAGGATTTTGGCCTCCTGATTTCACGTTTAGGGTTAGGGTCGGATTAAGGGTTAGGGGTTGGGGGGTAGGGTGAGTTTAACACTGCTGTCAAATAAGGAAACCAAAAGCCCCCTTTTTTGTTTTGCAATGACACCTGTCAGGTAGCGTCACTGTATGATGAGTCGAGATGAGACGGGGCTGCGGTACGAGTGAGTAATTCCCACTCATGATTTCAGCGGGCTTGCTCTCGAGTAGCTGCGACTCTTGCTGAGTCTTGAAGCACAGAGGGAGACCCTGGGGGTCTCGTTTAAGAGGTGCACGATGTGCTGACACTGGTTCAGATTCGCTCCTCATAGGAATTACGCTGAAGCTGTGAGACTCCAGTGCAGTCGGCCTGGCTGATGCTCCGCAGCAGGAGGGCTGTAGGTATGAATCCAGTCTGGGCCCCTCTGTGTGGAGTATTTATGTTCTCTTGTGTTTGCCAGGGTTTCTTAAACAACACTGCTTTTCCTCCAACCCAAGGACATGCACGCCAGACTCTAAAGTGCCGATGCATTTGAATGACGTGTTAGATTTTAGTGTTCATAGCACATATAATGATATATGGCATTCTGTTGGCAGTAATCTAGAATCTTTACAACCAGCTATTCTGTCTCGCTCTACTACTTAATCAAGGCAGTGTCAGCCCACTGCTGGGTTGATGTAGTCAAGCAGGAACACACTGATGGGTTATGTACTGTATTCACTGAGACAATGTCATCTGTGTTTAACCCAATGAGTTAATCAGGCACTATTGTTTCTGCACTATAGCGAAACTCCTGGGTCAGTATCCTTTGTTCACAATGAATACTTAAACCCTGTTGTATCCCAATGAAGGCAGTCAGATCATAATTACATTGGACACTGCGCTGGTCGAGACGCATTTAATAAACTCAGTTTCTTTTTAACTGTGTTTTCTAACACCAAATCTGACTCCGTCTCTTCTCTTGAAACGCACCACAAAGTCGCGCAAGTTTTGTTTTCACGAAGAAAACAGAAGAATTCTTCAGTTGGAGGTTCTACCGAGATCGACGAAGATAACCAAGGCCCAAGATTCTCCCCGGCGTCTGGAAAAACTTCAAACTGTTCCAGTGGACTGTTACTCCAGCAACCAGAAGTTGCACGTACCGGTGAAGTTTTGAGAGTTTCTTGGAGCTAATTACCTTCGCTCGATAAAAAACTAGGGATAGAATCGCGGCTGGCGTGGTTGTAATTCAAGGGAAAGCCTCATGTTTTGGTGATCAGCGTGTTCGTTCGCGTATTGTTAAGTGTATTGAGTCTAATACTTGTACTAATACTTGCGGGAGGCAAGGGTGTTGATCGCGCGTTAGTCAAATTTGTGAAATTAATATTACTTGCGGGAGGCAAGGGTGTTTGCTGGGGGCAAGCATTAGAATATTAATTCTGTGAAGTCTGAGAAATTAATATTACTTATGGGAGGCAAGGGTGTTTGCTGGGGGCAAGCATTAGAATATTAATTCTAGGCTATAAGACGTTATTCGTCAGGGATCCAAGTTGTATAGGCGAACAAGGCACGCTTTTTTAATCGAAAGAAGTAGATTAAAGGAATCCTCCATTGAGCGGTCAACAGTTTTCAGAGGACTTTTGACTGCAACAGGGTGTCTGTGGCAGTGTTCATGTTTTAACGCTGGTGCATTACTTGTTTAACTCAGGGGTCTTGGTCAGTTCGGGAAGCAAGGCACGCTCTTTTAATTGAAAGAAGTAGATTAAAGGAATCCTCCATTGAGCGGTCAAAAGTTTTCAGAGGACTTTTGACTGCAACAGGGTGTTTGTGGCGGCGTTTGAGATTCAAAGCGCCCGGTGCGCTTACTTGCTTAACCCATGACGCATGAAGACCTATTCGGGTCCGTTTTGAGCAGTGGTGCTGCTCGGTTTCTGTGAACGTTTAAGTGTTTGTCTTCGTTGTGTTTACCCTGAAAACGTAAGTAGGCTACTACAATAAAATTGAGTACGCTTGGTTTGTAAAGTGGGCCGGTTGTTGCGTTGATCGTTCGGTCATTAGAGTTCGGAACTCTTAGGCACTTCAGGTACGTATGAATGATCTGATCGTTTGTGGAAGCGAAATTTGCGGTACACGGAGATAAGCTGGCTGTGCACGTATTAATTTTTTCAGAAAATTAAGGACACAAAATCTCTTGAGAGTGAGTCGAAAGAATATACCTGGAGAGTATTGATCGACAAGACCTCCGATAGTTTGCATACGGGTGAAGGTGTGAGAGGCCTCCGAAGTAAATTATTTGCAGTAACGAAGAATTGTGTGCAATTCTGTCGTTGTGTCGGGTTTTTCTTCTGGTGGGACCCGCTGGAGCGCTTCAGGTGTGAGCGCAAGTGTTAGGCCACTGTGCTCAAGCGGTTACTGAGTTGATTCGGACGTTCTGGGTTTGTTCGTTTTTAATATTGTTTTCCAATGAGATTGTGAGTCCCACGTTATTAGGAAACTGAGTCGCAGTGGTACAATTTTGTTTAGTTTCAGAGTCCTAAACAAAATCGCTTAAACGTGAGAACCAGAATGCTCATTTTAGACCTTTGAACAAAAATTGAGGCGTGGTGCCCCCGTGACGAGTCAATAGACCTATTTTCAAACAAATATTGGACTAAGCGTTACACCGTTGTTTACCTACTGAAAGCTCCAAATTTGAATCAAAAAAAAAAAAAACCTTAATCATGTTCAGTAAAAGTAAAAACGCGTCCAAATCCTTACCACTGAGAAAGGTGGCAGAGCAGTACCCGAAATTGATGCTGAAACAGTGTTGAATACTGCTAAGGGCTTTTTGCAATCGTTTTTGAAGCTGGACGATTCTGAAAGCAAAATTGAATTAAAATACGGTTTCAACGTTAATGAAAATCACGTTTGGTCCATAGATGACATAAAGAGAGCGTGGGGCAAAATGCAACGCCTGCCAGCGGAAGAAAAAAGTTCCGTTGGCTTTGTTAATTGTCAGCCATATGAGAAGGAGGAAAGAAGTAAATACCAAGTGTGAAGCTGAGCGTTTATTGAATATCGAGAGAGAAAGTTCAGGCTCTGGTTGAGGAGTTGAAAAGCGTCAAAGCAAAGGTGGCTAAGAAAAATGCGGAAATAGCTGCTTTAAAAGATGGAATCAAATTATTGCAAAACGGGCAGTTATTGGCGCCTGGTAGTGGGGTGACCGCAATGGCAGTTCCGCCCTCCGCTCGTAATGACGAGTGGACTAAAAGTGACAGCGAGGCATCTGACCTTGATTTGGTGGCGGTAACCCAGGTTAGAGCGTTGACGCAAAAGACGGGCGAAGGCGAAATGCAGTATAGCCATAAACCCGTAAGGCAGAGCAATTCTGACCGTACTTTGAAATTCCCACTCGTACCAGTACACAAAACAACGATTCTACCCGGAGAAAAGAACTGCCGTGTTTTAGGAATCCTGGCCACTTTGTCAATGACTGCGAGGTTAACTGTGAGAAGTTTTTGCGAAACGTGTCAGAAAGAAGGCCACACAGTGGACAAATGCTGGTCACTTGGTAGAGGCAAACCTCCCCTTACTTTTTTCAGACGACCAATGTACATTAGACAGTGGGTATTCTAAGAGCAGGAAAAAATGGGAGTCTGAATTTAAATTTGAAAAGGCAACCAAATTCTTGATGGAAAAGATGAGTCATATTGAGGGACTGTTGACTCGAATCTTTCTAGCAACATTAACAATATGAATTGTACGACTCATATGTACTGTTGCCGACCTTCATTTTCGAAACGAGGGCTACGATTAAGTTGATGCTTGATTGGTTTTGTTGATGTACATTCTGTGTTATCAAAATGTTCGGCATTTTTTAAGTGTATGCTGATGTTTTATTATTGTTGCTGGCACATGAGCAATGCACTTCTTAGACTGCAGGTTGTTTGTGTTCCATACACCTAGGCTGTGCAAGTTGTTAGAAGGCATATGTCCTCGATGCAATAACGGAAACAAAGCATTTCACTTGAAATATGGAATATTTTTTTTGTATTGTATTTGAAATGTTAAATATGTTTGTTTTGTATTTGAAATTGAGAATCTGCTCCTATAACAGCTCTTAAAACACTTCTGCTGTCGTTCACAGTGCACCAACATAGTAATGACTTCTTATTGTCAATCAACGCATGGTTTTTTGTTATTTTTGGAGATTACCAGTAGTCCAGTTTTCGGTTTTGGTTTGTTTAAAATGTATGTTTCTTTTGTTTAAGGGAATCTTTGGGTCCGACGGCCCATCGCGAGGTTGGCCCGACGATTTCCCTTCTTCTGTTCTGTTTGGCTGGGGTCTCCACTTTCCTTTTTGTTTCCATGCGTTGAACTCACTTATTTCATGTATTAGAGAAACCTTCAAATGCTGTGTTCTGGATGGTACTGCTGCACCTCTCTCCCCTTGATAGAATGCAGATGAAGGAGGACCGATCCGGAAACAAGCACCCACCTGGAGCCGAAGTGTCATGGCTCGCAAGGAGAGACATTCAAAACATATATAACCCATTACACATCCGTGGAAGCCAACAGACTCTTGCCCCCCAAGGAACCAGAGACTGTACATTCATTCCACCGTGTTTATTTCAATCAGAGTTTTACGGGCAGTGTTTGTATTCCCATGGCTTACAATATACATGTCACCCAGTATTCCGAACCTGCAAGTTTATACCTTTCTGTAATTATGGTTTGATCATAGATGTGAGTGATCATATGATCAGAGGGGGAAACTGTTAGATTTTAGTGTTCATAGCACATATAGTGATATATGGCATTTTGTTGGCAGTAATCTAGAATCTTTACAACCAGCTATTCTGTCTCGCTCTACTACTTAATCAAGGCAGTGTCAGCCCACTGCTGGGTTGATGTAGTCAAGCAGGAACACACTGATAGGTTATGTACTGTATTCACTGAGACAATGTCATCTGTGTTTAACCCAATGAGTTAATCAGGCACTATTGTTTCTGCACTATAGCGAAACTCCTGGGTCAGTATCCTTTGTTCACAATGAATACTTAAACCCTGTTGTATCCCAATGAAGGCAGTCAGATCATAATTACATTGGACACTGCGCTGGTCGAGACGACGAATAAACTCAGTTTCTTTTTAACTGTGTTTTCTAACACCAAATCTGACTCCGTCTCTTCTCTTGAAATGCACCACAAAGTCGCGCAAGTTTTGTTTTCACGAAGAAAACAGAAGAATTCTTCAGACGTGTGATGCCTGCAATGGATTCACAGTTTACAGTTTATTCTTGCTGCCTGCCAGCTGCGATCCAGCTCCCCCATTACTGTGACCAGGAAGAAAATGAATTTGATAATGGATGGATGGATGGATGGATGTTGAATCAGCTGCAGCAGCTCAGATAAATATCTGATATCAGTTTCAGTGACAAAGTGCATAGCATTAATTAATTCATCATGACTTTCTTTCAGTCCAAACGAGTGACCGCCCTTTATTTGAAACACGGCAAACCCCAGCCATAATAGAGGTGATGATGGATAGGTGGAAAAAACATAACATTATCTGAGTAGTATTCGTTTAGCAGGAATGCACTCAGAGATGATAGCATTCCGGGGGCATCGTAATTGATAATGCCATTACAGGAATCCGAGTTCTTAAGGCAAGTGAAAACAGAGACGATCAGTACAAATATAGTTGCCGCTGTCACCTTCCTCCAAACAGTAATCTATCAGCGCAATAATTATAGCTGAGAGCCTGCGCAACACTTGAGCACTTGGACTTTTTGGTGTGTGGCGTTCGCTTGAGAATGATGAGAGAGCAGCTGAATGTATTCTTCCGGGAAGAAGAGCAAAAATGATTGGCTTCTGTGATATACAGTAAGTGCATAAAATAGGCAGCACATGCTAAGTTACTATAATTGTTTTTAATATTAATTTCATCAACAATGGATTAAAAACAAGACTGAAAAATTTTAGTGGAACCATTTTATTTTTAGTCTTCAGGGACTCAGTGTTGCAGCTCTCACATTAGTGAAATATGGAGTTAGAAAAAATATATTTCAGTCAGTCAGCACACGTGCAAGCAGTTAACTGCAGTATGAACAAATGGACAGAATGAAAGTGTGGCGGCGAGGCTCTGATCACGACATACCCTGTGGCCAACTGAACCTAGGGCGAAACAGCAGGCAGTGTTAGGATATCCCCCTGTCCTCTGGGATGGAGGTAGGATGTTAACTTTTTTAACTTTTTTTTGAGTCTATTTTTTATTCCACACGCAGAAACAAATAATAGTTTCATTTTGTGCAATAATCAAGCATAGTTCTATCATGGTATGTTGGACAGTCAGTATAACATATGCACAAAATACAGAGAAAAAGAAGAGGGTACATCACTATTCACACACGGCATGTGAAAGACACAGAGCTCGTTAAGAGGCATTGCTTGTTGAAATAAGTTCCTTGCAGTCATACAAAGCAGATAAACCATGAATGGTTGGATATTTTATCTCATGTAGAATACCCTGAGAGTACAATTATCACTGAGATATGGGACAAACAGGAAAAAAGATTTATACAACAAACTAAGTCATTATTAGAATAGGAGGAGAAATGAAAGAGTAGAGGAGTGAGGTCCAGAGTCGCAGTATCAGGGAGGGAGTGCAATATCAATATTTATGAACAATTCAGACGGCGAAAAAAAAAAAAATCAAGAAGAAATGTCAATTCATTCATATGAGTTCATGAGAAGATTTTAAAGGTGTTTCTTAAATGAGCAAAGAATACTATGTTGTTTGGGGGGCGCCCCGGTGGCTCATCGGTCTAAGCGCGCGTACCATAAAGGCTGTGTCCTTCCCGCAGTGACCTGGGTTCGATTCCAGCTCAGGTCATTTGCTGCATGTCTTCCCCCATTCTTCTCCCCAACCTTCCTGTCTCTCTACACTGCATAACTGTCAAATAAAGGAAAAAAATTCCCAAAAAAAAAAATCTTAAAAAGAATACTATGTTGTTTGAGGGTAGGGTCAATATTGTTCCAATAATTTGGTCCCATGTAAGTAATAGTTTTTTGAGCTAAAGCTGTTTAAACCAAGGGAAGATGATATTGGTTGTGTGATGTTTGTCCAGTGGTATAGGTATGTACTGCATCGTTTTTGTGAAGAGTGAGGTAATGGCAGATGGGAGTAGCCCGGAACATAATTGATATATAAATGATTTAATAAATAAAGATCATGAATTTTAAGCAATTTGTCTCTGCAAAATAGAGGGTCTGAGTGTGAATAAAAATTGACAACATTAATGATTCTTCATGCTTGTTTTTTACAAAATAATATTCTGTTGATGTACGTTTTTGGCCAATTACCCCAAGTAAGAATTCCACAACTAAGGAAGGGTAAAATAAGTGTAGAGTATAGGGACAAAAGTGCTTTACATGGAAAATATGCTTTTATTTCATAAATAAGTCCAATATTTCTCAACAAAAGTCTACATAACATCTACATGAGTTTTGCATGTAAATTTATAATCAATAAATATGTCAAGCAATTTAGTTGACTTTACAACTGATTCCACATATAACTATTTCCCCAGGGAGTGTATCAATCTTATTACTAAATAAAATAGTGTTTTTCTTTTTAATATTTAAAGATAGTTTGTTTGCTTGTATCCAATCTTGCACTGATTTAAGTTCAGAATTAACTATGTCTAACAGCGTCCTAGGGTTGCAATGGGATAAGAAGATGTTCGAGCCTTCAGCAAACAAAATAAAGGAAAGAACATTGGAAGAGTTTTTAAAATCATTAATGTACAATATAAAATGGAGAGGACCGAGAAGCGAGCCTTGTGGTACACCACATGTAACTATCTTCATAGTCGATTCACAGTTAGGTCACAATTTGTTTTTGTTAATATCAGTTAGGTAGCTCCTGTACCACTCCAAGGCCTTCCCTCTGACACCATTAAAAGAGAGCTTAAAAAATGTCATGATTTACTGTGTCAAAGGCACTGAAGAAGTCCAGGAAGATAACAATGGTGTGTGAATGGTTGAATTGTTTCTTGGCCCATGGCCCACACTGCCACAAAAGATGATTGAAAATGATTGGGAAATTTTAGAGGTATTGTCTGGACAAACAAACAACGAGAGAGACATGGGTGAACACGTAACCTCCACCTAACTTCATTGGTTGGTGGAGGTAATTATTGTTGTGGATTATTTCTGTATTCACATTAAGGTTAATAATGCCTTAAAACATAATTTTCGATCTCCTTGACTTAATTAGTTTTCTTTCAAAATGTCAGTGGACCCACGCATTGCCATCAACACATGCTTGACCTTGTATTGTCATATAGCACTGATATTGAGAAGGGTCATTCCATGTCAAAACAGACAATATTGAGGTGCCTGATGCATGACACCTCTCGGATTTTGCTCAGACTTTGTCCAAAAAGACTTTATGGCAAAAAACAAAAGAATCCTGAGTTTCGTGTAAATATCTCTGACGATTTTCGCGTGAAAGTTTCTTTGCCACTTTTTAACTGATGCGAATTGGTCATTTCGTTTTGGGGCATTTTGGAAGGACCATAACTTCTCATGTAATAGAGATAGGAAGCTGAAATTCGATGTGCTGGTGTATTCTGGCCCATATATCAGGATTCTACAGCCAGAATCACTATGAGACATCAGTGGGGTGAGAGGAGGGCCCCCAAAATCCTCATTTTTTTAAGGTGGCAAGTGATTTTTCACTTTTTGGGGGTCCCTGTGATTCAGATCAGTGAGTGTTACTGTTGGAAATGTGGTTATCCCACATATTTGGGAACTTTCCCACCACCAAACCAATTATTAGAATAATAGTACCATTGGTGGGGGACTTGTGGGGGTCTGACAACCACTTCGGGCCAAAATGACCCTTTCAGACCCTGGATTTCAGACCCCCAGATGACCCCGTGGGCACTGGATGATGATAATGGCATTTATACCAGACAAATATATATATTTAAACATTCATTTACTAAAATAAAAACTTCGATTATCAACCTCCTTCTATATGAATGTATTTTATGAAAAAAGGCATTCTGAGACCCTTTTTCAGCAGAAATTTCTAAGTCTGGAAAAAGGATTGCATAGAAAGAGTTGAGAGACAAACCATCTAAAGCCAGTTATAATAACATCAATACAGGTGTTCATCAATGAAAACCTGAGGTATGCATCCAAAATTATGCAAAAAGGGACTTTAATCCCTTGTACTGCATAACACAACTATGACCTAATGTAGTGGGAAATCAGGTTAAAACATACTGTCAACATGGTTAAGGTTGATCACTCCATGCAAGATCAGGCATCCCGTGTTATACTACCATGTGTCCCAATAAATTATGTTGTTTATGATTCCTACCAAATCAGATATAGCTTAGGTTTAAAATAAGGGCCCAAGTACTATATGCCTTAAGCAAGGATCGTGTCAATTCGATGGAACCCAATCAGAATAAATTTGCAAGGATTCCAAGTGATGCAATACCCGTGAGGAAGAAGCAACCTGGTGACGTCTGTGAAATTCATGAAAAGTGCCTGCAATATCCCTTCTTGACCATCTGACCAGGAACAGGTTCTATGCTGGGTGCCAGTCCAGCATATTATCCGCTGGAAAGAAGCACCTGAAATTCATGGACGCAGTGTGTGCCAATACAAACTTGCGGAATATGACCATCAAAAAATCATGTTGCTTCTTCCTCAATTTGTAGGACAAAAGCCCTGAAGGATTCTGAATAAATGGTATTCCTTTCCTGACAACATTAGAATATTACCACGTGTACCAATAAATTATGTTGCTTATGTGCTGAAACCACGTCTTGACCAATTGCTGACAGTATGTTTTAACCTGGTTTCCCACTGCATTAGGTCATGGTCGTGTTATGGTACACAAGGGGTTAAAGTCTCTTTTTGCATAATTTTGGATCCGTACCTCAAGTTTACATTGATGAACACCTGTATTAATGTGATTAGAACTGATTTTAGACAGTTTGGTCCACTCTTTCTAAGTAATCCTGTTTGACGTAGTTTCTGGACTTAGAAATTTCTGTCAAAAAAGGGTCTCAGAATGCCTTTTTTCATAAAATATGTTCATATAGAAGGAGGTTGATAATAGAAGTTTTTAGTTCATTAAATGAATGTTTAAATATATATATTTGTCTGGTAAAAATGCCATTATCATCATCCATTGCCCACGGGGTCATCTGGGTGTCTGAAGTCCAGGGTCTGAAAGGCTCATTTTGGCCCGAAGTGATATTCTGACCCCACAAGTCCCCCACCAATGGTAATATTATCCTAAAACTTAGTTTTGTGGTGGGAAAGTTCCTAAATATGAGGGAGAACACATTTCCAACAGTAATACTCACTGAACTGAATCCTAGGGACCCCAAAAAAGTGAAAAATCACTTGCCGCCATAAAAAAATTAGGATTTGGGGGCCCTCCTCTCACCCCTCTGATGTCTCATGATGATTCTGGCTATAGAACCCTGATATATGGGCCAGAATACACCAGCACATTAAATTTCAGCTTCCTAACTCCATTACTTGAGAAGTTATGGTCCTTCCAATATGCTCCCAAATGAAATGACCAATGCACATAAGTCAAAAAGGGGCGTGGCATCCAAATTTCAGGAAATTTTCACACCAAAACCGTCAGAGATGTTGACATGAAACTTTGGATTCTTTTGTTTGGTACTATAAAGTATTTTTGGACAAAGTTTTAGCAAACTCTGAGAGGTGTCATGTATATGGGTGGCTGAGTTGACATGGAATGACCCAGAATGTAGTGGTTCTGCCACACATTCCAGTCTTCTCTGACCAATTCCTCATTACTTTAGAAACTGTAATACTAAGCAGCAGATTATCAGATCCTGTGGATTCAAATAACCACTGTTTATCTGACACCACATTTTCAACTTCATGAAGACCTCACCATCTGCCGCTACTATGACTGCTCCTGAATCATCTTCATTACTGTAGGCCCTTGTACAAGGATAGAAAAACTTGATAAAGTAACAGATTGCACTGAAACAATAGTTTGAACAACTTTGGACACTGTTGAACACCTCTAAGAGATTGTCCTTGTTGTTATGTTGATGTCAACAGAGAGCGCTATCTAACACGCTTTTCCAAAATCTCCAATATGAGTTCAGCTGGTTTGAGATCTGGTGACTTTGAAGATGGTTTTATATGCCAGGCTTAAGATCATTTTCGTACACATAAAACCATTCGATGAACGCTTGTGCCCTGTGGGGCTTCAGCCACTGCTGTGCTGGAAGAGACCCCTTCCATCATGGTCACACTGCTTCACCATGGGCTATGATGGTCTCCACAGAATAAAACTGCACTGATTTGCAATGACCCTTCCCTATTTAAAGCGCCGATTGTACCTAAACCATGCCGGGAAAATGAACAGGCGCATCTGCATTTGTCATTTTTGACAACACATTTATTCTGGTGTTGTCTTCTCATTTTTCACCCATCTGAGTGCGCGCGCGTGTGTGTGTTTGTGTGCGTATATTTATGAACAATTTCTCTTTGATCTCATAAAATGAATCCTGTGTGCTGTGCAGTACTTACTCCATTTTCCCGGTACATTATCAAGCTTCACACTTCATTGGTCAGAGGACATGAACAGGTTGACATAAAATTTTATTTCTCAAGAATATATTCAACTAAATGTTTTTCTGCGTTTCTTTTCTGACCTGTCAGGTCAATTTTCTTGCAGCATTCAGTATGTTTAAAGTGTTAATAAAATATGATGCCAACGTAAGCATCTGGGTTAGCACAGTGTATTTACTTTTGTGATTTAAAATACATTTAAACTAAATTTGAATCAAACATTTATAAATCCAGCTCTAAAAAATGTTGATTTTATACACTTCACTTCGCTGCAGAGCTCCTGCCATTCAGACAGCAAGATCCATCACAGAAAATGTCATTATGTTCAACCTGTTCATGAATATTTCAGGAAAGAGGAAAATCCACCTGATGAGGTCACTGGCAGGAATTTTATGAACGTGACGCTACTGTTGCTGTCATTTGCTTGTCCACTTGTGGCTATAATCGGAAATTTTAGTCGGTTTCCGTTGGGACCTTTTTATTAACAAAAAGGAACAAACAGTCTGTCATGGTTGCAGGGTTTTTCTCTGATTTTTTCTTCCTTGATGGGAGCTGCTTTCAGCTTCTGTGTATTTTTCTTTATTGACAGGACTGGTTTGGTCTTATTTGTGGGGTTTCTCATATCTTTTGTCTTGTTATTTGTTTGTTTCCTTTGTACTATCGTCAAGGAGCTAACAACGTTCTTTTGGCTAATCAGCTATCTTTTCCTATCTGTTTGCGGTCGATCTGCTGACTGATGGGTGTGGCTGATTAGTAGCTAATTGGTCTCAGGTGAGTGAAGTCTATATATTACCCAGGGCTTCAGCTCTTCTTTGTGTTACTGTCGTCTTTCACTTCGTCAGATTAGGCAGAGGTTTTGTCCGCTGATATGCGGCTAGTTATCGCCTAGAGTTTAGTAAGCAGTGTCTTACCTTTTGCTGAATTCTTTATTTTGCTGGCGGAGTTTATCCTCCTTTATCCACCGAGGGTGTTTGGTGTTAAAGTATCTGTGTGGTACTTCGCACCGAGCTCTTTCTATCTTAAGGGCTGTGAGTGGAAACACTCCTGAAGCTTCAGCTCTTTGGTTTTCTTTGTGTTGGGATTTCCCCACAGGAGTGTTACTTTTGAGTTGCGTTATTTTAGGGATTGGTCCCTTCTAGTCCCTCTGCTTCGAGACCTTAGTGGTTTAGGTCTTCGTAGCTTAGCTTTTCGACTGAGAACTGTGCACTCTAGTGAGTCCACTCTTCACTATCCCGTACACAGTCTTGACAGATCTGAAATTCCAGAGAAGTCGAGCACATGCTGCTAGTTAGTGTCACGTCACATTTCGACGCCTCAGAACTGTCACCTATTATTTACTACCAAAGGCACTGAGCTTGTGAAGCTCAGCAGAGGATTATGGCAATCAGCTCTCATACCCCCGCCCCCAACCCATCCACCCTTTTATTGCCTCTGTTATCTGACTCACCCCGAAAAATCTCCCCCCCCCCCCTCCATCAATGGTTATACCTGCTTGGCTTATCACCTCTGCGGTCTGCCTAAGGGGGAGTTTCCAGTTAAGGAACATTTGTGTAAATTTCCACCACAAGCTAAACTTAATGGATGGTGTGCTCTGTGCCCGCCCACTTCTGCAAAAAAATGGAGAAAAATAGAGGGAGACGGAGGGAGAGAGAAAGAGGCCAAGAGAGAGGAGGGAGATGGCGACAGAAAGAGGGGGAAGAGGGAAAAAGGAGTGATAGAGGGAAGGGTAGAGAAAGTGTAAAGGGGAGAAGATCAAGCTGAAAACATGGACAGTACAACCAGAAAACAAACTCCACAGCATAGGGAAGATATCCCAGCATGCACACAGTCATGAAGATAAAAGTCAAACAGCCAGAACTGCATATCATTGGGTGCAGTGACACTGAAACTGGGCCGGCTGTTGTCTTCTGGGAGCACTAGCCAACGGGCTCATTCTGCAACGCATCCTTTTCATCCCTTGCTGTCTTCTACCTATTGAGAAGACAAGGAATAGAATTGAACAAAAAAATCTGTGTTTCTATGTTTTTGTTCATTATTTTTTTCTTGTTTTTACTAGCATCCACACACGTACACATATTTGCAATCTAGGGTAAGTTAGGGTTGTCAAAATAACAGCAATGTCGATTAATAATTACAGAAAAAATAATGCGTCAATGAACTCAATGCTGATGACACATGTTCTATAGATCAGTTGTCTGTCAGCATGACAAATGACATCACACAGAAGTGGCACGAATCGGAATGAGAGAAACTACGTAAAGGCGAAATTATGATTAATGTTTATTTAGAATTAAATTTTATTTCAGAGTACTAAAACAGAGCATCTTTTTGAAAACAAAAAAAATGAACACCAAATACAGTCACACCAGTATACTATAGTCATGGATGTCAAAATGTTTCGTGAACAAAATGAATGGAAAGTATATACAGTCAAATGGAAGGTAAATATAGCTGAATAAAGGTCACAATAAAAACCAATCTCCATAAATTATGAATGGGCAGTACCACCAGCAAAACAGGTTTAAAGACTTCATTCGTCATTGATGGGGATGTGGCGCGGTAATTAGAAAGTTCAGCCAAAGAATAAGTATCTAAAAAAGATAACCTTTTGCCAGACTTCTTCTTCACTTGTTTTTAGCCCATGTTTCTGGCCGCCTTTTTTTTTTTTTTTTTTTTTTTTAACCTCCTTTGGGTTGAGTCCACACACACACACGCACACACGCACACACGCACACGCGCGCACACACACACACATAGACACATCCTCGCCTGTAGAGTCAGCCATTTTGGTTAGGTAAGAAGGCTACAGTGGCTGCTATTGGCCAACCAATTTTTTAAGCAATGCTTTGATTGGCTGACTGGACTTGTGTACTTGTAGAAGTTTTAGACTGGACTTGGTCACCACTAGAAGTAGTTTCTTGGGGAATTTCCAATTCACTGATCATTTTATATTGTACTTGAGTGCATGGCCAGATCCAGGGGGGTGCAGGGTTGGGCTACTTCCCCCCAGATTTTTGCCACGCCCCCCCAGCTCCTCCTGACTTAAGCCCAACGCCCACTGGCCGCGAAGCATCGCGTCAAACTCTGAACATTTTGAAAAGCCCACTGGAAGCGTCAGTAGCATCAATATTGACGGATGACAGCAGGACCGAGAAGCAAGCCATGGGTGTCACTCTGAAAATATTCAACAAGACAACGTTTAATTTTGAAAAAACCTCCCGATAAAGCTTATTTTAAGTGATGACAAAGTGCGACCTTCAGGTTACTATGCACTATACGTTATATACAGGCATAATTTTCCTGCTAAATTTAGCCATCTTGTAAATTAAGATTATGATTCACTGTACTTCACCCAGCAGCAAATTAGCTAGCTAGCTAACTTAGCAGTGTTAAGTTATTATCAGTGTACCTTGAGTTAGGTATTGTCTAACTGTAGATTGCTTGATAACTTCAATGCCTGCAAAATAACGGATTTCCTTTCAAAACTGCGATTTGGTTAAAAACCAGGTATATTGGTTTCGACAACTGCATGTGAAGTTGCCGCTAAATGTGTGCCACCGACCATGGCAAGGCGAAATAGTTGAACAACCTAAAAGATAAATGCGTTTTTACTTGTACTTTGTTGACGCTTAAGAAATTGAGCAGTGGCGAAAAGTAAAAATCTGACGAGCGACACTCCGCCAGTGGTCATTGCTCCATTGAAATAAATGGAACCTATTTTTTGATGCGCGTCTCACGCCTCCGGTGGGCGTTGGGCTTTACTGACGGATACTTCAGCCCATTGACTGTGCGCTTCAGCCAAAATCTAAAGATCGTTCAATCATTTAATAGCATTTTTCAAATGGATTTTCTTGATGTTTCTGATTGGCTGGTTGAATATTGGCAACACAGTCTGTAGCTCCACCTCCACAGTCACAGATGAAACTGATATCAACCAGAAGTTTCTTCTTACTACACTCGTCTCGCTTCGAGTTACTGTCAGGTGTGTTGGATAGCGATTTCATTGACTTTTGATTGTACAATTAGTTTCTTCTATTAAACACTAATATTACATACCTTAATTTAAGCGTATACCTTTATTTTTACTCTTCATATGTTATCGTCGGCATTGTCTTTCAGTTAACACAAATAGGTAAGCTAGTCCTGTTAGCTTGATTATCCACAACCACTTTTTTCTTATTTGAGTTTGTTTAAAGGAAAAAAGAAAAAATTATGCATCGATATATAATCACCGAAGTATCTACTAGCTCAGACACGTCTAGTGCAAGATCCACTCAAGAGCAGGCAGAGCGCGCTAGCATTAGCTTTTCTCCCTCTCATGGTGCAGAGAATAATGCTGCTGTGGATGATAGTCAGCGAGCATGGTCTTAAAGCGACTATGTCAGCTGGTGCACATGCGTATGGAGTCCAGTCGATAACGCTTTCATACATGCAGTGCGATATCAAGGGAGCAGAAATACAAATCCCAAGCTTATGAGTACGTGTGTAAAGCATACCTTCGTCGCTGTTTTAAATACAGAAGATGGCCTGCAAAAGCGGAGTTGCTAAAGTAACCGCATTTATCTTTGCCGAAACCCACGGAGAATAAATTATGCTATCCATCCATATTTCTTGGGTGAAAACACATTGAAAGTGTGAGGTAAAATAAACCTGTGAATTTGTGGTCTGTTTGCATCGCGTGCATCCTTGAGAAGTTTGGGGAAATTTTTATCAAGCAACTGTCTTTAATGTTCGCAGAACCTGTGTCGCAATCTTTTGTCTGACATGCAGCTGTCATAGATCCAATCAACGTAGGCTACCTTAAAAACAATAATAACGCTACAAAAACCCGAACTATGACAAGCTGATGCTACGAACAGGCTCTATGATCAATAAAGGTAGTTTTTTGGTAAAAATTTCATCAAACTTCTCAAGGATGAATGCGATATAAACAGATTGAAAAAAAACGCTTACACGAAATCTCAGACGAACTCGAAATAGTTGTCCCAACGCTTTCAAGAAGTTCTGCTTCTTCACGCGCATGTTCCCCGGCTGACGTAGTCCCTTTAATGACAGGGCTCCGATGCAGTCAATGTTAAAGATGTGCCCCATGCGGATATTTCACCAAGATCCTCGGGCATTCAACTCAAGTTGGTACCGCTCTCGACCATGGTTAGAGTACTCAGTAAAGCTAGATGCATATTTCTGTTTCCCCAGTTGAATGTTTGCGGCTAATGCCTGTGATCCACTTACTCTTTTAAGGCTTCCGCACGCAAGCAATCGTGGCCAGTCGGAAGCTTTTGGAAGCGCTGGGAACCATCCGAAACTTGCGCAAACAATCGTAGAAAGTCAGAGTGATTGGGGGAAAAATTTTATCCCATGATCCACTAATGCGAGCATTTCCAATTGATTTTTGCCAACGTCAACAATAAAGATGGCAGTTGTTTTTGTAAACGGTTTCTAATTGGCTAATTGCAGAGGACATATTCGCCACCTAGTTTGCACTTGACGAACCGATACTCCCACGTCCTTCCGACAACTCATACCTTCCGACTAAATCAAACTGGTTTGATTTTGTTCGAAGAGGGATCCGCGTGATCTGATCCAGTTGGAACCTGTCTTATTCACGCGGAAGGGTCAGAACAGGTCGGAAGTCATGATCCACCTAAGTCTTGCGCGTAAGAGAAATTTCCACTTGTAATCTCTCGTAACTGGTCGGAAGGGGAGAATCGGGACAATCGGAGACCTTAAAAGTGTAAGTGGATCACGGGCTTAAGAATGACAAAGACATCGCGTTCACTAGACGAGGTTTTTACTAATTGGTAAACGGCATTAGAGTCTGACAGGGGATTCAGTTGACTTGCCTCTAGCCCAGTGGTTCTCAAACTGTTAGAGATCAGTGAATTGTATGTTTGTTTTTAGTTAGTTTCTGGTTTTAGTTTCTGGTTTTAATTCCTAGTATGTTTCTTGTTAGTTTTTAGTATTGCTAATTATTTATATATTTATTCGTTTAGAGCATATTTGTTGCTGGATGATTGCTCTGTCTCTGGTCTTCAGTGTCTTCCTCTCGTTTCTGTCTCGTGGCGTCTTGTCTTTTTCATCAGTCTCTTCCCTGTAATTTCGGTTGGGTGTTTCCACTTCCTTCTCTCTCGCTGTTCTCATTGGCTATCCGCACCTGAGAGTAGTTTATTGAGGCACGGGTGTTTAGTTAGATTAGAGTTAGGACTCCACCCGTTTCCCCTCTCTCTCCTATCACCGTCCTTGCTTTTCTAGTTCCACCTCTCTCTACAGCTGTCCTGTGTTTAGCTGGGATTCCACTTAATTTGTTTGCGTATAAAAGACCCACTTTTCCCTCAGCTTCTTGTCGACTCGTTTCTACCACAGCTCATCTTAGTCAGTCTCATTTCTGCTCTTTTTTTCTCATTGCGATTGTTGAAAGCTCGTTTCTCGTGATTCTCCCGTAAGTCTTGTAATTGATTGTTTGTGAGATTGCGGTTTGTTTGATTAGTACTTCGTTCTCCCTGATTCCCATTTTGTACCATCTGTTTAGTATCTCCTGTGTTCTCCCTTATCCCATCCAACTCCCTTTTTCCTTCCCCTTCCATTCCCTTAGTTTCAGCCCTCTTTGTTACTGTCTTTATGCGGACTGATTCCCTGGTTACTGGATTATTTTGCTTGTCCCCTGACTTCGATTCTGCCTATTCTGCATTTCTCTGTTTGCCTGGCTATTGATCCATTTCTGTTTTGACCATGAGCTTTGTTAATCCCAATAAACGCCCTGCCGATGCTGAACTGCATTTGGAGTCTATGCCCGTTCCTTCCAGTACGAGTCGACCAGTACAGACTCCAGCGGATACTGCTGAACTACAACGACTTTATCAACAACAACAGGTCGTCATTCAGCAGCAGCAACGCGACTTGCAGGAGATGAGAGCAACTCTACAGCATCTCACTCGGGGGCCCACCTTTCCCAGTCCTGCAGTCGCACAGGCAGAGGCAGCTCCCATTCGGGAGCCACGTCTTACTCCCCCGCGGGAGTATGACGGAGACCTCACCACCTGCAAAGCATTCCTGTCCCAGTGCTCGATCATATTCGAGTTACAGCCCCTAACCTTTCCTACCTCATGTTCCAGAGTGGCCTATGTCATCACACTCTTGACCGGCAGAGCAAGGGACTGGGGAACCTCGATGTGGGATGCTGGCCACCCCTGCACCCGCATCATTGAAGATTTCATGGCGGAGATGAGGGAGGTGTTTGACCGGTCCTACCAGGGGCGAGAGGCAGGAAGTGCACTACTAAGTCTACGGCAAGCCGGCTGCAGTGTCTCCGATTACGCCATCCAATTCCGTTCGTTGGCCGCCTCTACACACTGGAGCGAAAAACGCCTAGTTTGATGTGTTCTACCGGGGGTTAGCAGATAACATAAAGGATGAGTTGGCGTCCCGCGAGCTTCCATCTGATCTGCAGGGGCTCATTAGAGTGGCCATCCAGATTGATTCTCGGATCCAGCAGCGTAAGAGGGAGCGCCAGAGCCATTCAGAGCCCCGACGGTCAGACCAGCGTGGCAACTTTCGATCTCCTCGGGGCGACTCTCCTATCCAGGAGACCGGCGAGCCCCGGGGATCGGGAGAACCCATGCAGGTCGACCGTTGCCGGTTATTGCCACAAGAGCGAGCTAGGAGACTGCGCCGCGGGGCATGTCTGTACTGTGGGCTGGCGGGTCATCGTATCCAGTGCTGTCCCCTACTCAAGAAGGAGGGGGTGAGTGGGAGGATCGGACAGCTGGCTCAAGATAACAACGATCCACGTAAGCTGGTTTCTGTCACTCTACTTTTTGGCAAGCGATCATTGACTACTGATGTTTTGTTTGATTCTGGATCAGACATCAACCTGATCGACGCCAACCTGTGCAACCAGCTCCAACTCCAGCCCCAGAAGCTACCTACGCCGTTCCAAGCACTTGGCCTTTGTGGGCAACCGCTAGGTCAGGTGACCCAGGTTACGCCCCCACTCACGCTCATTGTCTCCGGCAACCATCAGGAGCAGATCCGGCTCCATGTCATCACCTCCTCCTCTGCTCCCATCGTCCTGGGCCTCCCTTGGTTGAAACAACACAACCCCACCATCAACTGGAGGACTGGGCAGGTGGCTGAGTGGAGTACTCATTGCCTGCGTTCCTGCCTCCGCAAGGCTCCCGCCAAGCAGGACGAGGAAGGATCCAGTGAGCCTCCAGTCACTCCGGATTTGTCCAAGGTCCCCAGTGAGTACCATGATCTAGCCGAAGTCTTCTCAAAGTCTCGTGCCCTGTCTCTGCCCCCTCACAGACCCTACGACTGCGCCATCGATCTCCAACCTGGCACAGCGCCCCCTAAGGGGGGTCTCTATTCTCTGTCCTGTCCAGAGCAAGAGGCCATGGAGAAATATGTGGAGGAGTCACTGGCTGCTGGCATCATCCATCCCTCTTCCTCTCCTGCTGGCGCTGGCTTTTTCTTCGTTAGCAAGAAGGATGGATCTCTCAGGCCATGTATTGACTACAGGGGACTCAATAACATTACTATTAAGAATCGATATCCCCTTCCTTTAATGAATTCTGCTTTTGAGCTGTTGCAGGGGCCACTATCTTCACCAAACTTGACCCACGAACGCTTACCACCTCGTCAGGATTAAGGAAGGGGATGAATGGAAGACAGCTTTCAACACCGCTAGGGGCACTCACGATACCTGCTCGTGCCGTTTGGTCTAGCTAACGCCCTGCTGTCTTCCAGAACCTCGTTAACGACATCCTGCATGACATGATTAATCAATTTGTCTTTGTGTACCTTGATGATATATTAATATTCTCTTTGTTCCAAGGAAGAACACATACGTCATGTTCGTGTGCAGTCCTGCAGCGCCTCCTGGAGAACCAACTCTACGCCAAGGCAGAGGTGTGAATTCCACTTGGACACAGTCCCTTTCCTCGGATTTGTGGTCACTCCAGGAGGCATCCTAATGGACCAGGAGAAGGTGAAGGCGGTAAAGGATTGGGCCACCCCTACTACACGCAAGGAACTACAATGCTTCCTAGGGTTTGCTAACTTTTACCGTCGATTCATTCGCAATTACAGTACCGTTGCTGCTCCATTGACCTCTCTGACTTCCCCCAAAGTTCCTTTTTGTGTGGACCCCTTCGGCGGAGAAGGCTTTTCTGGAACTAAAGCAAAGATTTACCACTGCTCCTGTTCTCCAACAGCCAGATCCTGAAAAGCAGTTCATCGTCGAGGTAGACGCCTCTAACACCGGCGTGGGGGCAGTCCTGTCGCAGCGCAATGGCAAAGATAACAAGGTACACCCTTGCGCCTTCTTCTCCCGCAGACTTAGCCCAGCCGAGCGTAACTCACGACATCGAAATCGGGAGTTACTGGCGGTGAAGATGGCATTAGAAGAGTGGCGTCATTGGTTAGAGGGGGCTAAGGTTCCATTCCAGGTCTGGACCGACCACAAGAATCTGGAGTACCTCCGTACAGCTAAGAGGTTAAATTCCCGCCAATCTCGTTGGTCACTGTTCTTTGACAGATTTAACTTCACCTTAGCTTATCGCCCAGGCTCCCAGAACAAGAAACCTGATGCCCTGTCACGTAAATTTTTAGCCTGACGCCCTCCCAAGGAGCCTCAAACCATCTTACCCAGTCGTGTTGTGGTGGGAGCATTAGTTTGGGAGTTAGAGGATCGAGTCAGAAGGTCACAACCTTCTGGGGGGCCACCTACTAACTGTCCCAAGAACTGCCTCTTTGTTCCAGACTGCCTCCGAGCTGAAGTTCTCCAGTGGGCCCATTTTTCCCGTCTCGCCTGCCATCCTGGTGCTAACCGGACCTTGGCCATGCTAACTCGCAGGTTTTGGTGGCCAACGGTCCGGAGAGATGTAAAGAACTTTACGACTGCTTGTCCGGTCTGCGCCCAAAACAAGGCCACCCACACGGCACCAGCTGGTCTCCTGCAGCCGCTTCCGGTTCCTTCCAGACCATGGGCTAATATCGCATTGGACTTTGTCACTGGCCTTCCACCCTCCAGAGGTAACACCGTCATCCTGACCATTGTTGATCGCTTTTCCAAGGCAGTACATCTCGTCCCTCTTCCCAAACTTCCCTCTGCCAGAGAGACAGCTGACTTACTCGTCCAACACGTAATCAGAATACACGGCATCCCCTCTGACATTGTCTCCGACCGTGGCCCTCAATTCATCTCACAAGTCTGGAAAGCCTTTTGTCAAGCCCCGGGAATAACGGTCAGTTTAACCTCTGGATTTCACCCGCAGAGCAATGGGCAGACAGAGAGGGCCAACCAGCAGATGGAGAGTGTCCTTCGGTGCCTCACTTCCCGAGATCAGGGGACTGGAGCGAACAACTACCCTGGGTCGAATACTCCATCAACAGCCTTCCCACGGCTGCCTCAGGTGTGTCCCCCTTCCAAGCTTGTCTCGGTTACCAACCACCTCTGTTCCCCTCACAGGAGGTCGAAGTTGATGTTCCCAACATCCAGGAATTTCTACAGAGGTGCCGAAGGACGTGGGAGGAAACTCGTTCCGCTCTCCTGAAAGCTGCTGACGAGATGAGTCGCCAGGCCAACCGTCGTCGCTCTGTTCCACCGCAATATAAAGTAGGACAAAAAGTTTGGCTTTCTTCCAAGGACATTGCACTAAGGACTGAAAGTCGCAAGCTAGCCCCCCGTTTCATTGGTCCTTTTATGATTGAGAAGATCATTAACCCTGTCTCTGTTAAACTCAAGCTACCAGCCTCCATGAGCCGTAACCACCCAGTCTTCCATGTGTCTTGCATTAAACCTGTACTGTTTTCCATCCACACCCCTGCCCCGACCAATCCTCCTCCCCAAGGCTCATCGATGGAGGAGAAACATACACGGTGCACAAGTTGCTGGACGTTAAATGCGAGAAGGGGTCTCCAGTACTTGGTGGACTGGGAAGGATACGCCCAGAAGAACGCTCATGGGTTCCTGCTCGTCACATCCTCGACAAATCGCTCATCAAGGACTTTCACAAAAGGACTTTTTTTTTTTTTTTTTTTTTTTTTTAAAGATTATTTTTTGGGAATTTTTCCTTTATTTGACAGTTACACAGTGTAGAGAGACAGGAAGGTTGGGGAGAAGAATGGGAGAGGACATGCAGCGAATGACCTGAGCCGGAATCGAACCCAGGTCGCTGCGGGACGGCCACAGCCTTTAATGGTACGCGCGCTTAGGCCGATGAGCCACCGCTGCGCCCCACAAAAGGACTTTTAAGCCGAAGCTTAGACCGCCAAGTGGCGGTCATAGAGGGGGGGGTTCTGTTAGAGATCAGTGAATTGTATGTTTGTTTTTAGTTAGTTTCTGGTTTTAGTTTCTGGTTTTAATTCCTAGTATGTTTCTTGTTAGTTTTTAGTATTGCTAATTATTTATATATTTATTCGTTTAGAGCATATTTGTTGCTGGATGATTGCTCTGTCTCTGGTCTTCAGTGTCTTCCTCTCGTTTCTGTCTTGTGGCGTCTTGTCTTTTTCATCAGTCTCTTCCCTGTAATTTCGGTTGGGTGTTTCCACTTCCTTCTCTCTCGCTGTTCTCATTGGCTATCCGCACCTGAGAGTAGTTTATTGAGGCACGGGTGTTTAGTTAAGAGTTAGGACTCCACCCGTTTCCCCTCTCTCTCCTATCACCATCCTTGCTTTTCTAGTTCCACCTCTCTCTACAGCTGTCCTGTGTTTAGCTGGGATTCCACTTAATTTGTTTGCGTATAAAAGACCCACTTTTCCCTCAGCTTCTTGTCGACTCGTTTCTACCACAGCTCGTCTTGGTCAGTCTCGTTTCTGCGCTTTTTTTCTCGTTGCGATTGTTGAAAGCTCGTTTCTCGATTCTCCCGTAAGTCTTGTAATTGATTGTTTGTGAGATTGCGGTTTGTTTGATTAGTACTTCGTTCTCCCTGATTCCCATTTTGTACCATCTGTTTAGTATCTCCTGTGTTCTCCCTTATCCCATCCAACTCCCTTTTTCCTTCCCCTTCCATTCCCTTAGTTTCAGCCCTCTTTGTTACTGTCTTTATGCGGACTGATTCCCTGGTTACTGGATTATTTTGCTTGTCCCCTGACTTCGATTCTGCCTATTCTGCATTTCTCTGTTTGCCTGGCTATTGATCCATTTCTGTTTTGACCATGAGCTTTGTTAATCCCAATAAACGCCCTGCCGATGCTGAACTGCATTTGGAGTCTATGCCCGTTCCTTTCACAAACTCGGTCCTGGAGGACCACTGTCACTGTCAATGCAGGTTTTCATTGCAACTGCAAATGCAACCCTAGAATTCTATTAAGCTGTTGATTTGTTTTAATTTGTTGGATTTTTTTTACCCTCCAACTTCACATTATGAGAGAAATGCTATGTCTGCCATGGGAAATGAAAGGCCCATGTCCATACTGTGTTTATAATGCTGCAATACAAGTAATTGCACAAGGTCTAATATATTTCCTAATCCAAGTCATACAAAAGTTAATTATTGAGCCCCTATAGGTCACTGCACACAAGCTTAAAGTTCTGTTTTTTTTTTTTGTTTTTTTTTTACAATATAAACACAAAACAGGTGCTAGTCATTGTAAATTGCTCTGCCTTCTAACTCCTCATTATCAAATAATTTGACCATTCATCAATAATTATAATAATCAAGAGCCTACTGATATTTTGAAAGTTATTGGTACATCTGTTTAAATTTCTCTCTTATTCTGCAGTTTCCCATATAGCATGATGTGAATATGAAACTTAAATTGTTCATAACATAACTATTTTTGACAATATTGCCTAAGAGGGTACTGAAGAAAAAGTAACAACTTATTAACATACTAGGGTTGCATCTGTGGTTGGAATGAAAACCTGCATACACGGCAGTCCCACAGGAATGAGTTTGAGAAGCACTGCTCTAGCCATTGCCGTACAAGTCTCATACTCGTGGGCAGAAATTAGAAAGAGACGGCAACTGGAGGAACTATTGCCCACCTGTTAGGCCCAAACCCGACTGAGAGGAATAGATACAGTACTACATTAAAAGCATAGGGGAGACTGTAAGGTTTCTTGCTGTTAATAAGTTGCCCAAGCGTGGAACCTCTGAGAGCCCTCTGTCTATGACTGATGATTTCTCGGCTGGGCTTTTCGTGAAGCTGTTTGAGTACACACTCACAAAGGATGCTAAGCTTAGAGAGATCGCCAGTAGTATACCTCAAAATGCAAAGTATACTTCTCATAATTTGCAAAATAAGATTATTGAAACCCTGGCAAGGTTGGTGTTGCTTCAGATTAAAAACAAATATGACCGTGCTGACACAACAGGGTTTTGCATTAAAAGTGATAGGTGCAACATAGAAAATCTACCAATAATTAGTTTTTTTCTGTAATTCTGTCCTTCCACTTTGCGTTCACTAGCACTTACACTTAGCACTCTCTTCCTCTGGTGGCGTGTACCTACTCTTTTGTTTACTTCAGTTCTTCACTGTAGCTTGCAATGCTGTCATCATTTTTTAAGTCGCTTTGGGTAATAGGGTCTGCTACATGGAAATGTAAATGTATTAACAAATACTAAACATTTTGAATAAGAAAAGGATTAGTTTTTTTTTTCGCTTGAGTGTATGAGTGTGTGGAGGGATAGGTTTGGCGGGGGGTGGGGAGGGTATAGGCCTCAGTATACCGACAACTAGAAACTAGACCACCACTGTGTACCACTACATCCCCCAGAAATTTCCACTGCACCCCCTGTCAATGCAGGCTGCATCCGGCCCTGCTTGAGTGCTTCCTGGCCAAAATTAACTCATGTGGGTTATGCCTCATCAATGAAAGAATGGATTTGTAGTGTTATCTGATTTTTAATGAATATGGACTTGAGCACTTCTGGAAATAACCCCTTCACTTGCATTGGCAGGAACCCAAAACTTAGTCTGGTAAAAAGAATATCATGCAATAAAAATAATGAAGTCAACTAATTAGCTGACTTTCTCTGTTCTGCCTGTCATCACGCATAGCTCAACTTTAAATATTAGTGCAGCTGCTTGACCGCAGCATTAACCTTGGATTGACACAATAAGGCTTTTGGGTCAAGAAGAAATAACTATGGCTAACAACTGTTGACTGAAACTTTAAAAAAGTGCATTCAGCTCAGACAAAACCACTACCTGCTTAAACATATTAGCAAGGCTACGGTGAGCTAATTTACTAGCTAGCTAGGTTAGCAATTCTACTGGTCAATTTAAATTTGTAACAGCGATCAAATGCAACTTGTCTAGCCTTGCAGGATACATTTGCTGTCAACAAATGCAACCCCAATTCCAAAAAAATTGGGATGCTGTGTAAAATGTAAATAAAAACAGATTTACAAATCTCATAAACTGACCCTTTATTCACAATAGAACAATAGATTCAATATCAGATGTTGAAAGTGAGACATTTTACCATTTCATGAATAATATTAGCTCATTTTGAATTTAATGTGGGTTTATGAGATTTGCAAATCATTGCAATGATTTTATTTACAATTTACACAGCATTCCAACTTTTTTGGAATTGGGGTTGTCGGTTTTTCCGCTCTTGACAATGGCTCAGGTATCGTATAGCATTGTAGCCATTATAGCTAACTTTTACCTTTTTCACAAAGCGCAGATATCAGCCCTCTTATTGTGAAAGCTAGCAGATTAAATCCTGAACCCAGAGGCAAATGACAAGACTGCATGCATCGAGAGATTTATACGCTTTCATATTTTAATGTCCTGATCATTATTGCACGTAACAGTCAAAAAAAAATTCTGAAACTTAGACAGAAGAGATGTTGACCTTTAAAGTTTACAATGTCTATTCATTGATTCGCTCATCTACCAAAATTCATCTGAAGTAAAATATATTTAAATGCTTCTCGCGCTAAATATTGAAATATGTCATGAATTTAGATTAATTAATCATGAACTAGTGTAAACCATTCATTAACCCGACAGAAATCAGCCGAAAAGGCACAGGTATCTGCATGCATTCCCCCGACACTGCTGGAAGAAGATCTTTTCATAAAAGTTAGTAAAAGTCATTTTTTTTACCTTGTATAATTTACCTGACTCCATTTTAATAATCATTTATTTAAGAAATCCAATTGGAATAGAAGCATTATCATTCATAATTTAGACTTGATTGTACGAAGAATCCAGTAGTTTTGTAACAACTCTCAGAACATTGTATGCTGGTACCACTGCATGTCAAACCGGCCGAAATGCGTCGGTCTCATGATCTGCCTCGATATCTCCAGTAACTCAGTGGTTGCACAGGATGCCACTTCTTTAGGTATATCTGATAGCGGCTCAGCGACCCAAAGAGGGCCAATGCTGGCTATTGTTGTTCTCAACATGGAAACTTGCTAAATGGAAGAAATTGATTTGACAACAGAGGTGAACAGGTGCAATACTCTGTGATACAAAAAGCTTAAATATGCATCCTCCCTAGACCAGGCTGAGGGGGTATTCCCACATTATATGTTGACTGAGAGTTATACAATCCCACATCATATATTTGCAGAGAGAGTCTGACTATTTTCTGGGAAACCTCACAGATCAAGTTTTAATAATTTATTAGCCAGGTACGTCACCTAAAGCCAATTACAATCCAAATTAAACATCTTTCAAAACACTTTAAATGTGTAAAATTTAGAAATATTACATCGAATTATAGAGTCAGAAGAGAACAGTCTCATACCTGGCAACAAGCAAAGCTACACGTGACCAGGGTTGTGTGGGAGTCTGGCTGCAGAACTTGACACAGGCTTTGTTTCCTCTCACATCAGGCATTTGAACCTTTAACCAGAAAGCCATAAATGAAGAATTTAGAATTTCGAGCCACAGTTCCCCGGCCCACAGGAGGTTGGCGCTGATCAAAGTGTCAGGCAACGTGGCTTTGATGAGGGCAGGTCTCCAGTCTGGTCCAGTTTACTCCTCGAGTCATAGACGTATAATGAGACCTAGGGAAACTGCTGTGGAAATTAGACCATTGCACCATTCACACTGAGGCATTAAAAAGACACCAAACATGACTATACTCAGAACTTGAATTGTCATGAAACATCTCCTGCCATGTGCCTCATTACCGTGACCCAAACCTGAAAGACGAGGAGGGAGCAGGGGGTTATGGGTCAGGAAGACATGTTTGGAGAGACAGTGAAAGTGGTCATTTCATACATCTCTGCACTGAAGGAATGTTAAGAAGGAAAGGTGGAGGAAAGAAAACTAAGTTTTGGGCGATTGTAAAAAGTGAAATAGGCTTTACAACCACATGATCTTGCACTGAGGCAGACTGTATGGATGGCAATACTGTCCATTGAAAAATTCAGTCTGCCTTACACAAGTTAATTTATTTAATCTATTTGTGTGTGTATTTTTTTTTTTTCAATCACTTGACAGCTTTAAATGTAGCTTTTATTTAACAAATTGGGCCATGTTCGGACTGTCTTGGGTAGCATATTTCAATTTCTTTTACTGTAAATGAAAAAAACAGTCTCAGGTTCACTTGCTTTGTAGTGTTTTCATTCCACTGTTTTGTAAGAGTGTGACAAGAACTCATTCCCAACATCCCAGCAGCCCAGCAACATCAAACGTCAGCTCACATACCTTACATTACAGAGGAGATTCAAACGTCAGCTCACATACCTTACATCACAGAGGAGATTAGGTTATTTCCTACATCACCATCACTCTTCTGAAGCCCAAAGCACATCATGTGTTTGCATCCAACAGTCTCAAATTCCATATTGAGTCATTCAAAGACAATAAAGGTTTGTGGCTGGAAAGCCATCCAAATATGTTTTTGGTACTGAGGTATCAACAATTAGAAGTTGTTCGAGAACATGAGAAAAAACCATTTGGGTTCTCTAACTGTGGTCCTTGGATAAAAAATATTAGCTCAAGAACCATCTGTCAAACTGGGCATGGCTGGAAAATTAGTTTTTTCCTCAACAAGGTAAGTCTGCTCTCTCAGAAACAGGAGTGCAACAGGAGTCCAGTTCTGTCTCTCAAGTTACAATCCCCTGCTGGCTAATTATTGGACCTCAAGGTAGTGACGTGTACTGTGACTGGGGCGAAAAAAACATGTACATTTTTAAGAGTACAGTAGGTACACCTTACAGGACACTGCCCCAGTGTCAAGCCACTGTAGCTCTGAAGGGAGAGAGAAGGCTCCAGCAACTATTTGATTTTGTTAATAAAAACAACTTGTCAGTGAATAATGTTAACTCTGTCAAAGCTCGCTCAAATATTTTAAATGCAAAATTAAGCTGGTCGATAAGAGTAACATGTTCCTCTATCGTTCCTCTTACGAAGGAGGCCAAAAATTCTGGGTATGCTGGTCAGTTTCAGTCATTCATTTCCACATTTTCTTTTTTGTAAAACTAGAACAATCTTGTTGGTATGAGTAGGGATGTGTACCAAAATCGATACTTTTACCGGTTGGTATGGAAATACGTGTATACCGATGAGTATAAGTTCACGTAAAGTCAAATGGTACCACTTTTTGGTACCAGAAAAAGAAAAAGTTCATCTGAATGCATCATAACGCATCATAGAGTTGTATGAGAGAGGAGTGAAAGCACGGTGAGTGAGACGACCCTCTGAGCCTGATTTGAACGCATCATTGCACGTACAAGAGCGTGATTATGTCAGCTTGTTCAACCTCACCACAGCAGCCATAGCGAGTCAGAAGTAATTCCGCGTATGGTTACACTTTAATAAAATCGATGCGGACAAACTTGCTGTGACATCTGTGATGCAAAGTGTAAAGTCCCCGTCACACTTATTCAAAATCAGCAGGAATCAAGCAGAACCAGCCGGAATGAAGAATTCGCACAACAGACCAGCGGGAATTTCAAATTGACCAAAATTCTTACAGCTTTGAAAGAATTCCGTTCGAATACTTAGAATGCGCTTCAAACCTGCCTCAAATGATTCTTGCACATTCTGGGTGTATTAGCTCTCGAATGCAGCTTGAATGTAGTTGGAACGCAGGAGGAATATTTAGAATGCTGCTAGAATGCAGTCAGAATATTTAGAATACACTTCGAATGCCGCATTTGAGTGCGGTTCAATTGCTGCCTGAACTCCAATTCAAATCTGGTTGGAAGGTGCCTCGAATGCTGTACGAATTCACCTCGAATGCAGTCAGAATGCTCCCAGAATGGCCGCCGAATATGGTTGGAATGTCCAAGAATTCAAACAGAATGCAGCTCGAATACTCAGAATGTACTTAGAATGTAACACGAGTGTCCCATATATGTTGATTGAGTAATTGCTGACTACAGCAGGGGAAACGTAAATATGCCACTAAAACTGACGCCGAATGCGTGAGAGTTAACAGGTATGCATTATTAATGAAAGCTGACCACACCTGATAATGTTGAGAGTTTTCAGAGTTTCTGTAATGTTAATTTAAATGAATGATTGAAAACAGGTCATAACCAATCATTATTTTTAAGCCAGTTCACCAGCCGCCACTGATTCCAGCGGCAATCGAAAGATTCCAACGGCATTCGAAGCACATTCCAGCTGAATTGTTTTAATATCGAAATAGATTCCTGCAGCAATCGAAATGCATTCGAGGTGCATTCTGGCTCATTAGAGGCGCATTCTGGCAGGATTTGACGTGGCTTGCCGTTTCGATTCTCCCTCGAATGCAATCAGAATGTTTTGAATGCTGTTGGAATGCTGTAAGAATATTTATAATGCAGTAAGAGCGCAGTTAGAATACACTTCGAATGCCGTTCGATATTTCTCCACTTCGAATGCACCTGGAAAGTTTTGAGCATGAGCAAAACATTCGGGCCGGCCACAAGAACGGGCCAGAATATTTGGAATGCACTCAAAATGCAGTCAGAATTTTCAGAACGCACTTCAAATATCCAGGAATATACAAAGAATTTTAATTCCGACGGCATTCCGGCTCATTCCGCCTCTAGTGTGACTACGATTTAAGGGCCTGTGTCCACAGGAAGCATCTATTTTCTGTACAAATCCTATGAAGGTCAGTGATTACAGCGCTCAGCGTCCTCGATGCAAAACGCCCTGAACTTTCAACTTTTTTCCATTCCGTTCATGACGCTTCTTGGAACAGCGCTGGACTCGTCAATATTACTTCTCTCTCACCGACAAATGAAGACCACAAAGGACAAACAAACAGAGGCCAAATTTTGCATTTTTGTATATTTTATATAATATTATATATTATAATAATATTTTATAAATTTTGTATTTTTTGCATATTTTACAGTACTTTGTTTCAAAGATTGTTTTGAATTTTCAATTCATCATTTCTCCACACTGTGGAAATGTGACTGATAATTTTTCCATTGCGGTCTTCAGATCAAATCAAGAAGAGAGAGAGACTTACAACAAAAGCAGCAATGGTTGCTCAAATCAATTAGCAAATGTGTCGGAACGCTTGGTTTGATAACAAGTTAGTCAGTTAGTATCAATGTTAACTACAACAATGTTTACTACTACAGACCAGCAGCTGTGGCTAGGTGCACTGTTACCGCTTTTATTTACAAAGATAATCCACTGTCCCCCCTCGCTCTTTTTTCCAGAGAGGAGAGGAAAGCAGGGGGAAATCGGGATGTTTTTGTGTTTGTGATATTACAAATGCTTGTTGATAAATATGAGAAATAACAAAAAGAACTGCTGGATAGTCTAAATGGTTCATGTTTGAGTATTTGTTTTCTACTTCGAGTTGTAAAATACAACTCAGTTTTATTTCCCAGATTACCTCAGATTTAATCTACTGTCCCCCTCCTCCCATTTTATCCACGGCGTAAAGAGAGAGAGAGGTTGGGATGTTTTTTATGTTGGTGACGGTGATAGATCATATGTTTCAAACAAAAGTGTTTGATGTTGAATTTAGAAATAAAAATCAGATTACCTTTGTCATTAAACACACACTCTAAAGAAAAAAGGTACCGAAAACAGCAACCATTGGGTACCGGTACCGATTCACAGGTACCAGTACTGTATTGGTTTGTACCCATCCCTAAGTATGAGTCAGCCAGAGAGATGCTTGCAGAGGATGTATACTCTCATCTTCGGCCTGTTCTGTAGATCTATAAAAATTCATTCCTCGTAGATCCACAGCCCCTGTGCACTTTAAACATCTACAGTTGCTTATTTTTCCTGGAGCTGCTAAAAAACAAAACCTTTGCATTTCTCTCTTTATCTTGATTTGTCTCTCCTCTGTCACCATTATTGCTGATATTACTGTAACCCATTTTTTCAGTTCCCAGCCAAAATCCAATATTTCCTTTCAGCCTCAGCAAATGTGTTTTCAGGAGCTATAATTCTATTTCTTTGTGAGGATGAAGGGCCTCTTTTCCGGGCCAAACCTGATTTTAATCACTTAGGATATACAGTATCTAATAAGCATGGATAGGAAAAACACAAAATACAACTCCATGTTAAAAACTAAAGGAAGGACAGGCGAAAAGAGCCCAAGAAACAATGGGCTGCACAGCAGAAAATGTTCTTCTCTAGCAGCCGTTTTAGGTTTTTATAGCGCATGAATCAAATAAATATACTGACATTTTGGATAGTCTGAATAAATTAATCTTCAGTACTAATTCATATTCCTGTTGCACTGTGCTCTTCTTGAGCTGAGTATAGCTGGTGGCAAGCAAGAACCATGTTAGCAGTCAGTACCAGGGCATCCGGTTCCTCGTTTGCACGTGCTCAGAATGTTCCAGATATGAGTTCTGACTTATTCAGCAGTTTGGGGGGGGGGGGGCAGTGTTTCCTGGGGGAAATGCAGGGCTTGGCACATCAAAAGCACGCTGGCAGCCTCGCAACCCAGATTAAGTAGGCCTTCGCCTTGGCGGTCATGGACACAGATTTCACACTTAATATTTCATTGCAACATATGCTCTTTATGACGGACTGGGAGGAGGCTGTATGTGCCTGTTTGTGCAGTGATAAGTCCTCTTAATCCCGTCCATTAGTACACATGCAGATCTACATCAGTTCACATGCATGTATGATCACCTTTGAACTGGGAAAGTGCTACTTTGATGTCTTTTAGGTGTTCACCAATTTATGTTGACAACTCAGTCTATTTCGACTACGACTGCGCAGTCTATTTATTACAAACTGTATATTTGCAATTATTATATTATGTATTTGCACCATTGTGCTGCAGAGACAGGCAAAAACAGAAGTTTTAGTGAATATTAATATGAAGTCATACTAATTTTAGTTGTAATGGTACAGAATCTAGATTAAATGCTGCCCCACATGTCTCTTCTTTTTAAAGAACCCCTCCACTCAAAATTTTTTTTTTTTCTTGTTCCTGCAGTTGAATGTTTGAGCGTCACTGGGTAGAATAATGTATGTGCAGAGTTTGCTGTTTTTACATTCAGCTGCTGAAAGTGTAAAGTTTATCTGACCTCAATAAAAATCCAATTTAAGAGGCCGGCTCACAAGCAGATTAGTGACATCACAAATCCTTTGGAGCCAATCCTGAGTCAATATTCAACTCACTAACACAAGTGTGATGTAGAAATTTCAAGCCTCTAATGCACAAACACTGAGAACGGACTTTTCAGCAAAGGAGAGACATCTCCTGTGAAGTGGCTAAACTTGAAATGACAAACATTTACATATTCATAGATTCAGCATTTTTAATGAGGGTGAAGGAGCAATGTCATTTTACAGATTTTCACAGAAAATTGAACTTTTTTGTGAACAAATCATATCAGAAACACATTACAAGTCAAGGAAGAGTATTTTATGTACGTATATTTTAAAACATGTCTGGAGAGGGTCTTTAATAATTGGAATTCAATTAGGCTGTACCTTGGCTGGCAAATGAACAACATCTTAATTGAATAAATCTGAAAAATTATTATTTTATTTCAGCGAACATTAGATTGGCGGCTTAATAGCCCATCTCTGGGGACGCTTTTTATAGTAACCCATGTCACTCTGACCTGTTGTCCACCAAACTACTGTTAAAGGAGACGACCGCAGATGTTGAAACCAAACTTTGTCACAAAAATCACAACTTGCAGTTTTGAAACTTAATTCTGGGTATATCTCTCCACCGACTTAAGAGGATCAGAAATGCCAAAGCTTGCTAGGTTGTGTGAGTCCCCATGTTTGCTGCCTGCATGATGTAGATTGGGATACAAAAAGGCATCCCACATCATCAATGCATCTTCTGTCTACAACTGTACTTGTATGGTTCACTGTAAACTGCTCCTGAAATATGGCTTTGAGCATGGACGATTCCTTCACTGTCAACAACTAAAATATGTCATCAGATGCAGAATACATCCATAATTTACGGCTGTCTGTGATAACCAGAGAAATTATCAATATTACCACCCCTGGAAAAGCTCATTCCAAGATATATTGCATACTTAACTATGCATACACAGCAAAATCCCTTCCAACTACAAAATAGGAAGATCTATCAATTACTCCCAATGCCAACTTTTGGAACAAAATCTGCAAGAAAGCCTGCACCATGACTAACAACTCATTCAATACAAGGTGATTCATAGAACGGATTTCACCCTGCAAAGGACACAGAAAATGGGATTGAATGACTCAGAATTCTGTACACAATGCGCTCGCAACACTCCAGACAAATGCCTCCATACCGCAAGTCTCAGCTGTCCAAAACAGCACTTCTGGCACAAAAACACCAATACATTACCTCCTTCCTTATTCTGCCCAGTTTCAACATCCCCCACACCTTTGCTAATTACAGGATCTCTCACAAATCCAACCACCTTGCACAATGACAAGTATTGCCTCGACTGCCTTAGCTTCACCGTCACCAAGAAAACAATCCAAGATTATTGAAAATCAAGAAAAAACAATAACAATGGGACTGAAAATTAGCATTAGGCACATATCAATAGAAATTATAAAAAAAAAAGAAGCTGAAAACACAAAACCTCTGATTTTATCTTCCCAGTAAAGTAAAACAGACCAAAATCAAATTTAAATATAGCCGCAAGCAGGGTTCAAGCCAATGAAGACTGTTCAAAGATGAAAGCGGGAGTAAGACTTCTGGCAGTTACTGACAACTGTATTAACAATAACTAACAGGTTTTATTATGATAGGACAGACGCTCATTCATTTACAATCAATTCTCTGACCAGCTATACTCTATTTTGGCAATGCTGTCGCTTCCTGTTGGTCATTTTCTGTGAACCACGGTTATGTTTGCTTTGTTCGAGTTTTATTGCACTTCAGGAAAGACTGTTCCATCATACGTACAGATAAATAATATATAAGGTAGTGCAGGATAGTTTATTTTTTCCTTTGTACAGTACACTTTTTTCCTCTCACTATATTCCTGTATCGTTCTCCCACCAGCCTACTGATCTGTAGGCCTTGTTAGTACTAGTTAGTTAGTTTTAGCTTGTTAGCCTGTTAATAGGGTAGTATGGTTGGTTACAGGTGTCTATGTAACGAGTCCTGGGGAAACAGTATCTTGTTTCACTGTGTATTGTGCAAGTGAAAGGAATGACAATAAATCTTCTGACTCTGACTCTATCTGAATTTCAAAAATATTTTGGAGACATGTTTCAAAGGCTCATTGAAAATTATCCACCAAGTTTGTTGATGTATGGACAAAATGTCATTGATTTATAGTCAAATCTGAGCCAGTATTATGGACGTGTTTGGAGCTGGTGGCTCCCTTTTTGGGCGATTTCAAAATAATTTTACACACGCATTTCAAACGTGTTATGAAGCATATCCTGTGAGTTTTGTAATGATTAGACAAAAATTGTTTAATTTATAGTTTGATTTGTGTAGTGCTGCACATTTTGTATTTCTAGTGGCCCCTACTGTTCAATCTCAATGAAACTTTCTTGCTGTGGTCCAAGTCCTGATCTAAACATATCCTGCAAGTTTTGTGATGATTGGCCAGAGGGTTATGGAGTTTTGTCTATTTATATGCTAAGCCACGCCCCTTTTAAACTTCACTGTTTAATATCTTCAAAACGGATGAAGATGTCACCATGAAAAATGGTATTTCCAATAAGCTAGGTCCACTGATCATGCACAGCAAATTGGGTGCAAATTGAACTTATGGTTTAAAAGGAGATGTCAAAAATGTGTTTTTCAAAAAATTAAACATGGCAGAAAATCTACCCGGTGGACTTCATGGGTCATTATAGCAAATTTGTTGAAGGATGACCAGTATATCTCTGTGGAGTCATGACCTTTAAAAAAAAAAAAAACCTTTAATTATAGCGCCACCATCAGGCCAATTAGGGCCATATTTCTTGCGCAAGTCATGAACACACTTTCCAATCATTGGTGAAAGTTTCATGTCTTCACAATGTTCCATCTCAAAGAAATTTGTGTTTCAGAAGATCATTAATAATATTAATGCTAATAATACTATCAATGTACAACTGTACATTATTTCAGTGCACAATGTTGTACGCACAGCACCTTGTGTTACCACATAATTTCACAAAGCCCCCACTTTAGCACAGAGGTGCACAGCATGTTTTTGAAGAGGTATTTCAATGCACTAAACAATACGCATCTTTTGGTATACATGCCTACAGTATCTACAAGGTGTCCGCAGAGCAATGACTTCTTTCAAAGGCTGTTTAAACAGGAGAATAATGTGCTGACAAATGCCTGCTTGCCAAAATTAAGCTATGCTTCCAAAAGTGAGCTATATACCTAAATAGAGACTAGTCTTTTCTGATGCCATCATGCTATCATCCTGACTAATGTTATAGGCATTACAACCATACTATCTTTTCTTAATTTCTGTGATTCAGGTCACACAATATTGCTGTGATCAGTATGCAGAGATTATGCACATTTTTCCTTTTTTTGCATCAAAATAAAGCTACGTTTTTGGGATGAGTCTTCAGGTTTTTATTTATTTCATTTATTTATTAATTCACTTATGTATTTATTTCAATGCATTTAAAAGGATAGTTAGGGTTGGTTTGAAGTGGGGTTGAATGAAGTGCATTATGTACATTAGATAGCAGTTGGAAAGCTCCCAGTTTGTAGTTTGTGCGTCCCACTTATTGCCGGCAATGAAGTACAGCAACACAATGCTGTGGTTGGGGTCGGACACGTTACGCATGTTAGCTGCCTTAAATAACAGCCACCTTACAAAATTCAGTCTTCTATATTAGAATTCAGTATGCTATATTTATAATATTTTCACTGGTTAACATCATCTTCAACAACCCTTCAGTTTGGCAATACATGCTCTCAACTGTAAGTAATGCAGCTCTGGCAGAAGTTCAGTCAGGAAGATTATTTTCATTCAATCTGCTCTTACTCCTCTCACACATGCTCTCATAATTCTGGCTGTAATCATGTGGGGCTGTCGGGTGAGTCTTCAGTTGATCACATCCAATCAATAAAGCCGTGACACACCTATGTTGTTGTCCTATCCTCTTGGTGCCGTCTTTTCAAATATGACTCTCTCAGCTTCTCATACACGCAGGCTGCTATCGCGCGCCCCCTCCACCTCCCCATCACTGCCCAGCCTCTGCAGGCTCATCCGCTTCATCTTCATCAGCCACCAACGCCAGTGTCCGGACTCCATGGGGGGGGATTTATCCAGCTGCGCCTCAGACCAGAGGCTCCTCAATTGGGAGTCCAAGCCCCAGAGACTTTAAGACTATCATCATAGCTGTTAATCTGTTCATTCTGTTATCTGTGATAAATGATTACCTCTACACAATTCATTGGTCTGCCCTGATTGAAATGGGAATAGGGAAGCTCTACAGTTGAGAGAATTTTACATCAGTGCTTTAGGAAAACGCTGTCTGACCACAACGTAAAGCCCTGAATATATTGAAGATATAACGTAAACTTAACCCTTGTGTTGTCCTCGGGTCAAAATGACCCGCTACTGTGTTTAACAGCAGTGAAAAATCCCCTAAATGACATTTTTTCAACTTGAAATTTGATGACTTTTCCTGGATTGACCCCAACCTTAGAAAAAATGAAATGTTGTCTTTATTCACATTTCCACAGAAGCTGTACAAAAAAAGTTACTTATATTGTCTTCGGGTCAAAATGACCCGGCAGTAAAATTAAGTTGAAATCACAGTCACAGAGTCAGGTACACACCCCAAAAATGTGAGAATGCTTTAGTTTTGTCTAATTTCAAAGATCAATGTCTTCTCCAGCAGAGTACATTGCCTGTGACCAGATCTTACCCTAGGGGTTGGGACTATAAATCAGAGTGTCTACACATGCAGGAACAGACAGACTCTCATGATTGAAATGTAAATATATTGACACATTGTCTGTATGTGTGCAGTTTCAGACCCTACACAGGGTAAAAAGTGTAGGAAAGCACGTCAAGGGAACCATAGACAGTAAAAAAGAAGTGGATGGCGGGATGATGCTGTTCTCAACAGGAGAGCGATGAAGCTCAATTGAACGTGTTTTCAGTTGAGCACCATGCCTACTGCGCAGGCTCGAAGTCAGCTCGCTGACGTAAACCAATGTCCTGAGAAGCAGTAACTCGTCTGGTAGATGTACCCTACACATAATTCCCAGCAAGCAAGCGATTGCGTCTGTAAGTATAATCTGATTCCATTCGATGTTATTCTGTTTTGCGAATTATTACTTCATAGGTACTTCACTTCGTTAGCGATGTGGCTCAATCGTCTACTGTCTTTGATTCGTCTATGGGCTTCTGGTCTAAACAGTACAGCTATTTACCTCCTGTGTGACAGAAAGTCGCCGGCATTTCCCCTCACTTTTAGCCTAGCCTGGTTCCATCGGCTGAAAATGCGTATTATTAGACCATAACTCTACATACGAAGTAAAAACATCTGCTACAAAATGTAGTTTCTCTGTAGAAAATATTGTCGCTGACATGAAGGCTCATAATGTTTTTAGTGTAAAGTTATTTGATGTCAAAAGTCAGACAAAATGAATGGGGGTGAATGGAGAAGCTACCACTAGGTGAACATCAGCTAAATTCCAGAGCATTCAATTGAGCTTCAACTTCCGGGTGTATTCCCATCCCCTTGGCGGGAACAGACCGGCTCTCACGATCAAATGAAAACAATATTGCCACCATGTCTGTGTGGCTTCTCTGAGGCTATAAAGGTGCTGCAGATGACAGTACCCCAAATTCTCTCTGTGCTGAGGCCATGAGTGCACGTTACATTGCCGAACAGGCTCAAGATCTAATTTTTTCAGATGTCCAGCAAGACAACTGATTTAGAAGAGGAAGTGGAGGAGGTATCAGAAGAGGAAGATGGGGAAGAATACAACCCAGAGCACGATTCTTCATCTTCAGAAGAAGAAGAAATCCCTCAAGCTGACAGAGAGACTTTCCTGTCAAAAAACAGCAAAATAGCATGGTCCTCCGCAGCATATGACAAACAGGGCAGGATGGCAGCACAAAATGTCTTGAAGATGACCCCAGGACCCACAAGGCATGCCGTTTCCCACGCTCATGGCATTAACTCAACATTTTTCCTGTTCATCACACCAGCAATGCAAATAATAATCCTGGAGATGACAAATCTGGAGGGTTTTCGTAAATATGGAGACAGCTGGGAAAGGATGGATAAGACTGACCTGCATACCTACATAGGGCTACAAATCTTAGAGGGAAAGAGGGAAAACTCTGGTATTCACACAATTTGCAGTGAATGACATGTTTCTTTGGGAAAAAGAATAGATTTGGTGTTTAAAATTCAATTAAGCTGCTTTATTTTGGGAGTTTAGTGAAGGCGGGTCATTTTGACCCGGAGGACAAGGAGTGTATACAGAATATGAGGACAACACAAGGGTTAAACCAATGTTGAATTATTTTAGTTGGGCCTTAGTTTCAACCCCTCTGCGCAAATTTAGACGCTGGCGTCTGTAAATTCCGAAGTTTAAGCGCTAAATAATTCTGTAATTAATTTTTCAAATATTTTGCTTCCCTGGAATAATTTTCCACAGTCTCTGTGACACAAATACTGACTTATAAAGCCTTAAATATTTGCATGCACAACAGGAAAAATTGGTGATATTAGTATTCTGCGCAAAGTGGTTAAGTGATCTCACATACATTTTACTGCTGTCGTACTCCACAGCAGTGTATTGTTCTGCTTCTGTGCTCTTTTTTTCTACAAAATGGGATCTTGCTGACTGCTGTCTATTGCAGGTAATACATTTACTAGGTTAAGCACTTCATACAGCCCACTTCAAAAAAGCAAAACTATCCCTCTCAGGATGGCCACAGGATACTGAATGTTGATCTCATCTAGAGCTTTCTTCTTGTTTTTTTCTGTCCCGCCAGCACCCCCCACTCTGGAGGACAACTTTGTTAATTCAGTCAGTTATACAATTGTGTACGAGTCCTCCTACCATCACCCGACAAAACAAAACAAGCAATTAAAAAAAAGAAATAGAAATACAATACAACACAATAACAATTACATTCACAATGCTTTTCTACCTTTTGCATTAGTAGTTATTAGCTCACCTATTCCATCTCTCATTATTCCCAACCTTCAGCCTCCCTTACTATATCCCATCTTTTGGCATAATTTAAAAGTCCTGTCTCATGGGCCATCACACACTCACTTGACAAAATTTTTGAATTTCTCTATTCTTAATGCCTCAACAGATGTCAACCCGAAAATAAATATTTTTGCCAACTATATAATTATATTACAGATTAGGTGTGTTCCTTTTGTTACATCACCCACTTTAAATAAATACTTTAAATAAATCTAATTGTATTCTATTATACTGACATATCTAGTCTTGCACCTTTATCCAAAATAAGGCTATAATAGGACAGTACCAAAATAAATGGTCTACTGACTCCACTTCTTCCTAGCAGAATCGACAAAGGGGTGATGACTCTATTCCCCATATATTTTGCATCTTTTTAGTTGCTAAAAACTTATATATTAACCTATATTGAAAATATCTCATCTTTGGATCAAGTGATGTATTGTAAAGGATTTTAAAAACTTCGTTCCAAGGGACTGGTGTATCTAACATATTTTCCCAGCTATCTAGAATCCTGTAGGGTATAGCGACTAAATTCTTTATTCTTAAATAAACTGTATATATATGTTTGTTGATCTTTATTCTCTTTAACCAATTTACCAATTTCATATGAGGCCTACAGACTAAATGTCCTCCTGTTCCTTTTATAATTTTTGATTTCCAAGCACTTGGCAAAGCTCCAATAAGTTGATTATATTGTTGCAGTGTACAGACTGTTCCATAAAAACTAGTTAATTGTTTGTGAGACATGAGTTTATTATCCTCATTCACAATATCCCTTATAAAAATAATACCTTTATCAAACATACATTTCCAAAAATCATCATTCTATCAACAAGTATATAAGAATTTAACCATATTATTTGTTGTAGAACTTGTTTTGCATTTTCTGGTGGGTGAAATTGAAATTGTAACCAACTTTGTAGAGCTTCTTCCAGAAAAGCGGAGACACCAGAAAACATGTCATCAATTAATGTGAAATGCATAGGTTTAATCTGCAGAAATGGACAGAAACCTTTATCAAATATAGGATGGACACTTTTAAGTAATTTGCTTTTCTTCTTGTGAACTACTCACTTTGGCCCAAAATGTCACTTAGATCCTTTTTGCATAAAACCCTCAATTTAATAATGTGCTTTTTATTCTTGTAAACGTGGACCTGCAAATGATTTTCACTTCATTTTTAGTCCTGTAATGGTTGCATATAGAGCCCAGTAATAGAGCAGTAAATTTTTTTTGGTTTCCAAAACTAAGGGAGCTTAATATCCCTTGCTATTCCATATAATTGAATATTAAATAAATCCATTTTATTGCAGAGTGTATATCTGGCACCACTCCTGTCCAACTGACTTTGATTATTTCTGTTATGTAAACATTCTCACCAGGGGCTTATAAGATCACTGGTCAGGTACATGCATTTAACAGAAATATGCAATTATACTTTTTTTTCCAATTCTTGATGATGTTATTATCCAAGTCAGATTAGTCAACATAACAGTTGTAATTATCGAGCAGATTCATGACTTTTTTCCTGCAACAACAGTTATACTGTTCATTTTGAACACTTTTGAGAGAGGAATGTGTTTAGTAAATATGTGTAAATAGTGTGAACAAGTTGCTCTGTCTGTTTCAAAAAATGACTGTTTGGTGACATCGAAATTCCTTCACCCATAAATATTTATTTGAATACCCCTTAACCAGTAGCGGCTATAAAAATTGATCAAATTTCATTAAACGTTGCATACAAAATTGTAACGATACTGCCATTTTATTTCAGCTTTGCATCCCACTCCCATGGTGAGATGGCCTAGTTTTATTCATTTATTTATTTTATTTTTTCAGCTGAAGCACTGTCCATTTCCTCTCAGTTTCTCTGGTAATGATAATGAAGTCGATGTGCAGTCGCCCCATGGCGCTTCTCAAAATTTGCCATAGCATCTGTATGAGGAACGGTGGAATGAATAAAGGATGGAAGAGACCCCATTACATCACCATATTTATCACATCCTTCTTCCTTCCTTCCTTCCTTCCTGCCGACTTTTCATTCTTAAGCCTGAACCAGAAATTGATCAAGGTCCTCCATCATTTAGGAGATTCCAGTCCTTTACCTGTGAATGAAATGAGTTAGAAAACAGGTCATAGGGTTTTCCCAAAAAATATCTTGAGCTAGAGCATCCTTTGCGGAAGTATTTTTGGCATATAAATGATTGAATGGTGAAACTGCTCTCCCCCATTAACCCGCCCTTTAACTGATATTGTTTAAAAGTAATTTTTGAAAGAATAACATTCCAGTTTACTGGTTCATGTTTGTGTGATTTTCTCCACCTTCTCTTTCCCTCCTCGGTTATTTTCCTCGTCTCACTGACGGGTGGAGACAAGACGCAGGGAAAGGAGGTGAGTAAACAAAGGGCAAATTCTATTGCTAAATCGAATGTATTTCTTCTGGTTGATCAGCCTGCATTAACCACACAGGAAGTGTGCAGTGACCTCACAACTCAAGAGAGCTCCAAGAGACAGCTGTCAGTGCGAGATACATCATTTTCTTGTGTGATTCACTCTCACTCCTATGATCCACTCTTGCTCCTGTGATCCAGTCTCGCTCCTATGATCCAGTCTCACTCCTATGATCCACTCTCAATCCTATGATCTACTCTCACTCCTGTGATCCACTCTTGCTCATGTGATCCACTCTCGCTCCTGTGATCCACTCTTGCTCCTGCAATCCACACTCACTCCTGTGATCCACTCTCGCTCCTGTGATCCACTCTCACTCCTGTGATCCAGTCTTGCTCCTGTGATCCACTCTCAATCCTATAATCCACTCTCGCTACTGTGATCCAGTCTTGCTCCTATGATCCACTCTCAATCCTATGATCCACTCTCGTTCCTGTGATCCACTCTCACTCCTGTGATCCACTCTCACTCCTATGATTCACTCTCATTTCTGTGATCCACTCTCACTCCTATGCTCCACTCTCGCTCCTGTGATTCACTCTTGTTTCTGTGATCCACTCTCGATCCTGTGATCCACTCTTGCTCCTGTGATTCACTCTCGCTCCTGTAATTCACTCTCACTCCTGTGATCCACTCTCAATCCTATGATCCACTCTCGCTACTGTGATCCAGTCTTGCTCCTATGATCCACTCTCAATCCTATGATCCACTCTCCTGTGATCCACTCTCCTGTGATCCACTCTCACTCCTGTGATCCACTCTCATTTCTGTGATCCACTCTCACTCCTGTGATTCACTCTCACTCCTATGCTCCACTCTCGCTCCTGTGATTCACTCTTGTTTCTGTGATCCACTCTCGATCCTGTGATCCACTCTTGCTCCTGTGATTCACTCTTGCTCCTGTAATTCACTCTCACTCCTGTGATCCACTCTCGCTCCTGTGATTCACTCTCACTCCAGTGATCCACTCTCGCTCCTGTGATTCACTCAATCCTATGATCCACTCTCACTCCTGTGATTCACTCTCGCTCCTGTGATCCACTCTTACTCCTGTGATCTACTCTCGCTCCTGTGATTCACTCTCACTCCTATGATCCACTCTCGTTCCTGTGATTCACTCTCACTCCTGTGATCCACTCTCGCTGCTGTGATTCATTCTCGCTCCTGTGATCCACTCTCACTCCTGTGATCCACTCTTGCTTTTGTGATTCACTCTCGTTCGTGTGATTCACTCTTGCTCCTGTGATCCACTCTCACTCCAATGATCCACTCTCGCTCCTGTGATCCACTCTCATTCCTTGATTCACTCTCACTCCAGTGATCTACTCTTGCTCCAGTGATTCATTCTCGCTCCTGTGATTCACTCTTGCTCCTGTGCTTCACTCTCACTCCAGTGATCCACTCTCGCTCCTGTGATCCAATCTCACTCCTTGATTCACTCTCGCTCCTGTGATTCATTCTTGCTCCTGTGATCCACTCTCACTCCAGTGATCCACTCTCGCTCCTGTGATCCACTCTCACTCCTTGATTCACTCTCGCTCCTGTGATCCACTCTCACTCCTATGAATGCTTCACAGATAGCCTGGGACAACAACGACCCCAGTGCCTTTTAAATTGTAGATTACAAATTGAGAGAAAAGCATTTTGTAGCGCTTTACATGAATTTGACATAACACGGCCATTTACATGTCAGTTGCCGTAAAAGATTAATTCAGTTTATGTCAAATGTCATCATACCATGATACTTTTATAGCTGAAATGTTATTGCCATGGACAGGGTGTCAAGGCGGAGTCGAGGCTTGGAGGGTGTCCAGTTTGGTGGCCTCAGGATTACATCTCTGCTGTTTGCAGATGATGTGGTCCTGTTGGCATCATCAGGCCGTGACCTCCAACGCACACTGGAGCGGTTCGCAGCTGAGTGTGAAGCGGTCGGAATGAGGATCAGCACCTCCAAGTCTGAGGCGATGGTTCTCTCCCGGAAAAAGGTGGATTGTCCCCTTCAAGTCGGGGTTGAGTTGTTACCCCAACTGGAGGATTTTAAGTATCTCTTAGTCTACTTCAGGAGTGAGGGTAGGATGGAGCAGGACATCGACAGGCGGATCGCTGCAGCGTCTGCAGTGGAGTGGGTTGTGGTGAAGAAGGAGCTGAGCTCGAGGGCAAAGGTCTCAATTTACTATACAGTCTACGTTCCAACCCTCACCTATGGTCACAAGCATTGAGTAGTGACCGAAAGAATAAGATTGCAAATGCAAGCGGCCGAAGTGAGCTTTCTCTGCAGGGTGGCTGAGCTGATCCTTAGGGATAGGGTGAGGAGCTCAGACATCCAGGAGCGGCTCAGAGTGGAACTGCTGCTCCTCCGTGTCGAGAGGAGTCAGTTGAGGTGGTTTGGGCATCTAGTCTGGATGCCTCCTGGACGCCTCCCTTTAGAGGTTTTCCAGGCATGTCCAACTGGGAGGAGCCCCGAGGCAGACCCAGGACACGCTGGAGGAAGTATATCTCCCGGCTGACCTGGGAACAGCTTGGGGTCCCCCAGGTAGAGCTGGAGGAAGCGACTTGGGAGGGGGGCGCCTGGGCTTCTCTGCTAAGTTGCCATCTCCGCTCCCGGGCCCCAGATAAGCGTAAGAAAACAGATGGATTGATGAATGGCGTTTATTATTGGCCATGACGTTTATTGATATATGTAGGAAAGAAAACTGATTTCATGTGTTTTGCCGTCTTCTCACAGCTCTTATTTCATGTGTATGACAGAGTTGTGTCAACCTTGTATTGAGGGGTTCAATGGTGCTACCAAATATTCCCACTGCTACAGGTCAGATAAGAAGGAAAGACATAGCACAAATACCTTTCTCATTGTTTCCTTGAAAATAACTCCTACAGAGGATTTTAAAAATGCTTTGTGTTTTTCTTGTGAGGGGTGGGGAGGTTATTTTCAGAGTTTTCAGAAAAATCAGTCTCCACAGACACCAGTTTACAATGTTTACTCTCTGCTCGTAAACAGAACCTCCCGCCTCCAAATCTGACATTAATTAACTGCAGTTGTGCTTAGTCAAATACTTCTGTTCAAGTGTTAAATTAAATTAGGCATTGAGCAGCACCATTAATCTTCTGCGATGTGCACGTATATACAGTATGATCCGTAAATTAACCATCTTTTCTCATTTCGCACTACGCTCCATTGTGATTCATTCTTATCGGCATTAGATTAACAGATGGCGCTGGAACAGTCTGCATTGTCAGCAGTTGTGCACAAGGTTATCTCTCCAAAAAGAGGATTGGAGATGGTGCATAGAGGAGCCCCAGAACATGTATATCACCACAAAAAAAGAAAGATGAAAATACTAGGTAAGATTAATTTACTTATTTTAACACTTAAAACACTTATTTCTATCACTATTTTTCTTAGTAAGAAAAAAATTTTGTCCTTGATTTCAGGTAATTTTGACTAGCTTGCCAATGGAATAAGAAAATTTCACTAGTCAAGCAAATAGTAACTTAAAATCAGTAAAACATTTTCACTTATCAAGCAAACAGTAACTTAAAATAAGTTACTATTTGCTTGACAAGTGAAAATTGACTTATTCCATTGGCAAGCTAGTCAAAATTACCTCAAATCAAGGACAAATTTTTTGTCTTAGTAAGAAAAATGGAGATAGAAATAGTGCTTTAAGTCTTAAAATAAGCGAATTCATCTTACCTAGTATTTTCATCTTTCATTTTTTGCAGTGTAACTGCCAGCCCTTCTCAGGGAACCCGATTGGATGACCCCACCCAGAGGGCAGTATCAGTATACCCGCTGGTTCAGGTGCACTTAGAAGAGCTCCCTGTAACTGACAGGTCAAGGTTCTTAGCTGAGACCGTGACCGGTTGATGGTTTAAGGTAGAATACTGCTATTATGCATGAAAATCTTTATTTCATCACTAACATCAAATTGCTTTATTGATATGAGAAGCAAACATTCAAATTAGCAGGGGTGGAGGTGATTTGCATAAATTATGCACATTAGGTGTCCAAGATGGCCACCGCAAAGGGGCATATCATGACAATTTCAAAACACCATACCTCAGTAACTAATAGACATATCAACTTCTTATTTCGCACACAGGTTGCCTGATCCAGCATCTATGGACTAAACCTCTTAAAGTTGGATACTTTAACAAAATGCAAAGGTTTTTTGAAATTTTGCTCTTGACTTGAAAATGCTCTACCTCATTATATATTCAGCACCCCCTGAAATGAAAAGAGTGCCAAAAGGGCCATATTTTTTAGGTTCAGGACAACCATCATGCGGTAAACTATTTGTATTTATGTTCCAAACTTCAGTAAAATCGGACTAGCGGTTTTTGAGAAATGACGCGTGAAAAATTTGGAAATGGTAACGGTCTTTTTATAGCAGTAATCTACCTTAAACCAAGTAGAACCAAATCAGAATCAGTGTAGCTCTTGAACAAGGTGCCCTTGACCCCACTTAATTTGATCTAATCAACTGTTAGTCCCTAGATAACTGACACTTTGTTCAGGGAAAATCTCATCGAGCATCCAGTTTAGTATTTGATCATTAGCTGGGCTTTTCCAAGGCAGTGATCTCCAATCCTGTTCCTGCAGAGCCACCATCTTAAAGCTTCTCCCTCCAGCCAAAGCAAAGCACTGCTCATTTCACTGTTAGAGACTGTGACGAGCAGCTAAGCAGCCAAATCAGAAGTGCTGAGTTATGGTTGGAGCAAAAACCTACTGGATGGTAGCTGTTGAGCAGCAGGGGTGGAGACCCCTGCTTTAAGGGCTGACAGTGATTGGTAGTCACAGTTGCCAATCGGAATGCAGTCCATATACACCAAATGTGTTCCATGCGCTCTCTGGCTGGTCTCGCATCAGAGTTTGGATGCTCATTAGCTGGGTTTCAGCCTAATTAGCATGCAAGGAAAATACTGAGCTTAAAGCCTGCATAATTATAAGCGTAATATCAAATGGACCTGTATAGAAATGACATACCTGGCCCCATGCCAATGAATCACAAATCACTCATTCTAATGGCCAAATTTACATCAATACAGTCAGAGGCTAAAATTAATCAGCAGACTGATTGCGGAATGAGTAGAAATAAGGACTGTTTTATTAGACAGCCTGACAATTTTCTATATTTAATTGCATGTTTTTCATCTAAAAAAAGGATGAATGGGTCGTCAACCCCATTATCAACCAAAAACAACCTGGTTTTTCCACATTAACAGGGGCTATTTGCAGAGAGGCGAAGAGGCACTGAGCCCTCATTAGAGAATCCTAATCTTTCATTGCAGAATTGTGTATTGCGCAGGTGACTGATGTTAAAATGGGGAAAACGTTACAGTATGAGTCAGGGGGTCTTTCTGCCGATAGCGCAGACATTGGCTTATAATGTTTTCAAATGTTGAAGGTTAAACAATAACCACTGTCCAAACTGCAGGACAAAGAGTCCAGCACAGGGAATGAATGCACAAACATTTCTCATAATATTCTGTAAAAATACTGCTGCCCTCACACTAATTAGTTAATTCCAACCACAGGTCTGAAAAAGTCATGAGATTATGGAAAATTCAAGTAAAATAAAGCAGTGCTTGTACATCATTTTGCCAGGAATTAAATTGAAAACAGTACAAGGCAAAAAATTTCAGGTTTGACCATATCAACTTTAATGTTTATTTATTATAATTTTTTTTTAAATACAGGCACATTCTGGGTGTGCTGCCTGCGGCACATTCGAGAAAAGCAGAACCAGGGGCAGTATGACTCACGAGGTGTAAGGGATTGGCCTTGCAGTCCCTCCCCCTGTTGCATTCTTTCACTTCCACCTTAACGGGCAACAGGTGCAGCCCATTAAGGTGGAGGTGATTGCAGAGTATAAAGGGCTGTTCCAGAGTCCGGCTGGCGCCATGTGTTCCGGGGTCCGGCTGACGCCATGTGTGCCGGGGTCCAGTGTGCCGGGGTCCGGTCCGGCAGAGAGCAGCGTGGGCCGGTCCAGGTTTTGGCACGCCTGGAGTCGTGCCTTGGGGGAGGGTACTGTAAGGGTTTGGCCTTGCAGTCCCTCCCCCTGTTGCATTCTTTCACCTCCACCTTAACGGGCAACAGGTGCAGCCCATTAAGGTGGAGGCGATTGCAGAGTATAAAGGGCTGGTTATTGCCAGTCCCCAGTGCCTCTGCATTTTGTTTTAACCTGGTGATATGTTTGGTGCTGCTCATTGTTATAGTAGCTTTGTTTTAAGAGTTTATTTAATTAAATCTTTTTACCAGCCTGGAATTTGACACTTGATTTTATCTTTAGGCCCATGGTCCTAGCTCCCGCCCGATTGCCGTTTGGCATCCGGCGGGTAGACAAATCCATAACACGAGGAGTGCGGATGCATTAAAATGTGTGTACAGGTGCTCAACAGGTGAGGGTATTATGCTTGAGTATAAGTATAAGACGACTCAGTCGCTTACGAGCAATGAGAGGTGGAGCTTTGCCACTTGGCAAAAATTGCATGATTCAATAAAGCAGATGTTTAAAAACAACATAATAACAAAACATCCTTATACAGTGTATAATATCTTTAAAAGATTCCGGGAATCTGGAGAAATCTATGCAAAAAGGAATGACACTGAAAATCAACGCCGAGTTCCCTAGATCTTTAATCCCTCGGATAGTACTGCAGTGTTCGATCCCTCGGATAGTACTGCAGTGTTCGATCCCTCGGATAGTACTGCAGTGTTCGATCCCTCGGATAGTACTGCAGTGTTCGATCCCTCGGATAGTACTGCAGTGTTCGATCCCTCGGATAGTACTGCAGTGTTCGATCCCTCGGATAGTACTGCAGTGTTCGATCCCTCGGATAGTACTGCAGTGTTCGATCCTCGGATAGTATAGTATAGTACTGCAGTGTTACTGATCCCTCGGATAGTACTGCAGTGTTCGATCCTCTGGATAGTACTGCAGTGTTCGATCCCTCGGATAGTACTGCAGTGTTCGATCCCTCGGATAGTACTGCAGTGTTCGATCCCTCGGATAGTACTGCAGTGTTCGATCCCTCGGATAGTACTGCAGTGTTCGATCCCTCGGATATAGTACCCTGCAGTGTTCGATCCCAGTGTTCGGATAGTACTGCAGTGTTCGATCCAGTGTTCGGATAGTACTGCAGTGTTCGATCCTCGGATAGTACTGCAGTGTCCCTCGGATAGTACCTCGGATAGTACCGCAGTGTTCGATCCCTCGGATAGTACCGCATTGTTCGATCCCTCGGATAGTACTGCATTGTTCGATCCCTCAGTATTGCAGTGTTCAATCCCTCGGATAGTACTGCAGTGTTCGATCCCTCGGATAGTACTGCATTGTTCGATCCCTCAGTATTGCAGTGTTCAATCCCTCAGGTAGTACTGCAGTGTTCGATCCCTAAGATTGTACTGCAGTGTTCGATCCCTAAGATTGTACTGCAGTGTTCGATCCCTCAGATAGTACTGCAGTGTTCGATCCCTCAGACAGTGCTGCATTGTTCGATCCCTCAGATAGTACTGCATTGTTCGATCCCTCAGATAGTCCTGCAGAGTTCGATCCCTCAGATAGTACTGCATTGCACTGCGCGGATAGCACTGCAGTGAAAACCGTCACACTGTCTTGGTGGACATTGCCACATGGGCAGGGACAACTTCAGAAAGCCTTTGCCAATAAACACCATTAAAATTTACATCTACAAATGCAAGTGAAGACTGTGCAATGCAACAAGCGAAGCAAATGTTGAAATGCTGCCATGTTTTCTTGGCTTAAGCTCATCATAAATGGACTGATGCACAGTGGAAACGGGCTGTTATCAAACTGGTCAGCCTTTTAAATTGTTTTCGGTAATAACGGATGTAGTGTTATAGGTTCGTACCGGAGTAAGGCCCATAGGTCAGCATCTGTTGTGGCATGGAGGTTCCAAAGGCCTGGAAGACTTTGATTGGGTAACTTGAATATCTGTGTAGGTACCATTGATGCTGAAGGATGTTTATATATTTTTGATCAACATTTGCTTGTTAGGGATGACCCTGCTTATTACAACAAGAACCAGCCATATTCGACAGTTCTTACAGCAGTATGACTTCCTAACTGGAGATTGGCAGCTGCTATACTGCCCTATCTGCTGTCCTGACCTGTCTTCCGCTGAAAATGTACTGTGCTCTTGAAAGTGATATGTACAACAATAAAGACCCCGGATGTCTCTGCATCTGAAGACCTATATCAAGTAAGAATGGGAATCAAAATTTGTCAAAACTGAAACAGTTATTCTCCTTAGTTTCGGAAATAAATACTTGGAGAGCTGATAGAAAAAGTGAGATAACACACTGGTAGACACACCCATGTCTGACTTTTCTGGACCGTGTTGTAGGCCTAAAATTTGGAGTGACTGATTATTGAAAAAAACAACATGTGGATGGGAAAATATTTTCTATCTTGTCTTTGCTGTGTTTTCAATGTAATACAGCTCAAGAATAATTTCTTTTAAGTGTATTTTCCCTATCGTCCCAACTTTTTTGGAAGTGGGATTGCTTTTATAAGTTTACTGGCCAATCTGTACAAACTGACTATCAGTTAAGTGGTAAGGGTATTGGTTTAGGTCAAAATATGGTTAAGGATAAGATTTTATGTGATGGTTACTGTGGAAAGATTTCGAATTTAGAGGTTTGGATTGCGTACAGAGTTTGGAAGAGGAATTACTGCAGGTAGAATTTGTTCAGTTACAATATGTAATAAAAGGGACTGACAGCCATAATAAGATGAGGAAATGAGGAATTCTTGAAAAGGAAGCGAGTCCTATTAACTAAAGTCGTAAAGTCATGAGGTCACAAAGCCAGCTGATTTTCTCTAATTAGCTGTGCTTGCTGCCTGAGAGAATAATTGGGATAATTAGCACACGCTGGCGAGGACTCTGGGTGTCAGTGAAGAAGACAGTAAAGTGTGCCCTGCAATGGACTGACAAACTGTCCTGGATGTAGTCCTGTCTCGAGCCTGAAGGATGATGGGTTCGGTCCAACCCCGCCCCCCTAGGAATGTCCCCAGGAACATGTGAGTTAGAGAACGGATGGATGGATGGATTGACTTTATGAACCTGTGTAAATAGATCTGCACATCATGTATGTTCCTCGTGTGAATTGTGAAAAAGGTGTGGGGTACTAATATTGCATGGCAGGAGGACACTGTGCTTCGACAGTTCAAATCCCTCAGTGACAAATAAACTTCTGAGGTGAGAGGCATGTATGCTGAGGTGAGAAGTACTGCCACACACCTCTCCCACCAGCTCATTTAACCAACTGCTCCCACCTCCTGGCCAAAAAATTGTACTTACAAGTAAAAATAAATCCAGGTGACAAAAATAAAATATATACCCCAATTCCAATGAAGTTGCGACGTTGTGTAAAACGTAAATAAAAACAGAATCCAATGATTTGCAAATCTCATAAACCCACATTTTATTCACAATAGAAGATAGACAACATATCTGATGTTGAAAGTGAAATATTTTACCATCTCATGAAAAATATTAGCTCATTTTGAATTTGATGGCAGCAACACATCTAAAAAAAGTTGGGACAGGCGCAACAAAGGTGGTGTGGTGATGATAACTCCCATCCACCGGCTCCCCAGGTTGTGGATAGGGGAATGGCCTCTAGATATACGGGTTAACTGCGAATAACCAATAACCAGTGCCGGACAAAATCACGGATTGCCCTTTGGCAAGGCATGGTCCCCTTATAGCCACCATACCAGGGTTATGGTGAAGGCATCGGCAGCAGGGTACTGGATTTAGACAATGCATGGTCAAACAGACCTGATCACTGGATTTGAGCTAAGTGGGTGTTTTGCAGATGATCTTTAGACAATGGAAACTGCCCTACATTCCGAGTGAGTAGGAAACTGCGACTACAGGAGGAGTTGCGCCCCCTGTTAGGATTTAGCATGAGATAAACCAATCATGGAAGCACTCTACAGCACTAGGGTTAAAGCCCCTAATATGAACTCTAAGGGATCTGTACATTCTACACAAACGCATGACGATACCTCCCTAAATCCGCAAGGGGGGGAGGAATTTGATTGCAGTAACCAATGAGACAGACTTCTAGACTGCCAGCATTATCTAAATATCGCAACTATAAATGTCAGAACAATTAGACTTGATAGCAAACGACAAGAGCTTGTAAATCTATGCGAAAGCAACTCCATTGCAATACTTGGCGTAGTAGATCACAAAATTGTGCATGCAGATGACGATGAAACTGTTTTATTCCACCCCTACGGGCATTACACTCTGGTCACAACATAGCATGGAGAGCTACCAGCAACGCAGCGGCTGGAGGCGTAGGATTATTAATCAATAGGAAAGCAGAAAATGCTATGTCTGACGTAAAATCTTGGAATAAGAGAATCATTATAGCGAACTTCATAAATAAGGGTCTTCCAGCCCTAACAATCATAGTCCACTATTCGCCCATAGAGGGCAGCGAAGAAGCTGAGGAACACTATGAAAACTTGCTTTCAGCAACATGTGAAATTCCAAAGCATAATGTACTGCTGGTTATAGGCGACTTCAATGCTCACCTTGGCAAAGACGTCGTACGGCATACATACCATCAGTGTACCAACAAAAATGGTAAAATTGTTACTGACTTTGCTAGGGAAGTAGGACTCATTGTCACCAATACTCACTTTCAAAAGAAACCTGGGAAACTCTGGACATTTATTTCTAGCATGAGTGGTACGAAAACCCAGGTGGATTTTATCATGGTGAATAAAAAGTGGATAAACTCAAAAAAATTGTGAAGCCTACAGTACCTTCAGCAGCATTGGCTCAGACCACAGAATAGTCACTGCTAGGCTGAAATTGAGCCTGCGTACGTATAAAACTCCTGCAAGAGTATCCTACAATTGGAGTATCCTACGTGACGAGGATGTACAACTTGAATATACTGTTGCCGTTAAGAACAGATACAAAGCATTAGAATCGGCCACTGAAGCATATGAACACTTTATAGTAGCAAATAAAGAAGCAACGAAAGTCCTTATTCCTCAGAGGAAAAAGTCAAAGAGGAAATGTATCTCAGTCGACACTAGAGTAATATGCGCTAGGAAAAAAGTACAGCACATGTTTGCCAAGTATCAGAAACGACCATCCAGTAAGAACTAAGATAACTTGCAGAAAGCTAAAGACAGACTGCAAGAGGCATATGACGCCGTTACTGCAGAAGAACTTAGCTCAATGATAAAACAGGTAGAGGAAACTGATGCAGCCAGCAAACATAGAGAAAGCTGGAGACTGATTAACAACATATCTGGTAGAAAAACTGCAAAAAAATGTGTACTTAAAGGAACAAGCAAGGATGACAGAATAAGGAAATGGCGACAGTACTTCACCCAACTGCTGGGCAATGAGCCAGTTACGGAGGGTAGTCCAGATGAACCAGTACCTACAATTTAAGAAAACCTTAATATCAGGACAGATCCGTTCACCAAAGAAGAATAACTCACTGTCAAGAAAAAACTGACACTTGGTAAATCTCCTGGACCTGATGGAATTCCTCCAGAAATTTTCAAACTGTGTAACATTGATGAACATTATACTTCAATTCTCTAACAAGCTATTCCACGGTGAAAAACCAGAACAATGGTCAATAGGGAATCTTGTACCAGTACCAAAATCTGGTGACCTGCGGGAATACTCAAACCTCAGAGGCATTATGCTGACCAATATTGTTGCAAAAATCACCAACAAAATGATCCTCAATCGTATACAATTAGCGATTGACATCATATTAAGACCCAACCAAAATGGATTCAGACCTGGGCGCTCGACCACCTCCCACATCCTTGCACTACGGAGGCTGATTGAAGGTGTGCTGAGTAACAATCTAAAGGCAATTATCATATTCGTAGACTTTAAAAAAGCCTTTGATAGCATTCACAGAGGGAAAATGATGAAAATCTTAAAGGCCTATGGAATACTAGACAGCCTAGTAGATATTATCAACCTGTTGTTTGAAAACACTCGAGCAAGAGTACTCACACCGGAGGGTGAAACCGACCTGTCTGACATTACTGCGGGGGTAATGCAAGGGGACACGCTGGCACCCTATCTATTTGCAATAGTGGTTGGCTATGTCATGCGTCAAACATTAGGTGAGCAAGAAATTGAATTGGGCTTCGAACTCGAAAGAAGGAAAAGTAGGCGCCGCCCACAGATTGTCATTAACGACCTAGATTTCGCAGACGATATTGCGCTTCTGTCTGAAAGGATTGAACAAGCACAAGCACTGCTTAGCAGAATGGAAACTGAAGCAGCAAAAGTAGGACTACATCTTAATGCTAAGAAAACCAAATTGATGCATATGACCAAGAAACTCCAGTTACCATCCAAACCAGAAGTGGTGACATAGTGGAGGAGGTCAGAAACTTCAAATATCTTGGTTCATGGATGCAAAACACTGAAACAGATTTTGAAGTTAGAAAAGCGTTAGCATGGACCAGCTGCCACAAGCTGAACAAAATTTGGAAGTCAGTCTCCCGCGCAAGTTAAATGTGAGAATCAGTCCCATTTTATGGGTCAGAAACGTGGACACTCACTAAAGCACTTGAAAAAAGACTAAATGGCTGCTACACACACATGCTGCGTATGCGTCTTGATATCCCATGGCAGCTCAAACTGACAAACGTTCAGCTGTACCAAGAACTTCCTCTTATCTCCGAAAAAGTTAGACAGCGTAGGGCGAAACTGGCTGGCCGCTGTATCAGACACCCTGATGTCATTGCATCACAACTTGTGCTATGGGAACCAACAAGGGTGTCAACGAAGTAGAGGAAGACCCAAAGTCACCTACATAGATTGCCTGCGCAGTGACTCCGACCTGGAGGATGTGAAGGAGTTACGACAGGCCATGGAGGACGAAGTGCTGTGGAGGAGGCTCTCTGGATTGGTTCGAGCAGGAGCTCAAACTAAGTAAGTAAGTAAGTTGAATTTGATGGCAGCAACACAAAAAAAAAAAAAAAAAGTTGGGACAGGGGCAACAAAGGGCTGGAAAAGAACAAGGTACTAATAAAAAAACTTGCGGTAACTTGTGGAATGGTAACTAATGCCATCATTCACAGCACTGATTCAAACGGGAGAAATAACTAGTACACAAGCTCACGAATGTTAATGCACTTTAATGAACATGAAGAAGCAGAATTACACTCAGTGATGGATAGATCTTTGCTAAAATGACATTAACATTTGTAGCAGCGCGCTGTGATGCTACTGTGAGCAGATGACGGCACTGTGTAGCTAATCAATCAATCAATCAATTTTATTTCTATAGCACATTTACAGACGGCTGAGCCGCACCAAAGTGCTTCACAAGAAAGTGCTTAAGTGCAAAAAAAAAAAACACAGGAAATACCTAAGGCAAAATGAAAAAAAGATTAAAAGACTTTGACTATAAGAAATAAGGTAATGCAATTAAAAATAAAAAGAAAAAAGAAAAGATAATTTAAAAGGTAACTGTGGAATTACCATGGGACACTATTCACTGGCACTTGAAGAAGGAGACACTAATCAAAGGCAAGTGGAAAGAGGTGGGTCTTTAAATGGGACTAAAAAATATTCTGAGTCTGGGCTGCACGGATGTGGAGGGGGAGGCAGTTCCAGAGTCTGGGGGCTGCTACTGCAAAGGCTCTGTCCCCCTGGTTTTTAGCCTGGACCTGGGCACTTCCAACAGCAGTTGGTCAGCTGACCGTAGTGCTCTGGAGGGGGTGTGGAGGCGTAAAAGATCAGACAGGTATGTGGGGGCCAGACCATGGAGGGATTTATAAACAGACAGTAGAAGTTTAAAATCAATGCGATAATGGATGGGGAGCCAGTGGAGTGATGCGAGGACCGGGGTGATGTGTCTGTGCTTTTTTGTGCAAGTGAGGAGTCGGGCGGCTGAGTTCTGAACCAACTGCAGGTGGCGAAGCTGTGATTGGTCAATGCCGGTGTATAGAGCGTTGCAATAATCCAGTTGTGATGTTATAAAGGCATGGTCTCTCTAGATCACTCTGAGGCAGGTAGGCTTTGGTCTTATCTAGGGTTCTCAGGTGGAAACAGCTTTTCCTAACTACTGCACTGACCTGCTGCTCGAACTTGAAGGCACTGTCAAAAAATCACACTAAGATTCCTGACAGAAGACCAGATGTTAGAGGCGAGAGGGCCTAGGGCATTGGTGGAAAAGGCCGGAGAGGTTTTGCCAAATACAATGATCTCCGTCTTGCTCTCATTGAGGTTGAGGAAGTTAGCACCCATCCATGCCTTGATGTCGGCCAGACAGTCAAGCAATGGGTGGAGTGCAGCCTGTCCATCAACCTTTAGGGGGAGATACAGCTGGATATCATCGGCAAAGCAGTGGAAGGAAATGTTATGATTGACCAGGATTTCCCCAAGGGGTAAGATGTACAGCAGGAAAAGGATGGGACCTAGAATAGAGCCTTGAGGGACCCCGCAGGTGAGGGGGGCAACAGAAGAGAAGAAGTCCCCAATCTGGACAGAGAAGCTCCTGTTGACCAGGTAGGACTGAAAGAACTTCAGGGCTCTGCCTTTGATGCCAACGTGATGCTCGAGGCGAGACAACAGGATCCTGTGATCCACCGTATCAAAGGCTGCTGTAAGATCTAAAAGCATCAGGATCACAGGGCTACCTGAGTCAGCAGCTAGGAGCAGGTCATTTAGCACTCTCAGGAGAGCAGTCTCCGTGCTATGGGCTGTTCTAAAGCCGGACTGGAATTTCTCATAAATGTTGTTGTTGGTTAAAAAAGATTGCAGCTAATACTATTTAGCTGCTGAAAAATGATTCTCTTGTTCTGGGATGTGCAGAACAGGGAACTTTCAGATTGCGGTTGGTGTCTAAATTTCATATTAGAGTGAAGAGAAGTGCTTGAGCCTTTTGTTATGTTTAATGTTTAACACTGTGAATGGACAATTTTGACACCTATGACCACTCTAATATTTTCATTTATAATTCAAAAATTCAAAAGAATTTTGTGGTTCACAAAATATGCTCACCCCTGCGAACCGTGACCGTGGTTGACCTTGGTTGACCCTGATTCAAGTAACTGTGGTCAACCATGGTCAAACCATGGTTTTGACATTTTTGTTAAATGGAACACCATGGTTGACCTTGGTTGACCTCGGTTCACCATGGTCAACCATGGTTAACCATGGTGCAAAAACTCCCCAAGCGGGTGCAACCATGCTTCAACCATGGTCGGCCATTTTTAACCATGCTTTAACCATGGTTGACCATGGTCACGGTTCGCAGGGGCTGAGTGCGTCTGGAAAACATGTTAGTGATATAGTATTACTCTTTGAGCGAGGACATTTTTGGTGGGAGTTTTTTTCAAAATGACCTAATCTTTTTCATGAAATGGTAAAATGTCTCACTATTAACATATGATATGTTGTCTATGTTCTATTGCAAACAAAATGTCAGTTTATAAGATTTGCAAATCCTTACATTCTGTTTTTATATTTTACACAACATCCCAACTTTTTTAGGAATTGGGGTTGTAAGATATATTGTTTACAGTGTTTCAATTAATGCAATATGAAATATGAACACATAAAGTGGGGATACTCAGTAAACTATTGGAGACATTTGGCATACTGAACAACCTTTTAGTCCTGTGCACTCAACAGCTGCTACAAAGCTGTTTCAGAACGGGCCGACATGTTTTTCTGGGATCAAGTCAATTTGAAGGTGCACTCCTCATATTGGACTACCAGAAAAGCCCAATTCACACTTATCAGAGATGTTTTGTATGACCCCATCCCTAACCCTGAGCAGAACTAAAGGAACACCTGAATCCACATCAGAAATATACAATTCTAGGATCATGAGTATTATCAATTCATGCTCACCAGAACTATACATTATAGAGTCATGAGCATTATCAATTCATGCTCACCAGAACTATACATTATGGTATCATGAGTATTATCGATTCATGAATGCCACAGCTAAACAATTCTTGGAGAAAAAGAAATGAGTTGTGCACCCTCAGGTAGATGAAAAATGGAAATTTCCTCTGTACATGAGGAGTGGGTCTTCACAACGAAATGATCCTTTACCTGTTTCTCACGAGTAAGACCAGCTGATGCTGCACAACACAGAACTCTCACGTTAGCCACTGCGTCTGCATTTCTGAGGGGCACAGTAAAATCTCATCGATATTTTCCCTCAAATTTATTTGTCAGGCTGTGATGGACACATAATTCCCTACAGGCATCAACTGTCAGCTTTGTTATGTCATCAAGATACCATCACACTGCCTGTTTGTTTGATTCTAACAGCAGGATTTGAAGTCTACTTGTGTGCTTCCAGAATTTGGCTTCAGCAGTGCGGCAAATGATTTTTGGTGAACCTGCAGTTCCTTACAAAAAAAATTCCCTTAAATGACCTGACATTTTTGCATTTTTATTTAATTTTCATCTGGCTGATTGATTTTCTGGTGCAGATAGAGACAGACTGCCACACAGCATTAGTCGATGCAGGGCTCTCCCTTCGTGAAAGGCTCAGAAGTGTGGTCATGGAGGACTTTACATTGCAATTTCAAATTAATGTCAACCTGCTCCCATTTCTTTGGCCCTATTAACAATAATGTTATTTACTGAATAATCTGGACCAATATTTTATGTCAGAAGCTGTGAGTGAATGCCTTCTGTGCCTATTCCGATCCAACACTTACATGTATACTTGATGTTTTGTCTCCTTTTGATCGATTTGCGAGCTACATGTGCCCCTATCCTCAGCTATGTCTTGTTTCATTCTTACTTCCTCACGTACATGTGATGTGTACAACCCCATTCCTGAAAAGGTTGGGTAGCTGTGTAAAATGTAAATAAAAACAGAATGCGATGATTTTCAAATCATTTGAGCTTTATATTTATTTGAAAATAGTACAAAGACAATATATCTACTGATCTATATATCAATATATCTTTATATACTGAGAAATGTTATTGTTTTTTGGCAAATTTGTGCTCACTTTGAAATTGATGTCAGCAACATGTTTCAAAAAAGTTGGCTCAGGGGCATGTTTACCACTGTGCTGCATCACGTCTTTTTCAATCAACGCTCTGTAAGCGTTTGGGAACGTAAAAGACCAACTGCTGTAGTTTTGAAAGCAAATGGTTTCCCATTCTTGCTTTATGTAGGATTTCAGATGCTCAATACTTTTCCGCCTCCTATCTCAATTTTTTGTTACATAATATGCAAGTATTGTCAGTGGGTGACAGGTCTGGACTGCAGGCAGACCACCTTGGACCCAGACTCTTTTACTAGGGAGCCATGCTGTTGTAATACGCGCAGAGTATGGTGTTTGATATGGTGTTGCTGAAATGAGCAAGACCTTCCCTTAAAAAAGGCATCTGGATAGAAGTAAAAACCTGTGTATATCGTTCACCATTGATGGTGTCTTCACAGATACGCAAGTTACCTATGCCATGTGCACTAATGCATCCCCATACTATCATTGCTGCTGGCTTTTGAACTGTTTGCTGATAACAGGCCGGATGGCCTCTCTCTTCTTTAGCTTAGAGAATGTGGCATCCATGATTTCCAAAAAGAGTAGTCATATATTGATTCGCCCCTCAGGACAGTTTTCCACATTGCCTCAGTACATTTTAAATGAGCTCGGGCCTAGAACAGAAGGCAGTGTTTCTGGATCTTGTTTATATATGGTTTAATCTCTACATAGCAGAATTCTAACTTGCATTTGTGGATGCAGTCCCATATGGAAATATAATATATGTCCATATATTGAATTTTCATATATGTAATATATGTACATATCTGTAAAAACTATATATGAAACCTATATGAAAATGGAACAATTTCATATATGGACCTATATGTTTCATCCATAAAAATATGTATATTTATATACGTATGATACATGTATACAAAAATGTCACATGCATAGTAAGAAAACATATGTCCTTATGAAATTAAAACATATTTATACATATATGGAAAAATTATACAAGAAACATCTGAAAATAGAACCATTTCATATATTGAAAGATATGTCATGTCTATAAATATGTCTATTTACAAATGTGACCCCGGATCACAAAACCAGTCGTAAGTCGCACAAGCCCATTTTGCGCTACAGCCGTCTAACACATTTTACATTAAAATTATCGATTTTTCGATTTGTGCATTAAACGTCAGAAAAATAACTTAAGATACCATTCCAAGAGAGTATTTCGCAAAAATGCTACCATAGGTGCCTCCAAACTTGATTTAGGAGAAGTGGGTGGTGAAAATCTTTGTGTAATTAGCCAAAAACAATGAAAAATGCTCCGACAAAAATCGCTTCCAGCGCGGCGCCAGTTGGGGATTCCCCAACATTGTTGGTATCATTGCAAAGGGGGGAATTACCTCTATATGATTATTTATGAGATGACTACGTAGGTTCAAACGTGAACCAATAGGAGACGTCAGAACAAACCGCACTTGGTGTAAACAAAGACGGGCCTTCCCTAGAAACACAGTTTTTTGTTTTGTTTTGTTTTTTTTTTTTCAAACCGGGACTTTTACTTTTACTCTACTACATTTTAAAGATAAAAAGTATACTTTTACTTTGTTACTTTGACACTGGCCACTTCGTTACTCGTTCCAAATTAAAATATGAATGTAATTCATTCATCATGGATTGTCTGGATGTGGCCTGTTCGAGAAAAACAGCGTTGCTCGGCAGGCTATTTTAAGCGCTTTGTGCAGATGTATCTGCCAGCGGTCATGGAGCTGCAAATTTGTGCACGCAGTTTCAATATTCTACCACTCGATGGCACCCCTGGATCAGTTATTGAATATTCACAAGCAAGCCGAGTTCGCTCCAATCCCTGTTTTTCAGGAGTTGCCTGAATTAAACTCCTCAGCAAAGCCTGATATGCATACTGCTCAATATCCTTGCCCATAGTATCTGTTCAGCAGTTCAAAAAAACTCTCTCTTGCTACAGAAAAAATCGTTGTCCTCTATACTGCCCGACAAAGCCTAAGTGCAGTAACCACATTTTGGGTAAATGTGAGTTACACACTTTTGGGCCTGAAGGTATCTGGAGGTCAGGATTTATTTGGACCGAAATTACACCATGATAAGTCAGTTAACCATAATCTATCATAGATGTCCTAACTATTCATTTGTTGGGACCGCAAACAAACTCTGAAGCCATTTTTTACCGTTTAATTTATTACGTAGATACTGCACCTAGCCTTTGTAGGGCAGTATAGCAACCACTTCAGCTACAGTGAGCCAATGATATCCTAATTAGTAGTTCAGAAAAATCAGTCTTCTGAAGCAAAAATTCGACATGGTATTGATACTATGTAATTCTGCTATCAATTATACTCAATTATAGTGTTTTTTTGAACTGCCAGTAAACTCGAAGAAGAAGATGAAGTAGTAAACTTATTGTAATGAGACTGTTTGTCTTTTGAAAACTGCATCTTTCATTCACCTGAAAATTGATTAAAGAACACGAGGAGGGAACAATGCGTGGTTTCTTTGCTTCTTTCTATGCGTAGGCTACTATGAAAAATACTTTGTACTTACTGGCACTTTTTAAAGGCGATAGTATGCTTAATGAATGGTGCAAGTTTCATTTAATTCTCTCTATTACAAATATGTGTTGCTAAGGAGTGAATATGACAATTTTTAAACTCAATTTTCTCAGTTTTTTGGAAATTTCGATTGCCCAAGTTTCCCATCTTCAAAATGCCATATCTCGGTCAATTTTTAACCGATCTTGACAAACTATACATTGTTGGAAAGCATTTTTAGTACTCTTTCAGAATTTGCATGAATCTCCATATGGAAAAATTTACCCATATGACTGGTTTTGTGGTCCGGGGTCACATATGTACAATTCATTTATTTACATATATGGCACATATATAGTAAAAAAATGGCTCTATGAAATTGTAACATGTGTAAATATATGTGAAAAATATAAAGGTTCTCATATTTCTTTGTGTCGGGGATACAATTATTGATATGTAAAAACTCATCCATCCATTCTCTATACCTGCTTCTTCCTCACTAGGGTCACGTGGGGAGCTGGAGCCTATCCCAGCTGACTATGGGTGAAAGGCAGGGACCCACCCTCGACAGCTCGCCAATCCATCGCACTACATACAGACCATTCACTCTCACACTCATGCCCATGGGCAATTTAGAGTCTCTAATTAGCCTGATTTGCTTGTCTTTGGACTGTGGGAGGAAACGGGAGTACCCAAAGGCACAGAAAGGCCCCAGGCTGAATTCAATATAAATTTAAATTCACGATAAAAGTTGAATTTGAATTATGTTTCATATGTATTTGACCTATATATTTTTCATGTATTATAAAATTGTATGTCAACTTTTGGATGTCCATCATTGACATTTATTGTAAAAGTTTGTGAGGAAACCATTTGTGGCCATAAATGAAATCCCGATATATGTGTTCTATTATCATGCAGGGGTCCCCTATGGGCTTCCATAGGGGTTTATAGTAGTCATTAAATGCCTTATTTACTTAGTGCTGTTCTGTTCTTCTGAATCATTCCTGCAGAAGAAAGTCTTTGGTATCAGTATAGATGTTCACGGTGTAAAAGCATGCTAGCCATGTGTGAATGCTAAGCTAATGTTGAAACACTCTGGTGGGTGAAACATTTTTTGTATCAGTTCTACATTATTTCACAACTGCAAGTAAACTCTTCAAAGGAAATAACAGCTTGTGGTGGATCTGTTTTTTCTGTTAGGTCCTGTTCTCACATGAATGAGAGCAGAACACAGCTCTAGATCCATGAGCATACACAAACCATAAACACAAACAGTACAAACGGATTACAAATGTCACACACTGCAAGTCAATGAATACAAAAAATTGAAATGCAGAACAGGCCAGAAGAAAAATCCATACATAATTCACAAACATAAAATTACTTAAAACATAATATGTATTAACAATGCAATAACCAAAAGTAATATTTTCGTGAGCCAGACTGACTTAAATTCTCCCAAAGTGATTCACGCCGTCAGTTACAGGTTGCTCTGCATTTTGTTCAGGAAGGGGCAGCGTATTTACAAGCCTTTTTATCTCAGTCCATTCTAACTCTGGGACATCTGTAGACTCTCATGAGAGTGCAGGCCATTTAGTTTCCACATGTACAGGGGTAGCGAGGATCCAGCCTAAGACTGTGAACGACTGTTAAGATACAAAGATGGCTACTTAACAGCATCATACAGTGATGAATGCAATTTCCAAAACCAGTAATAAAATGCAAAGCACAGTGGTAAACAGTTTCCACTGTTTTTTAGGCACTGGTCTGGGGCATTCATAAAGAACTGGTCACATAGTCCAATAGAGGTAGAATTTTCCTTGCCTGGTGGGAGAAACAGGACTTATTTCAATATATCAATGAATGAATGATAGTAGGTGTTATGTGCATATTACACCTTTTACTATGGCTAACTGTCCATATATGTTGATATGCAACATATATAGGTAATATATATGGTCGCAACATATAATACTTTACACAATTTCATCATATAGAGATTTTGATGAATGTGCATACAGACATTTCACTATGGGTATTCCATATATTTTATGAACGTACATCTTCATATATACAGAGCATATATATGTTTGTGATACTAATACATCTCCTTACATGCAACATGTATGGCAAAATCTTTTTTGTTATCATATATGGTCACAACATCTAATGCTACATACAGTTTAATGATATAGAGATGTTTAATACGTGTACATATATGCATTTCACTATGGGTATTCCACATATGTTATAAATTTATGTCTTTATATATCCAGAGGACATATATATGTGATAATAATACATCCCCCTATATGTAACATATATGGCAACATCTTTTTTGCTAACGTAAATGGTAGTAACATCACACCATATACAATCTGATGATGGAAGTATTTTTAATACATGTCCATATACAAATTCTAATATGGATTCTCCATATATGTTACAAACCTATATCTTCATATATCCAGAGGATGTATAAATGTCATTATAATATATGACCATATATACAACATACGTTGTATATGGCAATATCCCTCTTGATATAGGGGCATATCTGTATGTCATATATTAGATTTCCATATGGGGTGACAAACTGTGTTTACTGACAATGGTTTACAGAAGTGTTCTGAGTCCATGCTGTGATTTACGCTACAGAATCCTGTCAGTTTTTAATGGAGAATCGCCTGAGGACCTGAAAATCACAGCCATTTAAAATTGGATTTTGGCCTTGTCCCAAATTTCGTGTTTATACGAGTATTTATCTGAGTGGCAGCAGAGTCTCTGGGCAATGAACGAGCCGGGAGGCGGAACTTCCGTTGAATGCGCGAGCTTACTTGAAGCATAACTGTGGTATTATTTTTAGTGAAAAATAACCGCGTTTCTAGAGTTCTGAGGAAATGAGTGGACAAAGCAGATTTGGATTATACTGGATGATGCGTTGGATGATGGTTTGAAAGTTTGTCAACGGACGTTTTGTGGAGTTTTCCCATTGCTACTGGGTGACCCCATTTGCTTCCAGCAAAAAAGGAATTTGGATAATTTTTCAAAACTCTCCAGTGGCCATAAAGTTGCGCCAGGTGAAGAGCAACTTCGTCCGTTCAAGACATCTAATGGTGAGTAATTGATATACAAATTATAGTTTTTGGGTGGAGTATCACTTTAATCTAGCCGATGCAATCATGCCCTTTGAGCTATAGCTAAAGCCAATTACAGTGAAATACGTTATGTAATTTGAGTATTATTTAATTTAGCCTTTATTATAGCAGGGAAGCCCACTGAAATAAACAAAATGCAGATATGGCCAAACAATATCCTGTTCAAAACCTAACAACCACTCCAAGAGTAAACGCAAGCAAGCCACAATCTAATTTTTAAGCTCATGTCAAGTAACATTCACGAATGCCGTAACTGGCCAGCTAACTCATATTCGTTATGCTGAGTACAGCCATTTGTTGTGTTGTAAAATGCCTGATGTGGCAAAGTAAAAGGAAATATACACGCAACATGCAGATATAAGATACACACTTGTATATCCCAACGTTTAAATGCTCGCCTGCTTAGCTACCACTTCTGACAACAAGATGCGACGGACAACCCGGTCAGCATTCATTCTGCAAATGACGCCGCACGATTGGTGGTTCTCGCCAAAAGGTCACCCAATCAGCCAAGAGCAGAAAACATGAATATTTATGTATCCAGTTCATTAGTCTCGTAAGGGCTAAACGCTAGCCTATACGACTGAGGCCAGACTGATATCAGTCAGTGACCGTTGGGAGCGACCAGCACTTGATATGTATGGATTCCAGGCTACTTTCAAGGCTTAGGAAAAAGAGACTTAGGGGTGATCTGATTGAGGTCTTTAAATATGTTAAAGGGATCAACAAAGGGAATTATATAGGATTCCTTCGATCAAGTTTTGTTAGTAGAACTCGGGGTCACAAATGGAAGTTGATCAAGGGTAAATTTAGCACTGATATTAGGAAATGTTTTTTCACCCAAAAAGTAATTTCGATGTGGAATAGCTTGCCTGAATATATTGTTGAGGCAGAGACCTTGGGAGTTTTCAAGAGCAGGCTTGACTTAAAGCTAGATACCATTGAGTCATTGAGTATCTGAAGTGATATATTCACAATAGTAAAAAGAAACTGGCGAGCCTAGTTAGGCTGAACGGCCTGTTTTCGCCACTCATGTTATGATCTGTTAAAATAAAACTGTATTAACTACCAAGGACTAAATGCAATAACTATAAAGAATCAGACTCCATATTTACCAATCACCAGGGCTACTGCTTCTTTACCAAGCTGGATTTGTGCAACACTTACCATCTGGTGCACAAACGGGAAGGAGTTGAGAGGAAGACAGCATTTAACACCCCCTCAGAATGCTTGGTGATGGTGTTCAGGCTCCATAACGTCCCTGCTGCACTCCAGAAGCTCATCAGTGACGTTCTCTGAGACATGGTTTCCCATTTTTTTATGTCTACCTAGATTAAATACTGGTCTTCTCTCGAACTCTGGATGATCATTCCTGCCATGGTTGCTTAGTCATCCTTCGGCTCCTGGAGAACAAACTTTATCTGGAATCAGAAAAGTGCAAATTCCATAACACAACCAACTCCTTCCTGGGCTTTGTGGTGATGCAGGGTGTCTAGCAGATGGATCGCTAGAAAGTGCAAGCTGTGCTGGATTAGCTGGACCCTGATAAATATTGCAAGGAGCAGCACATGTTCCTCAGGTTTGCCAACTTCTACCTATAAGTAATTTGAGGGTACTCTACTGTTGCTGCTCCCCAAACTAAGCTGATGTCCATTAAGGTTCCCTTTGTCAAGCCTCCCTTGGAGGCCTCCTCCTTTAACCATATTAAGAGGCTGTTTACCTGACTTTGTCCAGACAGCTGGGCCCTTGTGCAGGGTCTTTACCCCCCAAAACGTGCTCCAGCGGCTGTACTCCTTTTTCTGTCCCCCCTCAACTGTTTTAACTGGAAATTCCCTCAGGGCATCCTTGGAAAAAAAGAAACATGTTCTTAATGGAATTTCCCTCATTAAAATAAAGGTTAAAAAAACCTCACTGCTCCTGCTCATAATTCTGGGCCCCCAGTGCCAGTTTGTAGTAGATGCTGACACCTCGAATGTGGGTGCTGGACTTGTCCTTTTGCACCGAGAGGACAATGGCAAACTACATCCCTGAGCCTGCTTTTCTTGTCAGTTGGCTGCTGCTGAGAGGAATTATTCCATTGGTCACCAGGAGCTGTAGGCAGTGAAGCTGGCCTTCGAGGAGTAGAGGAAGTGGCTAGAGGGGTCCCGGCTTCCCTTCCTTGTTTGGATGGACCATTGCAACCTAGACTACCTCTCTACAGCTAAGAGGCTTAATCCCAGCGATGCTTGTTTGTCCCTCTTCTTTGCAAGATTCAGTTTCATCTCAATCTGCTGATTCGGTACTAATTCCCTATAGTGACTGTATCCTTCCTGGTTCGAAGGTCCCCCTGATACCATTCCCCCAGGTAGCTGGGGGAACCTCACTCTAAGCATGTGTGAACCTCACTCTGAGCATGGGGCCACTGACCTGCTGACACAGGAAATGGACATTTTCCAAATTGATGGAAGAAGATAATCATCTAGTATGTCATTGTGTGATCCATCTACAGCACTGAAATTTGTGTGATCCATCTACAGCATTGAGATTTTTTATGGATGAAATACAGCAATTCAAACTATCTAGACAATGGTGATGGTATTTATGGTATATTCTAAACAATTCTAAATGAGAAAAGGAGCTCAATGGTGTGCATAAAATAGAAAGATTACAGTCAATATCACAACAAAAAAAAAATCAACTAAGGTTAATTTACAATCCTGTGGAACAGTCTAATGCATTTTTCACTCTGTTTTTCAATACATGAATGCGCTGCCTTTAGTTTAGACTTTAGATGAAAAATTGTCGTTACGAGAGATCCGTCTTTTGTTGCATAATGAATCTTAAGTGTTACACTTCAGCTGTTTTTATTAATGCACTTCCCTTCCAGTCCCTCATCTACACAGGGGATTCCTATTCATCTGAATGCTTATGAGCAGCATGTGGCTTCAGTCATCAAAGCAGGATGAGAATATTAACAAAGTTCCAAGGGCCCAAATTGTTCCTGCCTGAATTTTACGAGTGTCAGTTTCAAAGACAGCAGCATTATTTAGGAGGTGCAGGCAAAGGTGAAAAGTCCAGCGGTCAGAAAATAAAACTTCCTCCACATGTTGGTGCATCCATGAACTCTGCCTGCTAACCTCACTAATTAGTGCTACCTCTTGGCCCAAGAATTGTACTAAGTAATAAATCCAGGTGGTTGGAACAAAAAACTGGAGTGTTTTTTTTTTTTTCATGGACCTGGATTTTCCATCTCTGGGCATGAGAAACTGAATAAAAAAAAGCATGATGACATGCGCCAAACATAAAAGAATAACAGAAAGTACAGCTGAACACTGCTGGCCCAAGTCCACCTTAGTGGGAGAGCTGCTAATAATCACAGAACTACAGCTTAAAAATCACGGCAAAATTGAACTATAAATAAAGAAGTCTCTATCTGTCTGTTGTCCAGTCTATCTGTATGTTTCAATTATGCACATATGTAAATCTGTATGTACATATGTCAATATGTATGCCTTTTGAGTTTCTAAACAACCTTTCATCGCATTAACTTCACACTTAGCTGCTGTTTCTGATGACATGCACATGGTCTGCTGTCGCATCATGAAAGTTTAAGACAAAACAAAGGTTACATGAGGTTAATATTCGATTTGACGGGAAGTTCTAAGATGGAGGATTTTATTTTACCCCAGTCTTAAGTGCCCATCTTAAGTGTTAATGTCAGTGTCAAGTCTTTTTCTCTGTATTGTCCATTGGAGACCTTTCTGAGGGACATAATCCTTTGGCGCCAGACTGTTGTGTCACAGATGCTCAGCGAACCCTTGAGCACTTGGAAATTGATATAGGGCAGCTCTGGAGAGCACACTGTAGTGTGCGTGACTGCAGGCGCAGAATACATCACTTTAAAGCCTGTTAGAAGGTTATCCATGCATTATTAATGCCTAGCAAAGGACCAGAAAACTCTCCCAAATAATAGTTACTTTAGGCGATCCACTGGTGCACCTTTTCTCAAGTATCCCATAAGAGTGTCCTCAAATTGCAATAACGGTAGTGTCCAAATGAGGGCTTGAGGGCACTTTTTTCAGCTGCGGAACGGAGTGTGGAAAGGTTGAATAGGAGAGATAGAAGGGTTGTTGGTTTCTTGGTTTTTGGGTGTGAGCATAGTCTTTTTTTTCTGCTGGAAATAAAGTCACCCACGATCCAGAAGGATAAATAAATGCCAAATGTCTGTCTTGCACTGAAAAGCCATTTCATCTCGGGGCCTTGCCATATTTGTTCAGCGTGACGCCTCTAACGAAAACAAATGGTGCTTTATTTCTGGAGCGAGCCAGCTCAGCTTGCTGGACCCTGGCCGTAAACAAGGCATTGGGTTGTGACGGGCGGCAGAGGTCCAGGGTAGAGATGCATTTCCCCCACATGCAGCCGAATCATCATTTATTTTATTCTACAGACTGTGGTGACAAGAGACAGAGCTCTGAGCTGCTTCGGGCTGATCTACACAGCTCAGAGAGTGTGCTCGGTGAGAGAGCCTTATTCTAAATGAAAACTGAGCTTTTAGAGGCACAAGATTCCAGCCATTGGTTCACAACGCACTTCTGATCCAAAGTTTATTTTACCTAACCCCTATTTTACCAGGTAAAAGTGATAGAGAGCAGATTCTCATTTATTATAGCCCTGGCCTCGCTCAGAAGGCGTTTGCATCATACAATACTAAGTTTTCAAAGCTTTCAGAAAATTTTAACAGGTTATTTTGTACAGTTTTGTATGAAGCCAGGAGTTCTGTCTCCGGTGTGCAGCATTACAGGGTAGTGGGGTGGTACTGCAGTTGTACATGGATGTGTAAGAGTAAAAACTCATATACGATCTCAGCGGCAACAGAGCACATGAATTATGCAGCAAGCCTGTGAAAATCATGTTTCACGCCTATCTCTGCTTTACTGCACCAAAGCACCTGACAGATGGTATTTTTGCTGCTTCATTAAAAAGCTGGGCCCATACTGAATCTGGAAGGGCATTTATACAAGAGATGGATCCATTCAGTTTGGGCGCTGGTGGTCAAGGGACAGGCTTTTCTCAGGTTAAGTTCAATGCTCAAAATTCTTTCGAAATGGGTCCTTTGTTAAGGCGGACAACTTGAGGACGGATGGGACTTCCTCCCCTGGAATGAAGAAATTTGACTGTTCAAACCCACTCTCCCCAGGCAAAAATTAGGCATTGCACCGTCAGGGATATGGACTGTGTTTGCACTGAATATACTGTGGCTCTAGCTTTATAAATTAATATTGTTGGAGCATATGGAGGGCAAGTGCACACTGCTATTTGAAATTTCAGGGCTAGGTATTGAGAGGTCAGGTCAACATTCTTTTAAATAGAAAATACTGTGCAAAATTTTTTGCTTCCATTCAACAATTTTCCCCATCTCTACCTCACCCTTTACATCCAATACAACAAACTTACATGATGTTTAACCCAGTACATCAAACTTACATGATGTTTGACCCAATACATCAAACTTACATGATGTTTAACCAAATACATCAAACTTACATGATGTTTAGCCCAATACATCAAACTTACATGATGTTTAACCCAATACATCAAACTTACATGATGTTTAACCCAATACATCAAACTTACATGATGTTTAGCCCAATACATCAAACTTACATGATGTTTAACCCAATACATCAAACTTACATGATGTTTAACCCAGTACATCAAACTTACATGATGTTTAACCCAATACATCAAACTTACATGATGTTTGACCCAGTTAATCAAACTTACATGATGTTTAACCCAATACATCAAACTTACAAGATGTTTAACCCAATACATCAATTTTGCATGATGTTTAACCCAGTACATCAAACTTACATGATGTTTAACCCAATACATCAAACTTACATGATGTTTAACCCAATACATCAAACTTACATGATGTTTAACCCAAAACATCAAACTTACAAGATGTTTAACCCAATACATCAATTTTGCATGATGTTTAACCCAATACATCAAACTTACATGATGTTTAACCCAATACATCAAACTTACAAGATGTTTAACCCAATACATCAATTTTGCATGATGTTTAACCCAATACATCAAACTTACATGATGTTTAACCCAATACATCAAACTTACATGATGTTTAACCCAATACATCAAACTTACATGATGTTTAACTCAGTACATCAAACTTACATGATGTTTAACCCAATACATCAAACTTACAAGATGTTTAACCCAATACATCAAACTTACAAGATGTTTGACCCAACACACCAAACTTACATGATGTTTAACCCAATACATCAAACTTACAAGATGTTTAACCCAATACATCAAACTTACATGATGTTTAACCCAATATATCAAACTTACATGATGTTTAACCCAATACATCAAACTTACATGATGTTAAGCCCAATACATCAAACTTACATGATGTTTAACCCAATACATCAAACTTACATGTTTGACCCAGTACATCAAACTTAAATGATGTTTAACCCATCAAACTTACATGATGTTTAGCCCAATACATCAAACTTACATGATGTTTAACCCAGTACATCAAACTTACATGATGTTTAACCCAGTACATCAAACTTACATGATGTTTAACCCAGTACATCAAACTTACATGATGTTTAACCCAATACATCAAACTTACATGATGTTTAACCCAATACATCAAACTTACATGATGTTTAACCCAATACATCAAACTTACATGATGTTTAACCCAATACATCAAACTTACATGATGTTTAACCAAATACATCAAACTTACATGATGTTTAGCCCAATACATCAAACTTACATGATGTTTAACCCAATACATCAAACTTACATGATGTTTAACCCAATACATCAAACTTACATGATGTTTAGCCCAATACATCAAACTTACATGATGTTTGACCCAATACATCAAACTTACATCAAACTTACATGATGTTTAACCCAATACATCAAACTTACATGATGTTTACATCAAACTTACATGATGTTTAACCCAATACATCAAACTTACATGATGTTTACATCAAACTTACATGATGTTTAACCCAATACATCAAACTTACATGATGTTTAACCCAATACATCAAACTTACAAGATGTTTAACCCAATACATCAAACTTACATGATGTTTAACCCAATACATCAAACTTACATGATGTTTAACCCAATACATCAAACTTACATGATGTTTAACCCAATACATCAAACTTACATGATGTTTAACCCAATACATCAAACTTACATGATGTTTAACCCAATACATCAAACTTACATGATGTTTTAACCCAATACATCAAACTTACATTGATGTTTTAAACCCAATACATCAAACTTACATGATGTTTAACCCAATACATCAAACTTACATGATGTTTAACCAATACATCAAACTTACATGATGTTTAACCAAACATACATGATGTTTAACCCAATACATCAAACTTACATGATGTTTAACCCAATACATCAAACTTACATGATGTTTAACCCAATACATCAATACATCAAACTTACATGAAACTTTATGTTTACAACCCAATACATCAAACTTACATGATTTTGACCCAATACATCAAACTTACATGATGTTTAACCCAATACATCAAACTTACATGATGTTTAACCCAATACATCAAACTTACATGATGTTTAACCCAATACATCAAACTTACATGATGTTTAACCCAATACATCAAACTTATGTTGTTTAACCCAATACATCAAACTTACATGATGTTTAACCCAATACATCAAACTTACAAACATCAAACTTACATGATGTTTAACCCAATACATCAAACTTACATGATGTTTAACCCAATACATCAAACTTACATGATGTTTAACCCAATACATCAAACTTACATGATGTTTAACCCAATACATCAAACTTACATGATGTTTAACCCAATACATCAAACTTACATGATGTTTAACCCAATAAACCAAACTTACATGATGTTTAACCCAATACATCAAACTTACATGATGTTTAACCCAATACATCAAACTTACATGATGTTTAACCCAATACATCAAACTTACATGATGTTTAACCCAATTAATCAAACTTACATGATGTTTAACCCAATACATCAAACTTACATGATGTTTAACCCAATACATCAATTTTGTTTAACATGATGTTTAACCCAATACATCAAACTTACTACATGATGTTTAACCCAATACATCAAACTTTGCATGATGTTTAACCCAATACATCAAACTTACTTACAAGATGTTTAACCCAATACATCAAACTTACATGATGTTTAACCCAATACATCAAACTTACATGATGTTTAACCCAATACATCAAACTTACATGATGTTTAACCCAATACATCAAACTTACATGATGTTTAACCCAATACATCAAACTTACAAGATGTTTGACCCAACACATCAAACTTACATGATGTTTAACCCAATACAAAACTTACATGATGTTTAACCCAATACATCAAACTTACATGATGTTTAACCCAATACATCAAACTTACATGATGTTTAACCCAATACATCAAACTTACATGATGTTTAGCCCAATACATCAAACTTACATGATGTTTAACCCAATACATCAAACTTACATGATTTTAACCCAATACATCAAACTTACATGATGTTTAACCCAATACATCAAACTTACATGATGTTTACCCAATACATCAAACTTACATGATGTTTAATGTTTAACCCAATACATCAAACTTACATGATGTTTAACCCAATACATCAAACTTACAAGATGTTTAACCCAATACATCAATTTTGCATGATGTTTAACCCAATACATCAAACTTACATGATGTTTAACCCAATACATCAAACTTACATGATGTTTAACCCAATACATCAAACTTACATGATGTTTAACCCAATACATCAAACTTACATGATGTTTATGATGATGTTAATCAAACTTACATGATGTTTGACAAAACTTACATGATGTTTAACCCAATACATCAAACTTACATGATGTTTAACCCAAACTTACATCAAACTTACATGATGTTTAACCCAATACATCAAACTTACATGATGTTTAACCCAATACATCAAACTTACATGATGTTTAACCCAATACATCAAACTTACATGATGTTTAACCCAATATCAAACTTACATGATGTTTAACCCAATACATCAAACTTACATGATGTTTAACCCAATACATCAAACTTACATGATGTTTAACCCAATACATCAAACTTACAATACATCAAACTTACATGATGTTTAACCCAATACATCAAACTTACATGATGTTTAACCCAATACATCAAACTTACATGATGTTTAACCCAATACATCAAACTTACATGATGTTTAACCCAATACATCAAACTTACATGATGTTTAACCCAATACATCAAACTTACATGATTAAAAAACCATACATCAAAACTTACATGATGTTTAACCCAATACATCAAACTTACATGATGTTTAACCCAATACATCAAACTTACATGATGTTTAACCCAATACATCAAACTTACATGATGTTTAACCCAATACATCAAACTTACATGATGTTTAACCCAATACATCAAACTTACATGATGTTTAACCCAATACATCAAACTTACATGATGTTTAACCAATTTTTGCATACATCAAACTTACATGATGTTTAACCCAATACATCAAACTTACATGATGTTTAACCCAATACATCAAACTTAAATGTTTAACCCATTACAATGTTTTAACCCAATACATCAAACTTACATGAAACTTATCAAACTTACATGATGTTTAACCCAATACATCAAACTTACAAGATGTTTAACCCATACATCAAACTTACATGATGTTTAACCCAATACATCAAACTTACATGATGTTTAACCCAATACATCAAACTTACATGATGTTTAACCCAATACATCAAACTTACATGATGTTTAACCCAATACATCAAACTTACATGATGTTTAACCCAATACATCAAACTTACATGATGTTTAACCCAATACATCAAACTTACATGCCCAATACATCAAACTTTGCATGATGTTTAACCCAATACATCAAACTTACATGATGTTTAACCCAATACATCAAACTTACATGATGTTTAACCCAATACATCAAACTTACATGATGTTTAACCCAATACATCAAACTTACATGATGTTTAACCCAATACATCAAACTTACATGATGATTTTAACCCAATACATCAAACTTACATGATGTTTAACCCAATACATCAAACTTACATGATGTTTAACCCAATACATCAAACTTACATGATGTTTAACCCAATACATCAAACTTACATGATGTTTAACCCAATACATCAAACTTACATGATGTTTAACCCAATACATCAAACTTACATGATGTTTAACCCAATACATCAAACTTACATGATGTTTAACCCAATACATCAAACTTACATGATGTTTAACCCAATACAAAACTTACATGATGTTTGACCCAATACATCAAACTTACATGATGTTTAACCCAATACATCAAACTTACATGATGTTTAACCCAATACATCAAACTTACATGATGTTTAACCCAATACATCAAACTTACATGATGTTTAACCCAATACATCAAACTTACAAGATGTTTAACCCAATACATCAAACTTACATGATGTTTGATGTTTGACCCAATACATCAAACTTACATGATGTTTAACCCAATACATCAAAACTTACATGATGTTTAACCCAATACATCAAACTTACAAGATGTTTAACCCAATACATCAAACTTACATGATGTTTAACCCCAATACATCAAACTTACATGATGTTTAACCCAATACATCAAACTTACATGATGTTTAACCCAATACATCAAACTTACATGATGTTTAACCCAATACATCAAACTTACAAGATGTTTAACCCAATATCAAACTTACATGATGTTTAACCCAATACATCAAACTTACATGATGTTTAACCCAATACATCAAACTTACAAACCCAATACATCAAACTTATGATGTTTAACCCAATACATCAAACTTACATGATGTTTAACCCAATACATCAAACTTACATGATGTTTAACCCAATACATCAAACTTACATGATGTTTTTGCAGATGTTTAACAATACATCAAACTTACATGATGTTTAACCCAATACATCAAACTCAAACTTACATCAATGATGTTTAACCCAATACATCAAACTTACATGATGTTTAACCCAATACATCAAACTTACATGATGTTTAACCCAATACATCAAACTTACATGATGTTTAACCCAATACATCAAACTTACATGATGTTTAACCCAATACATCAAACTTACAATGTTTAACCCAATACATCAAACTTACATGATGTTTAACCCAATACATCAAACTTACATGATGTTTAACCCAATACATCAAACTTACATGATGTTTAACCCAATACATCAAACTTACATGATGTTTAACCCAATACATCAAACTTACATGATGTTTAACCCAATACATCAAACTTACATGATGTTTAACCCAATACATCAAACTTACATGATGTTTAACCCAATACATCAAACTTACATGATGTTTAACCCAATACATCAAAACTTACATGATGTTTAACTTAATACATCAAACTTACAAGATGTTTAACCCAATACATCAAACTTACATGATGTTTAACCCAATACATCAAACTTACATGATGTTTAACCCAATACATCAAACTTACATGATGTTTAACCCAATACATCAAACTTACATGATGTTTAACCCAATACATCAAACTTACATGATGTTTAACCCAATACATCAAACTTACATGATGTTTAACCCAATACATCAAACTTACATGATGTTTAAACTTACATGATGTACATCAAACTTACATGATGTTTACCCAATACATCAAACTTACATGATGTTTAACCCAATACATCAAACTTACATGATGTTTAACCCAATACATCAAACTTAAACTTACATGATGTTTAACCCAATACATCAAACTTACATGATGTTTAACCCAATACATCAAACTTACATGATGTTTAACCCAATACATCAAACTTACATGATGTTTAACCCATCAAACTTACATGATGTTTAGCCCAATACATCAAACTTACATGATGTTTAACCCAATACATCAAACTTACATGATGTTTAACCCAATACATCAAACTTACATGATGTTTAACCCAATACATCAAACTTACATGATGTTTAACCCAATACATCAAACTTACATGATGTTTAACAATACATCAAACTTACATGATGTTTAACCCAATACATCAAACTTACATGATGTTTAACCCAATACATCAAACTTACATGATGTTTAACCCAATAAATCAAACTTACATGATGTTTAACCCAATACATCAAACTTAACCCAATGATGTTTAACCCAATACATCAAACTTACATGATGTTTAACCCAATACATCAAACTTACATGATGTTTAACCCAATACATCATAACAAAAAAGATGTTTAACCCAATACATCAAACTTACATGATGTTTAACCCAATACATCAAACTTACATGATGTTTAACCCAATACATCAAACTTACATGATGTTTAACCCAATACATCAAACTTACATGATGTTTAACCCAATACATCAAACTTACATGATGTTTTTAACCCAATACATCAAACTTACATGATGTTTAACCCAATACATCAAACTTACATGATGTTTAACCCAATAAACTTTACATGATGTTTTGCCCAATATCAAATGATGTTTAACCCAATACATCAAACTTACATGATGTTTAACCCAATACATCAAACTTTTTGATGTTTAACCATACATCAATTTTACATGATGTTTAACCCAATACATCAAACTTACATGATGTTTAACCCAATACATCAAACTTACATGATGTTTAACCCAATACATCAAACTTACAATGTTTAACCCAATACATCAAACATGATGTTTAACCCAATACATCAAACTTACATGATGTTTAACCCAATACATCAAACTTACATGATGTTTAACCCAATACATCAAACTTACATGATGTTTAACCCAATACATCAAACTTACATGATGTTTAACCCATACATCAAACTTACATGATGTTTAACCCAATTTTAATGATGTTTAACCCAATACATCAAACTTACATGATGTTTAACCCAATACATCAAACTTACATGAAACTTACATGATGTTTACCCAATACATCAAACTTACATGATGTTTAACCCAATACATCAAACTTACATGATGTTTAACCCAATACATCAAACTTACATGATGTTTAACCCAATACATCAACATATGTTTTTAATCAAAACTTACATGATGTTTAACCCAATACATCAAACTTACATGATGTTTAACCCAGTACATCAAACTTACATGATGTTTAACCCAATACATCAAACTTACAAGATGTTTAACCCAATACATCAAACTTACATGATGTTTTAACCCAATACATCAAACTTACATGATGTTTAACCCAATACATCAAACTTACATGATGTTTAACCCAATAAATCAAACTTACATGATGTTTAACCCAATACATCAAACTTACATGATGTTTAACCCAATACATCAAACTTACAAGATGTTTAACCCAATACATCAAACTTACATGATGTTTGACCCAATACATCAAACTTACATGATGTTTAACCCAATACATCAAACTTACATGATGTTTAACCCAATACATCAAACTTACATGATGTTTAACCCAATACACCAAACTTAATACAATCAAAACTTACATGATGTTTAACCCAATACATCAAACTTACATGATGTTTAACCCAATACATCAAACTTACATGATGTTTAACAACATCAAACTTACATGATGTTTAACTTACATGATGTTTAGCCCAATACATCAAACTTACATGATGTTTAACCCAATACATCAAACTTACATGATGTTTAACCCAATACATCAAACTTACATGATGTTTGACCCAATACATCAAACTTACATGATGTTTAACCCAATACATCAAACTTACACTTTTAACCCAATACATCAAACTTACATGATGTTTAACCCAATACATCAAACTTACATGATGTTTAACCCAATACATCAAACTTACATGATGTTTAACCCAATACATCAAACTTACATGATGTTTAACCCAATACATCAAACTTACAAGATGTTTAACCCAATACATCAAACTTACATGATGTTTAACCCAATACATCAAACTTACATGATGTTTAACCCAATACATCAAACTTACATGATGTTTAACCCAATACATCAAACTTACATGATGTTTAACCCAATACATCAAACTTACATGATGTTTAACCCAATACATCAAACTTACATGATGTTTAACCCAATACATCAAACTTACATGATGTTTAACCCAATACATCAAACTTACATGATGTTTAACCCAATACATCAAACTTACATGATGTTTAACCCAATACATCAAACTTACATGATGTTTAACCCAATACATCAAACTTACATGATGTTTAACCCAATACATCAAACTTACATGATGTTTAACCCAATACATCAAACTTACATGATGTTTAACCCAATACACCAAACTTACATGATGTTTAACCCAATACATCAAACTTACATGATGTTTAACCCAATACAAAACTTACATGATGTTTAACCCAATACATCAAACTTACATGATGTTTAACCCAATACATCAAACTTACATGATGTTTAACCCAATACATCAAACTTACATTGTTTACCCATGATGTTTTGACCCAATACATCAAACTTACATGATGTTTAACCCAATACATCAAACTTACATGATGTTTAACCCAATACATCAAACTTACATGATGTTTAACCCAATACATCAAACTTACATGATGTTTAGCCCAATACATCAAACTTACATGATGTTTAGCCCAATACATCAAACTTACATGATGTTTAACCCAATACATCAAACTTACATGATGTTTAACCCAATACATCAAACTTACATGATGTTTAACCCAATACATCAAACTTACATGATGTTTAGCACATCAAACTTACATGATGTTTAACCCAATACATCAAACTTACATGATGTTTAACCCAATACATCAAACTTACATGATGTTTAACCCAATACATCAAACTTACATGATGTTTAACCCAATACATCAAACTTACATGATGTTTAACCCAGTACATCAAACTTACATGATGTTTAACCCAATACATCAAACTTACATGATGTTTAACCCAATACATCAAACTTACATGATGTTTAACCCAATACATCAAACTTACATGATGTTTAACCCAATACATCAAACTTACATGATGTTTAACCCAATACATCAAACTTACATGATGTTTAACCCAATACATCAAACTTACAAGATGTTTAACCCAATACATCCCAATACATCAAACTCAATTTTAACCCAATACATCAATTTTGCATGATGTTTAACCCAATACATCAAACTTACATGATGTTTAACCCAATACATCAAACTTACATGATGTTTAACCCAATACATCAAACTTACAAGATGTTTAACCCAATACATCAATTTTGCATGATGTTTAACCCAATACATCAAACTTACATGATGTTTAACCCAATACATCAAACTTACATGATGTTTGACCCAATACACCAAACTTACATGATGTTTAACCCAATACATCAAACTTACAAGATGTTTAACCCAATACATCAAACTTACATGATGTTTAACCCAATATATCAAACTTACATGATGTTTAACCCAATACATCAAACTACATCAAACTTACATGATGTTTAACCCAATACATCAAACTTACATGATGTTTAACAAACTTACATGATGTTTACCCAATACATCAAACTTACATGATGTTTAACCCAATACATCAAACTTACTGTTTGACATACATCAAACTTAATGATGTTTAGCCCAGTACATCAAACTTACATGATGTTTAACCCAGTGATGTTTAACCCAGTACATCAAACTTACATGATGTTTAACCCAGTACATCAAACTTACATGATGTTTAACCCAATACATCAAACTTACATGATGTTTAACCCAATACATCAAACTTACAAGATGTTTAACCCAATACATCAATTTTGCATGATGTTTAACCCAATACATCAGACTTACATGATGTTTAACCCAATAAATCAAACTTACATGATGTTTGACCCAATAAACCAAACTTACATGATGTTTAACCCAATACATCAAACTTACATGATGTTTAACCCAATAAATCAAACTTACAAGATGTTTAACCCAATACATCAAACTTACATGATGTTTGACCCAACACACCAAACTTACATGATGTTTAACCCAATACATCAAACTTACATGATGTTTAACCCAATACATCAAACTTACATGGTGTTTGACCCAATACACCAAACTTACATGATGTTTAACCCAATACATCAAACTTACAAGATGTTTGACCCAATACACCAAACTTACATGATGTTTAACCCAATACATCAAACTTACATGATGTTTGACCCAATACATCAAACTTACATGATGTTTGACCCAATACATCAATCTTACATGATGTTTAACCCAATACATCAAACTTACATGATGTTTAACCCAATAAATCAAACTTACAAGATGTTTAACCCAATACATCAAACTTACATGATGTTTGACCCAACACACCAAACTTACATGATGTTTAACCCAATACATCAAACTTACATGATGTTTAACCCAATACATCAAACTTACATGGTGTTTGACCCAATACACCAAACTTACATGATGTTTAACCCAATACATCAAACTTACAAGATGTTTGACCCAATACACCAAACTTACATGATGTTTAACCCAATACATCAAACTTACATGATGTTTGACCCAATACATCAAACTTACATGATGTTTGACCCAATACATCAAACTTACATGATGTTTGACCCAATACATCAAACTTACATGATGTTTGACCCAATACATCAAACTTACATGATGTTTAAGGTTCCACTCACCGTGGCTTTCCTCCTGTTTTTCAGTTTGGTGAATTAGCCGATTAACTGGTGCTTGAGCTATGAGCTGCATTCGGCACAACCCTTGGAATGAATACTTCTGCTGCATCTGTTAGTGAAGGCATTGTGGGTTTTCTGGTCTATACATGCCCTGCACTCAGTTTTACATCTCCTCCCAATATGGAGCAAAGCTGTGAACGCTTGATGAGTTAAATTAACTGGACACGCAGTGAGCTGATTTTTTGACTGAAGTGATACACATTATCCTGCACTGAACCTGTGGGAAATGAACCGTGGGCAGCAAACCTATTGTTCTGTTTTACTTCATTATATACATATATATACATATATATACACACATTTTTTTTTTTTTTACATAAACCCTGGCAAATATAGCAATCTACCAGGCAAAGAGATCGTAGGCTCTATTTTTGTACTTTCACAAATGAAAGCGCTTGTGGCGTCCATCACAAATGGCACATTTATCGCGTTAACCCAGTTCGGAATTTTCGTGATCTGCTGTACTTGCGTCTACAACACAGTGGGTTGAACTGCACATTATGGGGTGCGTCAATGTATAAATGTAGCTTAATTGGCTGTTACATACACTTCCAGTTTTGAACACCCCAATATTTTCTGTAATTATTAAAATTTTTATATTTTGTTATTGTGTAATAATCTCATATTGGTTGTATAACAGAAAGGTAGGAAAACTGAAACCCAATGTATAAACCATATAACAAAACAAGAAAAACCTGGATCAGTCATTTCGTCGCTATTTAAGCAGATCGGTAATGACGGTCTAATCTGGTGCTTCTCGAACCTCTCTTGGAGGACCACCTGTCCTGCATGTGTTAGAGCTCTCCCTGCTCCAGCGCAGGTGAGTCACATGATCTACTCATTATCAAGCAGCTTCAGGGGGTTAATAGCGAGTTGATCATTTCAATCACCTGTGCTGGATTCCTTGTGGACTTTTCTTAAAAATGTATTATCTGAGGAGTCGACTTGCAAAACTTGCTAAGTCAAGTTTTGAAAATAAATGAGTTATCTCCCTTAGCCTTTCTTTCAAGCACCAGCGTATGTCCCACTGATAGCTCCACTGTCAAAACTTACTAAATCATGTTATAAATTTTAACAGAAAAAGCAAACCTCTGTAAAAACCTGCCAAGTCAAGGAGGAAAACTGTCAAATTCTGCTAAGTCATCAGCCAATGTGGAAATGTGATTCAGTTTTCATTCACTAGAAGGAACCAATCACAGTCGAGCTTTTATAGCCTGTTCAGCTTTTGCTTTCTAACTCTAACTCTAACTGTTTTGGGCAATTCAGAAAAGTGTGATGATAGTGATTCCATAAAAGGGTGATTTGAACCCATGGACTCATGTTTATGTTGTCATTGTCATAGGAGCTATTAAACCACTGTGCTGTCTGTAGCATTGCATGTAGAGTGGGTCCTGAGTCAAATACCTTCAACTATTGAGCAACGAGGCAGGTTTAAACTGTGACGGTAAGTTCAGGAACCACACGCGAGAACCGAAATTCCAAAAATCATAGCCTTTATTGCAAAAATGGGTCGAGACCAGAAGACACAGGAATTGCCAAGCCAAAATCAGAATCCAAAAAGCGAAGTCAAAATAACAGGCAGGGGTCAGAACCAGTGAAGCAGATGTGCAACGGTACATGAAACAGAAATCCAAAATCGTAGTCAGAATCCAGAAGGGTAAGTCATACACAGGGCATCAAAAACAGGAATCGTAGTCGTACAGAAAATGGGTCTAAATCCAAACAGGCACAAACAGGAACAGCAAGGGCAAAGCAATCTCAAGGTCGTACAAAAAATGTCATAGGAGAAGTAATAATCAAAAGGCATACAAGGAGCTCTGCACAAGTGAAAATTGATCAACGTTCTGACAGGGAACAAACTGCAGTGAAGACCCTAAATAGACAAGAGGGAAGCTATGCAGGGCCAGGTGATTTGGATAAGAACTAATTAAAGGGAAGCACACACGGGGAGGTCCTAAACCACAAATAATTGGCAATCGCCAAGACATGGACAGGATCCACGAAGATGACCTATGACAGATAAACAGCTCTGGTCAAGGAGTTATACGTGCACGGATAAGGAGTGCAGGATAGCATTTAAGCACGTGCGAGAGATCTTGCGGAAACGCAGGGAGAGACAGGGAAAGTAAAGCAAGGGGCAGAGACTAGAACAGGGCGATTGCTGATATTGCATTAGTAGTAATTAGTAGCGGTGCTATTTTACAAATTAACCCAAGTGCTTGTTAGTTAGTTAGTAATATGTACATGGATTAGTTAGGTTAGTAAAATATGATACAAAATATAAATTTTAGTATTATTAGTAATCTAGGAAAGCAAGATGAAGGAAGTAAACGAGAAGTGAAGTAATAATATGAAACACCAGAAACCATTGAAATCACCCAAAGCAGGTAAGCACACAGACTGGGGAGACAGACTGAACCAAACTGATCACAAGACAGGGGTGACAAGTGAAATGAATACAGAAATGGCGTGAACAGAAAAAACCTACCCTTCTGGATTCTGACAACGATTACGGATTACTGTTTTATGTACCGTTGCACATGTGTTTCTCTGGTTCTGACCCCTGCCTGTTATTTTGACTTCGCTTTTTGGATTCTGATTTTGGCTTGGTAATTCCTCTGTCTTCTGGTCTCGACCCATTTTTGCAATAAAGGCTACGATTTTTGGAATTTCGGTTCTCGTGTGGTATCTGAACGTACCGTCACCGTTTAAACCAGCCTCGTTGCACAATAGTTGAAGGTATTTGACTCAGGACCCACTCTACATGCAATGCTACAGACAGCACAGTGGTTTAATAGCTCCTATGACAATGACAACATAAACATGAGTCCATGGGTTCAAATCACCCTTTTATGGAATCACTATCATCACACTTTTCTGAACCGCCCAAACCAGTTAGAGTTAGAGAAAGCAAGTCGACAAAGACAACAAAGAGACAAAGGCTGCTGATGCTGCGCAATTTTAATGTCCTGGACCTCCCTCGCATTTTGACTCACCCAAACCACCTTTTATGCAAACGCTGTTGCTTGAGGGGACCTATAGCTAAGCAAAATGCCAATTTTGGTTCAAAATTTTAGTTTTGAAGTAAGAACATGAAGTGGTCCTTCAAATATTCCGTAATGTGGAGTCGTGTTCCGAAGGAAACATTCGTCACGAACACTGTCTTCAAGGCTGGAACAGCAATGAGTGTGGTGACTTTCAATGATGGCCAATGAGGCATAAAGGCAGGGGCACACTCAATGAAAGGCTATCACGAAATGGGCAGAAAACGTGTGAAACAGAGTGAAAAACGCGCACTAGAACTTAAAAAAAAACGAAAAGACGCTCGACAAGCACGTAAAACTAGGGAAGAAACACAGATTGAAGAAGAGGGAGTTACTTACTTTTAAGGAGGCAAAAAAATCCTAAAAACCACTAAAAACAAAATACAACATGTATTCCTCCTGAGAACATTACTGTCAAACTTCAATCACAGTATTACTGCCGAACTAAAATCACGTTTTTATAAAAATACAGATTTTCAACAAGAAAATACAGATTTCTCAGCAACTGTACATCCAATTAACTTCATATTTGGCAGTTTTCTTCATTTTGTGATGATCTATGTCTGTACAGTGCTCTTTTTGCAATATGTACCTCTGAATATGAGTAAATCAAAATATGCATATTTAATTAGCTGTTTCCAGCCAAAATTGATTTAGGGGGGTCAAAATCAATACTAGAACATAGAAACCTGGAAAAAAAGCTCTGTTGTGACATTAGGAATATTTTTTCCTTCACATTACAGCTGAAATTGAAGAGTTTTAACGCAAAGCAGACAAACACCATTCAGATGAAAATCTAACCATTCATACGAGCAGACAGGTCACAGTGCTATCTATTGACATTGCACATTCGTTATCCTGCAAAAGCCGACAAGTCCCATGTAAATCGCATCCAAAATATTCGTTTTATAGCAAAAACCGACAACTGCCTACACCATTTTACAGCAAACAGCTACAACTCTTCTTCAGCCAATCGCGCGCCAGATTGCCGTGACGTCATCGTACACATTCCCGGTTAGGGGCCACAGTTTCTTGCCTGCAGATTGTGTATTCGGGCGAATAGAACAAGACATCAGAAAAATCAACACCATTTTACAAGCTGAGGGCTACCATCAGATTCTTGACAAACATGGTAACATAAGAGTATGGCACAGATTGCCAGTGCTATGATTACAAGGCATCTGCAGCTGAATTTTGCTAATCCCAGAGGACATTCAGAATCCGTGATGCAAAGGTATTATGCATTGATTCTGATAAGGTTGGGTTCAAACAGGTTTATGGTAGTGATTTCACTGAGCATGTTGTACTCAAAAGGGGAAAGCAGTGGGCAAACTTAAGGCCCATTGCATCACCAATGATGAATTGTGTGAAACCCGTCAAAAAGGAGGATGTGTTGAAACTCATAGATGAGATTGGTGTCAGTGATCGGGTTCATACATTCTATGAGGAAGCCTTCGTTGATGTCGGATGCCAAGATGTCGGTCCACAGGATCTTGAACATGCAGTGATGAAGATGACTGAACATGCTGTCTGCTGTGCGCTAATTAGTGTGTTGTACTCTGTCTTCCTCTGACGGATTTCTTTGAAGTGTAGAATTCTGACAGAATGGTCATAACTGTGGGAGCCACTTGTCCCGATTGTTATAACATTCTATCAGTGAATGCTCTAAACCACATGACAATTTGAACAGCTCCAGTAATTTTTTTAAAATTCTGGAGTACCACTATGGCTCTTTGCCATGTTTTATCAGGAATGTAAGTCCGAGACCTATGATTTTGTGGATGGACATTCTGTTGACTGCCGAATCAATGACTGTTGGGCACTTCCATGCCTCTTCAAGATGGACACAGCATTCACTTGTTATTAATTTGTGTTCATAAAGCATAATACTTGACATTTCAGTGCAATTTTGAAGTTACATAAAAAGTTTGGAGTTGTCTGTTTTTGATATAAAATTATTTTTGGACTTGTCTGGTTTTGCGGCAAAGCACAATCAAAAACCTCATATTTCTTTTTTTTGTCATTAAAAGTTATATTTTATTCAAATCAACATGTCATGTGCTTTATTTACATTAATTCAGAATACCCTAGTCGAGAAATTGTAGGATTGACAACTAAACCACAAACAAAAAAATGATTTTACTCAATTCCACAAAAATGGAGTTGTCTGCTTTTGTGCTTGAATTCTTCAATTATGACCAAACACTGTTCAGTTATCTCAATCACTGTGTCTCTCTAAGTAACTATATATTCACCACTGATGTGATGCCACAGAAACTCAGTGTTTTAAGTTGCAATTTATAATAGAATTATTTTGATAATATTTCTTTGTTTAAAAAGTTAATATCTTGGAAAAATGTTTGCTTAACTATAAGTCCCAAATGACAGTTTTATGTGATTGATTCCCAGTCAGCAGAGCTGTCCACTCACATATCATTCAAATCATTATCTTTCACTACTTTATTTTCACTTTCTACATTTTACTTTATATAGGTTAAATAATGACTACAAAATTGTGGTGAAGTCTAATGGGAGGGATAGAGTGAAGGGTATTTTAGACATGATTGTGTTCTTTTTTTGTAGGGGGGGTACATAAACATAATTAACCTCAATCTCGCCCTTCTTTTAATGCCACAAGTACAGTTTTGAATTCGGTTTAAATGGCCTACATTCCTACAATAATGCAGCTGGTTTCTGCTTTCAACTTAGCCTCACATCACTGATCTATGCCCAGTTCTGATCAGCAACACTGTTAGCACTTTTGTTTGTCCACAGCGTTAAGGTCTTAGCCATATAAAATGTTTTATATATGAATTATGAATTAGCCATGTAAAACGTGCTGGCTGGACCAGTGAAGTGTGCATGCAGGAAATGTGCTTGTTTGTTACTGATTTTTTTTTGTTGCAGGATGCTAATTTAAATGATGTTCTCATGATGAGGTCCTTAAATGTATTTGGGCGTGATATAAAATAAATGTCTTCAAAATATATTCCACATACAGTGAGGGCTGTACTTCAATAGACAGTAACACATTTTTTATTTTAATTACCCCGCCCCACCCGAAGGGTGAGCGAAGGGGTGTTATTTTCGGTTCGGTTTGTTTCTGTGTTTGTACGTTAACACTCTAGCGGCAAAACTAATGGCCAGATTCACCCCAAATTCGGTATCGGGATTGCCACTGACCCAGAATAGATCGCTATTGAATTTCGTACAATTTGGTGAAAGTATGTGCGAGGGGCAGGGTTTGTTGTGCCTGGCAACACTTGTTTTTCTTTGTGATTTTGGTTCCATAAGCCAAATCAGTCACTGGATATGAATTGAACTGAACGTGGCGTGTTCATAAACGGAGGAGGCGACTGAGGGCAAAAAGTTCCAGAAAAAAGCGTGAGTTGAAGATGGCTGCCGTACAGGCCTGGCAGATCATCATCAAGGAAGATTCCCAGCGTCTGGTGATGTCTAGGTGTTGCAGACAGCAAGTAGTCATTGTCTGCAAAGGATATTCAATCAAACGTTAAAGTGTCCAATATTTTTTAACGCGCTCAAAAATTGGGGCTATGTACAAAAGGTGCTGTCATTTCTTAAAGGTTCATCCAATGAGTATGAAACACACTCCTGCACTTTACCCTCTTTTTCACTATATCTGCTCAAACTCTAGAGTACTGAGCTAATTTTTTTTTAATTATCACTGTCCAAAGAATTGTGCTGCTCACAGTATTTGTACTGAGAGACTTTAAAAACGCATATTTATTTGTAACCACTGGTATTTATAGATGGGTATATAACAAGCACTTTTATTAGTTAGGAATAATAGCATAGTGTGTTTTCAACACAAAATAAGCGGTGCCAGGCGCAACAAACCCCGCCCCTTGCACATACTTTCACCTACTTTTCCGAAATTCAATAGGCATCTATTCTGGGTCAATGGCAATCCCTATACAGAATTTGGGGTGAATCTGGCCATTAGTTTTGCCGCTAGAATGTTAACAAACAAACAAACACACAAACAAACCGAACCAAAAACAATAGCCCTTGCCCTCCCCCTTTGGGCGGAGCGGGGTAATTAGCGCTTCCTCTGTTTTTCAGCTTGTGGGTATCAAGCACTACAAGCAGGACCTCTCAACTTTTAAAACTGAATTACTCCTAAGGTTATTATCACACAGTAATCAATCAATTATGTACAACCCCAATTCCGAAATAGTCGGGACAAAGTGTAAATTGTGAATAAAATCAAAACGCAATGACTTTCAAGTCACACCAGCCAGTATTTTATTCACAACAGAACAGAGATAACATAGCAAATGTTGAAACTGAGAAATTTTACAATTTTATCCACAAAATGAGCTCATTTCAAATTTGATGGCTGCTACAGGTCTCAAAAAAGTTGGGACGGGGCCTGTTTACCATGGTGTAGCATCCCCTCTTCTTTTTAACGCAGAGTGGAGGCGTCTGGGCATTGAGGAGACAAGTTTCTTGAGTTTAGCCACTGGAATTTGATCCCACTCTTGTTTAATACGGGCTTCCAGCTGCTGGAGAGTTTTGGGTCTCCTTTGACGGACTTTTCGTTTAATTATGCACCAAATGTTCTCAATCAGTGAAAGATCAGGACTGTTGGCAGGCCAGTTCAGCACACGGACTCTTCTACTACGAAGCCATGCTGTTGTAATAGCTGCAGTATGTGGTTTTGCATTATCCTGCTGAAATACACAAGGCTTTCCCTGGAATAGATGTCGTCTGGAGGGGAGCATATGTTGCTCTAAAACCTTTATATACCTTTCAGCATTCATGGTGCTTTTTAAAACATGCAAGTGTCCCACACCATATGCACTAATGCATCCCCATACCATCAGAGATGCTGGCTTTTGAACTGAACGCTGATAACAGGAGGGGTGGTCTTTCTCCTCTTTAGCCCGGAGGACACAACGCCCATGATTTCCAACAAGAATATCAAATTTGGACTCGTCTGACCACAGGACACTTTGCCACTTTGCTACAGTCCATTTTAAATGAGCCTTGGCCCACAGAACACAGCGGCGCTTCTGGATCATGCTCAACAACGGCTTCCTTTTTGCATGATAGAGTTTTAGGTGGCATCTGTGGATGGCACGGCGGACTGTGTTTACAGACTGTGGTTTCTTGAAGTATTCCTGGGCCCATTTAGTAATGTCAATGACAGAATCATGCCGATGAGTGATGCAGTGGCGTCTGAGGGCCCAAAGATCACGGGCATCCAGTAAAGGTCTTTGGCCTTGTCCCTTATGCACAGAGATTTTTCCAGTTTCTCTGAATCTTTTGATGATATTATGCACTGTCGATGATGAGACCTTCAAAGCCTTTGCAATTTGACGTTGAGGAACATTGTTTTTGAAGTATTCCACAACATTTTTACGCAAGCCTTCACAGGTTGGAGAGCCTCTGGCCATCTTTACTTCTGAGAGACTCCGCCTCTCTAAGACATCCCTTTTATAGCCAATCATGTTACACACCTGATGCCAGTTAACTTAATTACTTGCTAAATATTCTTTCAGCTGATTCTCTTATATATTAATTGCTTTTTCAGCCCTTTTTTTGCCTGTGTCCCAACTTCTTTGAGACCTGTTGCAGCCAGAAAATTTGAAATGAGCTCAGTTTGTGTATAAAAATGTAATATGTCTCTGTTTCAACATTTGAAATGTTATCTATGTTCTATTGTAAATAACATATTGGCTCATGTGATCTGAAAGTCATTGCATTTTGATTTTATTCACAATTTACACTTTGTCCCAACTATTTCGGAATTGGGGTTGTATGTAATGTACAGAATCTAAGCTAAATGTACATGGGTAAATATTTGTGCTTTTTAAAATATTTTTTTTTATTTTAAGGTGTTTTTATTCCCCAAAACTGTTGTGAAAGTTATATATTCTGAAAGCACTTTTTGAGAACTACACTTTAATCAAAATTCTGACTTTGAAAAGTTAAATACAGCATTTTTGTAGCCTTTTTCTTTGAATCTCCTTCTCTGTAATTGTTAGGCAGTCAGAGGCTTGAGGCAGGCTGCTAGCAGGATAGGTCTGCAGAACAACAGGCCTCTATTCTGCTGGACTTTAATATTTTCTCATGAAAATTGTATGGTTAGAAAGCACTTTTTGAGAACTACATATTGATAAAAATTATAACTCTGAAATGTAAAAATAAGCAGATTTCTAACCTTTTTCTTGAATCTCCTTGTTTGTAATTGTTAGACCAGGGATACTCACTCTTTTCCAGAATGAACCGCAGTGGGTGCAGGCTTTCATTCTAACCATGCAGTTACACACCTGATTCTACTTATCAAGGGTCTATGGCAAAAGCTTTAAGGGTTGATTTGTAGAATCAGGTGTGCGACAGGTTGGATAGAGTGAAAGCTTGCACCCACTGTGGCTCATTCTGGAAAAGAGTGAGTATCCCTGTGTTAGGCAGTCAGACTTGAGGCAGGCTGCTAGCAGCAAATGCCCTAGAGTAGAGGCTGCTTGCTGCTGTCACTTCTCATAGCCTGTTACACATGTGTACCCAAAAAGCTGAAAAACAGTGTATCAGTCATTTTGGCGGTACAAATCACAGTCACACTTTCAGTATCAGGCATGTCCTCCATTGGCTCTAAGTATCGCATCACATGACCTTGGCATTGACGCCATCAGACCATTGATCTGAGCCTGAAGGATGGCTGGCCATTCTTCCTGAAGTACTGCAACAAGCTGCCTGTGCATGCATGAGCAAAAGTCGATCCCAAACCCTAACGCATCAGTTGATCACATCCCACAAATGTTCTACGGGGTTCAGGTCTGGAGAATATGCTGGCCATTGAAGAACATTGATATTGTGCTCGTCCAAAAACTCATGACAGTCTCTGGAAACATGCGGCCTTGCATTGTCCTGCATGAAGGTGTCCCCAGACTGCTGCACACGAGGAAGGACGTGAGGCTCCAGAATGGTGTCCCTGTAGATTTGGGCTGTAAGTGTGCCCTGTATGTGTACAGGTGGAGATCACCAGCCATGTCCAATAGCTCCCCACAACATGATGCCTCCCTCTCCAGAATGATCGACTTGCTGCACACAAGCATCCGCGCACCTCTCACCATGACGGCGGTACACACGTTGACGGCCATCGGCTCTGTGCAGATTGAAATGAGACTCATCGATCATTACAGCCACTGTGCTGTCGTGTCCAGTCGCGTCTGGCTGCACGTCTGGCCAGCATCAGTACCATTCCGGTATGGACTCGGTACGACTGCATGCCCTCTTCTCTCAGGCAACAGCGGACAGTTTGGGCACTGATCCTGGCATTGTGGCGCCCAGGAATTTCACGTACTGACTGCGCTGCTGTCCGGAAACGATCCGGCAGGTACAATACCCGGACATGGCCATCCTGGATTGCAGGGGTTACATGAGGCTGGCCAGTTCTTGGACAAATCACGAGATGGACCTGTTGCCTGGAATTGAGCCCACAGATGAGAAATTGTTGACTAGTTTGTTCCCAGGAGTTCTGCAACCCATCTTTGTTGTGTTCCAGCATCCCTATTTCTCTGTCAGAGATTTTGAGCAAGTTGTGGCATCTTTGCTTTTTCTCACAGAACAATCACTTCTCCCGTAAATTTATGGCTGAAAACCAAGGGATGGGAACTGCGTCAATCCTGACTTGCTGTCGAGACCTCTTGCCGCTCACTTGTTTGCCCATTACAGATTACTCACGAAAATCTCGCACACAAAAGCAAGCAATGAACTTTCACAGATAATAGCAGTTTGCATGAAATAACTCATTTTACCTGAAATCACCAACGCAGGCGAAAACCGACAGACTCAGTTGCAAGATTCAAAATATGCATTTTTAAAGTTGCTCAGTTTATATGTATTTATACGTTAGAATGCTCATTCAAATTTTCACTATTCTAGACCTTGTAAAGAAAATGAGATTGGCCCTTGCGGTCATTACACTGGTCATTTTCTCTATACATACTATTGTTATGGCCCTGGTATACCCATAGGTGGCCAGTCCTTGGTTTCAACTGTTTTAACTGAAATGAGCCCCGCCCTCCAGGGGGCCCCCAACTGACAGGCAAAAATTAGCATCCTAAACCTTAACTGTAATGCAGAGGCGCACCGGCAGGTGGGGCAAGATAGGCAAATGTTTGGGATCCCCGATGGCCACTCAGATTGGCACATGTTGCAATGACTCATAAAATCCTGATTAAGCCTCCTATGAAGGCATTATAGCACGCCCCCAGCTGGCACCTCCAGAGCCCCCTAGGTGGGGCCCCTTCTAGGAGTTGTGGCGAATGAGGAGAAAACACACTCTCCAACAGTGTTGCCGGATTGGGCGGTTTCCTGCCCAATTAGGCTGTTTTTATTTGGATTGTGCAGCAAAAATAACCTTGGGCAGGATGACACATTTTGGGCTTGTATTTCTGGTGCCGTATTCCATGAGAGCACACTGGATATTGATGAGTCCCTGTATTCTTTTTTTTTTTTTTTTTTTTGGCATCTCTAATCCCACCCGAATCTGGAATGTCCAATTGGGGAACTACTGTATGTACAAGGCTTTTCGCATATGCGGCCCGCTATTGCCAACTCAGGAGAGTGAGACAGCTCGCGGCTCTCCTCCGCAGCACGCGCCCGTCGCCACCGCTTCTTATGCACTCATTGGTTGAAACTTCGCAAGCCCAGAACAAGGGCGGAGGATTCCCGAACATTAACGAGCTTAGAATCTTCCTAACGAGCGCCCGTCTGGCCAACAGGAGGCGCCTGAGAACTTGATATTTACAATACCCTATCCCAGCGGACCCTTCCCAAATTTGCATCCCTGTAGCGCATTAGCCAATTGCGCGCTACTCTGAAAAGAGGTGCTGACCACTGCCGCCTGGTACAAGGCCGGGATTGAACCCACGCCGTGATAGTCACTTCTGTTTCGCAACGCGATGCTTTGAGTCCCTTTATTCTTAACTGCGTATTTTTTGTGAATGAGTTAATTGCATTTGTGTGAAGTACAGCTGAAAAAACACAACACTTGTTTTATAAGCTACTTAAATAGGGGGCAAGTTGGCTAGCTAGTTCGCTTTCAATGTTTTTTTTTTTCTCCTTAAGCATGTATCATCATTTAACTTGATGACCTCTGGTAACCATATATATAACCATAAGGCTATAACAGTCAATGCTGTGAACGGGGCATGCCGATTATCTTGCTTCTGACTGGCTAATGTTGGTTGCAATGGTGTTTTTTTTTCTCTCTCTCTCTCTCTCTCTCTCTCTCTCTGTTTGAATTTGTGCTTGTGCGAATGCATGTAGGCTATACATGCTAGCTCAGCCCTTTCAAGAGCTTCAGGTGTATTAACTACCCCAAAGAAACACAAGACATTCTTGTATGCATTCACTGATAGGACCTCAAGGCTAACTGTTAAAGGCTAACATAATGCTCTTAAATAAGTAATAAATTGATAAAATTGATAAATAACATAAGTTTAAGTAAGTGTTAAGTGATAAGTGTTATTTTGGGTGGTTTTTTAAGTTGGGCGGGTAATGACTGCATTTTGGGCTGGAAACCGTACAACCAATCTGGCAACACTGCTCTCCAATCTAACTCAATTCCAATGAAATATGTTAGTTGCAGAAAGTGAAAAGAGCCTATCCAGGCCCCTTTTCTTCAAATTCAAATTGTTGGAATTCTGACGTAAAAGAGCCCATTGATTACCCTCCTCGCACTAATACATGAATATTATTGGATATGCATTAGTTAATACGGGCCAATCAGAAGCATGGCTGAAGTCAGAGTTGGCTACCTGGCTACCTAGCTTGCATGATGTAGCTGGCTACAGACTACAAGTGGTTGGAGTTGCTGGTTTTCTCTGTCAGATATGCAAGCTGCATGAGGACTGAGCTGGCTGAGAAGTGTAGTAATTATTCATCATCTACAAATGATGGTAGCTAAAGAGCTATGGTAGCTACTACTCTGGGAATTTTGGAAATACAGTACGTACGTGAGCCAATGTTGCTAGCGCCTGGACTTATCAGTGCATAACATTAATGTTACACACTTTCCCGCATTTTAACATTGCATTAGCTAAATGTACTTTGGGCAAAAAAAAAATGCTCTTTCTTTCACATGACATTGCAATTGAATGAACACATTAATACGGTGAACACGCTCAAAAAAGTATTGATAGTTTTGTATACATCATCTTACCCATGGCTATGGCAAAGGCAGCCTCATTCACTGACAAAGAGGAGGCATATTGCATCACCTGCTGTTGTGTAATATTTGTAGCTACAATGCAAATTTGAATTTAGGTCTGGTAATACGAGCCATCTAGTCCTCCTAAATCTAGTCCCATCAAGTGACATTAAATTAATATTGGTGGGATGTCAAAGTTTGAATTACATCCACATTTTACTGTATCATTATCCTATTTATCAAACCTGCACATGTATATATATACAGTTGCAATCAAAATTATTCAATCCCCATTGCAAAATGGGTTTAATAGCAAAATTTACAAACTTTCAGCTGTTTGTGATAAACAGATTAAACAAGAGTATTTTAAATAGCTCAACACAACAAATATTACAAGTTGTTTCTCTAAATTTAACACAAAATTTCTTTTTTAATGACTAGAGGTTTTTTTTTGGCCCTTGTGCACCGTTTATTTATGTTTTGTAATAAATCCCTTTGTTTCGAGTTTCTGTCTCGCGAGTGGTGTTTCCCATCGCTGACTATTACACTTGGTAACTTTTGCAATGAACTATAATCCAAGCCAAGGGGAAATGAACAATAATTCTATTGATTGATTCTCGCAACTGAACAAATTACCATGTGGGTGCTAATTAGGAAACGTATATGTGAAAGCGTTTGGAGATGTAATGCACTTTGAAGCCTATATATGAAGACCACAATGGTAAAAATGATCTGTCACATTTTCACGTTGTGGAGAAATGGTGAATTAAAAATTCAAAACGATCTTAGAGACAAATATGCAAAAAATATAAAATATATAAAATATTAAAATAATATACATTATTATTATATATTATTATAAATATTATTATGATAAGTAATATATAAAATATACAAAAATGCTAAATTTGGACTCTGGTCGTTTTTTCTTTGTGGTCTTATACACTACAGGCCAAAAGTTTGGGGTCACCCTCAGATTGAAAAAAAAAAATCACACATCAACTGTTCTTTCCTTATTTTTTGCACATGAAATGACTGAAGTGCATTAAATATAGGAAGCCAATAGGTTTTGGGTGAATTCCAGACCTCAGACCACATTTTAAAGCTGTCTTGACTGATTGATCACTGACCACAATGTTTTATAATTGAGTTCCAATGCCTTTGTGTCACATGATTTTATGTCACTCGGACGTGAACAATTTTATGTAACAAGAAGGCATGCTGTATAAATGCCTTCCCCAAAACCAAGGGGTCACATTGCACTTGGTGCACCATTAAAAATCTGAGGGTGGCCCCAAACTTTTGGCCTGTAGTGTATGTCTTTCAATGTTCTTGAGAACCGTTCATCAGATCGCCTCTGAATTTGGTGGCCTGCTATCCAGAACAATAAATGGGTCTGGCTAACGGGAATTGATTGGATTTTTTCAATGTGGCACTGTCCATGATGCTGGAAGTGCACATAATGCATTCAAGAATTTTAAGTCAGAAAATAAGCCGTCGTTGATGCAAACAAACTTGAATCTTAAGGTTTTTTTCCCCTCTTATGTTTTTTAGGGCCCCACATGAGCTTCTGAAAGGTTCCCCAGATGCTTAAAGCAACACTGTGTAGTATTTGTCAGAATCGCTTGCGGTGTCCTTCTACAGTTGATAAACGGTATTGTCTGTAACACGTGTCGTAAAATCTGTCTACACGTGCATTTGTTGACAAGCCAACGACACCAGCGAACTTTCTGAAGCAGGACATGTAATATGCAATCCGATCAACTATGTCTTCAGACCAGGTAATGGAGACTTAAAAATCAGTCTAGCTCACGTAGATGGCGAAATCCACGCTACAACTATAATGACAATGATAATGGCAAACGACATTGTTGTGGTCACTTTCAGAACGATTTTATGCACGGTAAAAAAAGTGACCGCTAATCAAAATCCGTCGGAATTCACACGGCGTCGCGTTCATTCAACATGGCAGATGACATCGCAGAGAAAAAAGGGCTCTGACACAGCTGGAACGCACAACATCAATGTTCAAACAACAATATCGTTCCTCGTTCTTGCTCTGCTAAGAAGTGAGTGGACGTCGCTTACATGCACAGTCGCTGTTCGAATAGCCAGTCTCTTTGTAGAGTCCGACCACAAAGTCGTCATGCACAGAACCGATTAGCTTGTGCAATACAACAGGAGGGCGGCGGGGAGTTGACAGAAAATCCCTGAAACGACATAAGTGCATGCCAACCCAGATCATTACCTTATCCTTCTGAAATAAAACACGACAAATCTTCTACCTTTAGTACTCTATACGGGAGTGAAGTACACGTTTATGATCAAACATTTAGCAATGTTTGCCAGATAGCGATAGCATGACAACTAGCTAGCATGTCAGATATCAGCTAGCTTGATAAATCACTGTAGACAATTATTTGACTGAGCATAAACGGGGTACTAGATGATTTCAATGACACAGCCTGACACAAAGCAAGTTCAAACACACTAGAACTAGATCTAGAATGAAGGATTTAGGTAACAATTTGTACTTACTTGTCAAGCAAGTAACAACGCCAGGTTGCCATCGGGTGGACATCCTTCCTCCTCTTTCAGCTCTTGCCAGCGAGTGAAAGCCAGTCCAATGTTGACCCTAGTCCTGGCTCTTATTTTATTGCTTTCTCGTTTTCTCTTAAATGTCTCCTCGGACAACACCTTTACCTTCATCGGTTTCCTCGCCGCTTCAGCCATTCCAACCACTTCCGACTCTGCTTCATTCTACATTCGCTCGCTGGTCTTGAGAAACGTGGGGGAGGGGGATTGTGTGACGTGTGCCGTAAAGCAGTGAGTAAGTTTTGTAGTTCTTGTTGGGCCTGGGTTCCTACCCGAAACCTGAAGTTACATGGTGCCAGTGAAGGCGATGCAGGCGCGATCGAGCCATGACAAAGGTGTCATTCAACCTATTGTGAGTTGTTGTATCACCAGAATGATCTTGGAAATATAGTTTGAGAGTGAAAAAACTAAATAGTGTTGCTTTAAGGTCACCACTGGGCTTACTTACCGAGTGCGTGTTATGTGACAGCTTGTGGAAATGACATCTGATGTGAATTTCATCATCAGCTGAGTCTGCGCAAACTGTCCACGTAAAGCCTGGATTTTGAGATTGTGCAGATGAGTGCGCGAGGGGTGCATAGACTCACGGCCGGATACACCAAAATGGAGGATACTTTATGATATGCAGACGCTCAACTGTGTCCGCACTGAGTGAGAGCCCACGCTCTAAAACCTACCGAGGCCTTTATTCCTGAGACACAAATGGGTTAACTCTCATGCTCCATTTGTCATTGGTTTTATTTTAGGTGACGTACTGATGTTTTATTTCACATTTTGCTAATCATGTTTATATTTTCTCCCTTGAACTGGAAAAAAGTATATACTGTCAAAACTGATTTGATAACAAACTCATCAGTGATATGGTTAGAGTTATGGAGATCCCTCAGGTAAAACTATCACATTAGGCACAATAACAAACTCATCAGTGATATAGTTAGAGATATTGAGATCCCTCAGGTAAAACTATCACATTAAGCATAATTAAGAGGATGCGGCCTCTGGGCAGGCATTGCTGAAAGATTATTCAAGGTATTTTCACAAGCTTTCTCATTTTTAGCCTATGGCTCTCTGTTGATTAAAAAATCCTGTGATTTTATGCGTCCTAGCAGTGTATAAGGATTGTCAACCATGCTGTAGAGGCCGTCTTGGGATAAAGGCTTTAGCTGATCTAATTAAACACTTCCTGTAATGCGTACACAATTTAGATATAAAGTAATTGTGGTTGGCATTATGGGCCCTTTTAATTTAAGAATTTAAGAAATCCCTTCTCAAATCAAGCCTCACTCCTTAAGCAATGTACAACGTAATGTTTAATAGAAGACTCCAGGACTCCTACTTGCATTAAGCATTTAGATTTTATGCTCGATACGCTCTCGTTAATCTCCTTCTGCTCTTTGCTTACATTCATTAACACGCCCCCCCCATTTTACTCCACATTTAATATTGGACCCTTAAATTAGCACAAATAAGCTATAACAGGACTCCTGGTCAATACCCTGTTATCGACGATATCCTTTGTTTAGTTTTTTGGGGAAGGGAAGAAAGAGATAAGCCATCTCCCTTAAGCTAATTAACTTTTCTTTTTATCACAAAACTCAATTACGAAATAATGTCAAGCCTGAAGCGCGGGAGGTGTAGAAATATTGCACCAGAAATGATAGTGATGAAGTGGACGAATGCTGGAAAGGGAGAGGAAAAAAAGTGTCCTTTTTAAGAAACTGGTAAGTTTGTGTCACATGATGGAAGAGTAGAAGAAGAGATCTCAATGCAAAGTATGTAACTCGCGGTGCTTTGCCTCCTTCTGAGGAGCTGATAAGAAAGATTTATGGTGTTTTTCTATTGCCTGGCAGACCATCGGCACTCCAGCGGGTCAAATGTGACCGCAATCTCAGCCGTCTTTACCCCGGCGAAGGTGACAAAGCAAAAGGACGAGGTGTTCTGTTGGCGAAATAACGGTGCTGCCCAGATAGCAACGAGAAGAAAGAAACAAGCCGCCAAAACTATTAATGGCATCGCTGGTGGAAAAAAAAAACGGGTTAGGGCTATGAAAACAAGACAAGCAATGGTGTAACAATTACAATTGACTGGTATCTGCATGAGAAATGTTTTGCACCTCCTTTCATTAAGCACCAGTTTCTGAGGTGAAGTGTGGGCCTGTTCATTGAGTACGTCATTGTGGGAAAGGATAACTGAAAAAATAATAATAATAATTCGGCTCAAAAAATCAAGGGAGTACTTAATCATCATGGTATACACCAAGTCAGTTAAACTTAAAAGATATTTATCTGTCCATTCAGGATTCACGAGTGATTGTTAATCAATTTCACCTGCTTCGGTCAAATAAAATCGACAGCAGCTGCGGTGGAGAGGCAAAAGCGAGACAACCTGCAAAGAGGGAACGCTTGTGCATGTAGTGCTCACAGACAATCGCTCGCTCCTGATCCTTCCTGGCAGATTATTCTCGAGTTTCGTGTTCTGCTTGTGTCCTTGTCACAACTAGAAGCATCAGGTGGCACCTACAGACCAATCAGGTTATCCAGCTGCTCCAGGATGACACATCCATACATGCAGCTGCAAGAAGGTCTGCTGTGTCTCCCAGCACAGTCTCAAGAGCATGGAGGAGATACCAGGAGACCGGCCGTTTCCCAAGGAGAGCTGGAGAGGGCCAGAGAAGGGCATCAGCCCTGCAGCAGGACCAGGCACAGGCTGGGGTGTGCTATAGCCCCGTCACAAATCTACATAAACCCAGTTAAGCCCCCTCAAGTATTTTTTTTAAATTAATTAATTAGTTTATTTATTTGAATAAAGGAATATGTGAAAGGTAATTACTTGCCATTCTGTTCCCAGTCTGATTGCTAGCGGTGTGCTCGTGTTGTGCGGTTTGTGTGCGTGTGTGTGTGTGTGTGTGTGTGGGGGGAGGGGGCTACTGTCTGCGCTTGCACGTCACGTCAGACTGCGAATATTTTTCTGCGGGTCTGTTGGTACCATTGCGTACATCAGCCAATCACAGATCGGCTGTACTCGTCAGCCAATCACAGCTCGGCTGTACTCGTGCATCGATGAGAATGGCAACGCATTCGACACTGTCTGCTGAGTTGTGCACGTGGCAAATTTGTAAATGCTCGTCTGACAATAACGATGTAAGTGTTCCACAGAAGGCGAAATTACACTAGTACACTAGCTGGTCTGCTGCAGAAGTCCAATAGCGTATTTATTACGCCTTGGCTTCGGTGACTAATACTGCAGATCGGAGAGCAAATTTCAGACTGTGTTTCCATTACCAGTTTTTTTTTATGTCGCTATTTAGATTTTGCGCATTTCTAAGGGTATAAATGGAAACGCACCTTGAGAGTGAGGACGATGTCCGATGTTATTAGTCCAAAAATCACAGTCTGCTTCGTGACCGTAGACTGTTCGTGACACAGACCCCTATTTGAGGCATTGCGCTGATAAGCATATGGTCGTCGCTGGAGTACATTGGGGAGGCGTTACCAGTTAGTTTCTGAATCAGTATTTTGAACATTTGCTGCAATCGACAAAATACAATTCTGCTGACCGCTGGCAAATTATTGGAACCTCAAAGAAAACGGACTATAAATCTATAACAACCGCAGCTTATCTCATCTTTATCGTACTCTAATGAAAATAAATCATCTTGCATTCGGACCAACCACCGATTTCATACATGAATATAGATATTCATTAAAAAAATAGCTAGAATATTGAACTTCCGCAGCAGACCTGTTAGTTTACTTGTAATTTCGCGTATTGTGGAGCACTTACATAGTTTTTGTCAGACGAGCATTTAAAAATTTGCTGCAGGCACAACTCAGCGGACAGTGACAAGGTCAAATGCATTGCCATTCTCATCGATGCAAGAGTACATTTTGAATGTTTTGTGGTGTTATTAACTGTGGCTCAGATGGTGCTTTCCGGTGCTGAAGTCTTTCACCTTTGTGCGTGAAAGACGTTTTTGCCTTGTGGTCGCTTGTATTAGGCTTATAGCTATTTTGTCGAAAATTCTTTGGGCAAATTTAATCAAAAACTACATTTATATCAAATGTGCTTTTTGCACCATTATTTGCTTTCATTGAAAAAACAAGAATGGTCTAATAAAATATTCAAAATAACTCTGAAGTCACGAATATCCACTGTTTTCTTAGCACCCTAAGTTTTGGTCAAACCCCCCATTAGCACCGGGAGAGAAAATCCTGGCGCCCTGCCTGAGCAGGTCTGTATCTGCTCCTCGGTGTGGGAAGGAATAGGAGCACTACCAGAGCCCTACAAAATGATCTCCAGCAGGATACTGGTGCGCATGTTTCTGACCAAACTGTCAGAGACAGAGTCCATGTGGGCAGCATGAGGGCCCGACGTCCTCTAGTGGGACTTCTGCTCACAGCCCAGCGCCGTGCAGCTCACCAAAATTGGCAGATCTGCCATTGGCGTCCCGTTCTCTTCACAGATGAGAGCAGGTTCACACTGAGCACGTGTGACGGGTGTGAAAGAGTCTGGAGACGCCGTGATGAACGTTATGCTGCCTGCAACACCAGCCAGCACAACCTATTTGGCAATGGGTCACTGATGGTCTGGGAAGGCAAATCCTTGGAGGGTCACACAGACCTCCATGTCATAGCCAGCGGTGCCCTGACAGCTGTCAGGTACTGGGATGAAATCCGTAGAGCGACGGTCAGAGCTTATGCTGGTGCAGCGGGTCCTGAGTTCCCCCTGGTGCAGGGCAGTGCCCGGCCTCATGCGGACAGAGAGTGTAGGCAGTGCCTGGATGACAAAAGCAGTGAAACCATTAACTGGCCTTCTGGTTCACCTGACCTAAATCCAATTGAGCACCTGTGGGACGTTATGTATCAGCGCATCTGATGCCGCCCAGTACCGCCACAAACTGTGCAGCAGCTCACTGATGCCCTGATCCAGGTCTGGGAGGAGGTCCGCCGGGACGTCATCCGCTGACCGTCAGGAGCTGCTCAGACGGCATCGGGAGTGAGTACAGGCACGGGGGCCGTACACACTACTGAGGCACATTGTGATTTGCTGCGATAAAATTTACGCAAGTTGGATAAGCCTGTGATTTAAATTTTTTACTTTCATTTTCGGGGGTGATTTTGAATCCAGCCCTTTATGGGTTGATGATTTTGGTTTCCATTGACCATTGTTACGACATTTTGCTCTTAACAAATTACACAGTGTACATCAGTAAAGATTTTCAATGTGAATAATTCATTCATCAAGATCTAATATGTGATTTAAGTGTTCCCTAATTTAGTTCTACTTTACTATTCCATAATTACAGAAAAGTTTTGGGTAAAATGGGCTGTCGGGTGGCAGAATTACCTGAATGGTGAAGAAGGGCTTTCACTGCTGCTGTAGTGGCTGGACTGGAGTTGAATGGCCTTAGCGATGCTCCAAAGCTGTAGTAGAAGCCTCCTCAGATTTAACAACAGCAAGGGGTGGGGCTTCATAGCAATGATTTTTTTTTGTAGTTCATTTCACATTCACATGCAAATTCATAATTCACATGCAGTACATTGCCTAAAGGGTGTGAATCTGCTGCGGTTCGGAGTCAGCAGAGGATGAGTGTAATTTCCGCAATAAGTGCTGAGAGTAATGCCCTGGTTGTGTGTGTGTGTGTGTGTGTGTGTGTGTGTGTGTGCATGTGCGTGCGTGTGTGTGTGTGTGTGTGCGTGTGTGCGTGTGTGTGTGTGTATGGGGTGGGGGGTCCTGAACAAGCATTTTCCCATTTTCATTTCACCCATCGTCCCCTTACCCGGGGATCTTCTGTAGTACATTGTCCACAAGTCGCCATTTCCCAGCTCCCTGCCCCGAGGCACTGCTGATGGACCGGGGTTAAAACACAGCGGTCGCATTAATGCACCTTATCTATATTTTAATAGCGCTGCTGTGCTTTTAATGAAGAAATGAGGCCGCGCTTGCAATTCACGAGGACTCTTAGATCATTATGTACTTGGAGAGCCCAGGGTGCTCAAAGAGGCAGCTTGTGAGAGAGCAAGTGACAGGCTTAGTATCCGCCTGAGATAAAAAAAAAAACGGCATCTTAAGTTGCTGTTATTAAAGACACTTGATTATATTTCTTTGCATATCTGAGTAGATTATATTGGTTGTTGAAACCTTACAGGGTGGAGTTTGCCGTATTTCAGATTAACCTCTCAAGCCTGAACGCCCCTGGTACTGGGGACGTTCAATGAACATCATAAATACAGCATGTTTCCTAATAGCAAGATCATCATGCGGCATATCCTCTTAACGGGAAGAAACTCAGTGAAAAGCTCGTGTTGAACATTTTTATCTCAACCAAACACAATTCAAGCACCAAGCAAGTAAATAAGCATGTAGCATAACATAAATAATTTCAGTGCTCTATCGCTACCATTTCTACTGACCAATCAGTGGGCTGCAGTGTTGTCACATCACATTTTAGAACCTCCTAGTACCCGGTCGGCTTTTTTTTGGAACCCCAGGAGAGCAGGTACCAGAAAAGGTGGTACCAGGTACCAGGTACTTTTTCCTAATCAAAAAGCAATAAAGGGGAATAAAGTAGAGCAGAGTAGAGTAGAGTAGAGCCGGTACTACTACTAGTGGAAATGGGGCATTAGTGGCTCAGACATTGCGCACAGGCCCGGGTGACCTGGGTTCCATTCCCACTGAAGTTGCACTGTAGCATAGTTCTGATAAAAATAATTGCTGGGGTGTCTTTTGTTTTTACTTTTTACCATTTTTACCTTATCCTTGTATATATACTTTTGTTTATTTGCTTGTTTTATTGAAAATAAATCTGCTCCAGTGGAGACAAACTTCATTTCCTTTGTATGCATTTTATTCAAATTGGAAAATGTATACAAGGTTGGTTACTAGAAAAAATAACTAAAAATAATTTTTAAAAAAAGATTATCTAATTAGATGGAATCTATTCCTGTAGTGACATATAAGTGAAATTAAATTAGTTTTACAGTTTGGTAGCTGAGAAACTTCCAAAGGCACACAGTGCCGAAAAAGGTGCCAAAGAAGCCAATTTGGAGTTGCCTCCCTGACATTCCTGAACTCAAACCTCTCTAATTTTGCTCTGATTTACTTGACTACAATAAACTTTGGCACATATAATAGTGAGAGTCTGTGCTGTGGTTTTTTAGAGATTTCAGACAGCAACTAAAAAGTTCAAAAGGGATAAAAATAAAATTTTGATAGGCGGAAATGAGATCTTTCATTTATGCTCTGTTCCATCTTCATTTACTCTGACTCACTGACATATACACTGATTTTTACACCATGACAGAAATCCCCAAGGTGTTGACTTTATTATGATACCAAGATGATTCAAATGGACCTAGTAGTTGCAGAGATATATCTATTTCATTTTGGGCATGTCATTTTCGAGACAGAGGCTCAGGGCTGAAGAGGTTTAACATTATCTGTAGAGGTCAATTAGACATCCTCCTCAGAGTGACCTGAGAGCTCCATCAGTGGGACTGTCTGATGCCATCCATTGGGTTCCTTACTCAATGGTTGATCAGAGAGGAGAGAAGTTCCACCCATGTCCTGAAATCATCCCGCTGTTCCTTCTGGTGAAGTCCTCCAAACCACTCATTTCTGTTAATAGTTTAGAATTGGAATTGAAGTAGTTGCATTAGTAAATGAAACCTCTGAAAAAGTAGCAATCAGAAAAGATTTGAGGAAAAGAGAAATTAAGATTGACCCGAGAAAGTCTGTAGTCCATCTGTCTCAATACTGGGTGGAACCTTTGTGCTTTCTGGGAGGCCAGGGTTTCGGTGCAGAGGTTTGTAATCCAATCCCAAACCAATCCCTGTCTGAACGGATGTAAACAGATAAAGAGGAAAGACTTTCCTCTCTTTTTTACAGGAAAACTTTAGAAATTAAGAAACGAAAGCCTTTAAATGAAATACTGTGAGATGTCTGCAGTGGATTGGCAATCTTCAAAGTGTGTGTTCCTGCCCAACACCCACTGCAGCCTGGGACAGCCCCTGACTGCCCTCCTGTGAGCCAGGCTGGGAATTAAAGAGTTAGAAAGTGGAGGACGGGCTGATGTTTCCTGCGTTCCTCTGGCACACTGCCGACTGACTGGTGGCTGAGGAAATCACAGACCATTCATCACTTCATCACTAGAATGTGGAAAAGGACTAAATTTGCTTTCAGTCACAATTTGCATAGAAAATTTCCTCAATTCCATTGATCCATTAACTATGTGTTTTCTCCAGGGAGAAAGAATCAGTGCGACCCTGCTGTCTACAGTGCATGTCAGTGAGATGCTGTTGTTATCTACAGTGGACTAGTGTAGAAACCCTTGAGCAGGTAAAATGAGATGAGGGGATCAATACTGTTTATGAATTTAAAATGTCCTCATAACCAGCAAAGCATCCTCACTGCTGCTGCAGACAGGCTTCACAGTTATTGTCATGATTGCTTTGCATTTCACAAACATATCTTCCCTCAGCATTTGATTGATGTCTGAATAAAGCACGATTTGCCGCATCCAGGTCAGTTCGCCACTAAGCTCCTTCAACTGACCATCAGATGACATTTGGAGAGTTAATTTGAGATTAAATTATCTTTTTGGGCTCAAAGTGCTCTCGATTAGCAGGATAGAGAAATGGCCAAAACACCATTTATGCATTTGTTTCAAAGCAACATTCCAATGTCCCAAATTGAAAATATAATTGTGACTGTGACATCCCCCCAACATGCTGCAGCAAGGTGAAAGTTGTCATTGTTTCAGACCGAGTCCGCAGCAGTGGCGGCTGATGAACTGGCGATAGGGGAGGCTGAAACCCATCCCTTAAAATTAATGATTGGTCATGACCTGTTTTCAATCATTCATTTTAAATCACCATTTCAGAAACTCTGAAAACTCTCAACATTATGAGGTGTGGGTCAGTTTTCATGAATGACGCATACCTGTTAACTCTCACGCATTCGATGTGAGTTTTAGTGGCATATTTACGTTCCCCTGCTGTAGTCACCAATTATTCAATCAACGCGTATGTAAGAGATTCTCGCACAGAATTGAAGTCCTTGAGCATGGAGGTTTATCAGTTTCACATGCGTTATGATGGATTTACTGCTAGTAGTGTAATATGTAAACCGATGATGACGCTAGACTTATCACGCTTGTCTTTACTCAGGGGTTGGAAGCAATGCATGTGTTTCATGATCGTTTAAATTGTTTAAATGAAATAAGAGCATTGGAAGCAATGAAATTGGATAAAGATATTTCAAATTACCTTATTTTCTTTAAACAATAAAAGCCACGCAAAGTCAGATGATGCTTTTTTAATCTGGGCCACAGTCTTTGCAACAATATTCAGATTGATAAGATTATCCATAATCATTGCATTCAGATAATGGAGATTCAGTGAAAGTATTCAAATTTGGGGAATGCTCAAGTAGCTGGCGAGCTAGTGGTTGATCTTACCATACAAGAGAGCCAACAAGGGAAGTGGCTTATTTTTTATTTAAGGAAGGAAATTGGCATATTTGGGAAGAAAGACTTTTGTTCGAAAGCACTTGCAATTAGCATAATTCTGGAGTTGTGTCTCATGAATTTAGTGAGATCCACTAATAGCCTTGGACAAGTGTGTATACATTTGATATTAAACAAAAGTAATCATATTTTTTGTCTGTCTGTAAGATGAAAATAAATAAAAACGTTAGTCGCAGAGCAATTCAAATATATTACACTTTTATGTCTAGTATATAAAGGATCGCACACGAGTGGGCATGTCATATGAAATTTATGAAAGGACTTTTGTAAATTTTGTGTTTGTTGCAAACTTTAGCAGGCAAAAAACCCAACGTTTACTCAACAAGTTTCATAACTTTCTTATGAAATGACCAAGACTATAAGATTCTGTTTATCGTATAACTGAGTTTTGTAAATCAATAGAAAAGAAATGTAATTTCTGTTAGCATTAGTTATGTTAGCACATATGTTCCATTAGTTATGTTTTAGCATTGAGCTAATGCTTTCGCTCCACTAACTTAGTCACTGAGTCACAGACGTTTGCTTTTGAACTAGTTGCAGTTGGTAAATTCAGTCAACTGAGTAGTTAGCTAACGTTAGCTTGCCAGCTAACAAACTACAGTTACAGAATGATTATGATAAAGAACTGCGTGCTAGCTAGTTGGCCAGCTAAATAATGTTAAATTGGTTATGTAAGTGGCGCTTAGCTAGCTTGTTGCAGTGCTGAGCCATACCGCTTTAACCAACGTTACTCTTGGTATTCAGTGTGGCTAAATATTAACAGTGTGACATAACGAAGGGCGATTTTTTCCCCCAAGCTCTCTGCCAATGAAATTTTTGCTGAAGTGATATGTACCTAGGGTGATATCACAAATATATCATGAGCCGGTTATGGGAAAAGTACTACAGTTAAGATATTTATTGTACAATAAAACATACAAATAAAAAACAAGAATAAGTCTTCCTTTCTGGATAAATTGCCCTTCCACTGTTAAAATTGACTGAATTTAACAGTTATATTAACGCATTGTCTCCTTTTTATTTTAACTGTAAGTAGAGTCCTGCGCGCATTTAACTGTGGTTTACAGTTAACATTCACGGAACCTCTGTTATAAACTGATTGTAAAACTACAGTTAAAATAACCGACAAAAACGCTGCCAGTTAAAATAACTGGGAAAAACAGTGCCAGTTTATAACAGTGTAGAGTCGTCCACCAGGTTTGACAGTTCAGCTGAGTGAGATGGTCACATGCTCTCTGCAGCTTGCGAAGGCTTTGACCCTTTGGCCCAAAAAAATAATGATAAACTGAAAATGCCAACTGGCTTCGAACAAAGTTATAGAAAAAACCCAAATGTGGTCATTTTAGCACAGCAATGTGCTGCCGGCCAATTTGGAGGGATCGGAGAAAAAAAGCTTGGATGATGATGGGAAAGGAAACTCCTGAGGCATGCTGGAGTGTTCTGGCACCTGGTCACGGGGGAAACAGTCCAGCCCGACGGAATGGATTTGCCCATTTCCCCATCCATAATTTTAATGGTGTGTGATTGTTTATGACCTTGTATTACATCTGTTTCCCACCTTGCTGCTTCTTATTGATAATGTACAACCAATGCTGGGAATAGGAGCTCCGCATCGATTTACTTGCCTGTGCTTATCCTTTGTAAATAGCTATTCTCACCAATCAATGCTGAGTTAGAGGGGGTTTAAGTCCCTGGCCACTTTTTTTGCTTTGTAGACTCTGAAAGAAACCCTCGCAGCGTCGAAATGCCAGTCTGACAATTTCATTAAAATTTGCCATATGCAGTGACAGCTGAGTGCTTTTTTCCTGGGCGCAGGCCTTTCGCTCTCTCTATTTTGACTTTGCCTGCTTTTATTCAGTCTGACACTATTTACGGAAATGTCCAGAACCACCTAAACGCCAGTCAGCTTTTCTATCAGACAAGTGGATGCGAAAACTGAAAATTCAGCCAATTCCGCTGCAGATGCCAAAGCTGGCAAAATGACTGGTCACTTCAGGATACGGGCAGCTCTGTTCCAGAGACAGCCTGTCCTCTCTCGTCACACTGGAAATTAATTCCATAAAGGCATAGAAGTTTAGGACCCACCCAGAACTAAACGTCAGAATGCAGTTGCCATGGAATGGCAGTGCGATGACTTTGAAAAGCATTCCAGTGACAATATGCAAACATCACATGCCAGCAGGATGCGGATTCACGATCAAGGTCAGCTCACAAGCCATTGCTTGTCCAGGGAAAATGCGGCAAAAAAATTAACCTTAAGTTGTTTGAATCTTCATGCATTCAGAACATACATATTTGCATAATGTTGACATTATTTGTCATCTGCAAATGACCATTTATTGTCCCTTTCACTGAATTGCAAAGACAGACTTAATTTAATAAAGGAATAAGCCCCTTGAAGCAGTGGGTTGCAGTGATTTTATAACGGCAGAGGGGCGTTCCGACACCTTTGATCACTCTAAACGTCCACGGGAACGCTTAGATGATATTACTGGTTTTTTCCGTTGTCGCAACTGCACTTCATGCAGCAATGTCCGGAAGTGTGATTCCTTCACCAGTTTCTCTACTGGTAAAAAATATGGAATAAGAAAATTCATTACCTGTAACTCTGTCAATGTTATCTATTTGGTGTATTGTCCATGTGGCCTGCAATATACTGGCTGCACGCGCAGACAGCTTAGGGTCCGCATCAATGAACATCGTAGCGCAATTAATAGAAAGGACCCTAAGTCACCGGTTGCGCGACACTTTACTGAAGCTAACCACCCAGCGTCTGACTTAAGGTTTATGGGCATCGACAGAGTTTTTTCCACCCGCAGGAGGAGTTGCACTGCACAGGCTCTTCTCCAGTGCGAAGCGCAGTGGATATTTTATTTAAGAACTCTGCACCCAAAAGGTTTAAATGATGAATTTGATTTAACATGTTTTCTGTAGGTCCATATTGTTCTTGCACACTGGTATTGGTTTCTGGTACGATTATCTTAAATTCTCATTAATACTCTCCATGTCTGCATATGTACCACTACATTGTATATAATCTATTTATTTATTTACTTTTTCCTTTTTTTTCTTTTCTGATCAATTTTTCATTATTGTATATTTATCTAGACCATTGTCTGTTAACCACCACCAGGTGGATGGTGCCCTCTAAAATGTCAGGACAACACTCCAACCTAACTAGGCTGTTTGATTGACAAGTCTGCCGTCAACTAGACACAGTCTATATAAGGGCGTCTCTCCCCATTTTCTGTTTGCACTGAGGATGGTCTGATTGTGACCAAAACGTTTTTGCACTGCACGCACTTTGGTAGCACTTTGCACTTTCTGATGTAATAAAACCTAATCATTTTTTGTATTGGCTATTTTGGTGTGCGAGTTTCTTTTGATTGATGGACTGATTACGCTCTTGGAACCTACGCACCCACCAGGCCTGGAGTCTTTGGCGCGACACCCTATTTGCTTAATACCCTACACATAGCCCATAAAATAAACACACAAGAAAAAAAAATCAACAATTTATCGCTAATACTGAAATAGCGAGCTAGTTAGCAACGTAGCTAGCAAGCTACCGTGATATCGAAATCTATAATGCTATAGCTAGCTAGGTAGATAGCCAACTGGTTAGCGGGTTAAAAGGCTAAACTTCGCTAACACTGAAATAGCGAGCTAAAAGTCTTGAAACAAACGTAACCTAACGAGTCAGTTGAGCACAGAGTAGTTGGTTGCTAGGCCAGGCGCGCAGGGATATTTTGTGCTGCAGTCTGCCTCAGAATACAGTGGGTTACAGTGATTTTATACCGGCATGGAACGCGGCTCAGCCAATCACATTTAAGCATAGGAAGCGCCTGTTTTATAATTATCTTTAATTTATTGAGGGCTGGACTGTATATTCAGGCAGAATTGCAATCAGAGGTGGGTAGTACATGGATCAGATAGGAAAAGTGCTGCAATGCGTTTCTTCCAACTTATGAACCCCGGCTGCTGTTTTAACATAAACCCTGAAGCACTAGTCGCTATAGCCGCGATAACAATAATCGTAATGGCTGCTGATCGCGGCTAATGCCGTGAGGAAGTTTCCAGCCACAACTGCTAGTTGTGGCAAAAGATGTTTTGGGGGGTAGGTGTGTTTCACCATACCAATCAGATTTTAGTATTCATGCAGCCACGTCAGGGATTGGTTGCTAGGGGTGTGCATTGTAACCATTTCTCTGTACTATATAGCCATCCTATGAATGAACCATTACAATATTCTTGTTTCGTGGACTTTGACCATGCATTGCTTCACAATGCCGGTGTTTGAGAACTTGTCAAGTTATGGAAGTGAGTTGAACAATGAAAATGCTGATTATCTAGATACATCGTTTGCTGAAAGTGATGGTGAAAATGAAGCTGACTTTCTTGGCCTTGAGGAGCAAGAAATTCAAATCTGATCGATTCAGTGCTGAAGTGTCCCATGAGGGAAATATTTTGAGCAGCGTGTTGGTATTTTATTTTTAAAAAAAATTAGCACTTAAAGGGTGAATAATTCAACCTCCTGACTGAAAAAAAAAAAAAAAAATGTGCTGATTGTGGTTGCTACAAAACTTTGAGAAAGACTTTGACTTTAGACTTTTTACACCTCTGACTGTAAAATAATTCATTAAAAAATTTGAGCAGAAAAAAGCATGTTTAATGGGATTGGTGAATTCCAATCCCATCAAACATCCCTTCATACCTGCAAGAGATCATCATCCCTTACACACCTGTTCGGCGACAGCATCCCCTGCCCTGGGTCAGAAAGCTGGTCGCTCTACCAGATCACTCAGCTTCTCCCATCCTGCTCCCCAGTGGTGGAATGACCTTCCCACCTCTGTACGAACTGCTCCATCCCTTCCGCTCTTCCGCTGTAACCTAAAGACTCACTTGTTTAGACAGTATTTGAACTGAACCCCCCCGCTTTATTTTAAAAAAAAAAATCTTCCTGCTCTGTTTGTTTCCATTTGCTTCGCTTTTCTTTTCTCTGCATGCTACTGCCTTCTATATAGTCTCTGCTCTACATGTTCATGACTTCAGGTGACTAGTGCTCCATATGAATTGTACCTTGTCCAGTCTGTTGGGCTGCAGCGTCAGTGACCTTACTGTATGCACTTGCTGTAAGTCGCTTTGGGTAAATGTATCCACTAAATAAATGTAATGTAAATGTTATCCAGTATTGAACAGGAGAATCCGCCTCTGTTCAGGGAAAGCCAGCTGTATGATTACACTCCGCTCTCCGCTGCTGCAGCACCACCGCTTACGCTCCATTACAGTACGGACAGTCAGGGGTCAGAGCCTGTTAATCTGATGCATTATGTCAGTAGCATTACTCCTGCTTACTGCTTCAGGGAAAGAGTAACACTGCAACTCTCTATAATTCACTCATCCTGTGTGTGCTGTCGCAGCCTTTATTAAGGGCATGGGCTCTCGTCTTTCTCTCTCTCTCCTTCTCTCTATTGCTCATGCACTCACTCTCTCACTCTCTCCATCCCTCAATCTCTTTTGAAAGTGTGCGTAATGGATCGCCCCGCTGTGATAACGAGGTTCCTGCCTCAGGAGCGTGGGCGAATCTCGGGCTAATAGTCAGAGCAATGACCCGTGCAGTTGGATAGTTACGGCTGCGTTTCTTTCTTTGCTTTTCTTCTCTTACACTCTCTTACTTTTTTCTCATTTGCCGTCTGACTGGGGTCAAATATTTTATTTTAAGGATGTTTTGCCCTTTACATGCCAAAAATTCCATGGTGTTTTTGGCCAAGGTCTCATTATCAGCCATTATTTATGCAATGATATTGATCTTTGAGCCATTTCTCGACAGCCATGTTCTGATGGTGATGTCAATGACCAAAAATTCAGTAGATAATGAACTGAAATGTGTGTCATTTGTATGTGTAATTCAGCCTTGGACCCGCACACAACACAGAATAACAGAGTACTCAAATACTGTTTATCCCACTGCAAATATGACTCTGATTTTAAACAGGATAGGGACGAGCATTAAATATTAATTCTGCTCACAAACTGCAGCAATATTTGTCTTTTTTGTTTTTTTCCATGCCATGTCCAGTGGATAGACTGATATTGCATTCATAAACTATTAATATCACTCTTTTTTCAGTTTTCCATGCAATGAACACAACATAATTCAAAGGCGGAGAGCAGGTATTACGGCTGTCTACAACTCAAGCCTTTAAACAGTTGTTTTTTCTCTTTTTTTTTTGCTGGTAATCTGTGTGGCATTCATCAGCACGGTTCCTCTGATAGACATGTCTGGAGAGAGAGTTTGCCTGATATCTCTGAGGGCCTTCAAAGATCTCTGAGGGCCTTCCCGTGATGGAGACTGAGTGGACAGTAAAGGTTGAAGCCAGCTCTAAATGAGACCCCCAAGCAACATTAGAGGGGGAAATAACATTCCTAATCTGCGTGTTATTTGTCGCCCTGCTCATATCAATGCTGCAGGATTGTTCTGTAATAGATGGTGGTGGGCAGGGTGTGTCAAACAGGAAAGTGCCCAGTCAGAGTTCAAACAATGCACATTACAATCAGGTTACAATCAAGGGTTAAAGACCAAGGTGAGCTGATATAACTGCAGAATGACTCTTGCAGCCATTGCCCACACGGTGTTTTCTTTCCGCAGCCATCAAAGCATAAATATATGAACTGAAGACAGCTTCCATTTACCGGTTCAAGAGATACAATGGGAGCTGCTTAATGGCACTAGAAGCCAATTCATGGGGGCTGCCATATTAGACTATGGGGTTTTTTGAGACAAGAGCGTGTGCACTGGGTATCAAAACAGGAAGATACTAGAAGGTGCTCGGAGAGCACATTACTTCCGCCATATTAGGCAATTTGGCTCCATGAGCTGAAATACCTTGTGACATCAGAACAATGTCAGCCTCTGGTCCCTTGTGTAAAGGTTGTGCTTCGCACACTGGTGAGGTACGTGGAGGACAGGAAGTTGAGGACTGGACTCAGGTGCAAGGATGGACTTGGTTATATTCATTATGCCTACTGCGCAGCAGGAAGGGACACACAAAATAGGAAACAAAGTTCCTGAATTGCACAATTAGTAATACAGACACTGGACTTTAGCAACAGGGTAACACTTTATAATAACAATCATTTATAAGACATTAATAAAATATTAGTAGATATTAGTGGATAATTAACTAATCATGAACAAACCTCTCATATTCATTTGCAAATCATTATTATATCATTTATAACTTAAGTTACAAAACATTTATAAGCTATTAGTAGATATTGAACTAATCATGAATAAACCATTTATATGCATTTGTAAACTATTATTAAACCATTTATTACTAAAGTTGTACAACATTTATATATGATTTAGACATTATTAAAAACGCTGCATCAACATTGTTTGTACATGATTTATTCATCATCAACTCATGTTATTTAATGTGTAAGAAAACATTTTTGAATGATATAAGAAAATATACTTTGATTAACTACATGTATTGAGTTTTTCATGGTTAACAAATGATTTGTTAAGTGATTATAAATCATGTGTTAAGTCTTTGTTGCAGCCCAAAGCATTTCTGGAAAAATCATCGATACCAAACTATTTATTATCAAACCATTTCTATACATTTACAACTTATTAGTACATCATTTGTAAATGTACTACTTTAAATTTTATAAGTGATCTGTAGATAATTTTTTCAATATGATCAACCTTATTAGTAAATAATTAGTGAAATAGTGTAGATGTGTTAAAAACCCCCGTACCACCATTTGTTTATTCATGTTTAACAAATGATTTTTTTTGACATTCATAAAAAATCTATAAATCATTTGCAGATGTTATTATCTCCCTTAATTTAAAGTGAAAACTATTCATTATTTACAAATATCTGTTAATGTTTGCTAAAGGTTTGCAGACTTTTTCATCACATGTAATAAATGTTGTAGTCAACTTTTGGATCCATTCTCCTTTGTGACATCAAACAGTGACAGAATTAGGAGTGCAGAGTATGAGTGTAAAAAAATTTTATTAAAACAAACGCAGCAACCAATATGCTACTAAACAGCAATACCAATGAAGTGTATATAATGTATAATACATGTACTTAATCAAAGAATATTTTCTTAAATCATTCAAAAATGTTTTCCTACGCATTAAATAACATTGGTTGTTGATGAATAAATCACTTACAATGTAGATACAGCGTTTTAATAATGTATAAAACATATATAAATGTTGTACAACTTTACTAATAAATTGTTAACTTAATCATTTAAAAATGTGTATAAATGGTTTATTCATGATTAGTTCAATATCTACTAATAGCTTATAAATGTCTTGTAACTTAAGTTATAAATTATTTAATAATCATTTACAAATTTATATAAGTGGTTTGTTCATGATTAGTTAACTATCCACTAATATCTACTAATATCTTATCATTTTTTTACAAATACGGTAACAATGTATTACAAATAGAAAAAGAAAATAGGAAACGAGGTTCCTTAATAATAAACTTTAAGTGCTGAAATAAACAATAAACAACACTTTGTTCAAGAGTTAGAATATATACACACGATACGTGGGGAATAAGTCTATACAAGACTAGAGATACAGCACAGGCATGTGGCTCACGAGACTTTGCAAAGACTTAGTGCAAGCTCGGTCTTAAATAGCCCAACACTACCACACAGTGGAAATGAACAACAACTGCATACTTGCGGGGCAATGCGGTCCAGGTCTTAATAGACTGGTGAGTTTGATGGCTGCAGGCGTGGCCTTACACCTTGCCTGCATTACATCTTCTGAAAGCAGTGTGTTTTCTGTCAAGTCATGAGATGAGTTTGAGTTCTATGAATGTTTTGGGTGTCTCAGCTCAAAGTTTTCTTGGAGGAGTTCAGAGTACCAGGTAGAGACAGGCCTTTATGATAGATGGCATCCTTATCTACTGACAGAGTACGCACATCCCGACAGATGCAGGGTTTCACCAATGATGTGGCTTTCACAGCACTGTCTAGAGGTGACATTGCAAAGGACACTGGGAAAACTGTGCAACACTGGCTAATGAGAAGCAAGGCAGAGATTCTGTCATGTGTTCAGCAGGTCTGAGAGTCTCTGAAAAGCGTTTGGGCTCGCATAGAAAATCACTGTGTGAAAGCAGTGCTCAAACGCCCATGACTTTATGCATTGACCTAAATGAAAATCAGATTTATTACGGAGTCAAATAGTTTAACTGAACCTGCCTGGTTAATTTTTTTTTTTTAAAAGTAAAAGGTGAGAAGCGCTCCTGACTGCCCTTCCTAATAGACTAAAATATCTCAAATTAGAAAAGTATTTTAATCCAAAACTAATAATATTTAAACCCATGTCTAACTGCAGGTGCTTTATTGCTCTGATTTCTATCTACATTTAGTTTTTTTTACCATTTCAACCATCGATGTTTCATCTTATCAGAACAGGGTCTGGTTGAGTGCGCAATGGGATTTTGTCTCTATTTGTCAAGAATTAGGTGTCTCCGTGCACGGTTTGAAGAAAAAACTGCACCTGCAAAATTTAACAACCCGATTCAGTCCAAAGAGGACGACACTGTCATCAATATCTCCTGCCACCAGGGGATTGTGTTTTCGACCACAGTCAAGGTCATGACCAGTATTCGCAAACAAACTTTCATTCATTTAGGTAAAGTAGTTTCTGAAAAAAAACTTGTCCCTGTGGATGGAAGGATGGACAGATGAAGATGCTCCACTCTGTGGCAGGTGATAATAAAGTTTTACAGAGGTCCGAACCGGGAGTCTTTAAAAATTCTCTGCACCAGTGTACTTTTGTTAACTTGGCCAGTTTTTGTCCTGAGGTAGAGTTTCTTGCCTGATGATGTTTCAGTTGTTGTTATTGAGCATCCAGTGTGACGAGGCATCCCAGATAGTGTCTCTATAGCCCCTAAAATCAAAAATGCTCACCACCGAAAAAAGAATTCAGACAACAGATGTTGACTCAATCAATAAGTCTTGTTTTCTTCAGGTATAACATGAGCCATCTGCCAAATCACAAAAACATATCTATCATCCACCATGAGAATGAACTACTGCCTGCATTACAATGGGTTTGATGAAGTGAATATTTTTCATGCTTCTCTCTGTAACTAACTGAATATGACAGGAAAAAAACATCTTGGCTAACGATTTTTGGTACACCCAGGAGAAGGCAACATTTGGTTTATACCAGTGGTTCCCAAACTCGGCCCTGGGGCCTCCCTGTGTATGCTGGTTTTTGCTCCACCCTTGATTGCAATCATAGGATCTTAACAGGCTGTCAATTTGTCTTGATGAGGTGCATTTAAATTTAGAGCAGCAATTTATCCTCTCTTGACATACATTATATTGACAGATATGCATAAATACAATTAGGAACAAATTCCACATCCACATTGTGATATACACTGCCCTCCATAATTATTGGCACCCCTGGTTAAGATGTGTTCTTTAGCTTCTAATAAATTCAGTTTTTTTCTAAATAATATAGGACCACAATGAAAAAAAGAGGAAAATCCAACCTTTAATTCAAGTGAATTTATTCAGTGGGAAAAAAATCCCACATTAAGAAATAATTCTTTTACATTAAATCATGTGTGCCACAATTATTAGCAACCCTGATGTTAATACTTTGTACAACCCCCTTTTGCCAACAAAACAGCACCTAATCTTCTCCTATAATGTTTCACAAGATGGGAGAATACAGAAAGAGGGATCTTCGACCATTCCTCTTTGCACAATCTCTCTAAATCATCCAGCGACCTGGGTCCTCTCCTCTGCACTCTCCTCTTCAGCTCACTCCACAGGTTTTCAATGGGGTTGAGGTCTGGGGACTGAGATGGCCATGAGAGGAGCTTGATTCTGTGTCTGGTGTGGAATAATACAAAACATCCTTTGCATTCTTATCATCTTATTATCATCAGTATTATTATCAAGACATCTTTTGTATTATTATTATCTTTTACTGCTTAAAACATCTTTTATGTCAATACCCCAAAGCTTATAAACCTATTTACCCAGAATGTGTGTCTGTGTGTGAGAGGAACTGTACAGAGGACCAAGGTCAAGAGTGGCTCAGGAATGCACAGTTTCTGCCAAGAAAAACGCCCTAAGCGCAGTCCAAAGTGGCATCAGGTATCCCGTTCAGCCTCACAGTGACCTGTCCAAAGTAGACTGGACAATACTATGAAGAAAGGCGGAGAGCTGATTAGACTACGGTTATAGACAGATCTACAGCCAATTGATGTACAGCTAAAGGACTGTGGATTATAAGAACTGATGCCCGGCACAGCCTGAAATCTCAAACTGTGGCTGAGAACATTCCTCTGTTGCGGTTTGTAATTTTTTACTCTTTGTCTGTTATAAATTTACTATATTTCAATCACAATCTGGTCAAGTCTTTATTTCAATTGTCTTCCACCCTTAACGAACACCATCGGGTAACAAGAGGTAATTTTCCCCACACTGGTGAACCATTTCTGTGTAGATTTGGCCACATGTTTAGGGTCATTATCTTGCTGAAAGACCCAGTGACCACCCATCTTCAGCTTTCGGGCAGAGGCCACCAGATTTTGATTTAAAATGTCCTGGTATTTCAAAGCGTTCATGATGCCATGCACCCTAACAAGGTTCCCAGGGCCTCTGGATGAGAAACAGGCCCACAGCATCACCGATCCTCCCCCATACTTCACAGTGGGCATGAGGTGCTTTTCTGCATACTCATCTTTTGTGTTCCACCAGACCCACTTAGAGTGTTTGTTGCCAAAAAACTCTCTTGGTCTCTTCTGATCAAAGCACACGGTCCCAGTTGAAGTCCCAGTACCGCTTAGCGAACTCCAGACGTTTGCATTTATGATTGTGAGTGAGAAAAGGTTTTTTCTGTGCATGCCTCCCAAACAGCTTGTTGGCATGTAGATAGCACCTGATGGTTGTTTTGGAGACTTTGTGACCCCAAGATGCTACCATTTGTTGCAATTCTTTAACAGTGAGCTTTGGAGAACTTTTTATTTCTCTTAACATCCTCCTCACTGTGCGTGGTGGCAAAATAACCTTGCGTCCTCGTCCAGGCTTGTTTACCACTGTTCCAGTTGTTTTAAACTTCTTAATGATTCCTCTGACAGTAGATATGGGCAGGTGCAGGCGAGTGGCTATTTTCTTGTAGCCATTGCCTGACTTGTGAAGGTCGACACACATCTGCCTTACTTGAATGGTGTGTTCCTTTGTCTTTCCCATGTTGAAGAGTGGATAAGAGAAATGGCCTCTGTGTCACGTCATATTTATACCCCAGGGAAACAGGAAGTGATAAATTAGTAATTAAATGTTCCTAGATACTCTGATCAACTTTTTAAACTACTGTAGAAATGACAGAAATACTTCAATTAGATTTATTTCCTAGGAATAGTTAGGGGTGCCAATAATTGTGGAACAGGTGAATTTATCAAAAATAATTATTTCTTAGTCAGGGATTTTTTTTTTTCCCCTTAAAATTCACTTGAGTTGAAGGTTACATTTTTCTACAATTTTCAGTGTGAGAGTGTGTTTCTGCAATAGAAACTGAATTTTTTTTTAAGGCTTTTAACACATCTTAACCAGGGGTGCCAATAATTATTGAGGGCGCTGTATGCATAACAACTGCATAAAAAGAGGAAAAAATGTACCCAATCAAAGGGGGAAAAAATGAACGAGTTCCTAATTGGTGAAACTGTGGGCACATGGTTGCAAAAACTATCAATTTACTAGACAAGCAAATGACAGAATCAAACCTGTTTCATGTTATGTTTTCGTTATTGAGTGCAAGCAAATTATTTAGTAAGAATTCTACTCACCTGTGTTCAGCAACCTGATTTGGAGGGTATTGATTATCTCAGTGCCTCACTTGATCTGTTTAAAAATGTTATTACCTGAAATTGCTTGCCACACAGAAAAAAAAAAAAAAAAAAAAAAAAAACTTTATATGCAAGGGTCTTTTATTTGGTCTTTTATTCTTTATGGCACAAATGGATATTTCTATTAAAATTTGGCTTAAAACAGCAAATAAAATATTTAAACACAAAATGCACCCAATTTGGGCAAATTAACAGCCTGTTAAAGTCCTATGATGGCAATTATGGTTGGGACAAAAACCAGCATACACAGGGAGGCCCCAGGATCGAGTTTGGGAACCAGTGGTTTATATCATTAATAGGCTTCAAAATGAACAAACTGGACTTCAGACGTCAGTTATTTGCAGTCAATCTTCCGAAAGCTGCATTTGCTTTGCCTTCAAAAATACAAATGCTGAACAAATTGTTGCTTTTTTTATTACAACCTTTTTTACAAGTATAACATTTGTATATTGTTGGGTTTAAAAATAAGTCCTTAAATCGCTTATTCGCCTGACGCTTTGATTTGAATAAATTTACAGGACAGTACATTGTTAGGCAGGGCCGATCTCAAATGCGTAAATGAGGGGACATGGGCCTTGCTGAACTCTTTCACCTGTAAAGACTACATATGACGCCGATATGTGGGGGGACTCTATGGGGAGTAGAGTTAAGGGCAGAACAGCCACACTAATCTCACTAGCCTTAACCCCCTACATTGTAGGTTCCTGGAAAGCTGCTGGGCTAGTGGCAATCCATAAATGCATTTCTTGCATATAGAGTTTATGAATGAAACTGATGCTCTGGGTGTGTCGTTATTATAATGTGGTCAAAGTGTGTGCCTGCACTGTGAGGTGGATCATAGGACGTCTGACTCTGAAAAAGGTCTCTCTGGCTTACGGTCTCATGCAAAAGTGATTTTACTTCCAAAGCATTTCGAAATGCTTTAATGTTTTACTTGTGGGTTGTTGCTTCCTTAACCTCCCTGTGTGCTTTTCTTGTATGTACTGGGGCGTCTGTAGGACTGAAGTTTGGTGAGGCCAAGAGCTTCACTATTATTAACCCTGACTTGCACTCAGTCATTCTCATAATTGACAAACAATCCTTCCAGGATTTTCCCGGCTTTTTTATTGTTTTATTGATTTTTTGCCCGATTTTGCGGTAGCTTTTTCAAAAAGTGTTATGATTCTGCTTTGTCTGACCATGTTTTTCCTATGATTCCGATTCCATGCCATGTTTTTTATCTGTCACTGTTATTATTCGGTTCTTGTTTTGTTTCATACCATGCATTGCCCTTTGTCTCCCCTGTCTGGTCTTATGTCATGTGACAGCTCATTGCCCCGGTATTGCGTGCCACACTTTCGGGTGATTTCATGGTTTCTGGGTTTTCAATTATTCTAAAAATCTAAATTTTTAAATTCTAAATCTCGTTTGCTTCCTTCACCTTGCTGTTCTGTCATTACTAACATTACTAACAGTTTGTTATTTTAAATCTACTAACCAAAACTAACATTGTTTATAGTACTAACTTACTAACGAGCACTAGGGATTGTATAGCTGCACTTTACTAATTGACTAACGAGCTCTCGGCACTCGCTCTATTCTAGTCTCCGCCCCTTGTCTTTACTCAATCTACTTTGCTGCGTTTCAGCAGATCCTCCGCACCTGTTTAACTCTGTTCTACCTCTCATTATCTGTGCACGTTAGAACTCCCTAACCGGAGCCGTGCGTTCGTCAATAGGCTGTCTTTGTGATCCCTGTCCGCGTTTTGGCTTTTGCTCATTTCATGTGGTTAGGAACTTCCTCTTGTTCATTCCTTTGTTAATTAGTCTGATCCTATTCACCTGTTCCCTATCATAGCATGTGACTTCCCCTACGTGTATTTAAGCAGTCTGTTCACTTCCAGTCCCTGTCAGAACGTTTTCCTTATGCTGCGATTCTATGCCTTGTACTCTTTGTGTTATACTTCTGACTGGACCGTTCCCGTTTACAATTTTGGCTTTGTCTTGGATTTCTCTACACCTGTGTAACGAACCTGTTTTGCCCGACCCTGATTATTGTGTTTGCTGCCCTGTGTACGATTTGGATTACGTCCCTGGGATTCTGATTTTGGATTGTGGACTCTGTACCGTTGCCTTCTGCCCTGCGGGGGTTCACCCCCCAGCTTCAATAAAATACCTTTTTGTTGGATCTTTTGGGTCTCGTGTTTGGTTCCTGAACGATACCTCACAAAAAGTGGCAATGAAAGTTGCAATGTTGTGGCAATTTAATTTTTTGTCTGCGAAGAATTTGTGTGGATTGGTTGAATTTGCGTTAATAGTTGCAATCGCGACATGCAACTTCCTTGAGGGACTGAGCAATAGATTCACTCCGAGAACACGCCGGTACGGAAAGGTACATTTCGGTACACCGACAATCATTAATCTGGATGCGTAATTTCGTGCATTTAAATCAGCGTCATTCAGAATTGCACATAGACGGGGTGCCCCGGTGGCTCATCGGTCTAAGCGCGCGTACCATAAGGGCTGTGTCCTTCCTGCGGCGACCGGGGTTCGATTCCAACTCGGGTCACTTACTGCATGACTTCCCCCATCCTTCTCCCCAACCTTCCTGTCTCTCTACACTGTATAACTATCAAATAAAGAAAAAATCTTAAAAAAGAATTGCACACAGACGTTTCAAATGGTCTTTTATTTTATTTAAGCAAAACGATCATGAAGCGCCAGTTAAATCACTTGATGTGAGGAAAAGGTAGCGCAGATGTTTGAGAGCAGTTTGTCTTTCATAAAGCAATGGCCTATTTTTGAGTAGCCTAAATAATTTTTCTGATCTGAATTTATCCCATTATTTAGTCGTCAATAGATCGCATGGAGAGAGAAACCGTAACTTCGATTGCCAGAGGATTATTGTCATAATTGGAAAACGTGTTAATAACGGAAAATAAGTGAGTGCAAGCCAGGAATAATCATTGACGTAAAGGTATGGTCCAGGCCCCACAAATTATCAGTTCTAGAGACGCCACTGTGTGTGTATCCCTCATTTAATCAAAACCCATAATGCAATTCAAGCAGCATGTTTCTTTGACCTCCAATCAGGGAAACCATGAGTTTACAATTTACAGGAAAAATTAAGCGTCATGAAATGATCAGTCATTTGCTAAGCGTGCCCATAATGTCTGCTCCTCCATCCAAATTACACTTCAATCAGCAACCATAATATATAAGATTAAACAGGATTCTTACAGGAAAGTGTTCAAACATTTTCTGTCGGAAATTTGCTTGGTACTGACTAATGGGATTTAAATATGATTGGCAGTTAAGCAGTAGACAGGCAGAACAGCACTGTTGTAATCAATGTGCATTATGAATTTTAATCATTAGTAATATCAATACTTGACACCGCTGCACTGTCTGTCAAAATGCCATCTATAGCAATTTTGTCAGGCAAGAATAACACCACACTAAGCAGCAGCATCGTTACTGGTATTTGTTTGTTTTGTTTTGTTTTTTTGTTCTCAAACACCAAGTTTTGATGCTAGTGTTTAAAAAGGGCCTCGCTATCCAGAATAGCTGAGAGGCTTCTCAGCTGAACATAATCTTCTAATCCCACCTTAAGTGAGCTCGCTCCTGCTAATGAGAGCCTATTAGCCACTGCCGTCACGTAGCATGGCCATGGGAGAGCCACATTCTGCGGTTTAATTTCGAAAACACCCCCCCACCCCCAATCCACTGCCGTCTACAAACACGGATCTATAAGGATCGGGGCATCCCTGGGCTGAATGCCGAACAAGCGTCTCATTATTGCTCTGGTATTAAAGCAATGCTTTTTCAGCCAGTGTGCAGTAGCGATGGGATTCGGATCTGCCCCACAGCAAACCTTTATTCTCTGATGGTGGACCGTTTTCACGAGAGGTTGTATTGAAGACATTTTTTTTTTTTTTTCATTTAATGATGGGGGAGATTTTCTGTTGTAACAATGAATCCTCTGAGACACTTCTGACAGACATTTTTCGCTCATTTCCTTGACTTATATTCCTTCCATCTCCACTTGCACCTGACCCCGAAATCAATTAAGGTCCGCCATTATCTGAAATATTCAAGACCGTTCAATGTGTCATTACAACACATCCTGCACAGTTTACCAGCCCATCACAAGGCTCCAGCACCATTCGCTCACTCTCCCATACCTATGGGACATCTATACAGCCTCCAGTTAATCTGATCAGCAATACTTATTTCAGCACTGTGGGAAGAGACCCCAGAACCCACAGACAACGCTAGAGAACATAAGAGGAACGTTGTACAAACACTAGAGGTAAGTTTGCCTGTGATGTATTTACTATCTTAGCATCGTGTCACCTCTTTCAATGGCCAGTGCAGCTCCGTGTGTAAGCTTGCCTTTGAAGAGTAAAGTTGCGTCGGTGCAGAATCGCTGCTGCTCCTGAAAAGATTAATGCTGACAGCCTGACAACCAAGCCTGAATCACTTTGACATCGCTTTGTCCGAAAAAAAAGAAATGTTGGTGTGTTTTGATCATACACGGTTGGATTTGAAAGTTTTGTGCTGTAAGTCAAACGCCGTCTGTAAATACCCCCTGTGATAAAGTGTGGTCGTTTGATTTCTCCTGCACAAAGCCGTAAAGCAAAACTCAAATCACTAAAATCTATAGGCTTTGGAGAAGCGCTGTATTTACAGAGGAATTTGGCCGATGCACTGTGAGGAGAGCGACTGTTTGTTTAAAACATAACAGCTGGTGGCTAATTTATCTGTTAAAGAACCGGTGCTGGCAAAATTACATTTGAATACCATACGCTAAAATCTCCTGTTTTTAATTGTTCTGAAACCAGCTGCTTGGTTCTTTTAATTAAGTCCTTACTGGGATTTTACTGTTTCACGGAGCGTGCCCAGTGCAACACTGGCAAGTTTGAACTGGGGTAGAAGGCTTCATCATCACGCTGTGATGAAGTGTCTCTTTTTAAAGAGCATTAGCATGGCCAGGAGTTATGCAGAAATGAGATATTACCTTCAGTGCCCTATAAACATTCACAACTAGTCCTTCAGGTCCTGGGGCAGTGCGGGACCATCTGCTGGAAGATAACAGGAGAGTGGTGATCTTGTGCTGAGAGAGGCGCTGGGACTGTTAAGCGGAAACAACACTGTGGGTGTTAGATTAGACATAAGGAAATCATTAAGCTGAACTGTGTTTTGTAATGAAGGGCTTCCAGGGGGCTTATCCTCTAATGACAAACGCAGTGTTTGAATAGACCTGCACTGCCTGCTGCTGATAGACCAGGACCAGCTGCAGCCAGCAGCTTTGTGGGGAGGAGGGATATTACCTTAGCAGCATCCATGGACCATATCTTCATTCTGTTCACTGACCCTACTGGACTGCCTGGCATCCAGTCCGCTTGGGTGAACTTGAAACAAAATGTCCGCCTTTGACTCTATATCTGTGTGGGCTCCACGGCGGGACTGCAGTCTGGAATGCGATTGCGTATTATGGGTGTCATTGTGAATCTCGCAACATAAGGAATGATTCAGCTCTGTGGTGACTTCTGTAGCTGTACTTCTGCACTAGCGACTGTTACACCGAATGTCCATCTGTTTCTGCCAGGGAGCTCTGAATTGAGTCCTCAGCACTTTCTTGCCGCTCGATGCTAAGCATATCGTATTCTGCCGTACTTTTTACCCCTCCAGAGGAGGTTATGTCATTGCTCGTTTGTTTTTTTATTCTTTTGTCTGTTGAGTAGTTAGAAGGATAATGCAAAAACCATAGTACTTGTTCCACGAGATCTGTGGCAAAAACTAATGGTTAGATTTTCATGACAATTTTACCAGTGGTGGATCTTGGTTCGACTGAGAGGAAATGTGATTTTGGGAGTGGTTGGGATTCGGATCTGAATCCAGGATTTTTTGACAGGGGGCTGTAACATTTTGTACACTGTGCTGTCCTGTAGCACAGGCCACTCAGCTAGGCCTGCAGTAACGGTCCTGCTCCACTAGGGGACTGGCTTAGGACGGTGGCTCACCTCTCAGGGCAGTGGTTTGCCAGTACATTAATTGCCATGCTCCTCGAGCAAAGTGGCTTGAGACAGGTGTAGCCTAGGGTCTCGGAACCATTGACTGTACAGTCCATGCTCAGAATACTGCAGTTACATCGCAAATGCCTGCCTTACCCTTCGCATAACTGTAGGCCAACTCACCTATCTAGCCCACCATTTTGATCAATAAATCGTTATGAATGAAATTGTTCAAAATATTTGAAGCCGGTAAAATGAGCTAGTTACAATCAATGTTGTCCAACAATATGGAGCTCGCCGCTTTTTTCTGCACTGATTTAGCGTATCAATGAGGTAGCTAATGACACCCTCCAAAGCCAGATGAATATAAAGTAGAAATAACTGAGATTGTGTCAGCTTATTTGCAAAAATATGAATTTTCTGAACAGATTATTATCCCTTGCCACTAAGGGGGATGGGGGATAGCAGAATTGGGGGGGTCTGTCCATCTGTCCGTCCGTCCGTGCGTCTGAGCTACAATGGGGACAAGAGTTCTCAGAAACTATTATACCGAGATTCGTGAAATTTTGTATGCTTAATAAACCAGTCACGATCTACGTTGAGTTTGAAAATGGATGTCAAAGAGTATTTTTTCCGGAGTTATGGCCCTTGATCGTGGCAGGGGATAGTGATGACACTGTCATCATGTTTTTATCTAGCCTTGCTAGTGAGCGTTAAAAAATATTTGGCAGGTATGGCTAGTGGTGTAAATGAATTGTATTCACACTTTGCAGTCGGCTGTCAATCTTGGTTGGTTTTTATGCTTTCTTTCTGCAGCATATAAACATTATTTTCTGTAGAAGGCCATAGCTATACTCAAGCAGAGGGGTGTGATACAGCCTAATGATTGTATACTTGAAATGAAGTTTTGATTACAGCTCAATGTAATTCATTTCAAAATGCGATGGCCATTTCTGAAAGGTAATTTGGCTTCAAAGAAGACACGAGAAAGTGACTTCATGGTTTTACCATTCATCTCTGTTGAGCAAAAAATAAAAAATGTTTAGCCTGTCGAGGGGATGGGTGTTTGAGCAATGCAAGTGGGCTACTGCATACTGTCCATCAGAAATGGGACTGGACTTACCTCACAACTTTATTATAGCCTAATTATGTAGGCCTTTATCACGGCGAGGAGTACTGCGACATAATTTTAATGATGTCAAGAATATCACAAACTGAGCTGCATTCGGATATCTTTGGATCCAAAAATTGTGATGGGTACACACAGTGTCGGCGCCAGAACTGGAATTTCGGGGGGGCATAGACGCATCCCTTTAAAACAATTATTAGATCTGACTTGTTCTCAGTCATTTTCTAAATTAACAACTCATTCACTCTGAAAACACTCCACACCATCAAGCATCGATAGTTCTCCTCGTTGAAGTAAGGCGACCATCATTCATTCGGACGCGCACTTTGGTGCATTAAAATTAACGTAATTGAAAACTGCACATTTCAAATGGTCTTTTATTTCATTTCAACAATCTAAATGATCATAAAGTGCAGGTTAGATCGCCTGATGTGCCAATAAATTAGCGCTGAAGTTCCAGAGCAGTTTGTCTTTCGTAAAGCATAGGCCTGATTATCAGTAAATAGTTTTTCTGTGCTGAATTTAGCCCATTATTTAGTTGCTGTTAGATCACATGGGGAGAGAAGCTGTGTCTTCAGTAGCGAATGGATTATTACTAGGATCGGAAAATGTGTCAATAAAGGTAAATGATTGAGACCTAGTTAGGGCTAATTGTTGTTATAAAGGGACGTGTCTGTGGCAGTTTTGGCGCCAACACTGGGTACACATACAGCGTTTCTCTATCGCACAGCAGCTGATCGAGTGAAACATTTTCGACCACTGCTAAATTATCGCTGAAATGTGTACCAGTAAATTCCTGCTGCATAAAAAGAACAAAAATATGGAGAATCTGTTGTAGGGGCGTTGACGAACAGGCCTTGGTGGAGATTTGCAGCGTTGGATTCTCTTGTTCACAGAACTCCCCTCACAGCCTCAAATGCTCTCGCTTTTTTTGACTGACATCCTACGGGGGCTCGTTCACACTCTTAGTTTTCACCTTTTCCTCTGGTTCCATGAGCCTGACCCTGAAATCATTCAAGGTCCACCATCATTAAAATGATATGCCTCTTCCCACTGCCTAGTCTGGAAACATTTGCCTGACCTCAATCAATATTGGACTTAAACTTTGACTCAAAACTTCATGCAAGCATTCATTTCTGAGGTTTCATTTATTTATTTACATCTCAAAAATTGGATACAGGTAGCATCGGAAGTGAAGGAGAATATTAGTCAGAGAGATTTGTTGTTTTCTGAGAGAGGGGTATTTTAGGGTAGCAGTCACTCTGGCTGCAGTTTGTGCCTCTTCCCCAGGTTTCATTAAGCCGGTTCCACCACTGATCGACTCAATTAAACTCGTAAGCCAGGATCCACTTCGGAATGGTTTACTGGAAGCCCTCGTTTTTAATATTTTGTTGTCGTTTTAGAGCAGGAATTTGAGCTGTTCTCCATGGTGGCTTTGGTTTCTGTAGAAGCATTCATCAAGAGTTTAAAACGTTTGGAGTTTCTCAAGGTCACTCTTTTTTCCTGAAGGGAGAAAAAAAATTATAAATATTTCAAGGTGATCTCACCACCAAATGCATAACAGCCCTGTTTGTTCTCGCGTGTTCTTGAAAAATATTTCAACACTGAGCTTGACATTATAATATCACTTGATATCCTGTTGAAACAGTCTAATTGCTAATGTTAATATTACTAAATGTTAATGTTAATATTACTAAATAATTGCTTTGCTGAGCAATTTATGCTGAAGTTTACGCATATTTGTCTAATATATAAAGTGATACCAAACATGGAAGAGTTCATAATTGCATCCATAAGTAACTTCTGGATTATAATTTCAGAAGGAGTCGTGTAACATCCTTTCATACGCTTGGCTAACATAAGTCAGGTGTAGATTCGGACAACTCCACGGGCCCTAACTGACAGGATTCTCAAAAACACCGTCGTCATCAAATTTTGAGGGGTGGTGAGGCTCAGTGTAAAATGTTTTCATGGTTTCCCAGAATCCCTAGCCGACCCCTGTGGAGCACCTGCGGTTACTCTCTCTCGAACGAAACCTTTTTCCTTACATTGTTTCATATTTTTAAGGCGAGACACTACAGGTGAATAGGGTAAAATTTTTAACTGAGAGATATCACCATGAATCTTCATCAGTTGATTACTTGCATTAAGTCTATTATTTTTTGTATTACAAGTTTTTTGAAATCTTATGTTTAAATATGCAAATGAGGCCAAATCTAATTAAATATGCGCTAATTTGCATACATTTCCGGAACAAAAATCTAAACATTGAATTAAGCCAGGTTCAATTTTTTTTTTCCATTTTGTTGACATGTTAAAGTCAAAGGCTTTTACAGAGGAAATTTTGGATATCTCTTTTTATCACCCCTTAAATCAGAAAATACTGTCTACAGCCTAGAAAAAGCAAATTTCGCCATGTTTTTAGGAATAAAATGTAATATAATTCAGGCTATAAATTATATATTCACAAACCCCTCTGTAAAATTCTTCAGAATATAGATGGAAATAAACCTGGAAAGTTTGGTGTATGTGAATTCTACTGAAGTGGAGAATTATGTTCCTGAGTATGAGAAAAAACTCATTTTGAGAAAATGGCCTGTAAAGTAAAACTCCATTCATTTTTATTGGAAACCACTCCTTTGCACTTTCACCATTGGTTGCTGATTCAAAGGATAGGACTATATATGGATCCAATGACATTGTGCTTCAGAGACAGAGCTTTCCAACGATACCAGGATTGTCATGGTACAGATAATAGACCGATCCAGAGTACAGCCCACCCAGGCCTATCCAGCCAATGAGATCCAGGGCTACAGTCACGTGACCGCACCCAGCTAGCGCTTGCCATAACCTCGGACAAACAAACGCTTATCCGAACTGCTTTCTCTATTGGGAAGAGTATATTCTCGCTTTGTTTTTGCATTTTTGTAATTATAAAATCTCACAATGGCAAAGCGGCGTTGTTACGGTGAGTGTAAATCGGACACAAGATACCCAGACAGGGTCGTAAACACTACTTTCAGGAGGGAGAGGGCTGGATATGGCAATTTATTAGCTAATAATTGCTCATTATTCTGAAAGCTCAACTCGCTTTGTTTACAAACAATAACGCCTCTTCATGGCTTTGCGCTGGGCCGTAAAAGGGTCAAGAGGCAGGTTTTCATTCAAACAGAACAGAAACACACCTGATACGATTAATGCAGGCTTCACACAGAGCTCCGTTTCAATCAAAGACTGTCTTGGGCAATAACACTTGGGTGCTCCGGAAAAGGTTTATGATCTTATCACACCATATGTAAATTGAATGCTACGTATCCTGCTTTGCAAGAGCACTGGCCGTGAACAATGCTTCTTGTTCCTTGTCGATCGTTATTATCAATGAATGTGGCTTCTGGGACTTCAGCATTGAGCGATAGCATTTGCATTTCGCTTCAACTTCACGGGCGTTTATAACAGAAAATGACACTTCGTGAATATACCCAGATAAAAATAATTATAACCCTTGTCTTTTGCTTTTTTTGCGATGCGATCCGTTTTTAAAAACTCGAGATTGATGTTTTCAGGAAGCGCTTCCAATTAGGGTATAAGGGACGTTGGCGCCATCTTCAGCAAAGCTTGACCCAGGTCCGGCCGTTGCTATGCGTAGTTAGGGGGTGGGCGGAGCTATGGATCGTTCTATTACCACTGTCCTGCATGTTCTGTTAAAATTTTTTTTGGACCTTTTACATATGCTAGTATAAAAGAAGACATGTAATGGAAGTAAAATAGCCCAAAATCTCAAAATTGACCGTTGCTTCAAAAGATGATGTTTTTGCCTGTAGTGTCTCACCATCCAGGCTAGCTGCCAAGCTGACAATATTTTGCCTGCAGGATACTCCCAAAACTTAAGAGAGGGTTCCGGAAGCAGCAACCAAATTTTCAGGTTTTGGTTCTTCAGGTTATGGTTTTGTTCTGAAGATATTTGCTGTTTCACCAGTTATTCCAATTTATTTTATGAGAACACACCCTGACAACTATGAAGACCTCATCTAGTTAGTGGTTTTTTGCTTATTGACTGTTTTGTCTTACTAGAACTTAGAAGGTTGTTGACTGCAGCTTCAGTGTCGCCCCACTAAGATGTATGCGGCTGTAGATGAGCGTTGTGTAAGCTCTGATATACTGTGTCAACACTTAGTGGCATTTTGGAGAGGAGCCTCAGCCAAATAACTGTAATGTAATCAAAGAACTGCGGCTCATTCCTGAACCCTGCTCCCCAGCGCCTGTTAGCTGCCATGAACATCAGGGGAAACGGGCTTGAGGGGCTAAATTTTCTGTGGCAGCTTGATGAACATTATGGGCCTCCTTCACAGTGAGGAATGATGTCCTCTGTCCGACTGCTCTGGATTACGGTATAAATTTAGATGCCTCCTCCCTCATACTCCCTCACTTTTTAATAGATGACTGTCCTCCCCTACGTCAGACACCCATAAAACTCCAGGGTCTCCTTTAAATAACATCTATCAGAGAAAGCATCAAAAATAAACAACATAATAACGCCATGATATATGCAATATGTGCAGTGAAGCGCAGCTGTTTGACACGTAGTGCTGTTGGCTTAGATGTGAATTCAGATGGATTCTACCTCAGCAGATATGCTCCAAGGTTTGAGTATCACAGGTACTCATGCGCATGTCACAGAGAAAGCAGGTTATGCGCACATCACAGACAAAGCAGGTTATGCGCATGTCACAGAGAGCAGGTTATGCGCATGTCACAGAGAGCAGGTTATGCGCATGTCACAGAGAAAGCAGGTTATGCGCATGTCACAGAGAGAGCCGGTTTTGCGCATGTCACAGAGAGAGCAGGTTATGCGCATGCCACAGAGAAAGCAGGTTATGCACATGTCACAGAGAAAGCAGGTTATATGCACATCACAGACAAAGCAGGTTATGCGCATGTCACAGAGAGCAGGTTATGCGCATGTCACAGAGAGCAGGTTATGCGCATGTCACAGAGAAAGCAGGTTATGCGCATGTCACAGAGAGAGCCGGTTTTGCGCATGTCACAGAGAGAGCAGGTTATGCGCATGCCACAGAGAAAGCAGGTTATGCACATGTCACAGAGAAAGCAGGTTATGCGCATGTCACAGAGAGAGCAGGTTATGCGCATGTCACAGAGAGCAGGTTATGCGCATGTCACAGAGAGAGCCGGTTTTGCGCATGTCACAGAGAGAGCAGGTTATGCGCATGCCACAGAGAAAGCAGGTTATGCACATGTCACAGAGAAAGCAGGTTATGCGCATGTCACAGAGAAAGCAGGTTATACGCATGTCACAGAGAGAGCAGGTTATGCGCATGTCACAGAGAGCAGGTTATGCGCATGTCACAGAGAAAGCAGGTTATGCGCATGTCACAGAGAAAGCCGGTTATGCGCATGTCACAGAGAGCAGGTTATGCGCATGTCACAGAGAAAGCTGGTTTTGCGCATGTCACAAAGAAAGCCAGTTATGCGCATGTCACAGAGAAAGCAGGTTATGTGCATGTCACAGAGAGCAGGTTATGCGCATGTCACAGAAAGAGCAGGTTTTGCGCATGTCACAAAGAGAGCAGGTTATGCGCATGTCACAGAGAGAGCAGGTTATGCGCATGTCACAGAGAGCAGGTTATGCGCATGTCACAGAGAAAGCAGGTTTTGCGCCTGTCACAGAGAAAGCAGGTTATGCACATGTCACAGAGAGAGCGGGTTATGCGCATGTCACAGAGAGAGCAGGTTATGCGCATGTCACAGAGAGAGCAGGTTATGCGCATGTCACAGAAAGAGCAGGTTTTGCGCATGTCACAAAGAGAGCAGGTTATGCACATTTCACAGAGATAGCAGGTTATGCACATGTCACAGAGAAAGCAGGTTATGCACATGTCACAGAGAAAGCAGGTTTTGCGCATGTCACAGAGAAAGCAGGTTATGCACATGTCACAGAGAGAGCGGGTTATGCGCATGTCACAGAGAGAGCAGGTTATGCGCATGTCACAGAGAGAGCAGGTTATGCGCATGTCACAGAGAAAGCAGGTTATGCGCATGTCACAGAGAAAGCAGGTTATGCGCATGTCACAGAGAAAGCAGGTTTTGCGCATGTCACAGAGAAAGCAGGTTATGCACATGTCACAGAGAGAGCAGGTTATGCGCATGTCACAGAGAGAGCCGGTTTTGCGCATGTCACAGAGAGAGCAGGACCTCTGGTGCAACAGAGGCAATTGTGTGATTTATTTGTCTGCCATATTCGCTGTGAAGCAGGACACTGGAAGCATTTGAATGAAATTATATGCATGTAATACAAACATCTGCCTGTGGAGCCCTCTGTTTGTTCTGGCCTGTGACCTTCTTGCAAGTTTGCTTCATATCTGAGGCCTGCAGCCAATCCCTGTGCCTTCTAGCGCCGAAACACACACACACACACGCACACACACACACACACTAACACACACATACACAGATAAAGACACACACACACACACACACACACACACACACACATACAGATAAACACACTGACACAGCCACACACACACATTGTCATGGTTCTGGATGTTTGTGCGTGTGTTTTGGACTTTTCTTTGTGGCTCTCATCCCGGGACGATATCGTATTCCTTTTCATCGGATTCTTTACCCAGCTGGCTGATTGAACTGGGGCGGCGCTTCCCCGGACTCTATATAAGCCGGATGTTCGCCACGTCTCTTTGCTAGAGTGTCTGTTTATAGCTAAGCACTATAGCCGAAGATATCTGCAGTCAGGATTTGTTTGACTTTCTATCTTCTCGTTATTATTGGAGTTCTTCTATGATGGTATTATTGGGAAAAAAGGTTTGAGCACCTATGACAGTGGAATTTGTAGTTGTGTACCGTGATTTTTATGTGTATCAGTAAATTTGAGGTCACATACTCTATGAGTTGTGTACTTGCAGATTTTTTTTTCTCTCCACAAATATAACACAATACTTACACATTCACAAATTCTTAATTACAGGTGCACAAATCCTATTTTACAAGTCACAGATTAAACAACTGACATGCTCACATTTTTGCTCCTATTGTTGCAGTATATTTGGTGCAAAACATATTTGTGCACCTGTATCAAACAATGTGAAGTTGTGGACAAAATTTGAATATGTGCAAATCTGAATGTGAATTTGCGCAATAAATGTTCAATGTATGTAAAATAATTTCTCAAGAAAATATCTTTGTCCTTTTAAAACACAAATACAAATCGATGACTACAACTGCTCGAATCTTCCCCGCAAGTCTCAGATTCTGTTTCCTTCAACTACAAATCACAAATCGTACCCTCCACTGAGATATGTGAGTAAAAAGGCGGGTGCTGATCTGAGATCGACTGATTCCACAGCCAATCAGAGGAGAGGGACTTTTGTCCCACAGCCAATCAAAGGAGAGGGGAGTAGCGAAGTCCCGCCCTTTCCGGTGATCCCCATGAAACCTTAAATCCGAAAAAAATTATACGGCAGTCAATGGCGAGAGAAAAACTATTTTTTGATCCCGTTTGCATTACACCATGAATTACACATATGATGTTTGTTGATTTAAAAGATAATCTTGCAAGCTAATGAATTAGCAGTTTGGTGTAAAGATTGTGAGATATATTTAGTTTTGTGTGAGACACTTAGTGAACTACATCTCTCGTCTAGCACAACTACGTCACCAACGCGAGCATGGCTGTCTGCTTGGCATTTTTACGCTACATTCGGTAACACGAGTCGTGTTTTCCAATTAAGTCGAATGTAGAGAGAAGGATCATTTCAAGACAGTAAACTTGTGACCTTCAAAACTAACCATAATCCCTAATCCTTATCCTGTCCCTTGAAAAAAACTGCCCGTCGTGGGAACTGCGTTACCTAGACACTGCAAAAAACATTAAGCCTGTCACCTCGTTGCTAGCCTAGTAGCTGTTGTTTTTGGTTTTTTTGCATTCGGAAGGAAAAATGGCAACCTCAATTCCGTCAGACCTTTTCATTCACTCAAGACGATCACAAAGTGTCAACCATTGTTGTTTAACTCTTGGAGATGTGTGTCACGGTTTATGCATTTAATAAATTACTCTCCGTGCATTTGAAAGGTAAAATGCCTCAGCTGGCAAAAGTTATATCATGGCTAAACATCGAAAACTATCTATTATTTTGCTTTTGTCAGTTAACCAACTTACCTGATAGTTCAACAGGTATCTGTCCTGTAAAATGAATAAATTAATGCTGAAACAGACCTTAGAACTTGCGTGCTGATTCAGTTCTAGTAAGCTGAAGATGAGAAATGCTAATACGTGCTAAAATAAAATAAGTTCTTCAGGGTTAGCTAGTAATGCCCAATTTAGATAATGCTTGCTAATATTTTTTCAGATTTTTTTTTTAATCATACTTCTGAATAACTGGAGTAGGGCCCGGGATCAATATTTGTCAGATACCACAAGTCTCATTTTTTCAAGGATATGGGGATCAATGATAAATCCAGCTAAAGCCAGTCTATGGTCAAAAGCCCCAAGTCTGTATTTTCATTGGGTCCATCAGCTTGCTGGACCAGGTTCACCTGCTTTCTCCGAAAGAGAATAGGTTTTATCGACAGGCTAGATGGAACCATCATAAACCATCTTGGGACCCAAACTGGAATTTTAAGCTGGGTTGTCATCAATTTGCATAATCTGTTATGGCCCTTATAGTATGTTATGTCTATCCATTCCTCTGTAGTTTGAGACATACAGTTTTAGCTGTCAGTATTCAAATCTCACCCATATCCAATTGTTTGATAATTTGCCTGTTGTCAGCATGCATACTATTCAATGGGACAGCAAAAATTTAAACCTTTTAACACAAACTGGTAAAATATATGTCCTGCCCATCTTTACTGCTCATTTGTGTAATGTGTAAATTTTTCTTGTGTTGTATTTATGGAGAGAAAAAAAAATCTAAATTATGGACCTCAGAACTGATAAATTTCATTTTCTTTTCATAATTCCAATGGGAGATGATTTTTCCAATAATACCTTCACATCGTTCTATCACTGCCTGACCATTGTGCCTTTAGGCAGTTCAAGCATTGCCATGCTGCTGTATTATTCTCAATTTTTGTCTTGTGGGAGATCAGCTCACAAAAGGAAGAGTTCCTGGAATACTACCGCACTTCCAAGGTCCTCCAGCTGATGTCTGAACTGTTAAAACAACATAAGAGACATAGAGCCTCCTGGTCACATGGATACCGCCAAAAGACTTTTGGACTCAATTTAATACTACTAAACTTGTATTTAAATCATTTACATAACTCAATGAAACACACAACTTGTCATACAATAAATTGAATTTATTTGTATTTACATGAAATTAAGAGCATGGATTAGCAGCAAGACATGCAGGGAACAGGACCTGGCTGATGGAGCTGATGGAAATGAATATAAATAAATAGATTAAAGCTTTCCAAATCAAAGCACATTGTAGTTCTTACAGTTACTGACCTGAGGAAAGATGAATTCACATGACTTCTGCCAAATGTCATTCAATACATCGACTATCTTGAAGGCACAAAAAGGTTAAGAGCATTTTTAAGTTTTGAGAAAAAGCAATGTTTGGAAAACTTTAAAACAATGTGATCTGGGGGTTAAAAAAAATATGAAACAACTTGCAATCAAAGAGGTAGTCACAACCAAAAAAATGTACTGAACAGTTTTGTACGGTTGCCATGGTAACCTTTCATGTCGCCAAATGTGCAGTGGTTCTGAGGACCTTCCTCTTTTAATAAAATGTCTATGATAAAATTCAGTTTTCTTTCATCATTTAAAATCCATTGGTTTTGGTTTAGGGTACAAGTTCCTCAATGTCTCATCACTGGTGAGGAAAAACAATTTAACAAGGTCATTTACTGTACTTTAAACATTTTGCCTGGGTCCTCCCTAGCAGACTCATTCATTTACTACTCTTAATTATCAAACTACACTCTTGCAGGGGAAAAAAAGCTGGCTCACCCATCTCCATAATGAAAAACATTAGGCAGTTACTTTCTGGTGCGGCAGTTTTCCAATGTATTTCAATGTAGAGAGGTACGGCAGTCCCAATTTCAAGCCCTTCCCTAAACTAACCCTGACCCTAACCTTAACCCTGACCCCTAAACTAACCATAATCCCTAATCCTTATCCTAATCCCTTGAAATCGACTGCCGTACCAATAAAAACTGCCGTATCTCTAGACACTGCAAAAACATTAAGCCTGTCACACAGGGCTGTCTTACTCCCAACGCCTGATCTGTTGTTTTTTTGGTTTTTTTTTGCATGATAACATTAAAAATTACAACCTCAACGTTAAGTAGACCTTTTCATTCACTCAAGAACGATCACAAAGTGTCAACCATTGTTGTTTAACTCTTGGAGATGTGTGTCACGGTTTATGCATTTAATAAATTACTCTCCGTGCATTTGAAAGGTAAATGACAGACCTCACGCTATTAGCTAACGTTAGCTAGCTAGGTGACTTAACTTGCTAGTAAGGTAACTAGCTAGTTTGGTGAGTTAGCGCAAGCACAAATGTGGCATCATCTTACCTGATACGTTTTATTCTGCTACTCTTAGTCCTGTAACCTGGTCCTTTAATTCATCAGGGAGCGAAAACGAGTAATACCTTTCTTGTGGGATCATTCCGCTTCTGAACCACGAGGCATCGTGCTACAGCTCTCTGGGTAGCATGAGAACCAGAGAAATCAGTAACGTCATTTACGCAACATTTCGGGTCTGTAGTGTGTAATCTTTTTATTTAGGTATTTTCAGAATCGTATATTTAAACAGTTATACAATATTTGTAATTCATGGAGTAATGCAAACGGGATCAAAAATAGTTTTTCTCTCGCCATTGACTACCGTACGGTTTTTTTCGGATATGGGGATCACCGGAAGGCGCGGGACTTCGCCAGTCTATGTAGACAAAAGCCCCTCTCCTTTGATTGGCTGTGGGACAAAAGCCCCTCTTCTCTGATTGGCTGTGGAATCAGTCGATCACAGATCAGCACCCGCCTTTTTACTCACATATCTCAGTGGAGGGTACGATTTGTGATTTGTAGTTGAAGGAAACAGAATCTGAGACTTGCGGGGAAGACGCGAGTAGTTGTAGTTATCGATTTGTATTTGTGTTTTAAAAGGACACAGATATTTTCTTGAGAAATTATTTTACATACATTGAACATTTATTGCACAAATTCACATTCAGATTTGCACATATTCAAATTTTGTCCACAACTTCACATTGTTTGATACAGGTGCAAAAGTATGTTTTGCACCAAATATACTGCAACAATGGGAGCAAAAATGTGGCGTGTCAGTTTAATGTGTGACTTGTAAAATAGGATTTGGGCACCTGTAATTAGAATTTGTGAATGTGTAAGTGTTGTGTTTGTATTTATGGAGAAAAAAAAATACAAGTACACAACTCATAGAGTATGTGACCTCAGATTTACTGATACACATACAAATCACTGTACACAACTACAAATTCCACTGTTACAGTTGCTCAAACCTTTTTTCCCAATAATACCTTCATATTCTTCTCCCTTTTCTATCTAAGCTTTGCTTCCGTGGTTCGGACCATTATCGTCCTTTGGGCCTTGAGAGTACTTTTCGTTGCTCTGTATTATTCTCTGTGTTTGTATCGTGTCTGTGCTGCTCACTTTCTCTCTGGTCGTTGCACCTGGCCTCTGAATACTACCGGCCATTACAGTTACGCTACACTATTGATGATATATTTTAAAGCAACAAAGCGTAGTGGGGGGCCTGGAGCAGCGGGCACATAGGAAATCGAAGGTAGAGCATTCGTAATGACCTGATATGTTTTGTATTTAAATGCAAGAAGCATAAATAAATTTCCAGAACTTGAGGCCGTTATGATTAGTGAAGGCTATGACATAGTTGGGATTACAGAGACCTGGCTTAGTGAAGAGGATGGAGATGAATATAATATAGAAGGTTATAAGCTCTTTAGGAAGGATAGATGCAATAGGCGAGGAGGGGTGTAGCACTCTATGTGAGCAAAACATAAAATGTGCAGGAAATTCCTGAAATTGAACATTCCTTTCCCTGTGAAGATATCTGGGTCAGGCTCACTGTAAACCACGAGGCGGGTTTAAACATAGGAGTATGCTATCAACGCCAGCTTTGGACAGTACTGTCAATTAAATGCTCTTTATGGGGTGATCTGGGGTTAAATGAAAAAATGACACTAGGAAACAACTCAGAATTAATCTAAAGGGTATATGTAATAACCACCAAAAAAAAGATACAAGTTGGCATTTTTTCTGTTTATCGGTTTGCCATGGTAACCGAGCAAAAGCTCATTAAATATGCAGAAAACTTCTGGCACCAGTTCCTCTTTAACTCTATGATAGAATTCAGTTTTTCTTTCATCATTTAAAAGCCATTGCTTAACCAAATGCAATGACATAGCCATTCTTTGCCCAATTTATCAGTGGCATTTTACTCAAATTTTGAAATTATTTTGCACAGAATCTGACGAATACTCAAAATATTCGAAGTATGTAACAGATAGGCAAAATTTCCCTATGTCATTGCATTTCTAATGAAGTAAAAGTACCTGCAGCCCAAATTTCATTGATTTTCAATGATAAATAAAAAGTTATAGCTGCCACAAACATGAGAAACGTGGAAAAAAAGTAATACCTTAGGAAATCAATGGAAAATGCATTAGACCACATTGAAAAAGTTGAGTTCAGTCTTAGTCTTTGGCTTACCCCATTTTTCAGACTGTATTATCTGATTATTCAAATGTTTATCACTTTCCTGGAGTGAAAGCATAAATTTCATCATCACAGTTGCTTTTAAATCATGATTTTATGGCAAAATTCAGTTTTAATCCTTGTAGCAATTAGTGATTATTAAAAAGTGGGTTATTATAGAATATTTTTATTCAAAAAAATTTTTGAAAAATAATCAAATTTTGCCCATTGAACCCCATATCACCCTTAAGAGGATTAGGCAAGCTTGTAGAGGAGGAGGGACTATTATTATGGGAGACTTCAATTATCCTGGTATCGATTTGGAAATGGTGAAAGGACAGGGTAGGGGGAGGAAGAATTTCTAGATGTTATAAATGACAATTTTTTTTGGTGCAGTATGTTAATAAACCTACAAGAGAAGGCAATTTTAGATTTAGTGCTCTGTAATGACAGTGATAGAATTTGCAATGTTGAGGTACTGGAGCCACTTGGGACTAGTGATCACTCTACTGTTAATTTTGATGTTTCATGGGAAGTTAAAAAGGTGTCTTCAAAAACAAAATTTTCAATTTTGGGCCAGCAAACTTTGACAGGATGCGCTCATATCTAAGCGAAATAAAATGCATTCAGATTTGCACATATTCAAATTTTGTCCACAACTTCACATTGTTTGATACAGGTGCAAAAGTATGTTTTGCACCAAATATACTGCAACAATGGGAGCAAAAATGTGAGCGTGTCAGTTTAATGTGTGACTTGTAAAATAGGATTTGGGCACCTGTAATTAAGAATTTGTGAATGTGTAAGTGTTGTGTTGTATTTATGGAGAGAAAAAAAATCTACAAGTACACAACTCATAGAGTATGTGACCTCAGATTTACTGATACACATACAAATCACTGTACACAACTACAAATTCCACTGTTACAGTTGCTCAAACCTTTTTTCCCAATAATACCTTCATATTCTTCTCCCTTTTTCTATCTCGCTTTGCTTCCGTGGTTCGGACCATTATACGTCCTTTGGAAGCGCGAGTACTTTCGTTTGCTCTGTATTATTCTCTGTGTTTGTATCGTGTCTGTGCTGCTCACTTTCTCTCTGGTCGTTGCACCTGGCCTCTGAATACTACCGGCCATTACAGTTACATACACTATTGATGATATATTTTTAAAGCAACAAAGCGTAGTGGGGGGCCTGGAGCAGCGGGCACATGGGAAATCGAAGGGTAAGAGCATTCGTAATGACCTGATATGTTTGTATTTAAATGCAAGAAGCATAAATAAATTTCCAGAACTTGAGGCCGTTATGATTAGTGAAGGCTATGACATAGTTGGGATTACAGAGACCTGGCTTAGTGAAGAGGATGGAGATGAATATAATATAGAAGGTTATAAGCTCTTTAGGAAGGATAGATGCAATAGGCGAGGAGGGGGTGTAGCACTCTATGTGAACGAAAACATAAATGTGCAGGAAATTCCTGAAATTGAACATTCCTTTCCCTGTGAAGATATCTGGGTCAGGCTCACTGGCAAACACGAGACGGGTTTAAACATAGGAGTATGCTATCAACCGCCAGCTTTGGACAGTACTGTCAATTAAATGCTCTTTATGGGGTGATCTGGGGTTAAATGAAAAATGACACTAGGAAACAACTCAGAATTAATCTAAAGAGGTATATGTAATAACCACCAAAAAAGATACAAGTTGGCATTTTTCTGTTTATGCGGTTGCCATGGTAACCGAGCAAGCTCATTAAATATGCAGAAAACTTCTGGCACCAGTTCCTCTTTAACTCTATGATAGAATTCAGTTTTTCTTTCATCATTTAAAAGCCATTGCTTAACCAAATGCAATGACATAGCCATTCTTTGCCCAATTTATCAGTGGCATTTTACTCAAATTTTGAAATTATTTTGCACAGAATCTGACGAATACTCAAAATATTCGAAGTATGTAACAGATAGGCAAAATTTCCCTATGTCATTGCATTTCTAATGAAGTAAAGTACCTGCAGCCCAAATTTCATTGATTTTCAATGATAAATAAAAAAGTTATGGCTGCCACAAACATGAGAAACGTGGAAAAAGTAATACCTTAGGAAATCAATGGAAAATGCATTAGACCACATTGAAAAGTTGAGTTCAGTCTTAGTCTTTGGCTTACACCCATTTTTCAGACTGTATTATCTGATTATTCAAATGTTTATCACTTTCCTGGAGTGAAAAGCATAAATTTCATCATCACAGTTGCTTTTAAATCATGATTTTATGGCAAAATTCAGTTTTTAATCCTTGTAGCAATTAGTGATTATTAAAAGTGGGTTATTATAGAATATTTTTATTCAAAAAAAATTTTTGGAAAAATAATCAAATTTTGCCCATTGAACCCCATATCACCCCTTAAGAGGATTAGGCAAGCTTGTAGAGGAGGAGGGACTATTATTATGGGAGACTTCAATTATCCTGGTATCGATTTGGAAATGGTGAAAGGACAGGGTAGGGGGGAGGAAGAATTTCTAGATGTTATAAATGACAATTTTTTGGTGCAGTATGTTAATAAACCTACAAGAGAGAAGGCAATTTTAGATTTAGTGCTCTGTAATGACAGTGATAGAATTTGCAATGTTGAGGTACTGGAGCCACTTGGGACTAGTGATCACTCTACTGTTAATTTTGATGTTTCATGGGAAGTTAAAAAGGTGTCTTCAAAAACCAAAATTTTCAATTTTGGGCCAGCAAACTTTGACAGGATGCGCTCATATCTAAGCGAAATAAAATGGGAGACACTCCTGGACTGTGAGTCTGTAAATGAGATGTGGGAAAGATTTAAGGGGGTTTTACTTGATTAACAATGTAAATTAATTCCAAAGGTGTCCAAGAGTAAGCTGAAAAGCAGAATCCTCAGTGGATGACCACAGCTATTCGTAGGAGTTTGAGGGAAAAGAGGAATCTTTATAAGATGTACATAGAGGATAACAATGAGAACACTAAGGCTGAATACTGTAAAATGTGAGCTGTGGTCAAAAAGGAGCTGAGGAATGCTTGAACACTGTATGAAAGACAAATTGCAGAGGGGGCAAAAACTAACCCTAAGTGCTTCTTTCAGTACTGTAGCAGAAAAAGGAAGGTCAAAGAGGAGGTTAAGTGCATAAAGAATAAAGACGGATCACTGCTATATGATAACAAGGATATTGCGGATACCTTAAACAGTTACTTTGTTGAGAATTTTACCTCGGAGCGGGTTTTTATTCAGCCAGAGGGAATGTCCAACGCTCAAGATTATTTAGTGGAAATTGAGGTTAGGCATAATGAAGTATTAGACAGGTTGTACAAACTAAAGACAGATAAGGCGGCGGGTACTAATGGCTTATATCCTAGAGTGCTCAGGGAAGTTAGTGAGATCATCTTTAAACCGCTATCCGCTATCTTCAGACGGTCTTTAGAAATTGGAGAAATACCAAATGATTGGAAGCAGGGCAATATTATACCAATATATAAGAAAGGGGACCGTACTGAGCCAGGAAATTACAGGCCAGTCAGTTTAACTTGCATTGCATGCAAAATACTGGAATCTATCAAAAAAGACGAGCTGGAATTATTTCTTGAACGTAGTAATATCTTGAAGGATAGCCAACATGGTTTCCATAAGGAAGGTCATGCCTGACAAACCTTCTGGAATTCTTTGAAGAGACCACTAAGACTTACGATCAGAGCAGGGCTTATGACATCATATATTTGGATTTTCAGAAAGCATTTGATACTGTTCTGCATGAGAGGCTAATTTTTAAAATGAGCTCCATTGGAATTACAGGAGGTATTCTGGAGTGGATTTGGATCTGGTTATAGGACAGAACACAAAGAGTTGTGGTCAGAGGGATCTCATCTGAGCTAGGCATTGTGGGAAGTGGAGTCCCTCAGGGATCGGTTTTGGGACCCCTGCTCTGCCTCATCTACATTAATGACCTTGATAGGAATATTGAGAGCAAATTAATTAAATTTGCGGATGATACTAAATTGGGAGGTTTGGCAAATAGTTTAGAGTCCACTAAAGGGATTCAGGATGATTTGGGTAGAATCTGGAATTGGGCAGGAATGTGGCAAATGAAATTTAATGTAGCGAAATGTAAAGTTGTACATGTAGGTAATAAAAACATTAGACAGGATTACTTCATGGGAGGTTTAAAACTGGAATGTGCTCCACACGAAAAAGATCTGGGAGTGATTGTTGACCAAACCCTCACAGGTTCTAGCCATTGTGCCGTAGCAGTTAAAAAAGCCAATCGGATGCTGGGATACATTGCCAAAAGTATTGAGTACAAATCCAAAGAGGTGATGCTTCTTTTGTACAACACATTCATCAGACCACATCTGGAGTATTGTGTACAGTTCTGGGGACCATACTTTAAGAAAGATGTAGAGGCTCTAGAGAAAGTTCAGAGAAGAGCAACTAAATTAATTCCGAGTATAAAAGATGAAAGCTATGAGAAGAGGCTGAAGATCCTTAATCTCTTTAGTCTTAGGAAAAGGAGATTTAGGGGTGATCTGATTGAGGTCTTTAAATATGTTAAGGGGATTAACAAAGTGAATTATCTAGGATTCCTTCAGCGAAGTTTTGTTAGTAGAACTCGGGGTCACAAATGGAAGCTGACCAAAGGTAAATTTAGCACTGATATTAGGAAATATTTTTTCACCCAAAGAGTAATTTTGATGTGGAATAGCTTGCCTGACCATATTGTTGAGGCAGAAACCTTGGGAGTTTTCAAGAGCAGGCTTGACTTAAAGCTAGATACCATTGAGTCATTGAGTATCTGAAGTGATATATTCACAATAGGAAAAAGAAACTGGCGAGCCTAGTTGGGCTGAACGGCCTGTTCTCGCCACTCATGTTATGTTTTGTTAAGACTTCATTCTGAACATAAACCTTATTGTAACCTTTGACCTTAACTCTAACCCTGGGCCTAGAATTAACCTTTACGTAGTGAGGACCAGAAAAAATGTCCTCATAAATCAGTTTTTCTCAGACTTTACCATAGTTCTAAGGTCTTCTGCTCTCACAAAGAAAGAAGACCGAGCACACACACATGCAGGAACAGACACACGCACACACGCACACGCACACACACAAACACATACACGCACACACGCACACGCACACACACACACACACACACACACACACACACACACACACACACACACACACAACTATGGAGTGGAGCTGAGTCTTTGCAAGTCCTCTCAGAAAATGGGGTAATTTTGGAACAGAGACCATTCTTTAAGCTGCTTTGTATTTTTTTTTCATTGCAGTATTTTTGCTCCAGGCCATCCTTCATACTACCGTCACACACCTCCCACAGTCACTGCACCTCGCCCGAGTTCTGCTCCGCCCCCAAAACCCATTAACCAAAGATTCCCCCCCAAACCTCTTATTCGGTTCTTTTATTGCTGAAAGTGCATCATGAACGAGATGATATCCAACCACATTCATCCTCTCAAATGGCTTCTCAAAATGGCCGAAAAGGACAGCGCTGTTCCTTTCAATATTAACATGCTTTCATCGACCTCTTCATTAATTAGGACATTGATGACCGAAACCTTGCATCGGTTCTGGGCGCAAGAAGAAAAAATTTGGCTCGGCGTGTCCTCCTGACAGACTTCGCACCAGATTCAGTGAGTTATGTCTTACCCAGTGAGCCAGTGTGAGACGCTGCATTCTTATGTAATTCAGAAACATCATTATAGCCCTTCAGAGGCTGACAGAGTGAAAAAATTCAGGCAGGAAAACAAAAGGAATTTGATTCCAGCAGCCGACTGCTTCACTGCCGTAGCCCTGCCATCTACTGGCCAAAGTAAAAACATAAAAGCGGACTTTAATTAGTACAGCTGCACTGATGAGCTGGTGGGAGGAAGATGGAGATTTGGAAAAGCTGGAGGTGCAGCTCTGTCGACCCTTTTCTTCGTCCGCGATGTGGGGAATGGTGGTAAGTTCCAAAAATGCCAGTGATCATCTGCGGCTGGTGCGAGGCTCCAAAACTCTGTGCCGGTGCACCTTGATTGTTTTGTTGGCAGTGGCAGAGAAGCCTACAGGTGAGGATATTTCTGAGTCCCCGCTTTGAGGTGAAGACTGACGCCAGCCACATACGGGCAGGAGCGCTGTGAACCGACCCGTTTCAGTCTTCAGCTCATCTACACCCAGCTAACACGACATTACACAGCACAGTAACACAAACAGGCTTTTCAGCTCAACAGGGCTCGCCATTTTGACTCCCGCTACAGTGCGCCAAATGCTTTCTTAGTGAATCTCAGGTCAGGTGGTATGTAACACTGTGTGGGGGCTGGTAGACCCCTAGAGTGACAACTGCCACTGAATGCGCTGGCTGGCCATGGGACGCTGTGAACACTCCCTGATAGGCCTTTTACACCGCAGGAAACCAGTTTACTTCCTGTTTCCGCTCCTAATTTTGAACTTTTCGGTGAATTGACACCAAAGATAAGTTGGTTCTGAACTTTGGTTCAGAACGGGAGCCAGAAAAAATTAGGTTTTATTTTGCGAATCATGACAACATCAGTAGGCATGGTTATTGTAGACAGGATGGAGAAACACAGAGAACAGCCTACCGCTAAAATTTACATTTAGCTAATTTCAATGGATAACACCTTGTTCTGATCACAGAGCTCAACCAGATAAAACTCCCATTATCTCTCACACTCTGCTAATCCCTTGCATGAATTTGAATGCCGGAATGTAAATGTACTCTTGATGTTACTGGAGCGTTTTCTCCGCGTTAAGATGTGGCCACTATACAGGCAGCAGCAACATTGTGCGTTTGTAGTTTTTGTGCTGCACAGCGCGCTGCACACCCACCAGAGTTGCCATGGAGCGCGTGCAGACCAGGGGAGTCCATGTTGAGCTGACCATCTGCTCACTTTGGTCGCTCACAAGATTTGACGTTTTAATGGCAGCCATACAGGAGAGTACAAATCCCTACTTTTTTACCTGTTAGCTGTGCTCTGCTGTTACAGTGAGGCGGCTCATCCTGTCTTGACCTTTACATGACATATTCAAACAATTTTTTAAGGTGTAGTTTTCTGGATTCCATAGAGCATAATGAATTCACAAAACTCCTAATACAAAGCCCAATTACAATAAAGTTGGGACGTTGTGTAAAACATGAATAAAAACAGAATACAATGATTTCCAAATCTCATAAACCCACATTTTATTCACAATAGAACATAGACAACATATCAGATGTTGAAAGTGAGACATTTTACCATTTCATGAAAAACATTAGCTCATTTTGAATTTCACGGCAGCAACACATTTCAAAAAAAGTTGGGACAGGGGCAACAAAAAAGGTGGAAGTAAGAAGTAATGATTAAAAACAGCTAACTAATTAGGTTAATTGGCATCAGGTCAGTAACATGACTGGGTGTAAAAAGAGCATTTTAGAGAGACATCAGAAGTAAGGATGGGCCGAGGTTCAACAATCTGTTAAAAACTGCATCTAAAAATTGTGGAACAATTTCAGAAATTGTTCCTCAATGTAAAATGGCAAAGACTTTGAATATCCCACCATCTACAGTACATAATATTCTCAAAAGATTCAGAGAATCTGGAGAACTCTGTGCGCAAGGAACAAGGCCGAAGGTCAAAATGGGATGCTTACGATCTTCGGGCCTTCAGGCAGCACTGCATTAAAAACAGGCATAATTCTGCACTGGAATTCACTGCAAGGGCTCAGGAGCACTTCCAGAAATCACTGCCTGTGACAAGGACGTTCTCAGGTATGTTTTCAACAGTTTTAACACTCGTGTTTATACCGCCGATCACCCCAGATTTTGTAAAACTTCTGAATTTGACTTTGTAGAGAATCCAGGCACTCAACCTTCACTGATAAAAATAATTGCTTCTTTACGATCAGGCCGTTTTGTGTCCAAATAAGCTTATGTGCGAATCAGCTGGTGAACTGGCGATAGGGGAAGCTCAAACAATCCCTTAAAAAGAATGATTGGTCATGACCTGTTTTCAATCATTCATTTAAATTTCCAGTACAGAAACTCCGATAACTCTCAACATTATCAGGTGTGGTCAGTTTTTCTGTCAGTTTTTTCAATGACACGGGCAAGAGATAAGACAGTTATTGACAACTCAAGTATAAGGTGGGTAGAAATGGCTTTTCCGTAAACTGTATCAGTATTTGTCATTTTCACACAGCTGGGTGATGCTCGCTGCCTCGTGACGAGCGCTGGTCTTGGATTTTTTTAATCAGGCTGTAACAAGAAGACAACAGTGTCAGGACAAAAAGTTTTGCCCTTTACCTGATTTCTGCAATTTTTGTTGTATTTAATTGTTTCATATCTTCAAGCAAAGTTTAACTTTATATGACAAACACGACCTGAGTAAACACAAAATACAGTTTTTTTTAAAAAAAAGGCTCATTTCATTCATAGTAGGAATAAAGTAATCAAATACCCACTGGGGCTATGTGGAAGAGTAATTGCTCCTTTAGCTACTCAGTTAGCCAATTTTCCGAATGTAATTGATTATTGGGTTAAATTAGACCAAACGGACCCCCGCTGGTTCAGTGCCAGCCCGGCTCACGTGCCGCTCAGCCGCCCACATTCCCTGAACAAGCTCACCACTGCCTGCGGTTCTCTACCTCTCGCTCTTCATACAGATTTACATTAAAAGTTGCAACATGTTCGTTCTGCAATATGCTACAGTCTTGCACCACGAGCTCAATTAGACTTGATTTGCATGCTGCCAATGGTGACGAACTGGAAATCATGCGTGATATGAAAATGTTATTTCAGTTCACCTACGCAAAATGTGGAAAATTCCGTTGCCTGCGGTGGGACATATTTTCTGAAAAGGAAGGAGCATAATTTCCCTGTTCTTTTAAATTTCTGTCGGCCAGTGGTTGTCACACCCAGCGCATGTGCTGTCTTTGCTTCAACCACAATTTAAGTCCCAGAATTTTCACCAGTTATTCAATTTTCTTTCTTGCTCTAGTCTTGATTATATGGATATTGTATGCATATTTATGTGCGTAAATGTACTGTATGCCTTTAAGCTAATTGATGTCAGAAATAGTTTTGCATGAAAAGTTTCATATTCATATTGCACTCTATTGCAAATTACTTCTTACTGCACAAAAATAGGGAAAATTGTAACTTAATTTTCAAGAATTGCTTTGCTTCTAATTGGAGAAATTGAAGCATGGTCACTAAAACAAATTTTATTCGAAAATGAAGAACTTAAAGACAGAGTAGATTATGAGCCAAACCGTTTTATGCCGTTTTACTGTGAAGTTCTTAGAGAAACATTTTGAAAGGACTTAAACACCTGTGTTCAGAAACCTAATTAGCTTCTTATTGATTCAACACAGTCCTGAATTTACTCAAAAGTCAAAAGTGTTATTTGCCATTTTTTACTTAGAAAGCTAAATAAACACAATGTAAAGGTTGGGCTTTTATTGTTCATAATATGTATGACCATTTTTTTCATGATGGCTTGAGAAGGTAAATAATCCCTCTAAGAATGGAAAGCAACGATGCAAAATGAAAAGCTAAATCAGGATATAAAATGATTCCCGAAGACCGAGTTTGTGCTGTGGACAGTTTTACCGGAGTTCTACAATCTTCAGGGAAGAGAAACGAAGTTCACACATCAGTGAAAAGAGCCTGCGTCGAGTGTCTTTGATTAATCTAGATGCTCCGTCATTCTCCCTGGTTTGAAATATGCAGCCAGCTGCTCTTGTGGCTGCAGTGTTTTGCTTCACACTTGAAATAAGTCTGTGGCATATTAATTACATGCACCCTCTGTCACTTACTGCCAACGCTACACTTCCCATACTGCCTGAATCATCCAGAAAAGAGGCTGTCCAATCTTGTCTACAGAAGGCTGGAATGTGTGCTGGCTTTTGTTGATTTGTTATGGCCCAATACTAATATGCTGGAGGGTCAGCACTGAACACCGCAGTTAGTTATTTAGTTGAATAAGATGAGTTTGGGCATTTTCTGAGAGGTATGGCAGCAAGTTGAATTAGGTTCTGCAGCAGTGGGCTAACACGAAAACTGGCTTCACAGCAGCTGTTTGTGAATAAGACTGGACACCTGCAATGTAGGGCCTAGTCAATACACAGGCAGGTATTTTTAAAAATGAAAAATTCTGCAGGGCGCCCTGTTGGCACATCGGTCTAAGCGTGCGCACCATAAAGGCTGTGTCCTTCTCGCGGTGACCCAGGTTCGATTCCGGCTCGGGTCATTTGCCGCATGTCATCCCCATTCTTCTCCCCAACTTTCCTGTCTCTCTCTACACTGTAACTGTCAAAAAAGGTAAAAATGCCCAAAAAATAATCTTTAAAAAAAAAAAAAAACTGTCCACAAAAACATAATTAAAGCGCTGTCAAGAGCATGCCAAATGAACAGGTGGTGATGAACGTTTAATGGAAGACCATGTAGTCCAATCACAAGACATGAAAAAAATTGCTAAAATGGAAGCCTAGGCTTTCTAATCTGACCTCACAAGGTGAAGTTAAAAATATTGCACATTCAGTAGTTGGAGAGGGTCTGCCCTGCAGTAGTTTGAGGGGGTCTGCAGTAGTTGGAGAGGGTCTGCCCTGCAGTAGTTTGAGGGGGTCTGCAGTAGTTGGAGAGGGTCTGCCCTGCAGTATTTTGAGGGGGTCTGCAGTAGTTGGAGAGGGTCTGCCCTGCAGTAGTTTGAGGGGGTCTGCCTTGCCTGCAGTAGTTCAGGGGGTCCTGCCCTGCAGTAGTGTTGGATTATGAGGCAGCAGCCAACATAAGGCATCCTTATGTTTCTCTGTTTCAATGTAGTGGAAGAGTAACAATTAATTTATCTGTATACATCCAAAAATCCTGTTAGGCAGTGAAAACCTGCAATATTTTGTCCATACCTACCATTGCACGGGACTGTGCCGCATGCCAACAAGGACGATAGGGGGGATGTACTCTTGACATCACAAGCCACAAACTCAGTTTTCCCTGTGTTCACATGAAAACTGAAAACAGTTTTCAAAAATCTTTACCCTGGAAGGAATTTTTTAAAAGATGTATTTTTCAGCACGGAAATGCAGTTTGTGTGTGGACAAAAGGCCGAAATGCATAGAAAATGCTATGCTCTCAAAAATACCCTTGTACATGTGAACCAGGCCTAAAATGCCAATTCATGCTATATCGTGAGTAAATCTCCTCCTGTAGCAGTGTAAAACAGCCCCTGCCCTACGAGTGTCCTCAAGCATTTGGTATTACAGTATATCTTCCCTTCAGAGTTCCATGTGGCTGCCATCTTAGATACTCACAGAAATTATCACAATGTAGTTAAGCTCTCTTGAATAGAAACATTCTTCTTAATAATCACAATCACTCCTGTATCAGTGTTAAAGGAGTCGTATTAGTCATGTTAAATACAGGCGGTAAGACTTGTCCAGACTCCTTATTGCACATATTTCTTTAATATGAAGGGCTTAGAACCAGAGCGCTCTAACCCACAGAACAATGTTTCTAAGATAATTGATGTCAAAGTTTTTAAAATACATATTGAAAAAAAACTACTCACAATGTTGTTCATAGGTATAATACACATCATGACACCAATTTTGCACTACAAAATGGCTATTCCCCTAACCGTTTGTGGAACAGGGGGGAAGATTGCTCTTATTCCCCCAACCGTTGGTGGAACAGGGGGGAACGTTGCTCTTATTTTCCCAATAAATCTAAGACACCATTCAAATGGTGCCAAAACCCCTACGAAAAAAGAAGGGTACTTCAAGTTCATATTTTTAAGTAAACCTAAGTAACTGTCAAGTATATTTTCCAAGTATACTTTTTTAGTGTACTAGTGTCAATGTACTAGTAGTATACTTGTAAGTGTACTGATTAAATACTACTTGGGACTAAATTGGCCCACTTTAAGTTTATAAAAGTATTCTTTTAAGTATACTGCAAGTTTAAGCAAAGTAAACATAAAGTACACATCTAGTTTACATCTAAGTTTTATTTTATACTGCAAGTACACTACAAGTGAACTTTTTAGCACTCTGTGAGTTAACTAGTTGTATATTTCTAGCATACTTTTCTGTTTGTGAAAGTATACATTTAAGTATGCTGCAAGTAAACTTACAGATATACTGCTAGTTTATTGGTTGTATACTTCTAGTAAACTTTTCAGTTCATGAAAGTATACTGTGAGGTATACTGCTAGGAAACTTAAAGAGTGTCATTGGATATTTAATGACCACAGTGAGTCAGGACTTCAGTTTCACATCTCATCCGACAGACAACATCCTCATCACTGCACTGGAGTATTATATCACCAGAGGGAAGACCCCAACCTACTAGCTACCAACATCTTCTCCAGCAGCAACTTATTTTCCCAGGTGGTCTCCCATCCAAGCACTAACCAAGCCCACACCTGCTTAGCTTCAGCCACCCATCTTGTACATATCAAGTAGTGGCATAGCTGCTAGTCATAAAATTAGTACACACATTTCACTGTCACCTTATCAGACCAGATAGCACTGAGGTTCCAGTCTTCTTAACCTCATGTTTGAAAATACTGTGTACATTTATCTGTGAATCTGCACATAATGGCCAGCTAGATTGAACTGATATCTCAACTTAAACACAGCAATGTTTGGTACAGGTACAATATGCAGGGCTTTGATGTCCACACTCTTGTTTAAAAATGATTCAATAATTTTTTAAACAGAATGTACCATCTTTCAAGTATACAGCACTGCTGCATCTTTTCTTTAGTCAGTCAGAGTTTTGACTGTGATACAGAACTCCATTAACCAAAAAAATATTTCATTAGCCTTTGCTTGAGTTCTTTAGCCTACTGGTCAGGCTGAAGGCAGTGCTAATTCATATTTTATGCATATTTCTGGTTCCATTTGAGAGAAAGAGGTATTTTTTTTGTTTTGAATTGGGATTTCAATAAGAGTTGCCTTTGCTGTGTTCCTATACTTTGGCATCCAATACAATATTGTGTTTGAAAATTTAATTTATAAAGGAATCAATTTTGTTCTCAATCCTGAGTATGTGTTTCAGTGTGAATTCTTATAAGTACCTTCATCTGTAAATTAAAGCAGAATGCACTTAAGCATTGTCTACTAGTAGAGTACATGAGGTAACCTCTCGTCTACTTACGTTAAATAATGTCTGAATAGCAACAGAAATATATTTTTGAGTGCAATAATTATAAGCTGTGAGTATGATGTTAAGTTAGCTTAAAGAAGACTTTGAAGTATACTTGCAGTTTAAAAACAAAAAACTTTTAGCTCCCTGAAAGTTTAAAACTAAATTTAAACTATAGAGAGCTTTAAGTATAGAACTAGTGGACTAGTAGTCTACCTCTACGTTTACTTGCAGTATACTTCAAAGTACTTCCTTCAAAAACTAAAAAGTTGGCTTGAAGTATATAACAAGTAAAGTTGTAGTACATCTGAATTTACTTGCAGTATACTTCAAAGTATACTTTTATAAATGAAAGCACTGAAGGTGCTGATGCCTCGGTGCTTACAGCAGTGACAAGTATGTCCCTTAATGAAGCTATAAAATTGGGTGTGGACATGTCAGAGTGCCCTAGCTGTGCATCTGTGCTTGACATACTGAAGTATTTACCCACCAGTGGCAGTCTGATGAACATTAATGTACAGTTATGGAGGGAAACACCTTTCACACTATTCAGGGTTTATTTAACACTGACCAATAATTAGTGCAATTCAGACTCTGTGGGAACAACAATAGGTTTTTGGAGGGAAGCACCTTCCATACTATGCAGGACAGAGGTCGCGTTAACCGAATATTTTCCATCATTGACGGATTTTTTTTAACAATGACGGAACATTTTGAATGCCGTCCGTCATTTTGACAGAGTGTAATTCACACCCCCGTCCAACTGGTGGTGGGTGTTCTATTGTCTCGAGAATTGTCTTTGATCTGTATGATCCTGTATTCCTCAAATTTTTGTAATATGATAATTTGCTCTTCATTTGTAAAATATGCTGCTCTGCTGCCAGTAGATGATTGGTCATATGATACAAACGCCATCTCTATTATGTGAACATGCAGATATCTAGGTCGGGTAAACCCTGATTGACATAACGAGTTGATAAGCAGCTTTGTAGGACTGCTTAGCGAGACTGCAGTTGTTAGGCTTAGTGAAGCCCAGCAGTAACTGAAAGCATTGTTCATTTGCGCACTGTTACTGTGTGGGCGGAGAAATCATTTGTGATGTTTTATAAAGTTCATACAGCAGTAAGTTTGAAAATCCACGCAGTGCAGTATTTAACACAGTGCGCAATGTGTGTGTCCACATGAATCACTGTCGGCATGATGCTCCGTTTGTCAAGTTTTGCTATCAGCAGTAGCCATTGCTGTGATATAAATTGAACTCACAAGTTGTAATGCGATCCACTGTGAAGAGCTTTTTCTTCGTTAAAGTCTTGATCGCTCGCAGCAGCCATCGTGGTAATCAAATAGTGCTATAACTCAAAAACAAAGCTCTATCTCAAAAATCTGGCAAATTTAAATCCAAGAGATCATTGCATTTAACCCATAGAGCCATATTCTATGACTTCATTTTGACCGGCGTCGCGGCTATCCCGGTAACAGACAGAATGACTGACCGAATTAATTAATGACTGAATGACACACAAACGAACTACCGTATACCTTGCTTGCGCATGCGCACCGAGGCATAATAATAATTAGACATTGTGCTAGAAGTATGTAACTAATGAACTAATAGTTCATCTTTAAGTTTACTGGCAGTATACTTCACAATATACTTTTATGAACTGAGAAGTTTACTAGAAGTATATAACTAAGAAACCAGCAGTATATCTGTAAGTTTACTTGACAGTAGTTTAATGTTTACTTTCATAAATTGAAAAGTATGCTAGAGGTATACAACTAGTTAAGTCACAGTTTACTTAAAATTCACTTGTAGTGTACTTGCAGTACAAAATAAAACTTACATGTAAACTAAATGGGTACTTTAAGTTTACGTTGCTTAAACTTGAAGTATACTTCTTTTTTGTAAGGGAAAGTTTCTCGGAAAGACTTCGCTCAGCAGTTGAGGGAATAACCTTTGCTTTTGCATATGAATCTTATCAACATCTGTCACAATATGATCCAACTCTAATTTTCATTTTTTGGGGTTAGCCCACTCTGTTTCTCAGTCCTAAATGTAAAGCTACTTTTACACCGGACGAGAAACAAATTTCGCATGACAGATTACATTCAAAGTCAATGCAAAGACGCGAATACACGCGTTTCCCAACGGGGAACGGACTGAAGACTCAAAGTTATCCTAAAAGAGTTCAGATAATCAAGTAAACATGAGGCAGAACCATGCTGCCCACTGACCTTGTAACAGGGGGGCAGAAAAAATACCTTTTATCTGCTGATTAGTCTGACCTCGTTTTCATTCATCTTCCTTCATTAACCGGCTGTTCTCTCTGAAAAGCCTAACAGGTATAGCCAGTTCTCCACATTACGATAAGATGAGAAACTGAACTCTTTTCATGCCAAATTCTACTCATTATACAGTAATCTACATTATTCAATTGTGGATATGTGTAGCTAAAAATTGTTGTAATTGAAACACCGGAGTGCTGATAGCCTTGATTGCAGGTTATACCGCAAGCTAACTGAGTCATCTTTTTTTGTAAAGTGTCAGCTACCAGGTGAATACATCATTTTTCTGAATGGCATTTATTTTTAAATCTCCCTGATATTGCACTCCAAAATCAGCCTCGTGTGTTTACCTGCAAATTCAATATTCTAATAATTGGAAAGCTTTTTAACCTTTAAAGCACTAATTTTTTTTTTTATGTGAATTTAATTATCTTGTGCTGTTGAAGACCTATCATGTGGCGACTTGATAGGTCTTCAACAGTCGCCACACAACACAGCTGTTTTCAACAGCTTTGATTTTGATATCTTACATCATTGAGCAACAGTAGCTGCATTTAGCGCTCTAAGGGTTAATAAAGTGAAAAGGCTGAGATCAGGTACAGACTGATCATTACTTTCAAGGCATTTTAACCCACTTTCAGCAAAGCATTGCCCGCACATCAGAACACGTCCATTTACACTCGGACATTAAGCCCCATGGCATTCTCCTTCTTGTATAGTGCTTCTTTTGGACATTTGGGGTGGTTGGGTACCTAGCAGTAGTTTGCTTGATGCTAGGCATTTGAGCAGAGCCCTGAAACCCATCTTGGGTGATGGAGCGGCCTCATTGCAGATTGCTAAGCCGTCTGGGGTCGGCAGTGTCGTACACAACATCAAAGCACACCATGTATTAAATATTAATATCTCCAGAATGCTGTCAGCCATTGATTTACTTACTCTTTTGTCCGAGAGCTAAGCTTCACATCTGTTTGAACCAGAGCTCCATTGCCATTGTATCCCTTTCAGAAGTGCAGTAATCCAGATTTAAAAGCCAGTGTCTTTTTGAAGACCTTTAAAATAAATACATGCTGATAAAGCCAACACTGAATGTGATTATTTGATTAGTTTTACAATTTCCTGTGTTGGAAACGGCTATTTTTGTCCATTAACAACCCAATGACCCCTTGGATTGAGTCTGTAGGCCAGAGGCTGTGTTCTTGACTTTTTTGCCATCAGGGGCTGCATTTTTCACTGGCAGCCATACTTGTTGGTACCTCTGCTCTGTAATGAATTGAGAAATGGAGAAATATCACTATTACTCACAGATCTATACCATACAGAGCAAGCACTCAACATGAGTAAAACAGAGAATACTGTATATTCTTCTTTGCATAATAGGATAGAAACGTGCATTGAATATTCCATCGACATATACGTAATTATCGATCCGTTTTTACACAGTTTATTGGTATTCATTCATGAAAATGGCCAGTAGGCCATATCAGATATCAGATTTACTTATTTATAAGTTTGGTTTTCATGTGTTTATTTGTTTTTAAGTGGTAAACTGTTTAACATATTGTGTTTGTTACACCACACATCCAGTGTGGAGGCGGGGCCTGTACTCAGTGTGTGTTCAGTATGTGAAAATTGGGCCTGTACTCAGTGTGTGTCCAGTATGTGGAAAAAGGGTCTGTACTAAGAGAGTGTTCAGTATGTGGAGGCGGGGTCTGTACTCAGTGTGTGTTCAGTATGTGAAAATTGGGCCTGTACTCAGTGTGTGTCCAGTATGTGGAAAAAGGGTCTGTACTAAGAGAGTGTTCAGTATGTGGAGGCGGGGTCTGTACTCAGTTTGGGTTCAGTATGTGGAGGTGGGGCCTGTACTCAGTGTGTGTTCAGTATGTGGAGGCGGGGCCTGTACTCAGTGTGTGTTCAGTATGTGGAGTAGAGCCCTGTACTCAGTGTGTGTTCAGTATGTGGAGGCGGGGCCTGTACTCAGTTTGTGTTCAGTATGTGGAGGTGGGGCCTGTACTAAGTGTGTTTAGTATGTGGAGGTGGGGTCTGTACTCAGTTTGTGTTCAGTATGTGGAGATGGGGCCTGTACTCATTGTGTGTTCAGTTTGTGGAGGCGGGGCCCGTACTCAGAGTGTGTTCAGTATGTGGAGGTACAGCCTGTACTCAGAGAGTGTTTAGTATGTGGAGGCGGGGCCTGTACTCAGTGTGTGTTCAGTATGTGGAGGTGGGGTCTGTACTCAGAGTGTGTTCTGTATGTGGAACGTGACCCAGCCTCTGAGAACACGCAGGAACCTGGGCGGCCCCCGGAGCTAACCAGGCTTAGCTCGCGCTAACAGCTCACGCTAACAGCTCGCAATAACAGCTCACGCTAACAGCTCGCAATAACGGCTCACGCTAACAGCTCGCGCTAACAGCTCACACTAGCAAAATCTCAATTAATCAGCATCGATCCGAAGAGTTCCCCACACAATGGGCCAACTCCAGGGGATGAGAGAGCCATAATGGTTAAAACGCTCTCCAGCAGTGAAAGGACATTTCATCTGCAGACAAAACCAAATTATACGGGGGTGAAGCACAGATTTTGATCCACTCCTGCATTTTGAATCATTGCTAACCTCCTTTTTTAAGTCACGCATTTATCGATTGACTACATTAGCTAATTTCAGAAATGGCAAGAGCCAAAGAGAAAAGTCATAATTTCTTTTTCAGCTTGAATGTGTACACAAGGCTTTTCTCCAAACAAAATTTTTCCATTGTTTGCCTTGCAGGGATCAAATTGAAATGTAAGTCACTCTTATTGGGTCTGGAAACACGATTGAACTTCTCTTTATACAGTCTGTAATGAGTCTTGCCTGGGTGTGTGGCACCCAGATCTCATCAGTCCGGCGAGTGAACTTTCAAATACTTGGCACATCCAAGTAAAACTGACGTGAGCCCATTCTCTGTCCCTCCTTGGGTGCTGTCTAAGTAGGTTTTAAGGACTTTGGCTGATATTTTTGCTCAGCCTCATTGGCCTCTCATCAAATATTTGATTCGTGTTTTAATTTTAAGACACTCTCACAAGCTCTACTCTTAGTTTTAAATTCAAAGAAAGAAGCATTCTGCTTTGGTGCCTTTAAAAACATTGCATATATTGGACCCTGTTGAATCAATATTGCTTTTAATTTAATTATTTATATATTTATATTTTGTGTAAAACCGTAATTGAATAAGCTGTCAGTTGAATAATCGCTAAATCATTGGAGTGCGAATAGGAGATGAGCCCCAGGATAACCGATTTTGCACTGATCGATTCATATTTGAGCGTGAGTTGCATTTCAAAAAGATGTAGCCACACAGCCATTATTAGTATTGGCATCCGGGATGCTAAAGAGCTAAAATGTGCTTTGGCAATTACAGTGACAAAATAAAACCCAACTAACTGATGCGATGTGACGATGGCGTGCTGTTTGAAAAAACTGCAGAAGCAGAAGAGATTATTTGCGTCATGGCTTTGAAGCAGCGGCTAATGAAGCGTGAGTGTACTTCTGAACAAATGAGGCTCTCGAAATGAGCGACTCTCTTCTTTCCGGAACACCTGCGGTTCTGTCCGCTCACCCGCGATGGGCTCAGGACCAGGGACGAACGACAAGATTGCCGACCCGTTATTGCCAGACCTCGTCAGTGACCAGACATCGGACGTCAAACGGTCCGGATGTCCTCAAGAAAAAGAGAGGAAACCATCACCGTCACTCACCCTCTGCAGTCCCGTCCTGCGTAAGAGAAATCGAATATAAGTTGGATCTACACACTAGTTGTTGCCTTTTACATTTTGATGCTAAGGGCAGAGGTGTCACTGCACAGTGTGTGAACTCAAATTTCCTTTATTTAATTTCATTTTCCTAGATTTAGATCAGGAGGCACAAAAGCTGTGTCTAATAAGTCTGTCCAATCTAAACACAAAGCACTACCATGGTAAGGTGGAAAAACACACAGCGCAAAGTAAAACGAGTAAATGAAGGGAGTCAAAACTAAACAGTAAAATAATTAGAAATAATATAGTAAAGGACAGCACAGTAAGGAGTGATAAGAAAGAAAATGGTAAAATACTGTAATGCCGAAGTATAACTTACTATTTTCTTGGCTTTGAGAACCTACCTCCACCCCACCCACCCTTAAGCCTCTGGTCCTGCAGACAAAAATTTCCCAGAATGCTCACACCTCCTCTCCACTCCTCTCCCGAAGATCACGTCCTACAAGTGAGACTCTCAGCTGAACCGTCAGCACTGCTTTTCCCGATGAGAATGAGTTAATGATGCCTGCACTCAGAGCTTCAGTCGCCGTGCACTGCTGAGAAACAGGAAATTACTCCACTCCCGGCCCTTAATAATGCCCATCCTCCACAGCAGAGGGGGCTTTTAAACAGTTAAATCCAGGCCTTGCGGGACCCTGTCTTTATTCAGCCACTGCAATGTCATGTTCCTTCCAGCGTGCATCAATTTCCTTTGTAAATGCTAATGACTTCTTTTTTGACGCACATGCTATGATTGGTTGGAAGCCATTATTTTTGCAATAGAAACTCTATGTTCCCCCAAAGTCACCAATAAAATAAAGAAAGATATATAATAGCATAATATAGTTTTACAAAGACCTCTGAAGGCCATGCCCCTTCAGAGGAACTGATGTAACCTGAAATTTGGAGAAACAGTTTCAGCATCCATTGGGATTCTTCTGTCTCAGTAAGGGTAAAGTGGTAAAATGAAGAATAACATTACCGTGTCTCATCCAAGGTATGTCAGTCTGAGAGCGAACATAAAGATGGTGTGTGTGTCTGTGTGTGTGTGTATGTGTGTGAGTGTGTGTTGGAAGTGTCAAAACTGCACTACCATTTTTAGTGTGTAAGTACGCGAGGCTCTATCTGTGTAGGCAACTCACACTTAAATATAAATCAATCAGCTTGAAATTTGTGATTTTGGGGCACATGTTTTCACAGCTATGTATTCTACACTTTGTCACTCGTTGGTTTGGTTAATATTTTTGTTTATTTTATTGTGCAGGGCCCCTTGGAAGAGCAGTTTCCTAACTGAAAGGGCTACCCTGTTGAAATAAAACGGAAATAAATAAATAAATAAATAAAAGTCCAGGGACAAAAAATCCGGAGACGAAGAGTCCTGTAACCCGACAAAAGGCTGGAAAAGTAAGTGGTACTAATAAAAAACTTCTGGAGGAGCATTCTGTAACTAATTAGGTTAATTGGCAACAGGTCAGTAACATGACTGGGTATAAAAAGAGCATTTTAGAGAGGAAGAGTCTGTTCGAAGTAAAGATGGATGGAGATTCACCAATCTGCGAAAAACTGTAAAAAATTGTGGAAAAATTTCAGAAAAATGTTCCTCAGCGTAAAATTGCAAAGACTTTGAATCTATAGTACATAGTATCATCAAAAGATTCAGAGAATCTGGAGAAATCTCTGTGCGCAAGGGACAAGGCCGAAGGTCAATATTGGATACTCGTGATCTTCAGGCCCTCAGGCGGCACTGCATTGAAAACAGGCATAATTCTGCACTGGAATTCACAGCATGGGCTCAGGAACACTTCCAGAAATCATTGTATGTGAACATAGTTCACTGAGCAATCCACAAATGCAAGCTAAAGCTGTATCATGCAAATAAGAGGCCATATGTGAACATGATGCAGGAATGCCGCCATCTTCTCTGGGCCAAAGCTCATTTTGAAATGGACTGAGGCAGAATGGAAAACTGTTCTGTGGTCAGATGAATCAAGGCTTGAAATTCTTTTTGGAAACCACGGACACCGCGTCATGCGGTTTAAAGAGGAGAGGGACCATCCAGCTTGTTATCAGCGCGCGATCAAAAGCCTACATCTCAAATGGTATCAGGTTGCATTAGTGTCTATGGTGTGGGGAGGTTACACATCTGGATAGGCATTATCAATGCTGAAAAGGATTTAGAGGTTTTACAACAACATATACTCCCATCCATGATGTAACTGATGACAGGGGAAAGCTGTTTAGTGTGGTCAGTAATATGGGAAATGAAACTATATTTACATGCTCCAGTGATTCTTCTGAATTGTACCTTGGACTAGGAAAATTATTTGATTGCTATGGCAACCACCAATTGGTGATAAATTGACAATGATGGTACAAATTGCTTTTTTTCAACATGAGAAAGCAGTAGAGCGTGAATCGGAATCATCTGCCTAATATTTTGACCATCGGTTATGTGATAAAATCTCAAAATTTTAAAAAAGTCACTTTTTCACAAAAAATTCCCAATGGATTTTTTTTCGTTTCTTCACCATGCCAATCTGTTAGATGAGGGCAACCCATTTCCACTGAAAAATCTCCAGTAGAATTTTTTTGAACTCAAAAGGCCTTAAAACCCACTGTGTATGTTATAAAGCCTAAATAGGCTCATGCATAACAGGAAAAAATTGGCATTATTTGTATTCTGCTCAAAGGGGTTAAAAACTTCAGCGCCGTTGCCCATCCTCGGATGCGTCTGTTCAAACGAAAACCCAAAAACCTGGGATGGAATCCGGAAGCTCAACAAGCCTTCAACACACTCAAGAGTCTGTTCGTCACTGCTTCTATACTCAAATTACTGGACCCCGAAAAGCCCTTTATAGTGGAAGTTGACGCCTCCAGTGGGGGGTGGGAGTGATCCTGTCCCTGCGGCACAGGACAACAGAGAAGCTGTATCCTTGTGCTTATTTCTCACGCAAGCTCATACCCGCTGAGGCTAACTACGACATGGGAAACCGGCAGCTGTTGGCGGTAAAACTAGCGCTCGAGAAATGGAGGCATTAGTCAGAGGGGGTCCGTCATCCATTCCTTGTGCTGACTGACCACCACAACTTGGGAATATCTGCGAAAGGCACAACGACTGAATCCACGGCAGGCCAGGTGGGCACTCTTCTTTACTCGCTTTGTTTTTTCAATAACCTATCGCCTAGGCACTAAGAACATCAAAGCAGACACACTATCCTGAAGACATGAGGTAGAGAAGGATCCGGAAGCAGAAGAGCCAATTCTGCCATCCTCCTGCATCCTCGCCCCGATCAAGTGGCAGTTGGACCGGGAAATAGCAAAGGAAATCAGGAGGAACCCCCCTACTACCTTGGTGCCAGTGGGTAAGATGTTCATTCCCGCTGCTCTTCAGGAAGTAGTGACTCTGTGGGCACATACCTCCCTGTCAGCCGGACACCCCAGAGCCAAAAGAACAACACCCATCATCAGCCGAAAATATTGGTAGCCCCACCTGGCCTCTGATGTGGAAATAGCTGTGCGCTCTTCCTCTTCCGCTCTTGCACAATTTCCAAAATGCCATGACAGCTGCCAACGGGTAAACTTAACCCTCTGCCAGTCCCACATCAACCATGGTCACACATCACCATGGTTTTCATTACCAGTCTACCCTCATCAGAGGGTTACACGTATTCTGGTGATTGTTGACCGATTTTCTAAATTCTGCACATTGATGCCTTTTGCTGCTGTGCCATCTGCTCTATAAGCTGCAAACACTCTGTTCGAGCAGATATTCAGAAATTTTGGTCTTCCAGAGGACATCGTCTCCAACCATGAGCCACAATTCACATCCCGTGTGTGGAGGGCTTTCTTCAAGAAGCTGGGAGCCTCAGTTGGCCTCACCTCGGGATACCGCCCTCAATTATATGGGCAGGCGGAGAGAGCCATCCAAGACCTGGGGAGGTTCCTCCGAGCATACTGCCATCAGCGCCAGTGGGATTGGTCCAGATACCTGCCCTGGGCTGAATATGCCCAGAATTCCTTGAAGAGTGCATCCACTGGACTCAGCCCCTTCTAGTGTGTGCTCGAACGGCAACTGCGCCCGTGGGACCAGAGCCAGACGGAAGTCCCGGCAGTGGACGTCCAGTTCAAAAATGCGGAGAAGGTCTGGGAAATCACCAACGTCCAGATCCGGAGGGTGTTCCGCCTCCAAAAGATCCAGCCAGACTGGAAAGATCAGGACGCCCCCAAGTACCAGCCGAGTCTGGCTCTCAACAAGAGACCTGCGCCTCCGCCTGCCCTGCAGGAAGTTGAGCCCACGGTTCATTGGCCCATTCCGTGTACTCCGGCAGGTAAATGAGTGTGCCTAATCAATGCAGTTGCCGTCAAAACTACCACATCAATAACACATTTCATGATCATTGGAAGCAGTGGCATTGCATAAAGATCTTTCAAATGATCTTATTTCTTTTAAACAATTTAAACAATCATGAAACACATGCATTGCTTCCAACCCCTGAGTAAAGAAAAGTGTGAGAAGTCTGGAGTCATAATCGCACGTGAAACTGAGAAACCTCTATGCACAAGGACTTCAATTCAACACGAGAATCTCTTACATACGCGCTGATTGAATAACTGCTGACTACAGCAGAGGAACGTAAATATGCCACTAAAACTTACGCTGAATGCGTGAGAGTTGACAGGTGTGCGTTATTAGTGAAAACTGACCACACCTGGTAATGTTGAGAGTTTTTGGAGCTTTTGTGATAGTAATTTAAAAGGATGATTGAAAACAGGTCATGGACAATCATTATTTTAAGGGATTGTTTTGAGCCTCCCCTATCGCCAGTTCATCAGCCGCCACTGATTGTTACTGCAGCTAAAGCCCAGAGTGTGTATTACTCATAGTGTTTATTAAGAAACCTCATTTCCACTTTGTTTTGCATTGCTAAAGCGTAAGAAATACTACCAAGTCCATCCTTGCACCTGAATCCAGTCCTCAACTTCCTGTCCTCCGTGCACCCTGCACTGTGCACGAAGCACAACCCTAACAGGTATGTTGTTTTTATTATATTGTTTTAAAAAAATACTTTTCAAGAATCAAAACTGAAGTCAATTTTTATTTCAAAAAATAATTTCCTGGTGAAACTTCAAATGTGCTCTTATGTGGTCTTCAGTGTAATACAGGTCACAGACAATTTACAAATCACTGCTTTCAGCATTCATTTTAACTTTACCTGACCCAAATTATTCTGATTTGGGGTTGAACATATTCGACCAATGTCCAGTGTACTCAGCTTCTAATTATGATGGAACTACCTTTGGCCGGGACCCAGCTCCAGCCAGAATAGCTGTAAGGTTGAGAGACGATTCCTCGATGTCTCAATCGCGCCCAGCCAGGCGAAAAAGCCCACCGCAGCACCGCGAAGGACGCCGGACCACAGAAATAAATAAAGCGGGAAGATGACAGCTGCGCGGCTCACCGTAATAAGTAAACACATCAGAGGACTCTCTGATTTATTGCGAAGCCCGGGTGACATTTCGGCTGAGAGGGCGAGGAGATGAAGCTCCGTGCCTTTCTTTTTTCTTCCTCCTCTTCTTCTTTCTAGAGGCGGGGACGCGGGGCGCATTCATATTCCGGCAATCCGGCAGTAAATAAAGGTCGCACGTCTTATCTCGCGGAGAGGAAAATCCGAATTCTCTCACCTGAAGGGGTTGCGTGTGAATAGTAATTGGTAATAGAGGGATTTGATAAAGACCCCGCGAAGCACGACACGAGAAGAATAATACGTCTTTTCCCTAATTGATTCATTTATATATTTATTTCCTCCGCCTTTTTTCCCCTTGAAGGGCACATTGAAAAGGCGAATGAGCTGAGCAAAAAAAACTTTCTTCTTTCCTTCCTTTCGGTTTTATCTTACATCAGCTGCCAAGCCCGTAATTGGAGAGTTATGTTGTCCTCCTCCTGCCACAGCAGTAGCGCTCAGGACACTGATCAAAGATCGCGTTATTCTCGGCTGTCTTTAGTCTCAAGGCTGCGCGCGTCAGGCAGGTGCTGTGATGCATTGTTCTGCAATGACGCTCCCATTTGCATATAGAAGGAATCCTCGTGCGCAGACTATCCTTATTTATTCATCGCTTCTTTTTCCGAACTGAAAACGCTGACTCCAAACTTGAATTTGCTTGATTAATATGTATGGCGCCTGCGGACATTTTTAGTCAAGTAAGAACGTAAAATTATAGGATTTATTCATTATATATTTTAGCATACTTTGTCTTCTCGGGGAAGTATAAAACCAACATGCATACATAATGATAAATCCAAGGTCGCTTTGTGTTCTTTTTTTTGAGAACAAGTGAATAGTTACAACGATAGCTTTATTTATATTTTAAAAGCAAACATGATGCAATAGAAAATCTTATATTCTGAAGGATGCACTGTAACTGAATATAATGAGGCAATATACTTATTTAAATTCCGCTCTTTGTCTTTATTTGCGACCACAGCACCAATAATTAGCGGGTTTTCTTTCTTTCTTTCTTTTTACGGATATGACATAATTTTAACCGTCAATGTCACTCTTAGCGTAAGTTTCAAGCAAAGAGCCAAAAATAAGATATAATATTTCTTTATGTCTCCAAATCGGCTTTCAGGAGATCCCAACAATGCTTTACGCTCTTGTGGTCAGGAATGATCTCGACTGACCATGCATGCCCATGCTCACTCAGTGAGACTGTCATGAGAGACCGAGAATCTCTTAACTGTTGGAAGCGCAAAATAATCTGGAATGTCATTGTCTGCTATGGTATATTGTCAAGATTTTCTGAAAGTAGAACTAAGAGGCCTAGCCTGATGCAAGAGAAATAACCCCAAAACAAGGAGTGCCCACATACTGTAGTTAAGACCATGCAGTGTTCCACATCAGCAAAACCTTTTTTTTAACCTTTTGCAATATGTATGTATCTATATATACAGTTCTGTGCAAAAGTCTTCGGCACAAAGCAATTTCTTAGGGGAAATATGCTTGCAAAAATGATGAAATTAAAAGTTTAAATAGAATAAATGCACGCACATCCAAAATCAGATATCACAGATGCAGGACCCAAAAAAACAGTACAAAAGAAGAGAATAAAAGTCCGCACACTGTTTAAGTTGCTCCCAGAAGACTTTATTCCGTGCAAGGAATAAAGTCTTCTGGAGCAACTTAAACAGTGTGCGATATTAAAAGTTTCCAATTACTGAGAAATGTACTGAACAGAGCTGTAAACTGTTAAAAACTAAATGAAATCAATATTTGGTGTGACTACCCTTTGCCAAAAAATTTGGGACACTGTTCTGTTGTGCTATAGTTTTATAAGATGATTGGCGTTTTGCTTGTTCCAAGCAGAGCCGAAAACTTGCTACCATTCTTCTGCAGCCTGACTGTCTCATTCGCGTCTGTCTCTCCAAGAAATTACAAACAGCCATGATGATGTTGACATCAAGGCTCTGTCAAGACTATTAAAATCTGTATCGACTATGTTTAATGGAATACAACCATTTATTTATTAAACTTTTCTTTAAATTAGCATTTGGAACTTCAGATTTACTTCCTATGTTCAGGAACTCTAATATGGAATCAAAAAATAAACATTTAAGATAGATTTAAAATTTAAAAAGTGCTGGGTGTCTAAAACCTTTGCACAGAACTGTGTGTATGTATGTGTGTATATATAATTGACACCAAAACTGTGTATTGCTTCAATACTGAAAATATTTAAAATGTCATTGTTTGGTTAATTAATAAATGAAACAGTGGCTCCTCAACAGATTTTGAGGAATATTACATCTGTACATGATTTCATCTAGGCACTGAAACAGACCTGCCATTGGTGGTGTCTCATTTAATTAAAAACCAATAGTTTCTAGGTTGGGCCCTGAGCTGGTCTTGCAAAGCTTTGAGAACTATGATGACAGTGTACATGTTTGCCACTAGATGGAAACACGGCACAGTTTCTCATCCTTTTCAGAATGAAATTCGGAGAGCATCTACAGTATGTATTGCAGATACCTTCCAAAGAGGCCATTCATTTTTCAGAAATTTTGTGGCCAGACCTGTATATTGAATGTTGATCTAGAAATGATTCATAACTGATGACTGATTTATGTAAACTGATTCATAGAAACATATGAATAAAGGTTTGCTGAATCCATTCAGCGTTTTGTTTGTGCGTTTTGTATCTGGTTAGAAATTGCTAAAAAAAAAAAAAAAAAAAAAATACTGAAATATTATCGTTTTGATTGGAAGGTCATGGGTTCCAGTTCAATCTGAGGTCTTTCTGCATGCAGTTTTCTCCTTGCGGATTCTCCCCATGTTCAGGAGGATTTCCTCTCAGCCCAAAGATGAAAAAGACAAGTCTGACAAGAGACTCTAAATTGCCCATAGGTATGAGTGTGTGAGTGAATGGTGTGTATGATCTGTAGGTATGAGTGTGTGAGTGAATGGTGTGTGACCTAAAGGTGTGAGTGAATGGTGTGTGTGATCTGTAGGTATGAGTGTGTGAGTGAATGGTGTATGTGATCTGTAGGTATGAGTGTGTGAGTGAATGGTGTGTGTGATCTGTAGGTATGAGTTTGTGAGTGAATGGTGTGTGTGATCTGTAGGTATGAGTGTGTGAGTGAATGGTGTGTGTGATCTGTAGGTATGAGTGTGTGAGTGAATGGTGTGTGTGATTCGTAGCTATGAGTGTGAGTGAATGGTGTGTGTGATCTGTAGGTATGAGTGTGTGAGGGAACGGTGTGTGTGATCTGTAGGTATGTGTGTGTGAGTGAATGGTGTGTGTGATCTGTAGGTATGAGTGTGTGAGTGAATGGTGTGTGTGATCTGTAGGTATGTGTGTGTGAGTGAATGGTGTGTGTGATCTGTAGGTATGAGTGTGTGAGTGAATGGTGTGTGTGATCTGTAGGTATGAGTGTGTGAGTGAATGGTGTGTGTGATCTGTAGGTATGTGTGTGTGAGTGAATGGTGTGTGTGATCTCTGTAGGTGTGATGAATGTGTGTGATCTGTGGTAACGTGAATGGTGTGTGTGATCTGTAGGTATGTGTGTGTGAGTGAATGGTGTGTGTGATCTGTCGGTATGAGTGTGTGAGTGAATGGTGTGTGTGATTCGTAGGTATGAGTGTGTGAGTGAATGGTGTGTGTGATCTGTAGGTATGTGTGTGTGAGTGAATGGTGTGTGTGTAATCTGTCGGTATGAGTGTGTGAGTGAATGGTGTGTGTGATCTGTAGGTATGTGTGTGTGAGTGAATGGTGTGTGTGATCTGTAGGTATGTGTGTGTGAGTGAATGATGTGTGTAATCTGTCGGTATGAGTGTGTGAGTGAACGGTGTGTGTGATCTGTAGGTATGTGTGTGTGAGTGAATGGTGTGTGTGATCTGTAGGTATGAGTGTGTGAGTGAATGGTGTGTGTGATCTGTTGGTGTGAGTGTGTGAGTGAATGGTGTGTGTGATCTGTAGGTATGTGTGTGTGAGTGAATGGTGTGTGTGATCTGTTGGTATGAGTGTGTGAGTGAATGGTGTGTGTGATCAGTTGGTGTGAGTGTGTGAGTGAATGGTGTGTGTGATCTGTAGGTATGAGTGTGTGAGTGAATGGTGTGTGTGATCTGTAGGTATGAGTGTGTGAGTGGAATGGTGTGTGTGATCTGTAGGTATGAGTGAATGGTGTGTGATCTATAGGTGTGAGTGAGTGGTGAATGGTGTGTGTGATCTGTAGGTATGAGTGTGTGTGTGAATGGTGTGTGTGATCTGTGGGTATGAGTGTGTGAGTGAATGGTGTGTGTGATCTGTAGGTATGAGTGTGTGAGTGAATGGTGTGTGTGATCTGTAGGTATGAGTGTGTGAGTGAATGGTGTGTGTGATCTGTAGGTATGAGTGTGTGAGTGAATGGTGTGTGTGATCTGTAGGTATGTGTGTGTGAGTGAATGGTGTGTGTGATCTGTAGGTATGAGTGTGTGAGTGAATGGTGTGTGTGATCTGTATGGTGTGTGATGTGTGTGTGTGATCTGTGAATGGTGTGTGTGTGATCTGTAGGTATGTGTGTGTGAGTGAATGGTGTGTGTGATCTGTAGGTATGTGTGTGTGAATGGTGTGTGTGATCTGTGGGTATGAGGTGTGTGTGAGTGAATGGTGTGTGTGATCTGTAGGTATGTGTGTGTGAGTGAATGGTGTGTGTGATCTGTAGGTATGAGTGTGTGAGTGAATGGTGTGTGTGATCTGTAGGTATGAGTGTGTGAGTGAATGGTGTGTGTGATCTGTAGGTATGAGTGTGTGAGTGAATGGTGTGTGTGATCTGTAGGTATGAGTGTGTGAGTGAACGGTGTGTGTGATCTGTAGGTATGTGTGTGTGAGTGAATGGTGTGTGTGATCTGTAGGTATGAGTGTGTGAGTGAATGATGTGTGTGATCTGTAGGTATGAGTGTGTGTGATTCGTAGGTATGAGTGTGAGTGAATGGTGTGTGTAATCTGTCGGTATGTGTGTGTGAGTGAACGGTGTGTGTGATCTGTAGGTATGAGTGTGTGAGTGAATGGTGTGTGTGATCTGTAGGTATGAGTGTGTGAGTGAATGGTGTGTGTGATCTGTAGGTATGAGTGTGTGAGTGAATGATGTGTGTAATCTGTCGGTATGAGTGTGTGAGTGAACGGTGTGTGTGATCTGTAGGTATGTGTGTGTGAGTGAATGGTGTGTGTAATCTGTCGGTATGAGTGTGTGAGTGAACGGTGTGTGATCTGTAGGTATGAGTGTGTGAGTGAATGATGTGTGTAATCTGTCGGTATGAGTGTGTGAGTGAACGGTGTATGTGATCTGTAGGTATGTGTGTGTGAGTGAATGGTGTGTGTGATCTGTAGGTATGAGTGTGTGAGTGAATGGTGTGTGTGATCTGTTGGTATGAGTGTGAGTGAATGGTGTGTGTGATCTGTTGGTATGAGTGTGTGAGTGAATGGTGTGTGTGATCTGTAGGTATGAGTGTGTGAGTGAATGGTGTGTGTGATCTGTAGGTATGAGTGTGTGAGTAAATGGTGTGTGTGATCAGTTGGTATGAATGTGTGAGTGAATGGTGTGTGTGATCCGTAGGTATGAGTGTGTGAGTGAATGGTGTGTGTGATCTGTATGTATGAGTGTGTGAGTGAATGGTGTGTGTGATCCGTAGGTATGAGTGTGTGAGTGAATGGTGTGTGTGATCACACACATGATCACACTCTCACCCACAGCATTCTGGGAAAGGCTCCATCTGCCTACAACTCCAAACAGGAATGAGTGGGTGAGATAATGGAAGGATGGAGGGATGGATGGGCAGAGGGAGGATGAATATAAATTCCTCTTCATGCTGCTACACTGAGATGAGAGTCACAATAACATGGCAAACTTGAGTCAGGTGGCTTCACCTCTCAGCCAAACACACACCTGCATCAGCTGTGCCAAACACACACCCTGGCTGCTCCCAGCGATGGCGTATGACAGCTTACTGCCATGTCCCTGCTTGAGTGATGTCGTTATCAGGGCTAACATGAGCACAGCTTCTGTTCTTGCGCATTGTTTATTTATATCACCAGTTCCTGCACAGCCTGCAGCTATTCTGCTACATCACCCAAGGGTAAGATCACAGTCTGGTGGCTGGGAATTGATCCTACAACCATATGGTTGCATCGCCGGTTCCCTTAATCACCGAGCTCCTTGGCCCCCCTGCGGTGAAAAACACCACGTGCTAACGCCTGTAGCACAGCGACCTGTTCCCGTGTGAGTCTCACTCAGGCACATAAAATGGAAGACAAGGTCCTCTTATAAATGTGCTGTGAAAAGCCAGGCATGGTTCATGTCTGCTCTCCGCTCAGTTTCCAGTGCTACATTCAGTGCATTTAAATGCCACGAGACGCGAGCGAATCAGCAGCTCCAATATTATAAAGTACATATATTTTTAGGTGGGTCTTTAAATGACTGGGGTCGTTTTTTTACGAACTCTGACATACATTTGAATAATGTGCCCCGTACTGCGAACTTCCGAGAGCTGTCGAGGGAACCTCTTTATTCACGGAGCAGAAAAATGAATGGTGTCTTTGTGGCTTTGAGTCTGGAGTTAATGTGGCAGGAGTCTCAGAGACAGAGGTGTGAAAGTCACTCGATCTCGGAAGCACGGGGCCTGGGGAGGAAACCAAGTCTGTCAGGAGGCCACAGCTCGCAGCACGACTTTTCGCAGAGGTTTTGAAGTTTAGAATACTGAAGCGGTGCCTATGACATTGTGATAAGCCACAAATTTAAACTTCCAAAGCCTTATTGAACCATAAAACAAATGAAAACATTTTAAAAAACCAGAAGCCAGAACATATACCTGTCAACTTCACCAGACTATTCATAGTGGTTTTGGCGATAAAATTGGGGAAACGGTGCCCACGGCACGGTCATAAACCACAGATTCGCAAAGCTTTTTTGTACCATCGAAAAAATGAGCACTGTTTTGTGAAAAGAAGAGGGGCCAGCGCTCCTTCCGTCTAAATATTTACTTTGAAACAGTGACCAGGACTTGGTGCCAAACCATAAACTCGAAGCAAAGCCTCATTGTGCCATGGTTGAGAGAAACCCTTTGGTTGAAAAACCCTTTGGTCTCTTCATTGAAGCTGGACCGGGCTGAGAGTGATGTAGCTAGCAGCCATGTTTTAGCATTCTCTGCATGAAATTGAGAGGTCAGTGATCACATCAGATCTACCAAGAGGGGGCACATGTCCAGCATTTAACACGCCTCGGGTCTCACAGCGACCGTGACCAGTGCGGTCAGAAGTCAGAGGCGTGTCTCGGTGAAAGCATATGCTGAACAAGCGCAATACACCACCCCAAACTGAAGGAGAAAGGGAAGAAAATTATGAACAGAACTTTACTTTTTGATAGCTGAGTACAGGACTGTGCATAAAATGTAGGGACTTTTTACAGCTTGGGCTGCTGTATGTGAAATACAGTTTTGACATGAACTTAGTAGCCTTTACTTATTGATAGTTGAATACAGAAATATGCATGCAATGTAGGCACTATTTACATCATATATGGGGTACTGTATGTTAAATACAGTTTTGACATTGGCTAAATTGGCCTATTCTGGGGTCTTCTGCAAGCCTTCATTGTACTTCTTCGCTGCTTGTTTTGCAGATTTGATCAGTTTGCTTGAAATGTCAATGTTATGACACTCTGTGTCAATGAATTTGTTTATCTTACATGACATCAAGTGGCTTCTTGAAGTATGCCGGGGCCCATTTAGTAATGTCAATGACAGAATCATGCCGGTGAGTGATGCAGTGGCGTCTGAGGGCCCGAAGACCACGGGCATCCAGTAAAGGTCTTTGGCCTTGTCCCTTATGCACAGAGATTTTTCCAATTTCTCTGAATCTTTTGATGATGTTATGCACTGTAGATGATGAGACCTTCAAAGCTTTTGCAATTCGACGTTGAGGAACATTGTTTTTAAAGTATTCCACAACATTTTTACGCAAGCCTTCACAGGTTGGAGGGCCTCTAGCCATCTTTACTTCTGAGAGACTCAGCCTCTTTAAGACATCCCTTTTATAGCCAATCATGTTACACATCTGATGCCAGTTAACTTATTTACTTGCTAAATATTCTTTCAGCTGATTCTCTTATATATTAATTGCTTTTCCAGCCCTTTTCTGCCTGTGTCCCACCTTTTTTGAGACCTGTTGCAGCCAGAAAATTTGAAATAAGATCATTTTGTGGATAAAAATGTAAAATTTCTCAGATAACATTTCAAATTTTGAAACTATGTTCTATTTTAAATCACATATTGGCTCATGTGATCTGAAAGTCATTGCATTTTTATTTTATTCACAATTTACACTTTGTCCCAACTATTTCAGAATTGGGGTTGTAGATTCTGGGAGATTTTATCTGACTTGCGGGCATCAGGGAGATGTAATGTATATGCGGGAGACGCCCGGAACTTCCAGGAGACTTGGGATGTCTGAGCAAGCGACATACAGTGATGCGTCAGATTTGAATTGTGCTGAATGTGTTCATATCCTGAGCGTGTGCACATTAATATCTGTTAGCCATCACTGGACACGTGCACTGATCACAGATGCAGCTCAGTTCAGCAAGACAGCATTCAGGTCTCAGGCATGAGAGAAACCAGAATAGATGTTGTTTTAGCAGCACGTCAGCTAACGTGTTCAACTCGGACAAGACAAGACACGACACTTAACCCCACATTGGCCCCAGCTTTGTCTACACAACAGTAACTTCCTGTGGACACAGTGATCAGTTAGATAACTGTAATGTGGTAATGTACACACTCAGAAATTAAGGTGCAGTGAGGGTCTATTTGTGTTCTTTAAAGAGCACATTTTCCTTACAGATACAAATTTGATCTTATAGTCTAAGCAAGTGGCTTTAAAGCGTAAAGAAGTACAAATGCATTGTAGACAAATAGCCAGGGGTACAAATTCCTGCACCTGTACAGTACTGAGCCAGTGACAGACTTTTGTAGTTTTAGGTACTTTCATCACCCTCCTTCTCCAAGAGTGTGACCTCCCTACGCCGTTCGGTATGCGGCCCAAGAGTGTGACCTCGCTATGCTGTTCGGTATGCGGCCCAAGAGTGTGACCTCCCTACGCCGTTCGGTATGCGGCCCAAGAGTGTGACCTCCCTATGCTGTTCGGTATGCGGCCTTCATCGGTTATAGACATGTGAGAAGCCTAAGTGTGCATCTGCATGGTAATCAGTTTGATGAATGAGTGCTTCTCGAAGTCAGGGGTGGAGGGTTTGTGGCTTTTAAAATAACTACTACGCTTCCTCCTGCTGTTCTGATATATCTCCCTATTCATACACCATCAGCCTGTGTGCGTGTGTACGGACAGGACGAATTCATCACGCACAGATAACGAGATGCTCACTCCTGCCAATGAAAGTGTCAGATAGATTTGTGAGCCACATTCTCCTATAAACTGGCAGGAGCTCGGGACGGGACCAGAAAATTTCGGCCTCCCTCTCAGGTTGGAGAGCCTCTGCCCCGTTCCCTCTGCAGGGAACTGTAGTGTAATCTGGAGAGTGCCCCTCCCAACCCACCCAATGACCTTTGACCCCAACGGAGTCTGGCTCTCCGGTGCGATTTTCAGGAACAGGCTCTACATTCAACGTGCAAGCGGAATGAATAAAACATGTTAACTGGGTGAGGACAGGGATCTGTCAGGGATCCTCAGGGTTTCGTAAAGCCTCGGGGTGAGGAGGTTCATCCAGTGGAAATGAGGCTGGGATCACATGACAACAATGAGTTTACAATTCTGCGTTTTGTTTCTTTTACTATTTCGAAAGTGTACCCATTTGCGCAGGAGATATGATTGAGTTCGGACTGTATGGCAGCGCAGGAGATGTTCACACTGTGTTCGAGTGCTTCACGTCTGCATGCTGTGGCTGCAGAGTGCACAGTCATATTTGCTATTGTAACCTCGGAGCTGCTTTTTATTTAATATTATTTTTTATTCATTTATTTTTTGCCAGTTTATAAATCACTTCTCAGTTCCCAAGTGCACCTCATGCTCGTAGAACAATGCGCCACTTTCTAAGCAGATAAAAGACACAGAAAACTGTAGCATCACAGCGGCTCTTATCTATGGAGACTGAGTAATGAAGCAGGACTCTGGGACAGACGCCGCATCAATCACCCTGTCAGTCAACGTCACCCGGGCGTGCTGCCGCCCTCCCGCCCAAAAAAGCCACGCCCACAAAGTCTAGCCTCAGCTAGCTATCCACTGCATTGCTTGTGTTGCCACTGAGGTATTAAATTAAATCATTTTCAGGGCTTATTTCTCACATGAACAAGACCGCAGAGATGGTACAGTATCTCCAGTTAGCATCTTGTAAGAATGCTGTTCAGTCACACTTATGAAAATCCTTCTTACTCAAGCTTTGGGGAATCTCAGGGAACAGACTGCCAGGAGTGGCAGCTTCAAATGCAAAGAGCTCTTCAGGATGCCTACAAATGTAAACCGATATTAGGGCTGGGGAATATATCGATATTATATAGATATGGAGATAAATGATAAGATATTTTCTGGGATTTTGCATATTGCAATATTGGGATAAGACATAAGTGTGGTCTTTGTTGGCCTTAAAGGCTGCCTTACAGTAACGGACTGGAGTTGCCTGCAGTCGTGTGTGTTTACTTGCCACTTAACCATCCCCTGATTGGCTGTGCAATTTGTCCCCTCCCTCTCCACCTCAGCTGATGAGTGGAGAGCGTTCTGGCATAAAATGGCTGCCGTCGCATCATCCAGGTGGGTGCTGAACATCGGGGGTGGAGAGATGAGATTACCCCACATGCACGTCTGTAAAGCGCTTCAAGTGTCTACGAGAAGACGCAAAGTAAATGCAATGTTCATTCATTCATTCAGTCGTTCATTCATACGTGGTCATGATATCCACAGAACTCATGACTGTTCATCAGAAATTGTATTTTGAAAATATTTTGTTGAAAGCCCCACTTGTTTTCCCAACAATATTACAACAATATTGCTGTCGCGGTATTTGTACAAAGATAGTGCGATATTTGATTTTATCCATATCGCCCAGGGAAATGCTCCCAGGTTTCCCCAGAAATCTCTCTGCACTGACTCAGCTCAGCCTGTGCAGGAGCGATGAGGAGAGCAGGGTCTCTCAGCGTCTGTGGGGACCGCTGTCGGCGAGAGAACATCTGCGCGTGTCTGTGCCTAATTGAATGGGCTGCTTCGTCGCTCTGACCAACTCTGCTTCAGAAGGCACGGAAAAACCGAGTGAGCGCAGGACAAGGTTTATCCGGCTGTTTGTGTTTGTTTGTCAGTATCGGTCCTGGATGTGGAGGGCTGAGGACTGGAGCGTGTTCGCCCGAAGACATCGAAGAAGTAATCGCGAGCTGCTCCACTGCGTTTCCGCTGTGGATGTGTGATGTGTGCATGAAACTCCCACATGGCTTTCTTACACACATGCCTTTGCTGCTGTCGAGTGACACTTCTGAATTCATATTTTTGAGATAAAACATGTTATTTTCTTTCCTCTTCTCAACATACATGTTATCCACACATATTGCGATATAACTGCTGTACACCCGACACCTGCTCACCCCATCAGTATTACGATTAATAACAAATAAGTACAGTCAGAGGTCCTGCAAAAGGATATCATAATCTCCTGAAATATGTCCTATACAATAATGTACAGAGTAAATGGACAGAATGTGTCAAACTGAATAGATGTACAACCTTGTTTCCAGAAAAGTTGGGACATTGCGTAAAATGTAAATAAAAACTGACTGCAATGATTGGCAAATCATTTAAACTCCATAATAAATTGAAAATTGTACAAAGACAGCATATCAAATGTTGAAACTGAAAAATGTCATTGTTTTTGAAAAATATCTGCTTATTTGAATTTGATCCCAGCCACATGTTTCAAAAAAGTCAGGACGGGGCCAAGTTTACCACTGTGTTAAATCATCCGTCTTTTACCAACACCCTGTGAGTGTTTTGGAGCTGAAGAGACCAATTACTGTAGTTTTGAACGCAAAATGTTCTCTCATTCTGGCTTTTTTTTTTTTTTTTTTAGATTTCTGCATCACAACAGTTATGCAGACTTTTTTTTGGTCACATTTGTACACCAAATTTTTCAATGAGTGACCCGTCTGGACTGCAGGCAGGTCAGTTTAGCATCTGGACTCTTTTACAACGGATCCATGGTATTGTAACAAGTGTACAATGCGGTTTGGCATTTTCTTGCTGAAATAAGCAAAGCCTTACGAGAAAAAGATGTCTGGATGGCTGTATATGTTGCTCCAAAACTTTTATATATTGTTCAGCATAAATGGTGTCTTCACAGATATGCAAGTAACCTATGCCACGTGCACTAATGCACCCCCATACAGTCATGGATGCTGGCTTTTGAACTAAGCTCTGATAATGAGCTGGATGTTCCCTCTCCTTAGCCTGGAGGACATGGCATCCTTGATTTAAAAAAAAAATCTGATTTTGATCGGTCAGATCATGAAAATGAGCAAATGTTTTTCTAAAAACAATAAATTTCTCAGTTTCAACATTAGATATATTGTCTTTGAACCATTTTCTATTGAAACTAGGGTTAAATGATGTGCCAATCATTGCATTCTGTTTTTATTTACATTTTACACAGCGTCCCAACTTTTCTGGAAATAGGTTTGTAAATAGATGAGAAAATAAAAGTTTTATGGCCGAGATAATCATAATTTTTGGGTAAATATTACATTTAATACAGTTACATCGGTAATTGTCATTTTGTTGGCATTTTACACCATCTGATTTACAGTATTTTTTCACCTCATATTTTTTCATTACTGTGCAATGAAATAGCGGTTATCAGCTGGAGTTGCAAACGTGCCATTACATTCTTATTAGGGGTGAATGTAACATCTGATGACCAACTGTTTAATACAGTGTTATCCTTTATCTTAAGTTCCTGGTTTTAACATTGACAGCAAGCTGATTCTGAGTGACGAGAGAACCTCACAGCCCTTCCCTAATCATTGATAAATTGCGGTATACAGCAATGGCAAGGCACTGGTCACTGTGCCAAGGTCAAAGGTCAAATCCACTGATGACCCTTACCTTGCACACCTAACCCTCACAAAGAACCTGCACACCAAGTTTGAAGCTCGTGTGGCCAGCACTTTCGGAGATAAGCCCCAGCTAAGTTCTCCCACAGCTCCTACCGGGAAAGGGGCAGTACGGAGCCTGATGGCACTGTAGGCCTCTTCTGGAAGGAGTACGTTTGTCGTTACCCGTTCTGTGTCTGAGGTAAGAAGGGCCACTGCCTGTTCGGCTCATTGGCAGCTGAGGTGAAAACTGCTAGAACCCTCTCTCTTACCTCCTCCCCAATTCAACCCGTAAACATCCAGGCCATCCATATTGCCCCAGTGCTCAGACAGCCAGTATGTAACGGTCTGTGCTGTTGGCACGTTAAATTATATCAGGCCTGTTTAGTGCAGCGAAGTTGTTCAGCAAAAAGAGCCCTGGTTTCTCTCGCCCAATCCAGAGTCCTTACGAAACAACCCCAATCAAAACAGCTGCTGTCAAAATGAGACAAACGAACCACGAATTTCGCCATATGTGGTCATTTCCTTTCGTTCCAGCTTTCCAGCACATTCCCGCATTTTTACACGCCCGTGCCATTTTGATGCCTCAGCGTGAATGCCAGCGAAAAAAAACTTAGCCGTTTGTTTCTGTCACTCTTTGCAGCGGCTCCCTGGCGATCGTCCGAGCGAGGCGAGGATGGGGAATGACAGGCTTTCATTTCATGTCAGTGGCGAAGGCAGAAGCGCGGTCGTCTTACGCTCCACGCGCTGGGGCATGATGACCGCGGGTCACGGAGAACCCACAAATGAGCCGACCAGGGAGCATTCCCACACGCCTCGCTGCTCCGGCAGATGTTCAGCTCTCATCATCATCTTTGGTTGTAACATTTTTTAAATAAAATAGCATCTCTCTCTCTCTCTCTCACACACACACACACACACACACATACACAAATGTCACATTGGTTTCTCAGAAAAATGCGCAGTTTGCTTGCGACCCAGCAGCCTCAGTCATTTGTTAACTCCTTATTAGAGAATGACATCGGGCACGCTGCACTTCGCTCAGTGAAAAATGCATATTCATACAGAGGAATGAGAGAGGAAAGGTAGCCAAGTGTTTAGTTCAAGCTTATGAATCCAGAGGTTATACATGAAAATCTGTGAAAATGTATTTTGTGTGAATATTTAATGTACATGGCTAACATTGTATGTGAAGATTATTAACCCTCTTTGCTTGCCCCAGGTCAAATTATCATTTTTTAGACTTGAAGTGACCAATAAGTTCTCTTGAGCTGGACTCCACAATGGCACTCGTGTTGCGGTTTGTTGTATAGTTATGGGACACGTCACTGAAATAAATAAAGTATTCATTAATTCAGTGGTGTCCAATCGTGTGCAATGGAGGGTGAAGTTTGTGAAGGTTTTCCCTCCAAACATAGATGACAACAGCTCATTTCACTGATCAGCTCACCTACAGCCAGGGAGGATGAGCCGATCGGTGACCTCAGCTGGTGTGGTCTTTGGTTAAAAGGACAGCCGGCACACACTTGGCCCTCCATTGCACATGATTTGACTCCACTGCATTCATTCATTCAGTAACAACAGGATGGAAGATGGTTGTATTTTCAAAAGCAGAATTTTGACCAGGCGCCGGTAATCCTGCTTCTGTTGGGCTGTAGCCCTGCCTGCCTTAGACGTCTCTCTTATCTAACTCACCTGATTCAAATGAAGGCTCATTATCAAGCCCTTGAAAAGCTACGGCTGTTTGAATCAGTTGTGTTAGAGCTGAGAGAGAGCATAAACATGAGGCCTGAGGCTCTGCAGGAGCAAGGCTGCAGAGACCTGATTTACGTTACGTTACGTTACGTTCACATTACCAGGCTGATGCGACTCAACTCTGATTTCTGTTGCCTTAATGTCACACAGAACTGATGTTTTCAGGGCTGTATGACCACAGAAATCTGATCGTCACACAGAACTGATGTTTTCAGGGCTGTATGACCACAGAAATCTGATGTTACTACCGATCTTCAAAACAGAATCGAGCCACTTTCATATGCGGTCCCAGATTGAATACAAGTTTGATATGTGGCCATGCTACATGTATGAGAAAGGTCAAATCGGAATCCAGGTGGGTATTTACATGTGACTCCGTTATGTTTTTTGCCCATGTTTCAAACTATATCTTAGTGTATCTGGTACAGTAGTGTTTTTTTTTAAGACTGTGACTTTTGTATACAGGAACCACACAGATGTATAAGGTATTAAATGATATTAACAGAAACTAGAATGATTGCATAATTAGTCCTTTAATTGTGTATAATTATCGAGCAACTTGTGTTTCACAAAAAGGAAAGCACAAAAACTGACTGTAACACTTTTCAAAACTCTCTTCAATCTATAACTGACAGGAGTGAATGAAACCTTTAATTACTTCACCCCACGGAGTGGGCGTGAAGTACTGTTTTTAGCGGCTCTGTGTGTTTGTTTGTTTGTCTGTCTGTTCTTGTTTCCGCACTTGCCAATATTTGCGTGAATGGGTGAAGTCTGCCATCTCTGATTGCCTTGTTCATTAATAATTCAATGGGCCATCAGATAATGAGGAACGAAGTGATTTTTTTTTCTTCAAATATGAGCAGAGTCATCTATAATCAGCATGACTTGTGTAGCAGATATACATGCCAAATATTACACCAGAGACAGAGGACAGCCCTTCTGTAAGTGTCCTTAAGTAAGAACAAGGGGGGCAGATAGATCATGGCTGCGTTCATTTTACCAGGGGTTTCAGTGTAGTAAGAAACGGTGCCCTTTAATGTGACTTGCGTTACAGGATTTTTAATGCTAGGTTATGGAGTCAGGTAAAATTTTGATTCGACACCAAAGTTTTATGACCAAAACTATTGTGAATAAGGCCCAGTGAAATGATGCCGACAGTATAACTCAGAGGGTATTCGAACATGAGGCTGTGGGGGGGTAGAGAAAAGAGTTCTCTAGAATGAGGGAAGAACTCTGAAATGTGCTATATCCGTGAATGCAGTGTTTAGTTGTCGAAAGTAGCCATTTTTCTGAAAATATAACTTATTTCCTGTTAGGAAGTAGGCAGGGGAACACCAGATGCAGGAATTGAAGTGTTTATAGAAACACAAAACACTAGGAGAAAATTGGCAGATGAGCCAGAAACAAAAACACCGTGCACATGCACTGAACGATTGGGAAAACTAAGGTACACTGCCCAGGGCAGGGGGAAACAAAGGTACTCACTCAAAGAGTGGCTAAATAAGAAAACAAAAACTGGACCTAACTACACTGACGGAAAACACTGGGAGACTAAACAAGGGGCTGACAAGACGAGGGCGCAGCAAAATACAAGACTCAGAAATAACACAAAGAAAATACTCGGAAGGCACAGGAGCTGAGATTTCACAGTGCAGAGCAGAGTCTAGCAAAGTTCCGTCTGACGTCTCTTCTCTCTTTCCCACTGAAAAAGCCACGAGAGGAGGCGGGGACTCGGAACGCAATCTCGCAATCTCGAATGGAAACAGAAACACCTGGGATTAATGAAACAATTACACGAGAACTGGGTTAACAATAATGACTCGAGACAAGACGCTGAGACGATCAATCAAACTAGACAGTTTAGATTAAGGTAATCTAAACGTGACGAGTAAAAAGCACCGCGAGAGAAGCAAAGGAAAGCACAGCTTTAAACGCAGTTAGTCAGGGAAAGCTTAGGCAGGAATTACAAAAGCTAGAAACACTCGCACTCGCTAATGAGTTAATAAAGGTTAATACTACGTGACGAAATATTTACAATCACCCTCAAATAAGTGCTGGTTAGTACGGGTTAGTAATTATCCTATCAGAGAATGCATTCACTCAGAGTTTAGCGAGACCCAGAATTAAGCACAGGTGGAAGCAATGAATGAAATACCACAGCCGAAACCGAAAGAGGAAACGTGATTGGACAACGAGACTCAGGCATGCTGAAGGCTGTCACACGACACCACTGGAGTTTGGGCAAAGAGAGAATCGAACGTCAGACGGAGGGAGTGAAAGCTGAAAAATAAAACGAAAGTAAAGCACAAATAAGCACAAAGACAACACACATGAGGCAGAACCATAACAATTTCCAGTCAAAAAATTGCACATTTGTTGGAAATTCAATTTTTGCTATTAGCATGGAAAGGCCCATATGGCTTTTTGCCTGTAAACAGGTGCTGAGTGCTGTTAAAAGACTGAAAAGCTGGCCCTCTCCGTTTTTTCGCCCTCTCGACCTCATCAAGTACAGCTGACAAGCCGATAGCCATCCTCGAGGGCAAAATCCCATCCATATGTGCGCTACAAGTGTATCCATTTTCTTGGTTTGAATCAGGTTTGAATACCATGAGTGCTGTCACAAGTACAACGTTTTTTATTGGTGACACAGATTACTCGTGCAAAAACGTGCAGTATCATATGTGCACATGCCGACTGTTTCAGTGGGCAGATGCATTTATATTGCAGATGGATACAGGTCACATGTAATTATGAACATGAACTGTCAAGATAGGCAAACTTGATCTGAGTAAAAATTGCTACTGAACATTGAGGCTTTTCATCAGAAATGGGTTTAGACAAAATTTTAAGCACATTTTATATTTTTTAAATTTTTTTATGTAAAAGGTATCAGGGTAGCTCACATTGATCTTTATTCCTTTACCCCTCAATTGGCCCACCTTTTACTGGTCCAATTGCAAAGGTAGCGATTTTACTCATTTAACATTAATGAAGATATACAAGAATACGTTAGGCCTGAATAAAGAAAAATGTCGACTGCAAACTCTTTAAGTGAATGTATTCTAATACAAATACGCACAAGACCTGAGATGCAAAGAGCATCTGGTGAGGATTGTGTGGTTTATATTTACTTTGCTGGGGCAGGATTTTGGAGGAGATGAGGGGAAAACCTTTTCTCAGTCGGCTCATTTTAACAAGGACTGAATTCAAACTGTCCTTAATAGAGAATTAAAATAATGGTGCCCATAAATTAATTGTTCAACTGAGTTCTAGGTCAGTTGGAGATAATCCTGAGTGAACTATGACAACTGTCAAGAATCTGAGGAATCAGTTTGGTTTATTATTTAAAAAAAAAATAAAATAAAAAAAAAATATATATAAAGAATTGTTTTGGTTAAGTTTAAAGTTTAATTGCATTATTTTTCATTTAACATTTGGAACACTGCCAGAAAAAACCTTGAATGTTTTATTTGCAAAGATAATATGTAGGGTTATGCAGCACTTCCAAATTTCATTTAATAAAAAAAAGGATTGTGAGTGAATTGATGAGCTAAAATGAAAGTTAAAGGATAAGTAGGGAAGTGTTCACAGAGTTCTGATCCTCTGCTGTATAAAGCTGATGTCTCCTGCTCTTCTTATCGGCACAAAACCCCCTTGGAAAAGAACAACTTCCAATCATGTTCACTCATGTAGCCCAAAAGAGCTTAATTGCCTCCAAGCCTGGAAGCGATTGTGTGGTCATATCTACTCGTTTGCTGGTACAGCTTCATTTCACTCGGACTGTTTCATTTGAAGCCAGTGAGTGCTGGACACTGCGTACTGGGAAAAGGCTGATGAAGCATTCAGTACTGAGCTCATAATGATTATGACGGTACATTTGGACAGTATATCGGAACAATAACTACGACAGAGAAATTCATGAGAGTTGAGTTTGTTAGTTGAGGTACTATATGTAAAAAATCAGTCAATTCTAGACACCAGTAGGGGTAACAATTAACACTGTGCAGTCACTTAGTACTTCTGAATACAAGCCTTTTCCCTGCTATCCCTTCAGGTTTCAACTTTTTACATGTATTCAGAAGTATAAAGTGACTATACTGAAGTAATATGTTGCTTATCTCCGTTTGAAACCTTAAAATTTATCTTGCACCAGTACCTCTATGGGCATCACCTATCTCTGTAACTAGTTAAACCAGCCAACTGCCAAAGCAAAATCAGTGTTTTCGCTATGTATACATTGCACGTATTTCATTTCGAGAGATTTCTCTGTGGCACATGTCTGGTTTTGCGAGAGCTGAATAAGGTGGTACGGTGGGGCGCCACCTATTGGCATTACTAGTGAACCCAACATAGTGGCCAAACAAAATAAGTGTTTTCACAATGTACATAAGACACACATTCCATTTCAAGAAACTTCTCCATGGCACATATCTGGTTTTGTCAGATCTGACATATTGGTAACAGTGCCCCCTATACTGATATATTTTTGGACATTCGTCCCCTTATATCCAGACATTGGCAAAGAGTGCCATAAAACTTCCTTTGGCATGTTAAAATATCCTGAGAGGGCTGGAGATTCAGCTCATTTCAAGGCTCTATCTTCTTGGTTAACATTTTTATGGGCCCCTGAACATCACTGCAAATAGGCGAATTGGAGATTTTGTTAAAATGTCTGTAGCCGCTGCTCCGAGATGGAGCATAGTGCCAAAGATGTTTCTGGTGTCCTTTGTTCAGCCCAAAGGAAGGTTCAAATTAATGGTCTACCCATCCCCACAGGTGTCTGGTTATTAATGTTAATCCACTGGACAAACAGGAAAAAATTAGCCCGCACCAAACTTTGGGAGCAAATATCTCAAAAAACCAAGAAAGTGCCCGACTAAATTCCTCAAACTTTTTCTCATCTTTATTGTCTGAAAAGGAAACAGGTAAGATGAATTTGGCACTGGTCTGGTTTAAAAATATTTAAAAAGCCTGAATTTGTACAAATATTTTTTCCCGGTGTACTAAGATTTCTTATCACTGCACGTATAACCAACATGATCACCAGGTGGCACTTTCACATTTAAAAATTTGGGTATCCCAGTATCAAATACAATCATAACTTCTGTGGCACATTGAAGCAGTTATCCATAATATTCATTCAAAAATGGGTATTTTTCCTCAAAAATGCTCAATTTGGTTCCTGACTTGTTCACTTCTAGGTGGTGCTGTAGCCATATCGATAAAAATTGTGAGCTCAAACTCTGGGATTTTCCATTACACACGTATGGCCACCATTTTGCCAAATTTCAAGCAATTCTGAGATGTCAACTCCACTGCCAGTGCCACTCTCTCAGAATATGGCTCTTAAATATGCACCGCATATAGCTGTAAATGAAAAAAGCTGTACATGTATGAACATATTTATCCAGCCACTTTCTACCATTAAGCACCTGTATTTTATTCCTATTCCAAGGCTAACCCCAGTCTTGTAAACAATGTCGAGCTTGTAGAGGAGGACAGAGTCTTGCTAGGAAGTGAGATGGGGAAATGGCATTTTAAGAATGTTTTTTCCTGTTGGAATGGCCTGCCAGAGGCATGTTTTGCAAGTGAAGATCAGGAGAATGAAAATGTGTTTTTACTGGAAAATTTTCTTGAAGATTGGCTGAAACTGATCCATTTAATTCATGGCATCTGTGCCTACAGAATTCTCCATTAGTACATTTCTAATTAATTCTGTATTGCACTGCGTGTCCTATTGGAAGCAATATATCCGAACTTTAAAAATTATGTGCAGTTGCAGGCATTGGTCTGATGATAAGGATGAATATAACCGTAGCTATTTTCTGTGTTTAGAAACTGAACCCTTCTGTGCATTTTAGGTCCATCTGTAGCGCTCTTGAAAAGGCACCACTTCTGCTCTCCCAGGGATTTTTGAATCATTGTTCTGAGGAAGAGGAACCCTGGAGGAACAAATCTCCTAGTTTTCGCCCCTGGGTTTCGCACACACCCCTCCCAGCTGGGCTGTCTGAGACTGCCAATCAACACCTGGATGTGATTTTGACCCAAAAAAGAGAAAGAGTGACGCGTTTCCAAAATTAGAATTCTACTCTTCATCAGAGCCCTGTCGACGCTCACTCCGATGCGCTTCGCCTGAGTGTTTCCGAGACTGGAGCAGCTCACTGGGAGAATTCCCTCAGCAGTGTTCTTCCCTTTTTAGTCTCTATAGTATCCGCCACATTTTCCTACCATAAGCCGCTTCGCCGAGGGGAAGTTTGTTCTCATGTCATTGTTAAGAAGAGCCGGCCCAAACCCAAAAGTAAATCTTTTCAATATGATTCGCTGTTTTGCTACAGGGTTCTGGCACCTTGGCTACTCTTACACATTCATTTGGATTCTGTGATTCTTGCTCTTGTTTCTAATTATGTTCCCCCTGCCACCCCTCCCATTTACCCCTTAACTTGTTTTTCTGTTCTCTCCCACTTAATTTCTGTTCATTTGATTAAAGGTTTTGGCCTATTTCAAGCAATACAAAAACAACGCGTATGGGTCCAGAACATTTCCTATGTAGACTCTGTAGTGGAGAGGGCTTTTTGTGAACACCATCCTCTGTCTGTATTCACGTGTTCCCTATTATCTTTGGTGATATTTCAAAGAAATTAATTCAACCTGTGAGGCTGGAACAGCGATGTCCACATTCGGCCCCTGAGCGGAATGTTGTGATTTCTGTCGGCTGTGTGGTATTCTCTGGCCGTCGCCCCCGAGAACACGGCCAGCGCAAACACTGTGGGAACCACAGAACCTGATAACAAGAGTTATGTGATTATTTTCATGTTTTCATTTTCATAGAGTAATAAGATGCAGTGTGGAATTTGGGGGAAATAGGTGGGCCAGAAGGGGAGTGAGAAGTGAAATGTACCGTCTAAATGAAATGCTTCCCACCACTAAATAAAAACTGGTTCAAAAAATTATCTTGAGGGATGTGAGTTTTTAAAAATCCATTTTTACCTTTTTAAGCATTTAACAACTAGTAATCATTGGACAGCAGTCACATTATGTGAGTAGGTGGTTTTGCAGTAATAATTGTTTGTGTCATGGTGTTTTCAAAGTAATGTAATCCGGACTTGAATTGTTGACCCTATTTCGATTGACATCTGAGGGCGTGGTTTTCTTTATTCATATTTATATCTCAACGCAGTAACAAGCAATGCAGGCTGCTTATCTACCCACCTAACCCGACCAATTTGAAAAAAAAAAACAGAAACGCTAAAAATGAATCTATATATTGAGTGATTATTGTGTTGTGTGTGCTTGTCATCCCAGAGGATACCTTGATTGTGTTTTGATTTTGATCTTTTATGTGGCATTGAATATCTTTGACTTTTCTGATACCATTATTCCTAAGAGGCTTGGTGGTCATTTGGTGTTATAGGAACGGAACTCGTTAAAGATGCTACATGTCTGAATTAATCGCTCACTCTGATGTTTGTGATGCACACAGTACACAGGCCCTCAGGCACAGACCCCCGTGTTTAGGGGGGAACATTAATGGAACAGGATACATGATAACATTGTACTGAGCACTTGGTTCAGAATCTTGGTGCTTGTCTGAAGTCGGTCTCCGATGGACATAACCAGACGTTGAGTAAATTTCCTGGCGAAGCTCTGCCAGGGCTGAACTGCAGCCATCTTCAGTTTCTCATTGTTTCTTTAGAGCTCTGTGTCCAGACCCCTCTTCCGTACTGAAGCGCCAGTTTCGTTGGCTTCAGAAGGGGTGACTGACTCGCCAGTCAAGAACATTCGACTCCTTGATTCAAAAAAACTTGGTTGAAGAAACTTGGCTCAATGATTCCAAAGTTTTTTGATCAGCCGTGCCAGGGAAAATATTTCTGGGCCGCGCCCAACGGAGACGACATGTCCTGTCTGCCTGTCATGTTTGTGACCGCATCTATTAACAATCCAGTGCTGACAGCCAAGCTTAACCCCTTTAATTATGTTTTTTTCTATTGATTCTCGCCTGTTGAAACCCCCCAGACGGCCTCTCCACACGGGGAGGCTTCAATCATATATTTGGAATCGTTGCGCAGCCATGAAGCACAGGGATTTTGGATGTTGGCCCAACCTTCCCACCCCCCATTGGTCTTCTGACTCTGAAGCTCATTGTGGATGAGTGACAGTAACAAATGGGAAATTAAAGCTCCAATATGTTTTTACATCTTATCATATGGATTGTATTATTTAACGTGTGTTAGTCCAGGGCCAGAACGACACAAATGAGCCATCGCTGAAATACTGAGTGACTGCTGTGTTCATACATCCATATCTTAAGTAAATTCATGCTCACAGTAAAATCTGTACATGTTCTCAGTTGGAGTCCTCATGGATTGTCGTGTCTCAGATTCTCAGATCAGTTGTGAAAGAAACAGCTCCGTCTGAGGCCCCTGCAGACAGTCATGTTGATGCTGGAAGCTTTACAGACACATATCTGAGTGCGCTGCAGTCCAGGAAACAACTCTAGCACTAGGGCCCTGTGGGATGTTTCTCAAGAAAAAAAGAGTAGTTTTTTTCACAGCCTGTTGTAAGCAATCAGAGAAGCAAACAGAGAGCAGCTCCAAACCCCGCTGGTGCTGGGGCAGTTTCTGTGCAGAGCTCTATGAGCAATGCGAAATCCGCAGCCTTCAGCTCAACGCAGTGAGGAACACCAGGATTCAGCACTCAGCTCTGACGGGGAGAGGATAGCACTGGCCCCTGCCCTGGAACACACTCTCGCCCGCTGGGGCGTCCCTGCTGGGCAGACTGGTCTGGCTTCAGGCTCTAACGACACCCTGCACTAGAGCTGCGGCTGGAGTTCGCCATCTGCAAACTTTTCATCTCAAGCTCATTCTGACTCAAACCAAACAAAGAGGATCTGCTCATCAGACAGATTTGATTTGCCACGAAACGGTGTGCTCAGCTCATTAGTGTTCTCATTCCTCGATCTCGGGCCCCAGAGAGGTGCGTACGCAGTGATGGCAGCTGCAGGTGTGGCGTGTGCCCTGTGGGCGCTGGTGCTTGTTGGCTGGGCGCAGGTGGACGCACAGGGGCAAGATGCCCACGCCAACCCCTGGAGACACAGAATCCAGTGGGAGAACAATGGGAGGGTATACAGCCTGCTCACCAGCGGGGCCGAGTATGTCCCTGCTAGGGGCCAGGATCAGCAGGACAGGGGCCACAGAGTGCTGCTGGCAGATTCTTCCCCTCGCAGAGTCCGGCGACCCCAAAGCAGCAATGTGCGCAGGCAGGCCCCGTCCCACGAGGCCACCCGAAGTCAGGCCAGGCCATCTTTTGGGTTTGGACGGTTGCCGGATAACTGGCAACAAGGGTTACCAAATGGTGTTGCACGGTACCAATCTCCTGCAAGCTCCCGTGTCAGACCTTTGACATCATCGTCATCATCTGCCTCGTCAGCTTCCTCTTATTCCAGGCCCTCTTACTCGCAGTATCACATTCCTCGGCAGCCTCCCTACTCCTCACCGTATGACGGCAGCGTTTTGGCTGCACAAGGGTTCGAGCCTCACGCCCGGAGAGGGATTGGAAATGCAGCCGGTAACAGCAGGAGCTACATTCGAGGGCCACACACTGCAGAATCTGTTCAGCCTGCACAGCCTAACTCACCCACTGACTACAGCCAGAATGGGTATCGCTACTACCAGCCAGCCTCCAACCCAGCTGTGGCAGCCCAAGCCCAGCCAGCACAGCCTCCAGTCTCGGGTGGCCTGGACCCTACCTATTCCCTCAGCCTGTACAGCGAAGGCTCCCCTGATGCACATGTAGCGACTGCAGCCCATGCTGATGCGCCCTCGCAGGACAGGAGCGCTGCAGACAGTCGGACACCCCTGCGCAGCCCCCAATACGAACAATTTCCCCCATTTGCGAGGGTTCAGCCGCCTTTCTCCGCACCCGTCCTGTCAAACAGGAACCCAATCTCTCCAAATTCTGCCCTGGAGGAACCTAACCTGGTCTCAGTTTACCAACCTGAGCGGAGAGGTAAGACAGGCCGGCTTTCCATCCCTGTACCGATAACCGGCAAACCACTGACTTTTTAAAAAATATTATAATTAAAGAGAGAGGGCTGAGATTGATGTTTGTTGTCTTCTTTCATGTGTTTTACAAAATGTCCATTTTTCTATAAATATAAACAAACTGCATTCCTGAACAACCGTCTGGCCCACAAAATGGATACCTATGAATTTGTAACAGCCACAGGAAGGTAAAGCAACCAAGAGAAGGCTTAAAGTCTGAGTTTTGCCATGATTTTGAATGTCGTAGCAGTGGTGAAGTTTTTGGATTTGAGGGATGCGAGAAAAAACCAGCTCAGCAAAGTTTTCACCGCAGCACCTGACACTCAGCAGAGAGGCCTCATCTCATGTAGTTCTGTTTTTTCCCTTCTTTTTTAACATTTAAAACAGTTCTGTTTGAAATGTGAAAATTTACCGCTAAGGTTTACCAACACAACCATTAAATTACCGCAAATAGATGTTCTGAATGCTGAATTACTTGCGGTAGCATCAGCCATAACAATTCTACACTGCAAATTATATCAACAAATGGTGTAGAATTAGTATGTGCCATGTTTGGAGGTTTAAATGTGGGGCATGACTGTTGTGTAAGTTGAAGATATTGCATGTTTGGCAATATTTCCAAAACAGACAGGTGAAGGAGGTGGGTCATGGGCTTAGAGCCTGATGTCCAGGTGTCAGGCAGTAGAATTCTTGCCCTGTTTGCCTTCCTCCCACGAAGTCTTTCCCCAAGCATGACTAATTAGTTCTGACCCCTGACGGAAGTACTTGTTTGGGGGGGAACACCTCAAACCGAGCCTGGCTCGATCCCTTCTGTAAAAACGCAGACAGAGCTCAGGTAGGATTACCCAACACGACTCCAGCTGCAGCATAGCCACACAGTAAAAGGTCTGATAATTCATGTTTAAGAGGTTAGCATGAATTAATTCAGGTTCAGATGAACTAAGAATTCTATTCAAACGTGCCTGGAGAGGCTTTTATTTCAGAATTTTAATGTGTGTCAGTGGCAGCCATTAGATTTGTTTGTCGATTGTTGATTTTTTTTTTTTTTTTGGTTTGTTTTCGTCTTCAAGTATCTTTTTGAGCCAAAGACCCAGGGCTAATGCAGATACAGATCATCAGCATGTGTTTGTCTGTTACAACATACCCCCCCGCCCCCCCGACCATGGCATTGCAATGAATCGCTTGCCAGGATGGAACATTTGTTTTGTATTTAGTGTTGCTTTTTAACAGCAAATCGAGTTTTCTCATTTTCCTCTGAAACTAACTGAGTACGAAACATGAAAATTGATTTTAACATTTACATGTGCTTTCAATTTAGTGCCGCTGAAACCTGAAGCCTAAATGAACTTTTAATTTCAATTAATGGTGCTTTTAATTCACTCTTACTCTCAGTCTATTTTTCTTTTGAAAATAACAGGAACAATATGAAATTGTACAACTGCTACATAATGTTTCATTTTTCAGTATTTTCCGTATCTGCAGTCTTCAGCTGTATCTAATTTGAAATTAATTAGGTAATTGAATTTGCAAAGTGAAGAAGAAATTGCTTCTTAATGGGAAAGTGTTATTACTGGTGGTAAACATCAACGTCTTGACTATCTATGTTCATATCAACGAACCCACAGTTTAGCAAAACAAATATAAATAATTGGCCTGATTATCATCAAGGGACTCAATTTAGTTGTAAAATGTGGGCTGTTCTGCGTTTATTCAAAATTTCAACATTTGTGGGATTCTCCGTCATAGTTTGTGAGGTGTGTGAGTTGTTTGGACTTTTCTTTTCGGCTCGCGTCCCGGGACGATATCGAATTCCTGGGCCATCGAATTCTTTACCCAGCTGGTTGATTGAGCTGGGGAGGCGCTTTCCCAGACTCTATATAAGCAGGAAGTCCGGCACGCCTCCTTCGCTAGTGTGTCTGTGTTTAGCTTCGCACTATAGCCGAAGATATCTGTAGTCAGGTTTTGTATGACTTTCTATCTTCTGATTATCGGAGTTTCTTCTCCCTTTTTCTATCTCGCTTTGCCTCCGTGGTTCTGACTATTATATGTCCTTTGGAAGCGTGAGTACTTGCGTTTGGTCTATATTATTCTCTGTGTTTGTACTGTGTCCGTGCTGCTCACTTTCTCTCTGGTTGTTGCGCTTGGCCTCTGTATACTACCGGCCATTACATTCTCAAGGCCTGATTATTTGAGTTGAGGATGGGAACGTGTTGGAAAGATAATATTTTCAAGAACAGAAAGCAGAAGATCGATCTTGCTGCCACGGGTCTTATATGTCAACAAGACTGAAACAGTTTTCAATGATTAATATTCTTATTATGGTCTGTGACACGGAATTGTATAGTCACAGTCCTAGAAATGAAAATGCTTCATGTACCATATGGAAATAACTTGAAATATTGTTCATTCTTTCTTTTCATTTGAACACCAATTTCCGTCTTTCCTCTTCATCGCTGAAGTGGTGACCCATTATCTCTCAGTTTGAGTGGTCGGAGTAACAGCAGCAGATTGCTGTATGCAACTGGCGACATTAATGTGCTGAATTAACTTTCAAACTGAGAGATTCCATCCGTAAGTTTGTAGCAGTTTACACTGTTGTATGCTTTTAATAGCGCTTTTGAGGGACCCTGAGAAAGACAATCTATGAACAACAAAGGTAATCAGCTTTATTCCTGTTCAGTCTGTTGCTCCTGCCGACTACGCCCATGAACAAAGCTGAAGTCAGAGCAGCCAGAGAGCATAATGACTCTCAGAGGGTTTCACACAGCCTCCCTGTGTTTACCAGGAAGCTCCCTGCTGTTCTGCCGTCTGCCTGAGAAGGGAGAGGGAATGAGGCGCACTGAGCTCTCTCCAGCCCAGGCTCTATAGGGACTGAGCGCACTGAGCTCTCTCCAGCCCAGGCTCTAGAGTGACTGAGGCGCACTGAGCTCTCTCCAGCCCAGGCACTATAGTGACTGAGGCGCACTGAGCTCTCTCCTGGCCAGGCTCTAGAGCGACTGAGGCGCACTGAGCTCTCTCCTGCCCAGGCTCTAGAGCGACTGAGGCGCACTGAGCTCTCTCCAGCCCAGGCTCTATAGTGACTGAGGTGCACTGAGCTCTCTGCAGCCCAGGCTCTATAGTGACTGAGGCGCACTGAGCTCTCTGCAGCCCAGGCTCTATAGGGACTGGGCGCACTGAGCTCTCTCCAGCCCAGGCTCTAGAGTGACTGAGGCGCACTGAGCTATAGTGACTGAGGTGCTCTCCAGCCCAGGCTCTATAGTGACTGAGGCGCACTGAGCCTCTCTCTCCAGCCCAGGCTCTATAGTGACTGAGGCGCACTGAGCTCTCTCCAGCCCAGGCTCTCTATAGTGACTGAGGCGCACTGAGCTCTCTCCAGCCCAGGCTCTATAGTGACTGACTGAGCTCTCTCCTGCCCAGGCTCTAGGGACTGAGGCGCACTGAGCTCTCTCCAGCCCAGGCTCTATAGTGACTGAGGCGCACTGAGCTCTCTCCAGCCCAGGCACTATAGGACTGAGCCCAGGCTCTACTGACTGAGGCTGAGCTCTCTCCAGCCCAGGCTCTAGAGTGACTGAGGCGCACTGAGCTCTCCCAGCCCAGGCTCTATAGTGACTGAGGCCACTGAGCCCTCCAGCCCAGGCTCTATAGTGACTGAGGCGCACTGAGCTCTCTCCTGGCCCAGGCTCTAGGCGACTGAGGCGCACTGAGCTCTCTCCAGCCCAGGCTCTATGACTGCTGAGGCCCAGGCTCTAGAGTGACTGAGCTCTCCTCCAGCCCAGGCTCTAGAGTGACTGAGGCGCACTGAGCTCTCTCAGCCCAGGCTCTATAGTGACTGAGGCGCACTGAGCTCTCTCCAGCCCAGGCTCTAGTGACTGAGGCGCACTGAGCTCTCTCCAGCCCAGGCTCTATAGTGACTGAGGCGCACTGAGCTCTCTCCAGCCCAGGCTCTATAGTGACTGAGGCCTGAGCTCTCTCAGCCCAGGCTCTATAGTGACTGAGGCTGAGCTCTCTCCAGCCCAGGCTCTATAGTGACTGAGGCTCTCTCCAGCCCAGGCTCTATAGTGACTGAGGCAGCCCAGGCTCTCTCAGCCCACTGAGGCGCACTGAGCTCTCTCCAGCCCAGGCTCTAGAGTGACTGAGGCAGGCTCTCTCTCCAGCCCAGGCTCTAGAGTGACTGAGGCGCACTGAGCTCTCTCCAGCCCAGGCTCTATAGTGACTGAGGCGCACTGAGCTCTCTCCTGCCCAGGCTCTATAGTGACTGAGGCGCCCAGGCTCTCTCCAGCCCAGGCTCTATAGAGTGACTGAGGCGCTGGCCCAGCTCTCTCTCTCAGCCCAGGCTCTACTGGCAGAGCTCTCTCCAGCCCAGGCTCTCCAGAGTGACCCAGGCTCTCTCCAGCCCAGGCTCTATAGCACTGAGGCACACTGAGCTCTCTCAAGCCCAGGCTCTATAGTGACTGAGGCGCACTGAGCTCTCTCCAGCCCAGGCTCTATAGTGACTGAGGCGCACTGAGCTCTCTCCAGCCCAGGCTCTATAGTGACTGAGGCGCACTGAGCTCTCTCCAGCCCAGGCTCTATAGTGACTGAGGCACACTGAGCTCTCTCCAGCCCAGGCTCTATAGTGACTGAGGCGCACTGAGCTCTCTCCAGCCCAGGCTCTATAGTGACTGAGGCGCACTGAGCTCTCTCCAGCCCAGGCTCTATAGTGACTGAGGCACACTGAGCTCTCTCCAGCCCAGGCTCTATAGTGACTGAGGCGCACTGAGCTCTCTCCAGCCCAGGCTCTATAGTGACTGAGGCGCACTGAGCTCTCTCCAGCCCAGGCTCTATAGCAACTGAGGCACACTGAGCCCCTCAAGCCCAGGCTCTATAGTGACTGAGGCGCACTGACTGAGCTCTCCAGCCCAGGCTCTATAGTGACTGAGGCGCACTGAGCTCTCTCCAGCCCAGGCTCTATAGTGACTGAGGCGCACTGCCCAGGCTCTATAGTGACTGAGGCACTCTGAGCTCTCCAGCCCAGGCTCTATAGTGACTGAGGCACACTGAGCTCTCTCTATAGTGACTGAGGCGCACTGAGCCTCTCTAGCCCAGGCTCTATGACTGAGGCGCTCTCCAGCCCAGGCTCTCTGAGCTCTCAGCCCAGGCTCTACAGTGACTGAGGCGCACTGAGCTCTCTCCAGCCCAGGCTCTAGAGTGACTGAGGCACACTGAGCTCTCTCCAGCCCAGGCTCTAGAGTGACTGAGGCACACTGAGCTCTCTCCAGCCCAGGCTCTATAGTGACTGAGGCGCACTGAGCTCTCTCCAGCCCAGGCTCTACAGTGACTGAGGCGCACTGAGCCCAGGCTGAGCTAGGCTCTATAGTGACTGAGGCTGAGCTCTCTCCAGCCCAGGCTCTATAGTGACTGAGGCGCACTGAGCTCTCTCCAGCCCAGGCTCTATAGCGACTGAGGCACACTGAGCTCTCTCCTGCCCAGGCTCTATAGCGACTGAGGCGCACTGAGCAGTGACTGAGGCGCACTGAGCTCTCCTGCCCAGGCTCTATAGTGACTGAGGCGCACTGAGCTCTCTCCAGCCCAGGCTCTATAGCTCTAGGCTCTATAGCCAGCCCAGAGCTCTCCCAGCCCAGGCTCTACTGACACTGAGCTCTCTCCAGCCCAGGCTCTATAGTGACTGAGGCGCACTGAGCTCTCTCCTGCCCAGGCTCTATAGTGACTGAGGCGCACTGAGCTCTCTCCAGCCCAGGCTCTAGTGAGAGGCGCACTGACTGAGGCTCTATAGTGACTGAGCTCTCTCTCAGCCCAGGCTCTATAGTGACTGAGTGAGCTGCCCAGGCTCTATAGTGACTGAGGCGCACTCTCCAGCCCAGGCTCTCCTGAGGCCCTGGCTCCAGCCCAGGCTCTATAGTGACTGAGGCGCACTGAGCTCTCTCCAGCCCAGGCTCTATAGTGACTGAGGCGCACTGAGCTCTCTCCAGCCCAGGCTCTAGAGTGACTGAGGCGCACTGAGCTCTCTCCAGCCCAGGCTCTATAGTGACTGAGGCCCTGAGGCTCTCCAGCCCAGGCTCTATAGTGACTGAGGCGCACTGAGCTCTCTCCAGCCCAGGCTCTATAGTGACTGAGGCCTGGCTCTCTCCAGCCCAGGCTCTATAGTGACTGAGGCACACTGAGCTCTCTCCTGCCCAGGCTCTATAGTGACTGAGGCGCACTGAGCTCTCTCCTGCCCAGGCTCTATAGTGACTGAGGCGCACTGAGCTCTCTCCAGCCCAGGCTCTATAGTGACTGAGGCGCACTGAGCTCTCTCCAGCCCAGGCTCTATAGTGACTGAGGCTGAGCTCTCTCAGCCCAGGCTCTATAGTGACTGAGGCGCACTGAGCTCTCTCCAGCCTGAGGCTCTGAGCTGACTCCAGCCCAGGCTCTATAGTGACTGAGGCGCACTCTCTCAGCCCAGGCTCTATAGTGACTGAGGCGCACTGAGCTCTCTCCAGCCCAGGCTCTATAGTGACTGGAGGCCCTGAGCTCTCCAGCCCAGGCTCTATAGTGACTGAGGCGCACTGAGCTCTCTCCAGCCCAGGCTCTATAGTGACTGAGGCGCACTGAGCTCTCTCTCGCCCAGGCTCTATAGTGACTGAGGCGCACTGAGCTCTCTCCAGCCCAGGCTCTATAGTGACTGAGGCGCACTGAGCTCTCTCCAGCCCAGGCTCTATAGTGACTGAGGCGCACTGAGCTCTCTCCAGCCCAGGCTCTATAGTGACTGAGGCGCACTGAGCTCTCTCCAGCCCAGGCTCTATAGTGACTGAGGCGCACTGAGCTCTCTCCAGCCCAGGCTCTATAGCAACTGAGGCGCACTGAGCCCCTCAAGCCCAGGCTCTATAGTGACTGAGGTGCACTGAGCTCTCTCCAGTCCAGGCTCTATAGTGACTGAGGCGCACTGAGCTCTCTCCAGCCCAGGCTCTATAGTGACTGAGGCGCACTGAGCTCTCTCCAGCCCAGGCTCTATAGTGACTGAGGCGCACTGAGCTCTCTCCAGCCCAGGCTCTATAGTGACTGAGGCGCACTGAGCTCTCTCCAGCCCAGGCTCTATAGTGACTGAGGCGCACTGAGCTCTCTCCAGCCCAGGCTCTATAGAGACTGAGGCGCACTGAGCCTCTCTCAGCCCAGGCTCTATAGTGACTGAGGCCCTGGCTCTCCAGCCCAGGCTCTAGTGACTGAGGCGCACTGAGCTCTCTGCAGCCCAGGCTCTATAGTGACTGAGGCGCACTGAGCTCTCTCCAGCCCAGGCTCTATAGTGACTGAGGCGCACTGAGCTCTCTCCAGCCCAGGCTCTATAGTGACTGAGGCGCACTGAGCTCTCTCCTGCCCAGGCTCTATAGTGACTGAGGCGCACTGAGCTCTCTCCAGCCCAGGCTCTATAGTGACTGAGGCGCACTGAGCTCTCTCCAGCCCAGGCTCTATAGTGACTGAGGCGCACTGAGCTCTCTCTAGCCCAGGCTCTATAGTGACTGAGGCGCACTGAGCTCTCCAGCCCAGGCTCTCTAGTGACTGAGGCCCAGGCTCTCCAGCCCAGGCTCTATAGTGACTGAGGCGCACTGAGCTCTCTCCTGGCCAGGCTCTATAGTGACTGAGGCGCACTGAGCTCTCTCCAGCCCAGGCTCTATAGTGACTGAGGCGCACTGAGCTCTCTCCAGCCCAGGCTCTATAGTGACTGAGGCGCACTGAGCTCTCTCAGCCCAGGCTCTATAGTGACTGAGGCGCACTGAGCTCTCTCTCCAGCCCAGGCTCTATAGTGACTGAGGCGCACTGAGCTCTCTCCAGCCCAGGCTCTATAGTGACTGAGGCGCACTGAGCCTCTCTCAGCCCAGGCTCTATAGTGACTGAGGCTCACTGAGCTGAGCTCTCTCCAGCCCAGGCTCTATAGTGACTGAGGCGCACTGGCTCTCTCCAGCCCAGGCTCTATAGTGAGCTGAGGCTCTCTCTGCCCAGGCTCTATAGTGACTGAGGCGCACTGAGCTCTCTCCAGCCCAGGCTCTATAGTGACTGAGGCGCACTGAGCTCTCTCCAGCCCAGGCTCTATAGTGACTGAGGCGCACTGAGCTCTCTCCTGCCCAGGCTCTATAGTCTACTGAGGCGGCGCACTGAGCTCTCTCCAGCCCAGGCTCTATAGTGACTGAGGCGCACTGAGCTCTCTCCAGCCCAGGCTCTATAGTGACTGAGGCGCACTGAGCTCTCTCCAGCCCAGGCTCTATAGTGACTGAGGCGCACTGAGCTCTCTCCAGCCCAGGCTCTATAGTGACTGAGGCGCACTGAGCTCTCTCCAGCCCAGGCTCTATAGTGACTGAGGCGCACTGAGCTCTCTCCAGCCCAGGCTCTATAGTGACTGAGGCGCACTGAGCCCAGGCTCTCCAGCCCAGGCTCTCCAGCCCAGGCTCTACTGACTGAGGCGCACTGAGCTCTCTCCAGCCCAGGCTCTATAGTGACTGAGGCGCACTGAGCTCTCTCCAGCCCAGGCTCTATAGTGACTGAGGCGCACTGAGCTCTCTCTCAGCCCAGGCTCTATAGTGACTGAGGCGCACTGAGCTCTCTCCAGCCCAGGCTCTATAGTGACTGAGGCGCACTGAGCTCTCTCCAGCCCAGGCTCTATAGTGACTGAGGCGCACTGAGCTCTCTCCAGCCCAGGCTCTATAGTGACTGAGGCGCACTGAGCTCTCTCCAGCCCAGGCTCTATAGTGACTGAGGCGCACTGAGCTCTCTCCAGCCCAGGCTCTATAGTGACTGAGGCGCACTGAGCTCTCTGCAGCCCAGGCTCTATAGTGACTGAGGCGCACTGAGCTCTCTCCAGCCCAGGCTCTATAGTGACTGAGGCGCACTGAGCTCTCTCCAGCCCAGGCTCTATAGTGACTGAGGCGCACTGAGCCTCTCTGCAGCCCAGGCTCTATAGTGACTGAGGCGCACTGAGCTCTCTCTGCCCAGGCTCTATAGTGACTGAGGCTGAGGCACTGAGCTCTCTGCAGCCCAGGCTCTATAGTGACTGAGGCGCACTGAGCTCTCTCCAGCCCAGGCTCTATAGTGACTGAGGCGCACTGAGCTCTCTCAGCCCAGGCTCTATAGTGACTGAGGCGCACTGAGCTCTCTCCAGCCCAGGCTCTATAGTGACTGAGGCCCAGGCTCTGACTGAGCTCTCTCTCCAGCCCAGGCTCTATAGTGACTGAGGCGCACTGAGCTCTCTCCAGCCCAGGCTCTATAGTGACTGAGGCGCACTGAGCTCTCTCAGCCCAGGCTCTATAGTGACTGAGGCGCACTGAGCCTCTCTCAGCCCAGGCTCTATAGTGACTGAGGCGCACTGAGCTCTCTCCAGCCCAGGCTCTATAGTGACTGAGGCGCACTGAGCCTCTCCAGCCCAGGCTCTATAGTGAGGCTGAGGCTCTATAGTGACTGAGCGCTGAGCTCTCCAGCCCAGGCTCTATAGTGACTGAGGCGCACTGAGCTCTCTGCAGCCCAGGCTCTATAGTGACTGAGGCGCACTGAGCCTCTCAGCCCAGGCTCTATAGTGACTGAGGCGCACTGAGCTCTCTCCAGCCCAGGCTCTATAGTGACTGAGGCGCACTGAGCTCTCTGCAGCCCAGGCTCTATAGTGACTGAGGCGCACTGAGCTCTCTCCAGCCCAGGCTCTATAGTGACTGAGGCGCACTGAGCTCTCTCTAGCCCAGGCTCTATAGTGACTGAGGCGCACTGAGCTCTCTCTAGCCCAGGCTCTATAGTGACTGAGGCGCACTGAGCTCTCTCCTGGCCAGGCTCTATAGTGACTGAGGCACACTGAGCTCTCTCCAGCCCAGGCTCTATAGTGACTGAGGCGCACTGAGCTCTCTCCAGCCCAGGCTCTATAGTGACTGAGGCGCACTGAGCTCTCTCTCAGCCCAGGCTCTATAGTGACTGAGGAGCGCCCAGGCTGAGCTCTCTCCAGCCCAGGCTCTATAGTGACTGAGGCGCACTGAGCTCTCTCCAGCCCAGGCTCTATAGTGACTGAGGCGCACTGAGCTCTCTCCAGCCCAGGCTCTATAGTTACTGAGGCGCACTGAGCTCTCTCCAGCCCAGGCTCTATAGTGACTGAGGCGCACTGAGCTCTCTGCAGCCCAGGCTCTATAGTGACTGAGGCGCACTGAGCCCAGGCTCTATAGTGACTGAGGCTCTATAGCACTGAGCTCTCTCCAGCCCAGGCTCTATAGTGACTGGAGGCGCACTGAGCTCTCTCCAGGCCTATAGTGACTGAGGCGCAGGCTCTGAGGCGCACAGCTCTCCAGCCCAGGCTCTAGTGACTGAGGCGCACTGAGCTCTCTCAGCCCAGGCTCTATAGTGACTGAGGCGCACTGAGCTCTCTGCAGCCCAGGCTCTGAGCTCTCTCCAGCCCAGGCTCTATAGTGAGGCTGAGCTCTCTCCAGCCCAGGCTCTATAGTGACTGAGGCGCACTGAGCTCTCTTCAGCCCAGGCCCAGGCTCTCTCCAGCCCAGGCTCTATAGTGACTGAGGCGCACTGAGCTCTCTCTGCCCAGGCTCTATAGTGACTGAGGCGCACTGAGCTCTCTCCAGCCCAGGCTCTATAGTGACTGAGGCGCACTGAGCTGCCCAGGCTCTATAGTGACTGAGGCTGAGCTCTCTGCAGCCCAGGCTCTATAGTGACTGAGGCCACTGAGCTCTCTCAGCCCAGGCTCTATAGTGACTGAGGCGCTGAGCTCTCTCCAGCCCAGGCTCTATAGTGACTGAGGCGCACTGAGCTCTCTCCAGCCCAGGCTCTATAGTGACTGAGGCGCACTGAGCTCTCTCCAGCCCAGGCTCTATAGTGACTGAGGCGCACTGAGCTCTCTGCAGCCCAGGCTCTCTGAGGCGCACTGAGCCTCTCAGCCCAGGCTCTATAGTGACTGAGGCTGACTGAGCTCTCCAGCCCAGGCTCTCCTAGCTGAGGCCACTGAGCTCTCTCCAGCCCAGGCTCTAGTGACTGAGGCTGAGGCCCAGGCTCTATAGTGACTGAGGCGCACTGAGCTCTCAGCCCAGGCTCTATAGTGACTGAGGCGCACTGAGCTCTCTCTATAGTGACTGAGGCGCCCAGGCTCTCTCCAGCCCAGGCTCTATAGTGACTGAGGGCTCTATAGTTGACTGAGGCTGAGGCTCTATAGTGACTGGAGGCGCACTGAGCCTCCCAGCCCAGGCTCTATAGTGACTGGAGGCTGAGGCTCTATCCCCAGCTCTCTGGCCAGGCTCTAGTGACTGAGGCGCACTGAGCTCTCTCAGCCCAGGCTCTATAGTGACTGAGGCGCACTGAGCTCTCTCCAGCCCAGGCTCTATAGTGACTGAGGCGCACTGAGCTCTCTCCAGCCCAGGCTCTATAGTGACTGAGGACTGAGGCACTGAGCTCTCTCCAGCCCAGGCTCTATAGTGACTGAGGCGCACTGAGCTCTCTCCAGCCCAGGCTCTATAGTGACTGAGGCGCACTGAGCTCTCTCCAGCCCAGGCTCTATAGTGACTGAGGCGCACTGAGCTCTCTCCAGCCCAGGCTCTATAGTGACTGAGGCGCACTGAGCTCTCTGCAGCCCAGGCTCTATGAGTGACTGAGGCTGAGCTCTCTCCAGCCCAGGCTCTATAGTGACTGGAGGCGCACTGAGCTCTCTCCAGCCCAGGCTCTATAGTGACTGAGGCTCTATAGTGACTGAGGCGCACTCTCTCTCCAGCCCAGGCTCTATAGTGACTGAGGCGCACTGAGCTCTCTCCAGCCCAGGCTCTATAGTGACTGAGGCGCACTGAGCTCTCTCCAGCCCAGGCTCTATAGTGACTGAGGCGCACTGAGCTCTCTGGCAGCCCAGGCTCTATAGTGACTGAGGCGCACTGAGCCTCTCTCCAGCCCAGGCTCTATAGTGACTGAGGCGCACTGAGCTCTCTCCAGCCCAGGCTCTATAGTGACTGAGGCCACTGAGGCTCTCTAGTCTATAGACTGAGGGCGCACTGAGCTCTCTCCAGCCCAGGCTCTACTGAGGCGCACTGAGCTCTCTCCAGCCCAGGCTCTATACTGAGCCCAGGCTCTATAGTGACTGAGGCGCACTGAGCCTCTCCAGCCCAGGCTCTATAGTGACTGAGGCGCACTGAGCCCTCCAGGGCTCTATAGTGACTGAGGCGCACTGAGCTCTCTCCAGCCCAGGCCCAGGCTGAGCTCTCTCCAGCCCAGGCTCTATAGTGACTGAGGCGCACTGAGCTCTCTCCAGCCCAGGCTCTATAGTGACTGAGGCGCAGGCTCTATAGTGACTGAGGCGCACTCTCTCTCCAGCCCAGGCTCTATAGTGACTGAGGCGCACTGAGCTCTCCCAGCCCAGGCTCTATAGTGACTGAGGCGCACTGAGCTCTCTCTCCAGCCCAGGCTCTATAGTGACTGAGGCGCACTGAGCTCTCTCAGCCCAGGCTCTATAGTGACTGAGGCGCACTGAGCTCTCTCCAGCCCAGGCTCTATAGGCTCTGACTGAGGCGCACTGAGCACTCCTGGCCCAGGCTCTATAGTGACTCTCCAGCCCAGGCTCTGAGCCTCTCTCCAGCCCAGGCTCTATAGTGACTGAGGCGCACTGAGCTGAGGCGCACTGAGCTCTCTGCAGCCCAGGCTCTATAGTGACTGAGGCCCTCTCCAGCCCAGGCTCTATAGTGACTGAGGCGCACTGAGCCTCTCTCAGCCCAGGCTCTATAGTGACTGAGGCGCCCAGGCTGAGCGCACTGAGCTCTCTCCAGCCCAGGCTCTATAGTGACTGAGGCCAGCCCAGGCTCTATAGTGACTGAGGCGCACTGAGCCTCTCCAGCCCAGGCTCTATAGTGACTGAGGCGCACTGAGCTCTCTCTCTATAGCCCAGGCTCTATCTATAGTGACTGAGGCGCACTGAGCTCTCCAGCCCAGGCTCTATAGTGACTGAGGCGCACTGAGGCTCTCTGCAGCCCAGGCTCTATAGTGACTGAGGCACTGAGCTCTCTCCAGCCCAGGCTCTATAGTGACTGAGGCGCACTGGCTCTCTGGCCCAGGCTCTATAGTGACTGAGGCGCACTGAGCTCTCCAGCCCAGGCTCTATAGTGACTGAGGCGCACTGAGCTCTCTCAGCCCAGGCCCAGGCTGAGGCGCACTGAGCTCTCTCCAGCCCAGGCTCTATAGTGACTGAGGCGCACTGAGCTCTCTCTCTATAGTGACTGAGGCGCCTGAGGCTCTCCAGCCCAGGCTCTATAGTGACTGAGGCGCACTGAGGCCCAGGCTCTATAGTGACTGAGGCGCACTGAGCTCTCTCCAGCCCAGGCTCTATAGTGACTGAGGCGCACTGAGCTCTCCTGCCCAGGCTCTATAGTGACTGAGGCGCACTGAGCTCTCTCCAGCCCAGGCTCTATAGTGACTGAGGCTCTATAGCACTGAGCTCTCTCCAGCCCCAGGCTCTATAGTGACTGAGGCGCACTGAGCTCTCTCCAGCCCAGGCTCTATAGTGACTGAGGCGCACTGAGCTCTCTCCAGCCCAGGCTCTATAGTGACTGAGGCGCACTGAGCTCTCTCCAGCCCAGGCTCTATAGTGACTGAGGCGCACTGAGCTCTCTCCAGCCCAGGCTCTATAGTGACTGAGGCGCACTGAGCTCTCTCCAGCCCAGGCTCTATAGTGACTGAGGCGCACTGAGCTCTCTCCAGCCCAGGCTCTATAGTGACTGAGGCGCACTGAGCTCTCTCCAGCCCAGGCTCTATAGTGACTGAGGCGCACTGAGCTCTCTCCCCAGGCTCTAGTGACTGAGGCGCACTGACTGCCCAGGCTCTATAGTGACTGAGGCGCACTGAGCACCCAGGCTCTCTCTCTCCAGCCCAGGCTCTATAGTGACTGAGGCGCACTGAGCTCTCTCCAGCCCAGGCTCTATAGTTACTGAGGCGCACTGAGCTCTCTCCAGCCCAGGCTCTATAGTGACTGAGCTCTCTCTGCCCAGGCTCTATAGTGACTGAGGCGCACTGAGCTCTCTCCAGCCCAGGCTCTATAGTGACTGAGGCGCACTGAGCTCTCTCTAGCCCAGGCTCTATAGTGACTGAGGCGCACTGAGCTCTCTCCAGCCCAGGCTCTATAGTGACTGAGGCGCACTGAGCTCTCTCCAGCCCAGGCTCTATAGTGACTGAGGCGCACTGAGCTCTCTCCAGCCCAGGCTCTATAGTGACTGAGGCGCACTGAGCTCTCTCTAGCCCAGGCTCTATAGTGACTGAGGCGCACTGAGCTCTCCAGCCCAGGCTCTATAGTTACTGAGGCGCACTGAGCTCTCTCTAGCCCAGGCTCTATAGTGACTGAGGCGCACTGAGCTCTCTCCTGGCCAGGCTCTCTGAGGCGCACTGGCCAGGCTCTATAGTGTCTGAGGCGCACTGAGCTCTCTCCAGCCCAGGCTCTATAGTGACTGAGGCGCACTGAGCTCTCTCCAGCCCAGGCTCTATAGTGACTGAGGCGCACTGAGCTCTCTCCTGGCCAGGCTCTATAGTGACTGAGGCGGCACTGAGCTCTCTCCAGCCCAGGCTCTAGAGTGACTGAGGCGCACTGAGCTCTCTCCAGCCCAGGTTCTATAGTGACTGAGGTGCACTGAGCTCTCTGCAGCCCAGGCTCTATAGTGACTGAGGCGCACTGAGCTCTCTCCAGCCCAGGCTCTATAGTGACTGAGGCGCACTGAGCTCTCTCCTGCCCAGGCTCTATAGTGACTGAGGCGCACTGAGCTCTCTCCTGCCCAGGCTCTATAGTGACTGAGGCGCACTGAGCTCTCTGCAGCCCAGGCTCTACAGTGACTGAGGCGCACTGAGCTCTCTCCTGCCCAGGCTCTATAGTGACTGAGGCGCACTGAGCTCTCTCCAGCCCAGGCTCTACAGTGACTGAGGCGCACTGAGCTCTCTCCAGCCCAGGCTCTCACTACTCTCAGCCCTTTTCATTCCTGACCCAGAGACTGATCAAGGCCCACCATCATTAGTGAGATACCGATCTGTTATGTGGGTTCTGGAAGGGAAAAGCAGTTTTCCAAAGGTAACTCCGGTGAAATAACATTGAGGCCATCTTTTGCCCCAGTATTATTTCCAGCAAGCATGAGGCATAAATGATTGATCTGCAAAATATTAGATTCGCAGGTTCTTTCCAGTTTACTCATTCACGTTTTCTTCGAATATCTCAACATTTCTACCTTTTCTCAGTTTTCTTTCTTTTCCAGAGCTGAGGACGAGAAAAGGAAGGGATGTTGTGATAAATAAGTGATTGGAGTGAGAGCGTGGTCAGCGTAATGGGACTCTGAGGGGCTTCACTTGGACACTGTTCAACCAAACTGACCTGGAAGTTTTTTACCTGGGGAGCACAGGTCAAAGAGTGAAAAGTTTGCTTTATATTGTTTCTTCACAATAACTTGTCAATGAGGTTAGTCTGAGCATCCTCAGAATTTCAAAATCAATATTAGAGTGAGATACAGTACAGGCCAACTGTTTGGATATGGGATACAAACATTCTCATCTCTTTGCTTCCTAAAGCAGAAAGAAAGGGAATATTCCCAAACTGAAACAGTTTGGTCTTATTTCACCGAGAGAAAATAAATAACACCTGAAACACCTGAAACAACGTACCGAACGCCTCAGTTGAGTGCCTGTAGTTTTTAAATGGGCAGATTTAGGCAATGAGACCAACACAGATCTTCAGTTGAGTTAACTCGCTAATTTGTTCACCACTTTTGTCCAGAGAGAAAACTTGCAGAAAAGACTTGGCTCTGTCTGTCTGCGAGACATCTCAGAGACGGTGGCTCATGTGTTTGTTGGGGCAGTGTTGGGCTGTTGCCTGGATTTTGAAGAGAAAGGAAATGAGATCATCATTAATTTAACTTTGTTTTCTCTCTCTCTCTCTCTCTCTCTCTCTCTCTCTCTCTCTCTCTCGCTCTCTCACACATGCAGACAGACACATACACACACAAACACAAACAATCACATGCATCCCAGCCTGCTCATGAAAGCCTTTATAGTCTGAAGCAAACAACTTTCACAAAATATGTTTCATTGGAAAGTATTGTGATACCAAATCCTGGGTTGCTGATCTGTTGTGAGATAATGTGGCAGTTAATGAGTTGTATCATATCAGGGCAGATCAGGGCAGTTACACTGCTCTTATCCAAAACACTACAGCTGTCGGAGGACTGAATGTCTCTTATCATCAGCTTTAGTTTGTGAATGACTCCGCACACTAACGGGATAACTGCTCATTTTTAATTAACTGCATGAAAATCAAATTCATTGGAGCATGTTCATCTGGTGTTGTCAGTAGTGCGTGTAGCAGTGAGTTTCCTGAGCGGTACCTGTTACTGTTATAACTCCTGGTGTTGTCAGTAGTTCAGTGTAATGGTGAGTCTCCTGAGCGGTACCTGTTTCTGTTATAACTCCCAGTGTTGTCAGTAGTGCAGTGTAGCAGTGAGTTCCCTGAGCGGTACCTGTTTCTATTTTAACTCCCGGTGTTGTCAGTAGTGCAGTGCATCAGTGAGTTTCCTGAGCGGTACCTGTTTCTATTTTAACTCCTGGTGTTGTCAGTAGTGCAGTGTAGCAGTGAGTTCCCTGAGCGGTACCTGTTTCTATTTTAACTCCTGGTGTTGTCAGTAGTACAGTGTAGTGGTGAGTTTCCTGAGCGGTACCTGTTACTATTGTAACTCCTGGTGTTGTCAGTAGTGCAGTGTAGCAGTGAGTTCCCTGAGCGGTACCTGTTTCTATTTTAACTCCTGGTGTTGTCAGTAGTACAGTGTAGCAGTGAGTTCCCTGAGCGGTACCTGTTTCTATTTTAACTCCTGGTGTTGTCAGTAGTACAGTGTAGTGGTGAGTTTCCTGAGCGGTACCTGTTTCTATTAAAACTCTCGGTGTTGTCAGTAGTGCAGTGTAGTGGTGAGTTCCCTGAGCGGTACCTGTTTCTATTTTAACTCCTGGTGTCGTCAGTAGTCCAGTGCAGCGGTGAGTTTCCTGAGCGGTACCTTTTTCTATTTTAACTCCTGGTATTGTCAGTAGTGCAGAGTATCAGTGAGTTTCCTGAGCGGTACCTGTTTTTATTTTAACTCCTGGTGTTGTCAGTAGTGCAGTAGAGCAGTGAGTTCCCTGAGCGGTACCTGTTTCTATTATAACTCCCGGTGTTGTCAGTAGTACAGTGTAGTGGTGAGTTTCCTGAGCGGTACCTTTTTCTATTTTAACTCCTGGTGTTGTCAGTAGTGCAGTGTAGCAGTGAGTTCCCTGAGCGGTACCTGTTTCTATTTTAACTCCTGGTGTTGTCAGTAGTACAGTGTAGTGGTGAGTTTCCTGAGCGGTACCTGTTACTATTGTAACTCCTGGTGTTGTCAGTAGTGCAGTGTAGCAGTGAGTTCCCTGAGCGGTACCTGTTTCTATTTTAACTCCTGGTGTTGTCAGTAGTACAGTGTAGCAATGAGTTCCCTGAGCGGTACCTGTTTCTATTTTAACTCCTGGTGTTGTCAGTAGTACAGTGTAGTGGTGAGTTTCCTGAGCGGTACCTGTTTCTATTAAAACTCTCGGTGTTGTCAGTAGTGCAGTGTAGTGGTGAGTTCCCTGAGCGGTACCTGTTTCTATTTTAACTCCTGGTGTCGTCAGTAGTCCAGTGCAGCGGTGAGTTTCCTGAGCGGTACCTTTTTCTATTTTAACTCCTGGTATTGTCACTCCTGGTATGAGTTTCCTGAGCGGTACCTGTTTTATTTTAACTCCTGGTAGTCAGTAGTGCAGTAGAGCAGTGAGTTCCCTGAGAGCTCCCGTGTTGTCTAGTACAGTTTTTTTTTTATTTTAACTCCTGGTGTTGTCAGTAGTGCAGTGTAGCAGTGATTTTAACTCCTGGTGTTCCTGAGTGGTGAGTTTCCTGAGCGGTTTTTTCTATTTTAACTCCCGGTGTTGTCAGTAGTCAGTGTAGTGGTGAGTTTCCTGGTGAGTTTCTATTTTAACTCCTGGTGTTGTCAGTAGTCCAGTGTAGCAGTGAGTTTCCTTTTTTCTATTTTAACTCCTGGTGTTGTCAGTAGTGCAGTGTAGCGGTGAGTTCCCTGAGCGGTAACTGTTTCTATTTTAACTCCTGGTGTGGACTGAGATTCTTATGAGCATCTTAAAAACATCTGGGAAGAACTTCGCTTTTGGGCCCTTGAGCAAGGCTCTTGACCCCGAAACTGCCCTTGTGCATCCTAGAGTATCGTGTTCTAAATGGATCAGCCTCTGTTAAATAAAAGATTAAAATAAAAAAAAATGCACAATCCACATTTATTATTTTGGTTAAGATGACCAGATGACACTACATGGCCACCATTGATGAAATATTTAGTTGGTCTGTTTCTTTCTATATGGAGAAGGGAGGATGTCGACAAACATAAATCATAAAATTCACTTGATTTGTATTCAGTGGAAGCTGAGTAGCAGGTTAATTCTAATTTTTAGCATAATTAACTACAGCACATGTGCGAATAAAAGCCGCCCATTCCTGGCTGATTCTTTTGCTGATTAATTTTCTTTAATGTGGTTCCCCGCCTGCACACCATCACAAATTATTTTCTGGACTCACAGGAATCCAATCTTCATTGACTTTCATTTTATTCAACATCATTTCATGTAACATGATCTTTTTTCATGTAATGAAATGATGTATTTGAGGAGCAGAAAGACATTGGGTCATTAGAAGCCAGAAGAAGTGAAAAGGAGTTAGTTGCTGTTGGATGACTATCTGTACATTTTCTCTTCAATCACAGACAATTGCTTATGGACTAGTCACAGTTTAAGGTAAATTTTCAGCTTTTCCATCTTGCTATGAGCTGACCACAGCAGGATGTCAGTGACTGTCAAAAAGTGATGCTGTACTGACTGTGATACTGTAGATACCTGTGAAGTAGATTTCTACCCCCACAAGCTGTGCTGGCCACAGAACTGCATATCATGACGCAGCACAGATACATAACACATTGCACAGATACAGCATTAAAATAGTGCCTAACTATTTCACCATTTATCTCACCGTATGCCGTCTCAGCAAGCAAACCTGAGAGTAGGTTGTGTAGAGTCGTGTTGGGTATCACCACTGAATGCACGGGAAAGTTATTACAGTGCTTGATCCATAATAAAGCTAAAGACTGTCACAAAAGAATAACAGATAGACAGAAATGTGCACCACAAAAATAAAGGAACAAAAGGAGTTTCAACATCACTCACGAGGGCAATGGCTACATGGCTACTGTGACGATAATGTGGAATTCACAGCAATTAGAGAGATTTTGTGATTAAGAGTGTTCCTACTGAGAGCCACCATTAACCATCCGATTATCAGGCTGAGTTCCCCATCCTCTGATACAATGAAAGGATTGTACATGTACTGTGTGATGTTTTAATTGCCCTGAAAGGAAATGAGTATACTTAGGGTATGAGTATACTTAGCCTATTTTCATCCCATCAGGGATTAACACTGGCCCTCTGTATTACCTAAATAAACCAACTGTTGTAATTGGGCTCTTGAAACTGTAATCAGTCCCATGTGCCGTGAATGTGCCCCATGTTAAACCATGTCAATCAAGCAGGAAAATAGCCGCTGCACGCGCTCATTAACTGAATATAGTCTGCCCATAGACTGTCGAAAAAATATGGACCAAGTCACTGTTATGTCAGGCATTTACTTTTCTTGGATTCGCGGAAAAGTTTTCTGGCTCGCTTAAGTGCCGTTATTGAGCACCTTCACGTTTCACAGTTTGGAGCCAGAGTCTGTGGCATACAGTCCAAGTCTTCTATATATTTTTAAATATATATTTGACTATATATTTTTATGTTAGAATTACCATTGACTTGGAAGGAAAGTGGGGTTCATACGGCCTGGACCGGCGCCATCCACTGTGGTGCTAGTGAGTAGGGCTCTGAACATGACCAGGAAAGAAGCCTTGAAAACAATGTTTGATTGTGCTAACCTCAGACTTTTATCTGGTCAATGAGTTCTTTTGCCTGTTTGTCAAATGCTACCGCTGTGGGCTAGGTCTCGAAAGTTTGTGTTTAAAGAACTTTTTCAGCCTCGTTAGAAATTGATGAATGATAAATAATCTGTAATTCCGCTGTGTGTCTGTAGAGCTTCCTGACCTGGTCCCTGACCCACAGTACGTACAGGCCTCCACCTACATCCAGAGAGCTCATATGTATTCCCTGCGATGTGCTGCCGAGGAAAAATGCCTGGCCAGGTAGGACCCTCGCATTTTTAGCTGCCCTATTCAGGCCAGACAAGAGCTTTCAATTTTCTCTGACAGATTTAACTCCGATGCACTATCTGAAATGCGCTACCTGTCAGACGTTCAGGGGTTTCAGTTTTCTAAGAGGAGCTGCATATTTGGGCTTTTTAACATCATTTCAGTTTTTGAGAGGGCTTGTGATAGGCTGATTTTTTTTTTTCAATGCAATAAGAAATATTTTGACAATTTTAAGTTATTTTGATTAACTGCTGCATTTACGCGAGCCTGTAAGTGGGCAAGGTCCAAAATATGAAAATACACTCCAGGGAAGCCTGTCCCAGGACATTATGTTTTGGCAGTGTTGTATAATTTGTGTTGGCTTTTACACAGAGATCAAGGTTAGATACTTTATTCAGGGCTGAGACTAAATATGTTGAAAAATGCTGCTGTCTTTACAAAAACCTGCAGAAATTTCTCCGGTATTCTGACCTGAAATAAAAATGTGTTTTTCCAAGATAATATTCAGTTCATTTATTTATTTTAAGGAATATCTTTATGCAGTTTCTAAAGCTGGACTACTCCTCTAACCTTTGTGTTCACACTGTAAAAGCTTGTCAGGAATCCTCTCTGATTTCCGCATATTTTAACCTTTCATGTCGACTAATAAAACTCAAGTCAGGTTGATTTGAAATCCACTGATCCATTGAGCACTTTGTTAAATTGATAAATCAAAATGTGTTTAAAGCATTTTTTTTTTCTTGGAGAAGATAACCCTTGATACACAGTTTATTCTGAGATATCAGCATGTGTCTGCCGCTAAACGCTAAGCTGCGTCGTTCGCAGGACCAGCCTCTCGAAAACGTTACCCGCCGCCTTTCGCTACACCCCGCTATCTTGAGCGGAGCCATTTCTCTCCAGAGCGCTCATATCCCGGCGAGTATCAGAACCATCACAGACAGATGGCTCCAAGTAATTTGCTGTTCTCCGTGTAAGTCAACAACCGACTCTAAGATGGATTGCATGGCCTCTGGAGGCCGGCGGCTGTGCCCTGGAGTGTGGCTGCGATACGGTTAGCATTCACCAGGCCTTCCCTTAACGCACCCCCTCCCCCACCTTCCCTGCTTAATTTCCAGGCCACTAACCAAACAGAGCACCTCGAGAGCGGCACATTCCATCTCCCCTCTCCCTTCCTAATGTAGAGTGACATTTAGAAACCGTCACTCAAAATCAGACAGATAAAAGCCTGGCTGTGTATATATGGGTGCGATGGGTGGCAGTTTTTCTTTGTTTGTTTTTTACAAGCAAATAAGTCCATTCAAGAAACCAGCAGTCCTTTCACATAAAAAGTGAAACAACAAGTATTTTAGAATGCCTGTGTATGAGTTAAGACTGGAAATAGTTTTTTCTATTGCCATTTTGCATTTTTCAGTCAATGAAGTCAACTAACTTGACCATTTTCAGAATATCTTCCAAGAAAATTTTACCAGTCAAGGATTAATTGAGGACAAGCTAAACAACTTTTGACACACAATTTTTCAGAAACATTTTACTGTTTGGTCTCATGTTGCATGTTAAGCATCCACTCAACTAATATATGATTAATGTGGACTTCTCTCTACAGCTCTGCATATAGCTCTGAAGTAAAAGACTACGACATCAGGGTCCTCCTGCGCTTCCCACAAAGGGTTAAGAACCAAGGAATGGCCGACTTTATGCCCAACCGGCCTCGCCACACCTGGGAATGGCACAGCTGTCATCAGTGAGTAGATGGTCTGTGTGTGCTGTGTCTGTATGTGTGTGCGTGTGCGTGTGTGCGTGCGTGTGAGTGTGTATGTTCTGCGTACAATGATCCTGGACAGCTTGCCAATCCATTTCACTCATACCCATGGGCAATTTAAGCCGCATTTCCACCAAACATTTTTGGTAAGGTACACATGGAACTAGTTGGTAACCAGTGCGGATCGGCACTTAAACCCGAGATCTGGTTTACGTTTACACCACAGACAGACTGGGTTGTTACTGGGCAACAATCGCCGCGTGAACCACCTTTGGCCGAGCAGGAGTGATGATTCTCTTTTGACCAATGAAAAGACTGCAATGTTTCTGGCTCCTCCCTTTAATATCGGAGCTGTGTCTCACACCAAAGGTCATGAAAACAAGGGGGGATTGGAATGGTTCTCTGGAACCATCCACAACTTTAGCTGATGGAATCGCAAAAATAACCATCCTAATGTGCATCAATCTGAACTGAACTGGACTGCTTGGTGGAAAAGAGGGCTAAGAGTTTCCAATCACCCCAATAGGCATATCTGGACTGTGGGCGGAGACCGTATTTCCTGGTAGAAGCATAAGCAGACATAAGGAAGAGTCTCACGAGACTGACTCAGGCCAGATTCAAACCCACGACCCTCTCGGTGTGCGGGGACAGTGTTAAATCCACCCCAGTCCCCAGAGGTCACATCCACATATCACCAATCTTCCTTTCCCAATAAATTATCAGAGGCTGTGGCTCGACTAAATGCTGGGCTGAATTTCAGAGTCAAAATGCTTTTGGACTGGATTTCCTCTCCTTTTATCCCATAGATATCAGCACATCGGGCAGTAACATGCCATTCATGACTCAGGGATTTAACAGACTCTGAGCAAAATGCTTGCCTTGCACAATCATCTGGAATATTACACTTCTGCAAAGTGGGGAAAAAAAACTTGCTTATTTTTTAACATCAGAAAACACGAATGACAGAGAAGCAATTTGGTTGACGCACATCTCCAGAGACCAGGTTACACTTCAGTGTTCCTGTCCGAGGGCAATCATGTAAAAAATATATAGTTTATACTTAAAAAAAATGGCTGTAGCTCAGCTAATGAAAGGCAGTCCTCCAGGGACTCTGGTTCTCAACTTTTGGGTGAATAATTTGATTGGTCCGTTATTCACTTCCTGTTCGCCACTACGCTTGAGAGGCTCTCCTGGTCCTGCAGGCCCCCCAGCCAGGCTGCCCTAATCCCTGAGGAATGCTAACTGGACATTAGCGGATTAGGAGCGCTGCCAGGTGACGTCACGGCACGTTTGCTCGCTCCCGCTGCCCCGTGAGAGTTGGCCTGCGGTGCGTAAAAACTGGGCCGTCAGAAATGAATAAATAATCTCTCTCCCCTCCCACCTTCCACCCCTTGCTTTGGGACCTGATGCCGCAGAGGTGCTGCAGTGTTCACATCAGGGCTGGAGGCCACCCCAAAAAAAAGAGGAATAATTACAGCGTGGGACCAGGGCTCATGCTACACTTTCCCTACATCAGGGATGGACCGACTCTTTAAGGCTTCTATTGGCACTCTCATTATAAAGCCAGACTTACACACCTAACATGGTTGTTTTGTGTTACTTGGTCGTACAACTGATACTTTAGACTTCATGCTAACTCTGCATTAATCGCTGTGAGGAATAACGCTGAAGACTTGTAAAAAAGGAAGCCTTGTTGGAAATGTGAAAAACTGTTCATGAACAGTTCACAAACAGTTCATGATTTAAGTTCATGAATTATTCATGAACTGTTCCTGAACACTAAATGGCCGTTCAACTTTGTGCATGAAAATCATTCATGAACTGTTCAAAAACCTATTCCTGAACAGTTCATGAACATCTACAGTCATGAAATTAAGTTCATGAACTTTTCGAGAACATTGTTCATGAATATAAGTTCTTGAACACTTGAAGAACATGTGAGGAACTTTTTTTGGTAATTGATGAACTGTTCATGAACTATTTTCGCCAGGGCGGAGTCTTGTTGTTAAGCCATTCATTCACCCTTCATGGTTATTGTGTGCAGGTATGTACCCTCATCTCCACAGATAACCCTGCCCTCCCTACTTCAGAAAAACTGATGTTTGAACATTATTTGTCATGATTACCCCGTGTACGGCTAACATTCAGCAGAGAACAACACGGGCACCCTCTTTGCTTTTCAAAATAATATCCTGCTTGCATAACAGAACATTTTTTTTGCTACTCCAAGCCAAATTAGGATTAATTCAGCTCAAAAGCTAATGGGATTTGTTAATGTCCAGCATATTTAATTTAATTAATTGGAAATGCCTGAACTTTTGCAAGGAGGACAGGGGGGTTAGAGGTCACGGCAAGTGTTTGCACAGCTGTCTGCATTAGCTCTCGTGCTTCCTGTCGCCTGAGTGGCAGTTTGTAATCTGCAAACGTCAGGCTTATGCTAAATAGCTCCCCCAGTTTTCGGTTCTGCCGCATTTGAGGTGGCTCTACCAAAGGTCAAAAGTCCAGGGTTGAGAGAGAAATAGTCCTGTCATGTATTTCCTCTGCCCATGAACTCAACCAGCTGATGTAACCTCATAAACTGTAGATTTTCACTGAATGCAGGTACATGGCTGCACACAATAACCACTATAGTTAAAGCTGTGGGTGGAGTTATCTGTGGAGATGCAGTGAAAATGCTCAAGCTTTTTGCTATTAAAGTATTAAGTTACACGTGTAAAAGTTGTCTCTGAAACTTGAATTTATTAATTTACTGGCGAAAAGCATTAGCATACTACTTAGCTAATTATCCATCCCATTGACTTGAACAGACTAGAAGCTTACACTTTTTTCATTATCCCCCTCCAGGTCTCATTTCGGCTTCGCTATCATGGCCGAAGTTTCTATTTTACTCAAGGTCTCGTGATGGAGGATAGATTTAGTTTTGTTTTGACTCTTTTTTTTTTTTTTTACATAAAATAGTCTCTACACTCATTTTAGGATGGGCTTATTAAGCGGCGCCTGCAGCCCAGGGCTTCTTAATGCGCTTTTACAGAATAGATGGGGAAGATTCTGGACCGGAGCAGTTTGGGCTCGGCTTATTTATTAAGCAGCGATTTCAGTTATTACTAACCCGCTGTAATATCCAGACCTTTCCTGAGACTCGGGCTCTGGCTGATAAAAACAGTCATCAGTGGAGTGTCTAGAGCTGATCATCGATCCTGATCCGGTCCTGTGTCCGATTGAGTTTCCCCTGTAAAATCATTCTTCTGCGAACAACGCAATGCAATAACATCCCTAAATAGTGTGGAGAGCAAATGTACATTTTACCCTAAATTTCATGGCAGAACAGACTGTTAAAGCTTGGGGTAATTGTGTGATCACTGCCGAGCAAAATATCGCAAAAGGACAAATCGCAGGAGATGCTAGAGTACGAAAATTCTTCGCTTTGTGAGACGTCATCTGTTATCATTTTCGTAAGAGGGAGGCTGATTCAACAATGCCCGTTACGTTATTTTTTCATGATTTTCTTAAATTAGCAACAGCATCATCAAACTTTCTCGAAGGGGGAACATGATTTGACTGGGGAGCAGAATCGGACACAACATCAGGCTCCGTGAAATCCACTCGTTTCCTCTTCACAAAATCCCCCCATGCCTTTTGGATTGTTGTTTTTTTTTCTGGAAATTGATGTACCATGATGCGTCTGCTTGCATCGGCCTTATTGTTGCAGCCATAAACAAGGCAGATATTTGCCATTTTCCCAAGGGTATACTCCACAATTACGAATCGCTCAGTGCAATACCATTGTATTCCCTGCGGCTGCGAGGTTCCTCCCGTAACATCATCACCGAAGATGGCTGAAGATGATTCTTTCCAAGATGATCTCGATTTGCAGTGATTAAAATGCGAATAAATTGGTTACAGCTGATAAGAATTTGACCAATGCACAAAGGATGTATTTATATGAAAGATTCCATGGTCCAAATCTTATTTTTGGATGAACAAGCTGTCAGTAGACACTTAGGGCGTATTCGACTCCCCTTTCCCAACTGTTCTGGAACAGGCCAAGAACATTCAAATGGGTTCACAGCCTCGTACGGGAAAATGCAGGTTACCATGGATTCACTTCTGGCGTCAACATCGTACGCAAGGAAAAACACGAAAAAAACGAGTGATCCTTGAAATCAACGGACCCTCGAAAACACGTACTGTGACCATACATGATGTCTATAGATGGCATTTATTGTTCACGCATACTTAATTCAGCTTGTATCCTTTTTCTCCTTTTTCTGGAAATATCATGACTATCGGAGCTCAAATACCAATGTTACATGCATTTATATTGCTTAGATATAGGTTTAATTGAGTAAAAGAGAGAAAGCTTGACGTACTCTTTGCAACGTTTGCTTACTATCCGCCATGTTGGATGCCGTACGTTCTTGCTGCACCACCGGCCGAGGTGGTGTGAGATTTGGGAACAGGAACTCGTTCACCAACGCGTTACTGGCTGTTCGACTCGTTTGAATACATGTTCTCTGCACCAGAATAGTGAGTCAAATACGCCCTTAGGGATGAGTTTGTGAAACAGGAAGTTAGTAGATGGAACAGGTGATTTAATGTCAGAATAGTAGTAGTAATTATGGAACATGAATTGGGAAATGGTTAAACAAAACAGGACTATGATTTTTTTGAATCTAGGCAATGCGGGATAAATTAGACAAACAGAACCACTTCAACAGAAATACATAATACAGGGGATTTATAAAACAAAGGAATACTCAGAAAAGACAAACACTACAAAAGCCAAAGTAAAAAATAAAAACCCTAAAGTATCAACAAAAGCAAAGTGACAAAGGGATGGCAAAATATAAAAAAACCGCAAAATGCTGACAAAGTTTGGTAAGCACCATACATCTACTAATCGCAAGAGTAATATTGTCAAGAAGTGGTCAGATGGACACCAGATGCAGGAACAATGAGTTTATTGAAACACCAAACACTAAAGGAGAAAAGCAGGCAATACAGCCAGAAATAAAACACAGTGCCAATGCACTGAACGAATAGGAAAAACTAAGGTACACTGCCCAAGGCAGGGGGAAACACAAGTACACACTCAATGAGTGGCTAAACTAGAAAACAAAAACTTCACCTAATTGACTGATGGAAACACTGGGAGACTTAGACAAAGGAGAGACAGGATGTGGGCGCGGCAAAACACAGGACTCAGGAATGGCTCAAGGAAAAAAAACACTCGGAAGGGTTTGGAGCAGAGACTGTATAAAAAGATGGACGAAGCAACGGTGACGTCACCCATTGGTTTCAGCATACCATTTAGGAAGCCTCGATTTTGGCAATTTGAACAGCACCATTTTGTCATTTTGAAACCGGATGTGATTCCTATTGGACGAGAGCATGAATTGAAGAACCGGGGAGGACCGTGGCTCTGGATCTGACCATATTGGACGAGGACCAGAGGATAGCCACGCCCCTAAAGCATATTCTGGCTTTATCCTTTATTCCAGCCCACTTGGGACCATAATTTACAAAAATGAACATCACTATATATTGAAGCAGACTTGAAACTTGCAATAGATACCATAAAATGATGTGGAAAATCATTATTGAAATAATAAATCAGGTGGCAAATAGGGTCATTTTCTCATAGACTTCAATAGCATTTAACTTCTTTCTGCAACCACCGCCATCGCCATCTGTCGGCCATTAAATATAATGCAAATTTTTGAGATTTCCGCATTGGCCTCAGTTTTCAGACTCAGGTGCTGCATCCATCTTTTTATACAGTCTATGGTTTGGAGCAGCGATTTCACACAAATTTCCGTCTGAAAATCTCTCCACTCTTGCCCACTGAAATACACACGGAAGGAGGCAGGGACTCGGAAGGCAATCTTAAGGTAAAAAGAAACACATGGGATTAATAGACATGCATACGAAAACCGAGATAACAATAATTACTCGAGACCAGACGCTGAGACAATCAATCAAACTAGATGGTTTAGATTAAGGTAATCTAAACGTGACGAGTAAAAAGCACCACGAGAGAAGCAAAGGAAAGCACAGCTTTAAATGTAGTTAAACAGGGAAATCTTAGGCAGGATTTACAAAAGCTAGAAACACTCGCACATGCTAATGAGTTAATTAAGGTTAATACTACGTGACAAATATATTCAATCACCCCCAATAAGCGCTGGTTAGTACAGGTTAGTAACGAACCTATCAGAGAACTCATTCACTCAGAGTTTAGCGAGACCCAGAATTAAGCACATGAGGAAATGACGAATGAAATACCACAGCCGATTCCGAATGAGGAAGTGTGATTAGACAACGAGACACAGGCACACTCAAGGCTGCCAATCGACATCACGGGAGTTGGGCAGGAGTGAATCAATCGTCAGACGGCGGAAGAAAGCTGAAACAGAAACAAGGAGTGAGGCTTGGAAAAAATGGCACAAGCACAATAAAAAAGTAAAAGCACAATGACCAAACAACACACATGAGGCAGAAACATAACACATATTTTGACCGGGAAATGCTGGACCTAAGGTTACAAGAATACAAACTACGTGAGAGCAAAACAGGACTAAGAAACACGAGGAGCTAGGAGAAACCGCAGTGAAAATGACAAGGCCTGGCGACCACTGAAATGAAACTTGGACGTGACAAAAGGACTTTAAAGGGGGCCCATTTTGCTATATTTCCAAGTTTATATTTTGATCTTGGACTCCCCTAGAGTACTCCTGATCGTTTAAAGTCCAAAACAGGGTCCTTATTTAGCTCATACTGCCATCCTCAAAAAACCCCACTTGGAGTCCATTGTAGTCTCTGCCTGAAACGTCTCGTTGGGGTGGCTCTTCCGCTATGGCCCCCACTCCCCGTGTGCCCACTTTCTTCTGATTGGCCAGCTCTGTGGAGGGTGGAGTTGGGCAGGACGAGGCTGCAGAACGCAGTTTTTCTATTTTAGTAATTGTAACTTAATTTAATTGAATTTTTATCAAAAAGTAACTGGAATTGTAATTGAACATTCTGTCCAGAAAGTAATTGTAATTGTAATTACAATTACAATCAATTGTAATTGAGAAAAGTAATTGAACCCAGCCCTGATTTGCATACAGTGATTCTCCCTCACTGAGCACATGCTAACATTTACCTCACTAGCATCAAGTGCTAGTGGCCATGAAGGCTACGTGCCTGCATTCTGCATGCATGCAATCCCCAGAGGTACTTTGTGCTTTGCAATTAGTCCCCTATTGCCACTGACGGTGTTCAGTAAAAATAAATAAAGTATGATTTATCATGATAATTATGATTTAATGGATAGAACTGCCTGCAAGATAAACAGCCTACTGATGTGTGTTTGGTTTTAACTCTCTGCCCACGTAAATCTTCCTTCACGACACATCCTGCATCTGCTCTAAGGGTTTTGGCGTAAATCTTCCTTCACAACATATCCTGGATCTGCTCTAAGGACTTCGGCTTCAGTCCAAGCAGCAATTTTCACCAGGTTCCTGGCAGGTCATGCATCTGTTTGTCCTTTCTGCGTGCTTGTCGAAACTACACCAAACGCACAGAAATGACATCACGGTTGGCCGTAACTCCACATTTTAACAGTGAAGATTGCTCTCAACCTGTTTGTGTACCTCTTGCAGTATCATTTTTTATTTACTGAATAACCATAACCAAAATTTAGCCTGAAATGATTAAAAAATGATGCGAGCAATGAGATAACTATAAAATGCAATCTGAGATTGTTAGGTTAATCTGAATATATAATTTGAATAATAATTTGGATTGATTATAATATAATCTAAATAATGAATTAGTAAAAAGTCTAGAATTCCATCACCCTTAATGTTTTTTTCACCATAGGTCATGAAAGATTAATCAAAAATTATGGGGAATGTGTTTTAAACTTAGTTTTACCCATTAAAAGCATACATTCAGAATGAAGAACACTTTGTTTCGCAGATCAAACCGGAGTTGAATGCAATGTTGAGAATATTTTCCAATCGGTCTGAAACAGCTTTATTCACAGTAAAACGACCAAATTTACAGAGTTTTGTGCTACGTCACAAGCACTGAAAACTCAGATTCTTCAGAAGGCACAACAGTTTGTGTTTCACAACATTGTTATGGAATGAACAACAATGCTTTCTATTCATAAATTGGCAGGAAACTCTCCTGAGCTGTGTTAGTTTTTAATTGAATCAATTTTTTGATTGCTAATTGAGGAAAGTAAAAGGGTACAGGTTGAGACTAATTATGCATTAAAGGGTGAGGAATCTTCCCACCAAATCTGTCCTCATTTATGACTGAAAGCGCGCTGGATGATTGAAAGCGCACTGGATGACTGAAAGCGCGCTGGATGACTGAAAGCGCACTGGATGACTGAAAGCGCCCTGGATGACTGAAAGCGCGCTGGATTACTGAAAGCACACTGGATGACTGAAAGCGCGCTGGATTACTGAAAGCGCATTGGATGATTGAAAGCTCACTGGATGACTGAAAGCGCGCTGGATGACTGAAAGCGCGCTAGATTACTGAAAGCGCATTGGATTACTGAAAGCGCACTGGATGACTGAAAACGCGCTGGATTACTGAAAGCGCACTGGATGATTGAAAGCACACTGGATGACTGAAAGCGCGCTGGATTACTGAAAGCGCATTGGATGATTGAAAGCTCACTGGATGACTGAAAGCGCGCTGGATGACTGAAAGCGCGCTAGATTACTGAAAGCTCACTGGATGATTGAAAGTGTGCTGGATGATTGAAAGTGCGCTGGATGATTGAAAGCGCACTGGATGACTGAAAGTGCACTGGATGAGGTAGCCTGGGAGTTTGCTGTTAGCTGCGGTGCTAATTACCTTTGCCTCCTGTTTACTGAAGTTTGATATGTCTTCATTCACTACCTTCCATCATGCTGGTTATTGTGGTGAACTACTGCCCTGGGTGCGTGAAAGCACAGTATTCATTCTGAATTACTTCGGGTGATGCAATCTGCAGATATCTGGTGAAACAGGGGGAATCTGAAGCGATGGCTGTCTAATTATGCATTAAAGGGTGAGGAATCTTCCCACCAAATCTGTCCTCATTTATGACTGAAAGCGCGCTGGATGATTGAAAGCGCACTGGATGACTGAAAGCGCGCTGGATGACTGAAAGCGCACTGGATGACTGAAAGCCCTGATGACTGAAAGCGCTGGATTACTGAAAGCGCACTGGATGACTTAAAACGCGCTGGATTACTGAAAGCGCATTGGATGACTGAAAGCGCACTGGATGACTGAAAGCGCGCTGGATTACTGAAAGCGCATTGGATGACTGAAAGCGCACTGGATGACTGAAAGCGCACTGGATTACTGAAAGCGCACTGGATGACTGAAAGCGCGCTGGATTACTGAAAGCGCACTGGATGACTGAAAGCGCACTGGATGACTGAAAGCGCGCTGGATTACTGAAAGCGCACTGGATGATTGAAAGCGCACTGGATGACTGAAAGTGCACTGGATGACTGAAAGCGCACTGGATTACTGAAAGCGCGCTGGATTACTGAAAGCACGCTGGATTACTGAAAGCGCACTGGATGATTGAAAGCACACTGGATGACTGAAAGCGCGCTGGATGACTGAAAGCGCGCTAGATTACTGAAAGCGCATTGGATGATTGAAAGCTCACTGGATGACTCAAAGCGCGCTGGATTACTGAAAGCGCACTGGATGATTGAAAGCTCACTGGATGACTGAAAGCGCGCTGGATTACTGAAAGCGCACTGGATGACTGAAAGCGCACTGGATGACTGAAAGCGCGCTGGATTACTGAAAGCGCACTGGATGACTGAAAGCTCACTGGATGATTGAAAGCTCACTGGATGATTGAAAGCGCACTGGATGACTGAAAGCGCGCTGGATTACTGAAAGCGCGCTGGATGACTGAAAGCGCACTGGATTACTGAAAGCACACTGGATGATTGAAAGCGCACTGGATGACTGAAAGCGCACTGGATGACTGAAAGCGCGCTGGATTACTGAAAGCGCGCTGGATTACTGAAAGCGCGCTGGATGATTGAAAGCGCACTGGATGACTGAAAGTGCACTGGATGAATGAAAGCGCACTGGATGACTGAAAGCGCACTGGATGATTGAAAGTGTGCTGGATGATTGAAAGTGCGCTGGATGATTGAAAGCGCACTGGATGACTGAAAGTGCACTGGATGAGGTAGCCTGGGAGTTTGCTGTTAGCTGCGGTGCTAATTACCTTTGCCTCCTGTTTACTGAAGTTTGATATGTCTTCATTCACTACCTTCCATCATGCTGGTTATTGTGGTGAACTACTGCCCTGGGTGTGTGAAAGCACAGTATTCATTCTGAATTACTTCGGGTGATGCAATCTGCAGATATCTGGTGAAACAGGGGGAATCTGAAGCGATGGCTGTGTAAAGCCTGTGTTTTCGTACGCACATGTCAAAACCTGGTGATTCGTCAAGCCTAATAGCAGGCCTCATTAGCGTCTGTGTCTGACATTAGTCTGACGGTAGCTTGTGTTATCATTGAATCACTGTTCATCTGAGCAGCTCTGTTGCACTCTTTATTTGCTTAATGGTAAACTCAGTCTATTGTTCAAGGTATTATTTTTACTATTGGTAGAAGTGTTCAGCAAAACAGTCATTTCAGTCTAATTGCAAGTAATACCAGAGGAGGAGAATCCCACGGGTCACTAAGTATAAAGAGCTGCTGTGTGTATCTTCCAACCATTAGCCTGTTTAAATATAGCTTACCTGTATGTAGCTGAACTCTCTCACTGCCTCTTCCTCTGGCTGAATAATTGCATTAATGAACAATTCATGATGGTTGGATGAAAATCCCTGTGAGGATGTCTTTCTGGAACATGGATTTTATACCGCTGGGTAATATCCAACATTTTAAGACCAATTCTACCTGGATTCAACCACTCTTTGTAGGCATTAAAGCCACTAATTTACTGACCAGGTCAGACTTCCCACCATTTCAGCTTCAGTCAATTAATCTCCAATGGAATAGGCCTGTTCATGACTTTGTCAACAATATGGCAATCTGAGAGGTGTTACGCAATGATCGCTGTCATTCACACATTTTTTTCTTATTTAATTATCAAATTCAAGTTTTCTGAAAATTTTATCTAAATGCCAATGAACACCAATCTTATGCATCATACCTTTCATAATTTTGAATTGGAAAATATCAATTTCTTCCAAAATTTCTCTGCAATTCCATACTTTTGAATAATACTGCAACACTGAACACTTTAGCTGTGACAAACATTCATGTATACTATACCAGGATGTCTTTTGTACTGTACATTTAAAATTTTTGATATAAAAACATCAATCTCTTTAAAAAATATTCACATTTCTCAGTAATTCTGAATTCACAGTGTGGTGTATATACTGTATTTCTTTGACATGAACTTACCCTGTAATGCTGTATTTTTCTCAGAGCTTTCACACCACATAAGAGCGCACAGAGTTGGGCAATTTTGGCGCTGTTTCTGATTAGCCTCTTCATTAAAGCCTACTGTCAATCACTGATGTCACTCATACAATGAAACTGAGCACACAGGAAAATGAAGCAGCTTGTGTTTAAAATGGATGCAAAACAGATGCTTGTTTCAATCATTTTGTTATGCTGCGTTTCCACCAAATGCAAAATGGAATTTTTCCTCATTTCATTTGTGGAAATTTGACTGCAGGATCAATTATGTTTTTTCGCTTTGAAGATTTGCCGCTCTTTTGGTGCCAAGAATACATTTACAGCTGGGAGACCAACTTGATAGAGGATTGACATGCGAATTCACACCGCCGACCAACAGCAATGCGAGTTCAGCCTTATTTACACTCAAGGAGCGGTACTACCTGCAATCTCAAAAAATTATCAACAACATGGCGACTCTAATGTTGCTATGCAACCTCATAAACATTTTCTTTTATGAACAATGTATTTGCTTGAGAGTAAAAATATTCACCGAACTGATGATGTTGTCAAATCCGATGTTGAGTTGGACCACTATTTTTTGTGAAACTGTGTTTTATAAGTTATTTGATACAGCCAGCTCACTAGCTACCTCGCTTGCTAGCTAGGTCATGTTCACATTATCTCAAGCGATGCAGCTAACTACTGTTTGAATGTGTAGCTAGCTAGCCAAACTAGCCAATGTTGCTGCCAGTAGCGATGGTACTATTCAGAATGCTGCTCGACTCGCGATGAAATTTTTGCTCGACATGAATACAGTTGTACTTTAGGTGGAGCGAAATGCGACTTTCGTGCATTCACGTGTGCCATTCGTGTCACATTGTTCTGCGTGTCCCGCGTGATTCACACCGCCCAGCGCAAACCACTATCTTTTCTTATGTGTTCACCTGTATGCATTAACTTTGAATGGAATCTTTCTTCGCGAAAAATTTGTTTTGTGTTTGGTGGAAACCCAGAGTTGCAGAGATTTCCCCAGCTTGATCAGAAAGACTGCACATTTGCACACTAAGCATAAGTTGTTGTTTTTTTTTTTTTGGCCTCTAGAAAATTAAGTTTGATACTTTGGGCTACAGGTCAATGTCAAACCATCAGCATCGGCCGTAATGATCCTTATGAGGTTGATTCATCAATCCCGGTGATCAAGCCTCAAGGTGACACCAGCAAAGTGGTTTCTTTTTTCTTTTCGTTTAACCCTCTTAATTAACGATTTACATGTGTTGAGAGGACGATATAGTTATTCGTTCCTTCTAAATATACTTTCAAAATCAAGATCTTGTTAATATACGTTGCCATTGTCCCTAACGGGAGTTGGTTTTGAAGATGGAATGTGATTTTCGCTGTTATTTCCTTCTGCGTGAAATTCATTTCATTTCTTCAGCTGACGCTGTTATTCCATTTAATGAGTAGACAGCAAGTGCCAAACTCTCCTGACGTAATGTGAGGTTAAGGTCTTTGCTCAAAGGTCGATGAACTGCATTGATCTCACTGTGAAAACAATGGTACTTCAACCACCAACCTTCCAGGTCATAGCCAAGCACCTCACCCGTTATGGTTATGGTTTAATGGTTTATGGTCTTAACCATAAGGTAGGTCAGACGTAGCTCTTCACTCGTATCTCAACAGGCATTACCACAGCATGGATGAGTTCAGCCATTATGATCTCCTGGAGATCAGCAGCGGCCGTAGAGTTGCAGAGGGTCACAAGGCCAGCTTCTGCTTGGAGGATACCACCTGTGATTTCGGACACCTGAAGCGCTACGCCTGCACCTCCCACACGCAGGTAAGTGAAGAACCGATGCTTGACTCCGCCAGAAGATGTAGGTTGTGGTTCATGTAAAGCTCTCACGAGGGTCTTTCCAACCACTTCATTTCGCCGCAATCAATTAAGGTTTGGCGTCATTAAAGAGAAGACTATCTAAAAATGTAGCTAAATGCCTCTCAGATTGAGGAGCTAGGGGTTTTCTAAAGCAGTGTTTCCCAAACTGCGTGCTGCGAGAACACCCACTTACTGTTTTTCTCCTGATAGCCTAATAATATAAAATGGCTGAACTTACAGGATATAAAAATAACAATTCATGTCATTATCAATTCGTTCAATTCAATTTATTAAAATGCCTATTTACAATTCCTTCTCGATATTTCCGCATCATGAAGTAATTATAATTTTCTTTTGTATTACCAAAGAAATAGCATCCGTTCATAATATTGTTGCGACTGGGGTGTTTGACTATTTGTTTCGCTGTTGCCAGCCATTGGTTGGTTTTGTTGGGGAGCATGCAGCCGTGATTGGCTGCCGAACTGAGCAATCAAACAAAAAACGCAAGGCTTCGCAAACATGCAGCGTTCATATTCCTTTACTATTTGCGACATTTTTTTTAACATTTATACAATATTCAAATTCGATTTTGAATATTTGCGCATTTGCATTTGTGTATTTGCGATATTGATGTTAAGTGTGTGTTCAGTCAAAATGAAAATGAGTCTTTTAGTCATTTATTGAATGATTGTATAAAAGCTTGGAACCTGGTTGGAAAGCTTGAGTGGTTGTCTCGTCATTCGGTCGCGCTGCGGGGTAGGTAGTGCGAGCGGAACGCTACAATATTATAGTGGTGTGCCCTGAGATTTTTTCATGGTAAACAGAGTGCCGCGAGAGAAAAAAGTTTGGAAAACACTGTTCTAAAGATATCTGAGCATGGTGACTCAAAAGTGCTGGTTTTTTGTGAAAGTTTTGCTTTGGAAGTTGTGAGGTATCCTGATATAAAATGAGGAAAACTCTCTCTCCATCTGTCCATCAGTCTCAATCCATTTATATATTCTCTGCAACTGATTGCCCAATTGTCTGAAACTGCACATGGGTATTGAGCATTGGCACAGGCAGAAACAGATGAAATTGATTTTCCTAGATTTTAGATGTTAGTTATTACGGGCATTTTTTGCGAGTCTGTGAGAAGTTGTGCCACGCGCGTCCCCAAATGCCTGCATGCTGTTCTGGTGTGCGTATCCCCAGATGTGGACCAGTGAATTATTAACCTCTTAAACCCGAATGCCCCCGGTGCCGGGGGCGATAATTACGCATCATAAATACAGCATGTGACTCAACTGCAACATCATCATGCGGTATATCGACTTTACGGGTAGAAACTCTGCAAAAAGCTCGTGTTAACCATTTTTACCTCAACCGAACACAATTCAAGCAACAAGGAAGTAAATAAGCATGTAGCAAAACATAGGATAAAATAATATCAGCGCTCAATCGCTAGCATTTCTACTGAATTTGTGCTAGGCATACAAACAATAAATCAGATGAAAGAGGAAAGTCCACAGAATCCAACGATATAAGCCATGTCATTTTTAACCGACACCACACTCAGCAGGCATACACGTTACATTCTACAGAGATGAGCAAAAAACTTTTCTTACCTTTGATATTTTTTAATAAAAAATTGTTCGAGGGTAAATCTGTGCTTGTTATTGTTAGCCCAACGTGTTATACGGAAACTAGATCCACCAGTCTCCGCGCATATTTTTTTCTGTGGCACTGCTTCAAAGGATGTCAGCTCTGGAGCATTCCGCTTGCTCGCATGTATTTTCTTCTCTGTGATCGGGTTGTGATGCTGTCAGTAAGACTTTGCTGGTATGCATTTGAGTCTATGGGCTCTGACGTTTCCAACGAGCCCTAAATCACCTTAATCGCACAATCTAAACCGGAGCTAGAGCCTTGCGTTCCCAGTGCATCAAACCGAGTCCATGGACCATTCGTACGTACTTAAATAGCGCAACAATATAAACGCTTAACTGATTTGTTTGCAGTGTTTTCGGCATAATTCTCTGCTAAATATTCAACAGTCCTTTTCAAAGTCGTTTTCGGACTGGGAATCCTTGTGTCATTCCGTGCGAATACTGAGAGTGTGACAATGCAAGTGGGGCGCGTTTTCTTGACTCATTTTTTTGAGTCACTCTTTATATTGGCAATTTGACAGTGGGAAAACGGTGACCTGATGTAGCCTAGTGTTTAGGGTTATGCGCTTCACTAGGCGACCAGGGGTCAGATATCTGAGCGGCAACTACTTGTTTAAGCAGTAGTAGCATTTTTCTTCCGTAAATAATTGCTGGGGTTTTTGTTCTTTTTACGTTTCACCTTTTTTTAACCTGATCTTTGTATTCACAATTTTGTTTATTTGCGTTTTTTTTTTATAAATCTGCTCCAGTGGAGTCAAAGTTCATTTTCTTTGTATGTATTATCATTGAGTGGGAAAATGTATAGAGGACTGGCAGAAATACCCCTCCGTGAATCGCCACCTTATCGTGCTGGAAGGGTTTGAGTACCTGGATGATCCTAGGAGCTATGTTGTCTGGGGCTTATTGCCCCTGGTAAGGTCTCCCAGGGCAAACAGGTCCTAGGTGACAGGTCAGACTAAGAGCGGTTCCAAAACCCCCAATGAATAAAATTACATCAAGGACATTTACGTCGCCCGGATTGGCGTCACCGGGGCCCCACCCTGGACCCAGGCCCGGGGTTGGGGCTGGCAGGCGAGCGCCTGGTGGTCGGGTCTCCACCCACAGGACCCGGCCGGGCACAGCCTGAACGAGCGACGTGGGCCCGCCTTCCCGTAGGTCCATCACCCGCGGGAGGGTTCAGAAGGGGCCGATGCTATGCGTTTTGGGTGGCAGTTGTGGGCGGGGGCCCCGAGGACCCAATCCCTGGACATGGAATCTGGTTATGGGGACATGGAATGTCACCTCGCTGGGGGAAGGAGCCTGAGCTTGTGCGGGAGGTCGAGCGGTACCGGCTAGATATAGTCGGGCTCACCTCCACGCACAGTCTGGGCTCTGGAACCCAACTCCTCGAGAGAGGCTGGACTCTCTTCTATTCTGAAGTTGCCTGCGGTGAGAGGCGGTGGGCTGGTGTAGGTTTGCTCATAGCCCCCCAGCTTATTCGCCATGTGCTGGAGTTTTCCCCGGTGAACGAGAGGGTTGCTGCCATGCGCCTTCGGGTCGGGGACAGGTGCCTCACTGTCGTTTCAGCTTATGGGCCGAATGGCAGTGCAGAGTACCCGGCCTTCTTGGAGTCCGTGGGAGGGGTACTGGAAAGTGCTCCGACTGGGGACTCCATCATTCTGCTAGGGGACTGCAATGCCCGAGTGGGCAGCGACAGTGTTACCTGGAGGGGCGTGATTGGGAGGAACGGCGTCCCCGATCTGAACCCGAGCGGTGTTCTGTTATTGGACTTATGTGCCAGTCACGGTTTGTCCATAATGAACAGCATGTTCAAACATAAGGGCATCCATCAGTGCACATGGTACGAGGACACCCAAGGCCGGAGGTCAATGATCGACTTTGTGGTCGTGTCATCTGACCTTCGGCCGTATGTTTTGGACACTCGGGTGAAGAGAGGGGCTGAGCTGTCCACTGATCACCACCTGGTGGTGAGTTGGATCCGCTGGCGGAGGAGGAAGCTGGACAGACTTAGCAGGCCCAAACGTGTTGTGAGGGCCTGCTGGGAATGTCTAGCGGAACCCTCTGTCAGAGGGGTTTTCAACTCTCACCTCCAGGAGAGCTTTGACCAGATCCCAAGGGAGGCTGGAGACATTGAGTCTGAATGGACCATGCTCTCCACCTCCATTGTTGACGCGGCCGTTCGGAGCTGTGGCCGTAAGGTCTCCGGCGCCTGTTGCGGCGGCAACCCCCGAACCCGCTGGTGGACACCGAAAGTAAGGGATGCCGTCAAGCTGAAGAAGGAGTACTATCGAGCTTGGTTGGCTCATGGGACTCCTGAGGCAGCTGATAGGTACCAGCAGGCTAAGCGTGCTGCGGCCTGGGCGGTGGCGGAAGCAATAACTTGGGTTTGGGAAAAGTTCGGGGAGGCCTTGGAGGAGGATTATCGGTCGGCCGCGAAGAGATTCTGGCAAATCGTCCGGCGCCTCAGAAGGGGGAAGCAGTGTCCTGCCAACACTGTTTACAGTGGAGGTGGGGAGCTGTTGACTTCGACTGGGGATATTGTCGGCCAGTGGAAGGAATACTTTGAAGATTTCCTCAATCCCACTGACATGCCTTCCATAGAGGAAGCAGAGGCTGGGGACCCAGAGGCTGATTCATCCATCACTCGGGCTGAAGTCACTGAGGTAGTTTGGAAGCTCCTCTGTGGCAAGGCACCGGGGGTGGATGAGATCCGACCTGAGTACCTCAAGTCCCTGGATGTTGTAGGGCTGTCTTGGTTGACACGCCACTGCAATATTGCGTGGCAGTTATGGACAGTGCCTCTGGACTGGCAGACCGGGGTGGTGGTCCCTCTATTTAAGAAGGGGGACCGGAGGGTGTGCTCCAACTACAGGGGGATCACACTCCTCAGCCTCCCTGGTCAAGTCTATTCCAGGGTGCTGGAGAGAAGTCCAGTCGAACTTCGGATTCAGGAGGAACAATGCGATTTTCGTCCTGGTCGTGGAACACTGGACCAGCTCTATACCCTTCGCAGGGTGCTTGAGGGTTCATGGGAGTTTGCCCAACCAGTTCGCATGTGTTTTGTGGACTTGGAGAAGGCATTCGACCGTGTCCCTCGTGGCATTCTGTGAGAGGTACTCCGGGAGTATGGAGTCCGGGGCCCTCTACTAAGGGTCGTGCGGTCTCTGTATGACCGGAGCAGGAGCTTGGTTTGCATTGCCGGCAGTAAGTCAGACCTGTTTCCGGTGCATGTTGGACTCCGGCAGGGCTGCCCTTTGTCACCGGTTCTGTTCATTATTTTTATGGACAGAATTTCTAGGTGCAGCCAGGGGCCAGAGGGAGTCCAGTTTGGGGACCACAGGATCTTATCTCTGCTTTTTGCGAATGATGTTATCCTGTTGGCTCCATCGTACCAGGACCTTCAGCATGTACTGGGGCGGTTTGCAGCCGAGTGCGAAGCAGCTGGGATGAGAATCAGCACCTCCAAGTCCGAGGTCAAGGTTCTCAACCCGAAAAAGGTGGCTAGCCCCCTCCGGGTTGGAGGAGAGCTCCTGCCTCAAGTGGAGGAGTTTAAGTATCTTGGGGTCTTGTTCACGAGTGAGGGAAGGATGGAGCGTGAGATTGACAGACAGATCGGTGCAGCGGCAGCAGTAATGCGGCCATTGTACCGGTCTGTTGTGGTGAAGAAGGAGCTGAGCCGAAAGGCGAAGCTCACAATTTACCAGTCAATCTACGTTCCTACCCTCATCTATGGTCATGAACTCTGAGTCATGACCGAAAGTATCTCGGATACAAGCGGCTGAAATGGGTTTCCTCCGCAGGGTGGCGGGTTGCTCCCTTAGAGATAGAGTGAGGAGCTCTGTCACCCGGGAGGAGCTCAGAGTAGAGCCGCTGCTCCTCCACGTCCTCCCCCTGGACGCCTCCCTGGGAAGGTGTTCCGGGCATGCCCCACCGGGAGGAGGCCCCAGGGAAGACCCAAGACACGCTGGAGGGACTGTGTCGCTCGGCTGACCTGGGAACTCCTCGGGATACCCCCGGAAGAACTGGAGGAAGTGTCCAGGGAGAGGGAAGTCTGGGCATCCTTGCTTAGACTGCTGCTCCCATGACCCGGCCCCGGATATGCGGAAGAAGATGGATGGATGGACTGGCAGAAATAATTATAGAAAAAAATATTTAAAAATTCTAAAAATGAAAAAAGTGGTTGTATTTGGACGGAATGTATGCCTGTAGTGACATGCAGTGCTGTGAAAAAGTATTTGCTCGCCTGCGAATTTCTTATTTTTTTCATATTTGTCACACTTAAATTTTTCAGATCATCAAACAAATTTTAATATTCGACAAAGATAACCCAGGTAAATACAAAATGCAGTTTTTAAATGATGATTTCATTTATTGAGGGGAAAAAGCTATCCAAACCTACCTGGCCCTATGTGAAGAAGTAATTTCCCCCTAAACCCTAATAACTGGTTGCGCCACCCTCGGTGACAACAACTGCAATCAAGCGTAAATGGCAATGAGTCTTTCACATCGCTGTGGAGGAATTTTGGCCCACTCTACTTTGCAGAATTGTTTTAATTAAGCCACATTGGAGGGTTTTTGAGCATGAACGGCCAGTTTAAGGTCATGCCATAGCATCTCAATCGGATTTAACTCCAGACGTTTACTAGGCCACTCCAAAACCTTCATTTTGTTTTTTTTTTTTAAAGCCATTCAGAGGTGGACTTGCTTGAGTGTTTCAGGTCATTGTCCTGCTGCATAACCCAAGTGCGCTTGAGCTTGAGGTCACCAACTGATGGCCGGAGATTCTCCTTCAGGGTTTTCCGGTAGAGAGCAGAATTCATGGTTCCATCAATTACGGCTAGTCATCCAGGTCTTGAAGCAGCAAAGCAGCCCCAGACCATCACACTGCCACCACCATGTTTGACTCTTGGTATGATGTTCTTTATATGAAATGCTGTGTTAATTTTACGCCGGATATAATGGGATGAACACCTTCCAAAAAGTTCAACTTTTGTCTCCTCAGTCCACAGAATATTTTCCCAAAATTCCTGGGATCATCAAGATGTTTTTTGGCAAATGTGAGACAAGCCTTTGTGTTCTTTTTGGTCAGCAGTGGTTTTCACCTTAGAACTCTCCCATGGATGCCATTTTTTGCCCTGTCTCTTGCTTATTGTTGAATCATGAACACTGACTTTAACTGAGGCAAGTGAGACCTGCAGTTCTTTAGATGTTGTTCTGGGTTCTTTTGTGACCTCCTGGATGAGTCGTTGATGCGCTCTTGGAGTAATTTTGGTAGGCCGGCCACTCCTGGGAAGGTTCACCACAGTTCCAAGTTTTCTGCAATCGTGGTTAATGGCCCTCACCATGGTTCGCTAGAGTCCCAAAGCCTTAGAAATGGCTTTGTAACCTTTTTCAGACTGATAGATGTCAATGACATTGTGTTTCATCTGTTCTTCAATTACTTTAGATCATGGCATGATGTGTTGCTTTTTGAGATCTTTAAGCCTACTTCACTTTGTCAGACAGGCTCTATTAAAGCGATTTCTTGATTCAGCAGGTCTGGTAGTAATCAGGCCTGGGTAGGGCTAGTACAATTGAACTAAAAAAATGTGGTTAATCACAGTTAATTCATGATTTAACAAAGGGGGGGGGCAATTACTTTTTCACATGTGGCCAGGTAGGTTTGGATAGCTTTTTTCCCTTAATAAATGAAATCATAATTTAAAAACTGAATTTTGTATTTACTTGGGTTATTTTTGTCTAATATTAACCCTCTCATGCATTAATTATGATAAACTCAGTCAGGATTTTTTTTACTAATATGCAGCAGTGCCCAAAATTGCAGGCATATTTAGAGAAAAAAACAGTTTTAAATAGCTGTACACTGTAGTGACCTCCATGCATGAAAGGGTTAAAATTTGTTTGATGATCCGAAACATTTAAGTGTGACAAATATGCAAAATAATTAGAAATCAGGAAGGGGGGTAATTACTTTTTTCACAACACTGTATGTGAAATTAAATGAGTTTTACAGTTTGGTACCTGAGAAATATGAAATTTTGGAGAGGCCACCTGAAGTTTGAAGAGGCCACCTAGACATTCCCGAAATAAAACCTCTCTGATTTTGTTCTGATTTACAACTGTACTTGGTCAGAATAAACTTTGGCGCAGATAATGGTGAGATTCTGTGCTGTAATTATTTAGAGGTTTCAGACTGCAACTGAATAATTTCAAAAAGGATGGAAGTAAAACTTTGTTAGGCGCACATGAGATATTTCACATATGCAGTGTTCCATCTTCATTTACTCTGATTCAGTGGCATAAACACTGACTCTTACACCACAACAGAAATCCCCAAGGTGTTGCCTTTATTATGAGACCAAGATTATTCAAATGGACCAAGTACTTGCAGAGATATACTCATTTCATTTTGGGCATGACCAGAGGCTCAGGGCGTAAGAGGTTAAACTGACCCACCTCTCCCCATCTGTGAGGGATCAGCCAATCTTGTAACTGACGTGGCTTCAAACTGTTTGAGGGGTGCAGCACATTCGCTTTCTTTACCTCCATTTTCTTTTTAGTTACTTTACTCCTGTGTGGGTGTTAAAATAAAATTTAATAAAAATTTAAGAGTTGTTAAAATAAAGATGTGAAATATAAGCGAGTGGAATGAGCCAGGCTGTTTGAAAACAGAGCTGCTCCCATATGTTATGCCTCAGCAGTCTTCGCCCAGCTCAGTGATCCATGATAATGACTTTAACTCCAGCCTCGCTTTAATTCAGGAGCTGAGCTGTCGCACAAATTAATCATTTATAAGACACCCAGGGAAAGCGTTTGGGATGGATGTGCCCATCTGGATTAAAAAAAAAAACTTTCATTTTTAAAATCATTCCTGATTTTTCCACTTAAATGGGGAACCATATAAATTATTAGCCTGGATGAGGAGTATGTTGCTTGAGGCATGTCAGGTGAAGGCCGTAAACAAACCGGCAAAGTTTTGTTAGCTAATAAATGCGCATTCCGTTATATGGAGTGCAACTTCTCTTGAACTATTGACCACTTCTTCAAGCGGATATCTCTTCTTCATTTCTCTGCAGGGTTTGAGTCCAGGGTGCTACGACACCTACAATGCTGATATCGACTGCCAATGGATTGATATCACGGATGTCCAACCAGGGAACTACATACTAAAGGTAACTTAGGGCAAAATAAGTTCCTTGGCGTGAGATTTCATGGGTTGTTTCCTGATGTTGAGGGATTTAAGAAGGCTAAAGGCACTCTAACCGTGTATCTCAGCTCCAGGTAAACCCAAAGTACCTTGTCTTGGAGTCAGACTACACCAATAATGTGGTCCGGTGTAATGTCCATTACACAGGCCGATTTGTGACAACTACAAGCTGCAAGATAGCCCAGTGAGTACTGCCGTCCTGTCATCCCACAGCTCCACACCAAGGACACCTAGATCAGATCATTTCAACTCTTTAACTCTTTTCCCCATGATGACTACATATGACACCTATATGTGTGTCGATGGACCTGTTCCCAGCCTCCCCAGGGTCATCATTTGTAGTCATTATGGCGGGGGGGTCTATGGGGAAAAGAGTGAATGCAGAATTGAAGTACACATGATCCTTTTCGGTTCCTATACTGCTTTTTATCCCCCAAAAGGGGGATTACGTCATGGCGTAGTCAGTCTGTTCGTCCGTTCGTCTGTTTGTTTTGGAAGGTACTAAGCTGGTGCAGTTTTCATGGGAAATCCCTGAAAATGGGGACGTATGCTGCAGATAGACTGATGATAAGCAGATCGCAGTGGCGACTCTGGCGGTCGATGTTGTGATTAAATAATGTGAAGAGACGCAAAAACGACTGCACTGGCTTCAGCTCTGCTTCACTCTGTTAGTCAAAGTTAATGATAAGTCCATTTATGCCAGATCCTGGACTGAGGCATTTTTAAGTGTTATATTTTTTTTTATAGTTAAACAACTGTGCACCCAAACCTGACTTACATACTCTGTTGAACTTCAGAGAACTGTTCATTTCAGAATATGCACATGTTTAATTAAATTGGTTGAATCAGTTTCATGAGTAGTACAGTGATGTAATATCGTTTTCCCAGGCGAAAAGAATTTTATTGAACTGTAATTCCATATTCTGGCCAGTAGGTTTTCCTAATGTGGCAAAAGCAAGGATTCATTGGATCAGGGACCAATCGTGGTCCTGCAGAGTCACACGGTGTGCAGTTTTTGGCGCTACTCAGAACTTGATTTCTCAGTGAAAGTAGTTAATGACACACTTAACTTACCTAACCTGGTTTCTTTGATCTACATTGGGAGGTGAAAACAAAAACCCAACGACTGTTTGATCCATTTCCTGAATTAATGCGCCTAGCAGTGGTAGGAGATACCGTGATACAACGCACAGGAGTGTTTCTAATACAATAGGGGGAGCATTTCCTCAGTTGCCATAACAATGAAGACCACAAAGGAAAAACGATCAGAGTCCAAATTTTGCATTTTTGTATATATATATATTATTATAATATTTTATATATTTTATATTTTTTGCCCATTTTTTCAGTGCTTTGTTTCTAAGATCGTTTTGAATTTTTAATTAATCATTTCTCCACAGTGTGAAAATGTGACTCTGATCACTTTTCCATTTTGGTCTTCGACTGCGTTGCGCCTCCTAAAACTAATGGGTCGAAAAACATTAGTTGAAGTTACTGCTTCCTAAAGGTTAAGGTCAGGGATCAGGGCTGGGGAAAGGCAATTGTGGTTTTATAAAAGATAGTCTAGCCTGCTAAAAGACATTCCTGGCTCGCACTTGGAAATGTGCAGCTTGCAGAAGCAGGAATCAAGCATCGGTCCAATGGGAAAGTTTGTTTAATATAGCCACCCAACCACCCTGACCTATAACCCTGTGGACTTTCAAGCAGTAAATTGGCACCATCTCATCTCTCCCTTTGCTGTGCTCATGGTTACTACGGCTGCTTTCAGGCGTCTGTCTTAAACATAAACATGAGACATAAATGCAAGTGGAAAACACAACCTAGATGCTCATTTTCCTCGGGGGGACATCTCAGAAACCCAGAATGCCCTGCGGTTTGGCTCCCCTGCATTAGACTAAGACTTCCCTGCCTTCTTTTTAGCGGAAAACTACCCCATATGGGCAAATATAAAAAGTTTCCTCCAAAAGGTTTTGCAACTGTTAACCAAACTTCCAGAAATTTGGCAAAAGAAAATATGGATCAGTGAGTTTCCATGAACTAGAGCTCAGCAAATACTCTTTAGAGAAAGCAAGACGGATGACATAATCAAAAGAGTGCCAGAATTTCATTTCTTTGTGAAAACCTGTGTCCATCACTTGTAAATGAATTTCCTCTTTGCCAATATGCCTTTGTCGTATGATAAGGATGTTATTCGATATTTGTTGCATAGGAGAACATGCATATTAGTATTATGCTGTTTTTTGGAGTTAGTGTTCATCTGTTTTGATTTCCTTACAGGCCGGCACAGTGTTTAATAATGGTATTATTATCCCCTGTGAATGTTAGCGGCTCGCTGTTTTCTCTTTGGCTTTGGAGTAAACGTCATTCATACAGTGTGACCCTACGTCTTTAAACCTCACCCAGTTGAACTTCAGCTACACAAAGATTGAAGTTAACAACATGGAGAAAAAATGTAGAGCAGTTTACTTGCAGAAAACAATAAAACCTGAACAATAAAGCAGGAAACGGACTGGGCTGCCCAGTCCAGGAACGATGTTAGCTTGAGCTGGCCGATGACTTTGAACCAGGTGAGCACCTGTTTGAGTTTTTCTCCAAAGCCTGAGACTCAGCTTTGTTTTGGCCACCACAGCTGGAGTTTGGGATAGTTACCGTGGGATAGCTACCGCGTGCCACGGGAGGTGCAGAGCGGAAACATTTCTTTACTGCTAAACTGTTCAGGCTGCTCTCGTAATAAACCTGATGCACCTCATTTCCTCGACCAAAGCAACAGATTCACGTCCCTCTCTCTCTCTGCAATGAAGATACTTCCTTGATTTCTGTCTTGTTTTTCTCAACCCCAAAGGTCCTGATGAGATTCCCAGAGCCGACTGCTGTTACACCTTTTTTTTTCTACGAAATGTGAGCAAAAAACCTTCTTGTTTTCGATGTTGGCCTGTTTTGATTCCTCAAGAGCTCTGTGTGCTCTGAGGTCTTCACTGGCACAGGGGATGTTATGGAGATATTTTCAGAAGAACGCCTGGAAGAATTAACATTTGGGGGTGCAAAATAGAGGAATCGGGGCGCAGTGTTTGGGGTTCAAGAAGTCAATAGCCCCCCCACCCCTTTTTTTTACTTTTCCTCTGTTTTTTTTTTTTTTACTGAAAAAAAACAGGCGGAAATGCAAGTTCAGCGGTAGCATACCACACCTTGTGAGGCTAAAGGGAATGAAGTCCTGCAAACAAATTGGCCCCTCGCCCTTTAAAGTCTGCTATCACATATAGTACATGGATACTTCAGGGTACAACTGCACAAAACACTCTGGAAAAGTGTGTGAACATTATTGATACCTGTCCTCCTCATTTTGGGTGTCACGGCCTAAATGACTAAACAAGGTCATGGAATGAGACCTGAGTGTACTTTATGTGTCGAGACTGTCTCTCTGGATGCCAGAAGATAAGAGAGGCTGAAACTTGTGTGATAGAAATTTCTAGAAGATTCTGCCCATTAGTCTGCTTTGTCTGAAAAACCAGGGTTATTTGGTCATAATTTCCCAAAGACACAAGCAGGCATAGGCCTTCTTGATTTCTTGGCAACCGTTAAATTTGACAGTAAATCTGACATTGAATAAATGAGTTTTCAATAATTTACTCAACAGTTTGTTCATTGATATTGGGCACCACAAAATTTGTAATGTTCTGTGTAACAGAAAGGCTCTTTGTTAAATACTTCCTTACAAAAGAGCACAATAAGCAGAGCTCAGTAAATTGCAAATGAATTAGACAGAGGATCTTTATTCATTGTTTAACTTTTACCCGGACACACAAAAAAGCTAAAGCCCCCTTAATAACACTCACGTGTAAGCAATTTGGAGCATTTTTATTTTAGGCTTCAAAACTGTTCCAGTGTTTTTCTTGTACTGAGCTAAGTGTACTGAGCTAAATACATAAGCTATCAACACTGGAATAATCCCAGATTTAGCAGGAGAAGCCCATTGATGCATGAGTTTGAATGAGTTTCTTTGTTTTAATGTCTGTTTTGCGAATATATACATACACATAACAAACGGGTGAAAATGGACAAATCTACATCGGGCCTCCGCAAGCTGCCAGACCAGCTACGACGCACTGTACGACGCACCGTACGACACACCGTACGACGCACCGTACGACGCACCGTACGACGCACTCTGGCACAGAGTCTGCGAGTGAAAAACTTTACTGCAGGGATGGAGTTCCCTTCTTCCAAGAGATATTTCCTCATTTGGTGTTTTGATGATGGTGATGGAGAGCACAGTTAAACGCATTGTTCCAAAATCTCCCATATGACAGTGAAGGTGGTGGCATATGCTTAGAGGCATTTTCATACACATAAAACCGTTCAGTGACCCCTTGTGCCCTGTGGGGTTTGTCCATGTTCATCCTGGAAAAGACCGCTGCCATACTGCTTCATCATAAGCGATAACGGTGATCATACAGAATAACTCTGCATTGATTTGCAGTGACCCACCTTTAAGGAGATGAGTGGGCACAAGCCATGCCAGAAAAATGAACAGAGATATCTGCGTTTGATGTTTTATCACTTGTTTATGCAGGTTTTTTCCTTAAATTTGTCACCTGGCTGTATATGTGTGATATACATGGTCATCAGTACTGTATTTTTGCTGTATTTGTGATTGAGAGAAATTTATAATTCTCATTTTTGATCCTCTTTTTACTCTATCAAGCTTCGTGGCATCCAGTGCTGCAGAGAGTTAGTAAGCAAAAACGCTTTTCTATGAGGTCACATAAATTAGCATTAGCTAATATGGTTGCTAACTGCTGACTCATGGAATGTTAGCTTGTATATCATTGATGTGTGCTAGCAAATACATTGGTAAATACTAATCAAAATTGGGAATAAAAAATTCCTTAATGTTCAGTATTTGTGAATTGTTCACTAATTATACAGTTATCTTCTGCTTGCTCAAGTCTAATAATTAACTTGTTTACTAAGAAGAAATGAAATCATGAATTTTGAATTATTCTTATGCTTAAAATGTTTGAGGACCATTGAACCGTGGTCACAATTATGTTTGTCAATAACGGTAAATGTGACCTTATTGTAAAGTGTTACTGCAACGACCATTAGAAATGTTAGAGGTAAAATATCTTTGCTTGGTACTGCATTTAACTACCTCTGAGAGATGAAATATGGCTTTCAGTCTGGAGGAATGTTCACTGTTCCTGTACACACTCCCACAGGTGTACACACACACACACACACACACACGCACGCACAGGCACGCACAGGCACACACACACTCACACACACACACACACACACACACACACACACACACACACACACACACACACACACACACACACACACACACAAATAGTTCACATGCGCATTCATCATTCGCCAATAAAAGGAAAAAAAGAAGTGGTTTATGATATGAGCAAATGCAGAACAGTTGTTTGTTTGTTGTACTCTTTGTGTACTGTAACCAATAACATATTACATATGACCTATAATAAATTTGTTCATCATCTTTGGAGACCACTGACAAACCATTCCTCATTACTGGATGACTTACTTTTTTCAGTGTTCCATGATAGGAGTACAGTGGATTGATGGGTTTCTATGGAAACAGCACTGTTTGTTGTAGCTCATTGTTTATGGTACTTATATGAGGAAAACTGTAACTGAAATCTGAAACCTGTTTGCTGCAGTTTCATTGAAAGCTGCATGTCTAATCTTGAGCCTCCATCGAAGATGAGAAGTTTCCAAATTAAAAAAAATAAAAATACTCAAATCAAAAGCTTGGCCCTTCTCAGAAGGACTGCTTGTCTTTATTTATCAGTCAGTATTCTGCTGAGTGTAGCAAAGAAGGAAATTAATATGCACATGATAAACTATTTTTGTATCATTATTAAGTTACAATTATTTGGGTAATGCTTTTTTTTTTCCGAAGCAACGTACAATAAGTGCGTACAATAAGGTCACTGAAAAGCTAAACAGTAGATCAGACCAGTTACAGCTCATACAGAGAATAACTCAACCCAGAGATGGACAAGTTACGATATAAACAGAGGACGACTCACCTCACTCAACTCAGTGATAGATGATGGATATTTTTGGGCGGTGGGGGGTGTTAAGAATAGGACTGTACGAGACTCAAAACCTGCACCAGATGCTGCTCATCATCTCAGACCTCGACAGAACATCTGCTGAGCGACAGGCCAGTTTGTGCAGGACTGGGCGGGTCATTCCACCACTGAGGAGCTGAGGAGGCGTTCCTATTATATTGACAGTTATAAATAAAAAGACTGGGTCAAATCCTGGCTTGACCATTAAGGTCTATGTGGGCAATAGACAGTGGCCAATGAGGAAAGTACGCATGGCTGGCCGACCAATGGTGTTACTTCACCAGTTACTGACTCACTCTTGTAGCCATGGTCAGATGTAGGGCCAGACCGCGCCATCCGAACAAAAATAGATGATACACAGGCACTGAACGTGTGCATGATTGCAGCGAGGGTCTAATCAAGTGTCATTATTGGAGAGTCCAAACCTATTTCTTAATGCTTTCAGATCCGAATACTGGGCAGTAAATACTGGATATTCCGCTGTGCCAAACGCAGATAGCCTCCTCCACACAAATGATTTTTCCTCATGGGCCGTTGTTTTTTTTTTTTTTTCATTCAACCATAAAACATTAATGCTGTATTATAGCCTGGATTACCTACTGAATATGATGGTATGCAAAAGTGTTTATTAGTGAGAGAACATGTGCTTGATCTCACATACTTCTGAATGCTGTTTGTCCCATAGAGCCCTCATGTTGCTTTAATTTAGAGTACATGCTGTTTTCATTACTGTAGCACACACTTTCATACCACAGGAACATTGCTGAGTCCCTCTCCCTGTGAAGGCAGCAGCATCTGCCTCATCTTTGTGTTCAAGCGCTCAGCCTGATGTTAATGATGTTAATTACAAGCACAAACAAAGCAGAGAAACCTCTGAAAATGATACAATCATTGGTCATTTCCACCTGCAATACCAGCGTACAGCCAGGCTGTTGCACACTTACGCAATTAGCATTGAATGAGGTGTAGAGCTGTGTTATATTGCAGGCTCAAGGCAATTAAGTTATACACAATTTCACTAGTTAGTGTTGGGCTGAGGCAGCCCTTGCGTTGGCAACACTAATGCGGTTAAGTGACCCCTGTAAATATCTTGTGATTGGGCTTTTAATCGACTGCAGCCCTGCAGACCCTCTGTGGAAAAGACTCTCAGTCATTACAGGATGCCGGTGCTACAGCAGACGAACAGGCTTCTGACTGATGTTCCCTGTAATCAAACATGAGCTGCAGTTTACTGCCTGTAGTTTTTCTCTGATTTTTCATGTTTGGAAGGTATATCCTTTCGCCCAGTCAGCCCATCACAACTGATGCACAGATGATAGCTTGAGATTTCTGCAATACATTGTATGCAGCGTTTTACAGTTTATTTTACAATGTAGAAGAGTGCCATGTGTTTTCTTCCATGCGCATGGGAATCTGCAACTCTGTCAATAAAACTTCATTCAGTAATTATTCGTGACAAACCATCACAGCACAGTTACAGATTGATGCTGATTCATAACTGGACTGTGACCCTACATATATATTTAATCTCACATTATGCTTTTTTTTTCAGAAACCTGCTCATTACTCATTTCAGTTTAATTCCTGGTGTAAGATAAGAGCTGCGCCAGAGCACAGCTGTAATCTTCCCCAGACAGCCCAGGACATCTGGTCTGTGTACCAACCAATGACCAGCCCAGTGTACAAAAAGAAACCAGGACCAGCATCCCTGAGCAGATTAATGGTATATTCTGTAATGCCTCACACATGACACTACGCATCAGAGCCAATCAGCTGGGGGAAGAGGGGCTCTGATAAGGAAACAAAAAGACAATAAATGGTCTCATGACTCCAGACACACCCAGTCGCACAGAGTCTGCCGCCATGTCAAAACTGACAGGTCGGTCACGCCTCAGTTAAAACAGCTGATAAGACACGTCACAATATCATCATGTGACACTTCTGTGGAAGACGGGAGATCCCGTCGAAACATGTCAAGTTATGAATGCATAACTACGCTTTCTTGTCTGATATAAAAGAAGTAAAATTTTAATTCTAAAATTAGAGACATAATGAATCTCATCCAACTATTTCTAAAGACCTTCTACAGAGTGGTGCTGGTTTGACCTGGAAGAGCTTAGTTTTGGTCAAGAACACAGACAGTGGTCAGAATGTTAGTATAAATGCTAATGGCTGCTCATCTGCAGGGCAGCTTTGCGGCTGCAGTGCTTAGGGAGGACTCAGGTGATTGGCTGTTCTAGTCCCAGGGTCGCCGCAGCAGAATAAGTGAAACTGTGGGCGCTTTAGCCAGGCGGTAGACCCCACAGTCATCCTAACTGTACAGTGATTCAAACCAGTTCAACCAATGCCTGCTTTCCTCAGAGTTCCCAGCCTCCCTATTGGCTGTCTGACTCTAGCATCTTGATGATGGCATTCATGCTGTAATTCCTACCCTTGACAGCTCATGAGTGCTGAGCAGTCTGGGGCAAATCACTGAGGTGAATGGTGTATGTCAGCAGGTGAAGGTCCTCACCCATAAGGCAATTAGTGGTCATTACAGGTGCTACCTATAGGCAATCCGTCATTATTTTGTGAATTCCAATTTACTTAACTCATTGAGTAATTCATTGAAATCCTTCATGTTAGTCAGCGGAGGGATTGCATAATCCTTCTGCTCTCGCTGAGCATGTGTTTGATGAGTGTGAACTTTGGCAGATGACCTAACAGGAGTAAGAAACTGCTCTTAAAGACAGTTACCGTGGAACACCAGTGCAGATTAAAGGGTAATTTATGCTTCAGTGATCAAGCACTGTGTGATTCATCTGCGAGCAAAAGAAAATCACTTTTGACAGTTTGACAGTTGACATGTCGCAGTGACAGGTGTTTTGTTTTGTTTTGTACCCGTGCATTTATATAAGCGCTGTCATTGGTCGGCAGAAACAAAGGCAATGAGTTGCCATGGCAGCGATATCAGGTGCTATTACTTATTTTCCGTATGAATGAATATGTTCGTGTATATTGCTAGCTGGCAAAATGGACAGGATTCAGGAGCTGCTGGTTGCTATAGTAACAGCACTCACGCTCCGCGAGCCATAAATGCAAAACGACTTTGGACGGAGTTCCGTCAGCAAGTTCCGTTGAGGGACACTTTTTTTTCAGAACCATAAATCAACCTTTATGGAGTCAAAGAGAAACAATCCTTCATCTTATTCCAGACCATTAGGCTTGCCAGGCCTTGCAGCTCCCCTTCAGCGCTGGGCCAGAAGCCAGCACTCAGTAATTATAGAAATAAGGGTAATTTGGAGAGCTATTGGAGCAGGCTTTGGGTTTGACTTATACATGACATGCAAAGATGCCCATACCAAGGTCTAGGACGTCAGGTGTGCGTAATGGGTGAAGCAGAAGGTTTAGCTGAATGGCGCGCCACTCATGTTTGGATGGAAACATCTGCACAGACAGGGTAGCTTGCTGGACAAGGTAAACAAATTCAGGTACTTGCACACTGTTATAAACGCTCCAAAAATAATTTTATTATCACCAGCACGTTTCGACCACAAAGAGGTCTTTGTCCGGTTCCACTTTCTCCTGCACCGCTTGAATCTCATTTTTGGATGTACGTGCGGTCTCTCAGGCCACTTCAGCCTGATGGACAACCATCAAGACAAACGGAATCAGTCCCGGTGAGGACAGGTGCTGCGGGGCCTACAGTTAGTCTTAAAATGGAGGAACTGTCCCAGGAGGCTGTGGTTAGAGTCCCCGGCTCTGTACGGAGAGGCCAGAGGAACAGCCCATAGCCCACAGGTTAAGCTCACTTTATTGAAAATATTTGACCTCGCAATCCAAGCAAAATCCACATTAGCGGTACAAACTTGAAACAAGACACGACAGGCAACCGGGGAGATGGGGTGGAGAAGTCAATACCGCGACAAGCAATTTCCGTGCTTTTGAAGTGGGAAGAAAGCAAGGATGAAAGTTTTCAGAAATTACCTGGCACAGGAGAGATGGTTATGTGAGGATTCGCTAAACCTCCAGATGCTTGTTTTCTGCCTTTGAAGCCTTAGGCGGAAGAGTGAGAGAAATTGGAATTGAAATAGAATGCCTTCACACACACACACACACACACACACACCCACACACTCACACACACACACACACACACACACACACCACACACACACACGAACAAACACATGCACGCACACAAACACACACCCACACAAGCACAAACACACACACCCACAAACACACACACACACACCCACACATGCATGCACAAACTCACACGCACACACACACACGTGCATGCTTGTGCACTAAATAATTCTAATATGCAAACATGCAAAACGATTCCTTTCAATCAATGAAATGATGTTTTTTGATGCTCCGTGATTGAAAACAATGGTTTATGCACTTACTGTATTTACCATTACATAATTGCTTGACAAGATAATTAAAAACTTATAGATATTGAAACATGAAATTTTATACTTCATACTGCAGGGCAGGGCAGCACCCCTCTATCCCCCCACCACACATGTTCATATTACAGTACGGTACCTGTGTACCGCTGTATACAGTAAATGTAACCGTGTATCACAGATGCAATGGTGCACAATCAGCAGCTAGTGCTGGATCACTGCTATATACTGTAATGCTGTAAATGTAAAGGACTGTAATATTTACCTGAACATATTCATTTCGGAGTGTTTTGACTCTGTGTGCCTTCCTTTCAAATGGTACCCTGTAAATTTGCTTCATAGTGATGTTGTACTTGACTAAGATTTGTCTGATTGTGGTGATGCTGACATGATTTATGCTGAAGAATACTTGTCTATCAGCAAGTATTTGCTGTTGAATTTGACGAAGACAGATTGCGTTATTTTCTCTTACAATATCTACAATAGCATGTTCCTGCTCATCAGTAAACAGCCGTTGCCTTCCACCACGAGAAGGTCTTCTTGCAGTTCTGTTCATAAATACAAATGGTCATACAGTTATACAGTAGTTTAGATTGTGCAGTCAAGCTGTACACCATACTGTAACATTTGAATCATACTGTATGTTTCACAGAACTACTGATTGTTGTTACAAGAGCTGCATTGTCCAACCTATACAATGCAGTGGTACTGTAATGCAGTATGATGAATCATTTGATACGGTAATGTTCTGTAAACATAGATACTGTGTTACTGTATCTGTGGGGAGGGAGTGTGCAGACAAATCTGTTCTCCAGTCTGAATGATGGGAGGCTACAGTGTATCAGCTTAAATGTGGATGGACTCTTAGTCCAGTCTCCCTCATGGTTAAGCCATGGTTTACCGTTTTATTCCATTGTTTACACACAATTTTGAAAACAGGGCTCCTTTTTTCTAAACACCTCACACAATTAACCAAACACCTCACCCAATTTGCAGGAACACCCCAGTTTGTTTGCAAAATGAAACATTTCAGCCAAAACCATAAACAAATTGATAAAAATGTTATTTTGTTCTCATGTCACTAACACAGTCTTTCACTGATTGTACAGTTTCAATCTGTCACACACTACTGTCATAAATACAAAAAACGCATTTGTAAAAAACCCTTTTTCCAGAAGTAGTGTGCTGGATTTTATTCAGAAATATTGTTTTAGAACATGGCTTTGGGATAATTTAGATGACGAAGACTTTCTTCATGATTACTTTGAGGTATACAGAGACACAAATACTATAAACTTACCGAGCACTGCACAAGACTGATGCTGCAGACTGAAAATATTTATTTCTTACCATATACTCACTTACAGTTGTTATGGAGTCAATTTGTTATGGCGTAGCGGACAGCAAGGGATGACAGACAAAATTTTATAACTTTAACAGATTTAATTAAACAAACACTTTGAACTAATCTACAATCTACTCTACTGACCAAGATTGAAATAAAAAAAATGAGATATTTACAATCCCTTGGTAATTGAGATGGGGCTGCTATGTTGCGATATCCTGGGACAGGAAAATGCTCCAACACAGGCAAAAATCCACAAAAAGAGCTTCACAGGTCTTGAAAAGAGTGACAGGTCTGGTCAACTGTATCCTTCCACAATTTCTCCTTGCAATTTCTCCAACTACTTTTCACTATCCCAGTTTTTCTCCTTATATACTCTTTTCCAGCTCCCTCCCACCTTCCAGACTTTTCTCCAATTCTCTGGGACATTCCCCTCTGAGGCATGCCCAGGACATGCCCCCAAACCTAGCTCCAGACTGGGCTTAACAAAAAAAATGTCAATACTGCCATCTAGTGGCTTTTTTTTTTTTTTCCACATTACACCTCCATTCCAAAAAGGAAAAAATTTTGACTCATAAAGGCAAAAATTTTTCTTTTTTCAATACAAAAATGGTTAAGTAGACACTTGTATATATATATATACATATAATACAATATGCTAATAAACACATGATATATATACACATACTCAAACACGGGATAAGCAATCAGCAATTACATTGTCAGTACCCTTTACATGCTTAATTTCCAAGTCAAACTCCTGTAAAATCAAACTGCAATTCAACAATCTCCGATTCTTGTTTTTCATCTCACGCAAAAACATTAACGGATTGTGGTCAGTATATACAATCACTGGCTTTTGCCTTGTACAAACATAAACCTCAAAGTGTTGTAAGGATAGAACCAGAGCCAACAGCTCCTTCTCAATTGTGGAATAGTTCTTTTGGTGGCGATTGAACTTCCTGGAGAAGTGTGCCACAGGATGCTCAATGTCATCAGAGTCACTTCTCTGTAGGAGCACAGATCCACAAGCTTGGTCGCGAGCATCGACCGCCATGGAGAACGGTTTGTTGAAGTCAGGAGATTTGAGCACGGGGAAGTGACACAGCAGAGACTTCAGGCGATCGAAGGCTCTTTGGCATGCTTCATCCCAAGTGAACTTTACGCCTTTTCTTCAGTTGGTTGGTGAGACTGAGAGCAATCTCAGCAAAGTTCTTGCAGAACTTGCGGTAGTATCCGATCATTCCAAGGAAGCGCAAAAGCTTTTTTGTTGTCAGGAACTGGAAAGTCCATGATGGCTTGGACTTTAGCATTTATGGGTGCCACCTTACCCTGGCCTATGACGTAGCCAAGATACATGACAGTAGCACAACCAAAGTCACTCTTGTTCAGATTAATAGTCAGGTTAGCCTGGGTCAAGCGCTGGAACAAAGTCTCTACATCTTTCAGATGTTCTTCCCAGGAGTCACTCCATGTGATCAGGTCGTCGATGTACGCACCCGTGTGTGGCAATCCGGCGATTGTAGACTGTATCATCCTTTGGAACGTAGCTGGGGCATTTTTTCATGCCAAAGGGTAGGACTTCATACTGGTATAACCCAGATGGTGTGGCATAAGCAGAGATGCTCTTGGTCCTCTCAGTTAAAGGCACACACCAATAACCCTTCAATAAATCAATCTTGGTCAGAAACTTTGCTTGCCCTATTCTATCGATACAATCATCAATCCTAGGTATTGGAAACACATCAGTTCTAGTTACAGCATTGACTTTGCGATAATCTGTACAGAATCTAGTACTGCCATCAGGTTTTGGAACTAGAACACAGGGTGAACTCCAATCTGAGTTAGAGGGTCTGATAATATCATGTTCTAACATGTACTCAACCTCTTTCTCAGCAATCTTTCCCTTTTCAGGATTCATCCGCACGGATGCTGTTTTATTGGTTTGGCATCACCAACATCTACATCATGAGAGGCTATAGAAACTCTCTTTGGAACATCAGGAAATAGATCTTTATATTTCTTGATCAACCTCTCAAACTGATCTTTCTGTGAGGGTTCTAAGTGCTGGAGTTTTACATCAAGATTTTGCAACACTTCAGAATTTGACAATTTACATGAAAGGACTTCAGCTTTAATTCTAGGTTCATCATCTTGAAACTCCCCCCTCCTCTTCACAAGTCTCAGCCATAGGAGGATCTGAAGTGACAGCTGCAACCCTAGCATTCCTATCATGATAAGGCTTCAGCATGTTAATGTGACACAACTGTTTTGGCTTTCTCCTATCTGGAGTCTTCACAATGTAATTGAGATCATTGAGTGTTGTCAGAATTTCATAAGGACCATGAAATCTAGCCTCATGATGGATTGGACTGCAAGGGAAACAACACAAGGACCTTGTCTCCTGGTTTAAACTCACGGCTTCTAGCCTTATGATCATACCAAGTTTTCATTTTTCCCTGACTTGATTTCAAATTCTCTTTGGCTAGGTCACAAGCTGCACGCAGTCTTTCCTTGAACTTGCTAACATAGTCTAACAGACTGACTGATATGCGGATCTCTCTTGCCATTGTTCACTCAACAATAGCAAAGGTCCTCTCACTTCATGGCCAAACACTAGCTCAAACGGACTGAATCCAGTAGACTCCTGCACTGCTTCTCTAGCTGCAAACAACAGCAAATGAACACCTTCATCCCAGTCTTTCTCATGGTCATAACAATAAGTCCTCATCATTGTCTTGAGAGTGGAATGAAACCGCTCTAAGGCACCCTGATTCTCTGGATGATAGGCACTGGAAAGAATCTGCTTTGCACCTAGTTCATACACAACCTGCTGAAACAATCTGGAAGTGAAATTGCTACCTTGATCTGACTGAATTTCCCTGGGAAGGCCAAACAATGTGAAGAACTTTATCAAAGCTTTCGAGATTGCAGTTGCCTTGATGTTGCGTAGAGGTATGGCTTCAGGGAATCTGGTAGATGCACACATGATTGTCAACAAGTACTGATTTCCAGATCTAGTCTTGGGTAATGGACCAACACAATCAACGATGACCTTGGAGAAGGGCTCCCCAAATGCTGGGATAAGCTGCAATGGAGCTACAGGTGGGTCTAACTGGTGTTTTCCAACTACCTGACAAGTGTGACAGGTTTTGCAAAAGTTGGAAACATCTTTCCAAAGTCCAGGCCAGAAGAAGTGTTTCATGATCTTGTCAACAGTCTTGTTAACACCAAGATGACCTCCTAAAGGCAAATTATGAGCCATCGTTAAGATCTCATTCCTGTAGACCTTCGGAACAACAATTTGCTTGACCACTGCCCAATCTGCATTGGCAAGGATATCAGGAGGGCACCACTTCCGCATCAACACTCCATCCTTGAGGTAATACCCAACTGGAACTGCGTCTATTTCTTCATCAGGAAGGGCTCTCTTCTTTAGTACACAAATTTCAGGACCATTGGTTTTCTCCTGAATCAACCGCTTTCTGGACAGAGACAAGTCTCCAGACACATCAGAATCACCAGACCCATCTGGCTGGCTGAACAGAGAACTGAGAAAAGTGTCTGATAAGTCCTCAAATGGAGAAACCATAGTAGGCTGAACAGAGTCATGAGGCGAACCACCTGAGTCATGACTATTCAATGTGCTGGACGGCACCACATCATCTTCTTCTTGAGCCTTCTTGGCCATAGCACAGGTCACTGCACAGGAAGGATACAGAGATGGGTCTTCATCGCCATCTTCAGTGCTCGGCTGTGAAGTAAGATGAACAGGGGGAACTACATTGCCCCCAGCCAGGTCATTGCCTAGCAACAGAGAAACACCCTTGATAGGTAGACTTGACATAAGTCCCACCTTTACCTGTCCTGTAACTAAATCTGAATTCAAGAATACAGAGCGCAGGGGTACAGATACAGTCCTCCCTTCAATACCTTGTACAAGTGTGAAATCCCCAGAGGCGGTCTCATCACGTAACTCCAAGGAGTCCATCAACAAAAGTGACTGAGAAGCTCCGGTATCCCTTAGGATATATATGGGTACTGGAGGAGAATGCTCATTCAGAGCCACAAATCCCTCTGACACAAATGGAAGGAATTCCTCCCTCACAAAGTCAGCAGTATCAGGCTTCTTAGCCTCACAAGGAGCAGGCAATTTAGCAGATTGGTCATCTACTACAGGGGTTTCTAACCTTGTCTTCACAAAGGCATTGGGTTTGGTATCCTTTTCTTTTTTTTTTTCTTAGCTTTAAGGAACCAACAGTTAGTTGTAACATGACCAGATTTCTTGCAATAATTGCAAACTAGACCACTTTTGTCACTGTCTGCTTTCACACTTTGATCAGACCTTTGTCTGGATTTCTGAGCACCATCACCAGATTTGTCTTTGTCTTTGGGTGAGGAATCTTGGGTATCACCGTTACCTTTCTTCTGAAATTGGGACCATCTATTGTTACTGCTGGACTGAAATTTGGACTTATGTGTGAGAACATATTCGTCTGCAAACTTGGCAGCTGATTGCAAATTCAGTGCTTGCTTCTCATTAAGGTAGGTCTTAATATCATCCTTGACACAGTTCTTGAATTCTTCAACTAACACCATCTCTTTTAGTGAGTTGAAATCATCCTTTACCTCCATAGAAGTACACCAGCGCTCAAAGCAAACCTTCTTCTCGTTAGCAAATTCCACATAAGTCTGATTGTCAGATTTCTTCAGACCTCTGAATTTCTGTCGGTAAGCCTCTGGAACCAACTCATAAGCTGTCAAATAACCTTTTTGACAACCTCATAATCAGAGGAATCATCTGCAGACAAAGCCAAATAGGCTTGTTGAGCTTTACCCTTGAGGACAGTTTGCAGCATCAGAGGCCAGTGTTCCTTTGGCCACTGACAACTCTTAGCTACCTTCTCGAAGCACTGGAAATACTCATCAACCTCCTTTTCCGAGAATGGAGGCACCAGCTTTACCTCCTGGCCAGCATGATATTTGTTTTCAGTTTCCATTTTGATTTTTAGTTGCTCCATTTGGAGCCTTTCTTCTCTGTCTAACTTCTGTAACTCGAAATCTCTCTGTCTCTCTCTGTTTCTGCTCTTTCCTCTTTCTCTCTCTCAAATTCTCTTTGTTTTTCTTTTTCCTCCCTTTCTTTTCTCTCTTTCTCTCTCAAACTCTCATTGTTTTTCTTTTTCCTCCCTTTCTTTTTTCTCTTCTCTTGGTAATTTTTCTAATTCAAACTGCCTTTCTTTCTCTCTTTCTGCTCTCGAATGCTCTTTCCTCTCTTTCAATCTCTAGCATTTTTAATTTAAGTTCCATTTCTACATTTGGATTTTCCACTGGAAACTGTTCCAGATCTCCTGGTGCAAACACATTTTCATCATTGTAATATTCAACAATCTCTCTAGCCAGTCTTGCTTTTCGCATGGCTGGTTTTACATCTGTCAGCTCTAACTGTCTGCATATTTCTAGCAGTTCTGTCTTTTTAAAAGACTTCAAAACCTCTACGGTTGGTGATGCCAAGAAATCATCCATTGCTGTTGATCTGTCAATATATATCTAGGAAAATTCAAAAAACAATTTCACAATTTGAAATTTTAGATTTTCCATAAATGACTCACAATGGTCTATCCCGACAAGCCCCCAATTTGTTATGGCGTCAATTTGTTATGGCGTAGTGGACAGCAAGGGATGACAGACAAAAATTTGAAACTTTAACAGATTTAATTAAACAAACACTTTGAACTAATCTACAATCTACTCTACTGACCAAGATTGAAATAAAAAAAAATGAGATATTTACAGTCCCCTGGTAATTGAGATGGGGCTGCTATGTTGCAATGTCCTGGGACAGGAAAATGCTCCAACACAGGCAAAAATACACAAAAAGAGCTTCACAGGTCTTGAAAAGAGTGACAGCTCTGGTCAACTGTATCCTTCCACAATTTCTCCTTGCAATTTCTCCTACTACTTTTCATTCTCTCAATTTTTCTCCTTAAATACTCTTTTCCAGCCCCCTCCCACCTTCCAGACTTTTCTCCAATTCTCTGGGACATTCCCCTCTGAGGCATGCCCAGGACATGCCCCAAAACCTAGCTCCAGACTGGGCTTAACAAACAAAATGTCAATACTGCCATCTAGTGGCTTTTTTTTTCCACATTACACAGTAACATGTCAATCAACATCGAAAATCAGAACAAAATAGTAGTTTTCTTCCTACTGTAAAGTGGAGACAAAAATCTGTAGACAAATAAAAATTACTGTATGAAGTACATACACTTACAGCAACTCAAGAAAAACTAAAGCAACAACAACAACAACAACAGTAGTGTAACTCTGATCATTATCTCTCCGCCTGGCTGGATCAGGCCATGAGATTTCCTCCACATCACAGGCTATGTCTTCATTTGCAAGGAATCGTTGGAAGAATCGCCTTGTGTGATGAATCCGCCCCTGCACAGAAGCTGCTTCGATAATATCACAGGCCTGCTCCATGGCCTGAATGAGGGGCACACAGTCGTAGAGCCGAAGGTCGTATACCTTCCACCGCCATGCAGAAAAAAACTCCTCCATTGGGTTTAGGAAGGGGGAGTACGGTGGAAGATATAGGACAGCAAATTGCTGGTGCTGATGGAACCAATTTTGGACCAGAGCAGATCGGTGGAAAGATACATTGTCCCAAACGACAATGTACTGCATCTGGTCCACTTGGTTTAATGCTGTGATGATGTTGTGTGATCTGTCAAGAAATGCAAGTATTAGATCGGTGTTATAGGGTCCCAGATTCGCATGGCGGTGGAGGACCCCATTTTAGGTAATGGCAGCGCAAAGGGTGATGTTACCCTCTCGCTGCCCTGGCACATTGGTAATTGCCCTGTGTCCAGTTACATTCCTCCCTCTTCTTCTAGTTTTTGCGAGGTTAAATCCAGCCTCATCTATATATATATATAAATATTCATGTTGGATTTCTTCAGCATCCATTCTCAAGACTCTCTGAAACAGTGAAAGACAATAGGACGCTGTTCAATTTAGGTCTATTGCACAGTAATTTTACATGTAAAAGGTTATGTGTGCAGGGCACAATGCCAAACCATAGTAAGGTGAACAACACATACCTCCACATACTGATTACGCAGATGTTTCACTCTCTCTGAATTTCTGTCAAATGGTACTCGATACAGGTGCTTTTTGTGTACCTGATTTTTTTTGAGGATTCGACCTAATGTTGCCAGAGAGACTCGATGGATGTTACTGAAAATATTGTGATCATTGATGACATTGGCTTGGATTTCTCTCAGTCTGATACAGTTGTTGGCTAAAGCCATGTTTACAATAGCTGCCTCTTGCGCCTGAGTAAACATGGGGCCCCTTCCGCCTTGGTGTCCTCGACCCTCAATCCTACGTAAACAAAAAATACAAGCAGCCCACTGTCAAATATCACAGGAAAGGAAACCAAAAGTGATGAGAAGTACAGTAAGCTGCAGTTTCATTGTACTGTGCGGTTAGTTTACCTGTTTTCTCGACGAAATGTTCAAATTACTGTCGCTACTGTATTTCTGCTGAGATTTGGCTGAACTCTTAGTCCAGCTTTCCCGGTGTGAGTCCATGGTTGATAACATGGTCAATAAGTGTTGCACGGATTTCTTGAGTTAAAGTTTGTCCTCTTCTTCTTCGTTCAGGTGCTATCTCTTCTTCAGCTCCCTCTCTACCGCTTCCTCTACCTCCGTCTTCTCCTCTTTCAGCTCCTCCTCTCATTCTCACTCTTCTTCTTCTAACTCGGGGGTCTGGTCCGTTAAAGGGCCGAGGGGCTGAAGATTTTCTTTCCAACCCAGCAGAAGCTCACCTGATACAACTAATTTAGCCAACTGATCTCAGCTGCACAGCTGATTAGTCACATCAGGTGAGCTTCTGCTCGGCTGGAATGAAAACCTGCAGCCCCTTGGCTCTTTTACAGACCAGTTTGAGACCCCTGCTCTAACTCCGACAGGTGAACTCACCTGCTGCCTTTTATAGCGCACCTGAGTGCTGTGTTTTCAATGAAGCACATGAGTGTTTCCACACCTGGTGGATGTGATTATCCAGTTCGTTCATGGCTGTGGTCATTGGCAAGGAAATAACCTCACAATCCTTATCTGTGTCTAAGGTGTGAAAATGCTTGTAGAGTTTTGCAAATCACTGTGTGTAATGTTTTGCAAAAAGTGTGAAGCTGAGTCTGTGCGTATTGTTGTGCAACTCTGGACAGGTGTTTTGCTTCTTGAGTGTAAAGATTTGTAAATTGTGTGAAAATTTTCATCTCAGTGTGTAAACAACCATAAAAAACTGTATTAATGGTCAACCAAAGTTGCCCTAATTTCATCTGAAATAGGCCTCCTCAAATTGCCTGGTCTTCCTTGTCCACATCCTCTTTGTCTGCCTCTGCCTCCTGCTGTTGCAGCCTCCATACCGACAAAGCACTCAAAATGGCGAAACCGAGGCCCTTCTGTAGCACTTAGCCCATGACTGATTGGTGCTCAGTTTTCTAAGTAAGTGTTTTCAGGTGTGTGTCTAAGTATTCCAATTATCCAATGTGTTTTATACTTTGAACAAAACTGTTTTCCCAATGATAACAACAACCTTTCATTTTTGAGCAATGTGTCTTATATGAAATAGTGTGTAGTGTTCAGGTGTAAGTGTGCTGCAGAATTGCAGGCAGAGTGTAAGGCAACACATGTGTTTAAGGTATGGTTACGCTCTGTTTAAGGGATAGTCGCAATGATTTAAGGTTTGGTCACTTTGGTTTTAGCATATGCGCTTAGTGTGTTAAGCAATCAGCAAAAACTGTAATTGACTGTCGTTATGTATTTTTTGCTAATGAAGTCATTTTAGAATCTGACTCAATGTGCTTGGGTCCTGTGTCCTCCAGTGAGACAAAATCAGCCCGGCTCTAATTTCACATTTAAACGCTGGCGTTCACTCTGGCACAGTCCTTTGTTTTTATAGAAGGAGAGAGGACTGAATGGCATTGCCAAAAAAAAAAAAAAAACATAAGGATGGTTTTGTTATCCCCAGTCCACAGTGAAGAGTCTGATAAGTATTTGCAAACTCTGGGAAGACAACAATCCATCAGATAGTTTTAATTATAACCACTTTTATTCAACAAAATTCTCCCATTTTTTTCTCTCAATCCTAAAGGTGGAAAACAAGTTAGGAGTAAGGAAGTGGGCCCCCGACGCAGGGCTAAGCTGGGGGAGTATTTAAAGTAATTACAATGGTAACAAAGCAAAAAATGTTTGATTAATTGATGAGGCATTCATAATGATCAAGCAGCATAATATTTGGGATGAAGGCATTTTTTCTCTCTTAATGAGGGTCGGTAGTCAGCAATATTAGAGTTGTAATCAAGCGATTCATCTGAGCAAGAGCGTGTGCACAAGTGAATGAATTTGGCATGTTTAATTTGCACAGTGCAGATGTGACGGATTCTCTGTTTCTGATCCTGATTGCATTTGCATCTGTGATTGGTGTTTTTGAGGATGAGGGTCAGAGTTAAGGCTGTGATTGGTGTTTGTGAGGATGAGGACCAGAGTTACGGCTGTGATTGGTGTTTGTGAGTATGAGGGTCAGAGTTCAGGCTGTGATTGGTGTTTGTGAACATGAGGACCAGAGTTAAGGCTGTGATTGGTGTTTGTGAACATGAGGACCAGAGTTAAGGCTGTGATTGGTGTTTGTGAACATGAGGACCAGAGTTCAGGCTGTGATTGGTGTTTGTTAGGATGAGGGTCAGAATTAAGGCTGTGATTGGTGTTTGTGAGGATGAGGGTCAGAATTAAGGCTGTGATTGGTGTTTGTGAACATGAGGATCAGGGTTAAGGCTGTGATTGGTGTTTGTAAACCTGAGGATCAGAGTTACGGCTGTGATTGGTGTTTGTGAACATGAGGGTCAGAGTTAAGGCTGTGATTGGTGTTTGTGAACATGAAGGCTGTGATTTGTGTTTGTGATGATGAGGGTCAGAGTTAAGGCTGTGATTGGTGTTTGTGAACATCAGAGTTAAGTGATTGCATGTCAGATTAAGGTGTTTGGTGTTTGTGAACATGAGGACCAGAGTTAAGGCTGTGATTGGTGTTTCTGAACATGAGGACCAGAGTTAAGTGATTGGTGTTTGTGAACATGAGGATCAGAGTTCAGGCTGTGAACATTCAGAATTAAGGCTGTGGTGTTTGTGAACATGAGGACCAGAGTTAAGGCTGTGATTGGTGTTTCTGAACAGAGGATCAGAGTTAAGGCTGTGAGGCTGTGATTGGTGTTTGTGAACATTAAGGCTGTGATTGGTGTTTGTGAACATGAGGACCAGGGTTAAGGCTGTGATTGGTGTTTGAACATGAAAGAGTTAAGGCTGTGATTGGTGTTTGTGAACATGAGGATCAGAGTTAAGGCTGTGATTGGTGTTTTGTGAACATGAGGATCAGAGGGTGTTTGTGAACATGAGGATCAGAGTTAAGGCTGTGATTGGTGTTTGTGAACATGAGGATCAGAGTTAAGGCTGTGATTGGTGTTTGTGAACATGAGGACCAGAGTTAAGGCTGTGATTGGTGTTTCGGATTGGTGTTTGTGAACATGAGGATCAGAGTTAAGGCTGTGATTGGTGTTTGTGAACATGAGGATCAGAACATGAGGACCAGAGTTTGGTGTTTGTGAACATGGCTGTGATTGGTGTTTGGTGAACATGAGGAGTTAAGGCAGATTGTTTTGTGAACATGAGGCTGTGGTGTTTGTGATTCAGGTGTTTTAAGTGAACATGAGGACCAGAGTTAAGGCTGTGATTGGTGTTTGTGAACATGAGGATCAGAGTTAAGGCTGTGATTGGTGTTTGTGAACATGAGGATCAGAGTTAAGGCTGTGATTGGTGTTTGTGAACATGAGGATCAGAGTTAAGGCTGTGATTGGTGTTTGTGAACATGAGGACCAGAGTTAAGGCTGTGATTGGTGTTTGTGAACATGAGGATCAGAGTTAAGGCTGTGATTGGTGTTTGTGAACATGAGGATCAGAGTTAAGGCTGTGATTGGTGTTTGTGAACATGAGGACCAGGGTTAAGGCTTAGACGTGTGTAAGAGCAGCTAGATACATTTCAGGAACCACAGCTTTAGAGAAGTTCAACTATTTGGAACATCATTAAGGGCACTGCTGGGCTCAGTAATGACAAACGGGCCAGGTCGAAAGGAGTCCTCTAAGGCTAATTGCTCAAGAATTCTCACCATGACAAAAACCCACAGAGTCCAAGTGTTTATATTTAGTTTTGGCAGGAAGTGACGAAGGTTCCAAAGACGACTGCCGGCAGAGGATGTCATCCACAGAAACACGGCGGCCACAAAACAAGATGCAAACCTATGTTGTGTGTGTGTGTGTATGTGCGCGTGCGTGTATGTGTGTGTGTGTGCGTGCATGTGTGTGTGTGTGCATGCTTGTGTGTGTGTATGTGTGTGTGTGTGTGTGTGTGCGCATGTGCTCGTGTTTTTGTGTTCGTGTACATGCAACAAAGTGAGAACCAAAAAATGTTTTTTTTTCTTACAGAGTGGGGACATTATTGGGAAGGAAGGACCTGTTCAAATGTCCTCACAACTACAAAGGCAGATTGTGACTTATTAGTTAAGGTTAGGGGTCAGGTTAGACTTAGGGCTAGGTTAAGGTTAGCGTTAGGAGTCAAGGTTAGGGTTGGGATAAGGTTAGGGTTAGGGTTAGTGTTACGTATATACTTTTGAGGTTTAAGGTCAGGGAAAAGGGTTTGGGAATGATGCAAGTCTATGGAATGTCCCCACAAGACATGAAAACCCAATGTGCATGTGTGTGTGTGTGTGTGTCTAGAGTGTGTGCGTCGTGTGTGTGTGTTCGAGTGACAGAGACTGAGCAGTGCCCAGGCAGAGCTCCAGGACTCAAGCACTCCATTTTCACCTGGTATTAAAATGCAATCTGTATCTGGATACGTTATCTTGATAAGGAAAATCGCGTATTAATGCCAGGTGTAAATGCGCTCCGATCGGAATGTGATCAGATCTGTCCAGAGCACATCTGGAGGGTCTTGCTGGCATTGTGTCCGGATCTCAGTCAGGAGTAAACGCAATCCGTACAACTTGCAGGCATCTGCCACAAATTACTCACGCGCAGCTGGAGGACAGAAGTCCAATATCAATGAGGATAATGAATGCGCATTAAAATACCAGGTGTAAACGCAAAGTAAGAATGGAATGTTTTTTATCCAGATAACTAATCCGGATAACAGATCGCATTTTAATACCAGGTGTAAATGGGGTCAGGGAGTCAGTGCTGTTTTCCTGCCATAGTGGCTGACAAACCCCAGAGGTGCTCACATTATTGGGCACACGCTGCCCCTTTTTCTCCACATTCCACTGACCTGAGATCAGCTGACAGATATAATGCAGCCTTTTTGTCACACATTCCACAGGTCTGAAATCAGATTTATAAACAGTGTGGGGAGAGAAGAGTATTAGCAGGCCGAGGTACTCTACATGATTAACACACATAAAGACACGCGTGTTTATCTAAAATCTGTGTCCTCACTATAGGCCATGGCTACACGGGATAAATGGATGTCAGTCATTTACTGAGACTAAAGAAGGATAATCAGAGAGGACTGGGGGTGACAGATAAATGGACAGATGAGAGGGATGGAGAGAGAGAGGGAGTGAGGGTGCTATCAGGGGTTACACCTGACAGTGTTGACCTGGTGCAAACATTCATAGCCATGTGACAGAACAGAGATCCGCCTGCACCGGCACATTCTAGAAATAACTTTCCTAAAAGCGGCCTATTTGCCTGGATCATTGCGACGGACTGTGGGACGGCAGGAATGTGATCTGTCTGTCTGCTTGTGTTGCGGTGCGTCTGGCTTCATCCGTAAGAGAATAGTCACCCGGCTCTGCCCTCTTTCTCTCTGTCTGTCTTTCGTTCTTTCTCTTCCTCCTCTCTACCTCCTCCCTCTCTTTCTCTCTCACCCCTCCATTCCCTCTCCCTCTCTCTCTCTCTCTCTCTCTCTCTCTCTCACTGCACTGTCTGCATCCCCTCTGGAGGGATAAGGCCGCACATGAGCACAGAGCCCCAGGAGACCGCACGTCGGCCTGGATCTCTGCCCGTCTAGTCTCAGAGCTTCATTAGGCTCTGGCATATGCCCCATCTGCCCAGAGTCTGGCAGAGCCCCTCTGCAGTTTCACTCGGGCAGCTTATGTACGCTGAGTAACCCCCAGTTACACTGCACAATGTGCTGTGTTGTCTCTTTATACACGGAGAGCACAGGGAACGACAGGCAGGGGGCCGTCGAGAGGCCGAACGTCGCCAAAGAGCCGTCTCCAGCCCAGAGCCCGATGCTGCAGCAAGCGAAGCCCAAGAGTCTGGCACGCTGAGATTCAGTGGCACTGAGTCAATGCGAAGGGTGATTCGCCTTCTGCGCCAAACTCTGCTCTGCAAGTTAATCACACTGATGAATAAAGACCTGCCACCATTTCAAGGCCAAAATAAGATAAATAAGATTCACTCGTCCACATAGGGGAACGAAATCGTGAGAGAGCCTGTCCCAAGAATGGAAGAGTGACAAAGCCAAAGCAAGAGGGTGTGGCAAAGAGAGAGAGTGTGGAAGAGAGAGAGAGTGGAAGAGAGAGTGTGGAGGAGAGAGAGTGGAAGAGAGAGAGAGTGTGGAGGAGAAAGTGTAGAAGAGAGAGAGAGTGTGTGGAGGAGCGAGAGAGAGTGTGGAGGAGAGAGAGAGTTCAAGGGAGTTTTTCCCATGCCAGGGTTGCATCAGGTTTGTGCGTGTGGGGGCATTGGCCCGAGCTCCCTGTGAAGCTTGTCATCACAAATCTTTGCGAAAGGCACTGTATGAGCACATTTCAGCTGGATGTGATTTGAGGGAAATAGGAGAGCGAGTAGAGGCAGGAATAGAGAGTGCTCTCTGTGTAGAGTTTGGATGCTTTTTTTTTTTTTTTTATTTGCCTCTGTTTATTTCAACAGGGTAACCCTGTGTGTTTTGAAACTTTGTGTTCCAGTTTGGATGCTGCACAATAAAAATAAACAAAAACATTAACCAAAACCAACGATGACAAAGTGTAGAATACATAGAGATACATACTTATAAGACAAAGGGGGGGGGGGAATATACATACACATATATACTCTGTGTTGACATATACATACATATATATATAGACACACTCATATATATAGTTTGGATGCACTCTGTGTGGATTTTGGATAAACATTTGCAAAAAGAGCACTGTCTAAAAGTCTGGGTGCTTCTGTGAAGTTTAGTTTTATATTGAAATTTGGATATTAGTGTGGACCAAGGTTTATCAGTGGTTAAAATCAGTTATACTTAATTCAGGCTATAGATAAAAGTCTACAATATTTGTTTGAATGACTGTGTGGAGTTTGGATCTCTATATTGAGGTTTGATTGTTCTCTGTGTGGATTGGGTCCTCTGATAATGGAGAGATGCTTTTGTAATAGTTTGGATGGTCTCTGTATATTTATTTTAAGGGGGCAAGATAACGCTCTACCTTGTTAAAAAATTTGATTTCACTGAAATGAATATTGCCGTTAAGTATCCTGGGGCTAGTCCATGCATTATTTTAAAAATGACGAGTTTGGATATTGCCATCTTTGAGTAATTGACTGCCAGTCTAACCGAGCTAAAAGAATGTTATGGGATGCTCTTTGTTTGGCCTGCAGTACAATTGTGTGATATCTGGATTTTGTAATGTCTGCAACCTAATTATATTATTTTGAGAACTTTTACCCCATACAACAAGAGTTTGATCAATGTGTAGTAAAATTAATGCATTATATAACATGATTAACATATTGTCTGAGAGATTGGATTTTGATTTGGATGAATCGCCCTATTATTTGTGAAAGTTTACTACAAACTTTATCAACTTTATCTCTTTGTGGAGATGGGATGCTCTCTGTGTGGAGTTTAGGTGCTCTCTGTGTGAAGTTTTGATGCTTTGTGTGTGGAGTTTGAATGCTCTCTGTGGAGTTTGGGTGCTCTCTGTGTGGAGTTTGGATGCTCTCTGTGTGGACTTTGGGTGCTCTCTGTGTGGACTTTGGGTGCTCTCTGTGTGGAGTTTGGGTGCTCTCTGTGAGGAGTTTGGATGCTCTGTGTTGAGTTTGGATACTCTCTGTTTGGAGTTTGGGTGCTTTCTGTGTGGAGTTTGGATGCTCTCTGTGTGGAGTTTGGATGCTCTCTGTGTAAAGTTTGGGTGCTGTCTATGTAAAGTCTGGGTGCTGTCTGTGTGAAGTTTAGATTCTCTCTGTGTGAAGTTTGGATGCTCTCTGTGTGGAGTTTGGGTGCTTTCTGTGTGGAGTTTGGGTGCTCTCTGTGTGAAGTTTGGATGCTCTCTGTGTGCAGGGTGTGTGCTCGCTGTGTGGTGTTTGGGTGCTCTCTGTGTGGAGTTTGGATGCTCTCTGTGTGAAGTTTGGATGCTCTCTGTGTGGAGTTTGGGTGCTCTCTGTGTGGAGTTTGGATGCTCTCTGTGTGAAGTTTGGATGCTCTCTGTGTGGAGTTTGGGTGCTCTCTGTGTGGAGTTTGGATGCTCTCTGTGTGGAGTTTGGATGCTCTCTGTCTGGAGATTGGGTGCTCTCTGTTTCGAGTTTGGGTGCTCTGTATGGAGTTTGGATGCTTTCTGTGTGCAGTTTGGATGCTCTTTGTTTGGAGTTTGGATGCTTTCTGTGTGCAGTTTGGATGCTCTTTGTTTGGAGTTTGGATGCTTTCTGTGTGGAGTTTGGATGCTCTCTGTGTGGAGTTTGGATGCTCTTTGTGTGGAGTTTGGATGCTCTCTGTGTGGAGTTTGGGTGCTTTCTGTGTGGAGTTTGGATGCTCTCTGTGTGGAGTTTGGATGCTCTTTGTGTGGAGTTTGGATGCTTTCTGTGTGGAGTTTTTATACTCTCTGTGTGGAGTTTGGATGCTCTCTGTGTGGAGTTTGGGTGCTTTCTGTGTGAGAGTTTGGGTGCTCTCTGTGTGAAGTTTGGATGCTCTCTGTGTGCAGGTTGTGTGCTCGCTGTGTGGAGTTTGGGTGCTCTCTGTGTGGAGTTTGGGTGCTTTCTCTGTGGAGTTTGGATGCTCTCTGTGTGAAGTTTGGATGCTCTGTGTGTGGAGTTTGGATGCTCTCTGTGTGGAGTTTGGATGCTCTCTGTAAGAAGTTTGGATGCTCTCTGTGCAGAGTTTAGATGCTCTCTGTGTGGAGTTTGGGTGCTCTCTGTGTGAAGTTTGGATGGCCTTTGTGTGGAGTTTATGTGCTCTCTGTGTAGAGTTTGGATGCTGTCTGTGTGGAGTTTGGGTGTTATCTGTGTGAAGTTTGGATGCTCTCTGTTTGGAGGTTGGGTGCTCTCTGCGTGGAGTTTGGATGCTCTCTGTGTAGAGTTTCGGTGCTCTATGTGTGAAGTTTGGATGCTCTCTGTGTGGAGTTTAAGTGCTCTCTGTGTGGAGTTTGGGTGCTCTCTGAGTGGGGTTTGGGAGCTCTCTATGTGGAGTTTGGATGCTCCCTGTGTAGAGATTCGGTGCCCTCTATATGGAGTTTGGGTGCTCTTTGTGTAAAGTTTTGGTGCTCTCTGTGTGGAGTTTGGACGCTCTTTGTGTAGAGTTTCGGTGCTCTCTGTGTGGACTTTGGATGCTCTCTGTGTGGAGGTTGGGTGCATTCTGTGTGGAGTTTGGAGGCTCTCGGTGTGCAGTTTAGGTGCTCTATGTGTGGAGTTTGGATGCTCTCTGTGTGGAGTTTGGGTGCTCTCTGTGTGGAGTTTGGATGCTCTCTGTGTGGAGTTTGGATGCTCTCTGTCTGGAGTTTGGGTGCTCTCTGTCTGGAGTTTGGGTGCTCTCTGTCTGGAGTTTGGGTGCTCTCTGTGTGGAGTTTGGATGCTCTCTGTCTGGAGTTTGGGTGCTCTCTGTCTGGAGTTTGGATGCTCTCTGTTTGGGTGTTTGGATTGGGTGCTCTGTCTGGAGTTTGGATGCTCTCTGTGTAGAGTTTGGATGCTCTCTGTGTGGAGTTTGGATGCTCTCTGTGGAGTTTGGGTGCTCTCTGTGGAATTAATTTGCTCTCTGTGTGGAGTTTGGATGCTCTCTGTGTGGAGTTTGGATGCTCTCTGTGTGGAGTTTGGATGCTCTCTGTGTGAAGTTTGGATGCTCTCTGTGTGGAGTTTGGGTGCTCTCTGTGTGGAGTGTGGGTGCTCTTGATGTGGAGTTTGAATGACCTGTGTGCAGTTTGGGTGTTCTCTGTGTGGAGTTTGGATGCTCTCTGTGTGGAATTTGGGTGCTCTTGATGTGGAGTTTGAATGACCTGTGTGGAGTTTGGGTGCTCTCTGTGTTGAGTTTGTATGACCTGGAGTTTGGGTGCTCTCTGTGTGGAGTTTGTATGACCTGTGTGGAGTTTGCGTGGTCTCTGTGTGGAGTTTTGGTGCTCTTTGTGTTGAGTTTGTATGACCTGTTTGGAGTTTGGGTGCTCTCTGTGTGGAGTTTGTATGACCTGTGTGGAGTTAGGATGCTCTCTGTGTGGAGTTTGTATGATCTGGGTGGAGTTTGGGTGCTCTCTGTGTGGAGTTTGGGTGCTCTCTGTGTTCATGACGGTTTCCTGCAGGTAATTTGCCTTCCACTCAAAGTCTAAACACATGAATGTTCAGTTAACTGGGGCTCTAAATCGCCAGTAACATAGGTAGGAGTGTGTGAGTGAATGGTGTGTGTGATCTGGAGTTATGAGTGTGTGAGTGAATAGTGTGTGTGATCTGTAGGTATGAGTGTGTGAGTGGATGGTGTGTGTGATCTGTAGGTATGAGTGTGTGAGTGAATGGTATGTGTGATCTGTAGGTATGAGTGTGTGAGTGAATGGTGTGTGTGATCTGTAGGTATGAGTGTGTGAGTGAATGGTGTGTGTCATCTGTAGGTATGAGTGTGTGAGTGAATGGTGTGTGTGATCTGTAGGTATGAGTGTGTGAGTGAATGGTGTGTGTGATCTGTAGGTATGAGTGTGTGAGTGAATGGTGTGTGTGATCTGTAGGTATGAGTGTGTGGTGTGAATGGTGTGTGTGATCTGTAGGTATGAGTGTGTGAGTGAATGGTGTGTGTGATCTGTAGGTTTGAGTTTGTGAGTGAATGGTATGTGTGATCTGTAGGTATGAGTGTGTGAGTGAATGGTGTGTGTGATCTGTAGGTTTGAGTGTGTGAGTGAATGGTGTGTGTGATCTATTGGTATGAAGTTGTGAGTTAATGGTGTGTGTGATCCATAGGTATGAGTGTGTGAGTGAATGGTGTGTGTGATCCGAAGGTATGAGTGTGTGAGTGAATGGTGTGTGTGATCTGTTGGTATGAAGTTGTGAGTTAATGGTGTGTGTGATCCATAGGTATGAGTGTGTGAGTGAATGGTGTGTGTGATCTGTAGGTATGAGTGTGTGAGTGAATGGTGTGTGTGATTCGTAGGTATGAGTGTGAGTGAATGGTGTGTGTAATCTGTCGGTATGAGAGTGTGAGTGAACGGTGTGTGTGATCTGTAGGTATGAGTGTGTGAGTGAATGGTGTGTGTGATCTGTAGGTATAAGTGTGTGAGTGAATGGTGTGTGTGATTCGTAGGTATGAGTGTGAGTGAATGGTGTGTGTAATCTGTCGGTTTGAGAGTGTGAGTGAACGGTGTGTGTGATCTGTAGGTATGAGTGTGTGAGTGAATGGTGTGTGTGATTCGTAGGTATGAGTGTGAGTGAATGGTGTGTGTAATCTGTCGGTATGAAAGTGTGAGTGAATGGTGTGTGTGATTTGTAGGGATGAGTGTGTGAGTGAATGGTGTGTTATCTGTAGTTTTGAGTGTGTGAGTGAATGGTGTGTGTGATCTGTCGGTGTGAGTGTGTGAGTGAATGGTGTGTGTGATCTGTTGGTATGAAGTTGTGAGTTAATGGTGTGTGTGATCCATAGGTATGAGTGTGTGAGTGAATGGTGTGTGTGATCTGTAGGTATGAGTGTGTGAGTGAATGGTGTGTGTGATTCGTAGGTATGAGTGTGAGTGAATGGTGTGTGTAATCTGTCGGTATGAGAGTGTGAGTGAACGGTGTGTGTGATCTGTAGGTATGAGTGTGTGAGTGAATGGTGTGTGTGATCTGTAGGTATGAGTGTGTGAGTGAATGATGTGTGTGATTCGTAGGTATGAGTGTGAGTGAATGGTGTGTGTAATCTGGCGGTTTTAGAGTGTGAGTGAACGGTGTGTGTGATCTGTAGGTATGAGTGTGTGAGTGAATGGTGTGTGTGATTCGTAGGTATGAGTGTGAGTGAATGGTGTGTGTAATCTGTCGGTATGAAAGTGTGAGTGAATGGTGTGTGATTTGTAGGGATGAGTGTGTGAGTGAATGGTGTGTTATCTGTAGTTTTGAGTGTGTGAGTGAATGTTGTGTGTGATCTGTCGGTTTGAGTGTGTGAGTGAATGATGTGTGTGATCTGTAGTTATGAGTGTGTGAGTGAATGGTGTGTTATCTGTAGTTTTGAGTGTGTGAGTGAATGGTGTGTGTTATCTGTCGGTTTGAGTGTGTGAGTGAATGATGTGTGTGATCTGTAGTTATGAGTGTGTGAGTGAATGGTGTGTTATCTGTAGTTTTGAGTGTTTGAGTGAATGGTGTGTGTGATCTGTCGGTGTGAGTGTGTGAGTGAATGTTGTATGTGATCTGTCGGTTTGAGTGTGTGAGTGAATGATGTGTGTGATCTGTAGGTATGAGTGTGTGAGTGAATGATGTGTGTGATTCGTAGGTTTGAGTGTGTGAGTGAATAATGTGTGTGATCTGTCGGTGTGAGTGAATGATGTGTGTGATGTGTAGGTATGAGTGTGTGAGTGAACAGTGTGTGTGATACGTAGGTATGAGTGTGTGAGTGAATGGTGTGTGTGATCTGTAGGTATGAGTGTGTGAGTGAATGGTGTGTGTGATCTGTAGGTATGAGTGTGTGAGTGAATGTAGTGTGTGATCTTTAGGTTTGAGTGTGAGAGTTAATGATGTGAGTGATCTGTAGGTATGAGTGTGTGAGTGAATTATGTGTGTGTTCTGTAGGTATGAAGATGTGAGTTAATGGTGTGTGTGATCCATAGGTATGAGTGTGTGAGTGAATTATGTGTGTGATCTGTAGGTATGAAGTTGTGAGTTAATGGTGTGTGTGATCCATAGGTATGAGTGTGTGAGTGAATGGTGTGTGTGATCTGTAGGTATGAGTGTGTGGGTGAATGGTGTGTGTGATCTGTAGGTATGTGTGTGTGAGTGAATTATGTGTGTGATCTGTAGGTAAGAAGTTGTGAGTTAATGGTGTGTGTGATCCATAGGTATGAGTGTGTGAGTGAATGGTGTGTGTGATCTGTAGGTATGAGTGTGTGAGTGAATGGTGTGTGTGATCTGTAGGTATGTGTGTGTGAGTGAATGGTGCGTGTGATCCATAGGTATGAGTGTGTGAGTGAATGGTGTGTATGATCTGTAGGTATGAGTTTGTGAGTGAATGGTGTGTGTGATCTGTAGGTATGAGTGTGTGAGTGAATGGTGTGTGTGATCCGTAGGTATGAGTGTGTGAGTGAATGGTGTGTGTGATCCGTAGGTATGAGTGTGTGAGTGAATGGTGTGTGTGACCTGTAGGTATGAGTGTGTGAGTGAATGTTGTCTATGATCTGAAGGTATGAGTGTGTGAGTGAATCGTGTGTGTGATCCGTAGGTATGAGTGTGTGAGTGAATGGTGTGTGTGATCTGTAGGTATGAGTGTGTGAGTGAATTGTGTGTGTCATCTGTAGGCATGAGGGTGTGAGTGAATGGTGTGTGTGATCTGTAGGCATGAGGGTGTGAGTGAATGGTGTGTGTGATCTGTAGGCATGAGGGTCTGAGTGAATGGTGTGTGTGATCCTTAGGTATGAGTGTGTGAGTGAATGTTATGTGTGATCTGTAGGTATGAGTGTGTGAGTGAATGGTGTGTGTGATCTGTCGGTTTGAGTGTGTGAGTGAATGATGTGTGTGATCTATAGGTATGAGTGTGTGAGTGAATGATGTGTGTGATCCGTAGGTATGAGTGTGTGAGTGAATGGTGTGTGTGATCCGTAGGTTTGAGTGTGTGAGTGAATGATGTGTGTGATCTGTCGGAGTGAGTGAATGATGTGTGTGATGTGTAGGTATGAGTGTGTGAGTGAATAGTGTGTGTGATACGTATGTGGTATGAATGTGTGAGTGAATGGTGTGTGTGATCTGTAGGTATGAGTGTGTGAGTGAATGGTGTGTGTGATCTGTAGGTATGAGTGTGTGAGTGAATGTAGTGTGTGATCTGTAGGTATGAAGTTGTGAGTTAATGGTGTGTGTGATCCATAGGTATGAGTGTGTGAGTGAATGGTGTGTGTGATTTGTAGGTATGAGTGTGTGAGTGAATGTTGCCTGTGATTTGTAGGTATGAGTGTGTGGGTGAATGGTGCGTGTGATCCATAGGTATGAGTGTGTGAGTGAATGGTGTGTACGATCTGTAGGTATGAGTTTGTGAGTGAATGGTGTGTGTGATCTGTAGGTATGAGTGTGTGAGTGAATGGTGTGTGTGATCCGTAGGTATGAGTGTGTGAGTGAATGGTGTGTGTGACCTGTAGGTATGAGTGTGTGAGTGAATGTTGTCTATGATCTGAAGGTATGAGTGTGTGAGGGAATCGTGTGTGTGATCCATAGGTATGAGTGTGTGAGTGAATGGTGTGTGTGATCTTTAGGTATGAGTGTGTGAGTGAATGGTGTGTGTCATCTGTAGGCATGAGGGTGTGAGTCAATGGTGTGTGTGATCTGTCGGCATGAGGGTGTGAGTGAATGGTGTGTGTGATCTGTAGGCATGAGGGTCTGAGTGAATGGTGTGTGTGATCCGTAGGTATGAGTGTGTGAGTGAATGGTATGTGTGATCTGTAGGTATGAGTGTGTGAGTGAATGGTGTGTGTGATCTGTAGGTATGAGTGTGTGAGTGAATGGTGTGTGTGATCGTAGGTATGAGTGTGTGAGTGAATGGTGTGTGTGATCTGTAGGTTTGAGTGTGTGAGTGAATGTTGTCTATGATCTGAAGGTATGAGTGTGTGAGTGAATGATGTGTGTGATCTTTAGGCATGAGGGTGTGAGTAAATGGTGTGTGTGATCCGTAGGTATGAGTGTGTGAGTGAATGGTGTGTGCGATTTGTCGGTGTGAGTGTGTGAGTGAATGTTGTGTGTAATCTGTAGTTTTGAGTGTGTGAGTGAATGGTGTGTGTGATCCGAAGGTATGAGTGTGTGAGTGAATGGTGTGTGTGATCTGTAGGTTTGAGTGTGTGAGTGAATGGTGTGTGTGATCTGTAGGTATGAGTGTGTGAGTGAATGGTGTGTGTGATCTTTAGGTTTGAGTGTGACAGTTAATGATGTGTGTGATCTGTAGGTATGAGTGTGTGAGTGAATGGTGTGTGTGATCTGTAGGTATGAGTGTGTGAGTGAATGGTGTGTGTGATCTGTAGGTTTGAATGTGTGAGTGAATGATGTGTGTGATCTGTTGGTATGAGTGTGTGAGTGAATGGTGTGTGTCTGTGGGTTTGTGTGGTAATGGTGTGTGTGATCCGTGAATGAATGGTGTGTGATCTGTAGGTATGAGTGTGTGAGTGAATGGTGTGTGTGATCTGTAGGTATGAGTGTGTGAGTGAATGGTGTGTGTGATCTGTAGGTTTGAGTGTGTGAGTGAATGGTGTGTGATCTGTAGGTATGAGTTTGTGAGTGAATGGTGTGTGAGATCCGTAGGTATGAGTGTGTGAGTGAATGGTGTGTGTGATCTGTAGGTGTGATGGTGTGTGATCCGTGGGTATGGTGTGTGAGTGAATGGTGTGTGTGTGATCTGGTGTGTGTGTGTGAGTGAGGTGGCATGAGGGGTGTGATTGAATGGTGTGTGTGATCTGTAGGTATGAGTGTGTGAGTGAATGGTGTGTGTGATCTGTAGGTGGTGTGTGATGATTGGTGTGTGAGTGAATGGTGTGTGTGATCTGTAGGTATGAGTGTGTGAGTGAATGGTGTGTGTGATCTGTAGGTATGAGTGTGTGAGTGAATGTTGTCTATGATCTGTAGGTATGAGGGTGTGAGTGAATGGTGTGTGTGATCTGTAGGTATGAGTGTGTGAGTGAATGGTGTGTGTGATCTGTAGGTATGAGTGTGTGAGTGAATGGTGTGTGTGATCTTTAGGTTTGAGTGTGTGATTGAATGGTGTGTGTGATCTGTAGGTATGAGGATGTGAGTGAATGGTGTGTGTGATCTGTAGGTATGAGTGTGTGAGTGAATGGTGTGTGTGATCCGTAGGTATGAGTGTGTGAGTGAATGGTGTGTGTGATCTGTAGGTATGAGTGTGTGAGTGAATGGTGTGTGATCTGTAGGTATGAGTGTGTGAGTGAATGGTGTGTGATCTGTAGGTATGAGTGTGTGAGTGAATGGTGTGTGTGATCTGTAGATATGAGTTTGTGAGTGAATGGTGTGTGTGATCTGTAGGTATGAGTGTGTGAGTGAATGGTGTGTTATCTGTAGTTTTGAGTGTGTGATTGAATGGTGTGTGTGATCTGTAGGTATGAGTGTGTGAGTGAATGGTGTGTGATCTGTAGGTATGAGTGTGTGAGTGAATGGTGTGTGATCTGTAGGTATGAGTGTGTGAGTGAATGGTGTGTGTGTGATCTGTAGGTATGAGTGTGTGAGTGAATGGTGTGTGTGATCTGTGTGGGTGTGTGAATGGTGTGTGTGATCTGTGATGAGTGTGTGAGTGAATGGTGTGTGTGATCCGTGGTATGGTATGAGTGAATGTGTGAGTGAATGGTGTGTGTGAATCCGTGTGGTATCCGTAGAGGTGTGTGTGAGTGAATGGTGTGTGTGATCCGTAGGTATGAGTGTGTGAGTGAATGGTGTGTGTGATCCGTAGGTATGAGTGTGTGAGTGAATGGTGTGTGTGATCCGTAGGTATGAGTGTGTGAGTGAATGGTGTGTGTGATCCGTAGGTATGAGTGTGTGAGTGAATGGTGTGTGTGATCTGTAGGTATGAGTGTGTGAGTGAATGGTGTGTGTGATCTGTAGGTATGAGTGTGTGAGTGAATGGTGTGTGTGATCTGTAGGTATGAGTGTGTGAGTGAATGTTGTGTGTGATCTGTAGGTATGAGTGTGTGAGTGAATGGTGTGTGTGATCTGTTGGTATGAGTGTGTGAGTGAATGGTGTGTGTGATCTTTAGGTTTGAGTGTGGGATTGAATGATGTGTGTGATCTGTAGGTATGAAGTTGTGAGTTAATGGTATGTTTGATCCATAGGTATGAGTGTGTGACTGAATGGTGTGTGTGATCTGTAGGTATGAAGTTGTGAGTTAATGGTGTGTGTGATCTGTAGGTATGAGTGTGTGAGTGAATGGTTTGTGTGATTCGTAGGTATGAGTGTGAGTGAATGGTGTGTGATCTGTAGGTATAAGTGTGTGAGTGAATGGTGCGTGTGATCCGTAGGTATGAGTGTATGAGTGAATGGTGTGTGTGATCTGTAGAAATGAGTTTGTGAGTGAATGGTGTGTGTGATCTGTAGGTATGAGTGTGTGAGTGAATGGTGTGTTATCTGTAGTTTTGAGTGTGTGATTGAATGGTGTGTGTGATCTGTAGCTATGAGTGTGTGAGTGAATGGTGTGTGTGATCTGTCGGTGTGAGTGTGTGAGTGAATGGTGTGTGTGATCTGTAGGTATGAGTGTGTGAGTGAATGGTGTGTGTTATCTGTAGGTATGAGTGTGTGAGTTAATGGTGTGTGTGATCTGTAGGTATGAGTGTGTGAGTGAATGGTGTGTGATCTGTAGCTATGAGTGTGTGAGTGAATGGTGTGTGATCTCTAGGTATGAGTGTGTGAGTGAATGGTGTGTGTGATCTGTAGGTATGAGTGTGTGAGTGAATGGTGTGTGTGATTTGTAGGTATGAGTGTGTGAGTGAATGGTGTGTGTGATCCGTAGGTATGAGTGTGTGAGTGAATGGTGTGTGTGACCTGTAGGTATGAGTGTGTGAGTGAATGTTGTCTATGATCTGAAGGTATGAGTGTGTGAGTGAATCGTGTGTGTGATCCGTAGGTATGAGTGTGTGAGTGAATGGTGTGTGTGATCTGTAGCTATGAGTGTGTGAGTGAATGGTGTGTGATCTCTAGGTATGAGTGTGTGAGTGAATGGTGTGTGTGATCTGTAGGTATGAGTGTGTGAGTGAATGGTGTATGATCTGTTGGTATGAGTGTGTGAGTGAATGGTGTGTGTGATCTGCAGGTATGAGTGTGTGAGTGAATGGTGTGTGTGATCTGTAGGTATGAGTGTGTGAGTGAATGGTGTGTGTGATCTGTAGGTATGTGTGTGTGAGTGAATGGTGTGTGTGATCTGTAGGTATGAGTGTGTGAGTGAATGGTGTGTGTGATGCGCCCCTACCTCTGTCCCTCGAACAGCTCCGCCCCTTTGACCCCGACCAGTAATAACGCTGTTAGATCATAGATGGATGCGGAGTACACGCCCTGCTACAGAGGGAAAGCATCTCGCTGGAAAGGTTTTCTCGACACTTCCTTTCTGGCCTTCAGGGTGCGAGAGTCTGTTATTCAAACAGAGACAGTAAAAATCCTGTCCCTGTCACAGGTAAACGCAAGTGGGTCTTTTGCAGGATATCTTTAGTTCATGAGTTCGGTGACACCTGGAGCTCATCCACCGAACAAGAGAAGAGAACTCCGAACAGCCAATGATTAATGGGCGCTGTTACCATGGCGCTTTCATGCAATCAGTTCAGGACCTGGAAGCCCAAGATTATGCTGTTGGCCGAGCTCCAGGTCATTTTATGTGTGATAGAGAGCTGGTCTGAACCAGCAGGAGAAAAGTCCTCCTTGGCACCGTTCTCGGGTTTCTCCTCACAGAGCGTTCAGATCCCCCCGTTAATCTCCTCGCGGACATGAGTTATGATATGAATTCCTGCGTGATGCTCTTCCCTTTTAATGGTCTTAAAGGAGCTTGTCTGCTTTCATGATGAAGTCTTGCTGGCGGAGAGTAAGAGATCTATAAACCCGAGTGCCCAAAAGCCTCGCGTCTCCAATATAAAAGACTAAACCAACATCAGACCAACTCTCCCGCAGCGAGACGCTGATTCTCGATTGTCGTTCACTTTAATTGCCTCGCTGCCCGGGCTCGTAATTTTCCCCTGTAATAAGCCGTCGAAGCTCCGCAAAGAACGGGACAGGCCGTGAGTTTCAGAGCACCTCGCCTGGCAGTATGTGTATAGGACGGAGCTCTCCTGCGCTCTTACCACGAGTGACACCTCAATACCAGCCTCCGACCCCACGACCCTGTCCGTCGTCGAGTCAGTCCTGACCACAACTGCAGTGATTAGTGCAACTGATGCTGAAAAATTGCCCTTCTTTTCGGGAGAGAATGAGGACTGCTGCATCTTAGGGGGCACTGTTTGTCTCCCTCTGCCACAGTCTGAGGAACAGTGAGTGACCCTGTCATGCATTCGCCCTGACACAACACAGACACACACACACACACACACCCACACACAACATACACATGCGCACATACACACACACACATGCACGTGCACACACACTGGGTGTGCTCTAGGTTTTTTTTCCCTTTAGCCACTGTGGCTAAACAACCTGATAATATTTTAGCCACAAAGAAATCTTTTTTAGCCACACAATCAAAACACTATGCTGCACGTGCAACTTCTCAATACAAGCTCAGAATCTGTATCTGCTTTGTTGAGCAATATCAACAACGAATACAAACTACAAATTTATTGCATGTTTTCCACATGTTTTTCATTTCTGACTGAATTTTAAAAAATGATATAAAATACCTGATTTAATAGTACACTTGCAAACCTAAAAGTCAGTTTTTCTCAAAACCTTTAAAATGGACATATAACTATTGTGCTCAGGTGTTTTTCTCGTTAGAAAAGCAGAGATCACTTGCCGTTTCTTTTGGTTGGCCGCCAGTTTTGTTGTTACTGCACAAACGCAATTGTAATGTCATGGTGGCTAGACTGCGCTATACAGCTATGTCTGCGATCGTTTATTGTGTTACGTTTATACGTTACTCTTTGGATTATATAGCCATCTACTTGGCTATTTTACATCAACTGAGGAAAGTCTTTGTGAATAGTAGTTATATCTAAACTATATGATTTGGTTTTGCCCTAACTTTACCAACTCAGCTAGCTGTAAAAGGCATGAACTTCTCCGATATGTTTTTTCAGCGTTTTCACGAGTCCGAACTGTCCTTCAGATTTTTGGGACGTTGGCTTTCTTGCAGGCTAGCTATCTCAAGACCACTTGCTGTTGCAGCTAGCTAGTGAAGTTAGGACAAAAACCAAATGACATCTCTTAAATATGAAGATTATTTACAAAGTCTTTCCTTAAATAGCGTTATCTAGCTAGTGATGCAGATTAAATTATTTATAGAGTGATCTACCTCAGCCCGAACTGTCTGCTTGCTGTTCACGTAACAGAAGCGGTCAATCAACGCTGAGGGAGGTCGTGGGGGTGTGATTGCGTTGAAAGTGACCAATCAGAGTCGTCAAAACTTCTGCCATTCGGGCCCCGCTCAGAGAGGGAGATCTGGCGACAGCGTGATGCGCTTGGATTGAATAAAATTATTCACGATAAAAGCACTGCTGAAAAGCTTTTGCCACCGTGGCGAAGAGCAATCAGAAATCTTCTGCCACATATGGATTTCTTTCGCCAGCGGCGATGTGGCGAATGGCTAACACGAACCTCGACACACACACAATCTCCCCCTGCACTACTTACTAATTCTTTACGCATACACACATTCCCCCAAAACCAACCTATTTCCTGCAAACACACACACACACACACACACAAACAAACAAACAGATACATGCGCAAAACACACACACACACACACACCCGCTCCTGCTTCACACAAGCCTAGGTGGAGAAGTTCTATTATTATGTTTTACCATCTGTATTATCATAAGAATTATTCTGTATATACTGCGTTATTGTTTCGTTATTGCTTTGGTAACACAAGTGTACAAATTTGTCACGCCAATAAAGCATTTTGAATGTGAAAATCTGAGAGAGAGAGAGAGGGGGGAGAGAGAGGGGTGTGGGTGAAAGAGGGGGAGGGAGAGAGAGAGATGGAGGGGAGGGGGGGGCGGTGTAAAACGGGGAGGGAGAGAGAGAGATGGAGGTGGAGAGAGGGACAGAGAGATGGAGGGGAGAGGGAGAGAGATGGAGGGGGAGAAAGAGGGGGGTAGGGAGAGGGAGCGAGAGAGAGGGAAGGATGGAGAGATGGAGGGAAGATGAGTGAGGGGGATAGACTGAGAGTGAGAAAGAGAAAAGAGAGGGATGAATAAAGACAAGACTCCAGATTCTCTCAGAAACCTCTTTCCTTTACACCCCTGGTGTTTTGAACAGAATGTGAGGGGCTCAGTAATCAAGGGTAAAACTGATTCGCACAAGACGGATATAAGGCCATTACAGTCAGGTCAGTAAAACCGTCAGAGGGAAACAGGAGCTGACATTGGTTTATATCAAATGCCGTAATACGGTCACCTTTACCTGAAAATAATTTACATAAGGCTGACGCAACACTGTCTAACTGAGAGTATGAGAGTTTGTCAAACTTGGTGTAACAAGAGAAGTCATCCATTCATCCATCATTAACCTCCTCACTCGGGTCGTGGGAGAGCTGGAGCCAATTTCAGCTGATTACGGGCTCGCCAATCCATCACAGGGCGCACACGCCATTCACATGCCATTCACACACACACACACACCATTCACACACACTCATACCCATCATTCACACACACACACACACACACACACACCTCATTTACAGTCCCCAGTTAGCCTGATATGCATGTCTTTGGACTTTGGGAGGACACCAGAGGGAACCCTTATGAACAAGAGGAGAACATGCAAACTCCGCACAGAAAGGCCACAGGCTGGATTTGAACCCACAACCTTCTCGCTGCACCACTATCTCCCTGGCTGAGCTGAGGTGCTGAAGAGGCACGGCGTGACCCCGTTGCTGATTCGATCTGGAATCTGCGAGCACCATCCATATAAGAGCGGCATACGCTTCATATAAAGGGTTTCTTCATAATTTCTCAAATGATGTAATAAAATTAGATGTAGAGTCATGTAACTTGGAGGATAAATATACGGTCACATGCTCAGCTTTTTGTTTTGCAATAATGAAACACCAAACAGGAGTCCACGTAATTCCGTGTAATTCAATCTCTGGCTCTTCTGGGTTTTTCTATCACATGGCAAAAGGTAGACACACGCAAGAGAGAAGAGCCAGGAACGGACTCAAATCCTCTTAAAGTCCTGTTAAATCTAATATACATTGAGATGTTCTCTCTAAGGATGTCGGGAAGTGAAAATATTCCAGAGGAACTTGTTCATACAGAGGGAGTAAAGTGATTATCCGAACAGGCATGCCGAGAACACGTTGGCAATTTTGCCTGTACAAGCGGATATATTCTCTCTCCATTCAATGAGGGGATTTGCACGTTTTGCCATCTGGGGATTGCAGCTCAACGACAACAACAAAAAAGCAAACACACACTGGCACTATGCAGCTCCAAGTGGCCAAAACACTTTTTTTTTCTTAGAGACAGCCATACTGAACCAACACTGCCATCTACTGTCCTGAACCAACACTGCCATCTACTGTCCTACTGACACGGTGGGGCACCAGTGAGACTATGATAGTGTGCACGCGTGTGAATATCTGTGTGAGTGAGTGTACTCATTTCTGTGTATTTGTTTATGTGTGTGCACTAACCTCTGAGTGCATATCTGTGTATGTCCGTGTGTGTGTGTGTGTGCGCGCGCGCGCGCGCACTAACCTCTGAGTGTGTATCTGTGTGTGTATGTCCGTGTGTGTGTGCGTATGCGTGCACTAACCTCTGAGTGTGTATCTATGTCCGTGTGTGTGTGAATATGTGCGTGTGTTTGTGTGAATATCTGTGCGTGTGTACATGTGTATCTGTGTGTGTACCAATTTCTGTGTATCTGTGTGTGTGCACTAACCTCTGAGTGTGTATCTGTGTGTGTATGTCCAAGTGCGTGTGTGTGTGTGTTAGTGTGCACATCAGTGTCTGCATGCATGATTATGTGTGTTTCTGTGTGTGTGTGTGTGCCTGTGTCTGTGTGTTTGTGGACATTATCTGGTCTCTAATCTGCTCTTGCCTGAGATGTGAATGAGCCTTTTCTTTCACAACATGACACACTCCTGCTAATAATGTAGCCATGAATTTCAAATCTGTTATATGCTGTAATAAACTAACCTGATAACTTCAACAAACAGTCCCATTCTGCCCAGCTCTCATTGCCAGCACCCATGCTGAACTCTAGCCCACCTCTGGGTGGTTAGCTCCACTTTGGTATAAGTAGAACTGCGTAAAAAAGTCGAGCTCCCTAACTGCTGTGTTACCGCTTACAGGGCAGAAATCTCCATAAATGCGCCCTGTGAAATGGTGTCACTTTTGTGACCTTTTGAATGAGGGCTTTCACACCATGTACGATTGTCCCCCCTCCCCTCTCCTCTCACAGATCAGCTTTGACACTAGTAATGTCGTTCCGTGCCCGAGTACACTTGAGTAGTCAAAATTGTGACACAGTAGGGTAGCAGTACGCGCCTGAGTGGTTTTTAATAGGGAAATATACACAAGGAAGAAGCAGCTTGATGCTGCTGTAGATGGTGGGATGGGTTGCGATTCAATAATGTCTGGCTCCCTTTTTGGTTTTTTGCCAATTATACCGTCCACTGCCTCGTACCACCAAAATTTTCTTTTTTTTTTCAAAATGAATTTGGAATCTCCAATCCCACCTGAATCTGGAATGCCCAATTGGGGAACTATGTACAAGGCTTGCTCATATGCGGCCCCCTATAGCCAACTCAGGAGAGTGAGACAGTTCGCGGCTCTCCTCCGAAGCACGCGCCTGTCAGCCTGCTGCTTCTTATACACTCATTGGTTGAATCTTCGCAAGTACAGAACGAGGGCGGAGGATACCCGAACATTAACGAGCTTAGAATCTCACTGACGGGCGCCCGTCTTGGCCAACAGGAGGCGCCTAAGCAACGAACTACAGAACCATTTTTATAAACCAAAAATGTAAGAATTCCAGGCACTCAGAGAATAATTGGATCAAAAAGAAGCAAAAAAAGGGATAAAAAGCCTTTATTATTTCATGGCTAAACAGTTAAAAAAGCCGACATGTTTCGACCTATGCGGTCTTCGTCAGGGCGTAAAAAGTGCCATAGGCCAAGGCAAATGTATTTAGACACAACAACCAATAGGGAAGGTGAGACATGTCACCTGATGACCTAAATAGGTACAAAGGGATGTATATGGTTTAAGAAAATAATTGGACAATAAATGCACAAAAACAAACAAGTAGATACAGAAAGGAAATGTATATGTATACACATATGAACATATGAAGATATGGAAAAACAAGATGAGCAAACATTAAAAACGAGAGATCTCAATATAGAAAGAGCATTATAAAAAAGACAGAAAATCAATATCCTCATTTAACCCTGGATAATTAAGGGCATCAAATGTATGAATCCAGAAGTCTTCTCGTTAAAGTTACATTCCCAACCAATTTGAAGTGTGACATGACCAAAGTAACGCATTCGTGTTGTGATCCTCATTCCAGCCGATTGGAAAAACGTACAAAGGCTTTCCCAGTTAACGGTTGGTAAGTTACCCAATAATCTAACTAGGGCAGGCTAAGCTAACAGAGATAGGATTAGTACGATGACCATGGGCAAAATTGCACCTCGATTCATTTTTTTAAATATGTATTCCAGTACTACGTAAGAAGGAAATTCGATTGTATTCTCTTTATATTGAGAGGTGCGGTGCACTGGACGCCAAATTGGTTTCGTCAACTTTTTGCTCCAACAGCCTCTCCTGTTCTATAATCTCTATACACTCAATGGTGGCAACTGTCAATCTGCCCTGCACATGAGTTAACTGCCAGATCAAGTAGCCAATCGGAGAAGAGCCTTTCTAGCCAATCTGAGGCAAGAAAGGTGGAACCTTCCCCTACCATCCTGCGTTTCGCAAATTCGGTGCCGGGAAGGGAAATATAAAATGGTTCTATAAGAGAAAATATTTGGCGCTCATGGGATAAAAAAGTTCCCAAAAGAATGTACAGCTGGTGCTCTTGGAAGCGTGGGATGGGAGAGTAAACCAAAAATGTAAGAATTCCAGGCACTCAGAGAATAATTGGATCAAAAAGAAGCAAAAAAAGAGATAAAAAGCCTTTATTATTTCATGGCTAAACAGTTAAAAAAGCCGACATGTTTCGACCTATGCGGTCTTCGTCAGGGCGTAAAAAGTGCCATAGGCCAAGGCAAATGTATTTAGACATAACAACCAATAGGGAAGGTGAGACATGTCACCTGATGACCTAAATAGGTACAAAGGGATGTATATGGTTTAAGAAAATAATTGGACAATAAATGCACAAAAACAAACAAGTAGATACTGTAATGTGGAAAAAAAAAGCCACTAGATGGCAGTATTGACATTTTTTTTGTTAAGCCCAGTCTGGAGCTAGGTTTGGGGCATGTCCTGGGCTGGAAAAGAGTATATAAGGAGAAAAATTGAGAGAGTGAAAAGTAGTAGGAGAAATTGCAAGGAGAAATTGTGGAAGGATACATTTGACCAGACCTGTCACTCTTTTCAAGACCTGTGAAGCTTTTGTGGATTTTTGCCTGTGTTGGAGCATTTTCCTGTCCCAGGACATCGAAACACAGCAGCCCATCTCAATTACCAGGGGACTGTAAATATTTTTTTTTTTTATTTCAATCTTGGTCAGTAGGGTAGATTGTAGATTAGTTCTAAGTGTTTGTTTAATTAAATCTGTTGAAGTTTAAGAATTTTGTCTGTCATCCCTTGCTGTCCGTGACGTCATAACAAATTGACGCCATAACAAATTGGGGCCCTAACAAAGTGGGGGCTCGTCCGGGGATAGACCATTGTGCGAGTCATTTATTGAAAATCTAAAATTTCAAATTGTGAAATTGTTTTCTGAATTTTCCTAGATCTATATTGACAGATCAACAGCAATGGATGATCTCTTGGCATCACCAACCGTAGAGGTTTTGAAGTCTTTTAAAAAGACAAAACTGCTAGAAATATGCAGACAGTTAGAGCTGACAGATGTAAAACCAGCCATGCGAAAAGCAAGACTGGCTAGAGAGATTGTTGAATATTACATTGATGAAAATGTGTTTGCACCAGGAGATCTGGAACAGTTTCCAGTGGAAAATCCAAATGTAGAATTGGAACTTAAATTAAAAATGCTAGAGATTGAAAGAGAGGAAAGAGCATTCGAGAGAGCAGAAAGAGAAAAAAAGAAAAAACAAAGAGAGTTTGAGAGAGCAGAAAGAGAGAAAGAAAGGCAGTTTGAGAGAGAAAAAGAGTAAAAGAGCAGAAAGAGAGAGACAGAGACAGAGAGATTTCGATTTAGAAAAATTAGACAGAGAAGAAAGGCTCCAAATGGAGCAACTAAAAATTAAAATGGAAGCTGAAAACAAATTTGGGGCGAGCCAGGAGGTAAAGCTGGTGCCTCCATTCTCGGAGAAGGAGGTTGATAAGTATTTCCAGTGCTTCGAGAAGGTAGCTAAGAGTTGTCAGTGGCCAAAGGAACACTGGCCTCTGATGTTGCAAACTGTCCTCAAGGGTAAAGCTCAACAAGCCTATTCGGCTTTGTCTGCAGATGATTCCTCTGATTATGAGGTTGTCAAAAAGGTTATTTTGACAGCTTATGAGTTGGTTCCAGAGGCTTACCGACAGAAATTCAGAGGTCTGAAGAAATCTGACGATCAGCCTTCTGTGGAATTTGCTAATGAGAATAAGGTTTGCTTTGAGCGCTGGTGTACTTCTATGGAGGTCAAGGATGATTTCAACTCACTAAAAGAGATGGTGTTAGTTGAAGAATTCAAGAACTGTGTCAAGGATGATATTAAGACCTACCTTAATGAGAAGCAAGCACTGAATTTGCAATCAGCTGCCAAGTTTGCAGACGAATATGTTCTCACACATAAGTCCAAATTTCAGTCCAGCAGTAATAATAGATGATCCAAATTTCAGAAGAAAGATAACGGTGATACCCAAGATTCCTCACCCAAAGACAAATCTTGTGATGGTGCTCAGAAATCCAGAAAAAGGTCTGATCAAAGTGTGAAAGCTGACAGTGACAAAAGTGGTCTAGTTTGCAATTATTGCAAGAAATCTGGTCATGTTACAACTAACTGTTGGTTCCTTAAAGCTAAGAAAGAAAAAAAAAAGGATACCAAACCCAATGCCTTTGTGAAGACAAGGTTAGAAACCCCTGTAGTAGATGACCGATCTGCTAAATTGCCTGTTCCTTGTGAGGCTAAGAAGCCTGATACTGCTGACTTTGTGAGGGAGGAATTTCTTCCATTTGTGTCAGAGGGATTTGTGGCTCTGAATGAGCATTCTCCTCCTGTCCCCATAAATATCTGAAGGGATACCGGAGCTTCTCAGTCACGTTTGTTGATGGACTCCTTGGAGTTACGTTATGAGACCGCTTCTGGGGATTTCATACTTGTACGAGGTATTGAAGGGAGGACTGTATCTGTACCCCTGCGCTCTGTATTCTTGAAGTCAGATTTAGTTACAGGACAGGTAAAGGTGGGACTCATGTCAAGTCTACCTATCAAGGGTGTTTCTCTGTTGCTAGGCAATGACCTGGCTGGGGCAATGTAGTTCCCCCTGTTCATCTTACTTCACAGCCGAGCACTGAAGATGGCGATGAAGACCCATCTCTGTATCCTTCCTGTGCAGTGACTCGTGCTATGGCCAAGAAGGCTCAAGAAGAAGATGATGTGGTGCCGTCCAGCACATTGAATAGTCACGACTCAGGTGGTTCGCCACATGGCTCTGTTCAGCCTACTATGGTTTCTCCGTTTGAGGACTTATCAGACACTTGTGTCAGTTCTCTATTCAGCCAGCCAGATGGGTCTGGTGATTCTGATGTGTCTGGAGACTTGTCTCTGTCCAGAAAGCGGTTGATTCAGGAGCAAACCAATGATCCTGAAATTTGTGTACTAAAGAAGAGAGCCCTTCCTGATGAAGAAATAGACACAGTTCCAGTTGGGTATTATCTCAAGGATGGAGTGTTGATGCGGAAGTGGCACCCTCCTGATATCCCTGCCAATGCAGATTAGGCAGTGGTCAAGCAAATTGTTGTTCCGAAGGTCTATAGGAATGAGATCTTAACAATGGCTCATAGTTTGCATTTAGGAGGTCATCTTGGTGTTAACAAGACTGTTGACAAGATCTTGAAACACTTCTTCTGGCCTGGACTTCGGAAAGATGTTTCCAACTTTTGCAAAACCTGTCACACTTGTCAGGTAGTTGGAAAACACCAGTTAGACCCACCTGTAGCTCCATTGCAGCGTAACCCAGCATTTGGGGAGCCCTTCTCCAAGGTCATCGTTGATTGTGTTAGTCCATTACCCAAGACTAGATCTGGAAATCAGTACTTGTTGACAATCATGTGTGCATCTACCAGATTCCCTGAAGCCATACCTCTACACAACATCAAGGCAACTGCAGTCTCGAAGGCTTTGATAAAGTTCTTCACGTTGTTTGGCCTTCCCAGGGAAATTCAGTCAGATCAAGGTAGCAGTTTCACTTCCGGATTGTTTCAGCAGGTTGTGTATGAACTAGGTGCGAAGCAGATTCTTTCCAGTGCCTATCATCCAGAGAGTCAGGGTGCCTTAGAGCGGTTTCATTCCACTCTCAAGACAATGATGAGGACTTATTGTTATGACCATGAGAAAGACTGGGATGAAGGTGTTAATTTGCTGTTGTTTGCAGCTAGGGAAGCAGTGCAGGGGTCTCCTGGATTCAGTCCGTTTGAGCTAGTGTTTTGCCATGAAGTGAGAGGACCTGTGCTATTGTTGAGTGAACAATGGCAAGAGAAAGAGCCGCTTATCAGTCTGTTAGACTATGTTAGCAAGTTCAAGGAAAGACTGCGTGCAGCTTATGACCTAGCCAAAGAGAACTTGAAATCAAGTCAGGGAAAAACAAAAACTTGGTATGATCATAAGGCTAGAAGCCGTGAGTTTAAACCAGGAGACAAGGTCCTTGTGTTGTTTCCCTTGCAGTCCAATCCATTGCAGGCTAGATTTCATGGTCCTTATGAAATTCTGACAAAACTCAATGATCTCAATTACATTGTGAAGACTCCAGATAGGAGAAAGCCAAAACAGTTGTGTCACATTAACATGCTGAAGCCTTATCATGATAGGAATGCTAGGGTTGCAGCTGTCACTTCAGATCCTCCTATGGCTGAGACTTGTGAAGAGGAGGGGGAGTTTCAAGATGATGAACCTAGAATTAAAGCTGAAGTTCTTTCATGTAAATTGTCAAATTCTGAAGTGTTGCAAAATCTTGATGTAAAACTCCAGCACTTAGAACCCTCACAGAAAGATCAGTTTGAGAGGTTGATCAAGAAATATAAAGATCTATTTCCTGATGTTCCAAAGAGAGTTTCTATAGCCTCTCATGATGTAGATGTTAGTGATGCCGAACCAATAAAACAGCATCCGTACCGGATAAATCCTGAAAAGAGAAAGATTGCTGAGAAAGAGGTTGAGTACATGTTAGAACATGATATTATCAGACCATCTAACTCAGATTGGAGTTCACCCTGTGTTCTAGTTCCAAAACCTGATGGAAGTACTAGATTCTGTACAGATGATCGCAAAGTCAATGCTGTAACTAGAACTGATGTGTTTCCAATACCTTGGATTGATGATTGTATCGATAGAGTACGGCAAGCAAAGTTTCTGACTAAGATTGATTTATTGAAGGGTTATTAGTGTGTGCCTTTCACTGAGAGGGCCAAGAGCATCTCTGCTTTTGCCACACCATCTGGGTTATACCAGTATGAAGTCCTACCCTTTGGCATGAAAAATGCCCCAGCCATGTTCCAAAGGATGATACAGTCTACAATCGCCGGATTGCCACACATGGGTGTGTACATCGACGACCTGATCACATGGAGTGACTCCTGGGAAGAACATCTGAAAGATGTAGAGACGTTGTTCCAGCGCTTGACCCAGGCTAACCCGACTGTTAACCTGAACAAGAGTGACTTTGGTTGTGCTACTGTCACGTATCTTGGCTACGTCATAGGCCAGGGTAAGGTGGCACCCATAAATGCTAAAAGTCCAAGCCATCATGGACTTTCCAGTTCCTGACAACAAAAAAGCTTTGCGCCGCTTCCTTGGAATGATCGGGTACTACCGCAAGTTCTGCAAGAACTTTGCTGAGATTGCTCTCAGTCCCACCAACCAACTGAAGAAAGGCGTAAAGTTCACTTGGGATGAAGCATGCCAAAGAGTCTTCGATCGCCTGAAGTCCCTGCTGTGTCACTACCCCGTGCTCAAGTCTCCTGACTTCAACAAACCGATGCTAGCGACCAAGCTTGTGGATCTGTGCTCCTACAGAGAAGTGACTCTGATGACATTGAGCATCCCGTGGCATACTTCTCCAGGAAGTTCAATCGCCACCAAAAGAACTATTCCACAATTGAGAAGGAGCTGTTGGCTCTGGTTCTATCCTTACAACACTTTGAGGTTTATGTTTGTACAGGGCAAAAGCCAATGATTGTATATACTGACCACAATCCGTTAATGTTTTTGAGTAAGATAAAAAACAAGAATCGGAGATTGTTGAATTGGAGTTTGATTCTACTTGAGTTTGACTTGGAAATTAAGCATGTAAAGGGTACTGACAATGTAATTGCTGATTGCTTATTCCGTGTTTGAGTATGTGTATATATATCACGTGTTAATTAGCATATTGTATTATATGTGTATATATATACAAGTGTCTACTTAACCATTTTTGTTGAAAAAAAAAAAATTTGCCTTAATGAGTCAAAATTTTTCCCTTTTGAATGGAGGTGTAATGTGCGAAAAAAAAAAAAAAAAAAAGCCACTAGATGGCAGTATTGACTTTTTTTTGTTAAGCCCAGTCTGGAGCTAGGTTTGGGGCATGTCCTGGGCTGGAAAAGAGTATATAAGGAGAAAAATTGAGAGAGTGAAAAGTAGTAGGAGAAATTGTGGAAGGATACATTTGACCAGACCTGTCACTCTTTTCAAGACCTGTGAAGCTTTTTGTGGATTTTTGCCTGTGTTGGAGCATTTTCCTGTCCCAGGACAGGAACACAGAAGCCCATCTCAATTACCAGGGGACTGTAAATATCTCTTTTTTTTATTTCAATCTTGGTCAGTAGGGTAGATTGTAGATTAGTTCTAAGTGTTTAATTAAATCTGTTGAAGTTTAAGAATTTTGTCTGTCATCCCTTGCTGTCCGTGATGTCATAACAAATTGACGCCATAACAAATTGGGGCCATAACAATACAAAAAGGAAATGTATATGTATACACATATGAACATGTAAAGATATGGAAAAACAAGATGTGCAAACATTAAAAACGAGAGATCTCAATATAGAAAGAGAATTATAAAAAAGACAGAAAATCAATATCCTCATTTAACCCTGGATATTTAAGGGCATCAAATGTATGAATCCAGAAGGCTTCCCGTTGACAAAGCCTTTTAAATCTATTGCCGCCTCTGACAGGCGCTCTAATATGCTCAATGCCCTCGATTTTAAGAAGGGAATCATTGTTATTATGTGCCTCCGTAAAATGTCTGGCAATGGGATACTCGTGATCAGGGGTGGAGCTAGTGACTTGTCGCAGGGGGAGCGAAAACTCAAAGTGCCCCCACTATAAACAAAACACCATGTTTTGTTTCGACCTTGTGGTATACGGAATTAATCAGATGATTTTGCTAAATGTTGCAAACATGAGACTCTTTTGAGCATATACTAGGCTAGGCTGTAGTATTCTTGCAATAGCCTTATTTCTGGCATGGCTATGCTGCGCATAAACCATCAGGAGACGAGGTCAAAGCAATTTTAGGCTATAACTGTCTGAGCGCCCTAACCTGGGAAGCAGGCTATTGGATGCAAGGCCTAGTTATTATTTTTTAAAGTTATTATCAAATTGTCCACGGTGGAATAGCCTGCTATGATCTGCGCGTTCACCGTGCGCTTTTGCCCATGCATGAAAATTGGGGGGAAGGCAGTGATATCCGATCTGAACAAAGTGTAAGAAAGGAATAAGTAGGCTTAACAATGAGCTGATTTTTAGAACTATCCACCATCTATAATATCACCCGGTCATTTGATGACCAAAGAAGAAAAAGGACAAAGAAGACAAACAAACGGGCAACGCTGAATTGATTATTCTTGTTGTGAATACTTATCATATGTCAAAAAAACAGTAAACATCACCCAACTCAATATCAAAGCAAGCGTGAAAGCCAAGGGATTTACTGTTAATGAACCGTCACTAATGGGATACGCCAGCCATGAGAACCTAAATGAACGAGCATGGCGTTACATTATAAAGGAAACAGCGCCTAAATTGCTTAAAAACAGAGTGTGCTCGTATAGGTCCAAGTCACAAAATCCACATCCAGACAACACATAGAACAAAAAAATGTCCTGCGCACGCAGTGACTTCAAATATCCATTAGGCCATTTTTCTCCTCTTCCTCATTTGCACACACAGACACTTGCTTGGACACGCAGCTCTCAAAAATTCATTCATCTCTCCTTCATTCGCACATATTTATCTGCCTCCTTTTCTTTATCAGTGTCAATGTCCCTTTCAGTGGACAGAAGGGTGAGATTTGACAGCCGGGCGTCTTTCATACATGCCCGGAGACAGTTTTTAATCAGCCTCAGGCGGCTGAAGCTGCGCGCTGCGTTTGCGCTGCTGACTGGGAGCGTTTGGTAAATGCGGCACAAAATAGCAATCGAAGCAGCATAACACAAGAAAACATGCCAATCGGTGGCAGCACCTCATCACAGATTACAACACAGTGGGTGACGTATATCAATGACTCACCATTAGAGGTTCCGAACTGACGAAGTTGTTTTTCACCAGGAGCGACTTTATGGCCACTGGAGTTTTAAAAAATTTTTCCGAATTCCATTTTTGCTGGAAGCTTATGTTACAGATAGTAGCAACGGCAAAACTCCACAAAACGTCCGTTGATAAACTCTCAAATACATCTTCCAAAACACCATCTAGTATAATCCAAGTCTTCTTTGTCCACGCGAATGCTCAGTAGTAATGCGGTTATTTCAGCTAAAAACAAACGAAACGTAACAGCCCCGCCCCCGGTCAACGTTCTCACTATAGGGCAAATGGCGATGACGGGTTACTCCCTTTCAAAACAAAGGAACAATATGCAATTGGTAATTGTCTACTGGCAAGGTCTTCTTTTCGGTCCTTTATTTTGAAACGGAGTGACCTGTCAGTCCCATTATATCATGGTGTCGTAGTACAATGCGAGCTTCAGCCTGTAATTGGTCTGGACTCTAATGCAGCTGCATTTCACACATATATGGTAGCTACGCCGCGGGCCCCCCCTTAGCCGTGGGCCCGGAGCGGCTGCTCCGTCTGCCCCCCCGCTAGCTCCGCTACTGATCGTGATTCTGCTTGCGAATGGCGTATTTATGCTCGACTAAGCGATCAAGAAGACGTCTCTTAGTTCGGCCAATGTAAAAAATTCCCGGACAGGGACATGACAAGCGATAAACCACGTAAACAGTGTTGCAATTAATAAAATCTGTATGCGTATATGTTTTCCCAGTTTTGAAATCCAAGAAGGATTTAGTTTAGAGGATATTGTCACAATGATTGCAGTTATCACATTTAAAATTTCCAATAGGTTTACTCAGCCAATTGGAAGTACTTTCAGCAGGGAGATAACTGCGCACAAGTTTGTCCCTTAAGGTTGGTGCACGTTTAAAGGAAAACATTGGAGGTTCTGGGAAAACATTACGGAGGGCAAGGTCACTTATATTACGAATATGCACAGCCCGAGTACTATACTGCGTTACGAAATAGGGCCGAGTATGGGGGCGCTTCTGACGCTTACTTTTATGAAGGAGGTGATCCCGATTGAGCGAACATGCTTTATCTCGAGCTTGTTTAATAACCGAGGGTTTATAAGCTCTCTCCCTAAAACGATTAGACAGATCAGCCGACTGTTTGGTGAATACCTCATCTCTGTCACAGATCCAACGTAACCGTTGAAACTGTACGAAAGGAATGTTATTCTTACGGTGTGTAGGGTGAAACGAATCCGCTCTCAGAATAGTGTTCCGGGAAGTTTTCTTCCTAAAAATATCCGTATGCAGAAAACCATCTCCATCCTTAAAAATGGTAAGATTCAAAAAATCAATGCTTTCCATCGAATATTCAATTGACAATTTGACGTTCTCATTGGTGGAATTCAAATATCTATGAAAAGCCAACAAACTGGTTTCATCACCACTGAAAATGAAACATAAATCATCAATGTAACGACCATACCAGGTTATGGAATTAAAGAAAGGATTAACAGAATTCATCACATATCTGTTTCCAAAAGCCTAAATACAGGAAAGCATAATTAGGAGACAAAAAAGATCCCAGAGGGACTCCAATCTTTTGCCGATATAGTTTATCCGTAAAAACAAAAATATTATTAGGGAGAATCCACTCGGTCAATTGTAGTAGGAAGTCTGTAGGGGGCATTGCATTATCTCGGTTTGAGAGAAAATGTGCCGGGACAAGAAGGCCCTCTTGATGAGGAATATTAGTATACAGACTTTCAACATCCATGGTTTCCAGGAAGTGAGTTTGGATATTGCTCAAAGCAGACAGTTTGTTAAGCACATCTGTAGAATCCTCAAGATGGGATGGCAAGGCTTTCACGTAGGGTTTTATAAAGGAATCAATGGGTGCGTTAGTAGCGTCTGCAAATAAGGTTGGCTCTTGAAAATTCGAAAAATTATCGAGAATCTTGCGAAGTTGCGTGATAAGCCCTCAAACCCCGCGATAGCTGCAGCCATCGCGGGGTTTGGAGGGCTTATCGCGCAACTTTGGCAAGATCCTTGCGTAGTTTTTCAGGAATCTCGCACAGCCAGCTTACTTGCAGACGCCAGCTACGCACCCAATATATTGAGAAGCCGGTTCCGTAAGTGTACCATTACCACTTATAATTGGGCGACGGGGGATTGTTTTTAGGCTCTTTGTGTATCTTAGGGAGCAAATAAAAAGCGGCCGTAACAGGGTGCTCGACACACAGGAAGCCAAACTCGTTATCAGTAATCCAAGAAGAGTTCTTTGCATATGTAAGGAAGTTAGTTAATTGAGTCTGCATATCCATCAAAGGGCTTGTTCGGAGCAGCTCGTAATATTTGGTGTCATTAAGTTGACGGAAAGCCTCAGCAACATGCATGTTATTAGACAACACAACAACCGCTCCACCTTTATCGGATGGCCGAATAATAATATCCTTATTCGCTGCCAACTCATCCAAAGCCGAATGCTTCTTTCCTACGTCTGGTCTAACTGCAGCCCAACTCGGCAGACACATACAGCACCTCTCCGGTTAGCCTCAACTGTAGTGGCTACAATCGGGCAACATTATGATGAAACTGTCACATTGATGCTTACTGAAGTAACACAAGCATACCGATCAGAATTACTGTGTAGAAGTTAACCAAGAGCATTTTTAATTAGCAGAGCATGCGAACTAACATGCAGTAGCTGATAAGCGGTCACGACTTTGAATGTAATCTGTCGCGCGAAAAATTCGTTTCGCGTCCGGTGTGAAAGCTGCTTAATGCGCCCATAATGCCCGTATTCGCGTCTTTGCATTGACTTTGAATGTAGCTGATCTGTCACGCGAAAAATTCATTTCGTGTCCGATGTGAAAGCAGCTTTATGGATAATACGAGACAGCTAGAGAGAGATCGGTTATGTTATGAACATAATACAGGTTTTGCAGACCTTAAGTTCCGTTAGCGCGGACAAGTTGCTTATGTGGAGCTAGCGAATCGATCACTTCTACAGGTTTTGCAGAGCTTGGGGTGCGTTTTTGGGTGCTTATGAAACGATCGCTTTACTTATCCGTGACTGGGGTCAGCCTGATACATCTCCAATGTCTGGGCAAGCTCTCTGATGCTACCGGTGAAAGCAATAGGGAAGCGCACAGGCTATAACGTGTCCGGTATAACAAATGATTTCTCTGCATTGCCATCAATTGAATATTAAATTCTTTCCTGTAAAAGTGATCAATTCGCTAGCTCCACATAAGCAACGGTTCACGCAGACAGAACTTACGGTCTGTAAAACCTGTATCATGTTCATGACATAACCGGAGCTCTATCTAGCTCTTGTACACTATCCATAATGCGCCCATTTTCCGCGAGGAAAAGCTGGTCATTCCGAAGCAATGAGTAAACCATTACCACGGGCAATTTCGAAAAGGCCGTTTAGCCTGGAGCTTTAGCCCCTCCGTCATATATACCAGCCCGAAGCTGTTCGTTTCTCCACGCTAACAACACACCACAGCTATGCACACGAACCAGCAGGTCCTAATACACACCGAGGCAGTCCATAAGCTGCTGGTCCACTTTTAGCTGCTCCTCACTGTCCATGTTTCCCTCTAAACTCAGACCCATCGGATGTCTACGGTCTTCGGTCTACACTTGGGCATGTCGACCCGTTCTACAAATGTGTCCATATGGGGTGGATTCTAGCTTTCCCTGCATCCTAGCTACGGAGTAGAAAAACAGCTGTACTCACCATTGTTGCCGATAGCAAATTCGTGCTTGAGCAGCCAGACTTTCGCACTGCATCCTCCACTTTCGCTGTTGCGTTTGTTAAAACAAGTTAAATTCATTCGATCTATACACATGTACTGCATTAGATTGCAGAATGTGCCCGCTGATTCCTTCGGGAGACGCGTCAGTTTCACTCTGGAGCGGACCAGGAAAACTGCGTTCTGCTGCCTCGTCCTGCCTAGATCCGCCCTCCACAGAGCTGGCCAGTCAGAAGGAAGTGGGCACGAGGGGAGTGGGGGCCATAGCGGAAGAGCCACCCCAATGAGGTGTTTCAGGCAGAGACTACTATGGACTACAAATGGGTTTTTTTGAGGATGGCAGTATGAGCGAAATAAGTACCCTATTTTTACTTTGCGCGATCAGGAGTACTCTAGGGGAGTCAAAGATCAAAATATAAACTTGGAAAAATAGCATAATAGGTCCCCTTTAATGTTTTGCTAGATGCTTATTTACTTGCTTGGTACTTGAATTGTGTTCGGTTTAGGTAAAAATGGTCATCACGAACTTTTCGCCGAGTTTCTTCGCTTTAAGAGGATATGCCGCATGACGAGGTTGCTATAAGGAAACATGCTGTATTTATTACGGGGACGCTCAGGCTTAAGGTTAATATTCGTGTTGAATATATATTTTCCACTAATTTCTTTAAATCTTCACTTTAAAACCAGTTTTCATTGCAACTAAACCGTAGGCTTACTTGTGTACGTGAAGCAGCTTTTCTCGAAGTGCTCTGAGCAAAGAACTGAATGTTTTGTTGGTTTGTAAGGCTTTCCAGTCAATTCTTCTTAATTTAACAAGCCAGTCTTTCAAAAGGGCTTCATTATTTTGTAGAAATCGATGGAAACTTATTTTGCCGTACTTTCCAGACGACTGAATGGCATTATTACTGGTGCAAGCAACAGCAGCACAAGATTTCCCCATTTTCACAATGCTGCGATCAACCTTTGTGTACATTTTGCTTCGGGGATCATGTGACCACCTATGTAACTTGCAATGACCTCATTGTGCGCTACGCTGCAAAAGCTGCTGACCACTGCCAGTTGGTATGACCAGGGCCCAACCCCGTGTCGTGATAATCACTTCTGCTTTGCAGTAGAAATTTTCTTTTTCATCACTTGAGCTGCCAGACTTGTGCATCGAGTCCCGCACTCTGAGATACTATACCTGCATTATCTTACAGTTTGTCATGACACTGTTTTATTGTTCTGTGATAGCCACACAAATGTAAACACTTACAAATTATTCCATAAATCTCTGCGTTTTTGTGTGTGGTGTCCAGCTGTGATTGAATGTTTTTGTCCACCCAAATATCGAGCAACCATTTAATTTCTTCATTTTTTAGAACAAAAGAATCCAATAGTTAAGATGTCACGTAACAGTCCACTTCCGTGCTCGAGTACGGTTGCTTTCACATTTGGTATGAGTACGAATGAACTGTGCCCAAGACCACCTCTCCCAAGTGGACTTGCGTACCGTGCCTGTGCACCGTATGCTTGCATTCACACTCACCGAATGTCTTCTCTAATCCATGCCCAAGTCCCTAGTGTGAAAGCACCCTGAATCTTTGTAATAATCCTCAATGCACACACACACACATACACACACACACACAAAGCACAAAAACAAACACACAAGCACACACACACACACACACAAAAAGCACAAAAACAATCACACAAGCACACACACACACACACACAAAGCACAAAAACAAACACACAAGCACACACACACACACACACACATGCAAACACAGAGACACCCATACACACAAGCACACTTAACTCCATCTGTTTGCATGATTGTGTGTAAATATGTGCATACTGCAGATAGAAAACTGAATCAAAATTATCAACTATGCAGCTCAAAAATATGCTTAATTCAGTTAAAAGTTTTTTTTTTAAATTGAAACATAATGTCCGAAGTATAAGGGTTTCACCACAGTAAAGTTAAAATGGGCATACATGGGGAAAGCTGATTTTTGTTGTCACCGAATGCTTTGAAAATTGCAGGGGTTTGTGAGGTTGCAGGGGAATATGAGTCTCCGGTTTGCTGAACTGCCGGTATGCAGCGTGACCGTGGCTCTATCCGCAGATGGAGAATGAATCGTTAATAATGAACAGGAAGACCTGACCTGACTGAGGGCAGAGAGCAGCTCATCTCTCCCCCCCAGTGCGCCAGGTCTGAGGACTCACTCAACTGCTCCCCCTGTGGTTGAGTTGCCTCACTACTAGACATGTAACCAAAGTGCTATACTCACTTACGCACAACTACGTTTACAGAAATAAAAAGCCATAAACATAGCCACAGTCTATGTATACATTAATTTAATTTAAATAACCGCAGAATGACACAAATACATAAAGGATTCTATATACGCTATCAAGCAGCAATTACAGTCATTGTCGCAACTGCTGGTACTGTATCACACACTTTGTACATCACACACACTTGACTGCTCGCCTTATTCACTGCAATTCATTTGATAAGGCAAATTGGACCTTTACTTATGAGGGAACAATTGCAGTTTAACACTAACATGCACAGGCCAGGGATCATAAAATTACTATCCTTAACCTCTCTGCGCAGATGCAGATGCCAGCAGACATGGAGCTGCCCAATTTATGCATGCAGTTACCCTATTCTATCACTAGATGGCACACTTGGATGTTATTGAATATTCACTAGCAAGCCGAGCTCAACCTCGGTTTAGAATATGGACGAGTTTACTCCAATGCCTGTTTCCCAGGAATTGTTTCCCAGGAATAAATTAAAACTCCTCAGCCAAGCCTGATGTGCAAACTGCCTAATATACTTGCCCATAGTATCTATCCAGCAGTTAATAAAAATGACCTCTTGTGACAGAAAAAAATCATTGACCTTTGTTGCAACGAGTTCAGCTCCAGAGAGCCAATGGTATCCCAATTAATACTGAAGAATTTTCACCCAGTTTTCTGAAGCAAAAATTCGACATGGTATTGATACTATGTCATTCTACTATCAATTATAGTAATCACCTATCAAAAACGCGTAGTTCCCTACTGTGGATTTATGCATAGATTCCTCCATCGATGAATTCAGCACTCCCTTATATCCTTCTAAGTACTCATGCTCATAGCCAATCACTCAATTATTTACTTAGGCTCATCTGCTTAATGCACACTTATAGTTCACGCCGACGCGAAACTTGCTTGGTAATGATGCATTGATTGACACATATCTTATCCAATTCCAGAGAGTATAAACTTTCCACAGTAACTGATAGACATCGATTAGACCATCAGAAAAGTATTTAAACCTTTGCATAACAGCAGTTAGGTTGTATTCTCTTAAAGTTGCGCAACTGAAAATGACAAGATTCCACAGAAAAAAAGACTTCCAAAACCGGCCTGAAGTGCTCACTTACATGTACAGGATTTAAATGAGATTTGTCAATGGGATTTATTCTAAATTAAACAGGACTGGCGGGTTCCTTCTCCAGAACATATCTATTTCTCTGGAGGAATTCAATGAAGAAAGGTTTTTGTTCATTTTATGAGTAAGTGCAATTTTATATATTTTTTTACTTATGGCTAGGTGGCTAGCTGTTATTTATTCTCGGTGTACCATAGCCATGATGATCACAGAGCTTGTTTGCCACTTTAGTTAGCAAGAGTAACCATTACTCTTCGCTAATAATACAGCATGTGGTGGCATTTTTGGTTTTTCCTGATAGTGGAATGTCTGTTCTGTTAAAGTAAGGTATATTTCAGATATTACTGAGTTAGTGAGTTATACTTGTTCCTTATAAGCTGTGGAAAGTGTTAATATCAGGTCGCAAGCTCTGAAGTGGGAACTGCTAGCTTTTCATTGCAGGGTGAATGTTCTGACCATTAAATAAGCAGTTCCTTTAATGAGTATGAGTGCTGGCTAGAGGGACTCTGAAGGAAAAAATGACAAAATTCTAAACTTTATCATGGAGAAAAGGCATGTTTTGGGTTTGGAGAGGTTACTGGTTACCATTGATGTCCAACTGCACCTGTATTGATAAACTCATGCTAAATTCAACCAGAAAATCATTAATTCACATTGAATTTCATGCGTCAAAAGTTGATTTGAGTTAAATATATGATTATTTTATGATTTGACAGTGCGCCATTTTGAGGGATCTGAGAGTTTGGGGAGCCACCTGGAGATCTGTGTTATTCGGCTCCTAGAAAGTAGATAATTTAGAATTTCATGTGTAGATGAATTATACTTGTGGTCAAAGAGTTTATGATCCCAGAAATGTATAGTTTTAACCCCCAGCCATCTTTCAATTCTGAGTATTATTTATTTTATTTTTTTAACAACTTCAATGCCTAATTTTCATGAAGATTTTTTGCTTTTCCAGCCCTTTTTCTCTACCAAAATCATGAAAATAAACTGAGACACGATGGAATTCTGAATGTTTCAAGTGTCCTGACTCAGATGAGCCATTCCTTCCTCTCTGTGAAGCTGCAATCTTGAATTATAAAGCCTTAAGTAAGGTAACTCATAAATAGCCAGATCTGGCTTCTGTGCAGAGGAGTTAAGGGCCAGGAACTGTGCAAGACCCTCATTTACCCAGGACACAGGTGTGAAGGTGCTCTGGCCAATCTTTCACACTCATTCTTCCAGTAATTCCCTGGATCAAAAGGAATCCATGGCTGGATTTAAACTTGAGGACCAGCGTTAGTGATCCCTGGCCGACTACTTTGGTCTGTTTTCTGTGGTCAGGAACACTTTCACAGACCCTCTCTGAAGGATTACTGCCATAAAGTAATTCAAGAACACAACCCATCAGATACTCTGACACTGTACATAGTTAAAGGCAACTTCCCTACTTTAATGAGAAAAATCACTCATACTGCTAAAACTGCACCAAAACATAAAGACCAGGGACACAGATAAACGGGTTATTACTGTGGGAGAGATACTCAACCATTCAGGAACAGACCCAGTTTTACCCTCTAAAGAAACATCAAATACAAACAGAAAGGAGCCAATTCAGTCACATTCACCAGCATCACCAGCTTAGGAGAGCTGGTCATTAGGTGGCTTTACTTGATTTGTGATCAGTCATTTTCATTAGTGAGTGGTCATTTAATTTGGCTGATGATGTCACACTCGTAATTAAGTCATGTTCATAAATTGCCTGTTTTGATGCAACTTGCCAAAACCATCAATCACCAGCATCACTGTGCTTTTTACTCATCTGACTGAACATATTTGTCCTGGGAGCGCATTTTAAAATGGAAAGATTTAATCACAGATTGTGGAACTCAATGCAGTTTAAATTAGATTTGAGTTTGTGTGCACAGAATCCTCTTCCTGCACGAGAGATTAAAGGCTGAGCAACACCAGATTCTGCACAGAGAAGTCAGATGCAGGTTCATGAAGAGAGATTTTCCCCTTTATCACCAAAACAGCAAAGATCCAATTTCCTGAAAAAAATACCAAAATGACAATGGAAAACCATACTAACTTTTAAGACTGTAATGGGGTTATATATCAGTTATGATAATGTACAAACCCCAATTCCAATGAAGTTGGCATGTTGTGTAAAATGTGAATAAAACCAGAATACAATGATTTGCAAATCCTTTTCGACCTATATTCAACTGAGTACACTACAAAGACAAGATATTTAATGTTCAAATTGATAAACTTTATTGTTTTTTGGAAATATTCACTGATTTTGAATTAGATTCCTGAAACACGTTCCAAAAAAGCTGGGACAGGGGCATGTTTACCACTGTGTTACATCACCTTTCCTTTTAACAGCACTCAATAAGCGTTTGGGAACTGAGGTCACTAATTGTAGAAGCTTTGTAGGTGGAACTCTTTCCCATCCTTGCTTGATGTACGACTTCAGCTGCTCAACAGTCCAGGGTCTCCGTTGTTGTATTTTCCGCTTCATAATGTGCCACACATTTTCAATGGGGGACAGCAGGCAGGCCAGTCTATCACCCGCACTCTTTTACTAAGAAGCTACATTGTTGTAACACTGCAGAAATTGGCTTGGCATCGTCTTACTGAAATAAGCAGGGACGTCCCTGAAAAAGACATCGCTTGGATGGCAGCATATGTTGCTCCAAAACCTGTATGTACCTTTCAGCATTAATGGTGCCTTCACAGATGTGCAAGTTACCCATGCCATGGGCACTAACACATCCCCATACCATCAATCATCAGACCACACCACACTTTTCCACCTTGCGTCAGTCCATCGCAGATGAGCTCGGGCCCAGAGAAGCTGGCGGCGTTTCTGGGTGTTGTTGATATGTGGCTTTCGCTTTGCATGGTAGAGTTTGCACTAGAAGATGTAGCGACGAACTGTGTTAACTGACAATTGTTTTCCGAAGTATTCCTGAGCCCACAGGGTAATATCCTTTGCAGAATGATGTTGATTTTTAATGCAGTGCCGCCTGAGGGACCGACGGTCACGGGCATTCAATGTTGGTTTTCGGCCTTGCTGCTTACGTGTAGCGATTTCTCAGAATTCTCTGAATCTTTTGATGATATTATGGACTGTAGATGATGAAATCCCTAAATTCCTTGCAATTGCACATTGAGAAACGTTCTTCTTAAACTGTTGGACTATTTGCTCACGCAGTTGTTCACAAAGTGGTGAATCTCGCCCCATCCTTGCTTGTGAACGACTGAGCCTTTCGGGGATGCTTCTTTTATGCCTAATCATGACACTCACCTGTTTCCAATTAACCTTTTCACCTGTGGAATGTTCCAAACAGGTGTTTTCTGAGCATTCCTCAACTTTCCCAGTCTTTTGTTACCCCTGTCCCAGCTTTTTTGGAAAGTGTTGCAGGCATCAAATTCAAAATGAGTGAATCTTACCAAAAAAAAAAAATAAAGTTAATCAGTTTGAACATTGAATATCTTGTTTTTGTAGTATACTCAGTTGAATATAAGTCGAAAAGGATTTGCAAATCACTGTATTCTGTTTTTATTCACATTTTACACAACGTCCCAACTTCATTGTAAGCTACAGCTCATGTTAACAGAAAGAAGTTTGAGAGTCATCTAACATTCGTCTGTCTCAGACGCACGTCAGGTCCCCGCAGCCCGGAGACGACAGTGGAGGTGATGAGCTGCAGCGGTGGGCGGACAGGGGCATGCCGACCGCCGTGATGCCCCACCAAGCTCACCGCTCCCTCCACCCCCAGCCTCCTACATCTGGTTGTCGTAGTCGTAGCCCGGCGTGGAGGAGTACTGCGGCTGGTTCTGCTGAAAGGCCCCCTGGGCTGCCCCCACAGCTGCCTGCTGCACGTGAGGGTTCTTCCAGGCCCCCGAGACCCACTCCTCTTGCGCCTTACTCATACTACCGCCACTGCCGCGATAGAAGTTGTGCACCTGAGAGGGAGAGGGAGAGAGAGAGAGGGAGAGGAGAGGGTGCGGAGGGGAAGGAGTAAAGAGGAAGGGAGAGGAGAGAGAGGAAGAGAGAGAGAGAGAGGGAGAGGGAGGGAGAGAGAGAGGGAGAGGGAGGGAGAGAGAGGGAGAGAGGGAGAGGAGGGGGTGGAGGGGGAAGGAGTAAAGAGGAAGGGAGAGGAGAGAGAGAGGAAGAGAGAGAGGGAGGGAGAGGGAGGGAGAGAGGGAGAGGAGAAGGTGAGGAGGGGAAGGAGTAAAGAGGAAGGGAGAGGAGAGAGAGGGGAAGGGGGGATGAGGCAGCACTAGTGAACGCTGCACTGATGTCTCTCCCGAGTCGAGTCTGAATCACTTTCTAACTGATGCGCCCTGGAAATGCGTAGCATCTACACAACATACTGCCCCCTACTGACTCCTGCACACCCGGATGGAACCTGTCCTTTGTCACAAGTTACAATGCAAAATTCATGCAAAGTTTCCTGTTTTTTAAACTCCCAAATTCCTACAGCACTATTCTCTAATCTCACTAGTGTCAACGCATCAAGGAAAACTGACATTTCATGACATTAGGACTTTTTTTACTTTTTCCTATAGTTTGTTGTATGTACTTATAAATTATTTGATGTCAAAAAATTAAAGTGATCCACATATTAGTCTCAATGGAATCATGTAAGAAGTAAACCGCTATTGCAGATCAAGTAAAAAGTGCCCAACTTTCACAGCCTTTATCTTAAAATGACAAACTGTCATGAAATGTCAGTTTTTACTTTTTGACACATTTATAAAGGTATAAAGGGCAACAGTGATTATGAAGTAGACCATCCTCGGTCATGAAGAGGCTGAGCTGTGTTCCTATGAACTCGTTATCGGAAAAATGATCAGTGCGGAGGGGGTTAAAGCCTTACAAACCACTCACCTTCCCGGGACGTCTGACCGTCTGCTTAGTATGTGTACTAGATAAAGACATAACCACACTCTACAAAACCATGGAAACATGCATATGCTTGTAAGTATGCATGTTGCTAACAACGTACTTTTTAGTGTACTCAGTTTATGTAAGAAAGTGTGAGTGAGCGTAAACTCTTTTGAATGCGGCCCAAGAGGAAACCTTACAATGATTTCATTATATTGTCATGGATGCAAACACTTCTCTGCACTTGACCAAATGTGTCAGGTGTTTTGAAACAAATGGAATGAATCTCAAAAGTGTAAATCCTGCCAAATCTGTTCCTTCAAACAAAATCAAGGATCTGAAGCGAGATCAGTAGTGCGCCGTGGAGTTGAACTCAAACAACCAGGATTGGAATCAGCTAAGTAGTGCACACAGGCTACATCGACATGAATACATGTACATTATAAAATGGCATTTTAAAACAAAAAAATGTTCATCCACACTGAAATGCAATCCTGAAGTTTTCAAATTAAAATGGCAGAATTTTCAAAAGTATCCATTTTAGGGTTTGAAGCCACCAGAGTGGTGTGGACATGAGATGAAACCGCTGCAGAAGTTATGCGCTTAAAGGGATAGTTCGCCCAAAAATGAAAATTCACTCATCTACTCACCCCAAGGCTAATCGAAGGGTCGGTGAATTTCTTTCATCCTCAAAACACTTTTGGAGTTTCAAAGGAAAACAGCATTGAAGACAAATTCAAATCAACTGATTTCAGTGGGGGCTACTCTTACAAGTGTAAAAAGCATTAAAAAAATACAAAATACCTCTATACTGCTTGTGTGGCGTAATCCAAATGTTCTGAGCCCCAACATTCATGGGACGTCTTTTCACGTGTTTTTAGCCAAAAGGTCCTTTGTAGCCACCTAGCTAGGAGCTTTGTTCATCTTCGCAGAAGAAGTCAAAATCTACCTACGGCGGCCGATGAGGGCAAACGTGCTGTTCAGTCATTGAATACAAATAATCAAAACTGAAGTACTTCTCTAATTGGAGATGTTTTGGGCCATCGCAGCGAATTTGCCTTTGTCGCCACTGTCGGAACATCTTGAATCTTGAACTTCTTCCGCAAAGATGAACAAGGCTCCTAGCGAAGTGACTACATTGGGCATTTCCGCTAAAAACATAGTGAAAAGATGTCCTTTCGAGATAAATTTGAATGTTGGTGCTTACAGACACTTGGATTATGCCACACAAGCAGCATGGAAACATTTTGTGTTTTTTTTTAATGTTGTTTTGTACGCTTGAAAGAGTGGCCCCCACTGACATCAGTTGATTTGGTCTTCAATGCTGTTTTCCTTGGAAAAGCCAAAAGTGTTTTGAGGATGAAAGAAATTACCCGAACCTTCAATTAGCCTTAAGGTGAGTAGATGATGAGTGAATTTTCATTTTTTGGGTGAACTATCCCTTTAAAAATGAAAAGGTATCATTGTGGATGTCGCCAAAGTAAAACTTAGCACAGCTCTGTTTGTTTCAGTCCATCTATCATAATTTGAGGCGTTCAAGGTTTTACATTATCCAGCTGACTCCTCCGGCTCAGTGATACGGTGCTCAGTTCTGGTGGGGACTGTACCTTAGTGAGAGCGACGGAGGACAGGACCGCGACAGCGGTGAACATGACCGTGGGAATCAGCATGACCACGGCCGAGCCGATGTTTGTGCCGAAGAAGGCGATGGTGGCCAGCCAGCCGCTGATTCCAGGCAGGAAAAGGATCAAAGAGCGATTACTTCACAAAAAATCACTTTCTCAACATTGCCTTTATTTTGCCAATACTTTAAGCTCTTAAGCCCTGAGCCTCTGGCTCGAAAATGGCATGCCCAAAATGAAATGAGTATATCTCTGTGACTACTTAGACCATTTGAACAATCTTGGTATCATAATAAAGTTAACACTTTGGGGATTTCTGTCATGGTGTAAAAATTAGTGTATATGTCACCGAGTCAGAGTAAATGAAGATGGAACAGAGCATAAACAAAAGATCTCATTTCTGCCAAACAAAAATTTACTTTAATCCCTTTTGAAATTATTTGGCTGCAGTCTGAAACCTTTAAAAAAATTACAGCACAGAATCTCTATGCTCATTATCTGTGCGAAAGTTTATTCACATCAAGTAAATAAGAGCAAAATTAGAGAGGAATGTCTCGGTGGCTTCTCCAAATTGGCAGTTCGGGCACCTTTTTGGGCACTGTGCGCCATTTCAGATTTCTCAGGTACCAAACTGTAAAACTCATTTACTTTCACTTATATGTCACTACAGGCACACACTCCATCCAAATACAATCTTTTTTATTTTTTTAAGTTTTATTTTTATTACTTTTTTTATTATTTATTTCCGCCAGTCCTGTATACATTTTCCCATTCAAAGAAAATATTTACAAAAGAAATGAAGTTTGACTCCACTGGAGCAGATTTATTTATTAAAAAAAAAAAAGCAAATAAACAAAATTATAAAAAAACAAAGGTAAGGTTAAAAAATGGTCAAAACTAAAAAGAACAAACACCTCAGCAATTATTTATACAACTGCAAGAATAATGCTTCTACTGCCTAAAATGGGTACATGTCGCCCCATGGTTTGAACTCTGGTCTCCCACAGGAGAGTGCACTGCCCTCGCCACTACGCTACATCGACTGACAACTTTCCTGCCGTCACATCGCTCATATGAAGAGCGAGTCAAGAAAACACGTCATGCACCCTGCTTGAGCGCTTGCACCGCTGCGTGTCTAAGTGCATGTGCATAATGGCGCAAGGATTCTCAATCAGAAAATGACTTTGAAAATGACTGTTGAATATTTAGCGGATAATTATACCGAAATACCACAAACAAACTAGTTAAGCGTTTATATTGTTGCCTCCTTGTGTACATGTGTGTAATGGCACATGGACTCTCAGTATGACGCAACGGGAAAGCAAGGCTCTATCTCAGGCTAGGTTGGCGCGATTAAGGTGGTTTAGGGCTTGTTGGAAACGTCAGAGCCCATAAAATCAAATGGCCACCATAAGTCAAACTGACAGCATCACCAGCAGATCACAAAGAAGAAAATACATCGTGAGCATGCGGAAAGCTCAGCGCCGGATCTCAGTGGAAGCAGTGCTGTGGAAAAAAGCATGCATGGAGACTGGAAGATTTAGTTTCGATATAACGCAGACACATTGGGCTAACAATAGCCAGTACAGATTTACCCTCGAACACAGTTTTTATTACAAAATATCAAAGGTGAGAAAAAATTTTTGCTCATCGCTGTAGAATGTGAAGTGTATGCTTGCTGTTCTTTAAGTGTGGTGTCGGTTTAAAATGACGAGGCTTATAACGTTGGATTCCGTGGACGTTCCTCTTTCATTTGATGTACTGTTAGTATTCATAACACAAATCAACATAACATAACATGAGTGCCGAGAACAGGTTGTTCAGCCTAACTAGGCTCGCCAGTTTCTTTACACTATCGTGAATATATCACTTCAGATACTCAGTGACTCAATGGTATCTAGCTTTAAGTCAAGCCTGCTCTTGAAAATTCCCAAGGTCTCTGCCTCAACAATATATTCAGACAAGCTATTCCACATCGAAATTACTCTTTGGGTGAAAAAATATTTCCTAGTATCAGTGCTAAATTTACCTTTGGTCAACTTCCATTTCTGACCCCGAGTTCTACTAACAAAACTTGGTCGAAGGAATCCTACATAATTCACTTCGTTAATCCCTTTAACATATTTAAAGACCTCAATCAGATCACCCCTGAGTCTCCTTTTCTTAAGACTAAAGAGATTTAGGATCTTCAGCCTGTTCTCATAGCTTTCATCTCTAATACCTGGAATTAGCTTAGTGGCTCTTCTCTGAACTTTTTCTAGAGCCTCTATATCTTTCTTAAAGTATGGTCCCCAGAACTGTACACAAAACTCCAGATGTGATCTGACGAATGTGTTGTACAAGAGAAGTATGACCTCCTTGGAGTACTTTTGGCAATGTATCCCAGCATCCGATTGGCTTTTTTAACTGTACGGCACAATGGCTAGAACCATGGTTTGGTCAACAATCACTCCCAGATATTTTTCATGTGGAGCACATTCCAGTTTTAAACCTCCCATGAAGTAATCCCGTCTAATGTTTTTATTACCTACATGTGCAACTTTACATTTCGCTACATTAAATTTAATTTTCCAGATTCCTGCCCAATTCTGGATTCTATCCAAATCATCCTGAATCACTTTAGTGGACTCTTCACTATTTGCCAAACCTCCCAATTTAGTATCATCTGCAAATTTAACTAATTTGCTCTCAATATTCCTATCAAGGTCATTAATGTAGATGAGGGACAGCAGGGGTCCCAACACTGATCCCTGGGGGACGCCACTCCCCACCATACCTAGCTCAGATGAGATTCCACTGACCACCACTCTTTGTGTTCTGTCCTGTAACCAGTTTCAAATCCACTCCAGAATACCTCCTGTAACTCCAATGGAGCTCATTTTAAAAATTAGTCTCTTATGCAGTATTGTATCAAATGCTTTCTGAAAATCCAAGTATATGATGTCATAAGCCCTACTCTGATCATAAGTCTTGGTGGCCTCTTCTAAGAATTCCAGAAGGTTTGTCAGGCATGACCTTCCCTTGTGGAAACCATGTTGGCTATCCTTCAAGATAGTACTATGTTCAAGAAATAATCCCAGCTCGTCTTTTTTGATAGATTCCAGTATTTTGCATGCAATGCAAGTTAAACTGACTGGCCTGTAATTTCCTGGCTCAGTACGGGCCCCTTCTTATATATTGGTATAATATTGCCCTGCTTCCAATCATTTGGTATTTCTCCAGTTTCTAAAGACCGTCGGAAGATAGCGGAGAGCGGTTTAAAGATGATCTCACTAACTTCCCTGAGCACTCTAGGATATAAGCCATCAGGACCCGCCGCCTTATCTGCCTTTAGTTTATGCAACTTGTCTAATACTTCATTATGCCTAACCTCAACTTCCACTAAATAATCTTGAGCATTGGACATGCCCTCTGGCCAAATGAAAACCCGCTCCGAGGTAAAATTCTCAAAAAAGTAACTGTTTACGGTATCCGCAATATCCTTGTTATCATATAGCAGCGATCCATCTTTATTCTTTATGCACTTAACCTCCTCTTTGACTTTCCTTTTTCTGCTACAGTACTGAAAGAAGCGCTTAGAATTCGTTTTTGCCCCCTCTGCAATTTGCCTCTCATACAGTGTTCAAGCATTGCTCAGCTCTTTTTTTTGACCACAGCTCGCATTTTACAGTATTCAGCCTTAGAATTCTCATTGTTATCCTTTATGTACATCTTATTCCCTCAAACTCCTACGAATAGCTGTGGTCATCCACTGAGGATTCTGCTTTTCAGCTTACTTTTGGACACCTTTGGAATGAATTTGCATTGTGAATCAAGTAAAACCCCCTTAAATCTTTCCCACATCTCATTTACAGACTCACAGTCCAGGAGTGTCTCCCATTTTATTTCGCTTAGATATGAGCGAATCCTCTCAAAGTTTGCTCTCCTAAAATAGAAAATTTTGGTTTTCGAAGACACCTTTTTAATTTCCCGTGAAACATCAAAATTAACAGTAGAGTGATCACTAGTCCCAAGTGGCTCCAGTACCTCAACACTGCAAATTCTATCACGGTCATTACAGAGCACTAAGTCTAAAATTGCCTTCTCTCTTGTAGGTTTATTAACATACTGCACCAAAAAATTGTCATTTATAACATCTAGAAATTCTTCCTCCCATTTACCCTGTCCTTTCACCATTTCCCAATTGATACCAGGATCATTGAAGTCTGCTATAATAGTAGTACCTCCTCCTCTGCAAGCTTGTCTAATCCTCTTAAAGAGCATTTCATTGACAATACTGTCCAAAGCTGGCAGTCGATAGCATACTCCTATGTTTAAACCAGTCTCGTGGTTGCCAATGAGCCTGACCCAGATATCTTCACAGGGCAAGGAATGTTCAATTTCAGGAATATCCTGCACATTTATGTTCTGTTTCACATAGAGTGCTACACCCCCTCCTCGCCCATTACATCGATCCTTCCTAAAGAGCTTATAACCTTCTATATTATATTCATCTCCACCCTCTTCACTAAGCCAGGTCTCTGTAATCCCAACTATGTCATAGCCCTCACTAATCATAACAGCCTCAAGTTCTGGATATTTATTTTTTTGCTTCTTGCATTTAAATAAAAACATTTCAGGTTATTACGAATGCTCTTACCCTTCGATTTCCCATGTGCCCGCTGCTCCAAGCCCCTCACCACGCTTTGTTGCTTTAAAAATATATCATCAATAGTGCATGTAGCGCTGTCAGCATCCATCAGGGCAGTCTGCATTTCCCTATGTATAACACTCTCTAACCTCCCTGCCCCTCAAGTCCCTAGTTTAAATAACCCTGTGCTACCCTCAACATACGCTCAGTAGAAACGCTAGCAATCGAGTACTGAAATTATTTTATCCTATGTTTTGTTATATGCTTAGCATTTACTTGCTTGCTGCTTGAATTGTTTTTAGTTGAGGTAAAAACAATCATCATGTGCTTTTCGCTGAGTTTCTTCCCTTTAAGTGAAAATGCCGCATGATGATGTTGCTATTAGGAAACATGCTGTATTCATGTTTATTGACTGCCCCCGGTACTGGGGGCGTTCAAGTTTGAGGTTAATCCAAAGTATCTTGAATTAAGGTGATTAGACAGGGGCCTCAGCCCCCTGTAGAAAAATGTGGGGGTTACAGGCCTCGCTCTAGAGTAATGTGGGGGTTACAGGCCTCACTCTAGAGTAATGTGGGGGTCACAGGCCTCGCTCTAGTGTAATGTGGGGGTTACAGGCCTCGCTTTAGAGTAACATGGGGGTTATAGGCCTCACTCTACAGTAATGTGGGGGTCCCTGGCCTAGCTTTAAAGTAATGTGTGGGTTACAGGCCTCGCTCTAGAGTAATGTGGAGGTTACAGGCCTCACTCTAGAGTAACGTGGGGGTTACAGGCCTCACTCTAGAGTAACGTGGGGGTTACAGGCCTCGCTCTAGAGTAACGTGGGGGTGACAGGCCTTGCTCAAGGGCTTCTCATTATCACTCAGGTTATTGTAGCTACACTGCTACTACAGCCACCAGCCACACAGGGCCCAGTGAAGGACATCGCTCCATATAGACCATCTTCAAACAAGCATCTTACTTTCATTATCTGACTTAACATCTAATTTTTTCTTCCTGGTATTAGAAAACATTACATAGTTTTACATTTCAGTTTGCTTCACAATTTCAAGTGCACCTATTATGGTTTTTCATTAATGTCGTAGTGTGAATCATATCGTTTTTATGCACATTTAAAAGGTCTGCTTTGGAAAACAACTTGAAGTCACCTCTAGATGAAGTGCTCTCTGCCGCAAAACGCACTGCTCCATAGCTGACTGAAATACCCCAATAGCTTCTGGCCATTTTTTTCATCAATTAGTGATGTCACCATTTGAATTTCCACGCCAAGCAGATTGGCAGGCCCTTGAATCAAGTGGGTTACGCCCACAAGGCTACACCGGTATTTGTTTCTAAAGCTCATTTACACTCTGGAGCGGAAAACCAACTATGGTAAGGGCGTGACATTTCCCGCCACATGCGCAAATGGTGGACCAATCACAAGTGAGTGATCAAGTTGACCAATCACAGCACACTGGGGTTTTCAGGAGGGCGGGGCCACTACCTCAACAGAGCATTTCAAAGACAAGTACTGCAGAACTGGCCAGCATGAGAAACTCAAGTGTTTTTTTAACTATGACGCATTTAAACCTTTTTTAGTAGACTTCAAGAATGCAAGAATGACCAATGAAAAGTCACATAATAGGTTCCCTTTAAATTCTCCTTCCCAGTTGGCAGACCTTGAAATGAGCCAAATCATCTCAACAAATCAACAGATTTCTTGCCAATTGACAAAAAAGTGTGTATGTCATGTATAAATGTCATGTACAAATCTAAGAATAAAATACCTGATTTTTCTGTTTATTTCGTTGATTGTAGATTATGCTTTTAATATCACATGACTGATGAAGTTTGTAAATCATATCTTTATGATGAGAAATGGAGAGGACCAAAAAGCGCAATCCATTTAATTCTGCTCGTTAGCTTCTGGCCCTCCATGTGTGATGTCACATGCATGCTAATGAAGAAAAGACATTTGAAATCCATTTTCAACAGTCAGAATAAGAATAATTCCATAAAATGCACACACTTGCGATTTACATCTTATTTGGATGTATTTTTTTTAGCTTTTTTATTTCAGATTCCAATGGCAATTCTAATTCCAGTCTAAACATTGCCTTGTAATTTTGATCCAAATAAAATTATGATTAAAAAATGCTATGACAAAAATTAAAGATTCCCATGACCTGTCATTTCTTTGCGAGCTCTACCCTGCCCATTCTGTTTTCAAAACCAGTGATGTACATCTTGAAGTGTAGGCACAATGTCTTCTGCTGACAGAGGTCAGTAACAGATGGGGTATGGCACTGTGAGGTAGGGAGTAGGGAGCCAGGTTCTGAGGAGTAGGGAGTGGTGAGTAAGGAATAGAGCCTAGGACACTGAGGACTAGGGAGTAAGGAATAGGGCCTAGGGCACTGAGGGGTAGGGAGCAAGGAATAGGGCCTAGGGCACTGAGGGGTAGGGAGCAAGGAATAGGGTCTAGGGCACTGAGGACTAGGGAGTAAGGAATAGGGCCTAGGGTACTGAGGGGTAGGGAGTAAGGAATAGGGCCTAGGGCACTGAGGGGTAGGGAGTAAGGAATAGGGCCTATGGCACTGAGGGGTAGGGAGAAAGGAATAGGGTCTAGGGCACTGAGGACTAGGGAGTCAGGAATACGGCCTAGGGCACTGAGGGGTACTGAGTAGGGAGTAATGAATAGGGCCCAAGGCATAGTGGGATAGGGAGTGAGGAATAGGGCCTAGCGCACTGAGGGGTAGGGATTAGGGAGTGAAGAATAGGGCTTAGGGGAATGAGGGGTAGGGAGTAGGGGGTGAGGAATAGGGCTTAGGGCACTGAGGGGTAGGGAGTAGGGAGTGAGGAATAGGGCTTAGGGCACTGAGGGGTAGGGAGTAGGACGTAGGGCACTGAGGACAGTGAGCAGAGTATAGGGCCTAAGGCACTGTGGAGTGGGGGGCAGAAAGCAGGGGGTAGGGGACGACAGAGGACCCCAGGAGAGAGGAATGAGGGCGCACTGCTGGCGAGAGGCTTTTAGGAACAGGGGAACAGGAGAGAGACTCTTACCACACTCCCCAGCCGGGGATACCGATGGACTGAATCACACTGATGGCCACCTGGGCCATGAAGACGAAGAAGAAGGCCATGAAATTGAAAGAGCTGTCTGTCCTGTGAGGAGAGAGAGCGAGAGGGTGGACAGAGCTCATGAAACTGAAAGAACTGTCCGTCCTGTCAGGAGAGAGAGCGAGAGGGTGGACAGAGCTCAGGAAACTGAAAGAGCTATACGTCCTGTGAGGAGAGAGAGCAGGGGGTGGACAGAGCTTAGGAAACTGAAAGAGCTATCCGTCCTGTGAGGAGAGAGAGCGAGGGGGTGGACAGAGCTTAGGAAACTGAAAGAGCTGTCTGTCCTGTGAGGAGAGAGAGCGAGAGGGTGGACAGAGCTTGTGAAACTGAAAGAGCTGTCTGTCCTGTGAGGAGAGAGCTCGAGAGGGTGGACAGAGCTCGTAAAACTGAAATAGCTGTCCGTCCTGTGAGGAGAGAGAGACAGGAGAGAGGGTGGACAGAGCTCATGAAACTGAAAAAGAGCTGTCCGTCCTGTCAGGAGAGAGAGCGAGAGGGTGGACAGAGCTCAGGAAACTGAAAGAGCTGTCCGTCCTGTGAGGAGAGAGAGTGAGAGGGTGGACAGAGCTCATGAAACTGAAAGAGCTGTCCGTCCTGTGAGGAGAGAGAGCGAGAGGGTGGACAGAGCTCATGAAACTGAAAGAGCTGTCCGTCCTGTGAGGAGAGAGAGCGAGAGGGTGGACAGAGCTCATGAAACTGAAAGAGCTGTCCATCTAGTGAGGAGAGAGAGCGAGAGATGGGACAGAGCTCAGGAAACTGAAAGAGCTGTCCGTCCTGTGAGGAGAGAGAGCGAGAGGGTGGACAGAGCTCATGAAACTGAAAGAGCTGTCCGTCCTGTGAGGAGAGAGAGAAGAGGGAGGGACAGAGCTCAGGAAACTGAAAGAGCTGTCCGTCCTGTGAGGAGAGAGAGAGCAAGAGGGTGGACAGAGCTCAGGAAACTGAAAAGAGCTGTCCGTCCCAGTGAGGAGAGAGAGCGAGAGGGTGGACAGAGCTCAGGAAACTGAAAGAGCTGTCCGTCCTGTGAGGAGAGAGAGAGCAAGAGGGTGGACAGAGCTCAGGAAACTGAAAGAGCTGTCCGCCCTGTGAGGAGAGAGAGCAAGAGGGTGGACAGAGCTCAGGAAACTGAAAGAGCTGTCTGTCCTGTGAGGAGAGAGAGCGAGAGGGTGGACAGAGCTCAGGAAACTGAAAGAGCTGTCCGTCCTGTGAGGAGAGAGAGCGAGAGGGTGGACAGAGCTCAGGAAACTGAAAGAGCTATCCGTCCTGTGAGGAGAGAGAGCGAGAGGGTGGACAGAGCTCAGGAAACTGAAAGAGCTATCGTCCTGTGAGGAGAGAGAGCGAGAGGGTGGTCAGAGTTGATGAAACTGAAAGAGCTGTCCGTCCTGTGAGGAGAGAGAGCGAGAGGGTGGACAGAGCTCATGAAACTGAAAAGAGCTGTCCGTCCTGTGAGGAGAGAGAGAGAGTGAGAGGGTGGACAGAGCTCAGGAAACTGAAAGAGCTGTCCGTCCTGTGAGGAGAGAGAGGAGAGGGTGGACAGAGCTCAGGAAACTGAAAGAGCTGTCCATCCTGTGAGGAGAGAGAGCGAGAGGGTGGACAGAGCTCATGAAACTGAAAAGAGCTGTCCATCCTGTGAGGAGAGAGAGAGCGAGAGGGGTGGACAGAGCTCAGGAAACTGAAAGAGCTGTCCGTCCTGTCAGGAGAGAGAGCGAGAGGGTGGACAGAGCTCATGAAACTGAAAGAGCTGTCCGTCCTGTGAGGAGAGAGAGAGCGAGAGGGTGGACAGAGCTCATGAAACTGAAAGAGCTGTCCGTCCTGTGAGGAGAGAGAGCAAGAGGGTGGACAGAGCTCAGGAAACTGAAAAGAGCTGTCCGTCCTGTGAGGAGAGAGAGGCAAGAGGGTGGACAGAGCTCAGAAAACTGAAAAGAGCTGTCCGTCCTGTGAGGAGAGAGAGGGCGAGAGGGTGGACAGAGCTCAGGAAACTGAAAGAGCTGTCTGTCCTGTGAGGAGAGAGAGCGAGGGGGTGGACAGAGCTCAGGAAACTGAAAGAGCTGTCCGTCCTGTGAGGAGAGAGACAGAGAGGGGTGGACAGAGCTCATGAAACTGAAAGAGCTGGACAGAGCTCCGTCCCTGTGAGGAGAGAGAGAACGAGAGGGTGGACAGAGCTCAGGAAACTGAAAGAGCTGTCCGTCCTGTGAGGAGAGAGAGAAGCGAGAGAGGGTGGACAGAGCTCATGAAACTGAAAAGAGCTGTCCGTCCTGTCAGGAGAGAGAGAGAAGCGAGAGGGTGGACAGAGCTCAGAAACTGAAAGAGCTGTCCGTCCTGTGAGGAGAAAGAGCGAGAGGGTGGACAGAGCTCAGGAAACTGAAAGAGCTGTCCGTCCTGTCCAGAGCTCAGTTGAGGAGAGAGAGCGAGAGGGTGGACAGAGCTCATGAAACTGAAAGAGCTGTCCGTCCTGTCAGGAGAGAGAGCGAGAGGGTGGACAGAGCTCAGGAAACTGAAAGAGCTGTCCGTCCTGTCAGGAGAGAGAGCGAGAGGGTGGACAGAGCTCATGAAACTGAAAGAGCTGTCCGTCCTGTGAGGAGAGAGAGCGAGAGGGTGGACAGAGCTCAGGAAACTGAAAGAGCTGTCCGTCCTGTGAGGAGAGAGAGCGAGAGGGTGGACAGAGCTCAGGAAACTGAAAGAGCTGTCCGTCCTGTGAGGAGAGAGGGCGAGAGGGGTGGACAGAGCTCATGAAACTGAAAGAGCTGTCCGTCCTGTGAGGAGAGAGAGCGGGGGTGGACAGAGCTCAGGAAACTGAAAGAGCTGTCCGTCCTGTGAGGAGAGAGAGAGCGAGAGGGTGGGACAGAGCTCAGGAAACTGAAAGAGCTGTCCGTCCTGTGAGGAGAGAGAGCGAGAGGGTGGACAGAGCTCATGAAACTGAAAGAGCTGTCCGTCCTGTGAGGAGAGAGAGCGAGAGGGTGGACAGAGCTCAGGAAACTGAAAGAGCTGTCCGTCCTGTGAGGAGAGAGAGCGAGAGGGTGGACAGAGCTCAGGAAACTGAAAGAGCTGTCCGTCCTGTGAGGAGAGAGGGCGAGAGGGTGGACAGAGCTCATGAAACTGAAAGAGCTGTCCGTCCTGTGAGGAGAGAGAGCGAGAGGGTGGACAGAGCTCAGGAAACTGAAAGAGCTGTCCGTCCTGTGAGGAGAGAGAGCGAGGGGGTGGACAGAGCTCATGAAACTGAAAGAGCTGTCCGTCCTGTCAGGAGGAGAGAAGCGAGAGGGTGGACAGAGCTCAGGAAACTGAAAGAGCTGTCCGTCCTGTGAGGAGAGAGAGCGAGAGGGTGGACAGAGCTCATGAAACTGAAAGAGCTGTCCGTCCTGTCAGGAGAGAGAGCGAGAGGGTGGACAGAGCTCAGGAAACTGAGAGGGTGGACAGAGCTCATGAAACTGAAAGAGCTGTCCGTCCTGTGAGGAGAGAGAGCGAGAGGGTGGACAGAGCTCAGGAAACTGAAAGAGCTGTCCGTCCTGTGAGGAGAGAGAGCGAGAGGGTGGACAGAGCTCAGGAAACTGAAAGAGCTGTCCGTCCTGTGAGGAGAGAGAGAGGCAAGAGGGTGGACAGAGCTCAGGAAACTGAAAGAGCTGTCCGTCCGTCCAGTGGACAGAGCTCAGGAAACTGAAAGAGCTGTCCGTCCAGTGAGGAGAGAGAGAGCAAGAGGGTGGACAGAGCTCAGGAAACTGAAAGAGCTGTCCGTCCTGTGAGGAGAAACTGAGAGCTGTCCGTCCAGTGAGGAGAGAGAGAGGGCGAGAGGGTGGACAGAGCTCAGGAAACTGAAAGAGCTGTCCGTCCAGTGAGGAGAGAGAGCGAGAGGGTGGACAGAGTTCATGAAACTGAAAGAGCTGTCCGTCCTGTCAGGAGAGAGAGCGAGAGGGTGGACAGAGCTCAGGAAACTGAAAGAGCTGTCCGTCCTGTGAGGAGAAAGAGCGAGAGGGTGGACAGAGCTCAGGAAACTGAAAGAGCTATCCGTCCTGTGAGGAGAGAGAGCGAGAGGGTGGACAGAGCTTAGGAAACTGAAAGAGCTGTCCGTCCAGTGAGGAGAGAGAGCGAGAGGGTGGACAGAGCTCAGGAAACTGAAAGAGCTGTCCGTCCTGTCAGGAGAGAGAGCGAGAGGGTGGACAGAGCTCAGGAAACTGAAAGAGCTGTCCGTCCAGTGAGGAGAGAGAGCGAGAGGGTGGACAGAGCTCATGAAACTGAAAGAGCTGTCCGTCCTGTGAGGAGAGAGGGCGAGAGGGTGGACAGAGCTCAGGAAACTGAAAGAGCTGTCCGTCCAGTGAGGAGAGACAGAGCTCAGGAAACTGAAAGAGGGTGGACAGAGCTCATGAAACTGAAAGAGCTGTCCGTCCTGTCAGGAGAGAGAGCGAGAGGGTGGACAGAGCTCAGGAAACTGAAAGAGCTGTCCGTCCTGTGAGGAGAGAGAGCGAGAGGGTGGACAGAGCTCAGGAAAACAAGGAAGATTAAAATGGTGGAAATCTGGGTTTCCATAAACAGCGACTGTCAAGCATTCAAAAATACTTCTTTGCTCTATTGATCTTCCTGGTACATCTGAACCAGCGAGGAGGAGCAGACAGGTGAGGTTTACACGTTTGGCATTAATTTATTTATTCAAATTTGCCAGAAAAGTACTGAATTAAAATGACAAATACTTTGTGGACCCATGAAAGTCGGAAATTGAAAGAAGCAATAGAGGAGAACAGATAAAATGAAAGCACTCAGTTAAGCAGGGGAAGAGAGACTTTGCAAACAATGCATTCTGCCATCAAAGTGCTCTTTAGAGTGTCACAGTGCACACAAAAATACCATTTATAGTGAATAATAGGTTTGTATGCTACTGCCAGCCTGTGATTTATTGTTTAATAAAGCCATGACAAATTACAATCATATGAAATAATAATAGTAACTGTATATTAAGTGTGTAGGCTAGCCTGTAGCATCATGGATAACACACTGTACATAGGCTGAGGCCTCAGTCCAGCCACAGCCAGATGTGTTGGGGCCCCTGAGCCAGGCCCTTAACCCCACATTACAGCAACTGAGATTAACCCCTCCTTAGCCTTATCAACTGTATGTTACGATGAATAAAGTATCAGCGAAATAACCATAATGTACAATGGAAAAGTAGTCGTTTTCACCAGGGCAGCATCTGTAGCAGTAAAGTCACTGAATTACAGGCTGTTCCCCAGTGTTTGACTTCACTCAGGCCCTTATGCTGCATGACCCGTATAAAGAGAGGGCGGGATACTCAGATACAGTGTGATGTCATGCGTAACAGTCATGATCGCTATATGTGTGTAAATCTCCAGCCCCTCTGAAGAGGTCAATCGTACAGGGCTCTCCTGCCCACTGAGTGATGTTAGCGTGCTACAGCATTTTCCACTGAGAGCACGGGCAGGATGTGGTGTCGCTAGGTTACACGTTAAAGAATTTAATCATTTATCCCTTTGAGCCCTATAGGCCAGTTTAGCGGCTGCATGAAGAACGTGCAATAACCCAAAATGCCAAAAAACTGGCCTCAAAATATGCGACTTTGATCACATGATTTTGGGCTGTAATGTGACTTTATTGATGATCAGGTGGTTTCCCCATCACATTAAGCTGTGTTTCGTTATAGGTGGGGTCATGACCTCTATATAATACAGGGTTCAAATGGTTAAACCCTCTACAGTCTCCTTCAAACTTGGCTTTGAAAACTGATGCGCAGATTAAAATGAGAAAGTGTCTTTCAGGGCTCGATTATAGCGTTCTTTATGAGTCCGTCACTGAATCGTTTTTGTGAGCTCGGTGAAAATGCGGGCGACTCTGGGCCCTTTCTCCGAAAGCTTGACGAAGGAATGAGGAACACCAGCATTCATGAATCTCTTCACCTGAGGGATGATGATTGATCACATAAAGTGCTTGTGCCCGATGCTTCGGGTCAGCGGAAGCCTGTGTGGAGCGGATAGGCGGCCATCTTACTTGAAGGCCTTGTAGATGGGTCGAAACCAGCACACGTAGGAGCACGGCGTGAAGAGGATCAGCCACAGAATCGCCATCCCAAAGTTGGTGACTCCGCCTCCACCTAGCATCCAGGCCAGACAGCCAATCAGATTGACTGCCAGCGTGGCACTGTTAACTGTAAAACACAGACACGGCATCACCAGACAGAACAGGGAGAAAAATTTTGAAGATTTCAGCAGTTAGTCCGTCGGGTAACAGCTCCGGAGGAATCTAGACAGCTTGCAGAAGTGCGGTGGGTGTACAGCATCTAAAGCCTTGCGCATGATTTCACAAACTCAATAATGCCATTCAGTAATTAAATAACTCCACACGGGCCACCTCTAATTACTCAGTTAGAGGCGCCACAAAATCTACTCTGATCAATATTTCATATTGTTTGAAATTTCCAAAGTTGGCATCCATTAAACATTCAACAGAAGCAAAGCAATGAAGCGACAGAATGTTTTTAACTCGCTCAGTGGGTGTGAATTCCCAGCAACCTTCTGGGTTTTACATTTTATCAGTTATGCATACATATTTTTGAATATTTACTGAATGAAGTTACATATTTACAGGAGAAAGTTTTCTTCTGTTGTTCTTAGCCAATGTCAGTGTGCTTGAGCTGAGTTCAGTTATCAGCAGTGATTGTTTCATCAGCATTAAATGTTCAGCTAAGAACATTCTTATCGCACACGTTTGATCCGCATGTGGAGGAGCCAAAACAATCCAAAGAGCCATCAGACTGATTACAGACCTCAGTGATCAGGGCCTCAGCGCCACAGCATCTCCAATAAGCCCTGCGGTTGAGTATCCTCCATGCAGGAGCCGTTCTGCAGTTACAGAAGCACCAATTTCAGCTACTTAACAAATCAAATAGTGTCGCGAGTTCATGCTCTTTATCCACCTGCTCTCAGCCACTTAGCGAAGCACGTTAATCGCAGCAAATCGCAAATTAAAAGGCAGGAAAAACACCACCCTGGCAGCTGGCATTTTTCCCAGCATACAATAGACGGGAAAAATAGAGGGAAAGAGGAAGTGCGGGCTCATTCAAGTCGCTTATTTATCACTTCCTTCTGTCCATCCTTGTGCCTGACCCAGATATCAATCACAGTCTGTCATCATTACAGAAATACTAATCTTTTAAATGAGTTAGCGAAAAGGAGTAAGGATAAATTGAGGCAGGAACGTCAAGACAATCTTTTGTTAGTATCCTTTAGAAGTATTTTTGTTCCGGTAATGCATGGTATGCAAATGATTGATCAGTGAATCTTCATATCTAATTCTGTCGCACGCGTGCCCTCACCGGTAACTGTCTGTACCTGACGTCACTTTGAATTGACATTTTAAGAAGCTGTTTCATTCGCCTAATTCAATTGTTTACCAAACTTCCATTTTTACAGTTTTTTTGTTTTTCTTGTCTCCCAGGTGGGCAAAGCTAAGAATCAGGAAACGAGGGAATTATGGGTCAGACGGCCATGGAAAATAAACAAATGGAATGAGCCCCTTGAAACGAAGACCAGATGTTATTTTAAAATGAGTATTAGAATTAGAGGTCAGGTGTAAAACTGAGTTGCCTCAAGAAGATACATGCACATGCAGAAATAAAGTACCTTTTCAAATGTCTGTTTTTATGGAGTTGGGAGAGGAATTCTGAATAAAAATGAACAGAAGTTTAGCATTGAATTCAGCGGAACAGATAAAGACAGGTTCACTGGTTATAATTGGCCTCAGGACCCATCTGCATTAAACATTCATTCAGTCTCACTTGTCAAATCCTTGAACTTGTCTTGGGAAATAAGTCACAGAGCCATCCCTTGGCTTTTGTGGACCCTAACAGCAAGAATAACTTGAGTCCTTCTCCAAAATGATCGACATTGAGATTTTCTATTTCATCCCTTTGTGCAGAATCCACATCTGGCTATTTATATGTTACCTTATTTAAAGGAATAGACAACGGAATTTAAGTTTATGCATAGGTTGATAGCTTATAATATTGAGAGCCCAAGAGAAAAATTTCAGGCATACTTGACCATTTATGAAAATGTTGTGAGCGTTTTTGTGTGGCAGTCCAAAGGCCACTACTGAGCTGCCATTTTGCCTCCCGGAAGGGCGATACGTGACGTCACATGGGCGCAGGGGAGAATCTCCACTCTTCATTACTCTTCTGTTGGTGCATTTGGTCTTTTACCGTGAACTTGCATAAATTCAATATTTGGTTGCTGTTTTCTGTACGCAAGACCATTAGAAGAGCACTTACCTAAAGCCTAACCATCAATGACGTTTGTTTTGAATGATTAAGAATGAATTAGATACATTTAATTGTTGCTATACAGAGCTGTGGTGACGTTACATCATATCTTCATGATAGAGAATAGCTCCAGTTTGGTGTGCGGCACCAGAAACAGAATGCCAGCAGGTAAGTTACTTTGCATTACACAGTATGAATAAATACAGGAAATTATTTTTAATTCAAAGTCGATGCAAAGACGCAATACACGCGTTTAAGTATTCGCTCTTTGCATTGACTTTGAATGTAATCTGTCGCGGCGTAAAAATTTGTTTCAAGGTCCGATGTGAAAGCAGCTTAACTCAGACACAATCAACCAAAGAAAGGGTTTTACAGGCGGAATGTGTGTTCGATCATAAAGAAGTGGTTGTTGATCATAAAGAAGTGGTCTGCTCGCCTGCAGCATCTAAGGAATATTTACTCTAACGCTTGTGGATTATCGTGGAAATAATTCCAGATGAGGTGGCTGGTATGGATTTTATCGGTTTACAAGGAAGGTAGGATGTGCATTTAATTGTTTATGGGCCTGATGACAGGCAGGCTAGCTGACAGGGCGGTGTGTGAGTGAGACGTAGGCGAGCCTGCACCGACTATCACTGACCGTAACTTCAGGGCTGTAAAGTAACAAAGCTTTGATGCGCAGCTAAACAAAGCCAGAGTACCTTAACTTAACGCCAGCGTCCCGAAACAAAGGCTAAGCACAGTAACTGCAGTTACGGTGTTCTGTCATGGTTTCTGGTGGGCTTTTCGGAGTTACTGTTGACGCAGACCTTGATTTTTTCATAAAAACAATCAAATTGACTCAAAATATTCATCCACATGATAAAGGAGGTCTTCAATACCCCCAAAATGACAATAACTCATTTTCGACCAAATGTGATGTTACGGTGTTTTGCCTTTGCACGGCAGCATAGAACATGCGGTCATGCTGCTGACCTGAACCAGTCCTGCAGGTACACCCAACCGCTGCACATGCAGGCATATTGTTCTCTCTCTCTCGGCCTTCAAACAGCCTTTTCGAATATTTTCACGAATATTAGGGTCTGTTTGTGACTAAAAATGTCCTTTGGGACAGAAAAATGGTGACAACAGTGAGTAATTTAACAACTATCCCAACGCTTGTGCAGTCTCACTCGCCATGTATAGCTTCAACGTGCTGCGCCCATGTGACGTCAGAGCATCTCCGCGAGGATTCTTCTGATTGGTTGAAATATTTTCAATGGCGACATCTATGAAATCGTCAATTCTGCTACAGAACTGACTTTCGGAGATGGATAGCTTAGTTGTATGAGCTCTATATGTTCAAACATTCGCATGAATCATTAGTTTATGACATGATCTATCTTCCAAACTGTATTTTGAAATTCCGTTGTCTATTCCTTTAAGGCTTTATAATTCAAGATTGGAGCAGCACAGAGTGGGGGGAAATGGATCAACTGAGACAAGACACTCATAGCATTTAGAATTCCATTGTATTTCAGTTTATATTCATTATTTTGGTTCAGAAAAAGGGCCGCAAACATAAAAAAATGTGCTTTGCGGGGGCGAAGGCAATACCCCTCAGCCCCAACGCACTGAATCAAAGGTGAAGGTGTTTGAGCCAGAGCCAAAGGTCATTGTGGTACAAAACCTGAACGATGCACGCCTACCCACCAAGGCAAGTCCACATATGCAAAATCAATTAGTCGGGGCAGAGGGGTAAAACTGTTCATGAAAATTCAGCATTGAAATTGAAAAAAAAAATGATATTGAGAATTGAAAAATGGCTGGGGGTCAAAACAATATATTTCTGGGATCATAAACTCCCTGACCATAAGTATACTTCATCTGCGCGTGAAATTCTAAATTATCTACTCTTTAAGACCCAAATAACACAGCTCTCCAGGTGGCTCCCCGAACTCTCAGATCCCTCAAAATGGCGCACTATCAAATCATAAAATAATCATATTTTTAACACAAGTCAACTTTTGACGCATGAAATTAAATACGGATTAATGATTTTCTGGTTGAACCTAGCATGAGTGTATCGATATAGATGCAGTTGGACATCAGTGGTCACCAGTAACCTCTCCAAACACAAAACATACCTTTTCTCCATGATAAAGTTTAGAATTTTGTCCATTTTTCATCAGAGTCCCACAAGCCAGCACATCAAAATACCTAGGTGTTATTTTAGATACTAACTTGAGTTTTAAAAAACATATTTAAAAAATGTCCGGTGTACTGAAGTTCAACTTATTTAACTTTCATCATATCAGGATTTTGTTAACAACGGAGGCTGCTAAAATGTATTTGAATGCCATGATTCTTTCCTATATGAGATACTGTATGCCATGTTGGACTCAGACAAGTCAAACCACTCTAAATCCAATCGGATCACTGTATGGACAAGCCTTGAAAATCCTGGACAGGAAACCAAGACAGTACCAGCATTGTAATATCCTTTCAAAATACAATCTACGAAGTTTTGATAATTTAATTACATTTTCATACATTAGTCTTGTTCACAAAATAATTCACAATGCTGCTCCCCCCTCATTGAAAAATTATGTACAACCTTGCTCTGAGGTGAGAACGAGGGCTTTAAGATCTGCGTCGAGAGGAGACTGCAAAATCCCATTACGAAGTTCTGCCTTTGCTCAATCAGCCTTTTCCTATAAGGCCATCAAAGAATGGAACAGGCTCCCTGGCATCATAAAAAATAACTCCAACTATAATAATTTCCATTTTGCAACGGCAAGATGGCTTCTAAGTAATCAGTGCTGCCAGCACTGAGGTGCTATTAAGAGGCGCTGTTTGGGATTTCTGTCCTGGGTATATATGGGACGGCGTAAATAAACTCCTGTTGTTATTCTGAGTATTTTACACGCATTTAGTTTATATTTTAAGGTTGTTCCAGCCTGAACATGCACTGCCATTTTATATTCCTGTAACCTTGAATTACCATTGCAGAACTCTGTATTACCATTGCTGGTATATATTCCTGTAACCTTGAATTACTGTTACTGGTATTTATTCCTGTAACTTTGCTGGTATTTATTCCTGTAACTTTGCTGGTATTTATTCCTGTAACTTTGCTGGTATTTAATAGTGTCATTATTGCTCCTTTTATGTGGCTCAATTGCACTTCTATAAGCACTTTAGTAGTTTATAATTGCATTCTCTGTATTGTTACATTTCATTAACTATATTTATATCCTCTATTTCTTACATTTTTAATTATTGTATATCAGAAAGGAGACCTCAGATACAGCGCCCTCCATAATTATTGGCACCCCTGGTTAAGATGTGTTCTTTAACTTCTAATAAATTCAGTTTTTTTCTAAATAATATAGGACCACAATGAAAAAAGAGGAAAATCCAACCTTTAATTCAAGTGCATTTATTCAGTGGGGAAAAAATCCCACATTAAGAAATAATTCTTTTACATCAAATCATGTGTGCCACAATTATTAGCACCCCTGATGTTAATACTTTGTACAACCCCCTTTTGCCAACAAAACCGCACCTAATCTTCTCCTATAATGTTTCACAAGATGGGAGAATACAGAAAGAGGGATCTTCACCATTCCTCTTTGCACAATCTCTCTAAATCATCCAGTGACCTGGGTCCTCTTCTCTGCACTCTCCTCTTCAGCTCACTCCACAGGTTTTCAATGGGGTTGAGGTCTGGGAACTGAGATGGCCATGGGAGGAGCTTGATTCTCTGTCTGGTGAACCATTTCTATGTAGATTTGGCCACATGTTTAGGGTCATTATCTTGCTGAAAGACCCAGTGACGACCCATCTTCAGCTTTTGGGCAGAGGCCACCAGATTTTGATTTAAAATGACCTGGTATTTCAAAGCGTTCATGATGCCATGCACCCTAGCAAGGTTCTCAGGGACTCTGGAAGAGAAACAGGCCCACAGCATCACCGATCCTCCCCCATACTTCACAGTGGGCATGAGGTGCTTTTCTGCATACTCATCTTTTGTGTTCCACCAGACCCACTTAGAGTGTTTGTTGCCAAAAAGCTCTATCTTGGTCTCATCTGACCAAAGCACACGGTCCCAGTTGAAGTCCCAGTACCGCTTAGCGAACTCCAGACGTTTGCGTTTATGATGGTGAGTGAGAAAAGGTTTTTTCCGTGCATGCCTCCCAAACAGCTTGTTGGCATGTAGATAGCGCCTGACGGTTGTTTTGGAGACTTTGTGACCCCAAGATGCTACCATTTGTTGCAATTCTTTTAACAGTGAGCTTTGGAGAACTTTTTTTATTTCTCTTACCATCCTCCTCACTGTGCGTGGTGGCAAAATAACCTTGCGCCTCGTCCAGGCTTGTTTACCACTGTTCCAGTTGTTTTAAAACTTCTTAATGATTCCTCTGACAGTAGATATGGGCAGGTGCAGGCGAGTGGCTATTTTCTTGTAGCCATTGCCTGACTTGTGAAGTTCGACACACATCTGCCTTACTTGAATGGTGTGTTCCTTTGTCTTTCCCATGTTGAAGAGTGGATAAGAGAAATAGCCTCTGTGTCACGCCATATTTATACCCCAGGAAACAGGAAGTGATGAATTACTAATTAAATGTTCCTAGATACTCTGATCAACTTTGTAAACTACTGTAGAAATGACAGAAATACTTCAATTACATTTATTTCCTAGGAATTGTTAGGGGTGCCAATAATTGTAGAACAGGTAATTTGATGAAAAATAATTATTTCTTAGTCAGGGATTTTTTTCCCCCTTAAAATTCACTTGAGTTGAAGGTTACATTTTTCTACAATTTTCAGTGTGAGAGTATGCTTCTGCAATAAAAATTGAATTTATTTTAAGGCTGTTAACACATCTTAACAAGGGGTGCCAATAATTATTGAGGGCGCTGTATACTATCTATATGATCCACACAACATCAGGAGCAGCTCGTTAGGCCACTGCAGGGAATGTGGTGTCATGCTGGATGTTTTGTGTGATTTATTGTACAGTGTGTTTTTAAGTTTTATGTTGGACTACAGATGGAAATTAGCTTTCTGCTAAATCTGGTGTGCCCATCTTTTCGTTTCTTGTAATGATTAATGTAAGCACACGCTGTCCTTAAATAAATAAAATAAATAAAATACATATACTCATTAAAGGAACTGCTTATTTAACAGTCAGAACATTCACCCTGCAATGAAAAGCTAGCAGTTCCCACATCTGAGCTTGCAACCTTATATAAACACTTTCCACACCTTATAAGGAACAAGTATAACTCACTAAAACAGTAATATCTGAAACTTACCTTATTTAAAAGAACAAACATTCCACTATCAGGGCGAAGTAGGCAATATGCTACCCATGATTGAACAGAATGGTGCAACGAACGTTGCAGGGGGTCTACCGAAGTGTTTGAGCTGTTCGCATTTTAATTGAGCCAAAACCTCGGCATTTGATTTGTAGAATACGGTATAAATTCTAAAACAAAGAGCCACATTGACCAAAATGCCACCACATGCAGTAGTATTAGCAAAGAACAACAGTTCTTCTTACTAACCAAAGTGGCAAACATGCTCCGTGATCATCATAGCCATGGTAAACCCAGAATAAAAAACAGCTGGCCAGCTAGCCACAAGTAAAAAAAAAATGCCATTGCACTTACTCATAAAATGAAGAAAAACCTTTCTTTATTGAATCCGTCCTCCAGGGACATAGATCTATCCGGTAGAAGGAACCCACCGGTCCTGTTTTATTCAGAATAATTACCATTGACCCAGTTCGTGGCTCATTGAAATCCTGTAAATGTAAGTAAGCACCTCTAAGGCTGGTTTTGAGAGGGTGAGGCTTGCGACTCTGGGCCCAATATACCTTCGGGTGCATAAACTCCGACCCCGGGTAAGTCCATTTGCAGGATGTTGTTTTGATAGCAAGTTCATGCCAGTACCTGAGCACAGCAAAGTCTTTTAGATCCAGACACAGGCTGCAGAGGCAGCTGCTCCATATAAAATTGTCAGATCAAGACATGCTGGAGCTGGTGACGTAGCAAGAACTGAAAATTAGGTGGGCACAGAACGCTCCTGGGTGGGCACAGAACGCTCCGGTGCAATTATTAGTCCTGACTTATTCTCAATGATTTTCCTTTTTCACACTTTCCAATTATAAGAATGATCTATTGGTAATTACAGACAGAGCATCCTTCTTTATGTGATCACAGGGTGACAAAATAAAAGGTTAAATTCAGTTCAGAAAAAAATAATGTAATCATAACTAGGCCTATGATTTAATAAAAGTAAACTGCTAACTGCTCTGGAAATTCCGCACTACCTTTTTGGCACATCGCACATTCTAACCTGCGCTTCATAATTGTTTAAATCAGGGGTCCCCAATCTTTCCCATAAAGGGCCGGTGTCGGTGCAGGCTTTCATTGCAAACAGGCAGCTACTCACCTGATACTACTAATCAACCCCTGCACTCTCTGCTAATAAGCTTGATTAGTAGCATCAGGTGTGTAGCTGCTTGGTTGCAATGAAAGCCTGCACCCACACCGGCCCTTTCTGGGAAAGACTGGGGACCCCTGGTTTAAATTGTTTAAATCAAAGGCAAAGTTTGGAACCACCTTTACAGAATTTTAAATAAGATTGATTGAAATGCGCCAAATTGTGCACCCAAATGAAAGGTTGTTGTCATACCTTAACAAGGAGAACAAGCAACATCTGATTGTGCGGAGTGTTTTCAGAGTGAAGGTATTGTGAATTAGGAAAAATGATCAAGAACAAGTCAGGACTAATCATAGTTTAAAAGGGATGTTCTGTGCCGGCCCAATTTTCAAATCTGGCTCTGCCACTGGACTGAGCTAATTAGCTAAATAATCAAGCACAGAAGTTGTAGCAAAAACCTGAACTAGACTGGAAGTTACCATACACCTGTAATTCAGCAGGAAGGACAGCTCTGAGAGGGTTTATCCACCCAATGCTAACACCTGAGGTCCGCTGTGAACTGTTAAGCAAGCAAGGGCGGACTGGCATGAGATGAAAATGAGTGTGCACTTATTTCAGATGTGACATTACTCACAGATCCACAGGTAGTACAGCCTCTTGCACATGGTGCGGTGATGGTCTGGGATCTCCTCGAAGTCCTGGTAGAAGCAAGGCTTCAGCGGTATGAACGCCGGCAGAGGAGGGAAATTGTTTTCTGCAGAGCAGAACTATGTCAACGTTACTCAGCAAAACCATGTCGACGTTACTCAGCAGAACCATGTCAACGTTATTTAACAGCAGCCAAAATACATCAAATGCACAGCACTGATCAAAACCTTCATTTCTATGGTGAGTTCTGACTGGCACAGAAATAAGGTCTACTTTGATTATGAGCGAGCCCAGTGAAGGCCAGACACCAGGAAAAGGATTTTACCCCTAATTAAGGAAAGGCAGTGTGCTGAGATTATGTAAGTGAATAAATGTAGAACGACTGACAAAACTGAAGGCCGGTAAATGAAAGCCTTCTATAGAATAGCAGCCACAGAAAACCCAGCTTTCTGGAAACTGAGGAGACAAAATCAGTGCTTCTCTGAATTGCAGTAACAGGGTGCATCAAATAGGGAACCATTTTCAGTATTTTGTTTAAATGCATAACAAGCCAATGCAATATATAAACAGCACAAGAGTCTTTGTGTGTGTGTGTGTGTGTGTGTGTGCTTCTGTGCGTTACAGATACGACACCACATACCAGCTCTGGCTAAAGGATGTCTCTTTAGGTGCAGGACAAATACAGCAGGGAAAATAAGTATTGGACATGTCAACATTTTTCTCAGAAAATATATTTCTAATGGGGCTTTTGACATGAAATTTTCACCAGATGTCAGTAACAACCCAAGTAATTCACACATACAAAGACATCAAAACAAGTAAGTCCATAAATTAAGATATGTGTAATAAAGTGGAATGACACAGGGAATAAATATCGAACACATGAAAAGGAGGTGCAAAAAGGCATGGAAAGCCAAGAAACCAGCTGAAATCTGTCAGTATTTACAAAGCAATCCTGCCCCCCATCAGTGCAAATTAATATCAGCTGGTTTAGTCCTAATTGATGGCCAATAAAAAGGCTTCTCATTACCAAGGTGTCACATACGAAGCATCTGATGATGGGTAAAAGCAAAGAGCTCTCTCAAGACCCTCACAACCTTATTGTTGCAAAACATACTGATGGCATCCAGTGAGCACCATTGCGGCCATAATCTGGAAGTGGAAAGAATATCATTTCATCATAAACTGGCCATGACCAGGTGCTCCTTGCAAGATTTCTGACAGAGGAGTCAAAAGAATAATCAGAAGAGTTGTCCAAGAGCCAAGGATCACTCGTGGAGAGCTTCAGAAAGGCCTGGAATTAGCAGGTACAGTTGTTTCAAAGAAAACAATAAGTAATGCACTCAATCACCATGGCCTTTATGCACGCTCACCGTGCAAGACTCCACTGCTGAAGAAAAAGCATGTTGAAGCTCGTTTTAAGTTTGCTGCACAATATTTGGACAAGCCTATGAAACACTGGGAGAGTATAGTCTGGTCAGATGAGACCAAAATTGAACTCATTGGATGTCATAGCACACACCATGTTTGGAGAACAAACAGCACTGCTCATCACCCCCAAAACACCAAACCAACAGTGAAGTTTGGAGGTGGGAACATCATGGTGTGGGGCTGTTTTTCAGCATATGGTACTGGCAGACTTCGTATAATTGAAAGCAGGATGAATGGAGAAATGTACTGAGACATTCTTGATAAGAATCTGCTGCCATTTATTCAGATGCTGAAGATGAAATGAGGGTGGACATTTCAGCAAGACTATGATCCCAAACACACAGCCAAGGAAACTCTCAATTGGTTTCAGAGAAAGAAAATAAAGCTGCTAGAATGGCCCACTCAATCGCCCAACTTGAATCCAATTGAAAATCTATGGAAAGAACTGAAGGTCAGAGTTCATAGAAGAGGCCCGCGGAACCTTCAAGATATGAAAACCGTTTGTGCGGAAGAATGGGCCAGAATCACACCTGAGCAATGCATGCGAATAGTTTCTCCATACAGGATGCATCTTGAAGCTGTCATTACCAACAAAGGCTTTTCTACTAAGTATAAAATAAATTTCAGTAAGCGCGTTTAATACTTTTTCCCTGTGTCATTCCACTTTATTGCACATAACTTAATTTATGGACTTATTTGTTTTGATTTCTTTGTATGTGTGGGTTACTTGGGTTGTTACCAACATGCGGTGAATGGAAGTGATAGACGGAGCAGAAACAGAGAGCAACTGAAAATAGTGAAAAGATTAGTTATATTTCCAAATGTATGGTTACATTACTGGCAAATTGGTTTTTTTTTTTTGTTTGTTTGTTTTCTTTTATTTTCCGGGTCAGTTTGACCCAACTCAATGTTCAATGTATCCAAAACATGGTTAACATACTTTTTTCAGCTAGATTTTTTCCCCGAACTTTACAAATAAAACATGAATTTAACTAAAAAATATATATATATTTTATGTTCTGTCAACACGTCATGTGCATCGGTGTTGCTTGGACCATTTTGACCCCAGGATCAATTATTACATAAAATTATCATGTTGATCTAGTTTTTGTAGTGTTGCCTAAGGGCGTGTTCAAATGCATTTCTTATTCATTTCACTTTTGTTCTCATTCATTCTGCTATAATCTATAATCGATGCTTGACGTATAGGGGGAGTCTTGTTTTATTTACTTGCCCATTAAAATGGTCAGTAGAAAAGCATAAATAAGCTGAGAGGAGATTGGGGAACAGTTTCAGTTACAAACATCTTAAGCAGTTTTTCACTGCGGGGACCAAAGTGACCTCGAACCAAAAATGGTTTATTACTCGAACATAATAGGAGGGTTACCTTGCAAAAATGTTCTGTAGAATATCTGTAGAGGAAAATCTATTGAAATTCTGTAGAACTTTAAGACCAAAGTTATACAGAAAAAGGTTCTATAGAATGCAGCTCTATAGAAGGACAGTCTTTAGAATAAGGTTCTATAGAGCGGCAGTCTATAGAATTGGTATTCAGTGGGGGAATGGACCTGAAACTGTCCCTTTTGAAGATGCCCTGCAACTGAGATTATCAGTTCACATCATAAACTCACTAATATTTTCCTGGGGGCACGTCCCCCACGCCCCCCACACACACACCATACTTCCAATTTTTTTTTTCCAATGAAATTGCAGTTTATGCCACAGAAACAGATGTAAAGCCCAATCTTCTATTCTGCAGCAACATACTGTACAACCCCAATTCCGAAATAGTTGGGACGAAGTGTAAATTGTGAATAAAATCAAAATGCAATGACTTTCAGATAACATGAGCCAATATGTTTTTTACAATAGAACATAGATAACATTTCAAATGTTGAAACTGAGACATTTTACATTTTTATCCACAAAATGAGCTTATTCCAAATGTTCTGGTTGCAACAGGTCTCAAAAAAGTTGGGATACAGTCAAAAAAGGGCTGAAAAAGCAATTAATATATAAGAGAGTCAGCTGAAAGAACATTTAGCAAGTAATTAAGTTAATTGGCATCAGGTGTGTAATATGATTGGCTCTAAAAGGGATTTCTGATAAGACACTTTGTCAAAGAGAATATTTATTAAAAGCATACAAGCGTAGATTGAGTTTGGCGGTATGGCTCTGTTCGAGAGATCCCTGCCCGTCCAGCATGCAACCGAAGGCAGGGAGCTGCAATTAACCCCCCCCCCCAGAACAGAGCCTATAGCAACAATGACCTCAACGAAGAAGAGACATTGTTATTGAACAACAGTTTAGTCATAAAAGAACAGGATTGCAGAATGCTAAAAATCGACGGGAGGAGCTGGGGAGGAGGAGGGATGTTAAGCGTACATGCTGCGGAGCCGCTTCTCAGAATGCGAGCTTAAGTAAACTAGCATATCAATCAAGCAATCATGTGACAGCAAATCAGATGACACAGCAAATTCAGATGACATTTATGAGCACTTAGAGAGGCTGATTCTCCAGAGGCTCTCCAACCCGAGAAGCGGCTTGCTAAAAAAAAAAATGGAGTTGGCAATGTTCCTCAACGCTTGACTCATCATCGACAGCAAAAGATTCTGCCAATATGAAAAATTGTGGAATACTTTAAAAAACATCAGAAAACAGTACGTCATTCTCCAAAAATCTCTGTCTTAGGACAAGGCCGAAGACATTTATTGGATGCCCGTGATCTTCGGACCCTCAGACGCCACTGCATCACTCACCGGCATGATTCTGTCATTGACATTACTAAATGAGACCAGGAATACTTCAAGAAACCACTGTCTGTAAACACAGTCCGCCGTGCCATCCACAGATGCCACCTAAAACTCTATCATGCAAAAAGGAAGCCATTGTTGAGCATGATCCAGAAGCGCCACCGTGTTCTGTGGGCCAAGGCTCATTTAAAATGGACTGTGGCAAACTGGCAAAGTGTCCTGTGGTCAGACGAGTCCAAATTTGACATTCTTGTTGGAAATCATGGGCGTCGTGTCCTCCGGGCTAAAGAGGAGAAAGACCACCCCTCCTGTTATCAGCGTTCAGTTCAAAAGCCAGCATCTCTGATGGTATGGGGATGCATTAGTGCATATGGTGTGGGACACTTGCATGTTTTAAAAAGCACCACGAATGCTGAAAGGTATATAAAGGTTTTAGAGCAACATATGCTCCCCTCCAGATGACATCTATTCCAGGGAAGGCCTTGTGTATTTCAGTAGGACAATGCAAAACCACATACTGCAGCTATTACAAAAGCATGGCTTCGTAGTAGAAGAGTCCGTGTGCTGAACTGGCCTGCCTGCAGTCCTGATCTTTCATCGATTGAGAACATTTGGCGCGTAATTAAACGAAAAGTCTGTCAAAGGAGACCCAAAACTCTCCAGCAGCTGGAAGCCTGTAGTAAACAAAAGTGGGATCAAATTCCAATGGCTAAACTCAAGAAACTTGTCTCGTCAATGCCCAGACGTCTCCACTCTGTGTTAAAAAGAAGAAGAGATGCTACACCATGGTAAATAGGCCCCTGTCCCAACTTTTTTGAGACCTGTGGAAGCCATCAAATTTGAAATGAGCTCATTTTGTGGATAAAATTGTAAAATTTCTCAGTTTCAACATTTGGTATGTTATGTCTGCTCTATAGTCAATAAAATACTAGCTGGTGTGATTTGAATGTCATTGCGTTTTGATTTTATTTACAATTTACACTTTGTCCCAACTATTTTGGGTTGTAGATGAAAGCACCATTCGAGGCTATTCTCTTATTCCTGAGGGCAATTAACAAACCTCAATATTTTGTGAAATAGAAACATTTTCTCAAGGGATTGGAACGTCCATTACAGTGACTATTTTGTCACCTTCATCAGCTGAAGTGATCTTTGCTCAGTAGCTTATATGAAGTATTGTTCTACAAGAGTTGTGAAGTGTGTTTTGTATCTGAACTAGAAGTTGAGAACTATTTCTGTGGAACCATTTTGTACATGGAGATATTTCTATAGAATTTAGATAGGAAATATTCTATTGAGCGCCCAGTTCCGTAGACTCATCTACAGAATTAATAGTGGACACAGCCCTTTAGAATTTCTATAGAAATCCCTTTAGCCTTCTATAGAACTCTCAAGGTTTCCAGTTCTGTAGACCACTCTAAAGAATTTGTGGATAAGACAAAGGTCCATAGAATTTCTACAGAATTTTCTTTAGCCTTTCTATAGAACCTGGAGTTCTGAAGAAATTACAAAGACGTTCTATAGAGTTTTATTCAGTTCTACAGAAATTCTATAGAACATTTATTGCAGGGTAAATAACTGTTCTTACCTGCCATGGCTTATGCCTTTATTTATGCGCTTGCTCTGTTGTTTCAGAGTAAGCGGGTCTTGCCTCTGGTAGATCTGCGACGGAAGAAATAATTAACTTTACCAAAAACGGTCCTCCCCAGTTCCATCCTTTGTACATCTCAATAAAATATAGTCCTGAAGTATTTTGAAGAGTTACACAAAGTCAAAATACGTCCACCATCAGTGACAGTTCAAATACATTAGCTCTGAGCAGTGTCTTAACATCAGAGTGGTTACGCCGACAATGCCATGAAGCATATACAAAGCGACCCTACTTTACAAATCGTGCATATAAGATTAGGTTCAAGTCCACATTTTAGTTAAGGATTGTGGGTTAACTGAATTTAATAATGTGTAATCAATCAGAAATCGCACTCACTGCATCGTGCACGAAATTTGCACATGTACACACAGCTCTCAGACAGGCAGTTTTCTGTTTTTTGTAGATACGAATTGATAATACAGTAGGCCTTCTTCAAAAACTCGGAGAAAAAAAAAACGGCAAACAAACGGCGGCAGATATTCCTATCAGTACGATGATTTATGCGGCGGTTTCGCTAATCATGTCGCTGACATTGTTTTTCATCTGCTTATAATTGGACGTCAAAACTGAGAGTGGCTGCAGGATGAAGCCCAACTGTTGTGTTTCTAAGAAGCAGTCTGTTTCCTTATAGTAGCCCTCGGCTACTGTCAACATATTTCTGCAAAGGGATTAACCCGGATATGTGCTGCTCAGTGCTTGCCCATTCTGGGACAGTCAAGAACAGTACGCACTACCAATGAATTAATGAGCATAATGTAGCTACCTCCACGTATCAGTAGCCCAACACCACATCTAAATCCAACCATTGGCACTGTTGGTGTGCATAACAGCACATGATCGCTCAACATTTTACTCGAAGCCAAACGACGTCCTATTTCGCCGGGGTCTGAAATGGAGAGAGGCTTTCCTTGAGTGGGTGAAATAATCTCCTTACCTCGTCCTCAGTGAAAATGGAATGCAGTTATATCGCTGTCTCTCTCAGGCGCATTACATGAACGCTTTTCAACTAAAAGTAAAATCTGTAACGTCTACTTAAGTTGAACACCGTTACTTCTCTCCGTGTTACTTTTGATTTATTAGCTATAACAGCGGTCACCTGTGCATGGAGGGAAAGAAAATCAAACCTGTCTCTCCTCCTCATTTCTGTCGGTATGTGTGTCGTCATCGAGTGGCTGACCAACAGACAGGCAGCTCACTACTCGCGATACTACCCCCCTTTTCCCCGCCCAGCGTGGACTATCCCCGCCCTGTCGCTCTCCGTGGTTCTGAAATTACAATCAGTCAGCCCAAACAACTCAAGTTGCTGGTGAGACAAGGAAAAAGGATCTGTGATGATACAAGGCCGAGCTACCTATAAATATCTTAATCCAGGAATAATTATTTTCTCGATACCGAATGCATTTACACGCCCCCATGCAATATGTGTACATTGATATTAAAAGGCGGCGGGTTCCCCAGCACAAAATATTCAATATTCCTAACTTCTGAGTCCACAACTGCTTCTGTAATTGTTACTCTGTGACAGATAACTAAAAATCATAATCTTTCGTCCAGATTTCTGATTTGCAGAAGATTTGGGTTGGCTGGTAGTGATTATGGCGGTAGTGATTATGGTGGCATCGATTTAAATAACGACCTTTAACTGAAATAACTAGTTACAAATTTGTCAAATTATATTGCCTTAATAAAACAAAGGTGAAAGCTAAGCAAGGCTTGGATTCCCAAAATTTGAATCAGCGAGGCCACGGTAAAAGGATGCAGTGATGGACTATACGGGATAGATATCTCAACTCCGCGAGTGTCTGAATGTTCACCTCGCATTACTAGTTTGGTTTCACTCACGTAGTTTTATTATTATTCTTATTATTATTATTATTATTTCTATTATTATTAAACCTTTATTTAACCAGGTAAGACTCATTGAGATTTAAAATCTCTTTTTCATAAGTGACCTAGCCAAGAGGGCAGCATAAATAAACTAGGTGCAACCTAGTATACGGCTGGGCCGCCAAGTGCTGTATGAGAATTTGGGCCCAAGAAAAGGGTGGTAAGTGAAGCAAAGCTCACGCAATTATATGAAGTGCAAGTTTAGTAATAAGCTGGAGCTGATAAATTATTTACAAAGTGGGTGGGGAGAGTGCCAGAGTATGGGAGTGGGAGAGTGTGAGAGTGTGCAAGAGTGAGAGAGTGAGTGAGGGAGTGAGTGAGAGTTAGAGTGTGTGAGGGAATGGGAGGTGGGGGGGGTCTTGAGTAAGGGAAACATATGAAAAGCATGTTATACATTTGAATAGTTTACTGGCGGTTTAAAAACCACTATAATTGACTATAATTAATAGTAGAATTACATAGTATCAATGCCATGTTGAATTTTTGCTTCAGAAAACTGATTTTTCTTAACTACTAATTGGGATACCATTTGCTCACTGTAGCTGAAGTGGTTGCTGCAGAAGACAACGATTATTTCTGTAGCAAGAGATAATTTTGTTTGAACTGCTGGATGAATACTGTGGGCAAGTATATCGAGCAGTTTGCACATCAGGCTTGGCTGAGGAGTTTTATTCAGGTAACTCCTGAAAAACAGGGATTGGAGTGAACTCGTCCATATTCTAAATCGCGAGCTTGGCTTGCTTGTGAATATTTAATAACTGATCCTGGTGTGCCATCTAGTGATAGAATATTGAAACTGTGTGCATAAATTTGCAGCTCCATGTCCTCTGGCGGACACATCTGCACAAAGATACCCTGCCAAGCACCGTTGTTCTTTTCGAACACGCCAAATCCAGATAATCCTTAAATGATGAATTAAATTCATATTTTAATTTGTAACGAGTAAAAAAGTGGCCAGTGTCAAAGTAACGAAGTAAAAATATACTTTTTTTATCTTTTAAATGTAGTACAGTAAAAGTAAAAGTCCTGGTTCAAGAAAAAAAAAACTACTTTTAAAGTACTGTAACGAAGTACATGTACACCTCTGTATGATAATGTTTCCCAAGTCCTTTCATTGTACCCGTTTTCTCTCGTATCGGTAGCGAAGTTCAGTAGGAAGATTAAGGAAATAATCCTGGAACCGGCTGCGAAATTCTAAAGGGAGATGGAGGAATGGAACACATCGTACCAATCTATCGTGAAAGAACCTTAACAATGGTTGGAACGTGTTTTTAATTTCCCTATTCAACCTCGCAACCGATACCGTCCTCCAAGCTTGTTAACTGACGCATGGGTTGGGAGATTGAAAAGGGAAATTAAAAACACATTCCAACCATTGTTATGATTCTTTCACGCTAGATTAGTTCGATGTGTTACATTCCTCTATCTCTATGGAATCTCGCAACCGGTACCAGAGAAAACAAGCAGGGAGGATTGAAACAAACCGAACCAATCTAGCGTGAAAGAAAATTAGCCTAATGGTCGGATTGTGCTCGTAATGCCACAAAATCGAATGGAACTTTTTAAGCGACCTGGATGCTAGCTAGGGCAAGGGCAGCATATGCATCCGCTATATAAATATTTAATCCACCTTTTGCTGTCCATTAGAAGAAAATACGCATTAATTTTTTGTAAAATGGCGACCAATATCGCCAAGAAGCATTCATTGGCGTCAAAAATTGCACATTGTGAACATTCAATATATACGTAAAAGCGTTTTAATGCAACAGTGCATTTGTCTGATTATTGCAGCCTGTAGCCAGACTGGATTCAAGTACTAGTCGTATTACATTGGCGTAGTGGGTACAACAACGTAGTGAAGAAGTAGCTACCTCAATGACGGGGTGTCGACTCCAGCTTGGCGCCATCTTTTAAACTTAATATATTCTTAAATGTATTGTTTTCATTGGTGTCGGTTACAGTTGATGTTATAGATACAATCAAAACGGCCACCACAACCGCTTCCGTTCAAGCGAACCAACTCATGGACGCGCAAGGGTATAAGGTCATTTGGAAACCAGTCAGGGCATCATGATCATACTGGTATTCTTGAAAATACTGAAACATAACAGTGCCTGCGCCACTTTAGTGTACGCATATAGTCCAGCTATAGTCACAGTAACAGTATATCAATTTTTTTCTAACATCGTGTAAGTTCCCATGTTGGACTGAAGGATGTTTAACGTAGGACGGGATTCCACGACCAGTCAGCCAGCCAATCGATGACCAACCAATCGTTGAAGTTCTTCCCCGCCGCCCGACCAATCGCTGGACGGCCGGCCGGCCAATCGCCGGCCAACCAATCGTTGAAGTTCTTCCCCGCCGTCCGACCAATCGCTGAACTTCTTCCCTGCCGGCCAGCCAATCGTTGAACTTGATCACTCATGCAGACAGTCAGTCAGTCACTCAGCCACTCAGCGACATTCGCGTTTATAGGGGCCAGGCCGCTGCTCGGCCCTGCCCAAAAAGGTCACATATAGGTTTCATACAAGGACAATGACACATAAATATCAAAACATTAAAAAAAAAAACACAAATAAGTAAATCAAACACAGAGACAGTTTCTCATGCTTTCACATTCTAAATCCTTTAAAACTGAACCAAAAGCATTAAGAGAAATCAGTTCTGACAATCTCAAGTCCTTCTGAAGGATGTTCCAGGCGGAGGGGGCAGCATATTTAAAAGCTTTTTTTCCAAGCTCCGTGCGAGCACGCGGAACAGTCAAATGCAAAATAGGGACTTTAAGCAACGGCGGATTTTGAGACGGCTACGGCACCCGGAAATACATCTGCGCTCCGCTGATCGAGACTTAAGCCAGTGTGCCAGCGTTGCCTTGCCGTAGCAGGTTGATCTACTACGGGGGAAGAGCCAATCTCACGTAGTCGCGACAACGCGTGGTTCAGGTGATTGCATTAAAAGGTTTTCATTGGATTTCTGAGATGAAATGTGTTCTACAATTTATTGTGACACACTATACTTTACATGTTTCAGCGAACCATTCCTGAAAATAACGGTACTTCTATGAAGCCGATTGAGAAAATTCAAAGACGAGGCTAATGCGGGGAATGTGAACTACAACATCAGTATAAGTGCACTATTTCAACCGCGCATCCAGGACACCAAAACACGCTGAAAAGGACCGCGATTTTCAGCGAGCACTGCATTGCAATCAACCCGGAATTTTAGGTATCTGACGTAAACATACGGCCAGCCTGGCGCCTATTGTCACGTACCTATACTGTGTATATTTCACTGTATAAAACCATAGTGAACTATGTTCTGCTGTAGGCTATATTCTCCCCTCATCCTTGCATTGCATACGGTATTCAATTTCTCTGTATACCCTATACATATCTATATTTACTCCAATGTATATTAGTGTCTATTAGTGTCCCGTGCATATAGCACGCATATGCTATATATATATATATGAAGAGCTTGTTTCCAAGACGCAATATATCCATTTTACTCATTTTGAGTAAATCAGCTTTTTTATGCTAGTGCCTATTGCATTTTATAGAAAAACACAATCTTTGACCATGAAAAAATACACTTTATAGCATGAATTTCTAAAAACAGATTTCTGCACCATGTGTAAGAAGCACAGGGCTATCGCTCTATGGTATTATCTCAATTTTTGTAATTTTGGCACTTATTGCGTTTTGGAAACAAACTCTTCATATATATATATATATATATATATATATATATATATATATATATATATATATGCACACGCCCATGCACTTTACCATTCCTTCGCACTCTGATTAGATGAGTGCTTAAATCACCTGACTGCAACTGATTTCCCACGGATCGATGTGCATATACTGACGGAAAATCTAAAATGCCGCGGAAATGTCACTTTCATCTGACGAAGTTTCATCAGAAGACGTTTTGAGCCATTGCTGTACGCTGCTGTCCGTTAAAAAAATCTTGTACGTCATTCATCTGGCCAAAGGCGTTCTGGTCCGCTGTAGACAGTCAGCCACTCTGCTGTTCTTATACGTAACCACAGCTGTCAGAAGGTTGTGACGTCGCCTGTACCGTTGTGAAAAGTCAGCCCGTTGCTTAAGGTCCCCACTATGGCTTTGAGGCTACGGCACCAGCGTCAGGAGAAATTTATTTCCGGGCGCCGTTGCCGTCGCAAAATCCGCCTTTGCTCAAAGTCCCTAATATCTTGAGAACGGAGGTGGCATGGAAGTTGCATGCTTTGTCCGTTGTGACTCTGCTGCTTTGTTACCGTTTTGACTTATGGCCAGCAGGTGGCAATGCTGCACTTGTCTCATTCCAACTGGACCCATGATTTTTGTTGTTTTTCTCGATTGGTTTGGCTCATATCTTGAAACAGTTTTGGCATTTTCAAAGCTCCGAGAGCATTTTTAAAAATAGCTTATGCGTTAAAGGAGAGGGTCAAAACGTGGAGAGGGTCAAGACTAGCTGAAAACACTTAATACATGCGTCAAAATAAAGTTATTGTCAAAGAAAAAAATAAGCAGATGAAACAAAAAAAAGTTCATTTGACACGGTGTAAACAGTGATGGTCAAAATTTTTCGATGTTTCGTTAGTATTGCAGCTAACTCTGGCGGTGTTACATGCTTCATATTACATGTTACATGTTACATGCCTTACATGCTTCATTTCCTTAATTTCAGTCCTCGCCATCTTTTTTTTTTTTTTGACAATGAATGTTTATTTTCTCATGATGTCATTTTTCTTTGGCTCTCTGAATGGTATTCAGACTCTAGTTTTAAAAGTAGAAGGTTTCACAGTGTGGTGCTCCATAAGAAAACTCACACAGTATTGAACAAAAAATGCATCAATATGAAATATGAACAGAACATTATTGAGATCATGCAAACCAAATATACCATGTTGTGACACCTGATATTTCCTCATGCAATGAAAGGGGGAAAAAACTACCAACTTGCTAAAACCAGCTCCTGTAAGCTTCTGCTGTAATGTCATCCAAGGTGGCATCTGTTGCAGGTGGCAAAGATATATTTGTGTTGTGGTCAATGATCATATATAGTACAACTCAGATCATTTATATATTCAGATACTAGAGTGTATATATCATCTCACTGCCTAATAAAACTCCTCAATCTGAGGCTGGGAAATGTGTCAGGATGACCTCCATCAGCATTCATCTGTGGACATCAAACTATTTTTTGATGACATTATGCCGCACCATGACAAAAAGATATTGTTGAAGAAACATCTGTCATTGTCAGGGATCACATCCCTGAAGACAGTCTCCAGAAAGACAGGGGATGTTGCTGTATGGCTCAGGGTTTGGAATGTCTGCGCTCACAGCTTTCTCTGCTATTTCAGCACTCATTCTTATAATCCACCCATACTAGCTATGATTTGAGAAACTCCACATTCAAAAGTGGAAATCAAGTTTCACCTGACAAACCAAATGATTTACAGCGCCCTCCATAATTATTGGCACCCCTGGTTAAGATGTGTTAAAAGCCTTAAAATAAATTCAGTTTTTATTGCAGAAGCATACTCTCACACTGAAAATTGTAGAAAAATGTAACCTTCAACTCAAGTGAATTTCAAGGGGAAAAAAAATCCCTGACTAAGAAATAATTTTTTTTCATAAAATCACCTGTTTCACAATTATTGGCACCCCTAACAATTCCTTGGAAATAAATGTAATTGAAGTATTTCTGTCATTTCTACAGTAGTTTACAAAGTTGATCAGAGTATCTAGGAACATTTAATTAGTGATTCATCACTTCCTGTTTCCCTGGGGTATAAATATGACGTGACACAGAGGCCATTTCTCTTATCCAGTCTTCAACATGGGAAAGACAAAGGAACACACCATTCAAGTAAGGCAGATGTGTGTCGACCTTCACAAGTCAGGCAATGGCTACAAGAAAATAGCCACTCGCCTGCACCTGCCCATATCTACTGTCAGAGGAATCATTAAGAAGTTTAAAACAACTGGAACAGTGGTAAACAAGCCTGGACGAGGACGCAAGGTTATTTTGCCCGCCAAGACAGTGAGGAGGATGGTAAGAGAAATAAAAAGTTCTCCAAAGCTCACTGTTAAAGAATTGCAACAAATGGTAGCATCTTGGGGTCACACAAAGTCTCCAAAACAACCGTCAGGCGCTATCTACATGCCAACAAGCTGTTTGGGAGGCATGCACGGAAAGAACCTTTTCTCACTCACAATCATAAACGCAAACGTCTGGAGTTCACTAAGCGGTACTGGGACTTCAACTGGGACCGTGTGCTTTGGTCAAATGAGATCAAGATAGAGCTTTTTGGCAACGAACACTCTAAGTGGGTCTGGCGGAACACAAAAGATGAGTATGCAGAAAAGCACCTCATGCCCACTGTGAAGTATGGGGGAGGATCGGTGATGCTGTGGGCCTGTTTCTCTTCCAGAGTCCCTGGGAACCTTGTTAGAGTGCATGGCATCATGAACGTTTTGAAATACCAGGACATTTTAAATCAAAATCTGGTGGTCTCTGCCCAAAAGCTGAAGATGGGTCGTCACTGGGTCATTCAGCAAGATAATGACCCTAAACATGTGGCCAAATCTACACAGAAATGGTTTCACCAGACACAGAATCAAACTCCTCCCATGGCCATCTCAATCCCCAGACCTCAACCCCATTGAAAACCTGTGGAGTGTGCTGAAGAGGAGAGTGCAGAGGAGAGGACCCAGGTCGCTGGATGATTTAGAGAGATTGTGCAAAGAGGAATGGTCGAAGATCCCTCTTTCTGTATTCTCCCATCTTGTGAAACATTATAGGAGAAGATTACGTGCTGTTTTGTTGGCAAAAGGGGGTTGTACAAAGTATTAACATCAGGGGTGCTAATAATTGTAGCACACATGATTTGATGTAAATGAATTATTTCTTAATGTGGGATTTTTTTCCCACTGAATAAATGCACTTGAATTAAAGGTTGGATTTTCCTCTTTTTTTCCATTGTGGTCCTATATTATTTAGAAAAAAACTGAATTTATTAGAAGCTAAAGAACACATCTTAACCAGGGGTGCCAATAATTATGGAGGGCAGTGTATTTAACCAGGGAAGTCCATTGAGATTGAAGTCTTTTTTTCAAGGGAGTCCTGGGGGGTTTAGGTGGAGAGGGAGAGGACAAGTTGCACAGCCAAGTAGATCAGGAGATGATTAGGTGGAAGGTTGGGAATTAAACCGTGATACTGGGGAACCCCCATCGATATCGATAAACATCATAAGATCTTTAATGACCACAGTGAGTCAGCACCTCAGTTTAACATCTCATCCAAAAGACAGCATCTCCTTCACTGCACTTGGGCATCTTTCAGCGGGAAGATTGCAACCTACTGGCCACCAACTCCTCTTCCAGCAGCAACTTGGTTTTCCCAGGTGGTCTCCCATCCAAGTACTGACCAAGCCCACACCTGCTTAGCTTCAGCCACACAGCTGGAGCAGATCAAATAGTGGTATGGCTGCTGGCTTTGATCAATTTAGCAGGCCTTTGAGCAATTTCATGTCAATGATATTTAGAAAATATATGTCTGACAGATTTTGACGATTGACTGGACTATTGTGCATGCGATGACTTGCACAGATAGAGAATTTGTTTTGAAGAGTACGATTATTCCATTTTGAAGCAATATAACTGATTTTGATCTGCAAGACAGAAGTGTGTATTTAGGAATTATGCTAATTGGAGACAATTGCACTTATTTCCATAGATGTGCTGAAATATTTGCAATATGTCTAAAAGAATAAGAAATTTAGTTTTGTTGTGTACGAGTGACCAATGCTGAGAAGGCTTTTGCATGTTTGTCTGAAGCTGTTTATTATAATTTGACACTTGAGCCAAAGCAATTGGGGAAAAATTGTAATAAATGTTTCCCCACAGACGTGTCCAAACGATAGGCTGGCATTAATGATAGTGAACACAATTTGTTACTACCTGTGTGTCTGCTTGATTGGTTCTCCCCCTGCGGCACAGTCTTATGGGTTGTTGCCGTTAATGAACTGATTGGATCGATATTCCCATAGTGCAGTCAGCTGTAGCTACTGAATGTGATGGGTATACAGGATGTGGGTTTTGGCTCAGTAAGGGCCAGATAATTATACCAGAACGGGTGACTCTAACCTCTTGCTCTAAATTATTGGGTCCTTCCCTGGTGTCCTTTCCTGAGAGCTAAATTAGAAGTAAAATGATTATTGAGTAAATTATTAGATGCAGCAGGTTCTCCATTTCTCCTCAATATAAACACCCCCTAGTTCAGGGCTCCTAAAATCATGGTCCTTGAGGGCCGAAAACTGCTGGTTTTCCACCCTCCCTTTACCTGGGAGTCAGGTGAGATGACAGTCTAGCCAATCAGCAGCATTAATTGTTCACTTAATTGCCTGGAAGGAAGTTAAACCAGGATTGTATTTGGATTCGAGGGCCGGATTCGGAGAGCCCTGCCCTAGTGGCTCCTCATCAATCCTGCAGTTGGCTCCCCATATGCCCAGTTCATAACACCATTCTAAATTTACTTCAATTTGATTGGTATATTTGAAAAAATTTAATATTGTCAAATGCTATAAGTCCTGCCCCTCTTCTCCTCTCAGCATGCAAAGCAAGAGAAGCAAAGAGTAGAGAGGCATTTGAATCCAAATTATATACATGAATATAATTGAATGAATCCCGGGCCAGATTTGAGGCCAGAGGAGTACCACTAAAAGTGCCTCCAGTGAGTGAATGCAGTCAGGCACTTAATAAACACCTCCAAATGGAGAAAAAAACAGCAACCAACGAGTCGTGCCACACTTGGCCGTCCACAGTTTCTGGGTCAGTCGGTCAGTTGGGAGCGACACCTTGTCCTGCTGGCAGGTCCAAGAGTAAGCTGTGTTCAGGGTCACCATTTTGGTCAGAATCTGGTCAGGACTTTGTCTTTCACATCGTGAAAATAAACTGCATTCTGGAGGTTGTAAGTAGTGTGTGGCTTCTCTTGTTTTTTTTTTACTGTCATTGGAGGGAACAGATTGCCAGTCAAAGGGCAGCAATGGACTAAAGTGCATTAAGGGTATGGTCTGTATATGACTCGTGTAAACTGTGGAAGATGAGATGAAATGCCAGAGAGGAAATCACAAAGTTCCTCTGAAAGCAGTGATATTACAATACAGGGTGAGGCAGTGTAATGTCGCCATTCCAATGTTTTTTGTTGCCTGGCCTGTATGCTGTGTTTACAAGGACCAGGATGGACAGTGAGAAGAAAAACAGAATTTACAGATAGTAAGGGGATAACAAAACCTCAACATGACCAAGATGAGTTGAGATGGTCTCTTTTAATCAGAGTGGTTCCTTGATAGGAGAGAAGAAGCAGAAACAGGAAAGGTTTACTGCCAGAGAGAGAAAGCTGTAGAGATGGAGGATGTGTGTAGGAGATATGGGTTATGGTGGAGATGTAGGATGTGTGTGAGATATGGGTTATGGTGGAGATGGAGGATGTGTGTGAGAGATGGGTTATGGGGAGATGGAGCATGTGTGTGAGAGATGGGTTATGGTGGAGATGGAGATGGGAGAGGTTATGGTGGAGATGGAGGATGTGTGTGAGAGATGGGTTATGGAGGAGATGGAGCATGTGTGTGAGAGATGGGTTATGGTGGAGATGGAGGATGTGTGTGAGAGATGGGTTATGGTGGAGATGGAGGATGTGTGTGAGAGATGGGTTATGGTGGAGATGGAGCATGTGTGAGAGATGAGTTATGGTGGAGATGGAGGATGTGTGTGAGATATGGGTTATGGAGAGATGGAGCATGTGTGTGAGAGATGGGTTATGGTGGAGATGGAGGATGTGTGTGAGAGATGAGTTATGGTGGAGATGGAGGATGTGTGTGAGAGATGGGTTATGGTGGAGATGGAGCATGTGTGTGAGAGATGGGTTATGGTGGAGATGGAGCATGTGTGTGAGAGATGGGTTATGATGGAGATGGAGCATGTGTGTGAGAGATGGGTTATGGGAGATGGAGGATGTGTGTGAGAGATGGGTTATGGTGGAGATGGAGCATGTGTGTGAGAGATGGGTTATGGTGGAGATGGAGGATGTGTGTGAGATTTGGGTTATGGTGGAGATGGAGAGTGTGTGAGAGATGGGTTATGGTGGAGATGGAGGATGTGTGTGAGAGATGGGTTATGGGGAGATGGAGCATGTGTGTGAGAGATGGGTTAAAATGGAGATGGAGGATGTGCGTGAGATGGAGGATGTGGTAGATGGAGGTGGATGGAGGATGTGTGAGAGATGGGTTATGGAGATGGAGGATGTGGTGGAGATGGAGGATTGGTAAGAGATTTATGGTGGAGATGGAGATGTGTGTGAGAGATGAGTTATGGTGGAGATGGAGCATGTGTGTGAGATATGGGTTCTGGTGGAGATGGAGCATATGTGTGAGAGATGAGTTATGGTGGAAATGGAGCATGTGTGTGAGAGATGGGTTATGGTGGAGATGGAGCATGTGTGTGAGATATGGGTTATGGTGGAGATGGAGGATGTGTGTGAGAGATGGGTTATGGTGGAGATGGAGGATGTGTGTGAGAGATGGGTTATGATGGAGATGGAGGATGTGTTGAGAGATGGGTTATGGTGGAGATGGAGCATGTGTGAGATATGGGTTGGAGATGGAGGATGGAGATGGAGAGATGGAGGATGTGAGACGAGAGATGGAGTGTGTGTGAGATGAGTTATGGAGATGGAGCATGTGTGTGAGATATGGGTTAGATGGATGGAGATGGAGGATGGAGCATGTGTGTGAGAGATGAGATTGTGTGTGAGATGGTTATGGTGGAGATGGAGCATGTGTGTGAGATGGGTTATGGGTTAGAGATGGGTGGGAGATGGAGGATGTGTGTGAGAGAGATGGGTTATGGTGGAGATGGAGGATGTGTGTGAGAGATGGGCTATGGTGGAGATGGAGAATGTGTGTGAGAGATGGGTTATGATGGAGATGGAGGATGTGTGTGAGAGATGAGTTATGGTGGAGATGGAGCATGTGTGTGAGATATGGGTTATGGTGGAGATGGAGGGCGTGTGTGAGAGATGGGTTATGGTGGAGATGGAGGATGTGTGTGAGATGGGTTATGGTGGAGATGGAGGATGTGTGAGAGATGGGTTATGGTGGAGATGGAGGATGTGTGTGAGAGATGGGTTATGGTGGAGATGGAGGATGTGTGTGAGATGGGTTATGATGGAGATGGAGGATGTGTGTGAGAGATGGGTTATGGTGGAGATGGAGCATGTGTGTGAGAGATGGGTTATGGTGGAGATGGAGGATGTGTGAGAGATGATTTATGGTGGAGATGGAGGATGGATGTGTGTGAGAGATGGGTTATGGTGGAGATGGAGGATGTGTGTGAGAGATGGGTTATGGTGGAGATGGAGGATGTGTGTGAGAGATGGGTTATGGTGGAGATGGAGGATGTGTGTGAGATGGGTTATGATGGAGATGGAGGATGTGTGTGAGAGATGAGTTACCGCAGAGATCGAGGATGTGTGTGATAGATGAGTTATAGTGGATTTGAGGCTCTTTGTGCAAGACGGTTTATGGTGTAGATGTAGGCAGAGGGATATAAGGTTGCTATGACGGTAAAACCCCAGGAGTGTGCTCATTTGGCCATGCCCCCACCTCCCAGGGCTTCTTTAAAAAAAACACACACACTTTATTCCCAGAAAATGTCAGATTTATTTTACCCTTGATGGAAACATAAGCACTACTGGCTTGCGATGTTCCCAGATCTGTGGGATCGGGGTTCCGTTGTTTGTTGTCAGTGAGCTTGTGCTCAACCCCACTTCCTGCCTAAGTTTTCTCTCCTGCTGTCTGAGCTGGGCTGATTCTGCTCGTACCCTGTCTTTATCCTGACAGAGAGGCATCGTGTCCACACACACACACACACATTATTTCTGTGTCTCTACTGCCTTTTCCTAATCTTAATAATAAGCAATATATGCCTAATCCAAACCCTTACCCCTAACCATAATTAATAAGTCACAGCTTTGCCTTTGTAGTTGTGAGGACAATTGAAAATGTCCTCACTTCCCAAATATGTCCCCACTCTGTTGAAATTTGCAGCATGTACTAGAAAGCACACACACACACACACACTCTCACTCTCTCTCTCTCTTTCAGGACACACATGCACACGCACTCACACACACACACACAAACCACATGCATGCACAGACGACCAGACAGACAGACACACAGGCAGATAAATCCTTGCTAAAAGCTATTTTCAAAGATGAGGTGAAACTCTACCACCAACTCACACCAATGCGCAGCGCCTGACTGGCTGATGCATGGCAAACACTTTGTTTATAAAGTTTTTTAAGACGTTGGCATGTGCCAACATAAAGACAAGAACACAAAGTCGAAAATGGAATGCAATGAACACTGAACAGATTCGTATATGTCAGTCTGTGGTATAGGATGTGGTTTTCATCAGGTGCAGTTATCCAGCTAGTTCAGTTATCCTGCATTGTGAAACAGGCCCCTGGACCGAACCGCTGTCCAGAAGTGATGAGGTCAACAGCTAGCTTGTAGCTCCTCCCCCACTACACAGATCAGGTGTGTGCCTCACATCTTAATGCCAGTGTGTCCTTCACATCTTACCTCCAGTGTGTCCTTCACATCTCAGCTCCAGTGTGTCCTCCACATCTTACCTCCAGGGTGTCCTTCACATCTTACCTCCAGGGTGTCCTTCACATCTTACCTCCAGTGTGCCCTTCACATCTTACCTCCAGTGTGCCCTTCACATCTTACCTCCAGTGTGTCCTTCACATCTTACGTCATATGTGTGTCCTTCACATCTTACCTCAGTGTGTCCTTCACATCTTACGCATATGTCCTTCAATGTGTCCTTCACACCTCACCTCCAGTGTGTTCTTAACATCTTACCTCCAGTGTGTCCTTCACATCTTACGTCATACATGTCCTTCACATCTTACCTCCAATGTGTCCTTCACATCTTACCTCCAGTGTGTCCTTCACATCTCAGCTCCAGTGTGTCCTTCACATCTTACCTCCAGGGTGTCCTTCACATCTTACCTCCAGTGTGTCCTTCACATCTTACCTCCAGTGTGCCCTTCACATCTTACCTCCAGTGTGTCCTTCACATCTTACGTCATATGTGTCCTTCACATCTTACCTCCAGTGTGTCCTTCACATCTTACGTCGAATGTGTCCTTCACACCTCACCTCCAGTGTGTTCTTAACATCTTACCTCCAGTGTGTCCTTCACATCTTACGTCATACATGTCCTTCACATCTTACCTCCAATGTGTCCTTCACATCTTACCTTGTGTGTGTCCTTCACATCTTACGTCGAATGTGTCCTTCACATCTTACCTCCAGTGTGTCCTTCACATCTTACCTCCAGTGCGTCCTTCACATCTCAGCTCCAGTGTGTCCTTCACATCTTACCTCCAGTGTGTCTTTCACATCTTACGTCATATATGTCCTTCACACCTCACCTCCAGTGTGTCCTTAACATCTTACCTCCAGTGTGTCATTCACATCTTACCTCCAGTGTGTCCTTCACATCTTATCTCCAGTGTGTCCTTCACATCTTACCTCCAGTGTGTCCTTCACATCTCACCTTGTGTGTCTTTCACATCTTATGTCATATGTGTCCTTCACATCTTACCTCCAGTGTGTCCTTTACATCTTACCCCAGTGTGTCCTTCACATCTTACCTCCAGTGTGTCCCTCACATCTTACCCCAGTGCGTTCTTCACATCTTACCTCCAGTGTGTTCTTCACATCTTACCCCAATGTGTCCTTCACATCTTACCTCCAGTGTGTCCTTCACATCTTACCTCCAGTGTGTCCTTTACATCTTACCCCAGTGTGTCCTTCACATCTTACCTCCAGTGTGTCCCTCACATCTTACCCCAGTGCGTTCTTCACATCTTACCTCCAATGTGTCCTTCACATCTTCCCTCGAATGTTTCCTTCACATCTTACCTCCAGTGTGTCCTTCACATCTTACCTCCAGTGTGTCCTTCACATCTTACCCCAGTGTGTCCTTCACATCTTACCTCCAGTGTGTCCTTCACATCTTACCCCAGTGTGTCCTTCACATCTTACCTCCAGTGTGTTCTTCACATCTTACCCCAGTGTGTCCTTCACATCTTACCTCCAGTGTGTCCTTCACATCTTACCCCAGTGTGTCCTTCACATCTTACCTCCAGTGTGTCCTTCACATCTTACCCCAGTGTGTTCTTCACATCTTACCCCAGTGCGTCCTTCACATCTTACCTCCAGTGTGTCCTTCACATCTTACCCCAATGTGTCCTTCACATCTTACCTCCAGTGTGTTCTTCACTTCTTACCTCCAGGTTGTGCTTCACATCTTACCTCCAATGTGTCCTTCACATCTTACCTCGAATGTTTCCTTCACATCTTACCTCCAGTGTGTCCTTAACATCTTTCCCCAGTGTGTCCTTCACATCTTACCTCCAGTGTGTCCTTCACATCTTACCCCAGTGTGTCCTTCACATCTTACCTCCAGTGTGTCCTTCACATCTTACCTCAAATGTTTCCTTCACATCTTACCTCCAGTGTCCTTCACATCTTACCCCTACTGTGTGCTTCACATCTTACCTCCAGTGTGTCCTTAACATCTTACCTCGAATGTTTCCTTCACATCTTACCTCTAGTGTGTCCTTCACATCTTATCTCCAGTTTGTGCTTCACATCTTACCTCCAGTGTGTCCTTCACATCTTTCCTCCAGTGTGTCCTTCACATCTTATCTCCAGTGTGATCTTCACATCTTACCTCAAATGTTTCCTTCACATCTTACCTCCAGTGTGTCCTTCACATCTTACTCCAGTGTGTCCTTCACATCTTATCTCCAGTGTGTCCTTAACATCTTACCTCGAATGTTTCCTTCACATCTTACTTCTAGTGTGTCCTTCACATCTTACCTCCAGTTTGTGCTTCACATCTTACCTCCAGTGTGTCCTTCACATCTTACTCCAGTGTGTCCTTCACATCTTATCTCCAGTGTGTCCTTTACATCTTACCTCAAATGTTTCCTTCACATCTTACCTCCAGTGTGTCCTTCACATCTTATCCCTACTGTGTGCGTCACATCTTACCTCCAGTGTTTCCTTCACATCTTACCTCCAGTGTGTCCTTCACATCTTACGTCCAGTTTGTGCTTCACATCTTACCTCCAGTGTGTCCTTAACATCTTACCTCCACTGTGTCCTTCACATCTTACCTCAAATGTTTCCTTCACATCTTACCTCCACTGTGTCCTTCACATCTTACCACCAGTGTGTCCTTCACATCATACCTCGAATGTTTCCTTCACATCTTACCTCCAGTGTGTCCTTAACATCTTACCTCCGTGTGTCCTTCACATCTTACCTCGAATGTTTCCTTCACATCTTACCTCCAGTGTGTCCTTCACATCATACCTCGAATGTTTCCTTCACATTTTACCTCCAGTGTGTCCTTCACATCTGACCTCCAGTGTGTCCTTCACATCTTACCCCATTGTGTCCTTCACATCTTACCCCAGTGTGTCCTTCACATGTTACCCCAGAGTGTACCTCACATCTTATCCCCAGTTTTTGCATCACCTCTTACCCCAGATGGAGGGGACCAAGTACAGCTCTGCCGTAGAGCCCAAACTCCACAAAGGTTTCAGTAGCCAGGGTTTGGTTCTGCAAATCAAGATTACTCAAACTAACTCAATAACAGCACTGTGTGAAACCCAGCATAGCTTTTTTTACTTTTGTTCATGTTCTAGATTTGGGTTCATTTTCCAAGAAACTTGAACTCGTGCGGAGCATCCTAACGCCTCAGAACTCATTTTCTTGAGACTAGGAATAACTTGATAATCATTATTTATGACTGGTCCATGAATTTGAATTAAAGTGCTTTTTCTTTAAGGTTTCTGAGTTTTACATTTATCCAGCTGACTCAGTAATCCTGATTCATGTGTACAGGGTAACCAGTCAGCTGGGCCAGAAGGAAGGATTTAACCTCACCTACATGTACTCACTGTCACTATGGTGACTGACAGGTTGCCTGGGGTGTCAGTGTGGGTGGGGCCAAGTTGCTCGAAAGTACTTGCAATCGCCGTGGCGATAGCATAACTGTGAAGAACAATGCTCCCATCAGCCAGTGTGACCTTCTCATCATCCAGAAATCTGATGCTGCCGTTAGAACAAAGATCCCAAAGATAGTCGCTGCATTGCAGAATTAAAGAAAGGGCATGCCGTTTGAGCTCATTCGCAGCACACATCATCAGAGTGGACTGGACAAATCGGAAGATGCAAGACTCCTCTACCCTCTCGATTTAAAGATTTTGTTTGCATGTGGTTTTATGCCATAATGGCTTATTAAAAAGGCTTTTCCAGAAAGCCCCACTAATTAAAGTTATTGTGCACCTGTTAACCCCGTCCTACATGTCTCCGCTGCCTAAACGGAGACCCCTGTTCCACCGAGTCCACACTCATTTTTTGTCCCGTCCAAGGTGCTCCTTTCATGTCCGGTCCTACCAAACCCATTCATTGTGCTTACTTATTATAACCACTGCGTACCATATTGTACATGATTTCTCTGTGTGCGTGGACATCCTTCTTAATGTATATCAATTTTCCTGCTCGTTTTACATTTTAACTCCTCTATTCAGAGTTCAGACCCTGGAGTCTGAAGGTTTCTTCAGAAAGGAGAACATTAATGCTTGTGGACTCATCTGACCTTTCAAACTTCTCACTTACATGTTTAGAAAATCTTTCAGGGCCAATGTAAGACATATTATACATCAATATTCATAGCAGCTTACAGCTTTCTGTCATAATTACATAACATATTGACTACAGCTAGCCTCCAGAGTGGCACTTAAACCTACCTTGGGAGATGATCTAACAAAGCCAAGAGACAAGGGGCATGAGGTCATATCACCGAACAGAGCCCCAGGTGTATTTTGACTCACTGTCAGCCTTTTGTGATGGTCATGAAGAAATCCTGACTCACGGAGGTATACGGCAGCACGAGACCGCTGAAACTTGAATGCCCATCCTCAGAAATGCTGAAATATTTCTCAGCAGCAAAAACAATTTTTTCTTTATGGGTTTCTGTGAGTCACATCACAAGGATGTTGCCACCTGGTGGCTCTATTTAAATGAGATCGCCACAGAATGGAGCCCTGTCTTCCGCGGGTGGGTACAATGAGAATGGGTCCACTCCAGGAAGTGTTCTGTGGATGCAAGCAATGGATTGAAATTATGCTCAAACATGAACAAATCGTGGCCTGAGTAAGGACAATCTTCCAAAATCTCTGTCAAGACAGGGAACACCTGTTTTCATCCTTTTAAACCTGCTTTTACACAGAGTTAGTTTCCGCTGGTTTTTATCTGAATCTAGACGACATATTTTATCCAATAAAAACATTCTGTCATGGCCTTGGGTGGTAAGGTGGTGCCGTGGTAGGACTGTTAACCTCATGATTTAGAATCCGGCCTGGGGCCTTTCTGTGTGGAGTTTGCACACTCTCCCCATGTTCGCACGGGTTTCCTCCAGTTTCCTCCCACAGTCCAAAAACATGCTTGCCAGGCCATTTTGAGACTCTAAATTCCCTTTGGGTATGAGTGTGTGAGTGAATGGTGTGTGCGCCCTGCGATGGATTGGCGAGTTGTCCATAGTCTATTCCAGCTTTTTGCCCCCATTCAGCTGGGACGACCCGAGTGAGGAAGAGGCAATGTAGATAGTGAATGGATGGATGGATGTTATAACCTTAGATGTTTTTCTGCTGCCACTAAGGGCAGAAGACTACATTGCTTCCTTCTGAGTGTTCGTGTTTCTTCAGTTTGATTTCAGGATTAATCCCTCATATTGACCCCAATGATGTCCTAGTGGACCTCCCTCATCGACAGCCATTCTGGGTCCCATGTTGCTCGTATCTCTGTGTTGGACCTTTTTGTTAGTTTTATTCATTTCTTTTTTGAATTAATCTTTCATTTATTTATTTTTTTACAATCCCATTTCCAGTAAAGTTGGGACACTGTGCAAAATGTGAATAAAAAGCCAGCGTAATCATTTGCTAATCAATATAACCCTATCTTGAATTGAAAATAGTACAAAGACAACATTTAAATATTGCAAGGGAAAATGTTATTGTTGTTTGAAAAATATCTGCTTATTTTGAATTTGAGGACAGCAACACATTTCAAAGAAGTTGGAACGGGGCAACAAAAGTCTGGAAAAGTTGTATGATGTTAAAAAAAAATACACCGGGTAGAACATCTCTCAGCTAATTAGGTTAATTAGCCCCTTAGACTCGGGAGCAGCGGAGGCTACATCAGATGTGACGGATCTGGCAGAACTGATAAAAGTTGTCCACAGAAAAGAGTCCATCAGCTGGAATGTGTACTGCAGTCATTAAAATCTGACAAGTCTGCTGCACCTGTAACTGTAGCTGGAGCCGAGGCAATGATAGAGAATGCTGTTTGCCCTGCTCTAAGTGGGCATCTCGAACCGGAGCAATCGCGATCGGAAGATACTTCCAAGATTTCGGGCTCGGATGCTTCGGACGAGGCAATAGCAGATGAGTTTATAATCACACAGCAAGAAAAACGTTGGCTGGCCAGAAAGCAGTGGTACTTACAGCGACGACCGCTTCGCGTAAATGTAAAATCTACGTCGGATGTGTTAACACGAAACACTGTCAGCGTGATGTGCTCTTCCATCTGGGAAAGATGGGTGTGACCGGCGCTGATGTGAAATCTCTTGCCTCGAAGGAAACCTACAAATCATTCTGTGTCTGTGCTCACAGTGTGCATTCCCGTGTCCTGCTTGACGAGAAAAATTGGCCTGAAAATGTGTTGATTCGCCCGTTCTATAAAAACAAGTACGTCCCGAAACGTCATGGTCATAAATCTTTTGGGTTCAACCAAGTGCAGGGCAAACGGCCCTTTCTTTCAAACTTCTTGTATGAACGCTCAAGGGAAAGCCGCTGGCATCCGCGTAAAGACAGGAGAAGTGGTGCCTCTCAGTGGTGCCCTCAGCAGCGTTACATCGGGACCAACAGAGGAGGAGCGGATTACCCTGAAGAAGAATCAGCAGGATGGCCAAAATACCACGAAGGATCAGCTCTCAGAACTCTCAGACTACCAGAAGAAGAATAGCAGGATGGCCAAATGAGACCCTCTCAGAATGGCCAGACTATTACTGGTAAGATTACTAAATGAGAGCGAAAGGGAGAAAATTGAGTTAAAGTGTGAGATCTACAACTGAAAAGGGCTAAAATCCAATGGGAGGTATGTGCTAGATAGACTGTCCAAGTGTGATGTGCTATGTCTGCAAGAGACTTGGCTGCGCCCCTTTGAACTGGACTTGGCTGACAAGTTGGTTGATTCAAGTTGTAATGGTTCTGGTCACTTCACTGTTTTCTCAAAATCCAGTATGTCTGCTGCTGATGCTGATTATAGAGGCAGACCATATGGTGGTCTATCTGTCATTTGTAAGAATAACCCTCATTTTACCTACAATGAATTTAAATCAGAGTCAAGTAGAATTATGCCCATCTCAATTACTGATGGTGCGGGTAATCTTGTTAGAATTGTAATCAATGTTTGTATGCCATACCTTGAAAAGGGCAACTCCAAGCAAACTGAGGAGTACATTGAAACTCTTGATGAAATCCAACTTTTAATTGACAATTATGGGCCTGTAGCCCCTGTCACCTTGTGTGGAGATTTTAACACCCAGCTGCCACGTGATAATAAGCTTGGCAAGTCATGGTTTAAACAGCCTGGCTTCACGGCTCATAGTGGTATCCTGTATGACTTTTTAACTTGTAATAATATGCTGGCAGTTGACCTGCTTAAGAAGCAACCTTGTAATTTTACATATTTTTGTCTAACTAGACAGGTGTTTTCCTGGATTGACCACGTTTTTACTGTTGGATATGATATTGATTCTTTTGATTGTAATATTATTGAATTAGAGGAGGGTAACTGTGGTGATCACCTTCCATTTTACTATCAGTGTCCCTTCAAACATAAAGGAAAGTCTAGCCCATGGAACATCTCAGAAGTTTCCAAAACTGAACTGGAGTAAACAGCGGGAAAGACAGAGATACTCAGAAATCCTGAATGAGACATTAGCACCTGTAGATTTTTCTGGGATAGGTGCCTCCTCCAATAGAGAAGAGGCGAGAGTAACTGTTGAAAAGTATTTAAACATGCTCACAGACATACTGCATAATTCAGTCTTGGAAGCAAAATTGACAAATGGGAAGCGCTTTGTACCAAAGCGTTTCTGGTATTCCACACTGACAGACCTCCATAATAAGAAGCGTTTTTGGTGGTCACTGTGGGTCAGTAATGGCAAACCACGCCAAGGTGTAGTTTACGATTGTTGGTGTAAAACCCACAAAACAATACCAACGATGGAAATTGCGGGGGCCGAAGGCTCCACGTGTTCTTTTGGCTGGCGTTAACTCGCGCAACCTCCTGGCTGGTGTGAATCGCAGTAAAATGGATATATTTTCTCCGTTCAAAGAACGGGGCACAAAAGCACAACGGTTACAATTAATCTGACTCCATAATTCATTTAGAGTACCAAATTTAGTTATACCCTCGTTAAATATCTGACTCCAAATTAGAATTAGAATTTATAGTTTAGGGACACATGCGTGAATCTCGGGTCAATTATACCTCAAACTCTTAAAAGACAACCGCCGTCACTCCATTAATGTTCCCGGGTTTAACACCATGTCCGGATCTTAGGTTCGTCAGTTAGAGTAGAGGTTGGAAGTCAGCCATCACTGCAACAGCATCTTTTGGCGTGAATACAGCAAACCCAGATTTATGCACGCCCATGGGTTCCTTCAGGGAATTTTAACAGATAACCGACTTTTCGTCCATGGGTTTCCTTAAGGCTAAAATCCCAATACATAAACCCTTTATGTAAGTAGATCATGATTGTCTCTCCAACTTAATAAAACCAATTCCTATACTGGGCCGCTGGCCAGTCGTTCCTCGGTTGGGATTAACCCCCTAAGTATCCGCCGCAACGGGGCTAGAAAGAATGTACATGTGTTAAGAGTCACTGAGACCACGCAAGCTTAAAGGAATAACAATAATTTATTCACCAGGTAGGCAAGAGCTTAAATCAAACAAATCAACATTAAGCCAATTACAAGTTACACACAATTTAGAAAAGGAGAATAAAGTCATACCTGGAGGAAAAGGATACACACGCACTGACGTGCGCGGGACGTTCGAATTACGATATTCCATAATTGAAAAGGCTACTCACGCACTAACGTGCGCGGGGAGAGATCGGATACGATCTTCCCTGACTATATAGATTGGCTACATACGGCGTAGGGATGCGTATGGGAAGTCGACTACGATCTTCCCCAGAATGGATTGTTTCTCTTTGCTTTAAGCCAAACCACGTCTTTGATCCAAGCGGCATGGCCATAAACACCTGGAAGGGGGGTCGAATCCGGTTTTTGGGTTTCCACCTTTGGGAGGATGTAATAAAACACTTCAGCAGAGAAAGGAGAATAGGGTGATTACCAGAGAGTATTCTGACCAAATTATCAGGAGTTTCCAAAAGGGAAAGAACCATAATTTCAATGGGAATGAAACATACCCCATTCAACTCCTTGGATTCCCCCGAGAATAAGACCAAACATGATATGAATATGGACTAATATGATGCAGTTGTCATGAAAAAGCCTTAAGATGAATTATTATATAGTTAAATTGGGTTCTAAGTATATAAGTGATTTCTTAGCAGGACATTGAACATATAAGTATATTGTGAAGTTTTCAGAGGTTTAGATTATTTTAAACAGATTAATAACTGTACTTTAACTTAAGACCGAGGATAGTAATACGACTCCCACAGGGGCACTGTGTCAGCCAGAGCTTTGCAACTATCCCCCCATACAGAGTAACAGGAAGGCCATCGACACCTTCCACATGCAGGCTGAGCGAGCATCCTGGGGGGGAAGTTCGCAAAAGTTTTGCTATCTTGCATGGCTCTGGACCGAGCTTATCAGCCATTTGTCGCTTACAGCCTCTGGGCTACCCCACGCATCAGCGTTTGCAGATCTTAGAGATGTCGCTCAGAACCCAACCCAAAGGCACAGATGAATTTTACTGGTTTCGGAATGGAACAGTCTCTTGTAAAATGAAATATGCAGTGAATTCTTACCAGCCATTCTACATTGGAAGCATGCTAAGAAAGTATTCAGGAGTGCTTTTTGTTATAACATGAATAATGTAAAGGTTGGAGAAATGGATAGGCTAAATAGTCTGATAAGGACTTGCAAAACCACAGCATTTTGGAACAAGCTGAAGAAATTTAACAAGAAAAGGGTGAACTGCCCTCTTACCTGAGGTGACCTGAGAAACCACTTTTCCACAATCGAGACCGATATGAAGAATGATCTAACTGAGGAACAACAGGCTTTGGAATGTGAGACTGAGAGGTGGTTTCAATCTGGTATCTCTGCAAGTTCAGAAACAAGGGCTGACTCTTTAGTTGTGAGCAGGCTGATCTGTAAATTAAAGCGCAACTCAGCCTCAGGTTTTGCTGGAGTTTTAGGTGAACACTTGTTGTATGGTCAATCTGATGTCTTATCTTTCTATTTAGCAGAACTCTTCTCTGTAATGCTGAGCTGGCATGTTGTCCCACAGTCGTTTAGTGTGGGTGTGATAATTCCGGTGCTGAAAAAGCCAACCCTAGATCCTGGTATTGCTGATAATTACCACCCTATAAACTTTAAGTTCTACTTTGCTCAAACTGCTTGAGCTCTGTCTGAAGCCTGATGTTCAAATTTGTTCCAATCAGTTTGTGTTAGGTACGGTTCTGGAACCAGATGCGAGAGTCGAGCAGTGAAGGTAAAATGGGATTTTATTGGAAAGGGGGCGAACCCCCGCAGAGCAGGAGGCGACAGTACAAAGTCCACAATCCACAGAACACAATCCCAGGGACAAAATCCAAAAGTCGAAAAACCAGGGCAGCAATCACAGTAATCGTGGTCGGGCAAAAACAGGTACGGTACACAGGCACAGGTTAGTGAGAGAAGCAAAAGCCAAAATCCAGAGGGCGAAATCCAAACAGTTACCAGGGCAGCAAACACAAAAACTCGTAGTCGGGCAAAAAAGGGTTTGAAAACAGATACAGACAAAAGTACAAAAGAGCAGAGCCAAAAATCGTAAGTCGGGCGGTCCAGTCAGAAGATTAACACTATGAGTACAAGGCGAATGATAGCAGCACAGGTAAACAAGAGGAAACATTCTGACGGGGAACTGCAGTGAGAAGACAGCTTAAATACACTCAAGGGAAGTCACATGCTATGATTAGGATCAGGTGATGAGGATCAGACTAATTACAAAGGAGGGAACATGAGGGAGAACCTAATCACATGAAATTGGCAAAAGCCAAAACGCGGACAGGGAACACGAAACAACCTATGACAAAACATACAGCTCCGGTTAGGGAGTTCTAATGTGCACAGATAATGAGGTAGGACAGAGTGGAGCAGGTGCGGAGGATCCGCTGAATTGCAGGAGAGACAAAATGAAGGCAAGAGGCGGAGACTAGAACAGGGCGAAAAGCTGAGAGCTTGTTAATCAATTAGTAAGTGCAGCTATACAATCCCTAGTGCTCGTTAGTAAGTTAGTATTATATACAATGTTAGTTTGGGTTAGTAATTTTAACGAAAACAACAAACTGTTAGTATTGGTTAGTAATATAGAAAAGAGAGGCGAAGGAAGCAAACGAGATTGGAAGGAATGTTTGAAACCCAGAAACCATGAAATCACCTAAGCATGTGACACGCAGGACTGGGGAGAAGCTGTAACTTAACAAGAGACCAGACAGGGGAGACAAAGTGCAATGCAGGGCATGAACAAAGACATGGACCGGAATCTAACAGAATAGTGGATAGGGAGTGGCAAAAATGAAAACATGGCAAAATGCAAAAACTAAACAGAACATGGCAAAACCTAACAGACATAATCATAAACATAACAGGGAACAAGGAAAACATGACAATCATGGCAAAATCAAGGCAGAACAGATTAGAATCATAACAGTATCCCCCCTCCTACGAAACGCCTCCAGGCGTTTCAACTTGCTGGTCTGGGGTGCGAAGCATGAAAGTCTGTGATTAGGCTTTTGTCGAGGATGTGGCGTGCAGGGACCCAGCTACAGTGTTCAGGACCGTAGCCCTCCCAGTCGACGAGGTACTGGTATCCGCGACCTCGTCGACGACAGTCCAACAATGTTCGGACAGTGAATGCCTCGCCTCCGTTGATGATGCGGGCGGGTGGTGGGGGATCAGGACCAGAAGACAGGGGGTGGGTTACAGCAGGCTTGATCTGGGACACATGAAAAGTAGGGTGAATTTTGCGCATGGACAGGGGAAGACTGAGGCGAACAGCAGTGGGACTAAGCACTTTTTCAATGGTAAACAGGCCAATGAATTTCGGGAACAGTTTACCCCCATTACCCCTTAAGGGGATGTCTTTGGACGATAGCCAAACGCGCTGCCCAGGTCGGTAGGATGGAGCGGCAGTTCTTCTTTTGTCCCCTCGAGCCTTCATGCGTGCCACCGACCTGAGCAGCGCCTCCCTTGTGTTTTTCCAGGTACGCCTGCAACGGCGCACAAACTCGCGAGCAGATGGTACAGCGACCTCCTCCTCCTGGCAGGGAAACAGCGGTGGTTGGTAGCCAAGGCAAGCCTTGAATGGAGAAATACCAGAGGCAGCAGAGGTGTGACTGTTAATGGCATATTCAGCCCAGGGAAGTTGGTGGCTCCAGGAGGAGGGGTTCTTGAGACACAAACATCTCAAAACGGTCTCCATGCATTGGTTGGCCCGCTCGGTCTGGCCGTTGGTCTGGGGTTAAAACCGGATGATAAACTAACAGATGTGCCAAGGGACTTGCAGAATGATTTCCAAAACTTAGCTGTGAATTGGGGACCGCGGTCAGAAGTGATGTCTGTGGGGATACCGTGTAGTCTGATGACGTGCTGAATAATGAGGGTGGCCGTTTCTTGGGCGGACGGGAGTTTAGTGAGGGGGACAAAATGGACTGCTTTAGAAAATCTAAACAATAGTGAGAATGGTAGTGTAGTGATTGGATGGGGGAAGACCAGTGATGAAATCTAATGCAGTATGTGACCAAGGGCGGTGAGGAGTGGGTAAGGGTTGTAATAGACCGTGAGGGGGCTGATGAGATACCTTAGCTTGGGCGCAGACCGAGCAGGCAGAGACATAATTCTGGACGTCATGATTGATCTCTGGCCACCAGAAGCGACGAGTTATAAAGTCCAGGGTACGGCGAATTCCTGGGTGGCACGAGAGGTTAGAGGCATGCCCCCAGTCCAGGACTCGGGGGCGCAGGTTGACAGGAACAAACAAACAATGATCGGGGCAGGCACTGGGAGCAGCAGAATCGTCTTGGGCGTTTCTCACCTCGGATTCAAGATCCATGTCGATGGCATTTATGAAGGTCTCCTTAGGTAGGATGGTGTCATGGTTAGGCAGCTCCTCTCCCGATTCAAAACAGCGTGACAGAGCATCAGGCTTGACGTTTTTACTGCCGGGGCGATAAGCAAGATGAAAGTTAAAATGTGAAAAGAACAATGCCCACCTGGCTTGACGGGGGATTTAGTCTCTTAGCGGACTGGAGGTACTCCAAGTTTGTGGTCAGTCCAGACAAGGAACGGTAGTTCGGCTCCCTCCAGCCACTGTCTCCACTCCTCCAAGGCCAGCTTAACCGCCAACAGCTCTCGGTTGCCGATGTCATAGTTCCGTTCCGCGGAGCTCAGGCGACGGGAGAAAAAAAAAACACGGGTGGATCTTGCCATCTTCGGTGGACCTCTGGGAGAGGACAGCCCCAACTCCCACGTTGGAGGCGTCTACCTCCACCACAAACTGGAGTTTGGGATCAGGGATGGTTAGAATCGGGGCAGATGTAAAACGTGACTTAAGGTTGAGGAAGGCTTCGTCAGCCTTAGCGGACCACTGGAACTTGACCTTGTTAGAGGTTAGAGCAGTGAGTGGAGAAGCAATGGAGCTATAGTTGCGAATGAATCGCCTGTAGAAATTGCCAAACCCCAGAAAGCGTTGAAGTGACTTACGGTCGGAGGGTTTAGGCCAGTTGGTGACAGCCTCAACTTTAGCCGGGTCCATGCGGATGGTGCCAGGAGAAATGATGTATCCCAGGAAGGAGGTGGTCTGGACAGAAAACTCACATTTTTCGGCTTTGACAAACAGGCGATTCTCTAACAGACGTTTGAGGACTTGGCGGACATGGAGCACGTGGTCTTCCTGTGATTTGGAGAAGATCAGAATGTCAAAGGTACAAACACAAACTTATTAATCATGTCCCGCAACACATTAACAAGATTTTGGAAAACTGCTGGGGCGTTAGTAAGGCCGAATGGCAAGACCAAATACTCCCAGTGCCCAGTGGGGGTATTGAAGGCAGTCTTCCATTCGTCCCCCTCACGAATCGGACCAGATGATAAGCGTTAAATAGGTCCAGCTTGGTGTATATCTTGGCACCTTGTAGGAGGTCAAAGGCAGTATTCATGAGGGGAAGCGGGTATCTGTTCTTTACAGTGATCTCGTTGAGTCCTCGGTAGTCAATACAGGGTCGTAGAGACCCGTCCTTCTTGCCAACGAAGAAGAATCCCGCTCCGGCGGGAGATGAGGAAGGGCGAATGATGCCCGCCGCCAGGGATTCACTGAGGTATTTCTCCATGGCAAGGGTCTCAGGGCGTGACAGGGAGAACAGACGGCCTCTGGGCGGCATGGTACCAGGCTTGAGCTCAATGGCGCAGTCGTAGGGTCTATGCAGGGGCAGACTGGTGGCTCGTGACTTGGAAAAGACCTCCTTGAGGTCATGGAACTCCGGGGGAACCTTCTCCAGGTTCGGGATCTCCTCTGGGTGGGAAACAGGAACATGAACGAGGGCGTCACTGAGGCAGGTGCGTGCACAATTAGGGCTCCAGCCCTTAATTTAAATGTTTTTCCCAGTCGATCTCGGGTAAGTGATTAGCCATCCAGGGATGACCGAGGACAACTGGGGCGTGAGGAGACTGGATGAGATAAAGTCTGATCGACTCTTGGTGATTTCCGGAAATCCGTAACTTGATAGGGTGAGTGACGTGGGTGATGTGGGCAATGCTCTGGCCGTTGATGGAGTTGGCCACACGATCGGGGACGACCTTCTCAACAGGGATGCCCCACTCCTGGGCAGCTTTCTGATCGATAAAGTTCTCTTCGGCCCCCGAGTCGATAAGAGCGGTGGTCTTCCTTCCTCCCCCGGCCCACTCGAGGGAGATGGAAAAGCAGGTTCGGCTTCTGGAGGAATGATCAACAGGAGTGACGCCCACAACCGCTTCTTTCCTAGTAGGTGGGCGTGGTCTCTTTACTGGGCACCGTGAGATGTAATGTCCACCTTGGCCACAGTAAAAGCAGGCCCGTTCCTTCTGTCTACGGTCCCTCTCCTCAATGGTGATCTTGGTGCGGCCCAGCTGCATGGGTTCGGACTCAGGAGAGGATCTGACCTTGTCAGGTTGAGGAAGGGGTGGCATCATCACAGGAGGCTTGGAGGTGTTGGCTCTGTTGATGGCTCGTCTGCGTTCCTCCAAACGTGAATCAATTCGGATGGCCATCTCAATTATCCGGTCCAGGTCTTCGGGCAGATCACGTGGCAACAGTTCATCCTTGATTCGTTCAGACAATCCATGGATGAAGGCGTCGTAGAGGGCTCTCTTGTGCCATCGGCTGTTGGTTGCCAGAGTCTGGAATTCAATGGCGTAGTCCGACACAGAACGACCTCCCTGACGTATACGAAGGATCTCCCTTCCAGCCTCATGCCCATGTCTGGAGCGATCAAACACTCGTCTCATCTCCTCCCCCAACAGGTCAGACCTCTGGACACACGGGAGTCCTGCTTCCCAGGCAGAAGTGGCCCACTCCTTAGCTCTCCCGGTTAGCTGCATGATGATGTATGCCACGCGGGATTGCTCGGAGGGGAAGGTGGTAGGCTGGAGGCTGAAGATCAGCTTGCACTGGGTTAGGAAGGCACGGTAGGATCCAGGGTCGCCATCATATTTCTCAGGAGGGGGCAGGCGTGGTTCGTGAACCGGAGCGGGTGGGGCAGTAGTTGGTGCAGGAACGGAGGCAGAGGTAGTAGTGACGGGCTGCTGGGGAGCGCGGAAGGGCTGTGCGGCTTGTAGGGACCGGGTGAGGTCAGCCATCTGGTAAGACATGGTCTGAAGGTGCTGCATCATGAACCGGAGCTGCTGTTGTTGGCACTCCAACTGCTCGCCCTGTTCCTTCACTGCAGCCTGCAGAGGCTGGATGCTCGCTGGCTCCATGATGGTCAGAACGTACTGTTAGGTACGGTTCTGGAACCAGACGCGAGAGTCGAGCAGTGAAGGTAAAATGGGATTTTATTGGAAAGGGGGCGAACCCCCGCAGAGCAGGAGGTGACAGTACAAAGTCCACAATCCACAGAACACAATCCCAGGGACAAAATCCAAAAGTCGAAAAACCAGGGCAGCAATCACAGTAATCGTGGTCGGGCAAAAACAGGTACGGTACACAGGCACAGGTTAGTGAGAGAAGCAAAAGCCAAAATCCAGAGGGCGAAATCCAAACAGTTACCAGGGCAGCAAACACAAAAACTCGTAGTCGGGCAAAAAGGGTTTGAAAACAGATACAGACAAAAGTACAAAAGAGCAGAGCCAAAAATCGTAAGTCGGGCGGTCCAGTCAGAAGATTAACACTATGAGTACAAGGCGAATGATAGCAGCACAGGTAAACAAGAGGAAACATTCTGACGGGGAACTGCAGTGAGAAGACAGCTTAAATACACTCAAGGGAAGTCACATGCTATGATTAGGATCAGGTGATGAGGATCAGACTAATTACAAAGGAGGGAACATGAGGGAGAACCTAATCACATGAAATTGGCAAAAGCCAAAACGCGGACAGGGAACACGAAACAACCTATGACAAAACATACAGCTCCGTTAGGGGAGTTCTAATGTGCACAGATAATGAGGTAGGACAGAGTGGAGCAGGTGCGGAGGATCCGCTGAATTGCAGGAGAGACAAAATGAAGGCAAGAGGCGGAGACTAGAACAGGGCGAGTGCTGAGAGCTTGTTAATCAATTAGTAAGTGCAGCTATACAATCCCTAGTGCTCGTTAGTAAGTTAGTATTATATACAATGTTAGTTTGGGTTAGTAATTTTAACGAAAACAACAAACTGTTAGTATTGGTTAGTAATATAGAAAAGAGAGGCGAAGGAAGCAAACGAGATTGGAAGGAATGTTTGAAACCCAGAAACCATGAAATCACCTAAGCATGTGACACGCAGGACTGGGGAGAAGCTGTAACTTAACAAGAGACCAGACAGGGGAGACAAAGTGCAATGCAGGGCATGAACAAAGACATGGACCGGAATCTAACAGAATAGTGGATAGGGAGTGGCAAAAATGAAAACATGGCAAAATGCAAAAACTAAACAGAACATGGCAAAACCTAACAGACATAATCATAAACATAACAGGGAACAAGGAAAACATGACAATCATGGCAAAATCAAGGCAGAACAGATTAGAATCATAACAGTTTGGTTTCCGGAAAAGTGTTGGCACTGCTCAAGCCTGTTCCTTTTTGAATAATATCTTTTTGTATTCCAATTATAATGATTCACCAGTGTACAACTGCAGCTTGGACGCGGAAAAATGTTTCGATAAGGTATGGCACAGTGGCCTCTTTTATAAACTTAAAGATAAGGTACTGTTCTCTCACTGGCTATTTTTATTTGAACTTTATAAATCTTCCTCCTATGGAAGCATATAGTTAACAAAATTAAAATGAAAATGCAATGTCAGAAATGCATTTTCATTTTCAAGATAAAAGCGCATTATTTGTATCATAATGAAAATTCAAATGTAATCCTCCACTTTGCATATTCATTTTCAAGTCCATGTATGCAATTTTTATAACAATTGGAAAATTAAAATACATTCCTCATTTACATTTGCATTTTCGAGAAGTGCCCTGCAATATCACTAACAAAACGAAAACGAAAACGCTAATCGTATAAAGCAAATACATTCTCGGAAATGCTTTTTTCGTTTTTTTAAGCACGCCACGCGATTATTTGTATCATCACGAAAAATGATAAAGTAATCCTCCACTTTACGTTTGAATTTTCAAGTCCATGTAGGCACTGTTTTCATTTGCAAGAAGTGCCCCGCAATATCACTAACAAAACGAAATCGAAAACGCTAATCTCCTAAAGCAAATACATTCTCGAAATGCTTTTTTTTTTTCAAAAGCAGACGCAATATCTGTCTCATAATTAAATCGCTAACGCAGTTCGCCACTTTTCTTTTTTCATTTTCGTGACAGACTGCCCTGCCTGACTTTGCATTTTCGATTTCGAGGTCCCACGCGCTTTTCCTAACAAAATTAAAAAAAAATACCCCCAAGTTGGGTGTGGCCTGTCGGTGAGAAGGCGGACGCCCTCCACAATTTCGTGACGGATTGGATATTAACAAATACAAGTGATCTCGGTGGTTATCAATCAGAGGGAAACTTCTGCTGCACGCACTTTTATGTCAAAGCACAAATGGAGCCACTGACTGTGCATGAACGCTCCCCTGGACATTGCGGAGTTTGATTGAGAGTATAGCTAAGGTTTTCCCCGAAGACACTGCTCTCGCACTCAATTACCCCCTGTGTGCGCTTGGATTAGCGCTGCTTCCACTGAAATTGTGTGCTTACACTCAGATCTGTCGATCTTCGGACGGGTTATCTGCGCATCATCTGTTAAGTAGTACAGTCGGTTACAAAGCAAGTTCATACGCTCCTGCTCTCTTGGGCTTCATGTACTTCCATAGCTTTCCTCACGAATTTGGAGTGAAAGCACAGTTCGTATTAATACACCAGTGCCTATACGTCTCTTTACCTTAATAGCCAGCTACATACAATGGTGGCCGTGTAACACGTCGACCTCCAGTTCTCTGTTACGCGAGTCTGTGGATGAATCGCGGAGGTAGGCTGAGCTAAGAAAGGGACAGATTCATCTGATCGCTTGCATCCTGCTGCTGCAGAAGAAAGGCTTGCGAAATCCATAGATCTGTGATTTCTCTTATTATACCGTAAAGTCGCTTGTAATAATATGCTGTCGCTGGCCATAGCCAGATGTCGACACAGTGATATGTTTCGGCCAATCGATGTGCTTTTCATGAACAGTCACATCGTTAGACTAACGCGATGTTAATTAGCTAGCTAACTACTTTCCTGCAAGATGACGAACATTACGAACAACTATAGCATAAAACTTGCTTCCAGTCCATTTAACTTGACCAGATTGCGATCAGTTTCGCACGTCTGTTTTTATGTGGTAACACTATGCTTGCAACAGGATGCGTCTCTCTCCCGCAGCTCAGTGCACCCCTGCCATTCATCCACAAAATTGCAGTGAGGCACACCAACTGGAAGCCGATGTGTTTGTTACCCGGCAACTCTTATACTATAATATAATATAATATAATATCTTATAATCTTATAATATAAGAGTTATGTAGCAGCAACTAAGGTATAAGAAAAGTATGGGCACCGATGTATTAATATATAAGCGGTCCTTTTATTCCAAAATCGTGAAGAAAGCCACAGAAGTAGCTACCTGTGCAGCCCCGGTGGGCAGGACCGTATGAACCCGCAAAAGATAGCGTGCAGATAATCTGTCCAACCATGGATTGATCGAGTGTAAGCACACGGTTTGAATGGAAGCAGGTATAGTCCAAGCGCACGCAGGGGCTAATTGAGTGCGAGAGCAGGATCACTGCAATTTTAGTCTAACGATGTGACCGTTCATGGATTTCGCAAGCCTTTCTTCTGCAGCAGCAGGATGCAAGCGAACACATGAATCTGTCCTTTTCTTAGCTCAGTCTACCTCTGCGATTCATCCACAGACTCGCATAATAGAGAACTGGAGGTGGACGTGTTACACGGCCACCATTGTATGTAGCCAGCTATTAAGGTAAAGAGACGTATAGGCACTGGTGTATTAATACGAACTGTGCTTTCACTCCAAATTCGTGAAGAAAGAAATGGAAGTACATGAAGCCCAAGAGAGCAGGAGCGTATGAACTTGCTTTGCAACCGACTGAACAACTAAACAGATGATGCGCAGATAACCCGTCCGAAGATCGACAGATCTGAGTGTAAGCGCAGTACAATTTCAGTGGAAGCAGCGCTAATCCAATCGCACACGGGGGTAATTGAGTGCGAGAGCAGTGTCTTTCGGGGGAAAACCTTAGCTATACTCTCAATCAAAATCCGCAATGTCCAGGGGAGCGTCCATGCACAGTCAGTGGCTCCAACTATGTAAGTTTCCATTTGTGCTTTGACATAAAAGTGCGTGCAGCAGGAGTTCCCTCTGATTGATGACCACCGAGATCGCTTGTATTTGCTAATATCCAATCCGCATTTAAATTGTGGAGGACGTCCCGCCTTCTCACCGACAGGCCACACCCAACTTGGGAGTGTATTTTCTTTTTAAATTTTGTTAGGAAAAGCGCGTGGGACCTCGAAATCGAAAATGCAAAGTCAGGCAGGGCAGTCTGTCACGAAAATGAAAAAGAAAAGTGGCGAACTGCGTTTGTGATTTAATTATGAGACAGATATTGCGTCTGCTTCTTGAAAAAGAAAAAGCATTTCCGAGAATGTATTTGCTTTAGGAGATTAGCGTTTTCGATTTCGTTTTGTTAGTGATATTGCGGGCACTTCTTGCAAATGAAAACAGTGCCTACATGGACTTGAAAATTCAAACGAAAGTGGAGGATTACTTTATTATTTTCGTGATGATACAAATAATGCGCGTGCTTCTCGAAAACGAAAAAGCATTTCCGAGAATGTATTTGCTTTATACGATTAGCGTTTTCGTTTTCGTTTTGTTAGTGATATTGCAGGGCACTTCTCGAAAATGCAAATGTAAATGAGGAATGTATTTTCATTTTCCAATTGTTATAAAAATTGCATACATGGACTTGCAAATGAAAATGTAAAGTGGAGGATTACATTTGAATTTTCATTATGATACAAATAATGCGCTTGTATCTTGAAAATGAAAATGCATTTCTGACATTGCATTTTCATTTTAATTTTGTTAACTATATGCTTCCATATTCCTCTGCCACTGTGTTGGTAAATGGCAACTATAGTGATGTTTTTTGTATTTCTAGAGGAATCCATCAGGGAAGTCTTCTCTCCCCCGTATTGTTTAACATGTTTATTAATGATTTATTGGTCTTGCTGTTGTGTCAGGATACTGGGATACTGGTTGGCAGGATATTTATGATTGTGTTGCTTATGCTGACGACAGAACTATTTTTGCTCTCACAGCCACAGGTCTTCAGTGCCTGACTGATTTATGTTATGATTATTCATGCAAGTGGAGGTTCACCTTTGGTCTCGCCAAATCAAAATGTATGATTATTGGAGCAAATTGCTTTAAGTCTGGCCCGACTTAGTGTCTGGGAGACAACACCATGACTCAATCTGATTCCTTAGAAATTCTGGGTGTGACCTTCAGCGCAGATGGTAAGGCAACGGCTCACGTGAATAAGCGCACACAGTCAGTGAGAGAGGCTGCTTTTGGTCTGGCCCCAAAGGGCTTCTCCTATCCTGGTCTGTCCACCGAGGCCAAAACATTTTTGTTTAATTCTGTTGTTCAACCGACACTTACGCATGGCACTGATGCCTGAATACTGGATGTGAAGAGCTGAAGGTAATAAATAGTATGCAAGGTGAAATAATGAAGTGGGTTTGTGTTTTCACCAAGAGATCCCATCACTCAAAACTCTTTGAGGCTCTTGGTGTCGGTCGTGTTGAGCAGAACCTGAAGAAGCGAGTTTGCTCCTAATATAGAGCTGGTTTTGCCTCTGGTACTCCAGCCAGACCTCTGAACTCGTTTCTCCTCGCAAAACATCTTCTAAATGATCAGCTCGTGCCGGGGACTCTTGTCGATCGTTTCATCAGTTTTCATTCAATCCTATAAAAGTTGGTATTGGCGGCCATCGCCCCAAGCTGGAGGCGGCTAAGGAAGAAAATGGTGTGGTTGACACATTAAGATATTTAACTCAAACTGAAAATTTTAACCTATTTAATTCTACAGAAAACCGGCTAGCTCATCTCCTTGTAAAAGTGTTTTAAGACTGATCCATTATCGTATTTGAATACATGTATTAAATTGTCTGATTGTTTTACTACTAATCTATGTATTTCTCCTAATGGAGGTTCATTAATAAATAAATAAATAAATAAATAATCTGCTACAGGTGAGTAACATGATTGGGTGTAAAAAGTCTCTCAAAAGTGAGGATGGGGAGGGTTTCACTACTCTGTGAAGACTACATGGGCACATAGTTCCAGAAATTAAGAATAATGTCGCTGAAAGTACAACTGCAAAGAATTTGAGGATTTCATCCTCTATGGTACATAATATCATCAAAAGATTCGGAGAATTCAGACAATTTTCTGCACAAGAGGGACAAGGCCGAGAGACAAGATCACTCATAGGTCCTTCAGCATCACTAGCCCCACCCTGATGCCGCTCACTCATAGGTCCTTCAGCAGCACTAGCCTCACCCTGATGCTGCTCACTCATAGGTCCTTCAGCAGCACTAGCCTCACCCTGATGCTGCTCACTCCTGGGGTCCTTCAGCAGCACTAGCCTCACCCTGATGCCGCTCACTCATAGGTCCTTCAGCAGCAGTAGCCTCACCCTGATGCTGCTCACTCATAGGTCCTTCAGCAGCACTAGCCTCACCCTGATGCCGCTCACTCATAGGTCCTTCAGCAGCACTAGCCTCAGCCTGATGCTGCTCACTCATAGGTCCTTCAGCAGCACTAGCCTCACCCTGATGCCGCTCACTCATAGGTCCTTCAGCAGCACTAGCCTCAGCCTGATGCTGCTCACTCAATAGCAGCACTAGCCTCACCCTGATGCCGCTCACTCATAGGTCCTTCAGCAGCAGTAGCCTCACCCTGATGCTGCTCACTAATAGGTATTTCAGTGGGGCCACTTCTCCCACTTTGTTGGCCACGTTGGGGCATAACTAACGGCGGCATTCACCCGTCAGTAGATCTGGTCGTTGTCCCTAGAGGGGGATGTCTGAGACTGTGTGAGCTGCACCCTCTGCACCTGCACCAAAAGTTCCAGCTTTCTGCCGGCAGGCCTATTCCAACCCTTACCTTTTCCTCAGTGTCCCTGCTCCTATGTTACCTTGGACTGTGTCCCTGGGCTTCCTGTGTCTGAGAATAAAACTATGATCCTGATGGTGGTGGATGGGTTCTCCCATGAATCCGACTCGGTGTTCTCCTCCGCTCGTCTCTCATGTGGGGTCCCACAGGGTTCAGTCTTAGGCCCTCTTCTCTTCTCTCTCTACTTGCTTCCACTTGGCTCCATACTTAGGAAGCATGGTATTTCCTTCCACTATTATGCAGATGATAGTCAGGTTTATGTCCCTTTCAAACAGAAAGATGAATATTCTGTCAAAACACTACTCAGGTGTCTTGATGACATAAAGGCCTGGATGGCTATAAACTTTTTAAATTTTAACAAGAAAAAGACATAGGTGATGGGTTTTGGTGGCACACTGGGCCCCCCCTTGCAAATCTGGGTTCCTTGGCCCAGTTCATTAAGCCAACCATCACAAACCTTGGGGTTAAAGTGGATTCTGATCTCAAGCTCGACTGTCAGATCAGTTCAGTTGTTAAATCGAGCTTCTTCCAGTTGAGGCAGCTGGCCAAAATTAAACCAATTCTTTCCAGGCAGCACTTTGAAACAGTAATCCATGCCTTTGTGACCACTAGGCTGGATTTTTGTAATGCACTTCATGTGGGGGTTAGTGGCTTTTCCGTCACCCGTCTTCAGATGGTGCAAAATTCTGCTGCACGTCTTTTAACTGGCACACGTAAACACGAGCACATTTCCCCCATTTCAGCCTCACTTCACTGGCTGCCCAAACATTTTAGGATCAGTTTTAAAATTCTTATATTTACTTTTTAATCCCTCAATGGTCTCGCCCCGCCCTACCTCTCCGAGCTGCTGCAGCCTCATACACCCCCCCGCTCTCTCAGGTCAGCTGATCACCTGCTCCTGAGTGTAGCTAACACTAAGCGCAAGCTCAGAGGTGACCGTGCCTTTGCTGTAGCAGCTCAACTATGGAGCGATCTGCCCCTCCATATCAGACAGGCCTCCTCTCTGTTTCTAAATCCCATCTTAAAACCCAGCTTTTCTCCTTGGCTTTTGACACCATGCGAGATGTTGAATGTATTATTTTTATTCTGTTTATGTTTTTGGTTTGTTTTAATTGTACAGCTGTTTTGTCTTAATTTATTCTTGTATTTTTTCTTGTTTTTATTTATTCTTCTGTACAGCACTTTGGTCCACTGTGGTTGTTTTAAAGTGCTTTACAAATAAAGTTGTATTGGATACATCTGCAGAACAGAAGGTTCCTCATCTCCTTAATCAAATGCCCTGGGTCTTGGGAGGGGTCTGATGTCTCATAAATAAATGCACACGTGTGCCAGCAAAACCAATGCATCCAATCCTTGAGACAGTGAAAATATCCCATTTTTTAAACAGGAAAGCAAATATGTTGTTTATTGCCACCTGTTGTGACGGTGCGTTCAGGAACCACACGCAAGAGAGGGAAATCCAAAAAAAAAAAAAAAAAAAAAAAAAAAAAAGTACGCCTTTAATGAGTTCCAGGTCAGTACCAAAAAACACAATTGCCAAGTCACAAAATGAAATCCAAAAACAGGGTCGACTAGACAGGCCGGGGTCAGAACTAGTAAAACAGAGGAGCAAAGGTACATAGACGGCAGGCAAAAAGTCGTAGTCGATAAACAAGGCAGAGGGTCATACACAGGGCATCCAAACACAGGAACCGTGGTCATACAAAAATAGGTCGAAATCCAGAAAGACAAAACAATACAAAAAAAAAAGGGCAATTAAAGAATCTTGGTCGGACGAAACAGTCGAAGAGAAGCAATAATCAATGGCAAACAAGAAGCTCTGCACAAAGAAATATTGATCAACGGTCTGACAAAGTCAGAACAGCAGTGAGGATTCTATATAGACAGAAGGGAAGTCACATGCTATGCAGGGAACAGGTGAGCTGGATCAGACTAATTACAATGGGAGGAACACATGAGGGAAATTCTAACCACGAACATTGGCGAAAGCCAAGACACGGATGGGAATCACGCAAACAGCCTATGACATTTAAACAGCTCCGGTCAGGGAGTTCTAAGTGCACAGACAATGAGAGCAGGAAAGTAATTAAGCATGTGCAAGAGATCTCGCAGAAACGCAGAGGGAGATTGGTAAAGCTGAGCAAGAGACTAGAACAGTGCGATTGCTGAGAGGGAATTAGTACTAATTAGTAGCGGTGCAACTTTACAGATTTAACCAGAGTGCTCGTTAGTGAGTTAGTAACATATACATGGATTAGTTAGGTTAGTAGATTATGATACAAAATACAAAAGTTAGTCTTGTTAGTAATCAGAACAGCAAGGCGAAGGAAGTAAACGAGAATTGAAGGAATAATATGAAACACCAGAAATCATTGAAATCACCCGAAGCATGTGAGCACACAGGCCGGGGAGACGGACTGAACCAACTAGATCACAAGACAGGGGAGACAAGTGCAATGGAACTGAAAATGGACTGAACTAAAACCAGAGAAATACAATAACAAAAAAGAATAAATAAAAGACAAAATCATGAACATAGAACATGAGCATAAACATGGATACAAAACCAAAACCATAACACCTGTTTATACATTCATATCCCATTTCATCATTAATTAAGATTGCAAATGTGCCTGTCTTTGATAGAATAAGCATAATTCTTCAGAATCAGGGTGACATCACTCACAGCAATGTAGTTAATACCATTATATTCAATTTCTGTTGTGACATTTGCCAAAAACTGATAATTGGTAATAAATCTGTACTTTTGAATATAGCAGCATATTTTTGGAAGAAGGGGTTAAAATGAAATATCTGCCCGTGATTTCTTCACAAAACATATATTTTCATAGATTTGACATCCTTCTGAATGAAATTTCACCAAAGTTGTCTTGACATAGGATCAGGCAGGTTAATGGTTAAAACTCGACCCCCTGACCTGCAGAGGCCAACCCCCTATACTGGGGCTAATAGGGTACTCCTGACCCAGAGAATGTTCTATATCCATCTATATCTATTTAAAAGTGCAATATAAGTCCCAAGATAGACACAGTGAATTTTGTCCAATTTCTGCAAAAAAAATGTACATAACTTGTGATAAATCCAAATTATTGAAATTATGCTGTATTTTAGGTATGTTGTAAAGAAATGGTTAAAATGACATTACCCCATTATTTCAGGAGTATAACATCCATTTTCATAAAGTAGACATACTAACGAATAACTTGATACCCATTTTGTCTTTTTATAAGACTATGCAATGTATGTCAAAATTTGCTCCCTGTTCTGCTCCTCTGCAAGTTCTTGCTGCATTGTCCATGTGGAAGAGCTCTTACCTTCATAATTAAACCTAGTAATGACTTCTACTGTTAATATTTTAAAGATGAGGCTACACTGAGTATTTTATTTACCTGCGATCAGGATCAGTCATTATTTTTCTCCAACCCATTTCTTCCAGGAAGTTGACTGTTCACCACTGTCCTTCGAGGTTTTAATAAATCGTTAGACAGTTCCTAACCCAATTCCAGTGATTTCAGTGACCTCTTTAGCTGTTTTCTTTGCTTGATGCAGACCAGTAATTTGGCCCTCTAGAAACACGGAAACATCTTTCCAATGACCATGAGATACGTCTTCCAACATGGCTTTTTAAGAAATGAGAAGTTACGCACTGAATCAGTCAGGATTAAAAGAATTATTGCCAGCAGAAACATATTCATCCCTGTAATAATGATTCAATCATTGAATATTTGCTTATTTAAATCTAAACAGCAGGTTTTTTTTGGAGGGCAGTGTATATACATTTGCATATATTTACGTGTAATAGTTTACAAAAATAAAAATGCTCGGTGTATAGAGAAATGTGCACGCAGATACACTTTAGAGAAGAAAATCAGCAGTCAGGAGATGTTTACACAGCGGCAGAATTTCTGCCTTTTAACTCTGCAATCCAATGCAATGTATTTGAAACCAATCGATGTCAGGTTATTGAGAAGCCTTGGCTTTTTAAACCAGTGAAAAAAAGCCATAAAAACACTTAGAAGAGGCCACATGGCCGAAGCGTCTGTGTTTTAATGCCATAATTTTCTTTGAAATCATTGGAGCGTATGGTTATTCCTGCCTTATTAGCCTTATTTGAGACTGTTGGCTTTAATTTGCACATACTTATATATATTTTACACACAAACTTCCACACACACACACAGACATGCAAAGACAGACAGCGAGTGCATGCATACACTCACACAGCCAAGCGGAAAAGCACTGACACATTCCCTGGATTCCTGCCGAGGTGCACCGGCTCTCATGCACTTTGCTCATAAAACATTTAGCGATGTTGTGCAGCTCAGGAGCGCTCTGCTAGGCCAGGAAGACTGCGAAGCGTCACATAAATCTTTCAATGAGCTTATTCAGCCGTCCCAGCCGTCCCAGCGGGCAGCTTAAAAAAATTCAATCTCCCAGCATAGTGCATCATCTTTCACATCTGGGCTCTGATCAAACACTAACACTAACTCTAACGCTGTCTTTTGCTCTTCCTCTGCACTCCTGACCCCAGAGACCAGAGGTCTGCTCCTGCTGTTACTGTCCTCCGTGCGTTTTATCTGTGCTTTGTGTCTGTGGTTATATGTGCTGTCTGTGATTTGTATCTTTGGTTGTATGTGCTGGCTGTGCTTTGTGTCTGTGGTGGTATGTGCTGGCTGCGCTTTGTGTCTGTGGTGGTATGTGCTGGCTGTGCTTTGTGTCTGTGGTGGTATGTCCTGTGTGTGCTTTGTATCTGTGGTTGTATGTGCTGTCTGTGCTTTGTGTCTTTGGTTGTATGTGCTGGCTGTGCTTTGTGTCTGTGGTGGTATGTGCTGTCTGTGCTTTGTGTATGTGGTGGTATGTGCTGGCTGTGCTTTGTGTCTGTGGTGGTAAGTGCTGTCTGTGCTTTGTGTCTGTGGTTGTATGTGCTGTCTGTGCTTTGTATCTGTGGTTGTATGTGCTGTCTGCTTTCTGTCTGTGGTGGTATGTGCTGGCTGTGCTTTGTGTCTGTGGTGGTATCGCTGTCTGTGCTTTGTGTCTGTGGTTGTATGTGCTGTCTGTGCTTTGTGTCTGTGGTTGTATGTGCTGTCTGTGCTTTGTATCTGTGGTTGTATGTGTTGTCTGTGCTTTTTGTCTGTGGTTGTATGTGCTGTCTGTGCTTTGTGTTTGTAGTGGTATGTTCTGTCTGTGCTTTGTGTCTGTGGTTGTATGTGCTGTCTGTGCTTTGTGTCTGTGGTTGTATGTGCTGTCTGTGCTTTGTATCTGTGGTAGTATGTGCTGTCTGTGCTTTTTGTCTGTGGTTGTATGTGCTGTCTGTGCTTTGTGTCTGTGGTTGTATGTGCTGTCTGTGCTTTGTGTCTGAGGTGGTATGTGCTGTCTGCTTTGTTTCAGTGGTTGTATGTGCTGTCTGCGCTTTGTGTATGTGGTGGTATGTGCTGGCTGTGCTTTGTGTCTGTGGTGGTAAGTGCTGTCTGTGCTTTGTGTCTGTGTTTGTATGTGCTGTCTGTGCTTTGTGTCTGTGGTTGTATGTGCTGGCTGTGCTTTCTGTCTGTGGTGGTATGTGCTGGTTGTGCTTTGTGTCTGTGGTGGTATGTGCTGTCTGTGCTTTGTGTCTTTGGTTGTATGTGCTGTCTGTGCTTTGTGTCTGTGGTTGTATGTGCTGTCTGTGCTTTGTATCTGTGGTTGTATGTGTTGTCTGTGCTTTTTGTCTGCGGTTGTATGTGCTGTCTGTGCTTTGTATCTGTGGTTGTATATGTTGTCTGTGCTTTTTGTCTGTGGTTGTATGTTCTGTCTGTGCTTTGTATCTGTGGTTGTATGTGTTGTCTGTGGTTTTTACCTGTGGTTGTATGTGCTGTCTGTGCTTTGTGTCTGTAGTGGTATGTTCTGTCTGTGCTTTGTGTCCGTGGTTGTATGTGCTGTCTGTGCTTTGTGTCTGTGGTTGTATGTGCTGTCTGTGCTTTGTGTCTGTGGTGGTATGTGCTGTCTGTGCTTTGTGTTTGTGGTTGTATGTGCTGTCTGTGCTTTGTGTCTGAGGTGGTATGTGCTGTGTGTGCTTTGTGTCTGTGGTTGTATGTGCTGTCTGTGCTTTGTATCTGTGGTTGTATGTGTTGTTTGTGCTTTTTGTCTGTGGTTGTATGTGCTGTCTGTGCTTTGTATCTGTGGTTGTATGTGTTGTCTGTGGTTTTTACCTGTGGTTGTATGTGCTGTCTGTGCTTTGTGTCTGTAGTGGTATGTTCTGTCTGTGCTTTGTGTCCGTGGTTGTATGTGCTGTCTGTGCTTTGTGTCTGTGGTTGTATGTGCTGTCTGTGCTTTATGTCTGTGGTGGTATGTGCTGTCTGTGCTTTGTGTTTGTGGTTGTATGTGCTGTCTGTGCTTTGTGTCTGAGGTGGTATGTGCTGGCTGTGCTTTGTGTCTGTGGTTGTATGTGCTGTCTGCGCTTTGTGTCTGTGGTGCTATGTGCTCTCTGTGCTTTGCGTTTGTGGTTGTATGTGCTGTCTGTGCTTTGTTTCTGTGGTTGTATGTGCTGTGTGTGCTTTGTGTCTGTGGTTGTATGTGCTGTCTGTGCTTTGTATCTGTGGTTGTATGTGTTGTCTGTTTGTCTTGTTGTCTGAGGTCTGTATGTGTCTGTCTGTCTATGCTTTGTGTCTGTGGTTGTATGTGCTGTCTGTGCTTTGTATCTGTGGTTGTATGTGTTGTCTGTGCTTTTTTCTGTGGTGGTATGTGCTCTCTGTGCTTTGTATCTGTGGTGGTATGTGCTGTGTGTGCTTTGTATCTGTGGTTGTATGTGCTGTCTGTGCTTTGTATCTGTGGTTGTATGTGTTGTCTGTGCTTTTTGTCTGTGGTTGTATGTGCAACCACAGCACAGACAGCTTTGTGTCTGTGGTTGTGCACAGGCTTTGTGTCTGTGGTTGTATGTGCTGTCTGTTGTATGTTGTATGTGCTGTCTGTGCTTTGTGTCAGCGGTGGTATATGCTGTCTGTGCTTTGCGTCTGTGGTTGTTTGTGTTGTCTGTGCTTTGTGGTCTCCAGTGGACGGAAAGCCCATCTTGCATGCAGAGGTTCCAAGTTTGATTCTGGGGTTTCGCATCTGTGTGCCAACGCTGGAAGGAAAGAAACACAAACATCTTTGGCCATTCAAAAAAAGACCCTCGCCGCAAAAATGTGTCTGTCATCTTTCCAAAAGACCCTCGCCACAAAAATGGGTCTGTCATCTTTCCAAAAGACCCTCATCACAAAAATGGGTCTGTCATCTTTCAAAAAGACCCTCGCCACAAAAATGGGTCTGTCATCTTTCAAAAAGACCCTCACCACAAAAATGGGTCTGTCATCTTTCAAAAAGACCCTCGTCACAAAAATGGGTCTGTCATCTTTCAAAAAGACCCTCGCCACAAACATGGGTCTGTCATCTTTCAAAAAGACCCTCGCCACAAAAATGGGTCTTTCATCTTTCCAAAAAAACTCTGGACACAAAAATGTGCCTGTCGTGGTCAACCTGTCCTGACAGGTTGGTGGTTCAGGTCCTAAGATTGCAAAAATATCTGTCTGAAGAGCTGACCCCACATTGCTCTTGAGATGCCCCACTTTGGCAGTTCAGCTGTCAGTCAGTTTAGATAAAGGCATCATCTAAAATGACTGCAGTACCTGCCGTACCACTTGCAGGAGAACTTAGGGACTGAAGTGGCTCCCATCAATCACCTGCCCACCTGTGGTGGACAGTCCAGGAATCGGTTGATTTATAAGCAACAATTTATTCACTGAATAATCTAGACAAATATATAAGCCTGTAAGTACTATGAAATTATACAGAAATGGCAGAGATCACCGATGGGCTATATTGACAATGTATTTAATTCTGAAATTATACAGATGGTAAAAAAGACAAACAAATAACTAATTAATCAAATATCGGCAATGCAACCTAATTTATTTTATAATTGCACTTTATCAAAATGTTTTCAGCATTCAAAGGAATAGGCTGCAATTACAAGGAAGTGCAGTTGCACACTCCTTGCCACGATGTAATAATTTAATTTATTAAATTACTAACGCTTCTTATGTTAAAGCGTTGGCAATTGAATAATTTAGTAATATTGAATATTGAATAATTTAGTGCATTGTGAAAGTTCGGCATATGACATGCATTTAAAATCATTTTTGATTTTGCGCACGCAGCGACCGGCAGTGAGTTTGACTGAGAAGTTGGCGTCCTCCTGTCAATGTTTTCTGTTTTTATATTTTTAAGTTGTCGTTTTCATTCACCATTTTATGCTGCAACTACATCAGAGTGCCCTTGGTGCTGAAAATGGATACCTTCTATCCCGTCGTTTTGTGGACATTTTTCCACCTGTTGCTACTGCTCACCGAGGCTGCCGACCAGAGCAGGTACACCAGAGATGAGCTAATGCAGCTGAACTTGCTACACGCAGCTCGCGTGACAGGTATCACAGAGCTACCAGACTTTATCCAGGAGGACGTTTTCAAGACTACCCGCGGTGCGACGATTGTGAAAGCGAGGAGGAAGCGGGGTAAACGGGCGGGCATCAGGCTGCGTATAAAGAAACAGCGGCTCGACCGGATTCCCCTGCCCTCAATGATGTTGGCGAACGTTCAGTCTCTGAAGGGTAAACTGGCCGAACTCCAGGGAAACGTGCGCTACCAGAAGGACTTCAAAGACTGCGGGGTCCTGGCATTTACTGAATCGTAGCTTACTGAGAGCGACCGGGACAACGACCTGGCCCTTGTCGGCTTTGGAGCACCATTTCGGATGGACAGACAGGCTGAGATGACGGGGAAATGTCAGGGGGGTGGTGTATGTCTTTACGTTAACAAACGTTACTGCAGCAGCAGCTCTGTGACTGTCAGAGAACGTATTTGTACTCAAGACATTGAAATCCTTTCTGTATCGTTACGTCCTTTCCACCTCCCCCGGGAGTTTCCACAACTTTTCGTCACAACGGTGTTTATACACCCTAAAGCAAATGCTGATTCTGCCTGTAGTTCTATTTTCGAGGTAGTGCAAAAACTGTTGTCAATTTCACCCGACGCTCCCAATTTTATTTTGGGTGATTTTAACCACGTTTCTCTCAAAAAGACACTTAGGAACTTTTATCAATATGTATCCTGCCCGACCAGACGGGACAGGACTCTAGACCTTTGTTACGGGACGGTGAAAGACACCTACAAATCCCTCCCCTTGGCCCCGCTAGGCAGATCGGACCATAACTGCGTGCACCTGCTGCCCACATATAAAACGGTTTTAAAAAGAGAGAAGGTCCAGACGAAGGACATCAGGGTCTGGACACAGGAAGCTGTGGAACGCCTGCAAGCGTGCTTTGACTGCACGGACTGGGACATGTTCAAACAGTCGTGTGGTGATAACCTTGATGCCCTCGTTCACGTTGCATGCTCTTACATTGTTTTCTGTAGAGACATGATTATCCCTTGCAAGCAGGTTAAAATTTATCCGAATAACAAACCATGGGTAAATAAATCAGTGAAGGCCAGTCTACAGGAAAAGAGGGCTGCTTTTAAAGAGGGAGCGTCCTCCTCTGACTTGCACACAGCCCATAGAGAGCTGAGGACAGAAATCTCAAAGGCCAAACAGAAATACAAATCTGAGCTAGAGAATAAGATGGCTACAAATAACCTTGACTCAGCTCGGTCTAGCATGAAAACCATAGCAGACCTCCAAAGCTTAAAGAGCAGTCAGATCTTGGGTTTTACAATCATTTTGATGACAAGCATGATTTTAGTAAGGAGGTTCAGGAGCTGAGGCACGAGCTGGAGGATGACCAGCATTTTAATATAGACCTCAGAGATGTGGAAAAGGCCTTTTTATCAGTTAAAGCAAACAAGAGTCATGGTCCAGATGACATATGTGGACACTTACTTAAATCTTGTGCCAGAGAACTGAGCCCCATTTTTCACTTTATTTTTAACAAGTCTTTACAGTTACAACGTGTTCCTGCAATCTGGAAGGATATGGTAGTAGTCCCCGCCCCAAAGGTCAGCTGCCCCAAGGTGCCAAACGATCTAAGACCAGTGGCTGTCTCATCAGTGGTTATGAAATCCTTTGAGGGACTAGTCAAGACTGAGATCCTGAAAGAAACAGGGCAGGCACTAGATCCAATGCAGTTTGCATACAGACCAAACAGAGGGGTAGAGGATGCTACAGTTACCCTGTTTAACCAGATTGTGAAACATGTCGAGCAAGTTGGGTCACATGCCAGACTTTTATTTATTGATTTTTCATCTGCCTTCAATACAATGCAGCCCCACATCTTAGCAAAAAGGCTCCTAGAACAGTTCGGCCTGAGTAAGAATATTGTGGGTTGGTCCCTTGACTTTCTGACCAACAGAACACAGAAAGTGAGGGTTAATGGATCCTTATCTGACCAAGTCTGCTCCTCCACAGGTTCCCCACAGGGTTGCGTTTTGTCCCCTGTATTCTTTATTTTCTATACCAGCATGTGTCAGAGTGGGTTTGATAGGTGAACCATCAGGAAATATGCAGACGACACAGTCATCATCAGCCTGTTACAGGCGGGCGAGACAGGTCATGTCGACCACTTCATAGAGAGGTGTGAGGAGTCACATCTAGAGATAAACACGAAAAAGACCAAGGATATGATCATCGATTTTAGGAAGCAGGCTCCCCCACATGAAGTCACATACATCAAGGGTCAGACAGTAGAACTTGTACAATCTTACAAGTATCTTGGTACGATCATAGACACTAAGCTTACCTTTGATGAAAATTGTGAAGCTGTGTGTAAGAAGGGACACCAGCATCTTTTTTGTTTAAGGAAACTGTTTTACTTTCATGTTGACAGAACCATGATGAAGTTGTTCTACCGTGCTTTTATTGAATCTATCCTTTTTTTTTGCATGGTGGCATGGTTTGGCAACCTGTCTTTAAAGAGCAGGAACTCACTGAGCCAGATCGTCAAATGGGCTAGCAGGCTTATTGGCGAGACACAGCCTAGTCCAGAAGCCCTGTATGCAAGACAGCTGCAGCGGCTCACTGGGTCCATCTTAGGTGACAGGTCTCACCCTCTGTATGGTGAATTCCAGCTCCTTCCATCTGGCCGCAGGTACATTGTACCAAGGAACAAAACAAAAAGGCACAGATCTAGTTTTGTCCCTGCAGCCATCATACAGCTTAACAATAACTAGTGATCCCTTGACGATGGTTGTGGTGATGAGGATGACAATGATGTTGATGATGACGATGATATGATGATGAGTTCCACTTATGCACTTTATGACGTGCACTTCATGAGGTAAGACATTTTGTACACTTGATGCACTTTATGAGGTAGGCTTTGCATTAAGCCTGAAGGGTTCATGCATAGCAGCAATTAGAATGGTGATGATACACTGATGATGAACTTTGTACTTTTGTATTTTAATATTTATTTGTTTTTGTATTGTCTTGTATGAATGACTCACTGCAAGCCAAATTTACCTTCTGGTACAAATAAAGTAATCTGATCTGATGTGTCAAACTTTCATGGCAGCAAAAACATTGATGAAGTCTTTATAGTCCAGCCCCTGGGAAAATTGTAGGAAGGCTACATTATGAGATTGTTTGCCTTCCGACAGCTTTCCCAGAGTCATTATCACTTAATAACAAAATTTAAATCTAATGTAAATACCATCTTCAGCAGCATTTGCTACATAACATTCTACTTCAATTATTGGGTTGGGCCGAGCAGCGGCCAGGCCCCTATAGACGCGAATGTCGCTGAGTGAGTGAGTGAGTGACTGGCTGATTGGCTGCCTGAATGATCAAGTTCAACGATTGGCTGGCCGGCCGGGAAGAAGTTCAGCGATTGGTTGGACGGATGGGAAGCACTTCAACGATTGGTTGGCCGACGATGGCTGGCTGGCTGGCTGGCTGGCCGGGCGTCGACTTCACTCGTATTTACTGGTCTGTGTATTTGCATTATAAATACATGGGTCTCGGAATTTTGGCTTTGAGACATTGCAACAGAAATTGAATACTTTGCTGTTGTTGGATCTAGGATTTGAGAGATTGCAGCAGAAACGGAAATTAAAAAGTGGAATTTAATGCGCCACACTCATTTATGCGTGTGATGGACTATTTACCTACACGGTGGAAGTGGCGCCGACACTATTACGTTTCAGTACTTTCAAGAATACCGGAAGAATTCATGAGTTGGTTCGCTTGAACAGAAGCAGTTGTGGTGGCCGCTTTCATTGTATCTATGAGAGCGACTGTAACCGACACCAATGACAACAATAAATTTGAGAAAATATTAAGTTTAAAAGATCGCGCCAAGCTGGATTGGACACCCCGTCATTGAAGCAGCTACTTCTCCACTACGTTGTTGTACCCACTATGCCAACGTAACATGACCAGTACTTGAATCCAGTCTAGCAATAGACTGCAATAATCTGGTAAATGCACTGTTAAATTAAAACACATTTTGTTCATATAGAATGTTCACAACGTGCGCAATTTTTGACGCCAATGAATGTTTCTTTGTGATTTTGGTCGCCATTTCACAAAAATTAATGCGTATTTTCTTTTAATGGACAGCAAAAGGTGGATTAAATATTCATATAGCGGATGCATATGATATGCTTGCCCTAGCTAGATTCCCGGTCTTTTAAAAGGTTTCGATTTTGTTGCATTACGAGCACAATCCGACCATTAGGCTAATCTTCTTTCACGCTAGATTGGTTTGGTTTGTTTCAGTCCTCCATGCTTGTTTTCTCTGGTACCGGTTGCCAGATTCCATAGAGATAGAGGAATGTAACACATCGTACCAATCTAGCATGAAAGAATCATGACAATGGTCGGAACGTGTTTTTAATTTCCCTCTTCAATCTCGCAACCGATACGACAGTTAACAAGCATGGAGGACCGTATCTGTTGCCAGGTTGAATAGAGGAATTAAAAACACATTCCGACCATTGTTAATTTTTTTTCACGATAGATTGGTATGATGTGTTCCATTCCTCCATCTCCCTTTTTAATTTCGTAGCCGGTACCAGGATTATTTCCTTAATCTTCCTATTTAATCTCGCAACCGTTACGAGAGAAGACAGGTACAATGAAGGGACTTGGGATACACTATCATCAGAGGTGTATAGTAATGAAGTATACATGCACTTTGTTACAGTTAGTTAAATAGTTTGAGGATTTATACTTCATTTTTTTTTTTTTTTTAAACCTGGACTTTCACTGTACTACATTTAAAAGATATACTTTCACTTCGTTACTTTGACACTGGCCACTTTTACTCGTTGCAAATTAAAATATGAATGTAAATCATTTAAGGATTATCTGGATTTGGCGTGTTTAAGAACAACGTTGCTTGGCAGGGTATCTATGAGCAGATGTGTCCGCCAGCAGACATGGAGCTGCAAATTTATGCACGCAGTTACAATATTCTACCACTAGATGGATCAGATCAGTTATTGAATATTCACAAACACTGTTTAGAATATGAACTGTGAGGTTACGCTCAGGAACCAGTCACAAGAACCAAGCAATGCAGTAGATGGGATTTTATTAAGCGAGGGGGTAAACCCCCGCAGGGCAGAAGGCAACAGTACAAAGTCCTCAATCCAAAAATCACAATCCAGTAGGGCAGAATCCGAGCCGTAAACCAGGGCAGCAATCACAGTACTCGTAGTCGGGCAGAAAAAGGGTTCGATAAACAGATGCAGACAGAATTCCAAAACAGAGCCAAAAATCGGGGACGGTCCAGTCAGAAAAGAATTACAAAGAATACAAGGCGAAAACAAGCATGGCACAAGGGAAATGTTCTGACGGGGAACTGCTGTGAGAAGACTGCTTAAATACACACAAGGGAAGTCACATGCTATGATTAGGGACAGGTGAATTGGATCAGACTAATTACGAAGGAGCAAACACGAGGGAGAACCTAATCACATGCAATAGGCAAAAACCAAAACGCGGACAGGGATCACGAGACAGCCTATTGACAAAACACACAGCTCCGGTTAGGGAGTTCAAACGTGCACAGATAATGAGAGGCAGAACAGAGTTGAGCAGGTGCGGAGGATCCGCTGAAACGCAGCAAAGTAGATTAAGTGAAGACAAGAGGCGGAGACTAGAACAGGCGAAAAGGAGAGCTTGTTAATCAATTAGTAAGGTGCAGCTATACAATCCCTGGTGCTCGTTAGTAAGTTAGTATTATATACAATGTTAGTTCTGGTTAGTAACTTTAACAAAACAACAAACTGTTAGTACTTAGTAAAATAGAACAGCAAGGCGAAGGAAGCAAACGAGATTAGAAGGAATGGTTGGAAACCCAGAAACCATGAAATCACCTAAACATGTGACACGCAGGACTTGGGGAGAAGCTGTAGCTCAACAAAGACCAGACAGGGGAGACAAAGTGCAATGCAGAGCATGAGCAAAAACATGGACCGGAATGATAACAGAAATGTGGATACTGGCAGGAATACAAAACATGGCAATAACAAAAACATGGCATGGATCTAGGCTAAAACAAAACATGAGCAGAACAGAACAGAACATGACAGAATCATAACATGAACGAGTTCACTCCAATCCATGTTTTTCAGGAGTTGCTTGAATTAAACTCCTCAGCTTAGCCTGATGTGCAAACTGCTCAATATCCTTGCCCATAGTATCTGTCCAGCAGTTCAAAAAAATGATCTCTTGCTACAGAAATAATCATTGTCCTCTGCTGCAACCACTTCAGCTACAGTGAGCAAATGGTATCCCAATTAGTAGTTAAGAAAAATCAGTTTTCTGAAGCAAAAATTCGGCATGGTATTGATACTATGTAATTCTACTATTAATTATAGTCTATTACAGTGGTTTTTAAACCGCCAGTAAACTCAAAGAAGAAGAGGCATGTAAAGGAGAGACTGCCTGTTTGTTTTTGAATTCTGTATTTTTCATTCACCTGAAAATTGATTAAAGAGCAGAAGGAGAGAACAAAGAGTGGTTGCTTCTTTCTATACGTACTATGAAAAATACTTTGTACTTATACTCGCACTTTTGATACTTAAGTCTATTCTTTCACAAAATACTTTTTGTACCTTAGTACATTTAATGTGAGCTACTTTAAGACTTTTACTCAAGTAATTTTCTCATGGGTGACTTCAACTTTTACCAAAGAAACTTTTACTTAGTTATTTTTCCCAGTACTTTATACACCTCTGATTATCATATTAGCTATGTGACAAAGTGCAATACTCGGTCAGGCTGTAACTGTCACTTATGAAAATCGTTCATGCTTTCTTTCCTGAATTCTTGTATTTTATTTCATTTCTTTAAACATTGATTATATCATTTTTTTGACTGTCTACCATATTTGAGGTAAAATTGACCTAAATTGCTCACTTCGCAACACTTTTTTTCATCTGCAGCGACTGAAATAAATACCAAACAATTCACTATTTGGGGGCACTATAAAATTCCAAAACTTTCTTATTTATCGGCCAATTCTCAAGATCTTGGTGTCAACTATAAGGCCTTTCCAAGTGCTTTCAATAGGTCATAAATTCATTAAAATTAATTGCATTTCAATTTTTTTGGTCACATACTTAACCATATTCAACCATCACCAATATCGTCTAACGCCTCATGGCAACTCCTTCACTCAAATATATTTACTGAGCGGTTTTACTCAAAACTGTGGATTCTTTGTCCATAACATGCCCAAAGACGAAACATGGGGAAAAAAAGGATACTTTAAAGTTCGTTCTTACACCCTCACTATATAGGAACTGCCATGTGTTCACAAAAGTGACATCACATCCCTGATTAGCACAACTGTAATGATAACTTTATTCTTTCACTATGATTCAAGAACACACATACATACTTTAACTGCCATCTACATCTGCTGCTGCTGTCTCTCTCAAATTCACATTCACAAAATCAATAACTGCTACCCTTACTCTAGCTCTTTGTCTATTCAAATGTATAACTTGCTTTTGATATGTTTCCTTACTCAAGACTCCCCCCACCTACCACTCCCTCACTCACACACTCTCACTCTCAGTCTCACTCACTCACTCACTCACACACTCTCACTCTCCCACTCCCATACTCTCACACTCTCCCCACCTACTTTGTAAATAATTTATCAGCTCCAGCTCATTACTAAACTTGCACTTTATATAATTGCTGAGCTTTGCCTCATTTAGCACCCTTTTCTTGGGCCCACATTCTCATAGAGCACTTGGCGGCCCAGCCGTATACTAGGTTGCACCTAGTTGCAATGAACAATCAGGCAAGCTGAGGGGAAATGGACAGTGATTCCACTGAATGATCCTCACAACTGAACAAGTTAACATTTAGCTTCTCATTAGGAGGCCTAACTGGGAAAGGGTTTGGAGATGTAATGCGCTTTAAGGCGATGTGAGAGCAGGACTATAATATCTCTGATGCCAGCTCCTGGGTGGACGAGGTTAATTTTTGAGAACATGGACAAACTATGCACCAAACAAACGCAGGATACGTGTGGCAGCTATCTTGCGTACATGTTTTTAAAAGCAAGTATATTTCCAGTCAAAGATGTTTGAATGGTGGGCTGAATCTATTTCCCAGGATCAGTGGTTCCCGCAACGCAGACTCAGGAAAGAGGTTGTGGTGCCCGAGGGCAATGTGGTTTTGTAGTGTTTTGCTTTCTTTGCAGTGCATACTGAGCATGCGGCCCAATTCAGCAAATGTATCGCCCTCCCCTACTTGTGGTTCCTTTTCACGCAGAGAGATGGGACGGGGAAACAAAAATTCAAGCCTTGGCTACAAGGCTAATTAATCAATGCACACTGCAGTTTCTGCCAGAATGATCTTTGGAATGGTTTTAATGGGTTTTTAGTTTTGAATTCATTCCCCTCTGATCTTATTCTGGAAGGGTTTTGTTGTTCATTAAACAGAGTTTTCCTCAGTTTTATGTCACTTTTTGAGGATAATATTTGCTGTAATATTAATACTTGTCCTTGGCAATTACTTCAAAGTAAACTCAATTACTGTGTTTTTTCCTTAAAACTGTAACGCCACGCCAACAGCGCACTCAATCATCAGGCTATTAAGACCTGGACCACATTCCATGATCCACTGCATCTGTGTTTAATTATGTCAGTATCATTGCCGGCTTTATATAAACCGCAGCTTCGCACTTCGTCAGTGCGATGTCTCATAAACTGCATAAGCCTCACAAGCCTATCGTTTCTATATAGTCTTGTTTAGGCTTAGCTCCCGCATTTCGCGTGTATTTGTAAAACTCTTTAATTAGGCGCTGTTCCTTTATGTTTTTAAGGTCAGCACTTTCCTTGTTCTTTTATATTTGTAATACGTAGTACTGTTGTTATAGTCCAGGTGTGTTTTACTAATATTATAATCCAGGAACCTCACTTCCTTGTTCATTTGTATTGTGTTCTACTGTGCCCTCCTGCTGTGCAGTGAAGGCATGATGAACCAGATCCATCTTCGCACCTGAGTCCAGTTCCACAATTTCTGATCTTTGTGCTCTTAGACTGGTGCTCAGAGTCAAACCCTTACAAAAACTCCATTTGTGGAGTTTGTTTTAGTGATTGCTGAACTCACCAAATGTTTTTTTTTTTTTTACTTGCCGAAATTGTAGATTTCGGCAAGAAAGTTGGTTGTGTTAGTCGTCTGTTTGTATGTTTGTTTATTTGTCTGTCTATTTGTTACTAACATAGTTTTTCACCCCTTATCATTTAGTGATATTAAAGAAACTTCTCCGTATAATAGCACTGTTCCTCCGACAGAAATTTCTAGTCTCTAGATCAAAGGTCAAGGTCAAGGTCACACAAAAAGTCCAAAACACATTTTGGTCAATGACTTCATTTGTATTATAGATAGAGTCTTGAAACCAACGCCATTCTACAAGTTGTATTCTTCGAACCAGTGCGGTCGAAACGATGGCAGGTTGCGATAACATCACGTTGATGTAAGTATGTAAAAATGACGTCATAAAGTCATGAAAAATTTCAAAGTTGCCCAAAATCAGATTTTTTCATTGATTTCTGCAGGCAATAGGTCAAGTAGTTCATCTACCAAATTTCAGCCCAATCGTTCCAACGGTTGTGACATAATTGACGTTAATCTGACGAAAATTTAAAAAATCCCGAAATGACCTTGATTTTTCTAAGGTGGGCTTTGTCCTTCCAGTTAGTTTTCTGCAGTTAAAGACACCAATATCATACCCAAAGGCTGATCAGTGTGCAAATGATCAAATCTAAACTTTAAAAGCCAAGGTTACGTAAAAGGTCCAAAATACATTTTGGTCAATAACTTTGTTCATAATATAGCTAGAGTCGTGAAACTAACGCCATTCTGTTCCTCAATCCAGTGCAGTCCAAACGGTTGGCTGTCGCGATGACGTCACTATGACGTTGGTGCATCAAATTGACATCACAAAGTGACGTAAATTTTCAAATTTCTAAAAAATCAGATTTTCCATTTAGTTCTTTAGGCAATAGGTCAGGTAGATTACCCATCAAATTTCTGCCAAATCGGTCCAACGGGTGTGACGGAATTGTTAATCTGACATAAATTTTGAAAACCCTGAAATTATCTTGATTTCTCGAAGGCTTCTGTGGGCTTTGTCTTATCAGATAATCTTATGTAATTAAAGGCATCAATATAAAATTAGTATGCAAATTGTCAAATCTTAACTTTAGAGGTCAAGGTCATGTAAAAGATAAAAAACACGTTGGTCAATAACTTCGTTCGTATTATAGCTAGAGACTTGAAACCAACGCCATTCTGTTCATCTGACCAGTGTGGTCCTAACGGTAATGAGTAGGCATGACGTCACTCTGACGTAAGTACATCGAAATGACATCACGAAGTGACGTAAATTTTCGACTTTGGGTAAAATCTAATTTCTTCATTTTCGTTCATTTAAGTTTAGAAATTCCTGAAATAGCCTGATTTTTGAAAGATGCATGTGGGTTTTAGGATTCAATTATAAGGACCCATCTGAAAAAGGTGTTGTTTACTGTGTAAAAATGTACATAATACGAATGTCAACGTCAAGGTCAAGGTCACACAAACAATAAAACAATAAAATATACAGTCGATTACTTTTACTTTTATTTGTGTTGTAGCTAGAGATTTGAATCAAACATCATTATTAATGTGAGATCATTGCAGTCCAAGGGGCCACGAGTGCCCATGATGGCACTCTGATGTAAGTACGTCAAAATGACGTTATAAAGTGGCGTAAAGTTTCAAATTACGGCAAAATCAAATTTATCGATTTAGTTCTTTGGGTAATAGGTCATATAGTTCACAACTTTCATCTCAGAAGGCAGACATTCTTAATGATGTTATCTTTCATCTCATTGGTTTTTCACGTAATTTTTGGTGATTTAATTTCGCCAAGTCATCGTTCTCTGAACAATCTTTCATTTTTAATTGTTTGTAAGTTGCTCAAAGAACAGTGCTGATTTTCTCTTAGCCTGTGAGCTTCAAGTGTAACTTACTTTATGTGACCAAAACCTGCATATTGCTGCAGTTAACATTTTTTTAGAAACTGCTGTTCACCATTGCATTTATAAGGTAACAGGCAACACAGTATTGGCTGCATTATTTCATGCTGAAACAAAAAATACTCAGCCTAGCCCAGTGCGGATTAAACACATTATAAGACAATGGTGACAGGTACAAAATTCAAAATTGTGATTTTTTTCAACAGGTACAAAGTTCAAAATCATGATTATTTTCAATCCCCATTCTGAATTTTGAATTTGAGACTACTATGAGAATTCACTGAGCACTTTATAAAACTCTTGGAATTTTAATTTTTAAGTGTATGTGTGCTGATAATAATTTGAAGAATCTCATATTTTCGAAAAATAATGTTTGACAATATTTTGCATTAGCCACTTGATAAAGAGATTCTTTCTCTGCAACTCTCAAGAGCTACGCCACAAACCAATTTCAATAATATCTTGCAACACTTGATTTGAAACAAGGCCAGCTCTGATGTGAGATTCTTTGTCTCTGACACCTACGACTGAGAATATGTTACATGTACAGGTTTAGAAATAATTTATGTTGTTTCTCTGGCAAGACAGATGAGTAATGAAATCCTAAATAGCTTGTCTTGACTTGGACACGGCTCGAGCTGCACCATGTTGTGATTATGCTGTGCGTAGCTGTATTACACCGTGTGCAGCTCAGAGCATATTGGACTCACTCACATCTCCCATGTAAAATACCATTTTTGAATCGTCATTTCTGAATGCCATTTTGTAGCAGGACTAAAACCACCACTGGATCTTCATAAACAGATTTTTTTAGCTTGATTTTGGCATTGCTATGATGTAGGCACCCCCCAAAAAATCATGAAAAATTCAGAAATTTTTTGCGCAATAAAACTCTATTTAAATTTAACATCTGTTTAAGGATGGGAGCAGGTTTGCTGTATGTTACTGTAAATTGCTATTTGCTGTTTTGAAAGTTAAATGCACAGTAACCTCAAATTCTTAATGAAACATTGTGGTGTCATGGAAACTAATCACTAAAACCAAGTTAAAATTGAAATGATTGCTTTTGCCAAAAATAAAGACAGGAAGTTATCAGCTCCAATGTAAATATGCTCTTCATCAACCACTAATAGCGCCCACTGCCTTTTGTACTTCTACTGTGTAAGTGCTTTCGACAACACAAAATCATTCATGAGTATTTGAATTTTATATTTTCACTTAGTAACCTATAACTCATGTTATCACTCTCAAATGTGCTCAGTGTGAAAAATCTGACTATTTGAATCTTGAAAAGTTTCAACCGGGTTAAGTATAGAATATTTCACTTATCATACGTGGAATACTTTTTTTGAAAAAAAGGAAATGCTTTCATCTGTAAGAGTGGAAGATGTTAGATTTTAATCAAACCGAAACATGTCTTAATGCAGAGGTTTGATTTGCTGTACTGGCTGTTTTTGTGACAGTAGAAAAGACTCACGGCTCTTCACCTGACAGGCAGGCTATGATACCATGGCAACAAACTGGGGGCGGCTCAAGTCTCCGCCCACCTGCCTGGAAATTGCTCATCTGGGCATTCAACACGCCCTTGGCCTTCAACGTCCTTCTAAACCCTCTCCGAGAGCTGTGAGGGGGAAGCCAGGGCTTTGAATAGGGCTGAGGGTTTGCATGGGGACAGGAAGGAACCGACATCATGAGAGAGCTGCCCCCCCAAATAAATAAATAAACTAATAAAGACTCCACACAGTAGCATCCAGCACAGCAGCGCAGTCTTTACTGATGTTGCAATTGACTTCATAAATTATCAAAGAGTAAAGAAAGTCAGGGATAACCAGGGCTATGTTTGGTCTAATAACACTTAAAATCTGTCCAAGATCTTAAGATTTTTCTGATTTAGTGAATATCAGGTATGGTGGTCAGTATAACCTAGCTTTATGGGCCTGGTCAGAATCAATCGCAATCATGGTATTCCCTGGGGAAACGCTTTAGGGCAGGGATCCTCAAATCTGGACCTCGAATCCAAATTCAGTCCAGGTTTTTTTTTTATCCCAGGTAAGTAAATGAAAACTTATTGCCCCTGATTGGCCAAGCAATCTGTGCACCTGACTCCCAGCTGAAGGGAGGGTGGAAAACCAGCGGTACTCGGACCTCGAGGACTGTGATTTGAGGACCAGGGCTTTAGGGCAATCATGGCCCCACATACCCCCCCCCCCCCAACCAAAAAAAAACCCCAATTTTTTTGCCTTGTTTTGTACATTCTTCCAGGTGTTAGGTATTAGGTGGGGGGGTGTGCATAGAGAGTGCTGAAATCCTAAAATGCAGCACAGCTCTGGTCCCATGTTGAGAAATGCTACCACGGCTTTCATATAGCTGCACTGTGGAAGATATCAAACACACCTGCCTGATCAGGAGCACCTCTGAATCATACGTCCCAAACATTTTGCTGCCGTGAAATGGGGGAATATGTATAGTTTCATAAATTCTACTAATGGAAATCAAAATTTATAAAGTAGCCTTTAATTAATAAGCTGAGAACCAGCAATCAAACCAAATTCCATTTTTTAATTCTGCCTGTCATTTCCTGTTTTTTTTACCTCTACGATAAGCTTCATTTTACTCATTTTTAATCACTGCTGCTGCCTGTCTGACACACGGCCTCTCGGCCCATCTCCTTCGCCAGTCGTCAACTCATCTGTGGAGTGCTGTCAGGCTGCCGGGGCTTTTACATTCTGTGTGATGTGTCACATGGTAGGAAATTTCAGCAGTGACAACACCTGATCTGAATGTTCAATAGCTGGCGAGAAGCTGTGAGACGGAAGGAGGAAGTGCATCGACAGAATGCAGCGATTGGAGAAGCTGTCGACTGTCTGAGGGAGGAGGACAGACGCGAGGCTTCTTGTCACATTTGTTGTATTTGTGATTTCTTTAAAGGCACAGGGCGTAGAGTCACTGACGAATGCCAAACGTTAACACTGCGTCATCGTTAGTTAGGTCACCCTGCTCTGACAAGACCACTCACTTAAAGGCCACTTCAAGTCAAAATGGCACGTTAAATTTCTCATCTTACCTTAACGAGCAGAACGGGCACACCGGACAGGGCTGAGTGTTTGCCGAGGCCAGCCATTAGATGAAAGGGGTGGAATAATAGGAAAACAAATAAAAATAAAGTTGCACGTGGCAATGGCCAGGGTCCAAGCACTTAGATGAATATCAGCAAATCTAGAAAAATAAAAATATAGGAAATATTTTTTTCAAATGTGATTCATGCTGGATTTGCGACCATGCGACCCTTCCACCTTAATTAACAGTTTGAAACTGGAATATACAATAGTTTGCACCTTTTGGAAAATCCTACTTAGAATACCTTTAAGCAATGAACGGTCCACAATTATAAAGTCTGTCAAAGGTAAGAGTGTTCTTTGATCTGGTTTTTGATGTCCAGACCACCCAATACTGTTGGTCTGGACACGACCGAGACCACCTGAGACCGACAAAGCTTTTTGCTCAGCCGATCTACAACAAAACCAATGCTGGTTTCAAAGAGGGCAAGACGACCCAAAACCGCCAAAGCTCTCGAGTCTGAGCACCTGAGAACAGACTGACAAATATTTAACATGCTATCTCTCGAAACCACCCAAAATCAACCCAAAATAAAACCAAAACAAGGTTTGATGGAAGGAAAAATATCATTGGTAGGATTTTCTCCATGAATTACACATTGTAAAGATCAAAAAGATTTACAGATATTCAACTAAACTTGATAAACTGCAGGAAAATTTAACTGAACTGTAACATCTGGCAGCGGTAGAGCATTAGAAGAAACTTTTGAATATGACATGTAGAGATGTTTTATGAACATCTATATATTTTGTATCGAAAGTTGAAACAGTAAATGCACAACTCCCTCATCATCGTCAAAGTAACGGTCAGACCTCCCAAGACCAAACCAGTGAAACCAATGGTCAGACCATCGGAGACCAAACCGATGTTAGTCTCAGGACCAGTTAGACCACCCTACTGTCAGCCCGAAGGTCACCGAGACCACCCTACTGTCAGCCCGAAGGTCACCGAGACCACCCTACTGTCAGCCCGAAGGTCACCGAGACCACCCTACTGTCAGCCCGAAGGTCATTGAGACCACCCTACTGTCAGCCCGAAGGTCACCGAGACCACCCTACTGTCAGCCCGAAGGTCACCGAAACCACCCTACTGTCAGCCCGAAGGTCGCCGAGACCACCCTACTGTCAGCCCGAAGGTCACCGAGACCACCTTACTGTCAGCCCGAAGGTCACCGAGACCACCCTACTGTCAGCCCGAAGGTCACCGAGACCACCTTACTGTCAGCCCGAAGGTCACTGAGACCACCCTAGTGTCAGCCCAGAGGTCACCAAGACCACCCTACTGTCAGCCCGAAGGTCACCGAGACCACCCTACTGTCAGCCCGAGGTCATTGAGACCACCCTACTGTCAGCCCGAAGGTCACCGAGACCACCCTACTGTCAGCCCAGAGGTCACCGAGACCACCCTACTGTCAGCCCGAAGGTCACCGAGACCACCCAAAACAGACTGTGTTCTCAGGTGGTCTCAGACCAGTTAAACCACCCTACTGTCAGCCCGAAGGTCACCGAGACCACCCTACTGTCAGCCTGAAGGTCACCAAGACCACTCTACTGTCAGCCCGAAGTTCACCGCGACCACTCAAAACCGACTGTGTTCTCAGGTGGTCTCGGTTTAGGGTGGTCTGTGCACACTATTAGTCAACAGCCATGTGAAGTTATATGGCCTCTGCAGTGCCACCCATAGGCCAAATACCAGAAAATATGACAGTCCTGAGAGAACATACTACAAGCACTTGTGCAGTAAATTTGGTGAAGGTGAATTATTTGTTAATAGTTTAAGCCTATTTTTCTGATGAGGCCCCTCACAAACATTCATGATGCTAGTGGCATTTTGCAGATGTACTTGTATAGATATGCTGTGACCCAAATTTTGCAAAAATATAAAAATAGTCATCAGGACACTGAAAACAGTTCCAGACAAAATTCAAAATGGTGGAGAAAAGTAATAATCTGACAAAAACAATGGGCTTCCAGCACTTTGTGGTTGGACTCCAAACTAGCTTTCTGAGCCTGCTAAATGTGTCATTATTCATGTTTTTTAAGTGAATCTAGACAAGGCACTCACATTTCAAAACATCATGGTACATACTGTTTTTTTTTATTAGTAGGTTAAGTAATGCCCCCCATGCAGACAACACTAAGCAGAAGCAGTGTCGATGTGCATCTGAAATTAGTCACATGATGTTAGAAATCAATTTGCCCCGTATGCTCTGCTGGGATTGGCCTCTTCTCTGTATTATTCAGACAGAAATCATACAAAAGAGTATTGAGTAAAGAGAGCGGACCGCACCTGAGCCTGTGCATTCACTCAAACTGCTAAATGGTATTAGCCTTTGCGCTCTCTCTCTCCCTCTCTCTCTCCCCTCTCTCTCCCCCCTCTCCCTCTCCCTCTTTCCCCCCCTCTCTCTCTCCCTCAGTCCAATGCAGAGTCAATTCATTATGACTTACAGGCAAGAAATGCAAGAAGTATATATTGCAAAACCATTGTAATAATAATAATGAATGCCTACCCTCCAATTATAATATATCATATGCGGACTATGTAAAGCATGTCTTCATTTTTCTCTCTCTCATTTTTTTCTTTATTTTGCACCGTTTCTCATGAATATCCAAAAGCGCAATGCTGAAGAGTCCTTATTAATGGCAGCTCTACTGACAAGCACCTTTAGTGGAGAGACAGGAAGCAGATAAGCGCATGTCGGAGAGGGTTTCCTGCCTCAGAGTGGTGTGTTACCAGATCTGTCTCCCCTTGTCCCTTTACCTGCCTGTCTGTCCTTCACTGGGATTTAAGCTCTACTTTCAAGCTCATTAGGCAGAGAGTTGGATCTTTCCTGACCTATTCGACTGAGCGTTTGTGAGATGGAGCCATTACCCCACCTTCCCCCCTCCCTCTCTTTTTCTCTCTCTCTTCCCCCATCCCTCGCTCTCCTTTTCTTCATCCATCTGCTCGATGGCAGTTTTTGGACACAAAAGTCAAGGTTCCTCCATTAGATGTATTTGGGCAGCTGCTTTCCTCATCATTTCAGCTCTTACGGTTCAGTTAATTTCAGGTGAGTTTTTATTTGGCATGATGAACATTCTTATATAAAGCCACAGCATGGAAAAACACAATAAACATACCATAAATATACATATGATCTGATGAGGGTGGTGCAGCGGCGCAGTGGGTAGCGCTGTTTCCTCACAGCAGAAGGGTTGTGGGTTCAAATCCAGCCTGGGGCCTTTCTGTGTGGAGTTCACGTTCTCCTCATGTTCACATGGGTTTCCACCCGGGACTCTGGTTCCCTCCCAAAGACGTGTGCGTGCGTGCGCGCGATTGTGTGTGTGTGCGCGCGCGTGGGCGTGTGTGTGTGTGTGTGCGTGTGCGTGTGCGTGTGTGTGCATGTGCGTGTGTGTGTGTGTGTGCGCGTGTGTGTGTGTGTCGTGCGCGTATGTGTGTGTGTGTGCGTGCGCGTGTGTGTGCGTGTGTGCGTGTGTGTGTGCGCGTGCATGTGTTCGTGTGCATGTGTGCGTGTGTGTGCGCGTGCATGTGTGCGTGTGTGTGTGTGTGTATGTGTGTGTGTGTGTGCGTGCGTGCGTGCGTGTGTGAGTGCGTGTGCATGTGTGCGTGTGTGTGTGTGTGCGTGTGCGTGCGCGTGCGTGTGTGTGTGTGCGTGCGTGTGCGTGTGTGTGTGTGTGTGCGTGTGTGTGTGCATGTGCGTGTGTGCGTGTCTGTGTGTGCATGTGTGTGCCCTGTGATGGATTGCTGAGCTGTCCATGGTGGATCCCTGCCTTTCGACCATATTAAGCTGAGATGGGCTGCAGCTCCCCCGCCTCCCTATGTGAAGAATAAATGGTTTAAATAATGGATGGATGATGAAGATTATTATAATTATTATCATTAGAGGAATGTGAACGGTAGGAGCCGGTTCCTTCACTCAGTCTCTAGCAGACACACACGCTGCACGCTCTCCTGTTACTCTGCAGATGCAGCATATAAAGCAGGAGCCCATAGTCCTGGGATGAGCTCAGAACAGCAAATAAGTGTTTGTGTACACAACTGAAATCACAAACACACATACATACACATCTCAAAGATTGTCCACCGAGCCATACACCTCTGGCATTGTAAATTAGCACCATGCTGCTACGCTGTATGGGAACATAATGTTATTAATGTCATTTTCAGCGAATGAGAACATGTATATCTGACTTTTTTCAACACACATGCTGCCTGGACATGAATATCAAAAGTTGGTCATCTGAGGTCTCATTTCAATATCATTGGCATCAATGAAAGTCCCTCCAATCCCCACCTCCCTCTGCTCTATCACTGCCTCTCCTCTTCTGAGAAGCCTCTCCACTAGATGTTAGAACATTGCTGGGAGGATCTGCTTCCACTCTAGTCAGAGAAGGCGTGGTTGGGCTGGGCAATGATGTTGGCCAGTTGGTCCTGGCTTTGAATCGGACTTCCAGTTAACCTCCACTGTTTGATGGGGTCAAGGTCAGGGCCCTTTTGTGAAGCAGTCAAGTTCTTCTACAGTGATCTCGATGAACCATATTTGGCCCAAGCTCTGAGAATGGGGACACTGTTGTGCTTGAAACTTCCCTAAAACTGTTGCAGACACAGAGTTGTTTAGAATGTCATGGGATGCAGTCACTTCAAGATTTTCCTACAGTGGAACGCCAAAGCCGAGAGTTAACTGCGATACGCAGCAGCAGAGCAAGGAGGTTACATACTTTTGGCCATTTGATGTGAGGATAGGTTTACCCACCCTGGACACATTTCACTCACCACCACACTTCCTCGGGAGCTAGCTATCCCAGCATTCCTCGATGGCACGTGGCCAACTTAGGCAGCTCCTCCCTTTGGTCGCCCCGGCTCCCATGAGCCACCCCAGAGTCACAGTTTCCATGGAAAACACTTAAAGACCCTCAGGCACCCCTCCAAATGGACAGGAATTGGAGGAGCACATTTTCAGGGTAAAATCCCTCCCCCCGTTTACCCTGGCAAATACAACAGCTGGAGGCTTGATCCCCAACTTAAGCGTCGGTTTGTGTTGGAGACGGGGAACGGCGGGGGACTGTGCTGAAACGAACAAACAGAAAGAAAGGGTGGGAAAAGTCGTCTGGATAGCTCACTCCCCGTCAAAAAAAGGAAAGAAACCAAAGAGTTTGCGTTACCATGTAAACATGCCAGCCTCAGATAGACCTTCCTCAGGGATTTAAAAAAGTCACATCAGATACTCCATTAAACATAAGTAATTCATGAGCATATTTACATATTTTGTTATGTGTGAATATACAGTTTTGAAGCATCAAATGAATCCTTTTTCTTCCATATCAATTTACATTTTTGCAGGCAACAATCTTTACCCATTAAGGCAAGTTAAAACAGACACCTTGTCAAAATTGATGGCTAAAATATGTACCTGCATGCCTTAAGGATGCTCAGAAAGCTTCACTCTTCAGCATCAGGTGTTATTCATTTTTCTTCATGCTTTCATATTGGTCTTTAGTCAAATATTGATTAATAATGCCCAGAGGTCTTACCACCACTAGGAGGCATTGTAGCCTGACTCAGCACCAAGAGCTCCACTACACTATTTTTTTAAATGGAGAGGGGGGCACTCTTTGATCATGGCTGACGGAAACAAGAGTGTCTCGACGGAGAAGGTCAGCATCATCCCAATGGACAGTACACACATCGTATAAAGCAGTCCTACAATGGATATGAATTTTCACACGGCGCGCTCATTGTTAGACTAACTTAGGCCCAAGAGAATTTAGGCCTGGTCCGAGAACAAACCCATTACAACTGTAAGTAGACTTTCCTCTGCTTTTCGCTAATAGAGATGTAGTTTGCGTTTGCACAGCAGCCATTTGTGGTGAACTTAGAAGCCTCCTCTCTGTTGATTTTATGGCCACTAACCTGGGGAAAGGTCTGAAGGCTCGACCGGCGTTTCCATAAGGGAAAGCTATCAGACTGTGGGTATTAATCACACCAGTTGGACAGGGGAACACGAGCGCCCTTTTCCTGTTCCACGTCTCACATGCGCATACTGTACATACATGCACATACAAATACACACACACACACACACACGCACACCATTTTTCAAAGAGTTCACAGTAGACCACCAGCAAATCATTTGAGCCCTGTAAAATAATGTGTGAAATATTGTTTTGAAAGGCAAAACTTGATGTCCACAGTGCTAAATGGGTGTGAGCAAAAATGATAGCTTTTTGGATTGACATTTTACATCCTTAAGCCATTGCCCATATACACTACCAGTCAAAAGTTTTTGCACACCCCAATATTTTCTGTAATTGTTACTATTTTTTATTTTTTGTTCTTGTGTAATAGTCTTATACTGGTTGTATAACAGAAAGGTAGAAAAACTGAAGCCCAATGTATAAACCATGTATATAACAAAACAAATTAAGAAAAACTAGGATCAGTCTTTTCGTCGATATTTAAGCAGATCAGTAATGATGGTCTAATCCGGTGCTTCTCGAACCTCTCTTGGAGGACCACCTGTCCTGCATGTGTTAGAGCTCTCCCTGCTCCAGCACAGGTGAGTCACATGATCTACTCATTATCAAGCAGCTTCAGGGGGTTGATAGCGAGCCGATCATTTCAATCTCCTGTGCTGGATTCCTTGTGGATTTTTCTTGTAAATGTATTATTTGTAATAAACAAGTATTGGGTTCCAGTGATTTCTTTGTTGCAAACATACATGTAAGATAAAGACTTGACAAGATGTTAGGGTGAGCAAAAACTTTTGACTGGTGATGTATCTGGCTCTCCGCAGCATTCTTTTAAAACGCTGGAAATGGGTGAGGGGGGTTGGATCGGAGTAAACTTATCATGACGACCACCCTCCTCCGGTTCCTTTGTTCACTCGATGCCAGCCCCAGGGACAGGAATGTGTTTCATGTGCTTTCACAAGCCAACCGTTTTTTTTTTTTTTTTTTTTTTTGGAAGAAAGCATTAGCAGATGGCCAGTGAGAATGTCAGGGTTTGTCTTCTGCAGATTCTCTGGCTCAGGATGAGCGGTGAGGGAGGACGGGATCAGAATAGTTGAGTAACCCTGTTTCGTTTCTTCTTCCCTCTACACCAGCGGGATCCAATCTTCTCCATTAAGGGCCGGCGTGGGTGCAGGTTTTTGTTTTAGCCCAGCGCCCCAACACCCGATTCCACTAATTAACTAATCAGGGGTTTCAATCAAGACCTTAGTGAGTAGAATCAGTTGTGTTAGTATTAGGCTGTAACAAATCCAGCTCCCACACCGGCCCTTTGAGGATTAGATTGGACACCCCTGCTCTACACTAACTGTGCAGCACAGCTGTAATGCTGGGCCTCTCAGTCTGACCCAGAAACGGCCGGTGTGGGTGCAGCTTTCATTCCAGCCTTGCAGTTACACGCCTGATTCTACTGAATCAACTTTTTCAACCTTTGCTGAAGTCCTTGATTTGTAGAATCAGGTTGTAACTGCATGATGACCAGAGCAAAGGTTTCCATCCCACATTTACTCATCCTGAATAAGGCCGAGAGAGCTAGATCTAACCCATCCATGGGCTGGAGCCTATCCCTGCGTACATGCGGCAGTTTGTCAAGCCATTGCACTCACATTCTCATGGCCAAGTTAGTCCTCAAACAGGCCAATATGCATGTATACGATAATTTTGAACAAACTGAGGCCTGGGGTTCAAGCCACCCTGAAAAGTAAACCCGGAGAATCTAAATGTCCATTCTGATCACATAAACCTGTGTATACATTCTTGAATTACATGTTTGAGCAAGTTCCATATGACTGATGTTCCCCGAAAGCACTTCAGAGTGACTCATTTTGGCATTAATTCACACAGATGTGCAGTTCCAGAACCTTGCTGGGTGGAATCGTGTCTGTCAAGCTTGCAAGGCCTTCTGTCAAAAGTGCATTGTCCCATCCGACTCTCAAACATGTCTTCTAAAATGTCCCCCGTACCCTCTGCTTCACAGAATGAACATGTCTTTTTAAATGTCCCCCCTACCCTCTGCTTCACAGAATGAACATGTCTTTTCAAATGTCCCCATACCCTCTGCTTTACATAATGAACATGTCTTTTTAAATGTCCCCATACCCTCTGCTTCACAGAATGAACATGTCTTTTTAAATGTCGCCCATACCCTCTGCTTTACATAATGAACATGTCTTTTTAAATGTCCCCCATACCCTCTGCTTCACAAAATGAACATGTCTTTTTAAATGTCCCCCGTACCCTCTGCTTCACAGAATGAGCATGTCTTTTTAAATGTCCCTCGTGCCCTCTGCTTCACAGAATGAACATGTCTTTTTAAATGTTCCCCATACCCTCTGCTTCACAGAATGAACATGTCTTTTTTAATGTCCCCCGTACCCTCTGCTTCACAGAATGAAAATGTCTTTTTAAATGTCCCCCATACCCTCTGCTTCACAGAATGAACATGTCTTTTTAAATGTTCCCCGTACCCTCTGCTTCACAGAATGAACATGTCTTTTTAAATGTCCATGTACCCTCTGCTTCACAGAATGAACATGTCTTTTTAAATGTCCCCCATACCCTCTGCTTCACAAAATGAACATGTCTTTTTAAATGTCCCCCATACCCTTTGCTTCACAGAATGAACATGTCTTTTTAAATGTCCCCGTACCCTCTGCTTCACAAAATGAACATGTCTTTTTAAATGTTCCCCGTACCCTCTGCTTCACAGAATGAACATGTCTTTTTAAATGTCCACATACCCTCTGCTTCACAGAATGAACATGTCTTTTTAAATGTCCCCCATACCCTCTGCTTCACAAAATGAACATGTCTTTTTAAATGTCCCCCATACCCTTTGCTTCACAGAATGAACATGTCTTTTTAAATGTCCCCGTTACCCTCTGCTTCACAAAATGAACATGTCTTTTTAAATGTTCCCCGTACCCTCTGCTTCACAGAATGAACATGTCTTTTTAAATGTCCACGTACCCTCTGCTTCACAGAATGAACATGTCTTTTTAAATGTCCCCCATACCCTCTGCTTCACAAAATGAACATGTCTTTTTAAATGTCCCCCATACCCTTTGCTTCACAGAATGAACATGTCTTTTTAAATGTCCCCGTTACCCTCTGCTTCACAAAATGAACATGTCTTTTTAAATGTCCCCCATACCCTCTGCTTCACAAAATGAACATGTCTTTTTAAATGTACCCCATACCCTCTGTTTCACAGAATGAACATGTCTTTTTAAATGTCCCCCGTACCCTCTGTTTCACAGAATGTAGATGTCAAAAGGGCAAAAGGAGAACTCAACATGGCTTTATATTTCATTATGACTCCGGAGTGCCCAGCTTTCAATGAGTGACCTGGATCAGTGCAGTTGGTTTGTAAATTGTTTGAAAGTCAGTGGGTACCCTGATTGTTAGTCAAAGCAACAAACTTTCAAATGGCTAGACGGCACGCATCTTAAAATCACTGCATAGCATTTCAAAACGTGACCGTATTGCAGTTGTCTCGTGATTTTGACACTGTATGACCTTACTTGGGGTGTGTGAGTCGTAATCTTGCGAGGATATTTGTCACACTTTCTGTGGGAGGTCATACTTGGCAGTTAGAAATTTTAAGAGGGCGATGGTGTTGTTGCCTCAGTCAGGGCAGAAAGACGCTGCGAGCGCATTTAACACAAACCAATCAGCCACAAGATTAAAAACACCTGCCTAATATATTGAAAGTCCCACTTGTGCTGCCATAACAGCTCCATCAGAGTGAGGTCACCTAAATTCCAAAACTCAGGGTTTCCCAGCAGAAAATTTCGCAGAGTATCACACTCCCTCTACCACATTGTCTTCTTCCCACAGTGCATCCTGATGCCATCTTTTCCCAGGTAAATGGTGAGCGCCTACCCAGCCGAAGCACATGATGTAAAAGAAAATGGGGCTCACTGGACCAGGCAACCTTCTTCAGCTGCTCCAAGGTCCAGTTCTGAAACTCAGGTACCCACTAGGGGCACTTTTAGCAGTGGACCGGGGTTAAAGTGAGCCCTTTGACTGGTCTGCAAGCTAAAAAGTGCAGTACACAAAAGGGTATGATGCACTGTGTGTTCTGTAACATTCCTGAAGTAAATATTATTGAAATTCTCTGCGACTTGTGCCACAGTCGCCCTTCTGTCAATTTGGACCAGACAGGATAGCCTTCGCAGCCCTCGTGCATCGATGAGCCTTCGGTGCATAAAACCCTGGTTGTATGACACCCTGTCACTGGGTCATGTTTTGCCTCTCCTTGGGCTACTGTAAGCAGGTACTCACATCTGCTGACAGGGAGCACCCCAGAAGACTCGCCACTTCAGAGGTACTTTCACCCGCTAGTCAGACTGTAACAATTTGGCTCTTGCCAAAGTCGTTCAGTTCCCGTTTCTCCCACATACAACACGTTGAATACGAGAATGGACTGCACGCTTAACATCTAAGATCTGTCTACAGACCTTGACATGTGCCGCTGTGATGAGATAATCAACATTATTCGCTGCATCTGTGAGTGGTTCTCATGTTTATGGGTCAATGACAAATAAGCCTTTTAAAAATGTTTTTTTTTTTTTAATCTTTAAAAATGTACAGAATACATTTATTTGAAGTTGGAAGAGTGTGTTTAAACAAGTCTTAATGGTTGCACAACATTTACAGGGTTTTAGTACAGTTTTAGACTGTATTTGCAATTTCACCAGCCAAAAAATGTAAGGTGGCGCAACCAAAAGTTTCTTGGAAAAAAAAACACACTTCCCTCTTTTTTTTCTAAGTGATTTTTTAAAGTATAGGCTACCTGAGAGTGTCTACTCTGCCTAAAACGTTACTATTTTGTAATTGAGCTGGGTATTAAAAGTAACTTGTAGATTCTTTATTGTAGGGGGCGGGTATTTTGGTTTTCCAAACAATTTAAGAACAACTAAACTATTAAACTTTGTTTATTTGACAGGTTTTCAATATAAAATTATGCCCCCATATTAATATTATATTAATTCATATTTTAAATGACATAGCTATTTAATACATTTCACATAGTGTTAACTTGCTCGGACGGTTGCGCCACCTGACATTTTGAGGACTTGAGATGGCAAAACATAAAATATATATCATTTTTATAATAAACTGGAAATATGTTCAAATTAAACAGGTTTTATAGAATAAAATGATGCTCATTATGAATCATTTAAAATTATTTTAAGCCAAAGTAGTGCGCTCGGACACAAAATCTGCATGTCACGTCACTGACCCTTATGCACATCGGTGTAGGATCGTATGAACAGCTACTGTGTTAATTTCAGAGTTAAGGAAAATCGACTGCACGGGATTGATCGGCACGTTCCCAAAGGCATTGCTAACAATGTATCACCTTGCATTCATAAAATGCAATCTACAGCCCTCCGCGTCAGTCTCAGTTTTCCATTGTGCTTCCTAACCTCGATCATGCTTTGACGCTCACACACCTTATTATAAACTCAAACCACACGCGCGCGCGCCCGCCAGCGCTCGCACTGTTTTCGCAATAACTAACAAATACTTAATTATTTCAACTATTTGCGCGTCGATGTGACACATGCACTTTTCGGGTGAACGTTTCTTGGAATCGGGGTCGCGTCAATTGTGATTCCGTTCTCCCTGAGGATTCAGGATGCCCCGGGAGTGTTGGTCTTTTGGCAGCGTTTCAGGCGAGTCCAGTGGGCACCTAAGCAGGACTTGTCCGTGTGTAAGTGTGTATGAGCGCGCATGTGTGTGTTCAGCAACCAACACACTACATTCGCTCGCAACATGGCGATGAACCCGAGAGGGACGCGATGCCTCTCACCCAGCTAGCTGAAACTATTCTGTAGTGTGTAAAAGATTGGGGACCAATCAAAAGAATGTTTTTGAAATAATATCGGACTGAAAATTTTGGACTTGACTGGGTATCCCGATATTGGATATGTTTGAAGCTGGAGATATAGCTGGCTTTAAAAATCCGCACCGTGCTGACCGCTTTGCAGGAAATCTGAGGCTGTACATGGCGGTGGACAATCTCTGTTTTTTCTGTCTACTTTCACTGGGATTCTGCGTGTTGTCCGTCCAAGGTAAAGGCGTCAATCCATGCAAATGTTCATGCGCGCTTAAATATTGAATTGTGTCATTGTCAGTAGGGCGAAGAAGCTAATGTTTGGCACCAGTGTGAGAGTGTCGGAGCGTGCGAGTGTGCAAGCTAGCTGGAGCTGATATCTTGCACCTTGCTCGTCGCATCGCATTTGATACTACTCATGTGGCGGCTTTGTAAACCTTATCCTTGCAAGATTTCACTGTTCGCCTCTAGTTACGTTGTGGTGCATTATGATTGCTACTTGCCCATTTTATTGACAGCGATATGATTTATCCCCAGTTTGCAAGCGCAACAAAGTTGTTCCCTCCCAGTCTTGGTAGCCTAAAAAGTCAATAAACATTAATGAGCCGTTAATGTTTTTATTTACGTTGCAATGGGCGTTCTTAGTGGAGGTTTGTTTAAGGGGTGATTTTGATAAATAATGCTTTGCAATTCGAACGAGCTCTTTGACAGTTCACGATCTGCAGTCTTAAGATCGACGGCATAAGGCTTATTGGACCACATGGTTTTTGATTGCAGATGGAAGCATTGCTTACTGCTTGATAAATCGCGAAGCGTGGGGATATTCGCTGCCTTGTGCTGTGTAGAGATAATGTCATATAGTCTCTAAAGCGTCCGGTGACTAACGTTATTTGTTACATGTAATTGGCTAGTAAATTGCTCGGCACTTTTACGTTGTTCTGGAGTGAGGTTTAAATGAACTTTTGCCTCAAGCTGTTAATTTTGTGCCCCCCCTCCACCCCCAACGTATTGCACTTTGTGTCCGTGGCTGTACAGTAGGGTGCTTTTGTGCTATACAATCATCTGGGGGATCTTTCCATTTTCAATTTATATGTTATCGTATCGCTGAGATTCATTCCTAAGTATCAGGTGATTGTTTCGTCGATGCTCCAGGCCTTGCGGAATGATTGGGGCGCCAAGATAGTGAATCGCGCGAGATAATGAATATGTTCCCTGAAATTAAACTGAATCCACGCGTAATATCAGACATGTGCGCGGTGTTGCAGCTTTGAGAGGCTGTGCGCGGCACTGGAGCTTCACTGCGGTTATCTGGGGTTCGAGGCGGTCGCAGCGACAGAGCTGGCCAATCTCTCCATAGTCAGGCAGCGAGGACGGACAGAGAGAATTGGGTAGACGGCAAGAAAGAAAGCTGCCACAACATTTACATGAGAAAGAAGGGCGCAGTAGCAGACTGCTAGCAGTGCTGCACGGCGCACTGAATCTTGGCTTTTAGATGCGCATGATGTCGCGAGGAAATGGCACGCTGGCTGAAAATAAGAAAACATAGTCTCCAGACTAATTCTAGAAATAAGATTGATGTTAAATATCACCCACAATAAATTGATTTCTGGATGGCATCCAGTTAAATATGGTTCAGTTGGCCATCGGTGGGCCTATTATCAAATTTCATGTGGTCGGTATTAATTAATCAATTAATTCATTCATTTATTGGCTCAATTTTTTTAAATTTGTATGTCATTCTTTTTTCTGTCGATAAATCATGTCCTCACAGCATTAAATAAACATCATCTATGCCGGAGCATCCATCCAAAACAGCCACCCTGAGCCGCGGCATTAAGTTGGTAAATTGTGAGGATGTTTTGTATGGATCGGAAGAAGCATTGAAATTGAGGGCCAGTTTGTGTTGACATCGCGGAGGGTGAGCGCTCCAGTCCTCACCTCCGAGGTAGAGCTGACAGATTTTCTCAGCGTGTTCAATGATGCGCAGCGGCGTTTCTCCTGATCATGAAAATTGATCGGAATCACTCAGTGCGCTGATCCCCGTAGTACGTGTCTTTCGGAAATATTCATTTCCAGAAGGAGGTCACCAATAAGCGTAAAACTAATCCGGAGAAATGACAGAAAAGTTTCAAAGAGAGCGTTAATGTATGAGAATGAGGGACAGACATGGAGGCCTCGGAACAATATAAACGGGACATAACTAGAAATTGCATTCTGTGAGCGTGCCTTAATGGGAAAGTAAGGAAATGGTTTTGCTTTGAAACCATGGACTGCCGGGAGGGAAAAAGGACAGAAAAGTAAAGGGGTCCCATATGAGAAACGGGCGTATGATGGTATTTAATGGAAGGAAGTGGCTATTCGCCCCGCAGCGGTGTGAATTGGGGGAAAGAGACTGGCTAGCTGCCCCGTAACGGAGCCGACTAGAGAAGCAGTTTTGCTATTCGCACCGCGGTGGGACGGATAAGAGTAGCACTTCTGCTATTTGCCCCGCAGTTGGGCCAGTAAGAGATTTCATTTTATAATCCACCCCGCTCTTTGATCTTTCGCGCTGAACCGCCGCGAAGCGAATAGCCTCTTCCTTAATGGAAAGCATAAAGAGTTGGGGATCAGTTTGGGCATACAAGCCTGTGAAGTAGTATAGGCTTTTATTTAATAAACAATGAAGTTTATGGTGGATATGTGGGATATAAAGACTGTGCAGATGACCAAAGTAAGTTTGTCATTAAATGTTTGTGTTCTAAATGTCTATCTGGAGAAGTGCGTGATAAAATATGGTTACCTGTGAACGGTAGACTTCCGTCTGGGCCTTTGAAAAGTGGAGTTGCTTTGTTAAAACTGCTATCTGTCCAATGCAAGGATGTGAGGCAATGTAAACTATTGAACATTTTTAATTGATCGTTATAGGTCAAAAGAATTGCGGGAAAATCTAAAGATACTTGTAGCTACTTGCTGGAAAACGATGATTTATGCAGTGTTTGATGAATGTTTAGATAATTTGAAAATTAATTTATATTGGCTTTGTATTTGTGGCGCTGTCTTTAAAATGCGGAGAACGAGATTCAAAATGGTAATGGGCTATGTATTTATAAAGAGTGACGTAGTATTTAAACAAATTGTTGCCGATTTAAGGCTGAGAGATATAGACTAAAACCGGGAACGTTATTATTATTATTATTATTATTATTATTATTACGATTGATGTGTTTTTAATGTGTAACGGAAAATGCTGCTTAAGATGCGTGAAATGTGATTGTTTTTGCATTTTCGAGTTGTGATAAATGATTGGCGGGGGCTGTAAAATTTATGGGAAACATGTTAAATTGAAATTAATGATGTTTTGTTTTGTGGTTTATGTCTCCCGTAATTGCATTTGCGAGCTTGTTTTCACTACTTTCACTACTTTAGTGAATTTTAAATTGAGGAACGGGCTAAATGTGCGTGGCATTCCTGTTCTTGCCTCAGTATGTGGTTTATTTTGTGGTGTTTTTAGATATATTTCTGCTTATCTTGCTAAGAAATTAGCTCACCGATAGGCTACAGGAAAAGTCCTTGGCTCCACGATCTGCACTGCCTCCCGCGCCAATGAGATGCTATAGCCTTCAATCCCGGTAGTGTTAAAAAGTTTCACTTTCCTCCTGAAATATTAAATAGGGATTGAATTGGCGCTGATATGCCAGTTTCAGTCGTGATAAAGTGCCCTGAGAGCAAACTGCAGCATTGTATGTTGTGCGATTCTGTGCACATTGAGATGAACTATTCAAAGTACCAAGCTGGGCAACCACAGTGAGGAATAATGAGTCTTAACGTTTTTTTTTTTTTTCTCATCCTCCAGACAGTACCTGTGAGCACTGGCTGAAACTGTTCTCTCTCTCTCTCTCTCTCTCTCTCTCTCTCTCTCTCTCTCACGCACACACACCCACAGAGTTTGACCCTAAGCACGAGGTGCTGCAGTTAAGAGGCTGAACTTTGCTCGTGGTATTCTGATTTTTAAAAAAAATTTAAAGAAAAAGGTTGGTCTGCAAGGTAACTGCTGTGAATAGATCATTCCAAAGTATCCTCAAATTTGCAATCATCTTACCAAAGTAATCATAGTTTTGAATGGATTTCAATGGGGAAATTTTCCGTTTTGGCACGGGATGGTTAATGAAATGCAATACCTCTGGTAACCACTGTAGTTTGCCAGCTTCTGGGGGAAAGTCAATTCTTGGCCGCCAGCACTGGCATGAAAGTGGTCCTTATGTTGATCACATGACGTACAGTTTGTGTCCAGCCCCCTTCCAGACCAAAAAAAAAGGAAAATCGGGTGGTCTCTCTGGCATTAGGCTGGGGATCACTCGTGGAAGCGTGTCGGAGAATTTGAGGGGGGACGAGGAATGCTGTGGAGGGATTTGTGGGAACGGGAACAGATGAGGCATGGGGAAGAGGGGTCGGAGGTGGGGGTGTTGACGATGACGTTAGTGGGGAGCGGGTTTTCGTTTCGGTGGGTGGCAGAGGTTGGTTTGGGCTAATGGGGTGTAGTTTTTTGCTGTCTATAAACAAAGAGCTTGTTTTTTTCTCCCAATGGTAAGAACTGTGAACATGCATTTCATCTAATTGTGGAATCATGTGCAGTTTAATGCCATTTTTTTGTGCGTTTCTGTTTGTATGTCAGTGTTCTTGTGTGTGTGTGTGTGTGTGTGTGTGTGTGCGCGTGCGTGCGCACATGTCTGTGTGAACGAATGAGAGTGAGTGAGACCGTGTGTTGGAGTGTATAAGAGAGGACACACATGCAGAAGTTACTGTGAGAATATTTTCTGAGTCGGGGAAGAAAACCCTGTTCGATTATGGTCTCTAATTGCTCTTTGCCAGTTGCCATTGAACCTATCACTATATTAGAGAGGACTTAGTTTCCATAGACTTTCTCTGTCCAGAAATGTCTTTTAGATTACAGTAAGGGGTCATTCCACGTCAAATGTCCTAATTTCAGAGAAACTTCTCACTTGACCATATCAGATTTGGCTTAAAAAATTTCTAACGGGTGCATACACCTCCTAATAGGAGAAATCCAAAATTTTAGCTCTGAACTCCTAATAGTTTTGTCATCAAAAAATAGATTTGCAACTAAGTTCCGGACCTTTTTGAACAGCGATTTCTGAGGAGTCACTTTCACATGGCTATATCTATTCATAAGAGAGGGGCAGAATTAGAATACAAAATACACAATATATGTGGGAAGCTATGTGCCATACCAAGTCCTCATCTTTGAAATTAGGCTTTTTACAGTCCTTCAAATAAGCTACCGCAGAGTGCAGAGCAAACTCTTCGAGCAACTTTAAGCACCCAGAAATATATGATAAACTGAAGGGACACCTTTATAAATTGGGTCATTCCATCTCAACTGGACCAGTGGTCTGAACTTGCAAATTTCAAAAAGATTGCAAATTTCCCATCATATTTGGGATAAGGGTTGCCTAACGAATATTATCGGAGGCCAATTTCAGATGGGAAATTTGCAATCTATGCAAAAAGTACTTTTGGGATCACCATTTATGACCCCTTTGCGGACTTGAAAAATATTAGAAATAAGCAACGAAATATCAGTGCAGTACTGATTAATCAAATATCCTGCCTACGAACCCCCAAAATACACTATATTCAGCAGTGAATTTTAATATACTTAGAATGAAGTCCACACAATCATACTTGGAAATGTTGAAGTAGACAGTCCAAATATTGTAATGGACCAAGTTTCAGAATTTTTGCTCCACTGCTTGGGTAAGAAACCAGGGTTGCCATTTGGTAAAATAATACCGCGGAATGGATTTAAGACCCCTTTAAAACCACCACAGTACATGTGATAGTCGTTTTTAAAGTTTGGGGTTAGTTACACATTTTTTTTTAAATATGCCAAAGTACAATATTCTACAGACATTAGGTATAGTCCTAGGGCTGTCCAAAATCCTGAAAAATTTCAGTATCATGAATTTTTTCTAGATTTGGGATGGCTCTAGTAAATTACAGGTAACCCCTAGCCTAAAAATGATGCCAGGCTTGAAATCTACGTAAAAAGTTCTGCGAGAATCACCATTCAGGAAAGATTTACCTTTTTAGGAAAGATTCAAAATCGACCACTGAAAACCATTTAATTCAATGAAAGCGGGAACTTGTATGGTTGCTGTACACTGCGAGGGCCGTATCTCAGGGGTTAATTGACCTTGAGGTCTAGATTTTGGCATGCATGAATTTTAAGTCATGTACTACCACATTTTTTTTTTTTTGAGTGAGTCAGGTTCAGACCATCTGGAAATTTGGTCCACTTGATATGGAATGACCGAGTCCATATTCCTCAAGCAGATTTTCACCCTTGAAAATTTGAAGGACTTGGCAGAAATACTTTCCTAGATATAGACATGGAAATTCGCTGAACAAAAAGGGCCGGAAGTTAGTTGCAAAAATATATTTTATGACAAAACTATTAGGAGTTGAGAGCTAAAATTGTGGATTTCTCCTATTAGGAGGTGAATGCACCTGCTGGAATTTTTTCAGCCAAATCTGAGATGGTGAAGTGGGAGCCGTTTGGACAGTTGGCACGGACTGACCCCAAGACTGACACGCTGGGGCAAGGGAAAGAACGCACTTTGCAGCAGCTATTGAATAAGGGGTGTCTAAAGATGCTGCACCTCATCATTTCTCCCATGACGCCTGCAGTGCTGGTAACCGAAAACGATGGATAGGTTGACTGAGGTGGTTAACTTGATTATGGATAACACCGTTTTTTCGCTAGATTTTTTCATGATGACCAATACTGCGCCCAGTAAACTCCCTTTCTCTCCCTTTATCTGCTTGTCACTGTGTGAAGGACCGGATGGAAACTAGTTTGATGAGTCTAGTTCAGTGACACAGGGCTGAGTGGTGCTTTATGAAGAACTGTTGTGCATAATCATATCCCAGTCAATTATTCAGTAAAAAAAAAAATCCGCTCATCTAAATGAATAAATGGGTCTGGCCAAGCGAAAGTGAACGTGTGATGAAAATTATATTTCTTTGTAACACATAGTGAATGGGCTGATCTTGTAGCTTAAACTGTCTAGTTTATGGAACTAACTTTGTTTTTTCAATACAAGATGTGAAAAAAAAAATTACAACCATTTAAAGTGCATCAAGTTTGAAAACTACAGACGCACTCAGAAATCTATTTTTCACATAATTTTCATCTCAACAATAAAATACTAAAACTACATAAAATTTACTCGTTTCTACATTTAATACCTTTTACTATTCATATTTTTCAGCATCTGTAACTATTTTTTTTTTTGCCAAATTCAAAATAAAAATGAGTTTTTTTACTCTTAAAAAGATGTTGCATTATGACCATATAGATTGCTGTCCTAACTGACTTAAGTAATAATAATGTATATCTGTGATACAGAATGTTTCTTTTATAATAAAAGTATGTTATGTTACCTATTTTAGTTCTTTCCTTGAAGTAAACCATACTTTTTCTCATGAACATCTAGTTCTGTAGTGACATAACCAATACAGCTTGTAATGATGTAACCATATTCTTTTCCCTATTAAATCTAAGATATTCCATATTTTGCTAAATTTTTGCTGAGAATGTAGTTTAATTGGTTTATTGCAATATTGAAACCAGGTTGACTCCAATTTGTAATGAGAGCAGCATGTCATGCATCTTTGCCTACACCTTGTCAAATATGATGTCCTCTTTTGGTAGTACCGTAACCGAGCACATTTTTGCTAATTTCACATTTAAAAATTATTCTAACAATCCATTGAGTATACCATGTTAAAGTACTTGTAAAAACATTTAGAAACATGTATTTCAAGTTTATATAAGTTATCTGGTTAAAAAGTTATAGCCCAATGAACATCAAAATTGTAGTGACGTAACCGCATGGCCAGACCCAAATACATAAATGAGTAAAAAACCATAAAAAAAAAACCTTGGGTTAGGTTCAGTTTTCCGTTAAATCATTCAAAATGCTAAATCTATTGTTCTGGTCTTTGGTGAACTGATACGCCTGCGATTCTCCATTTCTTTTTCTGGTTGCCTCTCCTTTATCGGTTACTCTTCCTCGCTCCGGTGACAAACTGACAATCCGTGTTTGGTGGGGATAAAAGTAACGGTTTTGTCTTTGCTTGCTTTGTCGCCAGCTCTTGCGCCTTTTTCAGGCAATGCCCAGCTTTGCATTTTCCATCGGTCCAGAATTGAGACGCGGTTATTGGCAAACGCATTTCCGCGCTCGAGTTGTCTCTAAGTTACATAAGACAGCAGTCTTCATGTGAGTAGAACAGGTTTAGGTTTGTGCTTTGTACCTTTCCTGGTTTCATAAGTAACATGAGGACACGGCGCTCATTACTTCAGCAGCGATGACAGAAGCTCCCACAGCGCGAAACGTCTCTGAAGGGCAAAAAAAAAAAAGCTGCTTCAGTTCAGCTACCTGTTATGATTTCCATCTGACTTCGCCTCATAATTCTGCGGAGTGACAGCTGAAGTCTTGTATTTCTTAACCCTGCGCTGTTCTTGTTGACAGTAGTTGTCAGTCATGGAAAGTATGTCAAGTTAAGGCACAGAAAGCTTCAGCTTGATATCCGGGCAGATTCATTTTCTTGGGATATAAATTCTTAGTGTGCACAGTAATTGTGACCCAAAATGTCCCTCAGAAGCCTGTAAATTCTGGTCTTTAGGACAACAGCTGTTCTTTTGCCCCAGTGAGTGCGGGACGCTTTGAGGTCAGACACTGCTTTGTAAAACTGTTTGGCTGAACAGTAAGCAGATGACATATTTGTATTTGGTCTGCGTGAACTGTTAGGTCCGCAAGTATTTGGACAGTGTTGCTAATGTTGCTATTTTACGCTGTACACCCGCTTCTGGGATTTGTAAATGACAACTATAAGGTGAAAGCAGATACTTTCTGCTTGAATTTTTCCATTTTTACTTTTTCCTTGAACCGTGTAGCCCTTTCGACCCTTCCTGTGTAGTCTCTGTCGCACCATATGTTTTGTAGCCTGTATCGTCATTGAGTGAAATGATGTTCTTAATTTTATCAGGCAGTGTAAAAGTGGCAAAATGCCCTCCCTCCGACAGTAAGTCCTCTGCTTAAGTGTCTTCTGTAACTGGCTGTCAATCAATAGAAGTGCTGTGCTGTCTGATCCATCTGCCAGGAAGTGACAGGTTTGTTGTGTGACTTGAGGTACATGGCTTGTTTGTGTTGAGAATCCCCCACCCCCCAGGATTTTATGGAGGATAACCATGGTCCTCAAATCAGTCTCTGAGTTTCTCCAGCCTCCTGTGACCTGAGAGTCCGGTGTGATGGCAGTCAGGTGTGATTGCAGTCAGGGATGGCAGTCAGGTGTGATTGCAGTCAGGTGGGATGGCAGTCAGGTGTGATTGCAGTCAGGTGTGATGACAGTCAGGTGTGATTGCAGTCAGGTGGGATGGCAGTCAGGTGTGATGACAGTCAGGTGTGATTGCAGTCAGGTGGGATGGCAGTCAGGTGTGATTGCAGTCAGGTGGGATGGCAGTCAGGTGTGATGACAGTCAGGTGTGATTGCAGTCAGGTGGGATGGCAGTCAGGTGTGATGGCAGTCAAGTGTGATTGCAGTCAGGTGTGATGACAGTCAGGTGTGATGGCAGTCAAGTGGGATGACAGTCAGGTGTGATGGCAGTCAAGTGTGATGACAGTCAAGTGTGATTGCAGTCAGGGGATGACAGTCAGGTGTGATGGCTGTCAGGTGTGATGACAGTCAGGTGTGATGGCTGTATCTAGGCACTGAATTGCCTAGAAGGAAAAATAACCAGGGCTGGATTTGGATTTGAGGGTCAGATTTGGGCATCAGTAACTTAGGGTCTCGTGTTGGTGTGATTGAATATTTTGTATTTACAGATGTATGTCGGTTTTCACTCTGTGAGATATCGTGCAGTGGAGTTGGTTGATTCCATGAAAATGGGGACAAAGACCTTCAAAAATTTTCTCACAAATTTCAATGGAAATCTATATTTTTATAGAGTGGAGCATCATACTTTAACGCCTTTCTGCAGATGTAGATGCCTGCGGACATAGAGCAGCTCTTTCTATGGACGCAGTTGCAGTACTCTATCACTAGATGGCACCCCCAGATCAGTTATTCAATATTCACACGCAAGCAGAGCTTGAACACAGTCTAGAATATTGACGAGTTCACTCCTATCCATGTTTCTCAGGAGTTGCATGAATTAAACTCCTCAGCTAAGCCTGATATGCAAACTGCTCAATATCCTTGCCCATAGTATCTATCCAGGAGTTTTAAAAAAATGATCTCTTGCAACAGAAAAATTTGTTGTCCTCTGTAGCAACCACTTCAGTTACAGTGACCCAATGGTATTCCAAGTAGTTAAAAAAAAAAAAGAGTTTCCTGAGGCAAAAATTCGCCATAGTATTGACACTATGTCTTTCTACTATCAATTTCAGTCATCACATATTAAAAACGCGCAATTTCCTATCGTGGATTAACGCGTAGATATGTCAGTTGAAGAATTTAGCTGTCTTTTAGAGCCTCATACAAGCTTTCACGGAAATCCAATCACTTTAATGGTGATTCAATGGTATCTGCGTGAAAGCCCAGCTGTAGTTTACGCCCATGTGAAATTCTCCTGGTAATTACCAGTTGGTTGACATGATTTTTATCCAATTGCAGACAGTATAAGCTTTCCTCAGTAAGTGAAAGACATTGATTGGACCTTAAAAAACATATTAAAATACTTGCGTAATAGGGTTACGTTGTATTCAATAAACTTCACGCAGCTCAGACTGACGTGGTTGCATGGGAGCAAAAACCTCCGGAACTGAGCCTGGAGAGCTGAGCTTATTTGCGGGATGGAAATGTGATTCTGAGATGGAAAATAGCAGTTAGTCTGAATGGAACACACAGGAGGGCTGACAGCATTGATACTTTTGAGGAGCAGCTCAATAATTTTTTGAAAAGTGGGTAAAGCTGTCTTTGTATAGTGTAGCTCTATCTTACTTTTAGCCTGCTAGCTAACTAGCCAGCTATTTCTTATTTTTGGTTGACCACCGTGATCACAGAGCTAATTTGTCACATTGGGTAACAAAAGAGTAGTCGATACTGCAGTGTGCTGGCATTTTTCTTAACTAGGCGATCAGTTTTAGAATTTATACCACATTCAATGAAACGGAATGCCTGACATTTTCGCTCTTTTACAGTGCGAACAGCTATTACTGTGACCTGAGTTATACGTGTTCCATAGAGAGTGTGAAAAGTGTTGTTACAAGCTTGCGTTTCGCTGGGATGATCAGAATTGTAAACGGCAAGCTTTCCGTCTGAGTGAACGATCTGACCGTAAAATAAGCAGTTCCTCTAATGAGTAACTGTGCTTGCTGACGCGGCTTTGTAGATAAATGGACGAGGCTGAACTTAATCGTGGAGAAAAGGCATGTTTTTGGTTTGGAGAGGTCACGTGACCATTGATGTCCAGCTGCACCTATATTGATAAACTCATGCTTAATTCAACCAGAAAATCATCCATTCATATTGAACTTCATGAGTACAAAGTTGATTTGCGTAAAAAATATGATTATTTTATTAATTGAAAGTGCGCCATTTTCAAGGCTAGGGGAGTTTGGGGAGCCACAAAGTGGATTATTTAATATTTCATGTTGATGAGGAGTACTTGTGGTCTAGGAGTTTATAATCCCAGAAATGTATTGTTTTAACCCCCAGCCATTTTTCAATCCTCAGAATGATTTTTTTTTTTTTTACAGTTTCAATGGTGAATTCTCATGAAGATTTTTTTTTATGTTTGCAGCCGATTTTCTCTGCCAGAATCATGAAAATAAACTGAAATACGATGGGACTCTAAATGCTGTAAGTGTCTTTTCTGAGTTGAGCCACATTCGTCCTCATTATGACGCTTAAATCTTGAATTATAAAGCATCAAATTGGGTAACCCATAAGTAGCCAAATTTGGCTTCTGCGCAAAGGGGTTAAGGAAAAAATACAGCATCATATCATGAAGGAACCATCTTGGGCTGTTGAGGGCCCAGTCTGCAAGTGCCCCTGATATTACTGCTCAAATGACCAAAAGTAGAATCTTGCGGCGCCCCCTATAGGACACGCCCACGACAGCCCACAAAAACGTTCAGATTACTGTGAGCCCTACATGCAGTAGATTGACATGTGTGAAAATGAATATGGGCTGTTGTCGATGCAATGATATAATTGCATTTCAAAACTGAATTTTTTTCAGTGCTCATTTCTCATCTCGGAATCTTTGGCACTTCTGGTTCCCCTAAAAAAGAAGCCGAAGGGTCTTGGCACCTAAATATATTAAGTTTTTCTTCTGAACCAACTATCTTTCACCAACAAAAATTTTACAAAAGTCTCCAAAGGATCGAAATCATACATTGCCTCCTTGTAGGAGTTACGGGCCTTGAAATTTGACGATTTTGCGTTTTTTTGGCCTATATAATGACAACTATAAGAGAGAGAGGAAAAACTTTAATTGCTAAAATGATCAGCAAATAAAGCTCTACAAAAGGCTCCAGGACACATAATTGTACAATGGCTCTTTGTGGGATTTTTTCACCTTAAAACATCAAATATTATGATTTTTGTTGTATTTCACAATAGCATCTGAATAAACCATCACATTCAATTTGCTCATTAGATTCTAGAAATGATAATCAGAATCCCCTTGAATTTCCTTTTGAATCAAACGGATTTATTTTTTTCTTTTCCATTCAAAAATCAATTTTGCGAAATTATGGGACGAGGTCGGAGACATAATCATGTCTTTTGGTATTTCATTAAGATCCTGTACCTTGTTACTTTTATGCTGCTGTAAATTATGTTCTGTAATTTTAAGAATGAGTTAATTTTCATACAGATCCTGGTGAGTGATACAGGCTCTCTGGAGCCTGCAGTGTAAGGACAGTGATCATGTGAAGTCATTATCATCACATCGGAGTTTGGCTCCTCTTTAAATCATAATGATGACTGAAATCCCCCAAATGGCCCTGATCATAAGTTTACACACCCTTGAATATTTGACCTTGTCATATAGACACAAGGTGACACACTGAGGTTTAAATGGCTCTTTAGGATTAATTTTCCACACCTTTTTATATTGTAACTAGTGTCTGTGTAAAGTCATTGAGTTTGTTAGCTCCCGAGTGGATGCACTGATCTGGCCGGACACTGAGCCATGGGGAGCGGAAAAGAACTGTCTAAGGACCTTCGTAACAGGATAGTTCAACTTTTTAAAGATGGGAAAGGATATATAAATATATCCAAAGACATGAAAATGCTAGTCAGTACTGTTTAGTTTGTGATTAATAGGTGGAAAATTTGGGGATATGTTGATACCAAGCCAAGGGCAGGTAGGCCGAGAAAGATTTCAGCCCAAACTACCAGGAGAATTGTTCGAACACAAAGAAAAATCCACACGCCACCTCAAGAGAAATACTCTGGAAAAAGATGTGGTCGTTTCAAGGAGCACAATAAGGAGGTACTTATCAGCAATGGTCAAGTTGCTTGAAGGAAGCCATCATTGCGCCAATCCCACAAAAAGGCCCTCCTAAAATATGCCAGACAACACGTTGACACACCTCACAACTTCTGGAATTCTGTCATTTGGAGTGATGAGACCAAAATAAAACTTTATTGTCACAACCAGAAGCGATATGTTTGGAGAGGCCCAAGGTGAAAAATACACCGTTCCCACTGTAAAGCATGGGGGTGGCTCTCTGATGTTTTGGGGGTGTGTGAGCTCGTAAGGCACAGGGAATCTTGTTAAAATTCATGGCAAGATGAATGCAGCATCCTATCAGAAAATACTGGTAAACAACTCGCTTTCTTCAGCAGGACAGCTGCACATGGAACGCACTTGGACTTTCCAGCATGACAATGATCTAAACCACTGGGCCATGTTAACCCTCCAGTGGTTACAGAAGAGAAAGCAGAAGGTTCTGGAGTGGCCATCACAGTCACCTGACCTCAATATCATCCAGCCGCTTTGGGGAGATCTCAAACATGCAGTTCATGCAAAACGACCAAAGAATTTGCAGGAGTTGTAGGTATTTTGCAGGGAAGAATGGGCAGCTGTACCACCTGAGAGAATTAGGGGCCTCATTGACAACTATCACTAAAGACTGCGTGCTGTTATTGATGCTAAAGGGGGCAGAACACAGTATTAAGAACTAAGGGTATGCACACTTTTGAACAGGGTTCATTTCATTTTTTCCCTTTTTGTCATGTTTTATTGAATGATTGCGCTTACATGACCTGCAGTCGGATATGAATCCAATAAGAAATAAAAGAAATGTGTTTTGCGTGGCCATTCATGTTTTCTTTGAAAAGTGTTTTCTATTACACAAATTCAGCCAGGGAATGCAGACTTTTGAGTACCACTGTATGCATCCTGTTCAAGTTGCATTTATGATACTTGCAGTAAAATGCTTTCAGAATCAGTCGTCATCATGCATGTTTTCCTCTCTGTAGAAGTCTGTGTGTGTTTGTCTTTCAGTGCAGGGCTTTAGCAATATTTAGTGTTGGTCTTTCATGCCAGTAAAGCATATTGAATTGTCGCAGAGTGATGAAATGGGAATATGATCTGTCATAGGATTTGATGAATTGCTTTGGTATCTCCAGGAGAATCAGCAGTTCCATGTCCCCATGGTAATCGCTCATCTAAGCCATGAAAGGGAACTCAGTACTTTGCCAAAACTCTTCATTTGTGGCCTTTTCTACTCTACCGAATCCCAATAGTTAAGTTATGAACTCAATTTCTGTCTTATATGTCTGCAAGGGCTTGTGTTATTGTGAGGTACCGCAGTGCACTGGACGGCATGTCAGCTCTCATTCAGATACTCTCACCTTCCTGTCCGGAGTTGGCATGTTGTGTGTGTGTGTGTGTGTGTGTGTGTGTGTGTGTGTGTGTGCGTGTGCTTGCAGTGGCACCAGTGTGAGTGGAGGGTGTGTTAAGGGGTGTTCCTTGTCCAGGGTGAATTTTCATTGCAGCTCCTAAGTGACCCTGAGCTGGAGAAAGCATGTTAGGCAGCACATAGATGGATAGGAGTGAGTGGAGTGAGTGAGTGAGTAGGTGAGGTGAGTGAGTGAGTGATTGAGGTGAGGTGAGAAGAGTGAGTGAGGTGAGGAGGGTGAGTGAGTGAGGTGAGTGAGGTGAGGTGGGGTGGATGAGTGAGTGAGGTGAGTGAGTGATTGAGGTGAGTGAGTGAGGTGAGGTGGGATGGATGAGTGAATGAGGTGAGTGAGTGATTGAGGTGAGGTTGGGGTGAGGTGAGTGAGTGGGGTGAGGTGGATTGAGGTGAGTGAGGTGAGTGAGTGAGGTGGGGTGGATTGGGTGGAGTGAGGTGAGTGAGGTGAGTGAGTGAGGTGGGGTGGATTGAGGTGAGTGAGTGAGGTGGGGTGAGGTGGGGTGAGGTGGGGTGGATTGTGAGTGAGGTGGGGTGGATTGAGGTGAGTGAGTGAGGTGGGGTGAGGTGAGTGAGTGGGGTTGATGAGTCAGTGAGTGGAGTGAGGTGAATGAGTGAGGTGAGGTGGGGTGAGTGATTGAGTGAGGAGTGGAGTGATGTGATATATATATATATATATATAGTGTTGTTTTGTCTGAATATGCAAACTGCTGTGTGCTGCCTACTTGGCCAGGTCACAATTGTAAAAGAGATTTAATCTCAATTGTCTATCTGGTTAAATAAAGGTCATGAATGAGGTGAGGTGGGGTGAGGTGAGTGAGTGAGGTTGATGAGTCAATGAGTGGAGTGAGGTGAGTGAGTGAGTGAGGTGGAGTGAGGTGAGTGAGTGAGTGAGGTGGGGTGAGTGGGGTGAGTGAGGTTGATGAGTCAGTGAGTGGAGTGAGGTGAGCGAGTGAGTGAGTGACCCCCTTTGTGCATGTAGATTCTCATCAGGGGTTTTCTGGTGAAATCAGCAGATGAATTGGTGAATTAACTGAAACAGGAAGCATGCAATTTTTCCAGCGGGGATATTGTTTGCAACCAGGGAAGGTGTATGCATCCTGGAGCCCCTCTATCCCTCCCTTTCTGTTCCCTCTCTTCCCCTCCTCTCTCAGTACCTGCTCTGTGAGATCTGTATGCTGAGCGAGCTGTCTCTTCATATCGTATTTCTGTTATCAGATAATAAAAAGGGGTTTAACTTGTTTGAAGCTCCTGTGAGGAGCGCGTGTAGAAGATAAAGGAAGGGGGGGGGTTTCACTGTACCTGTTCCCCAGGGCTGGCGCGACTGCTGGTGCGTGTGTGTGTGTGTTTGTGTTTATCTGTGTGTGTGTGTATGTCTGTGTGTATGTGTCTGTGTGCCTGTGTTTATCTGTGTGTGTGTCTGTGTTTGTTTGTGTGTGTGTGTGTTTGTTCCTGTGTGTTTGTGTTTATCTGTGTGTGTGTGTGTGTGTTTGTGTTTATCTGTGTGTGTGTGTGTGTGTGTGTGTGTGTTTGTGTGTATGTGTCTGTGTGCCTGTGTTTATCTGTGTGTGTTTGTATGTGCGCACCTGTGTGTTTGTGCTTGTGTGTGTGTGTTTGTGTGTGTGCTCCTATGTGTTTGTGTTTATCTGTGTGTGTGTGTTTGTGTGTGCTCCTGTTTGTGTTTATCTGTGTGTGTGTGTGTGTGTGTGTGTGCCTGTGTGTTTGTGTTTATCTGTGTGTGTGTGTGTGTGTGTGTGTGTGTGCCTGTGTGTTTGTGTTTATCTGTGTGTGTGTGGTGCACCTGTGTGTTTGTGTTTATCTGTGTGTGTGTGTGTGTGCGTGTGTGCGTGTTCACGTTTTTGTTATCTATTGGGGACCTTTTCCAGTATAAACACTGTCCTTGTCGGGACCAGTAGTCCTAATGGGGACCAAAGCCTGGTCCGAATACGGCAAACCGTCATTTCTGAGGTCATGGCTGAGGTTAGGGGTCAGGTGTGCATTGAGGTTTTGTTAAGGTTAAGGTCAGGTATGATTTGGTTAAGGTTAGGGTTAGGCTGTCCATAATGAATAGAAGTCAATGCAATGTCCTAACAAGGACAGCTGCGCGGACTTGTGTGTGTGTGTGCATGTGTTATTCTGTGTGTGTGTGTGTGTGTGCGCCTGTGTGTTTGTGTTTATCTGTGTGTGTGTGTGTGTGTGTGTGTGTGTGTGCATGTGTTATTCTGTGTGTGTGTGTGTGTGTGTGTGTGTGTGTGTGCGCATGTGTGTCAGTGTGCCTGTCTTTGTGTTCATCTGTGTGTGTGTGTGTGCGCCTGTGTGTTTGTGTTTATCTGTGTGTGTGTGTGTGTGTGTGTGTGTGTGTGTGTGTGTGTGTGCATGTGTTATTCTCTGTGTGTGGAGGGCGTGCGTGTGTGTGTGTGTGTGTCTGTGTGTGCGGGTGTGCGCATGTGTTATTCTCTGTGTGTGGAGGGCGTGTGTGTGTGTGTGTGTGTTTGTGTCTGTGTGTGCGGATGTGCGCATGTGTTATTCTCTGTGTGTGTGCGTGTGCATGTGTGTGTGTGTGCGCATGTGTTATTCTCTGTGTGTGTGCGTGTGCATGTGTGTGTGTGTGTGCGCATGTGTTATTCTCTGTGTGTGGAGGGCGTGTGTGTGTGTGTGTGTCTGTGTGTGCGGGTGTGTGCATGTGTTATTCTCTGTGTGTGGAGGGTGGATGTACATTTTCCCATTTTACAGTCTTTGCAGGCGAGTCCCTGGGCAACATGTTGAATGGTGCTGAATTCCACCACTACAGCAGGGTCTGCAGTCTGTCAACAATGGCGGCCATCGCTCTTGTTTGCCGAGTTCCTGCAGCAGTGGTGTCAAACTCAACGAGAATCACAATGGCTGCATTTTAAAAGCAAAGGCTGTTCACTTCAAAGTGAACGTAAAGAGGGCCACACCCACCGAAGCCTTATTGAACGGCTTTCCAGTTCAAAGGGTGTGAAACTCATCCCTTCAAAGTGCCCTACAAAACGGTCATTTCCGAAGTAAGCAAGCGATGGTCACTTTGCTCCCATACTGCCGTGCGACGACTCGAGCCCAGTGAAGTATGTGACTCCGCGGCCTAAAGGAAAATGACAACAACACACAGTAAGTTACTGAACCTAGCCCAGCCAGATTACTTACTAACGTCGACTGGCTGAAACTAGCGAAATACGGACATTTTTATTTTTTTACCAGAGGCAATTTGCTGTGTTTTGAAAACGATGTGGTTGGTAATAAAGCTACAGCGAAAGCGATAAATGGCCAGTGAAAACAGTTCTCCCGTGAACAGGCTGCCTTTGTTTACACTTGCTTGAGCAGAATGCGGCAGTCCCGAAATGCATCGAAGGGCATTCCAAAAGCCAGTTATTTGGGAATCCCACTCTCTGCTGCTCTTCAGAGTTTTCGCTACGAAGGGAAGTGAGTTTGCAGGGTGTAGGGCGTAAGGATTAACCCTACAGAAGGAAATACAGCCAATGTCTGCTGCTTTAAGTCTAGTCCTGGTAGGATGCAGTATCTGCAGGTTTAACTTCAGTTATGGTGGACAACTCAGTTTTTGGTGATGGGGTGTTGTTATATATACCCTTTTGCCCCAGAGCTCTGTATGGGCTGATGGGGTATTGTTATATATACCCTTTTGCCCCAGAGCCCTGTATGGGCTGATGGGGTATTGTTATATATACCCTTTTGCCCCAGAGCCCTGTATGGGCTGATGGGGTATTGTTATATATACCCTTTTGCCCCAGAGCCCTGTATGGGCTGATGGGGTATTGTTATACATACCCTTTTGCCCCAGAGCCCTGTATGGGCTGATGGGGTATTGTTATATATACCCTTTTTGCCCCAGAGCCCTGTATGGGCTGATGGGGCACTGTTATATATATACCCCTTTGCCCCAGAGCCCTGTTTGGGCTGATGGGGTATTGTTATATATACCTTTTTTTGCCCCAGAGCCCTGTATGGGCTGATGGGGGTATTGTTATACATACCCTTTTTACCCCAGAGCCCTGTATGGGCTGATGGGGTATTGTTATATATACCCTTTTGCCCCAGAGCCCTGTTTGGGGCTGATGGGGCACTGTTATATATACCCTTTTTGCCCCAGAGCCCTGGGGCTGAGCTGATGGGGCACTGTTATATATACCCTTTTGCCCCAGAGCCCTGTTTGGGCTGATGGGGTATTGTTATATATACCCTTTTGCCCCAGAGCCCTGTATGGGCTGATGGGGTACTGTTATATATACCCTTTTGCCCCAGAGCCCTGTTTGGGCTGATGGGGTATTATTATACCCTTTTTCCCCAGAGCCCAGTATGGGCTGATGGGGTATTGTTGTAATATATACCCTTTTGCTCCAGAGCCCTGTATGGGCTGATGGGGTATTGTTATATGGAGCCCTGTTGGGCTGATGGTGGGGCACTGTTATATATACCCTTTTGCCCCAGAGCCCTGTATGGGCTGATGGGGTATTGGGCCCCCAGATGTTTGGGCTGATGGGGGTATTGTTATATACCCTTTTGCCCCAGAGCCCTGTATGGGCTGATGGGGTATTGTTATATATACCCTTTTTGCCCAGAGCCCTGTATGGGCTGATGGGGGGTATTGTTATATATAGAGCCCTTTGGGCCCAGAGCCCCTTTTGCCCCATGGGCTGATGGGGTATTGTTATATACCCTTTTTGCCCCAGAGCCCAGTATGGGCTGATGGGGTATTGTTATATATACCCTTTTGCCCCAGAGCCCTGTATGGGCTGATGGGGTATTGTTATAAAATACCCTTTTTTACCCCAGAGCCCAGTATGGGCTGATGGGGTATTGTTATATATACCCTTTTGCCCCAGAGCCCTGTATTGGGCTGATGGGGTATTGTTATATATACCCTTTGGGCTGATGGGGTATTGTTAAAAATACCCAGAGCCCTGTATGGGCTGATGGGGTATTGTTATATATACCCTTTTGCCCCAGAGCCCTGTATGGGCTGATGGGGTATTGTTATATATACCCTTTTGCCCCAGAGCCCTGTATGGGCTGATGGGGTATTGTTATATATACCTTTTTGCCCCAGAGCCCTGTATGGGCTGATGGGGTATTGTTATATATACCCTTTTGCCCCAGAGCCCTGTATGGGCTGATGGGGTATTGTTATATATACCCTTTTTTGCCCCAGAGCCCTGTATGGGCTGATGGGGGTATTGTTATATATACCCTTTTGCCCCAGAGCCCTGTTTGGGCTGATGGGGAATTGTTATATATAATTCCTTTTGCCCCAGAGCCCTGTATGGGCTGATGGGGTATTGTTATATATTCCTATTTGCCCCAGAGCCCTGTTTGGGCTGATGGGGTATTGTTATATATACCCTTTTACCCCAGAGCCCTGTATGGGCTGATGGGGTGTTGTTAAAAATGCCCTTTTGCCCCAGAGCCCTGTTTGGGCTGATGGGGTATTGTTATATATACCCTTTTGCCCCAGAGCCCTGTATGGGCTGATGGGGTATTGTTATATATACTCTTGCCCCAGAGCCCTGTATGGGCTGATGGGGTATTGTTATATATACCCTTTTGCCCCAGAGCCCAGTATGGGCTGATGGGGTACTGTTATATATACCCTTTTGCCCCAGAGCCCAGTACGGGCTGATGGGGTATTGTTATATATACCCTTTTGCCCCAGAGCCCTGTTTGGGCTGATGGGGTATTGTTATATATACCCTTTTGCCCCAGAGCCTTGTATGGGCTGCTGGGGTATTGTTATTTATATCCTTTTGCCCCAGAGCCCTGTTTGGGCTCATGGGGTATTGTTATACCCTCTGGCGTCTGGATGAATGGGCGGGCCGTATCTTATATATCCTGTGTTTGCCACAGGGGCTTCAGATTTGGTGTGCAGGTTCCCTTTGAGCGGTAGGTGTGCAAGGTGAGGGTCATTAGTGGGTTTGACCTTTGACCTTGGCACACTGACCTTGAATTATTAGACAGGTATGCATAATGATCACTGCTGCTGGAACAAAAGGAATAACCGTTAGCATACCTGTGCCTTGCCATAGGTGTACACTGCAATTTACTGATAATTAGCTCAGGGCTGTGTGGCTCTCTTCATGCTCAGCGTCGCTGTGGTGCTTCTTTCTTTGTTTGGAAGAAGATCTTTTCTTGAGCACATTAACATACAAAACAATGAAATCGAGGTTTTGGTCAGAACTCTGTGCTGTGAGTTGCAACACATCTCTAATTACCATGAATTACAGCCCCTGTTAACACCGTATCACAACACAAAAAAGAAAAACAGGCAGGTCATAGCGTAATTATGATGTGCAATGCTGATCATAAATATTTGAGAAGATGGTGCTATGAAGGTGTTTGCCACCCTCTCTCTGTGATGGAAGGTGAGTCTGGCTGGCTTTCCGCAGCAGAGACCGCTGTGGGCATCGTGTTCTGGGTCCTGCCAGCCGCAAAGCAGATAAAAACCTCTTATATTAAATGTTTAGACAATCGCAGAGTATGTTTGGCTGTATGAAATTGGCCACATGTCAATATTATTGTACCAGGAGCTCCCTGAGCACTGTACACGCGTCGAAACCTGAGAACCACATTGTTCTCTGAAGAAACGACTACGATTCCCCCGCTCTCTCTCTCTGTCTCTCTCTCTCGCTCTCTCTCTCTGTCTCACTCTCTCTCACACACTCTCTTTGTCTCGCTCTCTCTTTCACACACTCTCTATCCCCCCTCTGTGTTTTTCTTTCAAGCTCTGCTTCACACTAAGGGTGAAAGAGACAATTTTTCACAGTGTTAAAAGTCTCATGGCAGTCTGCCCTCTCTCTCTGCTCATTCTCCACTCTGGCTCAGATCCTGCCTGCCATCTGTCACAGAAAAGCAAACGAAATCAGCATCTCTTCCACAGTTTGTTAAGCAAATGTTAAAGACTGATTTCATATTAGTTCTGCTGCACGGGGTTGGTTTTCCGTGGTCATCCTTTGGTGTTTTTTTTATTGGTCAGATGCAATGACAACGAATCATCATGAGTTGTCTAGACTAGCCACCGTGTTGCCTCATGACGCACGGCCATTTTGTGACTACTTATAACTCCTGCGATGCGGGTGTGTAAACATTGCGCCCCCCATTTCTCTACTCATTGCAGACTTGGTGCATAGCTATCAGTCAAAGGCCTTGTACTGTCGTCCACCCCAGTCCCTGTCAATCATGATGCCTGCGACATCTGTTTCTTCGCGGTCTCATGCTCAGACAAAGGCCGTCATGTTCCTCTATAGAAGTGTCTCTCTGACGCGCGTGTAAACGTATGAACAAAGATTCTTAATTATTCCTCCTGTATGCAATTCTACGCATTATATGTGCACAATAACTCACATTCTTCATGGTATAAATATCCTCGTGCGCATGCATTCACATGCCAGGACTGTCTCGCTCATTATCCTCTGCACAAATGCGCACACCATAAATCATCATACATACACCCAGGAATATGCCTCATAGTTTGCTGGTATAATTAGTGCATAATAGACAATCCAAGTGTCCTAAATCACTGGCATGCCCTGTGGAAAAAGCTGTTTGTCGTTTTTGGACATAGTCTTCTTACAGTTACATTTTTGCTCAGGGAAACTGATCAATTTGTCAGCAAAGTGTGGTAATTTGACTCATTACAAGATTTGGCAACATTTTATATAAATTTCCACTTTCGATATAATACCAATATATAAGAAAGGGGACCGTACTGAGCCAGGAAATTACAGGCTCGTCAGTTTCACTTGCATTGCATGCAAACTACTGGAATCTATCATAAAAGACGAGCTGGAATTATTTCTTGAACGTAATATCTTGAAGAATAGACATGGTTTCCGTTGGGAAGGTCATGCCTGACAAACCCTCTGGAATTCTTTGAAGAGGCCACCAAGACTTATGATCAGAGCAGGGAAAAGAAAGCATTTGATACAGTACTTCATTAGAGACTAATTTTTAAAATGAGGTCCTTTGGAATTTTTGGAGGTATTGTGGAGTAGATTTGGAACTGGTTACAGGACCGAACACAAAGAGTGGTGGTCAGAGGGATCTCATCTGAGCTAGGCATTATTGGAAGTGGAGTTCCGCTGGGATCAGTGTTGGGACCTCTGCTCTTCCTCATCTACATTAATGACCTTGATAGGAATATTAAAAGCAAATTAGTTAAATTTGTGGATGACACTAATCTGGGAGGTTTGGCAAATAGTTTAGAGTCCACTAAAGTGATTCAGGATGATTTGTGTAGAATTCAGAATTGGGCAGAAATGTAGCAAATGAAATTCAATGTAGGGTCATTCCATATGAAGTCAACCAGAGGTCCCTGGGTCACCAACTCAGATTTGGCTCAGATTTATTTTGGGAGTACCTCTATATTCATTATCAACACATGCAAAATCTTAGGCTCCTACACTAAGGGGTTATCGAGATATGGTCCCCCAAAAATCAGGGGCCATGCCCCATGCTAATTGCGACTGTTAATTTATAGGGATTTTGGAGGCGAATAACTTTGGAACCAATTATAGCTATGGGCTGAAAATTGCTATCCAGGGTATTTTGGGTGCAGGCTTTCAGAATCTCTCTTATCTATCTCTGTTCATTTTCAAGATATTGGCCTGTCAAATATGAAATTTTTTATGGGTGGAAATTAAAAATTCAGTTTTCAAGGGTCCCCCATGAGGCCAGGATCCCTTACAGAGGCTAAATTGTGTGCTGGATTCCTTCTATTTGATCACAGGTCTGTCTGTACAAGGAAGCTTGAGCGCATCCAAGGCATTATAGTGGAGTTAGGAGACCCTAAAATGGGTCCCAGCTGAAAAAGTCACTTTTTTTTGCCAATTTTGGATTCACCATGTGGGCAGTTACCCATGGTAATGAAACTTGTTCCACGTAAATGTATAAATCTTGACTTTATTTGTTCAGAATTACAACCTGTTTTCTATCTCCTTCACTATTTAATCATGTTATCAAATGTAGGTGTTTTGGTGGTAAAAACGCCCATTATTATCCCCTTTGTTCTGCAACTAGAAGTTTTAAATAGATAGTGCTGTTATGGCCCCAATTTGTTATGGCGTCGATTTGTTATGGCGTCACGGACAGCAAGGGATGACAGACAAAATTGTTAAACTTCAACAGATTTAATTAAACAAACAGAACCAATCTACTTTCTACCCTACTGACCAAGATTGAAATAAAATAAAAAAATAAGATATTTACAGTTCCCTGTAATGGAGATGGGCTGCTCTGTTGTGATGTCCTGGGACAGGAAAATGCTCCAACACAGGCAAAAATCCACGAAAAGCTTAAAAGGTCTTGAAAGGAGGACAGGTCTGGTCAAATGTATCCTTCTTGCAATTTCTCCTACTACTACACACCTCGATTTTTCTCCTTATATACTCTTGTCCAGCCCCTCCCATTTCTGGGACTTTCCCCTCTGGGCATGCCCTGACATGCCCAACCTAGCTTCAGACTGGGCTTCACAAAAAAGTCAATACTGCCATCTAGTGGCTATTTACCACATTACACCTCCATTCCAAAAGGCACTTAAAAAGGCAAAAAATTTTCTTTTCAAATGAAATGGTTAAGTAGACACTTGTATATATGCATATACATATAATACAATATGCTAATAAACACAGGTGATATATATACAAAACACGGATAAGCAATCGCAATTACATTGTCAGCACCCTTTACATGCTTAATTTCCAAGTCAAACTTTGTAAAATCAAACTCCAATTCAACAATCTCCGATTTTTGTTTTTCATCTGTCAGCTCTAACTGTCTGCATATTTCTAGCAATTCTGTCTTTTAAAAGACTTTAAAAACCTCTACGGTTGGTGATGCCAAGAAATCATCCATTGCTGTTGATCTGCCAATATATATCTAGGAAAATTCAAAAAACAATTTCACCATTTGAAATTTTAGATTTTCAATAAATGACTCGCACAATGGTCTACCCCGGACCCGAGCCCCCAATTTGTTATGGCCCCAATTTGTTATGGCAGACAGCAAGGGATGACAGACAAAATTGTTAAACTTCAACAGATTTAATTAAACAAACAGAACCAATCTACTCTCTACCCCTACTGACCAAGATTGAAATAAAATAAAAAAATAAGATATTTACAGTTCCCTGTAATGGAGATGGGCTGCTCTGTTGTGATGTCCTGGGACAGGAAAATGTCCAACACAGGCAAAAATCCACGAAAAGTTTAAAAGGTCTTGAAAAGGAGTGACAGGTCTGGTCAAATGTATCCTTCTTGCAATTTCTCCTACTACTACACACTCTCGATTTTTCTCCTTATACTCTTGTCCAGCCCCCTCCCATTTCTGGGACTTTCCCTCTGGGCATGCCCTGGACATGCCCAACCTAGCTTCAGACTGGGCTTCACAAAAAAAAAAGTCAATACTGCCATCTAGTGGCTATTTACCACATTACAGTGCCTACTCCTAAACTCAAGTTACATCATTTCCTGAGATAATCTGACATCTGACATGATGTTGCATTCCCTCCCAGGTATTGCATCATCTTCAATGGGTATTGCATCACCTCTGGTTAAAACAGCAGGGTAGCTAATTAATGAATTCATTGAAGCTTCAGCATGGCTTCTGACAGGTGCAAAATTGGGATTTCCTTGGATGAGGAATGCGACAAACATACATACTGCAGAAAGACATGATGAATTTCATTCGGTGACCTTAAACCAGCTGACAGACAACTTTTGACTTGGCAGTGCAATGTCATATTCAGTGAAGATGACCGAATCTGTTTCCATCATGAAAAAGTGTATTTTTCTCGCTTTGAAAGTCTACAGCGGTCCTGTGCCGATCCATTTAACCATCGTAAGAAGCACATCACAAGTAAGTTCATGGTGGCATCATCCTGCATTCCTTTTTGTATAACTGAGAACAGATGTTATTAATTTACTGTCAGGAAGTTCATTTCTCTCACTGTAATACACTTTATTTTCAGAATCCCTGAAAACTGTTGTGAAGAAGAAATGGCAACGAAGTTCAAATTGAAACTAGGACAGAAACTGCCGTAATTCAAAAGAAGTTACCATCATTTGTATAATAAGCTCTTTTGTTGTGATCGGTAATCTTGGTTGACAGTTCTTGGAGTCTAGCTTTCTCGCATTTCTGATCATTTATGGTCAGTTATGGGCAGATGGCCAAATACTAAGCATCTCACTTAACCAATAAGGTGAATCTTAAGATGGTACTAAAACAATAGCATACAACTTATATTGGCTTCACCTTATGGCGTTTTATCAAAACAAAAGCCATAACGGGGGGGGTGTTTGCAAAAGAAAACAAAAAAACCCCCTATATTTCATAGTATGACTAAATAGTGAAGGAGATGAGAAAACAGGTTGTAATTTTGATAAAATAACGCCAGGATATATACAACGTGCATTCATGTAGAACAAGTTTCATTACTGTGGGTAACTGCCCACATGGTGAACTTGCCAATCCAAAATTGGCAAAAAAATTACTTTTTCAGCTGGGACCCTTTTCAGGGGCGCCTAACTCCACTAAAATGCCTTGGGTGCAGTCAATCTTCCTTGTACAGACAGACCTGTCCTCAAATAGAAGGATTACAGCACAATTTAGCCGCTGTAAGGGACCCTGGCCTCATAGGGGGAACTTGAAAACTGAATTTTTGATTTCCACCAATAAAAATTTTCATATTTGAGAGGCCAATATCTTGAAAATGAAAAGAGATAGATAAATTGTAGTGCCTAAGCACCGCAAACAAACAGCCGCAAAACAGATAAAACCTTGAAGCAGAGCTGTAGGAAATATGAACCATTATTTAATCAGATAAATTAATTCTTGATTACGTAAAAACAGCTACCTGTACAAGGAACGAGTTGGTTGACATTCAATATCACACTGAAACTGGGCACCGTACACAGCAGCCCACCGAATCACAGTAAACCCCTCCCTGCCCAGTCAAGAGGGGCTCACAATCTACCAGGCCCCTTCCAGTAACCTGCATAGGCACAAAAGGTAGGTAACTTCCCAGCAGCAACAAACCAATGACAAAAGCAAACTACTACCCAATATAAACAAAAGAAAACACCAAAGCAGTGGCTCACTGGCTGCAAATCAAACAAAAAATAAACACAATTAACCCCATGGCTGCTACTTCCAACCAAACTACCCAAAAAAAGAATACATAATCAAGACCCACCAGCCATGCAGCAGATTCTTAAATGAATTCCTCACGCCCCTCGCAATCAAGCCAAAAATTTAAAATCGTACACAATAACACGCAATATTAATCATTCAATATACCAAACACACAAAAGGCATGCACTGAGAGCAAACAAACTTGTACCTTTTAATAGCGGCACCCCTAACCGCAACCCGCTACATCGAGCCAAGACACCTCTCGGACACTGAGCTCCACTACGAAGAGATCCACAAAGCTTTAACACCGCCCAACAATACTCCAACATTAACAAATACCAAGCAACTTACCCCTCCGCAAATCGCTTAATATGCAACTTCAAACAACGAACGAAACTTAAGCGCCATGCTCGCCTCTTTACATGCAGCGTCCTGACTCTCCACAGACAAGACAAAGCCAAGTCACTCACGGGGCTCTCAAACAGGTGCCACTTATTTCCTAATCAAATCCCCCCTCCGAACTACGGATCCAGCCAGATCAACCACTCGCCTCTGCAATAATGTCACCTGGCTACAAAATTTGACGAGATTATAAAAGCCTGCACCCAAATTACCCCGGATAGCAATTTTCAGCCCATACCTATGATTTGTTTCAAAGATATTGGCCTCCAAAATCTCTATAAATTAACGTTCGCTATTCGCTTGGGGCATGGCCCCCCGATTTTGGGGGAGCCATATGTCGGAAACCCCTTGGAGTAGGAGCCTAAAATTTTGCATGTGTTCATTATGAAAATATAGGTACTCCCAAAATAAATTTGAGCAAAATCCGAGTGGGTGACCATGGAAGATTCTTGTACTGAGTTCATATGGAATGACCCTGTTGCTAAATGTTAAGTTCCTACATGTAGGTAATAAAAACATCAGACAGGATTACTTCATGGGAGATTTAAAACTGGAATGTGCTCCACATGAAAAAGATCTGGGAGTGATTGTTGACCAAACCCTCACAGGCTCTAGCTACTGTGTCTTGGCAGTTAAAAAGGCCAACAGGATGCTGGGATATTTAGCCAGGAATATTGAGTATAAATCCAAGTTGGTAATACTTCTCTTGTACAACACATTGGTCAGACCACATTTGTGTACAGTTCTGGGGACCATACTTTAAGAAAGATATAGAGGCTCTAGAAAAAGTTCAGAGAAGAGCCACTAAGCTAATTCCGGGTATAAAAGATGAAAGCTATGAGAAGAGGCTGAAGATCCTTTATCTCTTTAGTCTTAGGAAAAGGAGACTCAGGGGTGATCTGATTGAGGTCTTTTAATATGTTAAAGGGATTAACAAAGTGAATAATATGGGATTTCTTGGGCCAAGGTTGGTTGATAGAATTTCGGGTCACAAATGGAAGTTGGCCAAGAGTAAATTTAGCAATGATATTAGGAAACATTTCCTCACGCAGAGAGTAACCTCAGTGTGGAGTAGCTTGCCTGACCATTTTGTTGAGGCAGAAACCTTGGGAATTTTCAAGAGCAGGCTTGATTTAGTGCTGGATGCCATTCAGTCATCGAGTATCTGAAGCGTTAGATTCACAATTAATAATAGGAAAATGGTGAGCCTAGTTGGGCTGAACGGCCTGTTCTCGCCACTCTTGTTACTTTTTGTTTTAACATAACGGACAATTAGCTCGTTTCTCAGTATTTCAGTATGGTAGATGAGATTTAGACTAATTCTGACTAATAAGAATAAAATACTAAAGACTGATTTTTTTTTTTTTTTTTTGCAGAAAGGGACTTTTAGATGCAAGACTAGTGTCCATGTAGTGAAAAGTTACGTTTGCGGCTGGATAAGTTCTTACCTGATAAAACGTCGTAAGAGACGTGTTCAAGGCACCAAACTGGAGCCAAACAAACCTTTGTGAAATACACTTCTCGTCATAAGTCTTTGTTGATTCTGCAGATGTTTTTGCTCAGTGTTTTAATGAAATATTAGGTCTTTGCACTTCTAAACAATCCATAGTTGTACCAGGTAAGATGTGAAGTCCTGGTGAGCTCTTGATATAGAGGCCTAACTTTGCGAGTTAATAACAAAGCCTTGTTTGGAAAGATAAACAAGTAAATTAATGATTTCCGTTTTTCAAGATAAATATTATCAAGCTAGTCTGGCTCAAACGGGACAGAAAAATCCAGAAGAGGCAACTCTCAGGTGTCGCATGTCTGGGAACCTCTGCAGTAGGTGAAGTTGGTGGTTCTTTGGAACCTCTTGACTTTATTTGTAGAAAAAATTCAGTGAGTCTGACTTTTCCACTTTTCCATGAACTGGGAGGGGGTGGAATATGTTTCAAGATTTTACAATTTTTTCAATAAAAAAAAATTAATAAATAACTATTTAATGGTGTATACCCAATAAGTCATTTTTGTCAGGCCTACCAAAGAAAACGGCCAAGCTGTAACAAAAGTTTGTCAGATGTCTACCTTTTTCAAACAGCCAGCGAAACGCAATGGAGGCGTTGCACTGGATGCAAAAACCGTAGTGTAAGTCACATGATCCCCGAAGTAACTCAGGAAGATGGCTTGGATGGTATGGGAATGCATCGATTAATTATTATTTATTTATACAAAAAAAAAGTATTTCCTCTCTCTGAAATATAACCGGATGTTGAACGGTCCAAATGCTCCGCCTTATCCACGACACTAGCTCAACAGACTATATATTCACTGGTCGATTTAGCACTTGTATAGCTGTGCTGTGTTTGAACTTGAGCATACTGGGGCAAGGATTCTCAGTCATAAACCGGCTTTGAAAAGAACAGTTGAATATTTAGTGGTTAATTATAGTGAAAATACAAAAAACAAACCATTTAAGTGATTACACTGCTGAGGTCTTCCAGTGCATGGCATAATGGTGAGAGGACTCTCAGACTAGCTAAAACAATAGCAAGCGCAGATTTACCCACAAACAGCTTTCATGATAAAATATCAAAGGTAAGAAAAATTTTTGCTCATCTCTGTAGCTTTTAAAGTATATGCCTGCTCTTCTTTGAGTGTGGTGTCAATTTAAAATGACAAGGCTTATATCGTTGGAATCTGTGGACTGTCCTTTCCCAGTATCGTTTGTATGCATATCACAAATTCAGTAGAAAAGCTTGCGATAGAGCACTGATTATTTAATCTTATTTTATTTAATGTTTTGCTAGATGCTTATTTACTTGCTTGGTACTTGAATTGTGTTCGGTTTAGGTAAAAACGGTCATCACGAACTTTTCGCCGAGTTTCTTTGCTTTAAGAGGATATGCCGTATGACGAGGTTTCTATTAGGAAACATGCTGTATTTATTATGCAAATTCATTTCCCCCGTTACAGGGGCGTTCCGGCTTAAGGTTAATATTTGTATTGAGTATATATTTTTTACTAATTTCATTAAATCTTCACTTTAAAACCAGTTTTCATTGCAACAAAACCGTTGACTTACTTGTGAACTTCTGGTACGTGAAGCAGCTTTTCTCGAAGTGCTCTGAGCAAAGAACTGAATGTTTTGTTGGTTTGTAAGGCTTCCCACGGTCAATTCTTCTTAATTTAACAAGCCAATCTTTCAAAAGGGCTTCATTATTTTGTGGAAATTGATGGAAACTTATTTTGCCGTATTTTCCAGATGACTGAATGGCATTATCATTGGTGCAAGCAACAGCAGCACAAGATTTCCCCATTTTCACTATGCTGTGATAAACCTCTGTGTACGTTTTGCTTTGGGGATCATGTGACCACCTACGTAACTTGCAACGACCTCATTGAAAACTCATTTGGTTTGTCTCTGGGTTTGTTACAGGCTGTGCGATTTTTTTGAGTTTGGTTCTGGTGAAAATGTATCAACTTCAAAGTATTGTGGTTTGAAGTTTTGTGGGAATGTGGCATGTTTTCGATTTTGTGTTGCTGGTTATTTGAAAAAAGTAGACATCTGATTAACTTGGCCGTTTTTTTTGGTAGGCCTGTTTGTGTGGTTTTTCGGAATTTACTGAATTTAAGAAAAGGCAAATTTTGTGTTTTTGGCCTGTGTTTATGAATATCCTTTTCTGCTGTGTCTGGTTGCACATGCAGTCAGAAGCTCTTACAGACACACTTCCTGATCTCTGCGGCAGGACAGCACTGTCCCCTGCCCATCTTGAGAGGTAAGCAGGGTTGTAGAGGGACAGTGCCTCTAAGCCTGTAACCTGAGCCCCGCCCGCATTCCTAAATGCTCATGTTTTAATGAAAAGTGCCGCCGCGGCCCGGCAGGTGAAATATGGCCCACGTCATCAAAACTGTTCTTTCTGTTGTCTGAGGTTCCGTGATGATGCCATTGCCACCCTTTTGAAGATGAGCCAAAAACAAAAGCCTCCTTTTCATTTTTAAGAGGTAATTTTTTTAAGATAAGCACTGTTTTGCCAGAAGGTGGAAACTCACCATCTTCAATTTTGTTCATATTTCACAGTTTTGAAGTTCTATGCCTGGAATAGAAAAATCGCCATGTCTGTTCTGCTTAACCTCTCCCATTTTTAGCTCGCCGGGACGAATTTCCTTGGAGAGCTATTGCCATACCCTCTTCGTCGGCGTCCGTGGACAGCAAGGTTAAAGTTTTCCAGTGAGCTGTGTTGTCTTCCGACAACTCTTGTTTGGGGGTAGTTTAACCCATTTAGGCTTGAGGCCTATTCAAAAAACGCCTATGAAAACCTATGGGCGATTTTGGAAAGAACCCCTAAAACCTGAGGTTTTCTGGAAAACAGCACCCAGGTGTCAACGTCTAGTAAAAAGCTGATATCTCAGCCTCTGTAGCAGATAGAAACAAAATTCAAAAAGTATTTGAGAGCTTACACCTGTGACTTTCATAAGAACTATGTTTTTTATTTGTGCAAATCTTCATCACAATATTTAAAACACTGAACAAACTATAAAATATAATAAAACCAATAAAATAAATAACAAATCTCTATCTACATAACATGCACAACTCAAATGGAATAAAGAAGCCTAATAAATAAAAGTATAAGCTCTGCACTAGAGAATAACAAACATTTTTTCTTTCTCTGGAACAGGTGGCAGCAGTGGCGGAGCTACGGGGGGGCGAAGACACGTCCCTTTTAGTCCTGGCTAGATCTCAATCATTTTCCTTTATTGACGTCTTTTCCAATTATTGTAATTGGCAACTGAAGACACGGTTTCTCTCCACATGCGATCTAACAGCGATTAAATCGCGGGTTAAATTCAGCACAGTGGCGGAACAGAGAATTGGGTTGCACAAAACAGCCGTTTAAAACAATTATAAATCCTAACCTGTTCTCAGTCATCTTCATGATTAACAAAAGGTTCACTCCGAGAGCTCTCCGCACTTAACAGGTGCTGCTTGTTCTCCCCGATTAGGTAAGACGACAAACATTCATCTGGACGCGTATTTGCTGTATTTAAATCTACGTTATTCAAAATTGCTCAGCCTGCCTGTCGACTCTCACGCAAATGGCTTGAGCCGCACGCTTGTTGTAACCTAGGCTATTTAACTGCCGAGTGCCAGTTTTTTTTTTTTTTTTAAATCAACCCACAAAATACCGAGAGGAAAGTCCGCGTTTCATTGGAACACGGACCAGTTCAATCACGCGAAGCATTGGCCAATTAATAAGTAAATTATTTTTTCTGCACTGAATTTAGCCCATGATTTCATCGCTGTTAGATCGCATACAGTGAGAAACCGTGTCTTCAGTTGCCAATTACAATAATTGGAAAAGACGCCAATAAAGGAAAATGATTGAGATCTAGCCAGGACTAAAAGGGATTTGTCTTTGTTCTCCTGTAGCTCCGCTACTGGGTGGCAGGCATGATAAAGTGTCCGTTCAAATAAAATAAAATAAACATTAAAATATAAAAAATAAAGTGTCTTGAAGTGTTACTATGGCATCTGCCCTAGTATAAAGTGCCAGTAAAAGAACAGCTATGAGCCCAGAAATGGTCGGAAAAGTAATGAAAACAACAAAATGACGTGTCCGCTTTCCCGGCCTGAAGGGTAGAAATGCGTAACAGCGTCCCCGGTTTTAAAGGTTAAAATGCGCACATGCTGTCCCGGTTTAAATGGGTTAATAACCCTAGCTGTTTGAGAGCATTTGGGTCATTCCATATAATTTCAGCGAGTGGCTTTCGCACTACCCCTTCAGATTCAGCTGAAAGTTTCAGCACAGTAACTACGACATATTTAATGAACCCATGATGCCAAAATTTTCTTGGATCATGCAAAAAATTTTCGAGTTACTGACCTTTGAAGTACACGGGTGCAAGTCGAAATTTGGGGGCTTCATTTTTTCCGCCATTTTTGAGTCCTCATAACTTTGTATGTGATGTAGGTAGATGAATGAAAATTTCAGGCTTGAAAGCCACATATCAGCTCTCCTGAAAAAATCAATTATAATACTACCATGTGCATTTGTGGCCCCACAGCATGAAGTCAAACTTTGAAAATTTATGATTGCAATTTTCTTGGCAGCCAACTTCAAGCATCTATATTTTTGGAAATATGTAAGTTTGATAACAGAGCTATAATCAAGTTAATGCCTAGGATACAGAAAAATAATATAAGCATGATTTGCCTGCATTAGGGATTCATTTTGTAGTTGCAGGAAGATCTGAAAACTTGAAAAGCCTAATTTTGGGCAAGTTTGAAGAGAACACAATGCCATGTGGGATAGTTTATTGGTCAATGGAAGCTAGGTCATTTGAAAGAACTCATCTTTATCTACTTTGTGATACTAAAATAAACTTCTAGCCATGAATCCTTCTGTGTCACAAAAACTTTACAAATTAGCTGATTATCATTCTGTCCATGGTCTTTCCATGTTCATGATGTTCTAAGAAAGAGAAAGCACCATGAATTTAACAAGTATATTTACACATCAACATTCAATGATATCATTTTGATTCACAATTCACAATAGTCACACACTAGCTTTGGCCTTTTAGTGTTTTTTTAATTCGCTTAAAGTCCCCATTTATCTGAAATTTTGACTTTTGATTCTCAATACATGTATTCAGCCACTGGTTTTGACATTCAGTTTTTGAAATTCTGTTTTATTTTTCAAAGTGATGTCATGCAAGCCTGCTGGCTATGGCTGTAGGGGTTTGCTCCTCACAGCCCCTCCCCTTCCACATTCTTTCACCTCCACCGTGACGGGCCACAGGTGCAGCCCGTTAAGGTGGAGGTGATCGCAGAGTATTTAGGGCTGGCAGGTGCAGCCAAAGTTGCCTGTGCATTCCTTCCCACAGCAGGTCATTGGGAATGCTAGCTGTCTCTCCTTTTTATTTGTGACTGCTGTTTTGTGTATTTCTTTGGGTTTTATTAAATCTATTCTTTATAGTCAGCCTGTGCTCCTCAGTCTCCGTTTTCTAGGCCCATGGTCCTAGCGCCCGCCAGATTGCTTACTACGACAATGGTTATATAGACTTATTGTGCTTCTTGTACATGTACATTATGGTATGTCTTAATGATGACAAATTGGGGAAACCCAACTTTCAATTCATTTTGGGCATGATTCTCATGATCGACCTGAACGAATGGATTTACACTTTGCAATTACGGCAGCTTTGGAAAGTTTTTGTGACACAGAAGGATTCATGGTTAGAAGTTTACTTCATGATGAAAATGAGTTCTTTCAAATGACTTGGCTTTCAATGACCAATGAGCTATCCCACATGGCATTATGTGTGGTCAAAGATTGACCAAAATTAGGTTTTTCAAATTTTCAGATCTTCTTATAATTATAAAACAAATCCTAATGCAAGCAAATCATGCTTATTTTTATTGTCCTGTATCCTAGCCATAAATCTGATCACAGCTCAATTATCAAACTTACGTGCAAGTATTTTCAAAGATATAAATGTCGGAAGTTGGCTGCCAAGAAAATCGCAATCACAAATTTTCAAAGTTTGACTTTGTTGCGAGACCACAAATACACATGGCAGCATTATAATTGATGTTTTCAACAGAGCTAATATGTGGCTTTCAACCCTGAAATTTTCATTCATCTACCTACATCACAACCAAAGTTCTGAGGACTCAAAAATGGCAGAAAAAATTATGCTCCAAAATTTTGACTTCCACCCGTGTACTTCAAAAGTCAGTAACTCGAAAAAATTTTTGCATGATCCAAGAAAAATTTGGCATGGGTTTGTTAAATATGTTGTATTTACTATGCAAAAAATTTCAGCTGATTTGGAAGCAGTCAGGTGGGAACTTTTCTCAGAATTCCTTGATTTAATATGGAATGACCCATTTATTTTTGAACAGAATTTTTGGCCCATGGTTTTCACTGTTACAGGGCACTACCAGGACCAAGGTGTACCATCTTTACTAAAAAAAATTTGCGCTACCTGGATTACAGAAAAACGTGAATTGTGCACCTAGATATTTGGCCCTAGCTCAAGACAGAACAGCGTTCCCATGGAATTTGACTATTTTTCATTTAGGAAGTGTCCCTGAACAATAATTATGGGTAAGTACCTTGGGCCACCTATTGTGTCTCAATTTATGGATGATAGGCGACACAGTACAGGCTGCAATTTTTGACTGATTACTTTCACATTTGGTATGGACATGTTTTACACTTCACTCATGACACCTATCGATTTCGGTTGCCATGGCGACAGTATTGGCCGAATGATGCACAGAAAAGGGGAGAAGTGGGCTTTTGGGGGCTATGCCCATGCGGTCGCAGCCTACTGGACTGTCTAGTTCTGTTTCCAGGTTAATATTGCACATGATGATGTGCAATATTACATCTTTACGTCTGGGTTCATCTTATGCAGGGGCGGGCAACTCCAGTCCAGGAGGGCTGGAGGATATTCAAGTTTTTGCTTCCTACAATTATGTAGACTGAATTAGCTAATTGGCTCTTAAAGTAAACATGATTTCACTCATTTTACTCACAGTAAAATATCTTGTGTAGGCACACGAGAACTTCGGTGGTCATTCATAAGCTTTTCAAGAAATGCAACTAAAGTACAAGATTTCATAAATATATTGGCTAATAATGATAATTGGGTAATTGAGGCCCGAATTTGGCATGATGGCCAGGAGCAGATACGGCCCTCGTTGCCCACATCTGATCTTAAGTCTGTAGGCTTTGTGTCTGTAGGCCAGCTCCTCCACTCCGTTGCAGAAGCTGATCGAAGGCTGATTTATGTTTGTCAGCAGCATTATACAATCAAGTCCATCCATCATCTAACTGGCTTATTCCTGCTCAGAGTATGGAGCAGAGCTGGGGCCCGTCCCAGTGTGCTGGGGGGAGGTGCAGGCCTGCATCCAGCCAATCGATGGCAGGGATCACGCGCTTTTCACTCACGCACCCCTTCCGACTGGCCATTAATAACATCCAGTTAGCCTATTCTGTGCACATTTTGACTGTGGAAAGAAGTCAAAGTCCCTGGATGGAACAGCAGGAGAACATGTAAACTCCACACAGAAAGGCTTCAGGCTGAGCATGTAAACTCCACACAGAAAGGCTTCAGGCTGAGCATGTAAACTCCACACAGAAAGGCTTCAGGCTGAGCATGTAAACTCCACACAGAAAGGCTTCAGGCTGAGCATGTAAACTCCACACAGAAAGGCTTCAGGCTGAGCATGTAAACTCCACACACAAAGGCTTCAGGCTGAGCATGTAAACTCCACACAGAAAGGCTTCAGGCTGAGCATGTAAACTCCACACACAAAGGCCTCAGGCTGAGCATGTAAACAGAAATGCCTGAGCATGTAAACCCACACAGAAAGGCTTCAGGCTGAGCATGTAAACTCCACACAGAAATGCTTCAGGCTGAGCATGTAAACTCCACACAGAAAGGCTTCAGTCTGAGCATGTAAACTCCACACAGAAAGGCTTCAGTCTGAGCATGTAAATTCCCCACAGAAAGGCTTCAGGCTGAGCATGTAAACTCCACACAGAAAGGCTTCAGGCTGAGCATGTAAACTCCACACAGAAAGGCTTCAGGCTGAGCATGTAAACTCCATACAGAAATGCTTCAGGCGGAGCAAGTAAACTCCACACAGAAAGGCTTCAGTCTGAGCATGTAATTCCCCACAGAAAGGCTTCAGCAGCCCACACAGAAAGCATGTAAACTCCATACAGAAAGGCTTCAGGTGGAGCAAGTAAACTCCACACAGAAAGGCTTCAGGCTGAGCATGTAAACTCCATACAGAAAGGCTTCAGGCTGAGCATGTAAACTCCATACAGAAAGGCTTCAGGCTGAGCATGTAAACTCCACACAGAAAGGCTTCAGGCTGAGCATGTAAACTCCACACAGAAAGGCTTCAGGCTGAGCAAGTAAACTCCATACAGAAAGGCTTCAGGCTGAGCATGTAAACTCCACACAGAAAGGCTTCAGGCTGAATTTTAGCCCAGAGCAAAATAAGTGAGGAATATAATTCTCATGCAGTCCTCATCTTAGTTACACAACCCCTCGCCTTCTCTACATTCTTTAGCCCTGTCACTTTTTAAAAACTAATATGACCGGCTGTTCGCATTAATGATGACATACTGCCTCATTCACTTGTTCTTCCACGCTGTCCCTGCTATTCCACTTGCTTTGTTTCATATACCACAGAAACTATTTATCAAGAAAAAAAAAGTTCCATTAGGCGTCAATATATTTTTTACATTTTTAATCGAAGTTTCTGAATCACAGCACATACAGTCTGGTCCATAATTCATTGGATATGGACACATTGTTTTATATTTTGTTATTTTGGCATTTTGAGTTTAAATAGATAGAATGGCTGTGAGGTTTCAGTGCTGACTGTCAGCTTTAGTTTGTGGGTGTTTCCATCGATACGGGATGAACCATTTAACAACGACTTCACCTTTTGTACGTGATCCCTCCACTTCCAAGCTCATCAAAAACATTGGTACTGTTAACGAAATTATTTGCATGCAGTACCTGTTTTAAATCCATGATGCAGAGACATCACCAGATGCTGGATATCCTCTCTGCTGATGCTCTGCCAGTTCTGTGCTGCAGCCATCTTCACTTCCTGCTTCTTTCGTGGACTTTTGGCCTTCAGTTTCCACTTCAGCTTGTAATATGCATGTTTGATCAGGTTAAGATCATTGATAGACTCTGCCAAGAGGACCAAAATAACGAAAAAAATGCATCACTGTTCGAATGAATTTTGGTTCACACTGTGTGTCAAATATACAGTATATGTTAGAGACTCCTGTTTCTTACAGGGGAAATTAATCGTCAGGATTTATGAAGTTGATGCTGATTAATAGTTCTAGTTGACCTGTGTCTTCCTGTGTTACCTCCAGATTAATTTTCTCGATTTGGCCCCTGTTGGGGAAACATGGCTTTTGAACAGGCAGACCCCTTTGTATTTGTTCCGTTTGATGTGTGCTGGGTGACGTAATGATCGGGTCAGCACCGGTTTAATCGAGGGAATCATTCTGTTGCCCATTAGCCTAATTAATCTGCATCATCTGTGGAAGAGCAGTGCGGCAGATATTTGTGCCAGACTGCGTGAGAAACCACGTTCTCTCGGCCTCCTGTGGGGGTGTTTTTGGACGGTGAGGTGCGATTTCCTCATTTGCAGCTTATTTCAAATTTCACACCTTCAGTGCCAGCTCACAGCTGTGTTCTGTAGAAAGCACCGGAAGGAGAATCAGTTATTCACAGTGATGAAAACCTTCAGAGGAAAAAATCTTTCAGATTCTGTCCTGGTTCCTGTTCACTGAAAACCCATCTCAAGTGTTTTTTTATTTCTTTTTTTGTCTTCAGAGAATTCATAGAATCTCATAGTATTTTTCCTCTCTGAAGCAGACAATAAGTACTTCAGGCTCTGTGTGCTTGACAAGCACAATTTTCTTGCCCGTATTGTTAATGTTTGCACCTCAATGGCAGCATTTCTCGTCCTACTGTGGAAAAAAAGTAAAGGAAAAATGATTTTAAGCGTAGGAGTGAGACTGTAGCACTTGAGATTGAGATCTGCTTTTTTAGGGTTTTTTGTGTTGCCTCCATGTTGAGTGGTTCTGCCCTCGTACCTGATTTTATTACTGTCTGGTGGGAATAACATCCTTTCTCCCCTCCTTTATTTATTATTGCCTTCCTCTAAAGCTCACCGTGGCCTTTCTCACCCCGTCTCTCCGCTCCCCCACTCTTTAGCGCTCAGAGTCCTGCCTGTGTGCTGCACAGAGCCGGTGAGATCAGTCATGTCAGTAAGGATTTAACATCCCTCCCTCTCTTCTCTCTGGTTTCCTCTCTGTGTGTCTTAGCCCTCGTTAGTCTTTTTCTTCTCCATCTCTCTCCCTCCCTCTCCTCTCCCACTCTCCCACCCTCCCTTACTCTCTCCCTTCAAGCATTTCCTCCTAGTTCACTTCAAATGGAGTTTTATTCACATGACAAATAAGATTCAAGATTCAAGATTCACTTTATTGTCTCACGAAATAAGCGTTGCCAAAGCATAGCATGCAATAATAATAATGCTAATAATATTGATATCAGTCTATTAATGTGTCTGTTTCTTTCTTCTTGCAGAGAAGCCGGTGTCAGTGGAGCTGAGTTGTCGGGCTGGGCCCGTGAGCGTGGTTTTGGATCCAGGACAGCCTGTCCTGCTGGAGTGTGATGCGGGGGCGGCCGAGAGCTCGCTCAATGTCACCTGGCTGCGGGAAGGCGAGCCAGTTCTGGACAGCGAGGCTGTGCGCATCCTCCCAAACGGCTCCCTGGTGCTACAGGTGCTGGAAGGAAAGGTTCCCCTTGGGGTAGAGGGGAGCTACGCTTGCATTTCGGCGAGCCCTTTCGGAGCGCTCATCAGCCGTTCCCTGTCTGTTCACCTCAGCAGTAAGCACCCTGTGCCTTGTCATGACTCCTACCGTGTAAAATGCTCATCTGAATGCATATTTCAGTTGAAAAACCCAAGATAATGTTAGTCAGAGCAAGCATTTTAGCATGAATGGCCAACGTAATGTCGGTACGAATGCACATTTCAGCTTTCGAACCGAAGATAATGTCAGTCAGAATCTGTGCTGCAGTATGAAAACCCACATAATGTCATTCAGAGCAAGCATTTCCATATAATTTGTAGGCCTCCGTCAATCCCGCAGGATAATTGGATCAGCGCTTTTGGTTTTTGGTTGTTTGGTGTGAAAGAGGCCGATAAAGAGTGGCACACCGCCTCTTGTGGCTAAAGAGGCCTTTCAAAAATCATGTTTGCAGGCGTCCTTGAATGTCTCTGTCCGCTGCTGTGGATTCTAATGTCGATGATGATGCCCACAGCCTTCAGGTCATGTTTGCAGACGCCCTAATTTTCCTGAGAGGTTAGCTCACCATAGAAGAGGTCCTTTGAGATCCTACCGTGCTCCATCTTTGGCATACATTGCCAAGCCAGCGAAGTCACCTCTGCTTAAACAGTGATGCCATTAATTGTATGTTAGCGCTGGCAAGGATGTCTGTGTTTGGGATCTTGTCCGTCCATCATATGCCTAAGATGAGGTGAAGGTAATGCATATGGAATGAATGAAGTCTTTTATTCCTCATGGGCTCGAGGGGTCCACGTTTTACTGCCGTATAACTGAGTGCTCATCACTCAGGCTTTGTAAACTTAAACTTTTGTGCGCTCAGTGAGCTTCCTTTTGGACCACACCCATTTTGTTAGTCAGCGAGAATAGTGGAGGCCTTTCCTATTCTTCTGTTAAGCTCTATTTACAAGAACTGGTTGCATGTGATGACAGAGCCCAGGTAGATGAACTCTTGGACTGTCTCTAGCTTGAGGGAGTCAATGGCAGACAGGAAGTCTCTTAGCGTGACTGCGCGCACCTTTGTTTTGGCCTTCAGTCTCGACAGGTTGACAAACTTTCCATTGGACTTTGTGTGGAGGTAGATTCCCTCTGAGGACTGAATAAAGGCTTGCTTAAGGAGTACATCAGAGAAGATGCACAAGAGGGTGAGAGGAAGGGTGCAGCCCTGTTTGACTCGGCCGCAGATGTCAAAGGCCTCAGAAGTAGATCCAACGTACACAGCGGTGCCCTTCATGTCGCCGTGGAATGACCTCACAATGCTCAGGAGAGTGGGAGGGCAGCCTGTCCTACCCAGAATATTGAAAAGGCCATCTCTGTTAGATCAGAGGCTTTTGCGAGGTCTGTGAAGGCGAGGCAGAGTGGTTTCCCCTGTTCCCTGCCCTTGTCCTGCAGCTGCCGAACTGAAAACACCATGTCAGTTATGGATTGTCTCGATCTGAAGCCACACCGCGACTCAAGATTACACATGTAATATCAAGCAGAACCTGTGTTTTAGTATTTTTAGTTGGTTTGCTTCCTATCTAAAAGATATAACCTTTTCTATCAAGTTAGGTAGACACTCCTCATCTTCTGCTACCATTAAATGTGGAGTCCCCCAAGGTTCAATCTTGGGCCCCCTTCTGTTCTCTCTTTACATGCTGCCATTCAGTTCCATCTTAGATAAATATGACATTCAGTATCATGCAGATTATACACAGATCTATCTCCAAATTACTCCTAATAATACTTGTACTCCCAATGAATTGTTTAACTGCCTTGACGGCATTAAATCCTGGATGGCCAGTAACTTCCTACAACTCAATGACAATAAAACAGAAGTAATCCTATTTGGCTCCCCACCCCTGTCGCTGGCCTTAGCAATACACTGGATCCCCTGTCTGCAAACCTGCACGCTGTGGTCAGGAATCTAGGCGTCTTGCTGGATAGCGCACTGAATTTTAACAAGAAAATTTGTAGTGTGGTCAAAGGCAGTTTTTACCAACTTGGAATCATAGCTAAACTTAAGCCCTTTTTATCACACAATGACCTCGAGACACTTGTCCATGCTTTTATTACCTCCAGACTTGACTATTGCAACTCCCTCTATGCAGGCCTGCCCAAGTCTAGCATTGCCAGACTGCAATTGGTCCAGAATGCAGCAGTGAAACTCCTCACAGAGACTAAAATAATGACCACATCACTCCCATCTTGACCAAACTGCACTGGCTACCAGTCAAATTCAGGATTGATTTTAAAATTTTACTCTTCGTTTTTAAAGCCCTCAATGGTCTAGCTCCCTCCTACATCACAGATATGATTTCTCCATATTCCTTAGTCAGGTCACTCAGGTCTTCCTCACAACAGCTCCTTACAGTTCCCCACTCACGCCTGAAAACTAAAGGTGACCGGGCCTTCTCTGTTGCCGCCTCAAGACTCTGGAACACCCTCCCACCCCACATTAAGTCTTGTCCCTCTGTTATTAGCTTCAAAGCTAATTTAAAGACCCACCTCTTTTCTCTTGCTTTTAATTCCATTTAACCTCCCCCCGCTTTTACACTTTGCCCTTTACAGGGTTCTAGCCAGAAATTTTATTTAACGTACCGGAGCGATACTTCTCGTGATGTCACGAACCTGGTCACGTGGGTTTATTGACTACCGTGGTTGGCAAAAAGCCACAACATGACAATTGATTTTATAGGTGAAGTAAAGTTGTCTTGCACTTTTTGTCATGATGTCAGTCAGTTGCAGCGTTATTAAATGCATAAACTGTTTTGTGAAGGGTTCAGGAATACGTTTCCTACGTATTCCTGTTCGAGAACCGAAAAAATCTACTTGGATTGATGCAATTCGATGCAAGAACTCGATGCCGTTGACCCACTCGCGTGTTTGTACTATTCATTTTCTGTCGGGTCAGTCGCAAGTTATTTTCCATCATTTCTACCATGACATTTTGCTAAGTTTTCGCATTTTATTATTCGGTCATGGCAAGGGAATGATCTTTTTTGTGTTGGGTAATTCGATAGGTTCCTTACTTTCCGATAGCGAGTATTTAAGTGACAGCGTTTTCAACCTTCATCAGTATCAACTAAGATCAGCACTTCTTTGGCTTGAATTTTGGGTACCCAGAGAAACATTCGAGTGTGAAAAACGTCCATCGTACATCCAGTCAAGAACATTTAGAGTTAAGTGTCTACTGCAGCTGTAACGGCGGCAGCCTTGTTACTGATGACACACCAGGTGGCTAGGGAATGCGCAGTATATGCATTCGCAATATTAAATATTAATCATAAATTCTAAACCCGCTAATCACGAATAAAACCCTCCAAAATATATTGGCGCCCCTTTTTAAAATCGTTCTGGTAAATGTGCGACTGTGAATTACTTTCAGTGATCAATGATGATCAACAAATGTTGAATTTCTGTTCGATGTAGGAAAATCAAGTGATGATCCAGCCGACCCGGACCCAGAGAGGGTCGTTCCTCCAACCTTTCAGCTCGTAAGGATCCGGAAGCCTACACAGACCATTGTACTTAAGCTAAGAGAAATATCTTGCCTTCGCGGTACTGTCAAGGTTTTGTACATATTCAGAGACCGCCAAATCGGTTCCACAACTGCAGGATGCCATACTTCGCCTGATTTGTTATATTGATTTACACTTGTTCTTGCCAACCACGCTAATGCATATGGCTGAATATGACGTCAATGTTTGTAAACAAGAAGTATTGCACACCGAAGGAGTCAGGAGGATCTAATTAATGAATAATCAACGCTGTTCTTACGCATCCGTGAGGTCACAAAAATAATTTCAGAGGCTATAAGTTTCATTCTGTTTCCCCCGTAAAGTTAATTTGGGTAAAAGCATCGTGCTCTATTACCGGTTAATCTATTTCACCATCTCAGCAATGCCGTATAATTTTTTTCCCAAATGAATTTTCTAACATACACAAAACAATGGCAGCGACGGCAAAAATACAAAAATCACTTGGCACAGAGCCCAATAAATAGCTTACCGTTTCATGATCATTTAATTGCCTTTTTCACCAACTCAGAGAGTCCGTCTTTGGCCCAGGACCCAATCCCAACAATACAGATTTTCCTCCGTCATCCATGGGTATCGCGCATAATTGCTGGTGTTGAAATGTCTCTCAAAAGCCTTGGTTTTTTTTTTTTTTTTTTTTTTTTAGCATCAAATTAAGGTCTGGTGTAGGTTTTCCCATGCTGATCAACTCAAACTTCTCATTGAATATTAGTCAAGAAAACGTTCTTCATAAACTCGAAACGATATTCACAGCTATCATGAACCAACAACTCAGGCTAGCTCGCTGGGTTGTTTCCCGCCGATTTTTTTTTTTTTTTTTAAATTTCGCTAGCTTGTGATTCGCCTGGGGGACAGTGGGCGGAACCTGTCATAATATTAGCGATGACAAAGCCCATAGGGGAAATACGATTGGACAATTTTACTGTCATTTGAAATTACTATTGCTCGGAGCCGAGCCTCTGTAAATGCACAGTGTACCCGCAGCAATTCCTTCCCAAGGGGGTAGGAATACACCCGGAAGTTGAAGGTCAATTGAACGCTCAAAGTAGATAGCAGATGATCAACTAGCAGTAGCTTCTCCATTCACCCCCATTCATTTTGTCTCACTTTTGACATCAAATAACTTTACACTAAAAGCATTATGAGCCTTCATGTCAGCGATAATATTTTCTACAGAGAAACTACATTTTGTAGCAGACGTCTTTACTTCGTATGTAGCGTTACGGTCTAATAGTAAGCACTTTTAGCCGATTGCACCAGGCTAGGCTAAAAGTGACGTGAAATGCCGGCGACTTTCTGTCGCACAGGACGTAAATAACCGTATTCTTTAGAATAGGCATGCTGAAAACATTTATCCGTCAACATGCGTGAACCATAGATATACATAGCCCATTTAGGACACTAGATTGCTGAGGATGTCATATTTACATAATCCAAAGCGAAGCACTAGGTCGCCATTTAGATACACCAAACATAAAAATTGAATGGTTTCATATGGGGCTAATTTCAAATGAGTCGATAGAAGCGTGAAAATGCCGAGATGTGCGGCTGCCTTTTGCAGCAATATTAATTTGAATGGCTGCAATAAAACGTTTCAAGCATAAGTTAACGTATAAACGCAAAGTTGTCACTTTAATAGAAAAAAATCGCGTTTCGTGCTAGCTAGCTAATTAGCCGTCCCATTGACTTGAATAGACCGCTGACTGAAAGCGAACGCTAGCAATTGAGAATGGTCACCAGCGAGCTACCTTGGCTCCCTTACCGTCGCGGGGACTGCATTGACTTAGTAGTTAATAAAATTAACTAGGTGGCTAACAAGCTAGCTACTTGTAATTGACTTTCAACGACAATACTTCTTACCTGCATAATAATTGAAACAGTGGACAAGTCGCTTTGTCTGTTTATACAGAGCTCCAAAAGACAAGGAGGGAAGAAAGGCTCAGCTGATCGAAATCAGGAGAAAACTTTTCTCTATCCCCTCGATCCATGCTGTGCAGTGGCCTTTTTTGAGAGCAGTGTTTTAATGGGACAGGGGCAAAGATGAAGCTTAGGAAAGGAGTAGCCAGAGTTCACTAGCGCTTCCTTTTATCAACGTTGGCATTAGCCATATGATGTAATATAAACAATTCGGTTGATGGCAAATAGTCAACCAATGTAATAGGTACATTGAAGTGTGGAAACCAGAGAGTAATTTAATAACGTGTACGGACATTCATCGACGTTGCGTTATACGCAGTGTCTACGTGTCCGAAAGTCGGACAGGGCTTTAATATAACTCCATGTCCAACCATCGGATGGTTTCAGTTTAACTCCGTGCCCGACAGTCGATTATTGTTTTTAATTTCTTCAAATCTGAATCTTTTAGATATTAAACGTGAATGTTTTGATAAGACGGCTCAGTTCTACAAGATGAGTACCGAGAATTTCAACCAATGCCTCTGTTTAAGCTCTGCTCAAAATAGTAGATATCAGAGCGGGACTTAGTGCATTTATGACAAATTTAGTGACTGTCGGACAGAGATCCTAAAATACTCCGCGTCTGACAGTCATAAAAGTTCAAATTTTTCTAGTATTCCAGCAATTCTTAGGCGTATAAACGTAACAATGTTTGTGTTCGACCTTTACAAAATGCAAATTGACAGCTATCGACTTTCCTTGGTCTTTTTATTTGTTTGTTTTGTTCCGTTGAAGGTAGACAACAGCCTTTATTCTGTCTCTCTCTTGAAAATTAGTCAGATGGATCGAACGGATTCACGCTTTATTTCCACACCAGAGTTAAAATAGTACTTGTAGTCAGTGAGCAAATCAATTCCAAAACCATTGACATTGTGAATTACATATCGCATGCACGATCAAGACTGTCGGACACGAAATGCAAAATATCCAGGCCGAGATCCACGCCAATGGACTCCCGTGCCCTCTCTTCCCCACGACGAATGTAGTTGCTGCCCATAATCCAGACAACTGGACGTGCTGAAATAGAAACAAGAAATGCACATCAAAACACATTTTTTTTCTTACCCTTTATGTGTACAAACTTGATTATATCACGGTTCTATCATGAAAAAAGAATGCATATACTATCCAGTACAACACAAATTATATTGAGTCAAACAATTGTTCTGTAAAAAGACATAATAGCTTTGTGTGTGAAAATGATAGTTACCTTTGTTGCTATGTGCCATTATTAAGCTCAACCTTTAAGGAGAGATGAAGACAAAATATTTAATACTGAGTGTAACTGCACAAATTGCATGTCATTTGTGCCATTTCACATGATGCGTTATATAGCTTCATGAAATAACTGACTATTCCTCTTATCCTTTATTGGGTTGATAATAAGGAAATAACATTACTTAACATTTCTTAATTTCCTTCAGGATAAAGTATGTCTATCTATCCGTCTATCTATCTATCCATCTACATACCTACAAACTCAGATGGTCTGAAAAAGGTGACAAACTTTGGGGGCGCAACAAGCAACCCCCCGGAAAAAAAAAAAAAATTGGATCTGGACGATTCGCGCAAATGACATATTTTGTTGTGAAAATGGCGAATTTCCCAGAAAAAAGCTACTAGTTTGCAGGTATGCATCTACCCTCTGCCTTTTCACGGTAAGCTAAAAAGTTCAACATGTGGTGGCCGTAGCTAACATGCTAGCGATGTACCATGCAACTTCTTTTACAGTCTATAGGTCATATTATGGATGCAACGATTAGTGTTAACTATCGGGAGAGTATGCATAAAGCTATGAGACAGTTATTGGTGCGCTGCAAATCATGCAAAATTAAATAAACCGAATTGTGTGATCTCACCGTGGTTACTGATCTCATAGTGGTTAAATAATGATGAAACTCCTTTATTAAACGGCAGCAAACATTACTGTCTGATGACATTTAGCATACCTGGCCGAAATTAACATGTTTCTGCCAGATAGTCTCACTATGTCCCTTGCCATAAAAAAAATCTCAATTCTCATCAATCCATTGATCATTTTTACATAGCTTCTCAGTCGTACACATGCGCTTCAAACAGCAGAAACTATACAAACATGAATATAATTCACAAAACATAATAACATCGAACGGAATCAGATTATAATTACAGATGCAATCATTTGCTCGCTAGGAATTATGTGTAGGGTAGATTTACCAGAAGATTTATGGCTTCTCATGACGTTGGTTTACGTCAGCGGGCTGACTTCGAGCTTGCGCAGTAGGTAGGGTGCCCAACTGAAACTCGTTCAATTGAGCTTCACACTCTCCCGTTGAAAATGGCGCCATCCCGCCGTCCACTTCTTTTACTGTCTATGTTCCTTCCCAGCAGCTGCAGAGGGAGACAATTCAAAGTATTTAGGCGTAAGAGACATGACTTACTTCGACCAAGAACTATTAGCGAACGGTATGCAGTTCGCTGGCTATGTCATTGCAAGGTCGCTAAACACACATTACAAAGGTCTGCACATACTGATTCGGCAGCAAGTTTAACTGGGAAATGTTAATTGATATTGGAAAGATACCCATGGCTAAAATGACGAGCTAGCTACAATATCATATTATTTTTTTCACCTGTGTGCGACGTGCTTGTAGCTAGTCAATATAAGTAAGGCAATTGGCATGAATTTACAATGTAGCCTGCTGCCAGTAATCAAGCTGCCGGACTGTTAAGTCACAGTAGACCGATCCAGAGTACAGCCCACCCAGGCCTATCCAGCCAATGAAATCTAGGGCTGCAGTCACGTGACCACACCCAGCTAGCGCTCGCCATGACCTCGGACAAACAAACACTTTTCCGAACTGCTTTCTCCATTGGGAAGAGTACATTCGCGCTTTGACTGCGCATTTTTGTCATTATAAAATCTCACAATGGCAAAGCGGTGTTGTTGCGGTGAGTGTAAATCGGACAGGAGATACCCAGACAGGGTCGTAAACACTACTTTCAGGAGGGAGAGGGCTGGATATGGCAATTTATTTGCTAATAATTGCTCATTATTCTGCAAGCTCAACTCGCGTTGTTTACGAAGAATAACGCCTCTTGATGGCTTTGCACTGGGCCGTAAAAGGGTCAAGAGGCTGCAGGTTTTCATTCAAACAGAGCAGAAACACACCTGATACGATTAATGCAGGCTTCACTCAGAGCTCCATTTCAATCAAAGACTGTCTCGGGCAATAACACTTGGGTGCTCCGGAAAAGGTTTATGATCTTATCACACGTAAATTGAATGCTACGTACCCTGCTTTGCAAAAGCACTGGCCGTGAACAATGCTTCTCTGTTCTTTGTCGATCGTTATTATCAATGAGTGTGGCTTCTGGGACTTCAGCATTGAGCGATAGCATTTGCATTTCGCTTCAACTTCACAGGCGTTTATAACAGAAAATGACACTTCGTGAATATACCCAGATAAAAAAATAATTATAACCCTTGTCTTTTGCTTTTTTTTTTTTTTTGATGCGATCCGTTTTAAAAACTTCGAGATTGATGTTTTCAGGAAGCGCTTCCAATGAGGTTATAAGGGACATTGGCGCCATCTTCAGCAAAGCTTGACCTAGGTACGGCCGTTGCTATGTGTAGTTAGGGGGTGGGCGGAGCTATGGATCGGTCTATTCATGCATGTCAGCTGACGTCATAGACGCACGTGACCGCTCTCAAACTCTAGGCGCCGCCATTTTGGATACTGACTTACAACAGGCTGTCTATTTGTCGGCCCGTGGGCTGTGATAAGAAGTCTCACAAAAAGAGTGGATTGACATTTTTTTTAATGATACGGCTCTTTTGAATGCTGCATTTTGATTAATGAATTACACTCTGATTCTACAGTTTACGGTCTTTTATTTCTGTGTAACAGACTGTTGCTAAGGGAAACAGGCCGTTTCTAGGGACGCTGCTCTGATCGGAGGAGACAGAGGAGAAGAACAATGCAGGATATTTACCTTATGTTTCATTTTTACCTTCATTAAACAGCTTCGGACTAATTGTGATGTTAGATAAATGACTTGTAACTTGTTACAGGGAGAGTGGAGGCTCCTTCCACGTTGTGGCTGGAAACAAAACTGCGATCAGAGCCTCGGACCCGGTGTCACAGCTCTCGTCTACGAGGCATGCATGTCCGTGTTAATTCTTTACCTTAAAGTTTCAAACACGTTTACGTCAGTAGCGCAGCCAGAACTTAAAATTGCGTGGGCAATAAATATCTCTTTAAAACAATTAGTTCTGCCTCGATCGTAATCATTTTTTTCTGATTAACTATGCCTTCAATACGATAACACTCCGCAATATCAGGTGTTGCTTGTTCACCTCGTTCAGGCAAAACGACAATCATTCATTTGGATGCGCAATTTTGTGCATTTCAAATCTCTGTCTTTTGGTTCAGTTCGAATAATTAAATCGATCGTGAAGCGCAGGTTAGATCGCCTGATGAGCCGAAAAGGTAGCGCGGAAGTTTCAGAACAGTTTACCTCTCGAAAAGTATTATTAAAACTAAGCACAACTTATGAGTAACTTATTTTGCTGAACTGAATTATTCCTACTGATTAGTCGCCCTTAGATCGCACCACGAAAGAAGCCATGTCTTTTTTTGCCAGCTGATTATTCATATAAATGGAAATTGCATTGACAAAGGAAAATGGCTGAGAACAAGTTAGGTATAATAATTGTAATAAACCGATGTTGTGTGGCCGCTCAATTTTCAGGTGTGGCTACGCCACTGATATGAAAAGCACAAAATTGCGCATCCAAATGAATGATTGTCTTTTGCCTGAACGAGGTGAATAAGCAACACCTGATAGTGCAGAGTGTTTTCGGATTGAATGTATAGTTAATTACAAAAAAATGACTGCGATCGAGTCAGAACGAATAAATGTTTTAAAGAGATGTTTAGTGCCCACCCAATTTTAAGTTCTGGCTACGCCACTGGTTTACGTACACTAAAGAAAGAAAGACCGAGAAACAGAAAGATAACTTACAAATCTAAAAGCTCGTTCGAGGTGGTATTTCATTGTCAACTCACGAACGTTGGATGGACTGATCAGGTATTTTTTAATACGATATTTTACTTTCCAAATGTATTTTCCAAATTAACTTACTATATCAAAGTGTATGGATGTCTGACTGATGTCATTATTATCATTAATAGTAAGTATTTCATCATTTCATCATAACAATCCCATCGTCAAAACTCAAAATCATATCTGCACCACTGAATTTCCCATTTCCTCACTATCATCATCATTTGATAATTATTCCATCAACTTCAATCGTTACCGAATACCGAATCGCCATATTCATCATCACTATTACTATCAACCGGGGCTATCAATCACAACGACAATAAATATATCTTGTATTTTGTATCAATATCATCAAAATTCATCATCATAACTATTGAAAAGAAAAAGGAAAAAAAACCATGACGCCGATGAGATTGAAAGGCAGCTAGCGAGCGCGAGCTGACTAGACCAAGGAGGTAGGAATTAATACATTCTTGATTAAAATCTCCAAATTGACACTGATTGATTTTCCATCTGTCTCCCATTCAAGTAAGTTGATAAGCTAATCGTTGGCGCACGACAGTCGTGAGCTACAGGAAAAAATAATGCAGCCTACATAAGCGAATGTCTGGGTGATGCCATTAATGATTACCCATCATTTTATCGTGTGCACAATCAATGTACTGATTTTTGGGAAACGGGTATTGCATTTTCTTCCCGGGACCCGAACCTTTCAGGCGGGACCCGGGTACCCGGTTTTTAGTCACAGGCCAACACACAACCGAGGAGGGTGAGCAAAACAGCGGAGAAGTGACAGGACTTGCAGATTTGCGAAATGATGCAATTTATAAATCGATAAAAGTCGTATTTTGATCAACATAACATCTGAAATTAATAATTTCACTCATAAGCCGTGTAATAAGCAGGATAATGTAGAGTTAGTCTGTTGTTATGGAGAAATAGAGACTGAGACATCCTTCATCGTAGCCCATACAGTCTATGGTCGTAGCTGCGCCTCGGTCCCTGGTAGGTACTCAAGATGGCGCTCACAACAAAAACGTCACGTGACTGAAATCTATGAATATGAATGTCAGGTCCAGTAACCAATCTGACTTTATAGTGAATGACAATGCAGTATTTTATGTCTGATAGGAAGTGTTGTGCAATAACGTCTGATGCTTCTCGTGAAGATATCAGTCCAATTACTTGTGGCTAATTTCACGCCAGCGAAATGATCAATTTGCAATATCAGTATCTCCGAAGTATATAGCTGCCTACTTTCCGTGATTATTTTAACGCAGTGTCTAGAGATACGGCAGTTTTTATTGGTACGGCAGTCGATTTGAAGGGATTAGGGATTAGGAGAAGGGTTAGGGTTAGGGTTGGTTAGAGTTAGGGTCAGGGTTAGGTTAGGGCAGGGTTTGAAATTGGGACTGCAGTACCTCTCCACATGGAAATGCATTGGAAAACTGCCTACCCGTAGCAACTGCCTTATTTAAAACTGCCAATTGCGCATGTTAAACGGAAGAGGCTGCAAAGTGGCAGAAAAGATCGGGATCCTTCGGACAATTAAATAGACATTTCCTAGAGCGAATTCTAATTCTAGCTGGCTATATTCACTCGCTCAAGCAAGATCCGCCGTCTTTGATGGCTTTCGCTTGCTACTAGGCTCTACTTTTTTTTTTTTTTTTTTTTTAATTGAAAATATTGCACATCATGTACAATCATTTGCATTCAACATCCACTGTGCAAATTCATTCATTAAACAATATTAAAACCAGGGGGTCATTGCAATGAAGATAAAAAAAAAAACATTTGTTCTTGTAATCAGCCCAGTAATCAGCCCATTACATAAATTCACATGGGCTGTGCTCAAACACAGATTTTAAATTTAACACAGGCATTTATAGTTTGTAAGGCCTTATTATTGGTTGAGGTCTTAATAGATTCTAAATACTGCTTAAATTCTTTGTAAAATACAATGAATAGTGGTCTTCTGTTTGAAAACTTGCACTTGTGTATATGGAATTTGGTTAGAAAGATCAGTAGATTTATCATATAAGATTTTTCATGCAATTTTCTGTCTTTGGGGAAAAAGCCAAATAAAACTTGTTCATACAATAACACAAAATCTTTGTACACCATGTCATTAATAAATTTGACAACATCTTTCCATAATTTACTAGAGTACTGACATTTCCAAAACAAATGAGACACAGTTTCTGGATGCACTGCACACAGAGAACAGCTTACGCTGATATCAGGTTTATACTTTCTAAGAAAATGCTTAACTGGATAAATCTTGTGCAGAATTTTAAAGGAAATCTCTCTAGTCTTATTTGTAATTAAGAATTTATGGGGCAATGTCCACACTTTAAACCAAGGAATATTATTAACAAATTTACTCCAATAAGCAATGACATAAGGCATCGTAACCGCTTCATTCTGGAATAGAGACTGAATGGCTTTGTTATTATTCTTATGTGCTGTTGAAAAGCGCAATTTTCCGCATGGTGTATCACCAAGATTAACAACAGAAACATCAGTTGGGAATCAGCCTCTGCACAGAGTCACAGAACCATATGGGATAGCCCCAATTACTAGAGCAAATTCCTTTGCTGTGACAGGGAAATCATAATAAGAAATGAATTCATCACGATTCATGAGACGACCTTCAGTGTTAATTAATTGACTCGCCAGGAAAATGTTTCTGTCGAACCAATTCTTTAGGAAAATACTCTTCTGTTTATACAGAATGTCTCCATTATTCCATATATAATAACGCTGTGGCGAGAAGTTGTGCTTATAGATCAAGTTCCATGCTAGTAAAGCCTGCTTGTGAAAATTGGACAGTTTGACAGGTATCTTGTTTAGCTCATAATTACAAACCAATAGGAACGGGAGTCCGCCAATTTGGTCAAAAACAAATTTGGGAATGAAGTTCCACATGGAGGATTCATTTTTCAAAAAAAAAAAAAAAAGTGCTTTAACCAGTTTATCTTCAACACGTTATTCAGTGTGGAAAAGTCCAGAAAGTCAAGGCCACCATTTTTACAAGAATTAACAACAACAGATTTTCTGACATAATGTATACGATTCTTCCACAAAAACTTTAACAGCATTTGCTCAATTCTTTTGGCAGTTTTGTTATCAAGATATAGCGAGGATGCAGTATAAATAAGCCGTGAAATGCCTTCGGCTTTTGATAGGAGGACACGACCCTTCAAGGATAAGTCTCGTTGTAACCAACGATTGAATTTGTTTTCAGCCTTTTTAATTATTGGATTAAAATTAAGATCACCTCTTTCTTGAAGATTTTTGGTTACAACAATTCCCAGATAGTTTACGTTATCCTTGACAGGAATGCCATTGATAGAAGATGCAGCATATTTTTTTAATGCAAACAACTCACATTTCTTTAAATTCAAACAAAGACCTGAAGCTTTCGAGAATAATTCAATACGCTTGATCGCAGTGTCTACTTGTAAAGAATTTTTGAGAAATAAAGCCGTATCATCTGCCAACTGGCTTAATATGATATTTCTACCAGCAATAGATATACCTCCTAGGTCACTTGATTTTATATAGTGACAAAAAGCCTGTGCAACAATTAGAAAGAGATAAACAGAAGCCGGGCAGCCTTGGCGTATGCCTCTTTCAAGACAAAATCGTTGAGTGGTACCACCTATTAACTTCACAGAGCTGTTTCCTTTAGCATAGAGGGTTTTAAAAGCATTGCAAAAATATGTACCAAAGCCAAATCTCTCAAGACAATAAAAAATAAAGGGATGTTCGATAGTATCAAAGGCCTTGTAGAAATCAAGAAAAAGTATAAAACTATCCTCTGTTATCAAATCAGAATAATCAATAAGATCAAAGACCAGCCTTATGTTGTTAGAAATGTGTCTGTTAGCCATAAATCCCGATTGATTTTCATCAATGATAGTGTTTAAGACTTTTTTAAATCTCATGGCGAATATAATGGCAAACAGTTTATAATCATTATTGAGTAAACTGATGGGTCTCCAGTTATCAATTAAAAGGACATCTTTTTTTGGTTTAGGTATGAGACAGATGACGCCTTGTGTCATGCTAGTGGGAAGCATAGAGTTAGCAATACTCTCTGAAAAAACCCTATGTAGGAATGGTGCAAGCAGCTCAGAGAATAACTTATAAAATTCAGAGCTGATTCCATCATTACCAGGTGATTTGTTAGTTTTTAAATGTTTTATGGAATCTACAACTTCTTCTAAGGCAATTGGAGAGTCACACATCAACTTATCTTCTGGTCTAATTGTATTCACACCATCCAGATAACTGGAAAATGCAAACATAGTATTTGCACTAAACTTAGACTTGTATAAAGAGGAGTAATAATCATAATAAAATTTAGAAATGTCCCTCCTGTTATCAGTAACAGTACCTTCAATATTCAACTGGAGGATAAACCCAAGCCCTCTATGTCGCCCGCGTCTATTATGTAGTCATGACCGCTGCTAGCCAGCACAGCTAACGCCTGCGCTGAGCTAGCTCTTCTACTTTTAGAGTCCGAGCGGTCCCGTTTGTTTCCCGGCATTACAGCGTAAAAGTTATCAGACTTACTAAAAAAAGTTGTCAGACGTGCTTCTCTAAAAGAGGGGTCGAAAAACAAATGCAATTGACCACTTTTCACTCGTCTTTGCTAAAATTTGGTGTGCAGCATCGAAAAGACCATCTGCTCAGGCCGCCATCTTGCACCGCCCCCCGCTACTAGGCTCTACTCCGACGATTGCATCATCATCTTCCGAACTTCCCGGAACTTCCTGATGTCGAGACATTCGCGGCACTGGTTTCATTTTGGGAACTACAGTGCGTTGACCGGTTCCGCAAACGGAATTTGTCTGAAGCGTCTGGTATCAATACAGCATTCGGTGGCGGAAAGTTATCTGTTCACGAATTTGCGGAAATTACTCACGCACTTTTTGGATCAATTAGCTTTCTTCAGTCATAAGGAATAAAGCCTTGCACAGTCATTTTTCAGTGGCATGTCCTTTGACCGGTTCATAAATAATTTCCAGTTTCAAAACAGCACCCTTTGTCAGGCCAAACTTATGATATTCTTTGTTTATTGGCATAATTGCGTGCCCCTGGCCACAAAGGAACAGACACATGTATTTTCCACCAATTTTAGCCAGCATTACTCTGCAGGGTATACCATAATAATTGGTCAAATTTATGGATAATTGTTCCGTATTGTCGACATTGTGTCAGCTGGAATCCCACGTCGCTGGCCTCAGTTCAAAGACGATTTTGTACATCCATCGATATTCAACTGCTATCAGCGACTTTGGATGATTCTTTCTACTCTTTCCAATTCAAGTACATACCAAGTATACATTAGAATTATCAGGATGAGACCACAAATTCAGATTAACACTGGACATGAGTTGTGATCAACCCGTTGAGTCACTGAAAAACAGTTGTGGTGGGGGAAAAGATCTTTTATTTCACATTGACTACATTAAACTTTAATAAAATTATTTCAGAAAAATAAACAAGAATAAACATGTATCATAAATTACAAGTTTGAAAACCTACAAAAGGGCATTTGCGGAACTAGTCAAACGACAAGCAGTCACTCTAATGGGTGTTGATGAAAAAGTATCAAGAGTACGAAATTGCGATTTATATGGTCGAATATACGATAATTTCCGATCATAATGACACTTATAACGTGATGAATCCCGGGAATACACGCATTTAACGGCCACACACTGCGCAGTGCGCCTTATCACAGGCGTTGATTTGGTACTGCTGCAACGGCAAGCAACAGTTATCGGGCATTTATTTCTCTATCAAGCCAAATATCTCGAAACGATAGTTAAGAGTTAAATCCACAATAATTTACCGTTCCAGCGGTGTCAAACTCAAGGCTGACAGCGAAGTCGTTTTCCCGCAAATAAAGTTTGATTTCTACGAATTGCAGAATCGGTCAAATACACCAATCCAGAGTACAGCCCAGTCAATATAAGTAAGGCAATTGGCATGAATTTACAACGTATCCTGCTGCCAGTAATCAAGCTGCCGGACTGTTAAGTCACAATAGACCGATCCAGAGTACAGCCCACCCAGGCCTATCCAGCCAATGAGATCTAGGGCTGCAGTCACGTGACCGCACCCAGCTAGCGCTCGCCATAACCTCGGACAAACAAACACTTTTCCGAACAGCTTTCTCTATTGGGAAGAGTACATTCGCACTTTGTTTTCGCATTTTTTAAATTATAAAATCTCACAATGGCAAAGCGGTGTTGTTACGGTGAGTGTAAATCGGACAAGAGATACCCAGACAGGGTCGTAAACACTACTTTCAGGAGGGAGAGGGCTGGATATGGCAATTTATTTGCTAATAATTACTCATTATTCTCAAGGCTCTACTCGCTTTGTTTACGAACAATAACGCCTCTTGATGGCTTTGCGCTGGGCCGTAAAAGGGTCAAGAGGCAGGTTTTCATTCAAACAGAACAGAAACACACCTGATACGATTAATGCAGGCTTCACACAGAGCTCCGTTTCAATCAAAGACTGTCTTGGGCAATAACACTTGGGTGCTCTGGAAAAGGTTCATGATCTTATCACACCATATGTAAATTGAATGCTACGTACCCTGCTTTTGCAAGAGCACTGGCCGTGAACAATGCTTCTTGTTCCTTGTCGATCGTTATTATCAATGAGTGTGGCTTCTGGGACTTCAGCATTGAGCGATAGTATTTGCATTTCGCTTCAACTTCACGGGCTTTTACAACAGAAAATGACACTTCGTGAATACACCCAGATAAAAAATAATTATAACCCTTGTCTTTTGCTTTTTTTTACGATGCGATCCGTTTTTAAAACTCGAGATTGATGTTTTCAGGAAGCGCTTCAATGAGGTTATAAGGGGCGTTAGGCGCCATCTTCAGCAAAAGCTTGACCTAGGTCCGGCCGTTGCTATCGTAGTTAGGGGGTGGGCGGAGCTATGTATCGGTCTATTGCGGAACCGGTCAACCCACTGTAGTCCCAGGAGGTGGACGAATCAGCCAAGCGTCCATGATCGGCTGTTCGCGCGCTAACTGGTAATGAGCCTAATGTGCAAAAAAAAAAAAAACTGAGCCTAATGTGCTATGCCTTTACAGGTAGGCTACTTGCGACAGCGGCGGCTATACGGGCCTATCTTCAGATAATCGATTAAACTAGGTTGATCGGTACAGGCTGAAGCCATCCGAGTTGTTGCTCATACTGGTACTGGTGACCTATCTGTAACGTACCGGCAGCAATTTTTTTTCCAGCGTACCGGCATGCGACTTAAGCGTGAAATGGCCTAGCTAGAACTATGCCTTTAGTAGCTGTTATTATATTATTACTATTGCTTTCATTTATGCCCTCATTCTCTGTTCATGTTTTTAAGTTTTCATTGTCCCTCATTCTCTGTTTACGTTTTTTACATGTTACTTAATTTATTCTTCTTAGTTATCTTGGGCTCCTGATGTGTGTACTACCTAGCCCAACCTCTTGCCCTGTGAAGCACTTTGGTAGCAACTCCTGTTGTATTTAAATGTGCTATATAAATAAAATGACTTGACTATTTTAGTCCGGTTAGGAAATGAATGTTTTTCAAAGGGGGCAGTTTTGCCTGCACTCATTATTCACCTCAAAACAAAAGCCGCATATTCATTTTTACCGTTTCACTTTGGTAGGAAGCTTATAGTTATAAAAACTGAATGTGCGTTTGAAAAAAGTGTCGGGGGCTGCATTAGCCAGAAACTTTGACATGACTGCTCTGTGACCTTTGAAAATATTATCTGTGACAGTCCTCCAGAATGGCCTCCTAGGAATTATGAGGGCTTTTTTGGCATACTGCCCTTCTTGATCCCCTACCCTGATGTCAGTACACATTGGTGGTGTGGCCTGAGGTTCACTGCAGTAGATCACTAGCAGGGCCAGATCACGCGGTAATGGAGTTACATATTTGTAACTCCGTTACTGACCAATTTTTTGCCGTTTTCACTCAAAATAAATCAAATGACCAAAATGAGCTATTTTGTTTTTTGAAGTGCTAGGGAAGACCTACACAAAGCCATTTAAATTGTAACTCTATCTTACTTAGTTTTGGAGCTACGATACAAAATACACCAATTTTGTAACTCCGTTACCGCGTGACCTGGCCCAGCAGTCATTCCCTCACATGTTGGCATGCTAGCATGTATTGGTTTATTTAATGTAGTGCTCCCCAGATAATGTGCATATTAGTCCCCAGATAAGGTACATGAAAGCAGTGCATTATGGGCAATGTGGATTAATTCCAACTTTCTAGTCCCTGCGCTGCGGCTCACTTGCATAGTGTGGCTGTCCACTTGATTATAAGACTTTTCATCCTGGTTCTTTACAACCCCAGTTTTCCTGTGTGCACATGCTGTCACCCCATCCTCTTATCGAACGGCCTGAGGCTGGGATATTGGCCTGTCACACAGTGTGCTCTCCGGTGGACGGCCCTGCTGTTAAGTGAAAGACTGCTGATCACTTCCTCCTGAATCCACACAGCGGTCACTCCTCTGATTCTCACTCCCGTTGTTTGTGTGGAAGAAGGTCTTCGGGGACGAGGTGAGGGAAGCTCAACTGCTCTCCTCTTGAGTGCTTGTGGCCACATCTGAGCCAGATACTGTTTCCCTTTTTTGTAATATTGATCAAATTTTGCATAGTTTATTTTCAGTGTAATTACCAACTTGTGATATTTTGAGGGAAAATTCCAGGACTGCAGTTATACTGTGTGAGTAACGCGGAACAGTTCGGCCTTCAGCCGAGAGAAGAGGACGAGAGCGCCAATCGTTAAGTGTTTGATTTCGGCCAAAAATCTCATTTCAGCATTTCTGTTAAACTATTCAAGAAAACGATATTTCCTAAGGTGGTGATGCAGTTTTGACTCATCATGCCCAGGGGTCAGGAAATGTCACTTTAACACAGTGATTTAATCTAATTTAAATGTTCCTGCATCTTGTGTACATAGTTGAATAGTGGTTGTACTTGAATAGTTATATAAATAAGATTTTAAGTCTAAAATACTGGTGCCAGGGCCATAATTTCAGTTCAGATTGGAGGGTGGGGGATGGCACTGTGGGGGTTGGCGGTGTGGGGGGTATTGGGTAGGGGGTACTGTGGGGGTCGGTCGGTGGTGGTGGGGGGTATTGGGCTGGGGTACTGTGGGGGTCGGTCGGTGGTGGTGGGGGGTATTGGGCTGGGGTACTGTGGGGGTCGGTCGGTGGTGGTGGGGGGTATTGAGCTGAGGTACTGTGGGGGTTGGTCGGTGGTGGGGGGGTATTGAGCTGAGGTACTGTGGGGGTCGGTCGGTGGTGAGGGGGTGGGGCTGGGGTACTGTGGGGGTCGGTCGGTGGTGGGGGGTATTGGGCTGGGGTACTGTGGGGGTCGGTCGGTGGTGGTGGGGGGTATTGAGCTGAGGTACTGTGGGGGTCAGTCGGGTGGTGGGGGGTATTGGGTTGGGGTACTGTGGGGGGCGGTCGGTGGTGGGGGGTATTGAGCTGAGGTACTGTGGGGGTCGTCGGTGGTGGGGGTATTGGGCTGGGGGTGGTGTATTGTGGGGGGGGGGTCTGGTCGGTGGTAGTGGGGGGGGGTATTGAGCTGAGGTACTGTGGGGGTGGGTCGGTGGTGGTGGGGGGTATTAGGTATTGGGCTGGGGTGGGGGGTACTGTGGGGTGTGGGGTCGGTGGTGGTGGGGGGTATTGGGTTGGGGTACTGTGGGGGTCGGTCGGTGGTGGTGGGGGTATTGAGCTGAGGTACTGTGGGGGTCGGTCGGTGGTGGGGGGGTATTGAGCTGGGGTACTGTGGGGGTCAGTCGGTGGTGGTGGGGGGTGAGCTGAGGTACTGTGGGGGTCAGTCGGTGGTGGTGGGGGGGTTATTGAGCTGAGGTACTGTGGGGGTCAGTCGGTGGTGGTGGGGGGGTATTGAGCTGAGGTACTGTGGGGGTCAGTCGGTGGTGGTGGGGGGTATTGAGCTGAGGTACTGTGGGGGTCAGTCGGTGGTGGTGGGGGTATTGAGCTGAGGTACTGTGGGGTCAGTCGGTGGTGGTGGGGGGTACTGTTGAGCTGAGGTGGGGGGTGTGAGGGGTACTGTGGGGGTGGTGGTGGGGGGGGTATTGAGCTGAGGTACTGTGGGGGGTCTGTGGGGGTGGGGGTATTGAGCTGAGGCACAGGGGTCGGGTGGTGGTGGGGGGTATTGAGCTGAGGTACTGTGGGGTCAGTCGGTGGTGGTGGGGGGTATTGAGCTGGGGTACTGTGGGGGCGGGTCGGTGGTGGGGGGGTATTGAGCTGAGGTACTGTGGGGGGTCAGTCGGTGGTGGTGGGGGGTATTGAGCTGAGTTACTGTGGGGGTCAGTCGGTGGTGGGGTATTGGGTTGGGGTACTGTGGGGGTACTGTGGGGGTCGGGTGGTGGTGGGGGGGTTGAGCTGAGGAACTGTGGGGGTCAGTCGGTGGGTGGTGGGGGCTATTGAGCTGAGGTACTGTGGGGGTCAGTCGGTGGTGGTGGGGGTATTGAGCTGAGGTCTGTAGGGGGTGGGTGGTGGGGGGCTATTGAGCTGAGGTACTGTGGGGGTCAGTCGGTGGTGGTGGGGGTATTGAGCTGAGGTACTGTGGGGGTCAGTGGTGGTGGGGGGTATTGAGCTGAGGTACTGTGGGGGTCAGTCGGTGGTGGTGGGGGTATTGAGCTGAGGTACTGTGGGGGTCAGTCGGGGGGTGGTGGTGGGGGTGGGGGTATTGAGCTGAGGGGACTGGGGGGATCAGTCGGGTGGTGGGGGGGTATTGGGTTGGGGTACTGTGGGGGTCGGTCAGTGGTGGTGGGGGGGTATTGAGCTGAGGTACTGTGGGGGTCAGTCGGTGGTGGTGGGGGGGTATTGAGCTGAGGTACTGTGGGGGGTCGGTGGTGGTGGGGGTATTGAGCTGAGGTGCTGTGGGGTCAGTCGGGGTGGTGGGGGGTTTGAGCTGAGTCTGTGGTGGGGGGGGCTGAGGGTATTGAGCTGAGGTACTGTGGGGGTCAGTCGGTGGTGGTGGGGGGGCTATTGAGCTGAGGTACTGTGGGGGTCAGTCGGTGGTGGTGGGGGGTATTGAGCTGAGGTACTGTGGGGATCAGTCGGTGGTGGGGGGGGGTATTGGGTTGGGGTACTGTGGGGGGTCGGTCAGTGGTGGTGGGGGGTATTGAGCTGAGGTACTGTGGGGGTCAGTCGGTGGTGGTGGGGGGTTAGGGTCAGGAGGTGTCACCTCTGGTCGGCCCATAAATCCTCGTTCAGGCTCAGATAGCTTATTCTGCTTTTTGTCCTGTTCTTCTGCTGCTCTGTTCCATGGTGTGTCGCACGCGTGTTCCTGAGGAACGCTTCATTAAATAACCGATACCGCCCCAGCACGCTCAGACTCGCTTTAATGCTGTTCCATGGTGTGTCGCGTGTGTTCCTGAGGAACGCTTCATTAAATAAACCGATAGCGCCCCAGCACGCTCAGACTCGCTGTAATGGACGCTCAGCTGCTCAGCCGTTACAAACCTCGCGCTGTTCAAGGATATGGCCAAACTTGTTCCTGGGGGCACGACCCCTCACCGGTGAGAGACAAGGGCCTGATTGTGTGGTCCCATGTCCCTCTTGTGCAGGTTTGGAGTCGGCCGGCTGTACTGAGTTTTGTTTAACGTCTTTTTCATATGGGGTGGGCAACTGAGAGGAAGGGTGAGGAAGCTCTTGTGATTCCACTCTTAAAAAAAAAAAAAAAAAAAAACACAAGTACAAACCCCAATTCCAATGAAGTTGGGATGTTGTATAAAACGTGAATAAAAACAAAATACAATGATTTGTGAATCCTTTTCGACCTATATTCAATTGAGTACACAACTAAGACAAGATATTTAATGTTCAAACTGACAAACTTTATTGTTTTTTGGTAAGATTCACTCATTTTGAATTTGATGCCTGCAACATGTTCCAAAAAAGCTGGGACAGGGGCAACAGAAGACACGAAGAGTTTAGGAATGCTCAAAAAACAGCTATTCGTTACATTCCACAGGTGAACAGGTTAATTGGAAACAGATGAGTGTCATGATTAGCTATAAAAGGAGCATCCCCGAAAGGCCGAGTCATTCACAAGCAAGGATGGGGCGAGGTTCACCACTTTGTGAACAACTGCATGAGCAAATAGTCCAACAGTTTAAGAGTAATGTTTCTCAATGTGCAATTGCAAGGAATTTGGGGATTTCTTCATCTACAGCCCATAATAAGCAAAAGCCATATATCAACAACACCCAGAAACGCCACCGGCTTCTCTGGGCCTGAGCTCATCTGAGATGGACTGATGCAAAGTGTTAAAGTGTGCTGTGGTCTGACGAGTCCACATTTCAAATTGTTTTTGGAAATCATGGATGTCGTGTCCTCCAGGCTAAAGAGGAAAAGGACCATCCAGATTGTTATCAGCGCCAAGATCAGAAGCCAGCATCTGTGATGGTGTGGGGATGTGTTAGTGCCCATGGCATGGGTAACCTGCACATCTGTGAAGGCACCATTAATGCTGAAAGGGACAGGTTTTGGAGCAACATATGCTGCCATCCAAGCAACGTCTTTTTCAGGGACGTCCCTGCTTATCTCAGCAAGACAGTGCCAAGCTACATTCTGCACTTTACAACAGCGTGGCTTCGTAGTAAAAGAGAGCGGGTAATAGACTGGCCTGCCTGCTGTCCAGACCTGTCTCCTATTGAAAATGTGTGGCGCATTATGAAACGAAAAATACGACAAAGGAGACCCCGGACTGTTGAGCAACTGAAGTTTTACATCAAGCAAGGATGGGAAAGAATTCCACCTACAAAGCATCTACAATTATTGTCCTCAGTTCCCAAACGCTTATTGAGTGTTGTTAAAAGGAAAGGTGATCTAACACCGTGGTAAACATGCCCCTGTCCCAGCTTTTTTGGAACACGTTGCAGGTATCAAATTCAAAATCAGTGAATATTTCCAAAAAAACAAAGTTTACCAGTTTGAACATTAAATATCTTGTCGTGGTAGTGTACTCAATTGAATATACAGTGCCCTTCCTGATTTCTTATTTTTTTGCATACTTGTCACACTTAAATGTTTCAGATCGTCAAACAAATTTCAGTATCAGACTAATAGGGCTCTTCCACTAGCACCTACTCGGCTCTACTCAACTCAACTCTTCTCGGTTTTTAGGGTTTTCCATTAGTACCTACTCAGCCGGGGTTCCAAGCGAGCTGAGTCGAGCCAAAAATGTGACGTCAACAGACTGCAGGCCACTGATTGGTCAGGGAGTGTTGCTTGCTATGAAGACCCCACCCACGTTGAGGTGGTACTCAATTGTAATGGAAAATGACCGAAACCGAGTAGAGGCGAGGCGAGTTGAGTCGAGTAGAGTAGAGCAGAGTCGAGTCGAGGCAAGGCGAGTAGTGCGAAAACTGTGTAATGGAAAAGCAGCATAAGATAACCCGAGTAAATACAAAATGCAGTTTTTAAATGATGATTTCATTTATTAAGGGAAAAAAGCTATCCAAACCTACCTGGCCCTATGTGAAAAAGTAATTGCCCCCCTTTGTTAATTAATGAATTAACTGTGATTAACCATATTTTTTTAGTTCAATTTCACTAGCCACACCCGGGCCTGATTACTGCCAGACCTGTTGAATCAAGAAATCACTTAAATAGAACCTGTTTGACAAAGTGAAGCAGGCTAAAGATCTCAAAAAGCAACACATCATGCCTCGATCTAGAGAAATTCAAGAACAAATGACAAAGTAATTGACTTCTATCAGTCTGGAAAGGGTTAAAAAGCCATTTCTAATGCTTTGGGACTCCAGCGAACCAAGGTGAGAGCCATTATCCACAAATGGAAAAAACTCGGTACAGTCGTGAACCTTCCCAGGAGTGGCCGGCCTGTGAAAATGACTCATCCAGGTCACAAAAGAACCCAGAACAACATCTGAAGAACTGCAGGCCTGACTTGCCTCAGTTAAAGTCAGTGTTCATGATTCAACAATAAGAAAGAGACTGGGCAAAAATGGTATCCATGGGAGAGTTCCAAGGCGACAACCACTGCTGACCAAAACAAACACGAAGGCTCATCTCACATTTGCCAAAAAACATCTTGATTGATCCCCGAGACTTTTGAGAAAATATTTTGTGGACTGATGAGACAACAGTTGAACTTTTTGGAAGGTGTGCCTCCTGATACATCGGGCATAAAACTAACACAGTATTTCATGAAAAAGAACATCATTCTAACAGTCAAACATGGTGGTGGTAGTGTGATGGTCTGGGGCTGCTTTGCTGCTTCAGGACCTGGATGACTTGTCGTAATTGATGGAACCATGAATTCTGCTCTTTACCGGAAAATTCTGTCGGAGAATGTCTTACCATCAGTTTGTGACCTCGAGCTCAAGCGCTCTTGTGTTATGCAGTAAGACAATGATCCGAAACACAGCAGCAAGCCAACCTCTGAAAGCCTTAAAAATAACAAAATGAAGGTTTTTGAGTGGTCTAGTCAAAGTCCGGACTTAAATCCGAATGAGAGGCTGTGGCGTGACCTTAAACAGGCCGTTCATGCTCGAAAACCCTTCGATGTGGCTGAATTAAAACAGTTCTGCAAAGAAGAGTGGGCCAAAATTCCTCCACAGTGATGTGAAAAACTCATTGCTAGTTATCGCAAACGCTTGATTGCAGTTGTTGTCGCCAAGGGTGGCACAACCAGTTAATAGGTTTCGGGGACAATTACTTTTTCACATAGGGCCAGGTAGGTTTGGATAGCTTTTTCTCTTAATAAATTAAATCATCATTTCAAAACTGCATTTTGTTATTTACTTGGGTTATCTTTGTCTAATATTAAAATTAGTTTGATGATCTGAAACATTTAAGTGTGACAAAAAAAAAAAAAAATATCAGGAAGGGGGCAAATACTTTTTCACAGCACAGTAGGTCGAACAGGATTTGCAAATCAGTGTAATCTGTTTTTATTCACGTTTTACACAATTTCCCAACTTCATTGGAATTGGGGTTCGTAGATAACTCACATTTTGGTCATATTAGGAATTGAAATTATTGTTTTGTTTTTTTTTTTTTTTTTGCTCAGTATGACAACAATTTAAAGATTAGTTTTGGGTTAGTAAAATTTCACTTGTCAAGCAAACAGTAACTTCAAAGAAGGTAATTTTTTCTGATTGAAAGATTAAAGATTGTTGTCTCATAACCAGAATAAAATATTTTTTTCCGCAATTTTAATTTGTCCCTTCAGGGCAGACAGTCTTGCAGGCTGTACTACTCCAGATTTTTTGCGGGGTGGGGGTTGGAGGGCAGTGATTGGCAGGAGGAGAGAGGAGAGATTTGGTCTCTCGCTCTCCCATCCCCTGTCCCGTATTAATGATCGGCTCTTTAGAACGGCTACAGGTTTCGTGACAGCGTTGGCTCTGCTACAGCCGCTGTGACGATCTCACCAGGCTCTTCCTTCCCTTTGTCTGGCCGTCGCTCTTTTTTGCAACGAAGTCGGGAGTGCTGTGAATAACAGAAGAGGGGAGAGGGAGATTTGCATGAGTTAAATGCTTGCATTTTTGAGGGTGTCCCGGAGCTGCCTGATGTCATGTATGCTGGGGTCCTTAGAGATGCATTGGGCCCAGTCAATAGGTCTGGGAGGCCCATAATGGGGTGTGTGCTGTGACGGTGACCGAATTGATGCTCGAGGGTTGTTCCTATCCTGCAAAGATGGATAGATATATGGATAGATGGATAGCTGATCAGATAAATAGATAGGTCAGTATTAAAACACCTGTACAGATTCCAACATGCGTAAACAAAAGGACAACGAGACAACGTTGTTGAGGCTCGATCGCATGCGGTGTGAACACGACCTGCGTCACTGCTGCTGCTGCCGGCACAGTCCTCCAGCACCGAGTGTGTGTGCAGTCTCTGCTGAAGCACAGGTGTGTGTTTCTCTCCGCTGTATCCTGAGTGTGTGTGCAGTCTCTGCTGAAACACAGGTGTGTGTTTCTCTCCGCTGTATCCTGAGTGTGTGTGCAGTCTCTGCTGAAACACAGGTGTGTGTTTCTCTCCGCTGTATCCTGAGTGTGTGTGCAGTCTCTGCTGAATCACAGGTGTGTGTTTCTCTCCGCTGTATCCTGAGTGTGTGTGCAGTCTCTGCTGAATCACAGGTGTGTGTTTCTCTCTGCTGTATCCTGAGTGTGTGTGCAGTCTCTGCTGAATCACAGGTGTGTGTTTTTCTCTCCGCTGTATCCTGAGTGTGTGTGCAGTCTCTGCTGAATCACAGGTGTGTGTTTCTCTCTGCTGTATCCTGAGTGTGTGTGCAGTCTCTGCTGAATCACAGGTGTGTGTTTCTCTCTGCTGTATCCTGAGTGTGTGTGCAGTCTCTGCTGAATCACAGGTGTGTGTTTCTCTCCGCTGTATCCTGAGTGTGTGTGCAGTCTCTGCTGAAACACAGGTGTGTGTTTCTCTCCGCTGTATCCTGAGTGTGTGTGCAGTCTCTGCTGAAACACAGGTGTGTGTTTCTCTCCGCTGTATCCTGAGTGTGTGTGCAGTCTCTGCTGAATCACAGGTGTGTGTTTCTCTCTGTGTATCCTGAGTGTGTGTGCAGTCTCTGCTGAATCACAGGTGTGTGTTTCTCTCCTGTATCCTGAGTGTGTGTGCAGTCTCTGCTGAATCACAGGTGTGTGTTTCTCTCTGCTGTATCCTGAGTGTGTGCAGTCTCTGCTGAAACAGGTGTGTGTTTCTCTCCGCTGTATCCTGAGTGTGTGTGCAGTCTCTGCTGAATCACAGGTGTGTGTTTTTCTCTCCGCTGTATCCTGAGTGTGTGTGCAGTCTCTGCTGAAACACAGGTGTGTGTTTCTCTCCGCTGTATCCTGAGTATCCTGCTGAATCACAGGTGTGTGTTTCTCTCAGTCCTGAGTGTGTGTGCAGTCTCTGCTGAAACACAGGTGTGTGTTTCTCTCTGTATCCTGGTGTGTGTGCAGTCTCTTCCTCTAGTGTGTGTGCAGTCTCTGCTGAATCACAGGTGTGTGTGTTTCTCTCCACAGCTGTATCCTGAGTGTGTGTGCAAACACAGGTGTGTGTTTCTCTCCGCTGTATCCTGATGTGTGTGCAGTCTCTGCTGAATCACAGGTGTGTGTTTCTCTCCGCTGCCTGAATCAGTCAGGTGGTGTGTGTTCTCTCCGCTGTATCCTGAGTGTGTGTGCAGTCTCTGCTGAAACACAGGTGTGTGTTTCTCTCCGCTGTATCCTGAGTGTGTGTGCAGTCTCTGCTGAATCACAGGTGTGTGTTTCTCTCCGCTGTATCCTGTGTGCAGTCTCCTGAATCACAGGTGTGTGTTTCTCCCCCGCTGTATCCTGAGTCCTGCTGAAACACAGGTGTGTGTTTCTCTCCGCTGTATCCTGAGTGTGTGTGCAGTCTCTGCTGAAACACAGGTGTGTGTTTCTCTCCGCTGTATCCTGAGTGTGTGTGTAGTCTCTGCTGAATCACAGGTGTGTGTTCTCTCGCTGTATCCTGAGGTGTGTGCAGTCTCTGCTGAAACACAGGTGTGTGTTTCTCTCCGCTGTATCCTGTGTGTGTGCTCTCTGCTGAAACACAGGTGTGTGTTTCTCTCCGCTGTATCCTGAGTGTGTGTGCAGTCTCTGCTGAAACACAGGTGTGTGTTTTCTCTCTATCCTGCTGTATCCTGAGTGTGTGTGCAGTCTCTGCTGAAACACAGGTGTGTGTTTCTCTCTCCTGCTGTATCCTGAGTGTGTGTGCAGTCTCTGCTGAAAACACAGGTGTGTGTTTCTCTCTCCGCTGTATCCTGGAGTGTGTGTGTGCAGTCTCTGCTGAAACACAGGTGTGTGTTTCTCTCCGCTGTATCCTGAGTGTGTGTGCAGTCTCTGCTGAAACACAGGTGTGTGTTTCTCTCCGCTGTATCCTGAGTGTGTGTGCAGTCTCTGCTGAATCACAGGTGTGTGTTTCTCTCCGCTGTATCCTGTGTGTGTGCAGTCTGCTGAAACACAGGTGTGTGTTTCTCTCCGCTGTATCCTGAGTGTGTGTGCAGTCTCTGCTGAAACACAGGTGTGTGTTTCTCCCGCTGTATCCTGAGTGTGTGTGCAGTCTCTGCTGAAACACAGGTGTGTGTTCTCTCCGCTGTATCCTGAGTGTGTGTGCAGTCTCTGCTGAATCACAGGTGTGTGTTTCTCTCCGCTGTATCCTGAGTGTGTGTGCAGTCCTGAGTGTGTGTGTGCAGTCTCTGCTCTGCTGTGTGTTTCTCTCAGGTGTGTGTTCTCTCTCACAGGTGTATCCTGAGTGTGTGTGCAGTCTCTGCTGAAACACAGGTGTGTGTTTCTCTCCGCTGTATCCTGAGTGTGTGTGCAGTCTCTGCTGAAACACAGGTGTGTGTTTCTCTCCGCTGTATCCTGAGTGTGTGTGCAGTCTCTGCTGAAGCACAGGTGTGTGTTTCTCTCTGCTGTATCCTGAGTGTGTGTGCAGTCTCTGCTGAAACACAGGTGTGTGTTTCTCTCCACTGTATCCTGAGTGTGTGTGCAGTCTCTGCTGAATCACAGGTGTGTGTTTCTCTCCGCTGTATCCTGAGTGTGTGTGCAGTCTCTGCTGAATCACAGGTGTGTGTTTCTCTCCGCTGTATCCTGAGTGTGTGTGCAGTCTCTGCTGAAACACAGGTGTGTGTTTCTCTCCGCTGTATCCTGAGTGTGTGTGTTGACAGGTGTGTGTTTCTCTCCGCTGTATCCTGAGTGTGTGTGCAGTCTCTGCTGTATCCTGAGTGTGTGTTTCTCTCTCCTGAGTGTGTGTGCAGTCTCTGCTGAATCACAGGTGTGTGTTTCTCTCCGAGTGTATGTGTGCAGTCTCTGCTGAAACACAGGTGTGTGTTTCTCTCCGTGTATCCTGAAGTGCAGTCTCTGCTGAATCACAGGTGTGTGTTTCTCTCCGCTGTATCCTGAGTGTGTGTGCAGTCTCTGCTGAAACACAGGTGTGTGTTTCTCTCCGCTGTATCCTGAGCTCTGCTGAATCACAGGTGTGTGTTTCTCTCCGCTGTATCCTGAGTGTGTGTGCAGTCTCTGCTGAAGCACAGGTGTGTGTTTCTCTCCGCTGTATCCTGCTGTGTGTGCAGTCTCTGCTGAATCACAGGTGTGTGTTTCTCTCCGCTGTATCCTGAGTGTGTGTGCAGTCTCTGCTGAAGCACAGCAGTGTGTTTCTCTGCTCCTGAAGTCTCTGCTGACACAGGTGTGTGTTTCTCTCCGCTGTATCCTGAGTGTGTGTGCAGTCTCTGCTGAATCACAGGTGTGTGTTTCTCTCGCTGTATCCTGAGTGTGTGTGCAGTCTCTGCTGAAACTGCAGGTGTGTGTTTCTCTCCTGCTGTATCCTGAGTGTGTGTGCAGTCTCTGTGTGGTGTGTGTTTCTCTCCGCTGTATCCTGAGTGTGTGTGCAGTCTCTGCTGAATCACAGGTGTGTGTTTTCTCTCTGCTGTATCCTGAGTGTGTGTGCAGTCTCTGCTGAAACACAGGTGTGTGTTCTCTCCGCTGTATCCTGAGTGTGTGTGCAGTCTCTGCTGAAACACAGGTGTGTGTTTCTCTCCGCTGTATCCTGAGTGTGTGTGCAGTCTCTGCTGAATCACAGGTGTGTGTTTCTCTCCGCTGTATCCTGATGTGTCTCTGCTGAAACACAGGTGTGTGTTTCTCAGGTGTGTGTGCAGTCTCTGCTGAATCACAGGTGTGTGTTTCTCTCCGCTGTATCCTGAGTGTGTGTGCAGTCTCTGCTGAAACACAGGTGTGTGTTTCTCTCCGCTGTATCCTGAGTGTGTGTGCAGTCTCTGCTGAATCACAGGTGTGTTTTCTCTCCGCTGTATCCTGAGTGTGTGTGCAGTCTCTGCTGTGTTTCTCATCACAGTGTGTGTTCTGCTCACAGGTGTGTGTTTCTGAAATCCTGAGTGTGTGCAGTCTCTGCTGAAACACAGGTGTGTGTTTCTCTCCGCTGTATCCTGAGTGTGTGTGCAGTCTCTGCTGAATCACAGGTGTGTGTTTCTCTCCGCTGTATCCTGAGTGTGTGTGCAGTCTCTGCTGAATCACAGGTGTGTGTTTCTCTCCGCTGTATCCTGAGTGTGTGTGCAGTCTCTGCTGAATCACAGGTGTGTGTTTCTCTCCGCTGTATCCTGAGTGTGTGTGCAGTCTCTGCTGAAGCACAGGTGTGTGTTTCTCTCCACCGTATCCTGAGTGTGTGTGCAGTCTCTGCTGAAACACAGGTGTGTGTTTCTCTCCACTGTATCCTGAGTGTGTGTGCAGTCTCTGCTGAAACACAGGTGTGTGTTTCTCTCCCGCTGTATCCTGAGTGTGTGTGCAGTCTCTGCTGAAACACAGGTGTGTGTTTCTCTCTCCGCTGTATCCTGAGTGTGTGTGCAGTCTCTGCTGAAGCACAGGTGTGTGTTTCTCTCCGCTGTATCCTGAGTGTGTGTGCAGTCTCTGCTGAATCACAGGTGTGTGTTCTCTGAGTATCCTGTGTGTGTGCAGTCTCTGCTGAAACACAGGTGTGTGTTTTCTCTCCGCTGTATCCTGAGGTGTGTGTGCAGTCTCTGCTGAATCACAGGTGTGTGTTTCTCTCCGCTGTATCCTGAGTGTGTGTGCAGTCTCTGCTGAAACACAGGTGTGTGTTTCTCTCCGCTGTATCCTGAGTGTGTGTGCAGTCTCTGCTGAAACACAGGTGTGTGTTTCTCTCCGCTGTATCCTGAGTGTGTGTGCAGTCTCTGCTGAATCACAGGTGTGTGTTTCTCTCCGCTGTATCCTGAGTGTGTGTGCAGTCTCTGCTGAATCACAGGTGTGTGTTTTCTCTCCGCTGTATCCTGAGTGTGTGTGCAGTCTCTGCTGAAGCACAGGTGTGTGTTTCTCTCCACTGTATCCTGAGTGTGTGTGCAGTCTCTGCTGAAACACAGGTGTGTGTTTCTCTCTGCTGTATCCTGAGTGTGTGTGCAGTCTCTGCTGAATCACAGGTGTGTGTTTCTCTCCGCTGTATCCTGAGTGTGTGTGCAGTCTCTGCTGAATCACAGGTGTGTGTTTCTCTCCGCTGTATCCTGAGTGTGTGTGCAGTCTCTGCTGAAACACAGGTGTGTGTTTTCTCTCCGCTGTATCCTGAGTGTGTGTGCAGTCTCTGCTGAATCACAGGTGTGTGTTTCTCTCCGCTGTATCCTGAGTATCCTGAATCACAGGTGTGTGTTCTCTCCGCTGTATCCTGAGTGTGTGTGCAGTCTCTGCTGAAACACAGGTGTGTGTTTCTCTCTCCTGAGTGTGTGCAGTCTGCTGAATCACAGGTGTGTGTTTCTCTCCACTGTATCCTGAGTGTGTGTGCAGTCTCTGCTGAATCACAGGTGTGTGTTTCTCTCCGCTGTATCCTGAGTGTGTGTGCAGTCTCTGCTGAAACACAGGTGTGTGTTTCTCTCCGCTGTATCCTGAGTGTGTGTGCAGTCTCTGCTGAATCACAGGTGTGTGTTTCTCCCCGCTGTATCCTGAGTGTGTGTGCAGTCTCTGCTGAAACACAGGTGTGTGTTTCTCTCCGCTGTATCCTGAGTGTGTGTGCAGTCTCTGCTGAAACACAGGTGTGTGTTTCTCTCCGCTGTATCCTGAGTGTGTGTGCAGTCTCTGCTGAATCACAGGTGTGTGTTTCTCTCCGCTGTATCCTGAGTGTGTGTGCAGTCTCTGCTGAAACACAGGTGTGTGTTTCTCTCGCTGTATCCTCCTGTGTGTGTGTGCAGTCTCTGCTGAAACACAGGTGTGTGTTTCTCTCCGCTGTATCCTGAGTGTGTGTGCAGTCTCTGCTGAAACACAGGTGTGTGTTTCTCTCCGCTGTATCCTGAGTGTGTGTGCAGTCTCTGCTGAAACACAGGTGTGTGTTTCTCTCCGCTGTATCCTGAGTGTGTGTGCAGTCTCTGCTGAAACACAGGTGTGTGTTTCTCTCCGCTGTATCCTGAGTGTGTGTGCAGTCTCTGCTGAATCACAGGTGTGTGTTTCTCTCCGCTGTATCCTGAGTGTGTGTGCAGTCTCTGCTGAAACACAGGTGTGTGTTTCTCTCCGCTGTATCCTGAGTGTGTGTGCAGTCTCTGCTGAAACACAGGTGTGTGTTTCTCTCCGCTGTATCCTGAGTGTGTGTGCAGTCTCTGCTGAATCACAGGTGTGTGTTTCTCTCCGCTCTGCTATCCTGAGTGTGTGTGCAGTCTCTGCTGAAACACAGGTGTGTGTTTCTCTCCGCTGTATCCTGAGTGTGTGTGCAGTCTCTGCTGAAGCACAGGTGTGTGTTTCTCTCCGTGTATCCTGTGTGTGTGCAGTCTCTGCTGAAGCACAGGTGTGTTTCTCTCCGCTGTATCCTGAGTGTGTGTGCAGTCTCTGCTGAAACACAGGTGTGTGTTTCTCTCCGCTGTATCCTGAGTGTGTGTGCAGTCTCTGCTGAAACACAGGTGTGTGTTTCTCTCCGCTGTATCCTGAGTGTGTGTGCAGTCTCTGCTGAAACACAGGTGTGTGTTTCTCTCCGCTGTATCCTGAGTGTGTGTGCAGTCTCTGCTGAAACACAGGTGTGTGTTTCTCTCCGCTGTATCCTGAGTGTGTGTGCAGTCTCTGCTGAAACACAGGTGTGTGTTTCTCTCCGCTGTATCCTGAGTGTGTGTGCAGTCTCTGCTGAAACACAGGTGTGTGTTTCTCTCCGCTGTATCCTGAGTGTGTGTGCAGTCTCTGCTGAATCACAGGTGTGTGTTTCTCTCCGCTGTATCCTGAGTGTGTGTGCAGTCTCTGCTGAATCACAGGTGTGTGTTTCTCTCCGCTGTATCCTGAGTGTGTGTGCAGTCTCTGCTGAATCACAGGTGTGTGTTTCTCTCCGCTGTATCCTGAGTGTGTGCAGTCTCTGCTGAATCACAGGTGTGTGTTCTCTCCGCTGTATCCTGAGTGTGTGTGCAGTCTCTGCTGGAAACACAGGTGTGTGTTTCTCTCCGCTGTATCCTGAGTGTGTGCAGTCTCTGCTGAATCACAGGTGTGTGTTTTCTCTCCGCTGTATCCTGAGTGTGTGTGCAGTCTCTGCTGAATCACAGGTGTGTGTTTCTCTCCGCTGTATCCTGAGTGTGTGTGCAGTCTCTGCTGAATCACAGGTGTGTGTTTCTCTCCGCTGTATCCTGAGTGTGTGTGCAGTCTCTGCTGAATCACAGGTGTGTGTTTTCTCTCCGCTGTATCCTGAGTGTGTGTGCAGTCTCTGCTGAAGCACAGGTGTGTGTTTCTCTCCGCTGTATCCTGAGTGTGTGTGCAGTCTCTGCTGAATCACAGGTGTGTGTTTCTCTCCGCTGTATCCTGAGTGTGTGTGCAGTCTCTGCTGAATCACAGGTGTGTGTTTCTCTCCGCTGTATCCTGAGTGTGTGTGCAGTCTCTGCTGAATCACAGGTGTGTGTTTCTCTCCGCTGTATCCTGAGTGTGTGTGCAGTCTCTGCTGAATCACAGGTGTGTGTTTCTCTCCGCTGTATCCTGAGTGTGTGTGCAGTCTCTGCTGAATCACAGGTGTGTGTTTCTCTCCGCTGTATCCTGAGTGTGTGTGCAGTCTCTGCTGAAGCACAGGTGTGTGTTTCTCTCCGCTGTATCCTGAGTGTGTGTGCAGTCTCTGCTGAAACACAGGTGTGTGTTTCTCTCTGCACTGTATCCTGAGTGTGTGTGCAGTCTCTGCTGAATCACAGGTGTGTGTTTCTCTCCGCTGTATCCTGAGTGTGTGTGCAGTCTCTGCTGAAGCACAGGTGTGTGTTTCTCCGCGGTGTATCCTGAGTGTGTGTGCAGTCTCTGCTGAAACACAGGTGTGTGTTCTCTCCGCTGTATCCTGAGTGTGTGTGCAGTCTCTGCTGAAACACAGGTGTGTGTTTCTCTCCACTGTATCCTGAGTGTGTGTGCAGTCTCTGCTGAATCACAGGTGTGTGTTTCTCTCCGCTGTATCCTGAGTGTGTGTGCAGTCTCTGCTGAATCACAGGTGTGTGTTTCTCTCCGCTGTATCCTGAGTGTGTGTGCAGTCTCTGCTGAAACACAGGTGTGTGTTTCTCTCCGCTGTATCCTGAGTGTGTGTGCAGTCTCTGCTGAAACACAGGTGTGTGTTTCTCTCTGCTGTATCCTGAGTGTGTGTGCAGTCTCTGCTGAAACACAGGTGTGTGTTTCTCTCTGCTGTATCCTGAGTGTGTGTGCAGTCTCTGCTGAATCACAGGTGGGTCATTCCATGCCAAATCACCTAATTTTCAGGAAAGTCCCCAGGTGACCCTCTTAGATTTTGCTGAAACTCCATGAAAATGTTCATATATGCAAATAACGAACACACAGAAAATTTCAGGCCAAAAGTCCAAGCCGTTTTGAAATTATGGCTGTCCGAAGACCCCCCCTCTTTATCAATGTCGCCGAGTCATGGATTTTGTTCATTTTCAAATGATCATATTTTTGGATTTGAAAAAAGCTACAAAGCTGAAAATTGCTACCTGGGGTAATTTGCACACAAGCTTTCAGAATCTGCAATCAAAAACAGTGTATCTTGCTTCCTTTTGAAGATATGGGCACCTGAAAATGAAAGTTTTTTTCTAGCGGAAGTTATTTTTTGCGATTTTTTAGGCTTACCTGGTGCCCGAACCATTGATCTGAGGATACCCAAATTGCTGATACATAATCTCTACATACAGCTAAATAACTCCCTGCAAGCATAGACTTATAAAACAATCAGTAAAAGGTATGGCTAGGGTCCAAAGTCGACTTTCACAAAAAATCTCAAAAATCACCCTTTTTTGGGTCGGTTGACCTTGTGAACAGTTACTCAGGGTAATGAAATTTGCACCACAGAATTATATGTATCTGACCTTTATATGTACCAAATTTCATTGATGTGACTTAACTCCTTCATAGTTAGGCAGTGTTTCAAAGAAACCCACTAATTTGATCAAATTATGCTACTTTACGGTATATAACAACATCCTCGAGCTCTGGTAAATTGACAATTACAATAATTTGTAAAAGCAAATTGAAGCAAACCTACTTGAAATACGTTTCTTGTGCATTTTGAATGGATCACTGCAATATTTCTGAGTATATTCATATCGAGAGATGTACATCTTCTCATGGTGAAAACACACTGTGCTGTCATCACGTAGCAGTACCCCCCACTTCTCCATTCCAATAGCTTCTTATCATCCTGTGACAAGTCAGAGGCTGCAAGTGTGCCAACATTTCTGCCATATATTTTCTTATGGCATTCCTCCTCCAGTGCAATTCCAATACTGCATCCCGATCTTGATGCTTCAAATTCCATGTTTTAAATCTTGATTTTTAAAGAGCTCACAAAATGTACGCTTCATCTGCTGAACATTGCAGTTGAAATGAATTGTGAGGAGTGGATGTGAGCTGAAAAGTGAACACACTGTTCAATTATTCTGTAAACAATACGGCCACAACAGTGAGGTAATTGATCCAGCTATTTTAAATAAACAGTTGTGGTTTGGAGTTAAGTAGACTAGGATGAACCTAGATAAACAATGTTTTAACACCTAATTAGACGAGGTCACCTGGACTAGGATGAATCTTAATAAACAGTTTCCAACAGCTATGACCTCATGCAAATAATGTAAGTAGAGCCCACTGAAAATCAGTAAGTTGAATCCACTTAAATAAAAGCAGTTTTGTTTTAGTAACATCAATGTACAATATGTAGAATGTATGGTACTATGGAAAACTTTGTTTTAAAACAAGCCATATGATACTATTCCTGATGTACAAAGTCATGAATTTTACAACTTTCTAAGAATTATTATATATAAAAAGGTTATCAAAGATTACTTATTCTCATTTTTTGCCCTTTGACATCTACCGAGACATTGTAATGTACAGCAAAATGGTGTAATTTGATCAAATTAGTGGGTTTCTTTGAAACACTGCCTAACTATGAAGGACTTAAGTCACATCAATGAAATTTGGTACATATAAAGGACAGATACATATAATTCTGTGGTGCAAATTTCATTACCCTGAGTAACTGTTCACAAGGTCAACCGACCCCCGAATAGGGGTGATTTTTGAGATTTTTTTTGAAAGTCGAATTTGGACCCTAGCCATACCTTTACTGATTGTTTTATAAGTCTATGCTTGCAGGGAGTGATTTAGCTGTATGTAGAGATTATGTATCAGCAATTTGGGTATCCTCAGATCAATGGTTCGGGCACCAGGTAAGCCTAAAAATCGCAAAAATAATTTCCGCTAGAAAAAACTTTCATTTTCAGGTGCCCATATCTTCAAAAGGAAGCAAGATACACTGTTTTTGATTGCAGATTCTGAAAGCTTGTGTGCAAATTACCCCAGGTAGCAATTTTCAGCTTTGTAGCTTTTTCAAATCTAAAAATATGATCATTTGAAAATGAAAAAAAATCTGCTGCGACATGGCGACGGCGAAAGAGGGGGGGTCTTCGGACGGCCGTAATTTCAAAACGGCTTGGACTTTTGGCCTGAAATTTTCTGTGTGTTCGTTATTTGCATATATGAACATTTTCATGGAGTTTCAGCAAAATCTAAGAGGGGCCATTCTTTGAGAAGTGAACCAAAATGTCACACACGTGACCAGATGTCATCAAATAAAGAAATACTTTGAAAATTAATTTAAGGTATCAAATTCATTCCTTGCTAGACTCCATACCCCAAAACTAAGAAAATTCTAGATTTTTCAACTTCACAGAGTTTTTGAAGTCAAATAGAGTTATGAAAAGCCTGTTTCCCTGTGACGTCACACACGTGACCAGTCGTATTTGACCTCTGACCTTAAGTAGTTAAAGTTAATGTAACAAATAAAATTTTTACTTGATAGACTTGGATAAGTAGTACTCCTATATAAGGTCCACAGTCATGAACCTCCAATGCTTTAGTAATTGAAGGAGATTTTTTCTGCTATTTGTTACATTTTTGGTCACACACGTGACTGAGAATGGCCCAGAGGGTCACCTGGGGACCATTAGGTGATTTGGCATGGAATGACCCAGGTGTGTGTTTCTCTCTGCTGTATCCTGAGTGTGTGTGCAGTCTCTGCTGAAACACAGGTGTGTGTTTCTCTCTGCTGTATCCTGAGTGTGTGTGCAGTCTCTGCTGAATCACAGGTGTGTGTTTCTCTCCGCTGTATCCTGAGTGTGTGTGCAGTCTCTGCTGAAACACAGGTGTGTGTTTCTCTCCACCGTCTTACTTCAGGTTTGAGTTTCTTCACCTTATAAATAAATGAGAGGCTCTATTATTTGATAAATCTGATTCTGTTAGATGGCAGGTGGATCATGAAGAATATGTACTGCCAGGACTCCTTATCAATTCTTTAAATATATATATATATATATATATGTATATATTTGTAATTTAACCTCAAATAGTTTTGACTAGGCTTCCTATTTGCATATCTGAAGTGATGGTACTGTGGTTCATTCATTTTCAATTTAGATTTTTGCTGAGATCAGCACTTTTGTCGCAGAAAAAGCAGATGAGATGGCGCCTCTCTCGATGACGCGCTGCTCTTGCGGGCTGGTTGGCGATGCACACGTGCGGCTCAGGCGGGATGTGTGCTAGAACTCGGACTGAGCCCGCACCATCCCTCTCTCTCACTCCGTATATGTATTTCAGGATCTACAGGTTTTTCTTGTGTTTATAAAAATTAAACACTATAGGCACCCTGGATTTAACTATTCTTTCAAAAACCTCAAAGGGCCGTCATTATTTGCTACTTTTCCCCTTCCGCTAATATATCCCGCCATCTTTGCTCAGCCCGGAGTGACAATTGTCCTCTGACATCGCCTTTTATCCTTTCACTCCACTGCTGTCCCTCACTTCCTGTTCCTGTGCGCAGCTGTGTGCTCATGCTGAGAGAGAGAGAGAGAGAGTGAGTGAGAGAGCCAGAGATAGTGAGTGATTTTGATTTGATTTTTAAAGTCCTATTTATTGAACCAATTGGTTTAGCAGTAAATAACAGAATGCATCATAAATAAAACAGCAAGTTTGGCAAAGAGAATTTTTCTTAAACCAAGCTAAAACAGGCTGAAAAACAAGAAAGAAAAAAACAACTGAACATAAGCAGATGCAAGACTGAAATAAAAACTGCTAAAACAGGCAATAAAAAAAAATTATAAAATAAAAATGGTAAAAATAAACAGTATTAAAATAAATAGTAAAAAGTGCCATAAAAACGAACAGATAAAACCAGACCTTTCAATTTTTCAATCTGTTCATGAGCTACTGATACCTAAAAACACATTTTATAACCACCTTCATTGTCAATGGAACATATAGCATCATCAACGCACCAGACTTTCTTAAAAACAATATTTGTTAAACTAAAATACATGTATTCAATACGAACACGTTCTAAAATCATCCCTTTAAAAAGCAGCAATGGCTCAGTGACCTGCCCTTCCCCTACCCTGTTTCTCCTGCTCAGCCAGATTGCAATCTTTGCTCTTCGCCCAAATAAAAAATTAACCAGACTGAGTCTATATTTCTATTTTACATTGAAACCTGGGCCCAGGATAAAATTCTCAGAGTCCCAAACCACCCCAAGCCTCCCACAAGGATCCCTCAGCAGAGTAAAAAGCCGACCCAGCCGATTAGAATGCAGAAACAGAAGAGCAACAGATTCCCCTTCTCCACAGAAAGCACAGGCCTCCCCATGCGCAGGGTCAAAGTGCGCCAGGTGTCTGTTAGCGGCTATGGCTCCATGAATGAGCCACTCCAGACCACTTAGGTAGAGGAGCTTTATAAAGCACGCTCCAGTTCCTCACAGAGGGGAAAAAATTGAACCCCAAACCCTGCCAAACGCCCGCCCTTACCTCCCCAAGGGAGGCAAGGTGTCGAACCTTAACACTCGCCACATAAAGAGCCTTTTTCCCAATTTCCTCAAACACACCAAGTGTAGGTGTTTTGAAAGTTAAAATCCTTCCTTGGTCCTCCTGCCAGTCCCCCAGTGCTGCCTGCACACTGACTGAAGGGAAAGGAGGGGTCTCTTTAGACCTCAAGACAAGGCCAGCGTCCTCAGCTGCCTTAGCACCACTCAGGACCCGCTCCGCCAGCCGCACAGAGCGCACTCCTAGCTGCACAGCTACAGCCCCTGCGTCTCTCCAGCGACTCTCCTCCAAGCCCTTAGCACCACTCAGGACCCGCTCCGCCAGCCGCACAGAGCGCACTCCCAGCTGCACAGCTACAGCCCCTGCGTCTCTCCAGCGACTCTCCTCCAAGCCCTTAGCACCACTCAGGACCCGCTCCGCCAGCCGCACAGAGCGCACTCCCAGCTGCACAGCTACAGCCCCTGCGTCTCCAGCGACTCTTCTCCAAGCCCTTAGCACCACTCAGGACCCGCTCCGCCAGCCGCACAGAGCGCACTCCCAGCTGCACAGCTACAGCCCCTGCGTCTCTCCAGCGACTCTCCTCCAAGCCCTTAGCACCACTCAGGACCCGCTCCACCAGCCGCACAGAGCGCACTCCCAGCTGCACAGCTACAGCCCCAGTGTCTCTCCAGCGACTCTCCTCCAAGCCCTTAGCACCACTCAGGTCCCGCTCTGCCAGCCGCACAGAGCGCACTCCCAGCTGCACAGCTACAGCCCCAGTGTCTCTCCAGCGACTCTCCTCCAAGCCCTTAGCACCACTCAGGACCCGCTCCGCCAGCCGCACAGAGCGCACTCCCAGCTGCACAGCTACAGCCCCTGCGTCTCTCCAGCGACTCTCCTCCAAGCTCCACAAGTGTCCCAGCTTGGTCATGCCAGCCCTCATGAACGGGCCCCTTAGACCAGCCATTGCCTGTGGTACCAGATTCAACAGTGGGTTATTTAAAAGTGGCTCCTCCAGTCCCCAGAGAGCCCCTCTTTGTATAACAAAAGTTTCTGTCCAGGCCCTCAGCATTGAGCCGTAAAAGTCCGACAAGGCTGTGATGCTCACTCCTGTTAGGTCCATTAAAAACAGGTGCCAATCCAGGCCCCAGCCGCCGGCCCTCCTGAGCGGTGCACAGGCCGTCTCCCTCCAGCTCACATCGTCGTGATACAGGAGTCTCTGAGCCGCTTGCAGGCGGAAAGCCGTGATGCGACTCTCCGAGTCCATGAGCCCCTGCCCTCCTTCCTGCAGGGGTAAATACAGCACCGCTGCCCTGAGCCAGTGCTGTCCTGACCAGAGGAAATTGACCATAGTTTTTTGTAATTTCAAGAAAAGCTCCTTGGGTGGTGTTAAAACAGCAAATTTATGCCAAAGGGCAGATGCAATCAGGCTGTTAAGCATCAGCTCTCTCCCCCTATAGGACGCCTGAGAGAGAAGCCATTTCCACTTAGACATCCTAGCGCATGCTTTGTCCAGCGCACCCTCCCAGTTCTTCATCATGTGCTGTCTCGTGCCCAGATACACCCCCAGAACCTTCAGACCCTCCCTCTTCCAGGCTAAGTGTCCGGGCAGCATGGGAGGAGCCCTGTCCTGCCATCGCCCACAGAACAGCTCTTCACTCTTATCCCAGTTAACCTGAGCAGAGGAGGCCTGCTCATAACTCTGAATGCACCCTTCTACTGCATTAAAATCCTGATTACTCGACAAAACCACAGTAACATCATCAGCATACGCTGTAACCTTGATTGTGTCTGTGTCTAATGATGCACCTGGTACCTTCAGACCCTCCCACCCTTTTCCGCATCTGACACAAAAGTGGCTCTATGGCCAAAGTGTACAGAACCCCAGATAAAGGGCACCCCTGTCTGATGCCTCTGTGCCCACTCACCGGCTCACTGACCCCCCTGCTGCCCTCACCATACAGGACAAACCAGAGTACATGAGACACACACACTCACCGGCTCACTGACCCCCCCTGCTGCCCTCACCATACAGGACACACCAGTGTACATGAGACACACACACTCACCGGCTCACTGACCCCCCTGCTGCCCTCACCATACAGGACAAACCAGAGTACATGAGACACACACACTGACCGGCTCACTGACCCCCTGCTGCCCTCACCATACAGGACACACCAGTGTACATGAGACACACACACTCACCGGCTCACTGACCCCCTGCTGCCCTCACCATACAGGACACACCAGAGTACATGAGACACACACACTCACCAGCTCACTGACCCCCCTGCTGCCCTCACCATACAGGACACACCAGTGTACATGAGACACACACACTCACCGGCTCACTGACCCCCTGCTGCCCTCACCATACAGGACAAACCAGAGTACATGAGACACACACACTGACCGGCTCACTGACCCCCCTGCTGCCCTCACCATACAGGACACACCAGTGTACATGAGACACACACACTCACCGGCTCACTGACCCCCCTGCTGCCCTCACCATACAGGACACACCAGTGTACATGAGACACACACACACTCACCGGCTCACTGACCCCCTGCTGCCCTCACCATACAGGACACACCAGTGTACATGAGACACACACACTGACCGGCTCACTGACCCCCCTGCTGCCCTCACCATACAGGACACACCAGTGTACATGAGACACACACACTGACCGGCTCACTGACCCCCTGCTGCCCTCACCATACAGGACACACCAGTGTACATGAGGCACACACACTCACCGGCTCACTGACCCCCCTGCTGCCCTCACCATACAGGACACACCAGTGTACATGAGACACACACACTCACCGGCTCACTGACCCCCCTGCTGCCCTCACCATACAGGACACACCAGTGTACATGAGACACACACACTCACCGGCTCACTGACCCCCTGCTGCCCTCACCATACAGGACACACCAGTGTACATGAGACACACACACTCACCGGCTCACTGACCCCCCTGCTGCCCTCACCATACAGGACACACCAGTGTGACATGCTCAGACACACACACACCAGTGTACATGAGACCGGCTCACTGACCCCCCTGCTGCCCTCACCATACAGGACACACCAGTGTACATGAGAGACACACACTCACCGGCTCACTGACCCCCCTGCTGCCCTCACCATACAGGACACACCAGTGTACATGAGACACACACACTCACCGGCTCACTGACCCCCCTGCTGCCCTCACCATACAGGACACACCAGTGTACATGAGACACACACACTCACCGGCTCACTGACCCCCTGCTGCCCTCACCATACAGGACACACCAGTGTACATGAGACACACACACTCACCGGCTCACTGACCCCCTGCTGCCCTCACCATACAGGACACACCAGTGTACATGGACACACACACACACTCACCCCGTGTACCCCCTGCTGCCCTCACCATACAGGACACACCAGTGTACATGAGACCACACACCTCACCGCTCACTGACCCCCCTGCTGCCCCTCACCATACAGGACACACCAGTGTACATGAGACACACACACTCACCGGCTCACTGACCCCCCTGCTGCCCTCACCATACAGGACACACCAGTGTACATGAGACACACACACTCACCGGCTCACTGACCCCTGCTGCCCCTCACCATACAGGACACACCAGTGTACATGAGACACACACACTCACCGGCTCACTGACCCCCTGCTGCCCCTGCACCATACAGGACACACCAGTGTACATGAGGCACACACACTCACCGGCTCACTGACCCCCTGCTGCCCTCACCATACAGGACACACCAGTGTACATGAGACACACACACTCACCGGCTCACTGACCCCCCCTGCTGCCCTCACCATACAGGACACACCAGTGTACATGAGACACACACACTCACCAGCTCACTGACCCCTGCTGCCCTCACCATACAGGACACACCAGTGTACATGAGACACACACACTCACCAGCTCACTGACCCCCCCTGCTGCCCTCACCATACAGGACACACCAGTGTACATGAGACACACACACTCACCGGCTCACTGACCCCCCTGCTGCCCTCACCATACAGGACACACCAGTGTACATGAGACACACACACTCACCGGCTCACTGACCCCCTGCTGCCCTCACCATACAGGACACACCAGTGTACATGAGGCACACACACTCACCGGCTCACTGACCCCCCTGCTGCCCTCACCATACAGGACACACCAGAGTACATGAGACACACACACTCACCGGCTCACTGTCCCCCTGCTGCCCTCACCATACAGGACAAACCAGAGTACATGAGACACACACACTGACCGGCTCACTGACCCCCCTGCTGCCCTCACCATACAGGACACATCAGTGTTCATGAGACACACCCATGAGACCAGACCCTCTCCAAACCCAAATGCCTTAAGGGTCTTCAGGAGGTATCTATGATCAACTCGATCAAACTTTTTTTCTTGCTCTATTGCCAATAGACCAAAATTTAGATTGAACATATCAGTCAAGTCCATAATATTTCTGATTAAAAACCGATTATCCCAGATTGTACGGCCAGGGATGCAATAGGACTGGTCTTTATGCACCAACGTTGCTAAAACAGCCTTAATTCTGTTTGCTATTGCTTTTGAGAGTATTTTAAAATCAGTACAAAGAACTGCTAAAGGACGCCAATTCTTGAGTAGACAAAGGTCTCCTTTTTATGGTAGAAGGCTGAGTACTGCCCTACGACAAGTTTGAGGGAGCTCTCCCCGAGTCTTACAATCCATTAAAACTTCTAAAAATCTTCACCCATAATACCCCAGAACCTCTTATAAAACTCTGCAGGCAGCCCATCAATGCCTGGAGCCCGACCGGGAGCTATTTGTCCCAGGGCCTCAGTGAGTTCCTGTAGGCTAAGAGCAACCTAACCTAGTCTAACGCTGCCCTATCTTCTGGGCTAAGCTTTGGTTAACCCTTGTGTAGAAGAGAGATCTGTTGCTCATCAACACTCCCAGCTTTGAAAAGCTCCGTGTAAAACTGTGCTGCTGCCTCCCGAATCTCCCCAGGGTCAGCTGACACCCTCCCACTAGGAAACCTAATGCAGCGCATTTCATTTGTGGTCACAATCTTTTTTTTCAGGTTAAAGAAAAAAGTGCTCGGAGCATCCATGTCATTGAGTGATACAAATCTTGACCTTACAAGTGCACCCTTTGCTCTCTCATTTAAAATATTTCCCAGACTCTATTTCTTTTCCTTCAAAACTCACTCCGGTCCCATTTTTTTGTTTTTAACCATATCATTCTCAATATTGGAAATTTCCTTTCCAAGACTGCTCGAGGCTCTTTTAAATTACTCCTGAACTGTATGCTGAATAATCTTGGTAGAAAGCCCTAATGTGTGCCTTTCCAACCTCCCACCACTGCCTGCGACAGGCAAAATTACGGTTTCCTCCTTCCACAGCCCCCAAAATATTTCACATTTTGCACAGAAATCCATATCTTGCAGCAATTTAACATTAAATTTCCAATAGGTCTTGCTTCTACCCACTTCTTGCAGTAATTAAATGCCACAGTAATTAAATGATGATCCGTAAAACCAAAATATTGAGTGAGAGAGAGAGATTGAGAGTGAGTGATGTGTTCTTGTGGAAAATAAACTCTTTCTCCCCCCCCCCCGTACACCTTGGCGCAGTGACCGACCCTCGGAGGTGTATGTGAGCGTACGCTGACCTTCTTTTGCGAAAAGGTTTTTCTGTGTGAGGTGCCGGCCACGGCTGTGGAGTGAGGGGGAGGGGGGAGCTCGGGGCAGCCGAGTCCGGGGGGTCTTTAGAGGGATCGTTAGCATGCTGGCGGCGAACGGGGAACCCGAGATGCACTGCGATAGTGGAGAGGCCAGAGAATAGGGAGGGTGAGAAGAAAACAGAACAGAGCCGGGAGATTGGGGGGGGGTTACAGAGGACGGGGGGGAGAGAGAACTCTCCGGAGTCTAGGACCACCTCTATATTAAAGCACATATATTCTTAGTGTATTCTCTGCTCCGTTCTTTGCGCCGCTATCAGTGCTGCCCTTCTAGCCTTGGATGCACGTGGTCTTCAGTCCCTCCAAAGCCCTGTGAAGCGGAGTATCTGCTGTACAGAACGTCTTATGCACCCGAGCAGATGGCACGTGTGCTTCCAGGGTTAGAGAAGATAGCACGCGCTGGCTGTGGGCAGATATGGGCGATACTGCTTGGTATGTACTGTACATACTGTAGGATTAGGTCATGATCTTCCTGCCGCTGCCCTAACGGTTAAAGTCTATTCATCGTGAATCGGTCATCGCTCAAGCTGTGGGCGGTTTAAACTCAGTCTCTGCTTTTCTTATCTCACACAAGGCACTAAATTAGAAGAATTCATGGCTGACACATACCCAGGCAGCCCAGTTTTTTTTTTTTTTTTTTTTTTTTTTTAAAAAGGATCTTGTGCTGTGCTAAGTGTCAATTAGACTTGTGTTGGCGCTTTTCACAGAAGGTCTGTGTCATAATCACTGGTTTAGGCTTTGGTGTAAATGAACAGTGGTGTAAATCCACATTCAGAAAATGAAAGTCCTCTTGATGTTTCATTCCAAACATCCTCATTTCATTGATTTCGGATGAAAACCTTTCAGGATTCTTTCAGGAGACATTAAAAACTTCCCTATTTTGAACTTATTTTGGATACCTTTTGTTCTTTTTAGAAACTTGAGAGAGGTTGTCCTTTGTTTGGAGAACTGTTTATTCTTATTATTTATCAATGAATAATGTAAAATCATGCTCAAGTTTTTCCCAGAAAAAATATGAATTAATCTAGATCTGAGGTTATGTCACATGACAATTTTATGCCCTTCCATTGGTCCATTTGTTACAAGGTTTTCACAGTAGCTGTGGTGGTTATTGTCTGTTGATATGCAAATCACAAAATGGCCAAAATGTCATGTACAAGGTTTTCATCCGACACGATTTGCTAATGGGCACAAAGGTATAGCCCGGAGGTGGCCCTATCGAGTAAAGTCAGTTAGCTGGGTTTGTGTGTGGAAGAAAAGCGTGGCAGGACATATACTCTCTGCCCCCTGGACTTTACGCCTGTAACTCGAATGGTTATGCATTTCTTTACATGATTGTGCCATCATCGGTTCTGGCAGTAAATAGGAGGCAGCCGAATCATTGTTTTTTTTTTTTTTTTGGAGGACAAAGTCAGATCCCAGGAAAAGACTAAGGTCACATTTGGGACAAATCAATTGGAACAATACAAACATTGCACCAGTTCTCCAGTAAAGATGAACTTGTCTGACATGAGTTTACCTGACCGTGATAGCAGGTTGCCTGGTTTCCCCCTCCCATACATTACTCAAACCCCTCCGCATGAAGCTCACAAAGCTTTTATGTCACGTACGATTCATGTGTTAAGATGGCATCACAAATGAAGTAAGTTTTTGTCAAATAACAAAGTTTGACATGAACTAATTCATCTACTATGACACGTAATGACAACTCCTGATGTGAATAACAATTATCTGTGTGAAGTTGAGACGGCTATGCATTTATTTTTCAAAAAATTGTGGGAATCGTTTAACCTTTTACACAAACCAGATCCTGTGCAGCTGCTGGAAAGCAGGTGCACTAATGCTAGCGTACATCACGTTTCATGGCAGGTGCACTAATGCTAGCGTACATCATGTTTCTTGGCAGGTGCACTAATGCTAGCGTACATCACGTTTCACGGCAGGTGCACTAATGCTAGCGTACATCATGTTTCATGGCAGGTGCACTAATGCTAGCGTACATCACGTTTCATGGCAGGTGCACTAATGCTAGCATACATCACGTTTCATGGCAGGTGCACTAATGCTAGCATACATCACGTTTCATGGCAGGTGTACTAATGCTAGTGTACATCACGTTTCATGGCAGGTGCACTAACGCTAGCATAAATCACGTTTCATGGCAGGTGCACTAATGCTAGCGTACATCATGTTTCATGGCAGGTGCTCTAATGCTAGCGTACATCACATTTCATGGCAGGTGCACTAATGCTAGCGTACATCATGTTTCATGGCAGGTGCACTAATGCTTGCATACATCACGTTTAATGGCAGGTGCACTAATGCTAGCATACATCACGTTTCATGGCAGGTGCACTAATGCTAGCGTACATCATGTTTCATGGCAGGAGCACTAATGCTAGCGTACATCACGTTTCATGGCAGGTGCACTAATGCTAGCATACATCACGTTTCATGGCAGGTGCACTAATGCTAGCGTACATCATGTTTCATGGCAGGTGCACTAATGCTAGCGTACATCATGTTTTGTGGCAGGTGCACGAATGCTAGCGTACATCACGTTTCAGGGCAGGTGCACTAATGCTAGCGTAGATCACGTTTCATGGCAGGTGCACTAATGCTAATGTACATCACGTTTCATGGCAGGTGCACTTATGCTAGCAAACATCACATTTCATGGCAGGTGCACTGATGCTAGCGTACATCATGTTTTGTAGCAGGTGCACTAATAGTAGCATACATCACATTTCATGGCAGGTGCACTAATGCTAGCGTACATCATGTTTCATGGCAGGTGCACTAATGCCAGCGTACGTCATGTTTCATGTCTGGTGCACTAATGCTAGCGTACATCACGTTTCATGGCAGGTGCACTAATGCTAGCGTACTTCACTTTTCAGGGCAGGTGCACTAATGCTAGCGTACATCATGTTTCATGGCAGGTGCACTAATTCCAGCGCACTTCTTGTTTCATGGCAGGTGCACTAATGCTAGCTTACATCATGTTTCATGGCAGGTGCACTAATTCCAGCACACTTCTTGTTTCATGGCAGGTGCACTAATGCTAGCATACATCACTTTTCATGGCAGGTGCACTAATGCTAGCGTACATCACATTTCGTGGCAGGTGCACTAATGCTAGCGTACATCATGTTTCATGGCAGGTGCACTAATGCTAGCGTACATCATGTTTCTTGGCAGGTGCACTAATGCTATCGTACATCATATTTCATGGCAGGTGCACTAATGCTAGCGTACATCGCATTTCATGGCAGGTGCACTAATGCTAACGTACATCACGTTTCGTGGCAGGTGCACTAATGCTAGCGTACATCATTTTTCGTGGCAGGTGCACTAATGCTAGCGCATGTTTCATGCGCTAGGTGCAATCATGCTTCATGGCAGGTGCTCTAATGCTAGCGTACATCACATTTCATGGCAGGTGCACTAATGCTAGCGTACATCATGTTTCATGGCAGGTGCACTAATGCTAGCGTACATCACGTTTCATGGCAGGTGCACTAATGCTAGCGTACATCATGCTTCATGGCAGGTGCACTAATGCTAGCTTACATCATGTTTCATGGCAGGTGCAATAATGCTAGCATACATCATGCTTTATGGCAGGTGCAATAATGCTAGCATACATCATGTTTCATGGCAGGTGCAATAATGCTAGCATACATCATGTTTTATGGCAGGTTTGCTAGCATACATGTTTTATGGCAGGTGCAATAATGCTAGCGCACATCATGTTTCATGGCAGGTGCACTAATGCTAGCATACATCATGTTTCATGGCAGGTGCACCAATGCTAGCGGCAGGTGCACTAATGCTAGCATGTACATCATGTTTCATGGCAGGTCACAATAACATCATGCTTTCGCAGGTACATCATGCATTTTCATGGCAGGTGCAATAATGCTAGCATACATCATGTTTCATGGCAGGTGCAATAATGCTAGCATACATCATTTTTTATGGCAGGTGCAATAATGCTCGCGTACATCATGTTTCATGGCAGGTGCACTAATGCTAGCATACATCATGTTTTATGGCAGGTGCAATAATGCTAGCGTACATCACGTTTCATGGCAGGTGCACTAATGCTAGCGTACATCATGTTTCATGGCAGGTGCACTAATGCTAGCGTACATCACATTTCATGGCAGGTTTACTAATGCTAGCGTGCATCACGTTTCATGGCAGGTGCACTAATGCTAGCGTACATCATGTTTCTTGGCAGGTGCACTAATGCTATCGTACATCATATTTCATGGCAGGTGCACTAATGCTAGCGTACATCGCATTTCATGGCAGGTGCACTAATGCTAACGTACATCACGTTTCGTGGCAGGTGCACTAATGCTAGCGTACATCATTTTTCGTGGCAGGTGCACTAATGCCAGCGTACATCATGTTTCATGGCAGGTGCTCTAATGCTAGCGTACATCACATTTCATGGCAGGTGCACTAATGCTAGCGTACATCATGGCAGGTGCACAATGCCAGCGCATACATCATGTTTCATGGCAGGTGCACTAATGCTAGCACACATCATGTTTCATGGCAGGTGCAATAATGCTAGCATACATCATGCTTTCATGGCAGGTGCAATAATGCTAGCACACATCATGTTTTCATGGCAGGTGCAATAATGCTAGCGCATAATCATGTTTCATGGCAGGTGCACTAATGCTAGCTTACATCATGTTTCATGGCAGGTGCACTAATGCTGGCGTACATCATGTTTCATGGCAGGTGTAATGCTAGCATCATGCTTTCATGGCAGGTGCAATAATGCTGCGCACATCATGTTTCATGGCAGGTGCACTAATGCTAGCGTACATCATGTTTCATGGCAGGTGCACTAATGCTAGCGTACATCATGTTTCATGGCAGGTGCACTAATGCTAGCGTACATCATGTTTCATGGCAGGTGCACTAATGCTAGCTTACATCATGTTTCATGGCAGGTGCAATAATGCTAGCATACATCATGCTTTATGGCAGGTGCAATAATGCTAGCACACATCATGTTTCATGGCAGGTGCAATAATGCTAGCATAAATCATGTTTCATGGCAGGTGCACTAATGCTAGCTTACATCATGTTTCATGGCAGGTGCACTAATGCTAGCGTACATCACGTTTCATGGCAGGTGCACTAATGCTAGCGTACATCATGCTTCATGGCAGGTGCACTAATGCTAGCTTACAACATGTTTCATGGCAGGTCCAATAATGCTAGCTTACATCATGTTTCATGGCAGGTGCAATAATGCTAGCATACATCATGCTTTATGGCAGGTGCAATAATGCTAGCGTACATCATGTTTCATGGCAGGTGAAATAATGCTAGCATACTTCATGTTTTATGGTAGGTGCAATAATGCTAGCGTACATCATGTTTCATGGCAGGTGCACCAATGCTAGCATACATCATGTTTCATGGCAGGTGCACTAATGCTAGCTTACATCATGTTTCATGGCAGGTGCACTAATGCTAGCGTACATCACGTTTCATGGCAGGTGCACTAATGCTAGCGTACATCATGTTTCATGGCAGGTCCAATAATGCTAGCATACATCATGCTTTATGGCAGGTGCAATAATGCTAGCATACATCATGTTTCATGGCAGGTGCAATAATGCTAGCATACATAATGTTTTATGGCAGGTGCAATAATGCTAGCGTACATCATGTTTCATGGCAGGTGCACTAATGCTAGCATACATCATGTTTCATGGCAGGTGCAATAATGCTGGCATACATCATGTTTTATGGCAGGTGCAATAATGCTAGCGTACATCATGTTTCATGGCAGGTGTACTAATGCTAGCATACATCATGTTTCATGGCAGGTGCAATAATGCTAGCATACATCATGTTTTATGGCAGGTGCACTAATGCCAGCGTACATTTTTGGACAACACAACTGAGCCACTTTAGTGGCTTCCAGATGGCACCACCTGCAGGCGAAGTGAGATACGGACCTAAAAGTTGCGCCTTTTCTGTGAGACACCCACATCTACCTATGTGCCAAGTTTTATTCCATTCTAGGGGGGTCAACTCCTCAACTTCTTCGATGGACTGGCTCTCGAAGATAACGAGCGAGTCAGACCAGTGAAGGCAGGTTTAGCTGAATCGGCTGTGCACTCGCTCCCTGATTGATCAGTCCAAAGCATAGAGGAACAATTAAATGCTACTCGCTATTTAGCTCACCGAGGCTGTAAGCAACGAACACCAACCCAAAACAAAAATGTGAGAAGGGAAAGGAGATGGGGAAAGATATTGTTTATGTTTGACCTTCTTACATGTTGCATATGGGGCTACCTATTACCACAACAACAACAACAACAATAATCATGCCTCATTGTCACGCCTCGCCCACAACAGTCCGCACCGGAATTCTGAGCTCCGGCCTGCTCCCACTCTAATCAACGTAGGCCGTTCATCTGTGTCTAATCATCATCCAGTTAATATATATACTCGACTCTCGTACTAGTTTGGTGCGAAGTCTCGAAAAAGCTCATTGTTTGTACTATGTGTGCCATCTTTGCTTGTATATTTAGTTGTTAGTCTAGCTTCACTATTTGTAATTTGGGAATTGTTGCTTCCTGCATTGTATTTCCTGCATTCACTTTCATAGCTCAGCTTCAGAAGAAATAAACGACTTCTTCATTTCTTTGCATTTGAATCTAATCGCCTTCGCTTTTTAGCCCGCTTGGCCAAAAGGCCCAAGGGGCTTATGCTATGCTCGGGGTCTTTAGTGGTGGTCTGTTGTGCGTGCGTGCGTACGTCCTTGCGTGCCTCCGTAAACTTTTGGCTTGTCTGCGCTCTAGTGTCTTCAGTTTTTGACCAATCCTTTTCGTATTTCATATGTGTATATATGGTCATAACGTCTAGACCAATTTCGATTTTGAGCCGAAGCAGACCGATACTTTGGCCAATAGGGGGCGTTCCATTTTGGCCGTGTTTGGCCAAGCGGGCGCAGTGGCTTTGCCACTATCATTAATTCAGTACATGGCAGTTTGTGTTCTTAAACCTTTACACTCATCCTGTTATTCGGGTAGTAAATTGCATTCGTAATACTATTTGACTGATTGATGTAAAAATAAAAAAAATCTGCAGATCAGGTGAGATATAATTGAGCTAATTTGGATGAAAATGTCAGTTGTCTGTTAATATTTTTCAGTAGTGTGAAACAAGCTAATATTTCACATTTGAGGGAGTAAAAGGAGATTTGAAGAGAGAGACTTGATTAGAAAGAGCATCAGTGCCATTTGCTTATGCTGTACAGAGCTGCCCTCCTGAATCTACCAATCAGCCCCGGGAGTCTTTGGTTAAGACCTTGGTTATTAGAATCAGGTGTAACTGCATGGCAGGATATAGAGCCTGTACCCACACCAGCTCATTCTGGGTGAGGGGCTGGAGTCTTTATTAAAAAATCAGGTGTAACTGCGCGAGGGGCTTTATGTGGGAGCCTCCCAGCATGGCCACAGTAAGGCTGGTGCAGCCGTCGGGCCTTTGAAGCTCATCCTTCATCTGCTGCTGGGAGCGCTGCTGCTCCTCATGACCTGTACGCTGCTGTAGATAAACTGTAATCTCATATTTCTCTCACAGTGATGCAGTGATGCAGAGCTTTCCGATGGGTAAACTAGACAAGCTGCCCGTGTCTCCGAGCTTCTGTAATGTTTAGCCCAAGTGTTTCATTACGTGCTGCTGCCTCACCTGCTATTACATATGATGTACACACAGGAACGCACACACACATACAGGCAGGAACACCAACGCACATACACACACGCAGGAATGCACACACACATACAGGCAGGAACACAAACACACATACACACACGCAGGAACGCACACACACACACAGGCAGGAACACAAACGCACATACACACGGCAGGAACACAAACGCACACACATACAGGCAGGAACACAAATGGACATACACACACGCACGCAGGAACGCACACACACATACAGGCAGGAACACAAACACACATACACACACACACGCAGGAATGCACACACACATACAGGCAGGAACACAAACACACATACACACACACACGCAGGAAGCACACACACATACAGGCAGGAACACAAACACACATACACACACACGCAGGAATGCACACACACATACAGGCAGGAACACAAACACACACATACACACACGCAGGAATGCACACACACATACAGGCAGGAACACAAACACACATACACACACGCAGGAACGCACACACACATACAGGCAGGAACACAAACACACATACACACACGCAGGAATGCACACACACATACAGGCAGGAACACAAACACACATACACACGCAGGAATGCACACACACATACAGGCAGGAACACAAACGCACATACACACACGCACGCAGGAATGCACACACACATACAGGCAGGAACACAAACACACATACACACACGCAGGAACGCACACACACATACAGGCAGGAACACAAACACACATACACACACGCAGGAACGCACACACACATACAGGCAGGAACACAAACACACATACACACATGCAGGGACACGCACACACATACAGGCAGGAACACAAAAGCACATACACACACGCACGCAGGAACGCACACACACATACACACACGCTGGAACACGGACAAAATCACTTGTGTGCCATCAGGAACTTGTGCACCATACTAGCAGGAACACACGCATACAAAGACACAGACACACACTTACACACACGGGAACATGGACGCACACTCACACACTCAAAGGAGCAAGTGCACAGGCTGCAGCACATACATGCACAAATGTGCACGCGTGCCGCATGTGCGGGGCTGGAACTCATGCACTCACATGTAGGAGCTCCAGCATACACGCAGGAAAACTCACCCACACACTCACTCATACACTCACACACGCACTCATACACTCACACATGCATTCACACACACACACTCACTCATGCATTCACACACACACACTCACTCATACACTCACCCACGCACTCATACACTCACACATGCATTCACACACACACACTCACTCATTCATTCACACACACACTCACTCATACACTCACCCACGCACTCATACACTCACGCATGCATTCACACACACACACTCACTCATACACTCACCCACGCACTCATACACTCACACATGCATTCACACACACACACTCACTCATGCATTCACACACACACTCACTCATACACGCACTCATACACTCACACATGCATTCACAGACACACACTCACTCATACACTCACTCACGTACTCATACACACACACATGCATTCACACACACACACTCACGCATGCATTCACACACACCCTCACTCATACACTCACCCACGCACTCATACACTCACACATGCATTCACACATAGGCATGGGCCTATACATGCGTACGTACTAACACAGACACACACGCACACACATGCTCTCAGATGTGTGCACAGGCATTCACACAGTTGCACACGTCCACACATGCGTACGCACTGACACAGACACACACACACTCATTCTCTGAACACTCCTAAACCCACATTCTCTCAGCGCACAGGGCACGCACATGCAGAAAGCAGATCTTGCAGTAATTTCACAATCTGTTTACATTAGTGTTCTGAGCTGAAGTGCTGTGTGGTGCCACCATTACTGCTGAATAATTCTGTGTATAACTGCCAGAACGCCAGGGTACAGTTTGCATCTAGTCTTCATAGACGTATGTGCAATTCTGTCAAGTACTCATTTCTGTTGCCAGTTTTAATGTTGCAAAATTAATTCATGACCTCTTGTGAATGAAAAGGCATTAATAGCCTGAAAGATTTTGTGCTATCCTTTGGGACCAGTCATGGCTACATAAGCAACATTAGACTTCTGTAAGATGGGAGTCCCGTAAGAAGTCCAGCCCAGCATTGCTTTGATCTGCGGTGATGACTGGAAGGATCACTCCAAATGTTGGGACTCAAAGCGCCTTAATGTGGTGAGGGTGAAGCTTGCCTCAGCCGCCACCAATGAGTAGCAATCGATCTGGGTGATACAGAGCACCCTTTCGGCCTGAAAGATGACCACGAGTTAGTAGGGCTGGAGTAGGTGTGTAGAATGACAGATCGTTTTATAATCTATCGGTGGTCCAGGGCCTTTCCCATCCATCTGATCCTGTTCCGTTTCATTGGGACCTCCTTTTGTCCCTCTCCCCGAAAATACACTCAAACATTTACTCTAACGTGCTGCAGACAAAAGTCATAGAAGACATTGTTTGGGTTGAAATAGTAGTTTGTTTTGAATTTCTGATTATCATGCCTTGTGAAATTGAAGTAGTCCATTTTCCCTTTTGCTGAACATCATGCAGATCCTCGTTAGAGATGCCATACTGGTTTTGTTACCAGGCCAGCTGTTTTTATCATTTTTCCCGTTGCTCATCTGATGTTACCTGCCTTCATCATTGTCGCTGATGATGACTGGGGCTCGTCTGACGCCCGTCCCCTCCCTCTGCAGGCCTGTCCCGCTTCCTCCAGCACCCTGAGACCCAGGAGGTGCCCCTCGGTGCTGCGGCGCGTTTCCAGTGTCGCCTGGACGGCCTGCCGGCTCCCACCATCACCTGGGAGAAGGACCAGGTGCCGCTGCCTGCGGACTCCAGGTGAGCGACTCTCTCACACTGTACGAGTGGCTCTCCATCCCGGGGCAGCAGTGCTCATTTAGTTCTTATGAGGAAAAATTATCTTCACTATCATTTTTTCTGTGACAAAAAAGACTGTTAGTAAATAAAAATCATTATGCATCATTTGAAAACATACTGGTGTGTGACGTTTCCGTCTCGTTGTTAAGGATCATCAACGTTTTCATCAACAGAATTAAATCACCAACGAAATATACAATTTCTCTTCGTTTTAATTTTTGTTTATTTCGTCAGTGTTTGTCAATTTTGTTGATGAAAACTAAGGCAAAAAATGGCAGTAAAAAAATTTCAGATTTTTTGTTTTGTGCCACGATTTGTATTTAATTATGGTTTCATTTTTGTCACATAAAGTGGTGTTAACTTTTCATCATAATTTTTGCGTATGAAAGGACATAGACACAGGTACTGGATGTGTTCCCTCTGCAGCGAATCGAGACCATGATCGGGTGCATCAGGTGTGCTTTAGGTGGAACCCAACAGACCCCTGGATTTGGGTGATACGCCTGAGGAGAGATCTGTAAACCACTGCTGTGATGAACTGCTCCTTTACAGGCGATGGGCAAGCTGGTGTTTCAGTCAGAGGTGGAGTCCTGGGGCCAGAGAGTCCAGAAATGTTAACCCCCCCCGGCCTCCTGAATGAACCCAACCAGCTAATATCACCCACTAATTGCATTTCCTGGCCAAAGAACTGTACCAATGACTTAATCCTCATGATTGGACCTTAACTTCACACTGCAGATGACTTGGACTTTTTGGAACCTGGATTTTCCACCTCTGATTTCAGGGCCGGCTGAGTGTCGAAGTATTCATTAGAATCGTTTAATGTTGGGTACTTTTTCTGTGGTGCTCCCATGGCGTAAGAATGTTCTCCTGAAAGTTGTTTTGTGATAATCTGGAAAATAGCCCAGAAGCAGATCCAGGATGATCCACAACCTGAATTTGGACCGGTTCATGGTCTCAGCTGTGGATTTGGGTTGGGGGGTTGGGGGGGTGTGGTGGCTATTTGAGATGGCAATGGATCTATAGTGTTATGTTAACTTAGAAACCTCAGCATTCAAACGTACGCAAATGGTGGTTATGCTAAGCTTTGTGTTACAATGTGATACGACTCGCAAAACTGAAATCCAAACTGTCGACTGGTTTTAAAATGTCAGTCCCAAGTTGCAGCGTTTGGGGTGAGACGGTGAAGCTCACAGCAGACCCCCCTGCAGGTATAACCGTTAGGATTTGTCTGTGCGCTCCTGAAACCCGCTGAAGTCCGTTTGTTAAGGACTGCGTCTCACTGAGAGATTGCTGCCACTGAGCCCTAATCCTCGCTGCAGTTGCGCTGCTTCTCGCTCCATCGGAAGGACAGAGGACTGTGAGCCGGGGTGAGATGTTTCTGCCCATTTTTTTATCGATCTGGTCTCGGTAACTAAGTGGCTCCTGAATCATGGCGGTCTGGTCCGGTCTGTGGGATCATCTGGCTTTGGGCCGCAGTGTGAGGAAAGACCCCCCCGAGTGCCCTATTCCTCTCTCCCCTTATTTCACTCCCTCCATTCCTCTCTCTGTCCATCTTTCTCCCTCCCTTCTGCTTTCTGACTGCCTCTCTCTCCCTCCATCCTTTCTCCCTTTCTCTCCCTCCATCCCTCCTTCTCCATTTCTCTTTCTGTTTCCCTTTCCCTCACTCTCTCTGATAAGAGATGCTGTTGGTTATCTGCTTTGGGCCTTGTGTTTTGTGTCTTTATTGCAGTTTTTTATGTGTCTGCTATGAACTTTTTAAACTTGTTCTTGAAAGCTGTTGTATAAGCATTTACTTTATACATAAAGTGAATGTACAGTAAAGTCGCCATTAAAACCGAAGAGACTGCGTTAGTTAACGCCCGTTTACCTCGGAGATTTCGCCCTTCTAACCACGATCTAACGCGCGATAACGCGGTACTTCACACTGCTGACCAATGAGCCGTATCAGAGGATAATTTACCGCCAGGAATAACCACGTGCCTCCGCGGAACTGAATGTAGTGCTTTTCCCACCAGCTTACACTGAAGCAACAAAGGCCACACATTTACTGGCCACTTTAAAGTTGCAGCAATATGTTCAAAGGTCATAAAATACGAATCTACCTCAGATTCTCTAAAAGGTTGGACAAGTGCAATGTGCCTACTCACGTCAGAGCTCTCCTGGGGCCCTGATGAGGGTATGTGCCCAGCGCTGGCAGCCACAGGGGATCCCCGCTCCATCTCCAGAGCTTCGATCCTTAGATGCATGGCCTCCACCACCGACTCCCGGTTCCTCAACTCTAACTCTTTCATGCGTAGCATCAGGCTGAGCTGGTCCACAGACACGCCCGCTTGAGGTGAGGAGACTTGGGGTCGGGCAGAAGCATTACACAGCCCATCTGGCTTTACCACACTTGCTCAACAAAGGTACCCCTTTCAAACAGCCTTTTACAGAGCAGATCTTTTATTTCCTGTTTTTTAGCATTAAGTGGCACACGCACATAAAAAAAATCAGCTATCAAAAGCAAGTCAGCCTTTTTGCATCGGTCTAATTTTTCTCATGTTGGGCTGAGAGTGAACTCCTCCAACTTGAACTCCATTTTTTTTCTAATTTTGCCACCCCCACAAGAAAAAAACTGCCGACCAGAAGCGTAGAGATTAAAAAAAAAAATACGAATTGTCAACTTACCCAACAACGTAGCACAAAAAAAATGAACCGATGAGCCCCCAATCAATGTAATGTCCCTGGTCTTGGGGTGAACAGAGACCCTCCCGCTCTCACACTCCCGAGAAGGGCCAGCAGCGCAGAGAATCTGTAACTTTATGCAGTTTATTTTCTCAGTGTGGAGTAACCTTTAAAAAAAATAAACAAAACAAGCTCTTAGCCCTAAAAAATTACCTGTACCCAAAAACAAAAACGTGGCAAATGAAAATACAGTGGGCTAACCTAAACTCCTAACTTAAATGCAGTGGATATTTTGCCATGAACCAGTTATACATTTCTACGGTTATTTGACCGTGACTTCCGGTACACATGCGCAGTTGTATTAATTTTGGACTTGTTCACAGAAATCAATGGATAATAGTGAATAGTTATAATTTCGCCATTTAGTTAACTAGCTCGCATTTACATACGTGAAATATTGCTAGCTAAGTCGGCATAAAGGCTCTCTTGTTAGCTAGCTGACGTTATATTTCATGCATTTAAGTCCATTTAAAATGTGTATAGCCATTATTACGCGAACTAAGCTGGAGTCGCACCGCAAACATTTAGCTCGCTAACTGGCATTAATATGCACCAAATATAAAGGTTGCCAGCTGGGGGCGCCCCGGTGGCTCATCGGTCTAAGCGCGCGTACCATAAAGGCTGTGTCTTTCCCGCAGCGACCTGGGTTCGATTCCGGCTCAGGTCATTTGCTGCATGTCTTCCCCCATTATTCTCCCCAACTTTCCTGTCTCTCTACACTGTGTAACTGTCAAATAAAGGAAAAATTCCCCCAAAAAAAAAAAAATAAATAAATAATAAATAAAGGTTGCCAGCAAACATTGACTAAGAAACCAACAAACTAGCTTGCACGCTAGGCTAGCAAGCTAGTTCGCTTGCTCAGCTACCTATTTGCGGTGCATATAAATCAATAAAAAACAGTGAATCACAATTATTTCGCATTAGCAGCGTAGCTTGGTCAGTTATGCACTGACGAGGCCGGGATGCGTTTCCCGAAATCACTGATGCTAACTTACATAGTTGGACCCATTGACTGTGAATGGACCAACTATGTAAGTTGCTAACATAGTCACTAACTACGCTTTTGGGAAACGCACCCCTGATTAGTTGTTCGCTAGCTACCGAGTTCTTACACTAACGTTGGCCAAACATACTCCATAGATTTCTGTGTTTTAAGTCCAAAAATAATACAACTGCGCATGTGTACCGGAGGTCATGGCCAAATAGCCGAAGAAATGTAAAACCGGTTCACGGCAAAACATCCACTGCCTTCATAGAGCAAACCATGAAAACCAAAGAGGCTACTCCCACCTACCAAAACGGGTGCTCAATATTTACAGGTGCCTAAACAAAAACAGAAAGCCATATTGCACAATACAGACACACAATTTCTAAAATTACAAAAACACAGAATTCTCACAGGCACATCACAGATGACAAATTTACAAATACTGGCTCCTTTTTGGGAGAAGCAGAGTGAAAGGGAGGGCCTGGGGTGCTGTCAGTTGGTGGTTTAAATTTTGTTTGATCCGGGCTCCTCCAATCAGGAAGCGTCTTCCCACTCTGCTTCACCAATGCCTGCTGCTGAATTAGGTCCAGTCCAGCCAATCTGGATCCACCACTTGGACTGGAGGGAAAACAGAAGACACACCCATGCACACACCCAAAAGACACACACAGACACTCCAAGGGACGAGAGGGAGAACAGCACTTCGCATGGATGACACATGATCCCGAGGGTCATAACACGTGTAAGTTATAGAATAGAGGGCATTTTGACGGTTAGAATTACGTTTGTGTTTCACGTTATATATTTTAACATCTTTTTATTTTCTCTTGCAGTGAAAGTGGATGTGAGAGCTTATGCAACCTCTGGAAAGCGTGTGGCTGATCATTTCCTTGGTTTCAAAAGCCTAGCATGAACAAGAAAAAAAAAAAAATTGTAATATATATTACATTATATATTACAATATTATGGCGGTATATTGTAATATAATATAAAACAGTGTAATATAAGCAATTGTATTCTTGAAGGAAATTTTTTTGGTATTTTAAATATATGTCTTTTTATTGCAGAAACTGTGATACTGAGAGTTTGTGGGTAGACCTTCAGCGAAGTGTGCCGCAATTAATTTATTGGTTTTGAAAAGCCAACCGCAATATAAGTAAACAAATTGTGATTATAGATGACATGTTTAAATATAACTCTGATATAGCTTAGACAGTGTGAACTGTAATTAATCCAAACCAACTGCTAACTTGAAGAAAATAATATCCTGCAATCTCTACCTGGATAGGTATATGTATATACTGGTTTTAAATTCTTTCATATATTTTTAACAAATAACTGACTTAACGAATTCGGAGCATTTTACTTTATACTGTATAAATACATTTTTATACATGTGCCTAATTATAAAGAGAATAGCCTGTAGCATGTATGACTTCTCACTCCAGGGCGCAGCTGAAGACACCAAAAGTCCGGTGGGTGTGAATAATCTGGGATTACGGATCAGCGGGTTTCGTTATTAACTGAGTTAAAAGGACTTACAGGACTCCATGTGTAAGCCATGCAGCTTAATTGCAAAACAATAGGCTATCCAACATCCAGCAACTGAAACCTGTACTGGTCGTGACCTTGTGTTTTTTTAGTGCATTCAAGAGTCGTTATGGTCGAACTAAATTCATATTGTACACAATTCTTTTCTAGTTGCAAGCTTTGCGAACATTATATTTGAACATCTGAATGGTTATGACAAATCACTAAAACAAATACAGACGATGCAAAACGTTTTGTCATGAAAAATTGGTTAAAAATTGCCTATTAGCATTTTAAAACGAAACAGTATATAAATAGGAAAAAACATTCAAGCTTTTTCCATAAATGAATTTTACTGAGACGGGGTGCGAGTAATCTTCGATATAGGAATGGATATAAGCTACTAAATTACAGGTTTGTAACAGGAAAAATAATATATTTCGGCACTTGAGTATAAAATAATAGTACATAAAAGCACACATTATCTCCGAACATAAAATATTGCAGAAATGATACGTGACAATCAATCCAATTGCGTATTATACCGCACTAAAGTTTTAAATAGTAGCTCAGGTTGAGCAAACTGTATCGTCTAATATAAAAAGGTTTGCAGAAATGATTACTGGCAACATCACCCCCGCCAAAGCAAATCATTATTTTATGTAGGCTAACATTACTCTTGCATTAAATCGCCAAAAAGCTGTGCCGTTATCTACATGTACGGACTACTGTCAATACGACCACCCCAACTGCCCTCGTGGCTCAGTTACGGTGGATTTACACTGGTCTGGCGCGTCAACTGACGCCTACGCCTCCCATTCATTTTCTATGGAGAGCGGCGAGGGCGTCCGAAGCAGAGGCGCAATGCATGATGGGAGCGGAGCGTCAAATTTGGTGCTTGCGGAGCATCGAAGAAGCTGGGATATCCCAGATTTATGGTAATGAATCCGGCAAACGCGACGCGAATATCCAATCAGGGGATAGCAGACGGTGTGTACCTTGTCTTCAAGGCCACGTGCCTCCAAAATAATAGTTCCGCTTCTCTCAAGTTCCGCGTAAAGATATAAAAAAGAAACTATAGTTTCGTCTTTTTTGATTTTATTAGGGGGTTCCCTGTCAAATTATGGGGACAATGACAAAGAAACAGCACGAGGAGGAAGGTGGAAGAGATTGTTTGCGTCTCCGGTAAGTTTGTCTTTTTCGCTAAAAATAAAATAAATCCTGTGATACGCAGCTAAATGCTGCCAGGGGAGGGCCGCATAATTGCGTTTATATTTGGCGAGATATGCACCGCATAGGAAGGCTTCATATCGTACGGAAGCATTAAAACTCATCATTTTAATTTTATTTTCTTTTAGACACAATTGCAGTCCCAACCAAAATCAAAATCCGGGCAGGAAAAAGCAATAGTAGGTTGAATTAATTTCGTTAGTGGTGTCAATTTACTTTTGCCAACATTACATTGGACAGTACTTATTTCAGGGCAGCATGTAACGGACAGCGACGTCACTGGGAATGCTGAACCGCCCATAAGCGGCCAAACCGAGGGAAGCGTAGCGTCTGCAGGCGATGATGCGCCGGACCAGTGCTACATTGGTCCGGCGCATCAACTGACGCCTACGCCTCCCATTCATTTTCTATGGCGAGCGGCGAGGGCGTCCGAGGCAGTGGCGCAGTGCATGATGGGAGCGGCGCGTCAAATTTTGGTGCTTGCGGCACGTCGATGAAGCTGGGATATCCCAGGTTTATGGTAATTAATCCGGCAAACGCAAAGTGAATATCCAATCAAGGGATAGCAGACCGTGTGTACGTTGTCCTCAAGGCCAAGTGGCCCCTGAAATAATCGTTCCGCTTCTCGCAAGTTCCCCGATAAAGATATAAAAGAGAAACTATAGTTTTGTCTTTTTTGATTTTATTAGAGGGTACCCTGCCAAATTACAGGGACAATGACAAAGAAACAGCACGAGGAGGAAGGTGGCAAGGATTGTTTGCATCTCCGGTAAGTTTGTCATTTTCGCTAAAAAATTAAATAAATCCTGTGATATGCAACTGAATGCTGCCAGGGGAGGGCCGCATAATTGCGTTTATATTTCGTGGATATTTTGCCGTCTGGCGGCAATGTTTGCGTTTCGCTATTTTATTAAGCCGGCACTTCCGGTGGACATGCGCACTTGGGTTTAATACTTAATCTTGACGGGACAGTCTGACGTTTACATCGCCAGTATGGCTCTCTTCATGTGGAGACGAGTTTGATTCGTTTTAATGGCTCTGGTTTTCAGTTGTTGAAACGGCAATTAAGTGTTTTGAAAACGAGCAGTTTATATCGTTCTGGTGCCGAGATAGCCGCACAATGGAAGGTGCTCAGAAAAAAATTCAAGAAGTTCGTTGTTGAGGAAGCCGCGAAAGACAAACTTCGGTATCAATTTGTTAAGATTACGTGCGTGAAAGGTGGCCGAGGTTATGAGTACAAGGGAACGGGACTAGTCTCCAATAAAATCTCAACTACCTAAGGAATATCTTCCATACGTGCTGCAATAAGAGACAACGGCATGCAAAAATTTTAAAGAAAAAAAAAGACTTTGAGATTCGACTAGAAATACGTTTGAGGGGGCTTAGCTACAGAGTGATGCAAATTATATACCGGTAACTAAATTTACTGGCGAAAAATATTTTGGACGCATCGCCCTGAAGTTTTGGATGACGAAATTTACCTTTATTCCTTTACTCCAATTATGTGTCCGAGCAGTTACGACCGGCCTATTTCAGACTGAATTTCAGTATAAGCCGGCTGGGCTATGTGACAGATTCTCTAGACCCATGGTCATTGCGGTCAAATAGCTCGAATGGCCTATTCGCACGGGACAAGAAATCTCCATAGTTCTGTCAGAAGTAGGAGGAGTAAGGCTGCTTTTACACCGAAATCCGGGCGGGAAAAAGGAATAGTAAGTTGAATTAATTTCGTTAGTGGTGTCAATTTACTTTCGCCAACATTACATTGGACAGTACTTATTTCAGGGCAGCATTTGACAGACAGCGACGTCACTGGGAATGCTGACCCACCCAAAAGCGGCCAAACCGAGGGAAGCGTAGCGTCTGCAGGCGATGACGCGCCGGACCAGTGTAAATCCACCGTTATGATTAAACAAACACCCGGAACGCCCAGCTACCGCGTGCGCCGTAGGCGGCGGGAGGTCTTCTTTTGTCTTCGTGCGCGTCAAGACGCCTGTCCTACCGCACAGCTAACGACGAGATTTCCCAGTCCTACCGACAGCCTAACGCCCTTCTACTGACGGATTAACGACCTTTTCTTTGGTTTTAACGGCGACTGTTCTGTAAATATACTGTTCTTACTTTGCCTGTCTGAAAAGAACTAACGTTAGGTTTTGTGTACACTTTATGTTAAAACAGAGTGGCGCACTGTTCTTTGCAGTATATACTTTCCCCTGTCTAGAAAGCAGTGAAAGAAAGGTAATTCATATCAGACATATCAATCTTGTAGGTGCAAGTGTTCATGACACGCTCTTGTACCCTTAATCCAGGGATTACATCTTTTATTGTTGCTTGCAGTAATGCTATTTAATTACTTCAGTTAGGTTTAAAAAGAAAATGAAAAAAACTGGCCGGTTTTTCCTTGAATTTACGTTGTACATTGTTTCTTAAAAACATGAACCTGACTGGACACTGGTTAACTTTTCGATTATCGCTGAGCAGTGATCGGTCGCTCGATTATAGCTGAGCAGTGATTGGTCGTTCATGAGCAATACATGAAATGCCATGGAGCTGTTTTATGTGGAGAATAATTTTCCAGTCCACGGGCACAGAAGTAGCGCTGCCTTTGCCTCTCACAGCCGGTCATGAAAGTCCAGACCTGGAGTATCTGAGCCCGTGAGCACCGGTCATGAAAGTCCAGACCTGGAGTATCTGAGCCCGTGAGCACCGGTCATTAAAGTCCAGACCTGGAGTACCTGAGCCCGTGAGCACCGGTCATTAAAGTCCAGACCTGGAGTATCTGAGCCCGTGAGCACCGGTCATTAAAGTCCAGACCTGGAGTATCTGAGCCCGTGAGCACCGGGTCATGAAAGTCCAGACCTGGAGTATCTGAGCCCGTGGAGCACCGGTCATGAAAGTCCAGACCTGTCCTGAGCCCGTGAGCACCGACCAGACTGGAGTATCTGAGCCCGTGAGCACCGGTCATTAAAGTCCAGACCTGGAGTATCTGAGCCCGTGAGCACCGGTCATTAAAGTCCAGACCTGGAGTATCTGAGCCCGTGAGCACCGGTCATGAAAGTCCAGACCTGGAGTATCTGAGACTGTGAGCACTGGTCATGAAAGTCCAGACGTGGAGTATCTGAGCCCGTGAGCACCAGTCATTAAAGTCCAGACCTGGAGTACCTGAGCCCGTGAGCACCAGTCATGAAAGTCCAGACCTGGAGTATCTGAGCCCGTGAGCACCGGTCATGAAAGTCCAGACCTGGAGTATCTGAGCCCGTGAGCACCGGTCATTAAAGTCCAGACCTGGAGTATCTGAGCCCGTGAGCACCGGTCATTAAAGTCCAGACCTGGAGTATCTGAGCCCGTGAGCACCGGTCATTAAAGTCCAGACCTGGAGTATCTGAGCCCGTGAGCACCGGGTCATGAAAGTCCAGACCTGGAGTATCTGAGCCCGTGAGCACCGGTCATGAAAGTCCAGACCTGGAGTATCTGAGCCCGTGAGCACCGGTCATTAAAGTCCAGACCTGGAGTATCTGAGCCCGTGAGCACCGGTCATTAAAGTCCAGACCTGGAGTATCTGAGCCCGTGAGCACCGGGTCATTAAAGTCCAGACCTGGAGTATCTGAGCCCGTGAGCACCGGTCATTAAAGTCCAGACCTGACCTGGACCTGTAGTACTCTGGAAAGCCCGTGAGCAGCCGGTCACCGGTCAAAAGTCCAGACCTGGAGTATCTGAGCCCGTGAGCACCGGTCATTAAAGTCCAGACCTGGAGTATCTGAGCCCGTGAGCACCGGTCATTAAAGTCCAGACCTGGAGTATCTGAGCCCGTGAGCACCGGTCATTAAAGTCCAGACCTGGAGTATCTGAGCCCGTGAGCACCGGTCATGAAAGTCCAGACCTGGAGTATCTGAGCCCGTGAGCACCGGTCATTAAAGTCCAGACCTGGAGTATCTGAGCCCGTGAGCACCGGTCATGAAAGTCCAGACCTGGAGTATCTGAGCCCGTGAGCACCGGTCATTAAAGTCCAGACCTGGAGTATCTGAGCCCGTGAGCACCGGTCATTAAAGTCCAGACCTGGAGTATCTGAGCCCGTGAGCACCGGGTCATTAAAAGTCCAAAGTCCCCGTGAGACCTGGAGACCTGGAGTACTGAGCCCGTGAGCACCGGTCCAGACCTGGAAAGCCCAGCACCGGGTCATGAAAGTCCAGACGAGTATCTGAGCCTGTGAGCACCGGTCATGAAAGTCCAGACCTGGAGTATCTGAGCCCGTGAGCACCGGGTCATTAAAGTCCAGACCTGGAGTATCTGAGCCCGTGAGCACCGGTCATTAAAGTCCAGACCTGGAGTATCTGAGCCCGTGAGCACCGGTCATTAAAGTCCAGACCTGGAGTATCTGAGCCCGTGAGCACCGGTCATGAAAGTCCAGACCTGGAGTATCTGAGACTGTGAGCACCGGTCATTAAAGTCCAGACCTGGAGTATCTGAGCCACCGGGTCATGAAAGTCCAGAGCACCGTGAGCACCGGTCATTAAAGTCCAGACCTGGAGTATCTGAGCCCGTGAGCACCGGGTCATGAAAGTCCAGACCTGGAGTATCTGAGCCCGTGAGCACCGGGTCATTAAAGTCCAGACCTGGAGTATCTGAGCCCGTGAGCACCGGGTCATTAAAGTCCAGACCTGGAGTATCTGAGCCCATGAGCACCGGGTCATGAAAGTCCAGACCTGGAGTATCTGAGCCCGTGAGCACAGGCCTGTTTTTGCAGGATATGACTGATTAGCTGACGGACTGGCGGTGATGGACCATGATGAAAGAAATAGACCCTTAAAATAAACCCCCAGCGGACTGACCAATGTATGCCCTTGAAACCCGTTGTATTTTCTGTAATCTGATTCAGAAGCCTTCGGCACAAATCCATATGTTGACCTGTGATTTGTAATTGTAGTTCATATGGAATGAACTGGTAGATCCTGGTAACTCATCACATTGGACATGCTGTTTTATATTTATTGAGCTGGAATGTTGGAAAAAAGTATGCTTTTGTGTGTTTATGAATGTTCGTATTGAGCACACCCCATTTTTTTGAATAGTGGACGCAATGGTGCGTCAGCTTAGGCAGGTGGTGGAGCTAATCCTTGACACTGACCCTAAACCCAACCCAGTCTTCAGTGAAGCTTCTTTAACTACTAATTGCCATGGAATCAGATGAGCCAAATCAGTTTTGAAATGAAAGCCCTGAGCGCACGCCATTTACTCTCATACTTAAGGGCAATATGAAGTCTCTGATTAGTCTCTGATTATGCAAGTCTTTGGAGCGAGGAAAGAAACAGTGTCGTTGGGGAAAAATGTGAACACAGGGAGACCTTGTTGCAAACCGCACACTGAAGCCCTCTGCGCCCCCCTGCTGCTTTCCAGTGTAGATTTGGGGTGTGAAAATAAAAATTGGCCACAGCTGTGGTGATTGCAGTTACCTGCTGCTCTTCCTGTGTGTGTATCGTGGTTTCTCTTTTATTTTCCTGCCCTTTCATATATACCCCATGTATTGTGGCTCCTAGGGCATTACTGAAGGGGTTTGGCATAATAGTGTGAGACCCAGTCTGCACGCTAGTAAGAGTTCAGTTTCCCCAGAGAAGGGCTTCTGCTGGAGTTGGGTGAAATTTGCAATATGACGCTTGTTCAAGTTATTGTGGTTATTCCCTGTTCTGTTAAGAACTGTCCAAACTTTTAATTAGAATTTTACACATCTTTTTAATGAGCGTTTCCGGGAAAATCAAACCTCGCTCGCCAGCACTCATTTTAGTGCTTTTCATGCTGGCTCAGTTTTATAAGTGTGACCTCAACCGTTTTCAAATTACAGTCCTTTGAAAAGCCGTGATCTTTTAGTTTGACCTTTCAAAGTCAATGGTCATGGTGCCAAATAAAAGCCCGTATAGGAGTTCCTTTATGGTAATAATATTGAGCATCTGTCTATCTGCAACAGTTTTTGAGTTAAAATGGAAATTATTTAATCATTTTCACTGATGACCTTGACCCCCTAACATTTAACGCCCAACCGCTACAGAGACTATGAAAGCTACCTCATCATGCAGCATATGGTCAGGAGCAGAATGGAAAGATGCACATTTTGATTTTGATTTTGGTTTTGCGATGAATTTGAAGAGCGGTGTCGCCAAAAAAAAAAAAAAACATGAAAGAAACAAACAGATGGTCTAAGGCAACTCTTCTGGTATAAACATTAAAAAGCCTTTATTAATTGGCTAGTTCATAATAGAACAATAAAATGCCTACATGTTTCGGCAGTCAGCCTTCATCAAGGCAAAATGGCAAAATGATTTTTACCCACTTGAGCGCTCAGCTGATTGGTTTTAAAAAAAAACATTTTGACATTTTAGATGACCTTGACCTTGACCCAATCACCCCCAAAATTTAATCAGGTTATCTACGGACCGTTGCTCACCAACTGTGAAAGTTTGAAGTCAGTCAGTGCAACAGTGTAGATGCTGTATTGTTATCATGCTGACTCACACAGACACAAATAGACAAAAAACAAACAGACCGACCGCACAAATTACAATACCCTGCTGTGTGGATGCCCCATGGTGCTGTGTGTCTGTAGTCCTGCTGTGAGGATAGCCCATAGTGCTGCGTGTCTGTAGTCCTGCTGTGAGGATGCCCCATGGTGCTGTGTGTCTGTAGTCCTGCTGTGAGGGTGCCCCATGGTGCTGTGTGTCTGTAGTCCTGCTGTGAGGATGCCTCATGGTGCTGAGTGTCTGTAGTCCTGCTGTGAGGATAGCCCATAGTGCTGCATGTCTGTAGTCCTGCTGTGAGGATGCCCCATAGTGCTGCATGTCTGTAGTCCTGCTGTGTGGATGCCCCATGGTGCTGTGTGTCTGTAGTCCTGCTGTGAGGATAGCCCATAGTGCTGTGCTGTGTCTGTTGTCCTGCTGTGAGGATGCCCCATGGTGCTGTGTGTCTGTAGTCCTGCTGTGAGGGTGCCCCATGGTGCTGTGTGTCTGTAGTCCTGCTGTGAGGATGCCTCATGGTGCTGAGTGTCTGTAGTCCTGCTGTGAGGATAGCCCATAGTGCTGCATGTCTGTAGTCCTGCTGTGAGGATGCCCCATAGTGCTGCATGTCTGTAGTCCTGCTGTGTGGATGCCCCATGGTGCTGTGTGTCTGTAGTCCTGCTGTGAGGATAGCCCATAGTGCTGTGCTGTGTCTGTTGTCCTGCTGTGTGGATGCCCCATGGTGCTGTGTGTCTGTAGTCCTGCTGTGAGGATGCCCCATGGTGCTGTGTGTCTGTAGTCCTGCTGTGTGGATGCCCCATGGTGCTGTGTGTCTGTTGTCCTGCTGTGAGGATAGCCCATAGTGCTGCGTGTCTGTAGTCCTGCTGTGAGGATGCCCCATGGTGCTGTGTGTCTGTAGTCCTGCTGTGTGGATGCCCCATGGTGCTGTGTCTGTAGTCCTGCTGTGAGGATACCCCATGGTGCTGTGCGTCTGTAGTCCTGCTGTGAGGATGCCCCATGGTGCTGTGCTGTGTCTGTAGTCCAGCTGTGAGGATGCCCCATGGTGCTGTGTGTCTGTAGTCCTGCTGTGAGGATGCCCCATAGTGCTGCATGTCTGTAGTCCTGCTGTGTGGATGCCCCATGGTGCTGTGTGTCTGTAGTCCTGCTGTGAGGATAGCCCATAGTGCTGTGCTGTGTCTGTTGTCCTGCTGTGTGGATGCCCCATGGTGCTGTGTGTCTGTAGTCCTGCTGTGAGGATGCCCCATGGTGCTGTGTGTCTGTAGTCCTGCTGTGAGGATAGCCCATAGTGCTGCGTGTCTGTAGTCCTGCTGTGCGGATGCCCCATGGTGCTATGTGTCTGTAGTCCTGCTGTGCGGATGCCCCAAGGTGCTGTGTGTCTGTAGTCCTGCTGTGAGGATAGCCCATAGTACTGCGTGTCTCTAGTCCTGCTGTGAGGATAGCCCATAGTGCTGCATGTCTGTAGTTCTGCTGTGAGGATGCCCCATGGCAATGTGTTGTGTCTGTAGTCCTGCTGTGAAGATGCTTCATGGTGCTGTGTGTCTGTAGTCCTGCTGTGAGGATGCCCCATGGTGCTGTGTGTCTGTAGTCCTGCTGTGAGAATGCCCCATGTTGATATGCTGTGTCTGTTGCCCTGCTGTGAGGATGGCCCATGGTGCTGTTCTGTGTCTGTAGTCCTGCTGTGAGGATGCCCCATGGTGCTGTGCTGTGTCTGTAGTCCTGCTGTGAGGATGCCCCATGGTGCTGTGCTGTGTCTGTAGTCCTGCTGTGAGGATGCCCCATGGTGCTGTGCTGTGTCTGTAGTCCTGCTGTGAGGATGCCCCATGGTGCTGTGTGTCTGTAGTCATGCTGTGAGGATGCCCCATGATGCTGTGTTGTGTCTGTTGTCCTGCTGTGAGGATGCCCTATGGTGCTGCGTTGTGTCTGTTGTCCTGCTGTGAGGATGCCCCATGGTGATGTGTTGTGTCTGTTGTCCTGCTGTGAGGATGCCCCATGGTGCTGTGTGTCTGTAGTCCTGCTGTGAGAATGCCCCATGGTGCTGTGTTGTCTGTCGTCCTGCTGTGAGGATGCCCCATGGTGATGTATTGTGTCTGTTGTCCTGCTGTGAGGGTGCCCTGTGGTGATGTGTTGTGTCTGTAGTCCTGATGTGAGGATGCCCCATGGTGATGTGTTGTGTCTGTTGTCCTGCTGTGAGGGTGCCCTGTGGTGATGTGTTGTGTCTGTAGTCCTGCTGTGAGGATGCCCCATGGTGATGTGTTGTGTCTGTTGTCCTGCTGTGAAGGTGCCCCATGGGGCTGTGTTTTCTGTCGTCCTGCTGTGAGGATGCCCCATCCTGTATCCTCACTGCAGTCGGTGTGGTCAGGAGCGCTTGATATGGACCCTTCCACATCGGCTCACTCCACTTCTGCTTTTTACTGACGTTCCGCACCAGGATCCAATCCCCAGGCTTAATCTCCCCTGGTGGCAGCTCCGCTACTGATCTAGGAGGGAGCACATTTCGAATTTCACTTTTGTTAGTCAACATCCTATTCATATATTCTGCCAGAGTTGCTTCTTCTATTTGTGTTCTCTGCAATAAATGTGGTAACTCAAACGGTTTCCAATATACTACTTCATAAGGTTACAACCCCAATGACCACTGTGGTGTTATTCTCAGGCTAGTTAATGCCAATGGCAGACATGCAATCCAGTTCCACTTAGTTTCTGCCATGGCTTTGCGCAATTTCGCTTTTAGGGTTCCATTAGTTCTCTCCACTAATCCTGCTGATTGCGGATGATATGCACAATGTTTTTTCAATCCTATTTCCAATTTTGCTCCCAGGCGAGTCAGTGCTTCATTTCTAAATTCTGGCCCATTGTCACTATACAACAACTATACAACTTTGGAATTCCCCACCTCGGAATAATTTCTCTACTCAAAATTTTTGCTACTGTGATTGCATCTATAGATGTTACTGGAAAAGCTTCTACCCATTTAGAGAAGGGACATACCAATACTAGCACATACCTTTCCCTTCACACGGTGTTAGGTGTATAAAATCCATCATCCATGTTTGAAATGGCTCAGGGGGCGTAGGAATTGCCCCTTTCTGTGTTACCCCCCATCCCGTATGTTTTAGCTCTGTCATGTTGGACATTTCTTAGAAAAATTTTTAAGATGGGTAGTGAGTCCAATGGTATAATAACTCTGATTTATTAACCCCTTGGTCCCCCCTCTTGATGCATGGCACTGCCCATGCACCAAATCTACAGCAATATGGAAGAGGGATTTTGGTAATACAGGCTTACCATTGGGTCCTACCCACCCGTCATCAGTGTGTTGTGTTCCATGTGATGTCCATTGACATTTATCTTGTGGGGGAGCAGCATCATGCTCTGCTCACTGCAGGTCACATGAGATTGACACTTCAGATTGGTGTAAATAGCCCCACAAGAGTGTGTTTGGCTGTCCCTTGCTTCTTTGCCTGCAAAGGCGTCAGCAGATTGGGTCAATATGTTTGGCGTGCAGAGGGCCACAATCAACACAGATTCAGTCTCAGGGTTTGATAGTGGGGTGTCCTTGAGTCCAGGACATGGAGCAGTATTAGATAGAACTTCTTTTAAACAATGGGGACAATTTTTTTTTTTTTTTTTTTTTCGATGAATTATGATCAAGCAATCCACCTCAGTCTAGGGTTCCGCTAAGAGCATGGAGGAGATGCACAGTCAGGGCTTATTAGCCCCAACCATTGTGACAGTTCCCCACGTCATCAGCAGAACCGGGTGGAGTTGCTTTAGACTATGTTACAATATGCAAATCTTTTTATTCACAAAAATTGGTACCTACTTAATATTCAACTAATAGTTTTCCCGTTGGGCTCTCAGCACATAAAGGTCAACTCAGTCAGTACCTTTTATTTGATTGTCCACTTAATCAAAAAATAAATTTAGAAATGAGAAATGGAAAAAAATGTGATCACTTTTTCAATTATATGGTGGTCCACCTTTTGAATTTAGTCATGTGATAACACTCCGAATTGGATTCCCCCAAATCTATTTCAGAAGGTAAACTTTAAGCTGAAAACTCACAGTTGAATCCCCAGCTGGCCAGCTCATCACTTTCACTCAAGGTTATTTTCATCGCTTCAGCAGTGCTCTCTGTGGAAAAGTTCCGAGAGGAGTTAGGGACAAACAATAATGAACAAATAGTTCATCAACAAAATTTTGTTGTTTTTCCACTTGTTTGGATCCTTTCCTGTAAAAGTTGAATAAACAGATTAAGGTTATTATGCCCCTCTTAGTTTTTTTTCCTTCCATGTAGAATCACTGGTTGACACTCAGTTCCTGTTTGAAATGGAGAAAAGATCTTAATTTGCATTTCTTCGGTCAGGAAAGCTTCCAGTCACATTTGCTCAATCACAATTCATCATTCTCTGTTCTCTGACTTCTGCATGTTGACCTTTCACCTATCTGTGCTCCCTTATCTGCTTTGTTCAATAAGGCTCCATTCGCTGTATTTTTTTTTTTTTTTGACTCTTGTTTAAAAACCCATCCAGTCTCTAATCCCACAATAGTTCACTTGAGTTTTTTATTTTATTTTTATCAATCTAATATGTACCATTAAATTTCATATTATATTTTATATTCCCTGGTACTTTTCTGATCTTTTTCAAATATCAATTGAAAATTTTCAATACTTGAGAAACCTCTGTATCAATTGAATTTGGCACACAGTCTCTTACTGTACACAGTGTTAAACAGTACTTTGGCAAATTTTGAACGCACTGTGTTATTCTTGTTTCTACTTTACCTTCATTTTCTTCACAGAGATATGCTTCTAGCACACCAATCTCACACAGCCTAATTATTAACAGAAAACTGCTTAGATTCTCTAGCTCTTTACAATTTTACAAATATTGAACAATTTCAAATGGTGTTATTACTTCACGCTCATAGAGGATATTGGCAATGCATTACTACCGCCAAATATTGGAGTATTTAAATATTGGCCTTTCTTCTGCATCAAATGGTTCATTTTTGTTTTATTCTCAATCTTATATTTTAATCTCACTTAATCTCACTGCTGTGTGGATGCCCCACGGTGATGTGTGTCTGTTATCCTGCTGTGAGGATGCCCCATCGTGCTGTTTTGTGTCAGTTGTCCTGCTGTAACGATGCCCCATGGTGCTGTGTTGTGTCTGTTATCCTGCTGTGAGGATGCCCCATGGTGCTGTTTTGTGTCTGTTGTCCCCATACATAGAGACTGACCCATGCTCAGTCACATCAGTTCAGGTCTTCAGACTAAGCTGCTCAGTAGAGTAACGGTGATGGCGGAACCAACGCGCGTCCTTGAATGTAGTATTTCAAAGTTATTGGACTTTTTCTTTTCTTTTTGCCGAAGTAATTGCAAAAGTCTGACAACATTAGCAGTTTATTTTAATCACCTATTCAGGACAAACGTCAAACACATTTCTCACTCGCGCGCGGCTGCTGTAAAGCAGAGCTAAAGAGCCAGTGGCGCTGTAGCGGTGGGAGTGTGGGAGGGAGGGGGTGTGCAGGCCTGTAAGTCTGGGTTCAGCTCCATGGCGCAGTCGCTCTGGGGGGGGGACAGAGCACGGAGGCGACAGATGGTGGAGGACGAGTCGGTGAGCGAGTGAGGCGACGTCTCCGCAAATATTGTCCTTGGAGCGCGACGAGTGTGAAACGCTGTGGGACGCGAGAGCAGCTTTTATTCCCTCGACCGCCTGACGCCGGCGTTTCAGACTCGTGCGATCGGCGAGCTGCGAGGGGCGAGCGCACATATGGGCCAGCTGATGTCCCACGGACCTATGAACTCAGTGGCTCCAGCCTCATTGTCAGCATATTAAGTACAGTGCTGCAGTTTGGCCCTTGAGCTCAGCCCTATCCCCGCATTAATCCGCTCAGGGGCGCAGCTACCCATTTTTGGGGGTTTGAACGACAACAACGCGAGACGCGGTTTATTTTGTTGAGGGGGGGAGAGAGACGCAGTTCATTTTGTTGACCGGGGGAGAGAGACGCGGTTCATTTTGTTGACTGGGGGGGAACATGCTCAGAATGTCCTCAGGAATAGTTTACCAATTTTTAAATTGGCACGTTCACATTTGTCTACATACATTGACAGACACTAATAAACGCACTTGAACACAGTCATGCGTGTACCGTACACACACAAAAACACACGGGGACTCGGTCAAGGACACTGGTATTCTGCGGCGCACACCGAGGGCCAGCGAATAGCACGCAAATGCACACGCTCTCTGGACGTGCTGTTGATACATCCCCATATAGTTTGGGACGGTATCCAGTTCATAGCCCTGCTCCTATATTTACCCCACTGCCGCGCTGCTGTCATTGATCTGCTATCTCAGTTATGCGATTTCGTGACCCTGTCCTCGTGTGACCTGGGACTCCATATGCAGTCCCTTTAGATCTTTTCTGCAGCTCATTCCAGCCGCGCATTTCCCACATCCTTACTTCCTTCCTTGGGCCTGACCTGGAAATCGATCAAGGTGCGCTATCATTTAGGAATTTTCAGTCTGTTATATGTGCCCTGAAGCACTTAGGAAACAGGAGTTGGGAGTATCCTAAAGATATCTTGTTCCAGGAGCATTTTTCCTGGAATGTGTGACGTACATTTGCCCGTTTAAAGTTTGAACACTTTACTCATGTTATAGTGCTCTTGTTTACTTCTTTACTTCTATATTACATCTGTAAATAACATCTATGGGCTAAAGGTTAGGAGTAAACAAACTCAAATCTTCAAAAAATAATACTTTTATTAGTTTGCATTACCTCCCAAAATCTTGGAATTTAAAAAATAAATGAACTTATTTGACAAGATGAACGGATTAACAGTATTTTTCCAGGTTGCAGCAGGTGAATTAAAATCAAGCTGGGATGGAAATGGAAAGTTCAAGGAGAAGTAAACAAGCCCTGCACATCTGCTGGAACTTATACAACAGAGGCGTTTATTACTCGTTTTTTGTCCTGTGTTTGTGTGGAAAAACATCACTGTGTTCAAACTTTTTACTGGTCCTGTATAAATAATGGACTCTTTCCGACAGTCAGGTATCTGCCATGCCTGTTGCTGACGTCTACTCTTCGCCTCCTGACGGGTTGAGCTAAGCCCTTGATGTTGTGCTGCCTCAGTGCACAGCTGTCCATGCATGACCGAACCCGCTTATTCCGGACGAGGGTCTCGTGGGTTAGGGGTGGATGCGCGTGAGAATATACAACACAGCTAATTTTAGACATATTAGACATTCATTAACACTTGAAGCTTCCATGACATACTTCCATGCATTGATCATGTCACACCTGCATTACTGTATGTCCTGCTGCTCTCAAGCTAACAAGACTGCCTTAAGATCCATTCAATCACTTCACAAACAAGCATTTAAAGTTTTAGACAAGAAATCTATCCAGTTCCATCACTGTGACATACTAGGCAAGTACAACTAGCTTAGCTTTGATAATGTCCTATTGTATTGTAACATACGATTGTTACATAAGATAATACATAATGCTGATCCACCATCGTTAAAAACATTTGTCAAACTTTGCTCTGTGCGAATGGGCAGAGCTACTAGATCTATAACAAGGGGAGACTGTAGTTTGCCTGAGCGCTGCACTGCCTTTGTGCAAACAGCCTTTTCTTTTAGAGTGATTAAAGCATGGAACCCTCTTCCTAGCAGCTTAAAAAACTGCAGATTTCTGTGTTTTCTCCAGAGAAGTGAAAACATGGATTTTAAACAGCCAGTCTTGTCAGCACTAATCATACACTTCCATTCATGTGTATGTTTTCTAATATTTATTGACTTTCTTCTGTTTTGTGGGGTGGAGTGAAGTGGGGGGACTTTTATATTGTTTTGTAGGGAGGGGGGGGAGTGTTGTTGTGGGGGTACATGAATATATGCCTATACACCTTTCTTTTACCTGCTCAGGGACTGCGGATGGAAAACAGCTTTTAGCTTAGTCCGGTATGAAGCATCTCTTCTGCTGTGATTAATGTTTTTTGTCCAAGGTCCCTGTAAGAAATAAACCAAAATAAAAAAAAAATACCTTAGCATACAATGGCCCAGGGTCAGGAACACACCCTGTACCCATCGCCCAATCCGTCACACACCATTTATTCTCACAGTCATGCATATTGCCTATTTCGAGCCACCAGTTAGCCTGGCGAGACGTCTGTGTACTATTGGAGGAGATGTTAGGAGAACATGGAAACTCCACACATAAAGGCCCCTTGCTGGAGTCGAACCCTCAGCTGTCTGCACCACAGTGCCCCTTTTCTTCACTGGGGGGTTGATATAATGAGTTAAAACAGCTGGCTAAATTCAAGGGTAGTAAAAACAGATGGCAGGACTTCTAACTTCCTGATGCCTGGTGGCTGCTCCTCTGATAGGTCGGATATTTCTTGCCCAGCCGCCTGCAGCAGTCAGTGAGCTGCTTTCTGAGTGGAGCATGAGCTCTTTCATCTCGTCAGCTCCTGTGAAGGGGGTGTGGCAGGTGGGGGGAGGGGGGTGGATGGGGAAGAGATAAATATTGACAAGGTTGAGAGCAGCTCACGGCCATCCAGCCAAAACGCTGTTTTGTAACTGTGGATGATGTAAGAGAGCATGCTGACCTAGATCCAGAGCTGGCTCAGGTACACTCTTTCCTGTAGATCTCTCTCTCTCTCATCCCCCTTTCTCTTTCTCCCATCCACCTCTCTTTCTGCATGATTTATTGGTAAGTGTAGATGCACCTCATGTTACCCAAGTGCAGTAAAATATATACAGAGAAGATGCAGTTAAGCACTTAAACATATGTAGACATACAGTGTACAGACATGCACACATGTGCTCTCTCTCTCTCTCTCTCTCTCTCTCTCTCCTGGGCCTTCAGGACCATATGATCAAAATATTATGAACCAAGCCACATCACCGATTAGCTTGCCTCACTCTCGGTGACGAGCTTGGAACTTACCAGGTCACTCTTTTTTTTCCCTCTTTTAAGCACAACAGCTTAACAAACGGACCCATGGGAAGACATTAGCTAAAGAGAAAATCCTTGTTATGCACTGAATGTTCAGTTTCTTATTTTATGTTATTTTTGCCATTGACTTGCTGTGAAACTCGTTCTTTTTCCACCTGAACTGGAGCCAACAGCAGTGGGACGAGTGAGTCTCATTGGCTATATGTGCTTAACCCCGCCCCTTTGTTCTTGTGTCGGCAGGTTCATCTCATTGCCTAACGGGGCGCTGCAGATCGTGGGGGTGCAAAGTGAGGACGTCGGAGCTTACCGCTGCGTGGCGTCCAACTCCGCCCGCAAACGCTTCAGCCAGGAGGTGGCGCTAACAGTTGGCGCAGGTACGCTATCCCCGCTTGCCCCGACTCATCTACCTCCATCTGCCACCCACTCAGCTGCTGAAGTACCCCTGGAGAGGACTTTTCTTATTTAAACACCTCGATTAACTGTATAAAATATGGTTTGTGCTGGTTTCGTTTCACCAATGGCTTTAGACCCAAACACCAAATGAGGGAGTTTGCTGTGTCGTCTACTGCTTTAACCCCTTTGCGCAGAGGCCAAATCTGGCTATTTATGAGTTACCTTATTTAAGGCTTTATAATTCAAGATTGCAGCTTAACAGACAGGAAAGGAATGACTCATCCGAGTCAGGACACTTGAAACATTCAGAATTCCATTGTGTTTCAGTTTATTTCCATGATTTTGGTGGAGAAAAAAGGGCTGCAAACACAGAAAATTCAGCATTGAAATTGTAAAAAAAAAAATAATACTGAGAATTAAAAAATTGCTGGTCTAAAAAACTACACATTTCTGGGATCATAAATTCCTTGACCACAAGTGCAAGTCATCTCAGCATTGAATTCTAGATTACCTACTCTCTAGGACCCAAATAAGACAGCTATCCAGGTTTTTTCCCAAACTCTAACATCCCCCAAAATGGCACACTATCAAATCATAAAATAATCATATGTTTAACACAAATCAACTTTTGACGCATGAAATTCAATATGAAGTAATGATTTTCTCGGTTGAATTTAGCATGAATTTATCAATATAGGTGCAGTTGGACATCAGTGGTCACCAGTAACCTCTCCAAACACAAAACATGCCTTTTCTGCTTGATGAAGTTTCTAATTTTGTCAATTTTTCTTCAGAGTCCCTCTAGCCAGCACACATACTCATTAAAGGAACTGCTTATTTAGCGGTAAGAACATGCACCCTGCAATGAAAAGCTAACAGTTACCACTTTCAAGCTCGCGACCTTACATAAACACTTATCACACCTTATAAGGAACAAGTATAATTCACTAACTCAGTAATATCTGAAATATACCTTATTTTAATAGAATAGACATTCCATTATCAGGAATAATCAGTCAATTTTGTACCCCAAATTGAACAGAATGGTGCAATGAACATACCAGGGGGTCTACCGAAGTGCATGAGCTGCTTGCATTTTTTTTTTTGTGATTTTGATATTTATTATCATATAAAAATGACATGACATAGTAAGAGCACATGAATTGGTGTAGTTAAAAGAAAAGGGGGGGGGGAGAAGTAGAACATAGAACATGTCACACAACAAACGCTGACGGTAAACTCATGTTGACATTAATAAATTCAAACTCCTTGACTTCTTCAAAACTGCTCCTTAAGGGCAGAGGCTATGCTCATCCAGGAATTTACTGTGGATTCCTTTGCCTTGTTAATCTTTGCAGTTGTGCAGTCTAGACAAACTATGTAATGAAAGGAGGCTATCCAAAATTGTTTCCGATTTATGTCTGGGGAAAACCATTGCTGTATTATAGTTTTTTTAGCGGCTGTGAATCCTGCCATCAACGGTCTTTTCTGATGTAATGGAAGCTGATGCTTTGAGTCGTCATTCAGTAACAACAAACAAGGATCCAAGTCAAGGTACAGTCCGGTAAGATCACATAGTGTACAAATGACATAGAGCCAGAAAGACTGGATGACCGGACAGTACCAGAACATGTGAAGAAATGTACCAGTAGTGACTGAGTTACATATGTTACAGTATGGATCAGTTGCAAGTTTCATGAGGTAATGCTTGTAAGGTGTGTAATAAAAACAGTGGATAGTCTTAAAATAAATAAGCACATGACTAAGGTTTTTAGAAGTAAGGCTAAGATTTGACCACACTGTTCCCCAATCTGGGTAGAATCCTAACCAAGAAAGTTCCAGATCCCACTTTGACTATATCTTTAATCGATAGGATCGATCCATCTGTACATAGGGTGGTCACACAAAATTGAATTCCACGGCACACCATAAGCTTTCATTGCGGATTGCAATTGCAGATATAAGAAAAAAGAACAGCCTGGCAGACTTTATTCTACTTTAATGTCATGGAATGTGTGTAAACCATTGAAATAAAAAATATCAGAAAATGTAGAAACTCCTTTAGAGGACCACAGAGGATAAACAAAGGGTTGGTGGTTTGATAAGAGGCGGGTGCTGTTCCACAAAGGAGATTGCAAAGAGAATTTCTCCGAATGGCCTATTGCTTTTTCGACACTGTGCCATGCGGCTGGGGTGGATGAAATCATGCGGCCAAACTTGTGTGATTTGCAAGCCCCTACACCTGTGAAAGGTAGATCTTGAAGCCTGTGGGGATGTGCAGTGGCTGATTCGATGTTTCTCCATTGCACTTTACTCTTTGAGTCTGTACAGGTGTGCATTGCTCTGATCTGGAATGCCCAGTAATACAGCTTAAATTTAGGCACAGCTAGGCCACCTTCTGATTTTGTGCGCTGCAAAATATAAAATTGTACTCTTGAACAAGAGTGGGATCAAATTCCAATGGCTAAACACAAGAAACTTGTCTCCTCAATGCCCAGATGCCTCCACTCTGTGTTAAAAAGAAGAGGAGATGCTACACCATGGTAAACAGGCCCCTGTCTCAACTTTTTTGAGACCTGTAGCAGCCATCAAATTTGAAATGAGCTCATTTTGTGGATAAAATTGTAAAATTTCTCAGTTTCAACATTTGCTATGTTATCTCTGTTCTATTGTGAATAAAATACTGGCTGTTGTGATTTGAAAGTCATTGCGTTTTGATTTCATTCACAATTTACATTCAGTCCCAACTATTTTGGAATTGGGGTGTAATTGCTGCTTGAGTGGTATTGGTGCTTGCAGTTTACTTTCTTTCTCAAGAACCGCCCAGCCGAACAACCTCAAACTCCGCACCGAGCTTCCTTGGGTCCTTGGCTATACAACCACCAAGTATGAAGTCGCTTGGAAGAACGGCTCTGGAGATATGTGAAAGACTTTCATACATGCTTTCATTCATATATGCAGTAAATACGCATACCTGCACACATACACACACACACACGCAGACACGCACATATGCACGCTCTCTCGCGGACAGAAGAATTACTTGCTTCATAGTGTAATACTCCTGCGTGTGGACTTTCACACAATAATTAACCCCTCTGCGCAGATGTAGGCGCCAGTGGACATGGAGCTGCTTTATTTATGCACGCAGTTACGCTATACTATCACTAGATGGCACAGTTATTGAATATTCAATGGCAAGCCGAGCTTGAACATGGTTTAGAATATGGACGAGTTCACTCCTATCCCTGTTTCCTTGGAGTTGCACGAATGAAGCTCCATAGCTAAGCCGGATGTGCAAACTGCTCAATATACTTGCCCATAGTATCTATCCAGCAGTTAACAAAAATGATTTCTTGCGACAGAAAAAAAATCGTTGTCCTTTGTAGCAACCACTTCAGCTATAGTGAGCCAATGGTATCCCAATCATTCTACTAAAAATTATGGTCTTCACATATCAAAAATCCCTACCGTGGATTTTCGCGTAAATTCCTCCATCGTTGAATTCAGGGCTCCCTTATATCCTCCTAACTATTCTTATTGATTAACCAGTCACTCATTTGCTTACCAAAGCTCATCTGCGTAACGCACAGTTATTGTTCACACCCACGTGAAACTTCCCTGGTAATGCTCAATTGATTGACACATTTCTTATCCAATTCCAGAGAGTATAAACTTTCCTTTTCCCTCTTTTAAACTTTTCAGTAACAGAAAGTCAATGATTGGAACATCAGAAAAGTATTTAAATCTTTGCTTATCAGCAACTTATGTCATATTCTCTTGATGTTGCGCAACTGAAAATGACACAATTGCACAGAAAAAAACACTTTCAAAACCGGCCTGAAGTGCTCACTTACATTTACGGGATTTAAACAACATTAGGACTTGGGAATTATGGGAATTATTCCGAATGAAAGAGGACTGGAGAGCTCCTTCTACTGAAAAGATCTATGTTTCTGGAGGAATTCAATGAAGAAAGGCTTTTGTTCTTTTTATGAGTATGTCCAATTTTATACATTTTTTTTAACTTATGGCTGGCTGTTTTTTATTCTCTATTTACCATTGCCATGATGATCACCGAGCTTGTTTGCCACATTGGTTCGTAAGAGTAACTGTTAGTCTTTGCTAATAATACTGCATGTGGTGGCATTTTGTTTTAGAATTTATACTATATTCAAGGAAATTGAATGCCAAAGTTTTGGCTAGTGCACAAGCACTTCAGTAGACACCTTGCCCCATTCTGTTCAATCTAGGGTAGCATATTGCCTGTTTTACCTGATAGTGGAATGTCTTTTCTGTTATAATAAGGTATATTTCAGATATTACTGAGTTGGCGAGTTATACTTGTTCCTTATAAGGTGTGGAAAGTGTTGTGAGCTCAGCACTGGGAACTGCTAGTTTTTCATTGCAGGCTGAATGTTCTGACCGTTAAATAAGCAGTTCCTTTAACCCATTTAGGCCTGTGGCCGCCTAAAAAAAAAAGCCCCCTAAAACCTTGAAGGTTTTCTGAAAAATGTTGAAAATGTGCCAACGTTTACAAAAAAATTCATTTCAGCTTACACTCTTGGCTATCATATAAAAATACATCCATTGGCCCTAATGGTAATAAAAAAAATTAGGAAATTCTATAAACCTCTGAAATAAATAAAATAATTGGCAATGCCTTATAAAAAATGCATTTCTCAGTCTCTGTAGCAGATAGAAATCTGAAATAAAAACCATTTGATAGCTTAAACTTAATTTTAAGTATTACATTCAGTTGGTCTCATCTTTCTCTTTCCAAAATTAAAACCTTCCAATGCATAAACCTTACAGATTTCACAGTAATTTTAACTTAAAAAGTCTAATGTAAGTGTAGTGTAAGAAAAAGTAAAATAAAGTGTCTCTATGTTGTAAGTAATACACAGCTTTGGCTCCCTCAGGAGGACACTGAGAAAATGCGTCAAAAAAAAAAAAAAAAAAAAGCCCCTATCCCAGGAAACACCAGAGTGACGTCTAATCTCTCCTGGCATCAAAGGGAGAAACACACATGTGCCCCTGCCAGCAGAAAAGGGTTAATGAGTATGAGTGCTGGATTGTGGGACTCTGTAGAAAATATGACAAAATTCTAAACTTTATCATGGAGAAAAGGCATGTTTTTGGTTTGGAGAGGTTACTGGTGACCACTGATGTTCAACTGCACCTATATTGATAAACTCACGCTAAATTTGCTAAATTCGACCAGAAAATCATTCATTCATATCGAATTTCATGTGTCAAAAGTTGATTTGAGTTAAATATATGATTATTTTATGATTTGACAGTGTGCCATTTTGAGGGATCTGAGAGTTTGGGGAGCCACCTGGAGAGCTGTCTTATTTGGCTCCTAAAGAGTAGATAATTTAGAATTTCCTGCTCAGATCAAGAGTACTTGTTGTCAAAGACTTTATGATCTGAGAAATGTATAGTTTTAACCCCCAGCCATTTTTCAATTCTCAGTGTTTATTTATTTATTTATTTATTTATTTATTTACAATTTCAATGCTGAATTTTCATGAAGATGTTTTATGTTTGCAGGCCTTTTCTCTACCAAAATCATGAAAATAAACTAAAATACGACAGAATTCTAAATGCTACAAGTGTCTTGACTCAGTTGAGCCATTCCCTTCCTCCTGTGAAGCTACAATCTTGAATTATCAAGCCTTAAATCAAGGGCATAGGTTTAATGTGACAATTGGTAGGGACACATGTAATGCGAGCATGCATAGCACGCAAGCAGGAAAATTTTGGCAAAACTGAGTGCAGATATTGCCTTTTCTCTGTACGGAGATAATCGGAATGAGTGTTTCTTTGTTTCTTTTATGATGCTACCTCCATAATCTTCATAGATACTTCCGTTTTTATTTTGTAGCCATCCAAATACTTTTGATTTGATTTTTGTGTACAAGTTTACAACTGTTGCTAATATTATGAACATTTATTATGAAGGTTAGCGATATCAAACAATTGAAATACTCTTACCAATTGATAAGTTTCTTAATTACATAATTGTATGTTTTATTATTAAAGAATGTTAAAATCATTACAGGCAATTTATGTCTATTATGCATCTCTCTGTGCGGTAATGCGACTGCAGCCGAGATAAACACTTCAAAATGGACCACTGACTATGTGAATTGGACTAGCCGCAAACCGAGCGTTTTATTGGACTGGATCATGTTAGATTTATGATTTACGATAACATGGTAACTTGGAACTGCAAGCACACTTAGTTATGAGAGTGGCAGTTAGCTAGCCTGCTACAGTGCTAAGCCGCACCGATTCAAGTTCCCAACATTACACTTGCCATTCAGTTTGGCTGAATATTTATAGCAGTACATGGAACGATATATTTTTTTCTTACGCTCTCAGACAATGAAATTTCCACAAAAGTGTTAGGTACCTAAGGTAATATCGAATATATGACATGAGTTGGGCCATGGGAAAAGTGCTATAGTTGCGTGATGATGATAAATCTGGAACAAATGCCAAATTACGGTTCTCTTCAACGGGCAAGCCATAGCAAAAACCAAGTTATCAAAGCCGGCGATCCAGTTGCGTGTCTCAAGCCCCGTTTTGGACAAAAAGTGGTCAATTTACACTTGAATTTTAGCCTTCAGGTAGCCCTTCCCTTTCAACCAATCAAACGCTAGAATGCATAAATGGGTTGTCTTGGAGATGTAGCCTCCACAATTGGGTCTAATATGGCTTATCTGGAAAGATAAGAACAAGTTCGCTGAAATATTGGTAGGGACAATCTGGCTTCCCAAAACATTGGTAGGGACATGTCCCTACCGTCCATACGCAAACCTACGCCCTTGCCTTAAATAAGGTAACACATAAATAGCCAGATTTGGCTTCTGCGCAAAGGGGTTAAGTGGACCTTCTTAAAAATTCAGCTACATGCTCATTGTAATCCAAAACTGGACTATTATAATCCAGTGAAGAGGAGAGAGAAATTTCTTAACACACAACTTAATATCCAGCGCTCGAACTTTACATGCTAAGTGTAGCGTCAAAGAGATGCAAAACTTAACTCACAAAAAGAAACTTGATGGCACAAGGGACCAAAAGGCCAGACAGTACCTCTCATGAGAACACAAATGCAACTTGGGGTGCATAGTGCTTTAATGGTTGGATTATTAAATGAGGAAAAAGAGAAAGTGTTTGTTCAATTGAGGCTGAAATACAGTTAAATGAAACCATCATTATTGACACCTCGATAAATGCAGTCCACTCCTGAAAAACACCCTTAGAAGCCTTTCAAGGCTTTTGTTTATATGAGAAAATGTATTGATCTGTGGAGCAATAAAGCATTCATTACTTGGTCAATAGCTGTATGAACGGGCTTTTAAAAATCCAGTGGTGGGAATTAGATTAGTGGCTTGAACTGCACAATAGAAGTGAAAAAGATTTAATAACTGGGTGAGTCGGGGAATTTTTCCCCCTCCCTTACAGTGATGAGCCATCATTCCAATACTCTGAACGACCTGATTGCATTTGAGACCTGGTGGAAACTGAACGCCTGTGACACTGATATCCAGCCCTGTATCTGGAGATCCACTCTCCGAAGTTCTTGTTTCAACCCTAATTTGTCCACCCGATTCTACAAATTAGCAGCTCAACCATCTGTCCGGCTGTTCATGAGCTTTGCTTTGGTTTAGTTTAACTGAAGGCTTATGAGAATCCAGATTTCCAGGGACAGGAATGAGAAAGACCTGCAGTAGGTTTGTTTGGGTTGGTGGGAAAATCCAATTTTCTGGCTGGTATGGTAGCAGATCCCTGCAGCAATGTTCTAACATCTACTGAAAGCCTGTGCTCTTCTGGGAGGGCCTATTATGTTAACGGGGGGGGGGGGAGCGGAGGGGCTTATAAGTTGATTTTAACTCCTGTAAGGTGTTAGAGCAGGTGTGTCCTCATACTGTAGGAAATATCTTAGATGTCATCATGGAATGAAAGCAAGAAATTTCTGCTTGTGTGCTAGGCCTGCCAGTGGAAATCTCCAGAAGTCTCGATCTCGATTCACCCCTGACGCGATCTTATTTCTAAATGTCAAGATTTTCCAGCATTATTTCAGGAGCCACAGAGCAAACCCACTCTGCCTTTCAAATGTCCGAGTAGTTTGTGGTCTCCTGGGGCGTAATGATTAGCATTGACGCAGGCGCATTCACACACATCCTATGCTCAAAGCAGCTCTACTTCACTTGAGTTCATGTAGAAGCCTGAGAAGGTAAAATCAGTAAATGGCGGTGGTCTTTCGATTTGAATCGGAGTTGGCTAGCAGTGCAGATTCAGAAGCAGCGAGGGAGACACGGAGAAATGTTAAAGTTGCAGAGTGCAGGTAAGCTTGTTGTCAGGAAAAATAAATGCAGAATGAACACTGTTGAAAATCCACCCGGGCATTAATAATAACTCCCCAAAAACGGGCGAAAGCGGACGAGCTCGCTATTTTTTTGCTTTTAGGAATCAGACCTGATGTCTTGTCATGACCATACAGTTGCCTAAATTCAAAGCCATGAGCAAAAACAACGTCAAGGTTTGCAGAATTATCATCGTCTGAACAGCAATAGATTCACCTGTGAGGGGTTTGCCAGATTATTTTTATAGGCTTACATTTGACTATTTGATTTGTTCACTCTAAGTCACACCTCACGGTGGATAGGCTTAATGAAATGTTTTCCACATTGTTTGTCGGCCTATATTGTTATATTTTTTAAAAACCAGGACCGTATTAAAATGGTTTTATTGTTATTGGTTATTGGCACTCTTACACGGAAGCCTTGTTTGGTATGTCCACTTTTTATTATCGCTTTTAATCATTATAGGCTACATGCCAGTTGTACTTGTTGGCTTCATAAACTGCTTGATTTTAAGCTGCTTTTTCAAAGGTGTCCTAACGCTGACGAATTATTCTTGCACTCGACAGATTAGTGCATTCAAAATCAATGCGCCACGCTGAATACACCCGATGTATTGGCGTCTTTGCATTGACTTTGAATGTTATCTGTCGCCTGAAAAAAAAATTCAAAGCCCTTCGGATGGTGGAGTTTGCTGTGGTTGAGGTCAGTAGCTACTCAGGAATAGATTTAGGGTATGCTAAATATGTCAGGTGATGGAGCTGACCCCAGCACTCAAAAGCATTTTAAACGGCCACATGTTTGACAGCCATTTTTTCAAGACTGCAGTTGGATGATCCTGTGGATGATAATTCACGTTTAGCATTAAACAGGGTTGCCCCAAAATGATCTTGGTTTATGCTGGAACGCCGTTGGCATGTGCTTTCTCTCCGTGCAGGCTTTTCGTTTGTGTGCAAATGTGCCTCGGATGGGCTTGCATCGCTGCCTGCCTGTTTGATGACATTATAATTGAGCAGTATCATCTTCTGGGTTGCGGTTTGACATTGTTGCATCCCTAGTTCGGGGCCATGTGAAGAGTCAAAGAGCAAGAAGGTGCATTTATTTTGTTTATTTTACCTTTTTACCTTTTTTTTTTATTAAACTGCACTTTAATGGCCAGCTGTTTTTTTTTTTTGTTTGTTTTAATTACTACAATAAACATTTCAGTTTGTTGGGGCGCCCCGTGCCAAAGAATCGTGATCTCAATTCTAGACAAAAAATCGTGGTTCACATTTTTTTCCAGAATCGTGCAGCCCTATTGTTTGCAGTCATCCCAGTGGACATCTCTCATGTCCCTGAGCTGGGAACGCAGCTGACGCACCATCATAAAGCTGTGAAGATACTGTAATAAACCACCACTGGCCGGTTTACTCTGTAAACCCACCTGCCTTTCCACATGTCCGTGTGTTTGTGTGTGTGCTGAAGGTGTAATGATTAATTTCTGCAGGCGCGCATACACACACACACATGCTCAGACACCGTTTTCTCCCGGCATTGCAGGGTATGGAGACTGACCCAGTTAAAATCCCAGCCTCCTCGCATAACCAAGCGCTGCTGTTTGTAATCACAGTTACTAATTCACAGAGTGTTCTCCGTCTCTCAGGAACAATGCATATGTCGGAATTAAAAGTTCTCTCTCATTTTTATTTTTTAAAAAAGGATTATTTCTGCAATCCACCCTCATTCAGAATTAGATTGTTTGAGCCAGAATGGATCTGTCTGGCGCGTTTCTTCAAACGTTGATTTTAATCCTTTTTCTTTTCCTCTAAGCACAGGGATCCATCTTGCATGCTGATCCGCTGTTGTCTTGTCTGAGAATATGGTGTGTTTATATTTACACTCATGTGGTTGGTGGCTCAACCAAACTGGCTCTCTCACTCTGGAGAGATTGGGCTTAAACTCCTGCTCTGTGAGGGGTGCGCAGTTACACCTGAGCGAGTGAACAATGCCATGAGTCTCTCGCTTTTGTTTGTTCACTCTCTGGTTCCTTGCTCTGTATTTATCCTTCTGAAGTGGAGTTTTGTAGTAGGGTTTGTTAGTTGTAGAATTAGCAGTATTATAAATAGTTAAAGCACTCTGATGTTCTTCCATGATCATTAGTATGTGTGATCTCACCCCTTAAAGCAGGGCTGTCTGGAGGACTGCAATATCTGCCCATTTTTATGGATCTTTATTCACTCAGCAGCCAGATTAGGCCTCTGAATAAAGGTGTCTTCACCTTACTGCCAGTCTGAGAGAGAGGTTTGGCACTCAGCAGGAACATGTCCAGCAGCTGCCGTCAGGATTGGCCTCTGTGACTGACGCACCTGAGGCATGGTGTTCATGGCGCTATGAAGCGATGAAGGGAGTTGGGGCTGAATCAGCTCGGCTGCGTCTCCCTGAAGAGCCCCAAAGCCCTTCGGATGGTGGAGTTTGCTGTGGTTGAGGTCCTTGTCTCTGGGGCTGATGTACCACACAGCGCAGAACAGAGCTGCCTGTGTTGGGCCAGGGGACCCCAGCACTCTGTGGCCCTCTGCTGGGACGTCTCACTCATGTCTTTGGGACGAGGATAATCTTTTTAAATTTGCCATTGTGAAGCGGAGTCCTGCTTGTTCAATTCACGTCCAAGAAGTCCGATAACAGGAGTTCTTCAACATATCTTTAGAGGGGAACCTTGCGAAGAAGAAAAATTTCTTTGCAGCATGTGCTGTGTAAATGAGAGACCTTCGGATTCTAATGCTGTGTCTTTAACTGATGTTGTTTGAAGGAGGTAAAGATGTTCCATTTAATTTGTGTTTCTTCTTGTCCTGTCATCACTTACCCTTCTGGATCCTTCTCCTTGCCTTTCCAAGGGAAGGATAGAAGGTGTTAAAATAAAGGAAATGGATCATTTTGCCTTTTGTCTCAGTTGGAAAACTCATGGGTTTTTGAGATCTGATTTTCATCCCCTTCAGGCTCGCACCCAGTGCTTGAGGAAGTGCTGATTGAGGTGCCCCCCCAGAACACTACAGTGGTGTTGGGACGTCCCGCGGTGTTGGAGTGCATAGCCCGGGGGCAGCCAAAACCTCTGGTGTCCTGGAGCAGACTAGGTAGGTCTGACTGTGATTTACAGAAACTGCCAGTCCAGCCGTTTCCAGAGGCGGCTGTGGTCAGTAGCTTCGTAAAAGTGTATCATTTCCTTCCTGCTGCTCAGGGATATGGGAGGGATACTGTCTGTTTTGGTTTGTTGTTCAAGCACCTCCTACTGGAGATTTGGTTGCCTGTTGGTCGCTCTCTGAACGAGCGCAGGTTTGAGTTTCCACTGCCTGCGCTTTGTGCCTGCTAGGACTGCGACCTCGAGTGAAAAATGGCTGATGGCCGTACGAGCATGCTTAAGCAGGGTTTGCTGATTGGACATTCCAGATTCGTATGGGATTGGACATGCACAATGAAAAAAAGAGAAGAAAATAAAAACTATTTATCTTGTATTCTCATCCTTCATCGAAGGATTTTACAGCATCTTCTCCAGCGGGGGTCATATGTAGAAATTAAAAGTTCTGATAGGTGCATTGTCAGTCCATGAAATGAGCCTGATAATTTCTGTCATTAGCTGTCCACCCTCATTGCAGAATTATATTGATTTAGAAAATCCAGGAAGCTACTGGCGAGGACTCCTGCTAAACTTTAATTTTAATCCTTTGCTCTTTTCCCCTGGTCACGATGGCTACGGGCCGTCACTCTGTTCTGTGTACATTCCCACGGTGATTTCTGTTGTGTTAATATTGGTACAGAAGCAGTAGATGCTAAAGTCTGCAAAAAAAAAAAAAAAAAATCTGCTGGTATTCAAAGTTTGTCGTCTTATTTGTCATGGTAAGTTGTTCACTTCAGTGCTGAACATCCTATTTATGCTGTTGTTTATGTTGTTCAAAAACACTATTGCCCTTCCTGTGACCTGCTGTCCTCATTCTTGACGTGTGGCTCCATGTTCTGTGGGGAACCGTGCCCCTAAAGCTTTTTGATAGGACTGGTCATGTAAGTCAAATGTTACTCTCTCACTGTTGCATGAAGACAGGGGTGGGCAATCTTTTCAGGAAAGTACTGGTGTAGGTTCAGGCCATTGATTTAGCCCTGCAGTACAGCACCAGGTTTTCTTAAGGCATTGATTGAGGACTGTGATTTATACAATATGATTGAAGATTATGACAGGTCCTTTTCAGACGAAACTGGGCACCTCTGACTGCTGCAGAAATGTGCGCAATGCCCATGTCTCCTCAGAGCTGTGATTCCATCAGTCCAAATTACTCAAACAAATGTGTGTGGCGCATTCCTTGAGTGCTTTTGGATGAAGGATCTTGCTTGTTTTTCCTAATTTCGTACTTGTAGACGCAAGTTTAGACCCCAAGGCCCACTCGGGGCTCAAGCCAGCAGTAATACGCGTTTCAGTGAAGCTCCCTCCTGTCAGGCCCCCAGCCGTGGCTGTGTTCAGGTTTTGTCAGGACACTGTTCCACTCCCAGCCGTGGCTGTGTTCAGGTTTTGTCAGGAATCTGTTTCACTCTCAAGATGGGCTTTGTTGAGGTTTTGTCAGGACACTGTTCCACTCCCAGCCGTGGCTGTGTTCAGGTTTCATCAGGACACTGTTTCTTTCCCTTTCCCCTCTGTCTTGGGGTTCCTGTTCCAGACGCGAGGCCCATCGCCTCAGATGTGGTCGTCCTGGCAACTAACCTGTTGATTCCTGACACGAGACCGCGGCATGCCGGCGTCTACGTCTGTCGCGCTAACAAACCACGCACCAGGGAGTTCGTCATTGCCACCGCCGAACTGCATGTGCTGGGTGAGTGTGTTTGTGTTGTTGAACTGCAGACTGCAGCCTATGGAGCTGAAACGTGTTCCAAGATTCACTAAAAATGCTGTTGTTTACTTTAGCAATCTGTTTTCCTGTCTGTCAGTCTGTGGTTTTGATTACTTTCTGTCTGCTTTTGGTCTATCTCTGTCAGTCTCTCTTTCTTTGGATCTGCTGTCTGTCAATTTGTCTTCCAGTCTGTTTGTCAGTCCATCACTGTCACTTTTTTCTCCCATCACCTCTGTCTGTCTTTGTCTGTGTACCTGTGTCTCGGTTCCTCCTGAGCTTCTCTCGGATCTCTCTACCCCCCACTTCAGCTCCCCCAGTGATTCTGTTGCCCCCTGAGACTGTGTCGCTGTCACGGGGGAACACTGCGCGCTTCGTGTGTAACAGCTCTGGAGAGCCACCTCCATCCCTGCGCTGGCTGAGGAATGGGGATCCGGTCCTCCCAAACGGCCGGGTCAAGACCCCCAGCCCCGGGGTGCTCCTGATAAACCAGCTGGGCCTCAGCGATGCTGGCTACTACCAGTGCCTCGCCACCAACAGCCTGGGCACGGCCTGTGCCGCTGCCAAACTGTCCGTCATCGTGCGCGAGGGGCTGCCCAGCCCCCCCCGCCTGCTGTCAGCCCAGCCTGAGTCCAGCACCAGCGCCCTGCTCACCTGGGACCGGCCCGAGCTCAACAGCGACCAGATCATCGGCTTCTCCGTCCACTACCAGCGCTCCACCGGTAGGGTCTGCCTCCCCGACCCGACGCACTTATTTAATGGGGGTAACCTAAGCGCAAATTTTGATATTAACTCCCTCTTTCGAAGCCAAATAAGATTTAATGCTCAGATGAAGAACACTTGTGGTCTAGGAGTTTATGATCCCAGAAATGTATTGTTTTAACCCCCAGCCATTTTTCAATCCTCAGTGTTATTTTTTTTAATAATTTCAATGCTGAATTTTCATTAAGAATTTTTATGTTTGCAGCCCCTTTTCTCTACCAAAATCATGAAGTTAAACTGAAATACGATAGTAATACTAAGTGCTGCATGTGTCTTGTCCCAGTTCAGCCATGTCGCTCTTCATCTCTCTATTAAGCTTAAATCTTGAATTATAAAGCATTAAATAGGGTAACGCATAAATAGCCATATTTGGCTTCTGGGCCGAAGTCAGCATGCAACACTGTTACATTTTACTACATCTTAGCTCATAACTCTTTAACAAATAATGATATCAGCATATGTAATATGTCATTAGTTAGGTCTTGATGAGTACTTTAAGAAACATTAATGAGGTTTTTTATTTATGGGGGAAAAAAGGGGGTCAAAAGGGGAAAAAATGCTGCGCGACACTGTTACAGAATTAGGACACAGGTTTACACATGAATATTTCCACGAAGCAGAAAGTGCTGTTCATATTCAAGTTTTTATGAAATATTTTTTACCATGTTTGTTACTGTGACGCTGTTACGCAATTGTTCACCACTAATTTCTCTTGAAATCTGAATGAAAAAACAATCAAAATTATCATCTTATCTTTACTGATTAATTATATAACATTCATAGAACACATATTGCATATCAACATATTTACAATATCACATTTTAACATATTTACAACAGGAATAAGTTCCATAGAAGGATTTGTACCATAATTTCAATGACAAAAAAGTTTTTTAAGTAACTCAGCTATTGTTTAGCATTATAATGTCATTCATATTTCTGGAATATGTGTTGTTAGCATTGTAGTGTTATTGATTTACTCATCATCAGGGATGATGAAGTATTCCTTGGCTGACAGCGCGCCGCTGTGAGGCTGCGCTCTGACGTGGCCAAGTCCGAGGGTGGTGATGCAGAGCAGACTCCGGACACCAGTGATGGAGAGGGCACCTTCCCAGAGGTCCTCCAGCCTCTTCTCCCAGTCCAGGACAGTTTCTTTGCTGACATAGAGGACAGTGGTACTATCTAGGTGGCTGGCTGCTAGCTTGGCGTACTCCAGGGCATTGTTGACGATGGCTTTTGGGGACAGCATCAGGGTGAAGACCAGCCTCTTGATGACTGCGCCGATGCCATCTACAGCTCCCTCGCCATGGGATGTAGCCAGGAAATGCCAACTCACAGGATCCCCTTCCTCTCCAGCAGGCTTGTGATGTACGTCACCAGGAACTTGTTCTTGAAGTGTTGTGTGGATGATGTCCAGTCGCTGATGATGTCCAGTTCGGTGATGCCAGCTGGGAGCTTGGAGAGTAGTTCATCCACCACGTGGTCGATGAAGGTGGCGGCAGCATTATCATGGGCCAGGTAGCCTGACACCACGTCAAAGGAGAAGGTACCGGATGCTGTCCAACCAACTGCAGTGAAGAGTGCTGTCTGGGTGTGTGACCAATGGGCTCTCTGGATTTCGTCTTAGTGGGTGATGGACGGGCTCTCTGAGAAGTCAATCTGGAGCACTGCCTGGTTGGGTCGAAGGTTGGAGTACAGGTCCTTGAGGGTTCTGGCCTGCTGGTCCCTCACAAAGCAGTGGATCTTGAAGCTGGGGAGTCTGGTGGAGAGGTTCTTGAGTACATCAGACACGGTACCATCACAGGTCAGCTTGTCAACTCTGCCGTCGTCGCTCTTGGCCCACTCATACCAGGATACTGCATCACCAAGCTGAAGGCCACTGATCTGCGCTGATAGCTTGTTGAAGGTTACTCTGTCTGAACAGGTTGCAAACTTGCCATACATACAAGCCTCAGAAGACTTGTCACAGACAATAGTCTCTAAGAGTTCTTGGTGGTCAGCTGGCAGGCACTTGAGGTGGCGGATGGACTGGAGCAGCTGGTTCAGGTTCTCATGGTAGACACACACACAGACGTTGTGGGGAATGTTGTCTCTGATGAGGACTACACCTGGCCGCAGGCGCTGGAAGGAGGTCAGGCTGATGGTGTCATCAGGGAACTCCTGCTTGTAGAGGTTGTCGGCCTCCCGGATGGTCATCACTAGGTATCGCTGCTGCTCTGTCACCTTCTCTCCATCCCGGATCACGGTGATGTAGTCCTTGCGACCAGGGGCTGTCCAGCTGATGTCTTGACGAAGTTAGATGTCTGTGACTCTGGAACGGACCTCATCTGGAACTCTGTTCTGTGCTGATTTAGGTGGAGTAGGCGGCACAGGGTCACTGACAGGCACTGGATTCTGCTTGACGATCTCCTTGATGACTGCTTGGCACTTTCTGGGAGACTTTGGGAGATGACTGGAGATTCTATGGACTGCACGGGTCTGACTGTTAGTGTTGCTGTGGACAGGAGTACCTAGGTGACGCTGCTCAGCAAGCTGTGCTTCCTTCTTGGCTGCTCTGTGATTGGCTAAACGTTCTCTGGTCTTGGCACGGACAGCTTCAGGATCTCTGGCTTAGGCTGCTCTGTTTCGGCCTGAGACAACAGCTTTCCAGGCATCAGCGTTTTCAGCCTTCTTGCGTTCTCTGTAACGCCTGGTCCTCTCAGCTGCACTGAGAACCATTCTGGAACTTGGAGATGACTTGTAGACAGTAGTAATGTTAAGCAATGTTGTTGTAGCATTTGTATTGAGAGCACTTGGAATGTGACAACTGGTCGTCCAGGAGGGGTATTTAAGGGCTCCTGAGAGAATCAACCAGCCAATCATCTTCTCCCAAATGAATCAGGCCTTCCCAGTCAACCTAACAGCTTTCTAGTTCAAAGCTTTGAGGGGTGGTTTCATCTTTGTAAAATGAACTGTACCACCAGGTATAAATCATCTTCCTAATACTTCCTAGTTTGCAGCTTGGTCTAAGTGTAATTAAACATAAGACACAAAACCTGCTTAACCTTTTTTGCTGAAATATTCCTCTAACTTCCCAAATGGATGGAGTTAGGAGGGAGGAAAGGAAGGAAAGAGGTGAAGTATCAGCAGTTAGAACTGGACTGACCCAGTAACAGTTTGTGTGCCTCTCATCAGTCTGGGCCCTGACCCCTCCTGACCCCCCCCCCCTCCCTCCTGTCCCCTCCCCCTGTCCCTCCTGTCCCCTCCTGTCCCCTCCCCCCGCCCTCCTGTCCCTCCTGTCCCCCCCCCGCCCTCCTGTCCCTCCTGACCCCTCCCCGCCCTCCTGTCCCCTCCTGTCCTCTCCCCGCCCTCCTGTCCCTCCTGACCCTCCCCGCCCTCCTGTCCCCTCCTGTCCCCTCCCCCCCCCCCCCTCCTGACCCCTCCCCCACCCTCCTGTCCCCTCCTGACCCCTCCCCCCGCCCTCCTGTCCCCTCCTGTCCCCTCCCCCGCCCTCCTGTCCCCTCCCCCCGCCCTCCTGTCCCCTCCTGTCCCCTCCCCCGCCCTCCTGTCCCCTCCTGACCCCTCCCCCGCCCTCCTGTCCCCTCCCCCCCCCCCCTGTCCCTCCTGTCCCTCCCCCGCCCTCCTGTCCCTCCTGTCCCCTCCTGTCCCCTCCCCCCCTCCTGTCCCTCCTGTCCCCTCCCCCCCCTCCTGTCCCCTCCTGTCCCCTCCCCGCCCTCCTGTCCCCTCCTGACCCTTCCCCCGCCCTCCTGTCCCCTCCTGTCCCCTCCCCCGCCCTCCTGTCCCATAGGTTCTAACAACATGGAGTACCAGTTTGCCGTTAACAATGACACCACCGAATTTCTGGTGAAGGAGCTGCAGCCGCACACAACCTACACCTTCTACGTGGTGGCGTACTCGCCCATGGGCGCCAGCCGCCCATCACTGCCCGTTACCGTGGAGATGTTGGAGGACGGTGAGTGACGGGAGAGGAGTCACGATCTCGGGGATCGGGCCATAGGTGGAACTGGGGTCATTTCGCCATTTCACCTCTTTTTCCAATTTTGAAATCAAAATCGATGTGATTTGAATTTGTACGCAGTGTTGAATAATTGAACATGGTTTGGTTTTAACCCACTGACCTGAAATATGATTTTTCATTGATCTTTTATTTTGACCATGCCTCTCTTCATTCAGGTTATTCTGTGATGTCATTATTACGTGTAAAACATACATTTATTGCACAAAACTTGATCCTGATTTATGGTTTCAAAGGAGGGTAAATTGTATAAATTCCGCTGTGAGTTGTGAGCGATCTGGGAAATTATTGACCCCAGGAAAAGGTTGTTCGAGCAAATTCCTGGAAAAAGGCAACGTTGCAGTGGCAAATAAATAAATGGAAGGTTGTGCAAGTATCGCTCTGCAGCCATCGCTTCCTTTCTCACCACATTCATCTAAACCGCCTGGAACTAGTTTTACACAGTGTACTCTTTTGTGGAAATGTTAATTTGCTCATAATATACGCATGAGGAATAGAAAGTATTCCTGTGAGCATTTCTTCCCAGCTCTAAAATTGGCCTACCAGTATTTCTCGTGGTGTTTTGCATTTAATATTTAGCTTTTAAGGTGCGTAAGATTGGTGAAGACAAATCACTTAAAAAAAAAAAAAATTTTTAAAATCAATGACGAGAACTACAACTTTAATTGGAAAAACTGAAATGTGGTATACCTACGCTTCTCTCTTAAATAATGTCCAAAAGCTTTGTGTTTGATGAAGAAGTAAAATAATGCAGTTAAAAAAATCCATCTCGTTTACATCATTGTCTTGCCTTGTGTCTGCGCTATTTTTTTGATGTTTGTCTCGCATTGACCTGGATCAGGTATGTAATTATTTTGGATTCAAGTACTTTCCTGCAATTTACTGAGCCTGTCTGTTGTGTTGGACCCCATCAGAGGCTCTAAAAGAAGTGCAAACCCCGCCTTCTGGGCCTCCTGGTTGGCTGTGTTGCGCCAGGCAAGATCAGTCGAGCGCAGAAAAGTGTTTGGATCTAAGTGTTTGTATGCGACCATAGACTGTATAAAAAGATGGATGTAGCACCTGGGTCTGAAAAATGAGGCCAGTGCAGAAATCTCTTCAAATGGCATTCTATGTAAGGGCCAGCAGATGGCGATGGCGGTGGTTGCAGAAAGAAGTTCAATGCTATTGAAGTCTATGAGAAAATGACCCTACTTTCCCACCTGATTTATGATTTCAATAATGATTTTCCACATTATTTTATGGTATCTATTGCAAGTTTCAAGTCTCCTCCGATATATCATTATCTTCATTTTTGTAAATTATGGTCTCAAATAGACTAGAATAAAGGATAAAGCCAGAATATGATTTAGGGGCGTGGCTATCCTCTTGTCCTCGTCAGATACGGTCAGATCCAACCATAGATCCACCCCTCGCTCCTCCCTGGATTTTCAATTCACGCTCTCATCCGATAGGAATCACATCTGGTTTCAAAATGACAAAATGGCGCTGTTCAAATTGCCAAAATTGAGGCTTCCTAAATGGTATGCTGAAACCAATGGGTGACGTCGCGGTTGCTTCGTCCATCTTTTTATACAGTCTATGTATATGACCTGGAATCGGTTTTCTCAACTCCATCTTCCCCTCCCCCCACAGTGCCTAGTGCCTCCCCCCAGATGTCTGTCTTCAGCACGTCCCACACCGACCTTCGCCTGATGTGGCCCCCTCTACCCTCCCAGCAGAGCCGCGGAGATATCACCCGGTACCGCATCGAATACTGTGCATTGGAGCTGGGTGAGTGCCCCCTGTGGCCGGAGGACTGAAATGCGCTGAAAAAAACCTCAGCTGCTGTTCTTGGTGTTTCATTTTACTGTGTGTTTCTGAGTATGGATGAAGCTTTGCATTGCATGTAATTACTTGAACCCCATCGGCATAAGGTTGACATGGTTCTATCATTATGGGCTTGTTGTGTGCTTGCTTAACAGATAAAGTCAGTTTATGTCAGACAACTTTGTACTCTGGTACTGGACACTTCTTGCACAACAATTACTGATATGACTGACCATACCACGCAATTTTTTACATAAACCTTCTTAATCTGTTGTGCCGCTGTGTGACTGCCCTTAAGTCTTATTTGACCTTGTAATGTCAGCCTTATGTCACACGGTTCAAGTGGTAACACAGTTTTGAGAAGTTTTGCTGTCAGTGTTTGTGGGGGTCAGCAGTGATGTAGAGTGCTTTGGCACAGCAATAATATGCGTCTGTGCTCGGAGCACAGCTGTGTGGCCTTGGTTTACTGTAACGGCGCAGTTTGTGACTGAATCACAGGGGAGGGATGTGAAAAGGAAAGAATATTGTCCTGTGAATGTGTTTTATGTCGAGCAGATTAGAAATGAAAGATTTACTGCTTTTTTCTTGCTCTTTGGGAAAGTCGGTTATGTCACTGGAGCTGCACTGAAGAAAACTGAGCTTATTTTTAGGCTGTTCTTAATGCTCTTTCTCATGCTTGGCGCCTAATTGTCCTCCCTTGCGCTATATATTCCATTATTTATCACAGCATATACTTTTTCTCCTGTGTTCTGAAGTTTAGTACATTTGATTTATGCTGTGCAGTTTATGGCTTTAATTGTGCAGAGCTCAATCTTCTCTCTGTTGAAAATACACTGTATGTATTGTGTGTGGTATGGTTTTACAGTACATCAGAGCCTCAAGCCATTTCAGCTGTGTGTGCGGGAAGACACATGACTTGGTATTTTGTGTGCGTGCTTGTGGGTGCGTGCGTGTGTGTGGGTGCATGCGTGTTTGTGTGTGTGTGTGTGTGTGTGTGTGTGTGTATGTCTCTGTCTCCTGCAGAGGATAATGGGACGTCTCTCGAGGTGGGAGGGGACGTGACTCAGGTGGCCGTACGGGGTCTTCAGCCCAATCAGCTCTACCGCCTCCGCATCTCCGCGGGCACCCGCGCTGGATTTGGCACGCCATCTGATTGGACGCTACACCGAACCTCCGCCCCTATTAACCACACCGTGGGTATGCCCCTTCTCCGCGCCTTTCACCACACGTCACAAAACTGACTTAAACACTGCTGTTTGCATGTGTTGATGAGATATAGTGTGCAAACCTTTCAATAGCTGCTGATACAATGAAATTCTTCAAAAACAGCAGGGAACTGGAGACTCCTATATTTAAGGTGTGCGACCAGGATTATGTGATTTGAACATTTTAATACTGATATGTCAATCATAGCTCGTCATTGAGAGCAGTGGAGTTCTTGAACACTGACCTATAATTTTGAGAGAAAAAAATTCTAATAAAAACATGCTCTTCGGAGGGTTAATGTGTAGGTATGCATGAGATCCGCGTTGCAGCGTCATGTTACCTCGTTATGTGAATTGGTCAAGTGGAAATGGCTTTGTTCTGACCTCTAGTGGCAAGAGCTTGTTACTGTTGTTAGTTAAAGGGGAACCCAGAGAAAACCTCTAGTAGCTTTGCCCAAAAAGAGCACGCTTTCTGCCTCTCTCTGCCACACAGATTTGTTCAAAGTAATATCTGCATCAGAGGAAAACTGGAAAATAACACACAACCACCAGGCCATTCTTCGTGGAAATGCATGCCGCCAACAAGTAACAGTTGCAGGGGTTCGGTGTCACAGTTGCTGGGGTTCGTTGGTTTGCTTTTTAGGTTGGAACTTTTCCACCTTGATACTCGCTACCCATTTCTACGGAGCTCAAGACGTGCAGTGACATGGAAAAAAATATATATATATATATATATATATATATCAGTGGCGGCTGATGAACTGGCGATAGGGGAGGCTCAAACCAGTCCCTTAAAATTAATGATTGGTCACGACCTGTTTTCAACCATTCATATAAATTACCATTACAGAAACTCCGAAAACTCTCAACATTATCAGATGTGGCCAGTTCTCATTTATAACGCGATTGGAAAACCTGGAAGTCCCTGAACAGACTTCTCAACATTATCTGATGCAGCTGAAACACACTGTGACTGCGGTACACCTCTTCAAACCATGCCCCACCTCTTAAGATGCCCACTCCTGAAAGAGCTATGCAGCCTAGAGGACCTTGTTGCAGCCAACGACATGACCCTCCTTTGCACTAAAGCCTGGCCAAACATCTGAGATGTTTAGATGATGGACTCGAAGAAGAAGTTTATATCGATTACGATTACCTTCACGCTTTTTTTATTCATGCATGGGTTTCAAATCATCTTTCAGGGATGCAATTCCATTGCTTTGATGGGTTTCATGATCGCAAATGAAATAAGGTAATTTGAAGAGGACCTTGTTTGCCCTCCAGAAAAGTACACAAGGTCGACTTGCTGGCCTCAGTTCTTTAAAATTCATCCAAACATCATTGAGATGATTAGATGGACTTCAGTTTAAGATTTTTATCCTGTTGGAAGATCTCATTTCTGCCCAACCTTTTCTTTTCAGGGATTGGAAGCAATGCATGGGTTTTCATGATCGTTTAAATGAAATATACTGGTTTAAGAATTGTTTTGTTTTGGTTATGCCATTGTTCACAGCCCTCCATCAAGGTTCTCGGCCCTTTTGCATGAAAAAGGTAAGGTTGATACTTCCTTCCACAGATTCTCCCAAGGTGACCTTGCTTCACCGTTTTGACCGTTGGGACCGTGTTTTTCAGGTTGAACACTTTTTGGATCCCCTTAACAGTTCTTTCTTACGCCACTTACTTCTCCAACCCAGACACACAAGAACTAGTCTAGCCCAAGCAAAAGCTCACCTGGATGAAGATATAAGCTTCTGGCTGTCAATGTTATGGACGGATGAAACAAAGATGGAGCTGCTTCTTGCACAGAGATGTGGCTTTTGTTTGGCGTAGAAAGGTGAAGCAAACTTTCAACCTGAAAAACACGGTCCCAACGGTCAAACACGGTGGCAGGAGCATCATGCTCTGAGGTTGCTTTTCAGCGAATGGGCCCGGAAACCTTGTTAAAGTTAATGGCATTATGAAACAGGACCAGTATATCCAGATCCTCAGTGAAAACATTAAGCAATCAGGCAAATAACTTGGTCTTGGGCAGGAATGGCTCTTCCAACAGGATAATGATCCTAAACATACGGCCAAATCCATCAAGAAATGGTTAGTGGACAACAAAGTGAACGTTTTGGAGTGGCCAAGACAGAGCTCCCAACTCAATCCTATCGAGAATCTGTGGCTGGAAGTGAAGATCGAGGTCATGGCAAGGAAACCCTCAAACCTTACGGATCTAGAGAAGTTCGCCAAAGAGGAGTGGGCCAAAATCCCCATGCAGACGTGTAGAAACCTTGTGATCAACCACAGGAAGCGTTTGGAGGCTGTAATCGTGACTAAAGGCTTTGCCATCAAGTTCTGAGAAAAGGGTATGAATAATTCTGGACATGGCATTTTTTGTAAATCCGTCAAATAAAATACCAAAAAGTATAGTATTTCTCGAAAAATTGTTTATTGTACTTCTTACAGCCTTATGTCAACTTACTGTGTCATTTGTGCAAGAATTAATTTGATTTATCAAAAAATATCTTGAAAAAACCCCAAAATTGGTAGGGGTATGAATAATTTCAGGCATGACTGTGTGTATATATATATATATATATATATATATGGTCATTCCATGTCAAATTTCTGAATGGCTCCCACTTGACCATCTCAGATTTGGCTGAAAAAAATACAGCCAGTGCATTCACCTTCTAATAGGAGAAATCCAAAATTTTAGCTCTCAACTCCTAATAGTTTTGTCATCAAAAAATAGTTTTGCAACTAAGTTCCGGACCTATTTGAACAGCAATTTCTGCGGAGCTACTTTCACATGGCTATATCTAGAAAAGTATTTCAGCTAAGTCCTTCAAATTTTCAGGGGTGAAAATCTGCTACTCTAACTTGAGGAATATGGACTTATAAAGGTGTCCCTTTAGTTTATCATATATTTCTGGGTGCTTAAAGTTGCTCGAAAATTTTACTCTACGCTCTGCGGTAGCATATTTGAAGGACTGTAAAAAGCCTCCTGTCAAAGACAGGGATTTGGTATTGCACATACAGCTTCCCATTTACAGTGCCTGACAAAAGTCTTGTCACTTATCCAAGTTGTAGGAACAACAAATAATAACCTGACTTGTAGTTGATCAATTGGAATCAAAAATGGCTTATATGAAAGGCAAAGCCCTCTAGATTATGCAAAATATACCAAAATAGAGTTTTGTGTCATTGATTGAGTTTTATAATTTAATTTGTACAGAAAGGTCAGATTTTGCTTGGACAAAAGTCTTGTCGCATTGAAAAAAAATGTGGAAATTATACATACACTTTATTTTGAACACACAAATATGCCCCTATAATATCAGAACATTAAGTCATGGTGCCTTGGAAAAAAGAATTAATATTGCGTATGACTCCCATGAGCTTGGAGGACTGCATGCATACGTCTTGGCAATGACTGAAATAACTTGATGATGAAATCATCTGGAATGGCCTAGAAAGCAGTCTTGCAGGACTCCCAGAGTTCATCAAGATTCTATGGTTTCATCTTCCAAGCCTGTCCTTCATCTTACCCCTGAAATGCTCAATAATGTTCATGTCAGGTGACTGGGTTGGCCAATCCTGGACTACCTTCACCTTCTTCGTTTTCAGGAACTGTGACATGGAGGCAGAAGTATGAGAAGGAGCAGCAGTATAAGTAGGGCAGCAAGAACTTCTTGATATTTCAGGCTGTTGATGTTGCCATCCACTCTGCAGATCTTTCTCACCCCCCATGCTGGATGTAACAACAAACCATGATTTTTCCTCCACCAAACATGATTGTTTTCTGGGAGAATCTTGGGTCCATGAGGGTTCCAACAGGTCTTGTACGGCGACTGGCATGCAGTTCAATGGATGATTCACCAGAAAAATAAACTTTCAGCCACTTTTCCAGTATCAATCCTTTCTGCGAGCTGTGGGCCTTGGGAAATGCAATGCAGGTTTTTTGTTTTCTGTTTAATGCAGACTTCTGTGTACTAATTTGGCTATGAAAACCACTTTGAGAGAGAATTTGACAAACTCTTCTTGTAGATACTGGGATTTTTGGTGACATTTCCTCATGTAGCTTCACTGTAGTTGAAGAAGGGCTGGCCTTGTACAGTTGAAGCAACAAAACGGTCCTTTCAAACAGTTGTCATACCGGGTCTGTCTGACCTGCGCTTGCCATGAACGCCACCAGTTTCTTCAAATCTTTTTCTCATCCCTCCACTTGACATTTGGATACATTAAAGATGTCTGCCACCTCAGCAGCAGACTCAGTCTTCAGGCTCTTGATGATCAGCACTTTGGTCTGTGGTTGAATCTTTGGTATGTTGTCAGAGGTCTAGTCGCACCTCATATAAAAGTCTGGTGTGCTGGGGTTATTTCTATACACATCTGGGAATGTGTTAATTGCAGTATTTGTCATAGGTTAAACTCTAATCTGCGATTTGTTGCATCATCTGAAGAGACGACAAGACTTTTTTGTCCTAGCAAAAACAGATGTTATGGGCTTAGCCAAGCTGTGAACATCAGAACACTTTTTGACAGTTTCATTTTTGCACCAAATTATTAATGTGAAAGCCCTTGACATTAAAATGGACCATTTATTGTAACAATTGATTGGTTAGAAATAAAGTTATTTGCTATTTTTAGTTACTATGTCCTGCGACAAGACTTTTGTCAGGCACTGTATGTTGTATATTTTGTATTCTAATTCTGCCCCTCTCATATAAATAATCTAGAAAATATTAAGGCTTGAAAATGAAAAAAATAAAATTTGTGCTATTTTTAACATTTTATACCAAAAAAATGACACCATCCACCAACATCAAAATGACTGTTTTCGAAAGATTAGATGCCTGTTATGAACACATCCAAAATTTGTGATGGGGTTCTGCTTTATTTTCTCAAAATAAATTTTTGAAAATATGGTATTTCTGTGGACACAGTATTTAATGGCATCAAAGGCATATTCAAACATTATTTTATAAAATGCACATTTTTTTTCTTCTGGCCCAGGAGGGAAGACTTATGCTGGGTACCTGTGCAACATATCATCGTATGAGCAATCGATCAATCATAAATGAGCAAAATTAAAAAGGGATGCTATGTAAAATGTACATGGTGACATTTTTGTGACCTTGACAAACTTGGAATAAAATAATATTTGTTTAATAGTTTGTTTTTTGCTTTCCTGACCATCCCTGGTGAATTTGCACTACAGTGGGGTGCAGAAATTTGGGCACCCCTGGTTTAAATGTCTGTTACAATTAATCTCCAAGTGATTGAAAGCAAACCTGAACACTAAATGCAACAAAGTTAAACATGACACATTTCATCACATTTTAGAGCAAGAATAATTTTTATTTTTAACTTTTTACAGTTACAAAATAATAAAACAAGGAAAAAGGCCTTGTGCAAAAGTTTGGGAACCCTGTCAGCTAGTACTTTGTAACTCCTCCTTAGGCAGCTATAACAGCTTGCAAACGCTTCCTGTAGCCAGCTGAGAGTCTTTCAATTCTTGTCTTTGGAATTTTTCCCCATTCTTCCTGACAGAACACCTCTAGCTCAGAAATATTCTTCAGCCTTCTTGCATGCACAGCATGTTTGAGGTGTCTCCACATATTTTCGATAATATTCAAGTCTGGGGACTGTGATGGCCATTCCAAAACCTTCATCCGTCTTTCCTGGAGGTACTTCATGGTGGATTTTGAGGTATGCTTCCGGTCATTGTCTTGCTGGAGTACCCAACGTCTCTTCAACTTCAATTTCTGGACTGAGCTTTGAACATTAGCCTCTAGAATGTCTTGATATTTGGTGGTATCCATTCTTCCCTCCACCCACACAATATTGCCTGTGCCCCCAGCTGCTACACAACCCCAAAGCATAATGGATCCACCTCCATGCTTAACAGTTGACAACGTTTCCTTCTCTACAAATGCTTCACCCTTTGTTCTCCAAACATACCTTCTTTGGTTGTGGCCAAAAAGTTAAATTTTGGTTTCGTCAGTCCAAAGCACATTGTTCAAATAGGCTTAAGGCTTCTCTAGGTTCTCTTTTGCATACTTCTGATGCTTAATTTTGAGTTTCTTGCAACTCTGCCATGTAAGTCTTTGTTGTTTAAGGTACGCTGTATTGTTGTCCTGTGAACAACTAGACCTGTGTCTGCTACTCTTTTTTGCAGCTCTTTTGCAGTGATGTGTGGGCTCTTCTGAGCATTTCTCGCCAGATCTCAGGCCATTCTATCTGAAATTTTTCTTGATCTTCCAGATCTTGTCTTGACTTCAGTTGCTCCATTTATTTTCCATTTTCTTACGATGTTTCTGACAGTAGAAATGGGTAGTATGAAACGTTGCGAGAGTTTTTCTTAGCCTTCTCCTTACTGGTGGAAGTGAATTATCTTGATTTTGACATCCTTGGACAACTGTTCAGAGGAACACATGGTTTTTAACACCAGACACAACAGCCACCACAGTCAGATACTTTAGAAGGATGGAGTTACTTCAGAATATATAGTTCAACCCTGGAATAATATTCACCTGACTCATCGAAGCCCTAACGAGTAAATCACCTGGGTCTGGGCCTCAGTAATCATCTTCTTAAATGGTAACAAAGAATAATCCAAAAGGGTTCCAAAACTTTTGCACAGGGCCCTTTTTCCTTTCTTATCATTTAAAAACTCAGAAAAATTAAAATAAAAGAAACCTTGCTTTTAAATTTGCAGAAAGGTATCATGTTTAACTTTGTAGCATTTGGCATTCAAGTTTGCTTTCAATCACTTGGAGATTAATTGTAACAGACATTTAAACCAGCGGTGCCCAAATTTTTGCACCCCACTGTAGTTATGAGCCAATGGGCAGGCTTCACTTGGCTGGAGGAATGGAGCACCTTTCTTCCAAAAGATATTCCGTTGTTTGGCACTTTTTTGATGGCGACAGAGTCCGCTGCCTTTGTTCCAAATTCTCCGATATGTTGTTCGAGATTTAGCGTTTGTGAAGGTGGCAGCTTCCGTCATTGTAAGAATCTTTCTTCATAGGATATTTAAGGTGCTCAACACCCAGAGTAACTCTGCACTGATCCATCCTTAAGGGGGCGAGTGCACCCAAACCATGCTGAGAAAAGTAAGAGCAGCATCGGCATTTTTTATTTTTGTCCACACATTTATTCAGGATTATTTTTGATAATTCCTCCGATAATTTTATCACAACTTACTATTTTTTAAAATAATGCATTATACGGGTTTTGGTTCATTTTTAGTTGCCCCTGGCCTAGAGCATTAGTGCTACTGTAAGCAACGTGGGTGTTGAGGATGCAGGAATAAATCAATGCAGCGCGTTCTGGGTTTTGTTCATAACTTTAGTCAAAGTCCGAATACAATTAAGTCCAACCATTACATCTCTTCTTCCCTATTTTTACTTTCCATCCAACCCCAGCTACTTGCACGGCGCCAACTAGCTGCCGTGTCTAATACCGGTACATCGTTCTAACATTACCATCATTTCTGAATATGAGCAACCAATAATTTCACATACTAAACTCATAAAACGTGATATTGCATTCATTAATTTTGCTCTTATACACTACTAAGAACTGATGCAAGTTCAACAACTCTCAAATGTACAATTTTCTCCTTTTCCTTTCTTTATTCAAATATATTTTGATACTTTAAAGTATTAGATTTGTGAATTGTTAAATTCATTGCAATTAACAAGTAAAACCTTTCAGAAATGTTCCACACTGGCCAGGCAAAATGTGAGAAAGTTTTTTTGAAGGCGGATCAGAAATTCTGAATACAAATCTGCAAACAGGAAACCATCTTCAGCCTCCTACCAACGAATGCATTTCATTTATGCACAGATGTAAAATCATATTTTATCAGCGATGTCAGTATTGATATTAAAACATTGTGCAGTTGGTTCCTATTGTACAGCTGATTGTGTGTGACTCCATAGCAATGCATCATCGCATTGACTAATGTTCATTCATGCGCTTGCTACCAGTGATAGCGTAGCATGTGTACGTGTGATTGTGGTACCTAGAAGATATAATAAAGACCTTTTGTTCAATGTTGAATATATTTGCCAGCTACCTAAACATTTAGCTAATTTCGAAGTTTGGAGTCATGCTGCGTAGATGAAGGGAGCTAGATGACAACGACACTGAATCAGTTCTAGCATGGACCAGCGTACCAGCATATGTTGTTTGGTACTGGTCCATTCTGGTTTTTCCAGCAGGGTTCAATTTTGTTTGCATCATTAGCGGTTGTTGATATCGCCCTGATCACCATTCTCAGTGCATTAGTGTTGACGTTGCATATTGTGCCGTCTGTATCAGAATAAATTACCTTTTTGTACAAAGATCTGTTATTCCTCATATGACGCCGTGAATGTATGAAAATCACACGCAAACTGTAAATATGCTAGAAAATGCGGCAGCATGCGGCATTTTTGTCTTAGGCTGCATTTACCGGCAATCCGCGGCATACACAGGTCCTATACTCGTTCCATACCCGTGACCAAAGCTGCAAAGCAGTGCTAAACATTCACAGTAAAGCCTTTTTTTCAAATCTTCCAGTCAGAGATGAAATAAAAAACACATTTGCATATCGCGCTACAAAAACTTGTGACTGTAAAAAAATGTTAGCTATATTGTCTTCATGTTATATCTTCATATCACCAACTTGGCCCGACTTGTTTTCATCTGTAATTTATGAATAAAAGCTTTGTAATTTCAGCAAGATTCAGTCTGGCTCATTTTATGCTGGGCTTATCCCTGACTGCTCGACTCCAGGTTTCTTGAATTAGGACTGTGATATAGAGCAGAAGTGGCTTGAAGATGCTTGCTATCCGGCTATTGAGTCAGTTTTAACTCAAAATACAAGACTTAATGAAATAAAGTCGATGAAGCCAGCTAAAATGAACTAAATACTAGGCCAACTTTGTCATTCTCGATCATTGAGTGCTACATATATAGATTATGTGTTTATGCTATGTATTGGAAAGGGCTATCAGTTCTTAGACCTCGTTGCTCAGTTTTGGCCCACTGGGTGTTCCGTTGGAGGCTAAGATTCTGGGTCTGGTTAACAGAGGCTATAATTATGGAAGTAGTTGAATTTGGGGAATGATGAGCACCGTCCCATCCTCGTTTATTTCTCTCCTTCTTCCTCCCTCTCTCTCAGTGCTCCTCCCCCCCTCCGATCTGGAAGTGCGGGCCAAAACACACTCCCTCCACGTCACATGGCAAGCGCCGCCCAATAGCACTCACATCTCCGGGTACAAACTCTTCTGCCGGGAGGCGGAGCCCGAGGATCCAGCCAATGAGGAGAGTCCTGAGGGGGAGCGGGAGAAGAGGCGGGGGGCGGAGCCAATCAAACTGAGGAAAAAGAGCAAACATCACGAGGTCACTGGGCTGGGTGAGCTCATGTCCAACAAGCCTTCAGGAATTAGCCCACTTTTCAGTCCTTGTGTTGTAATCGTTAGGCCAAATTTAGCGCATTGTTACTTTCATGCAGTTCAGTGCAATGGTCTTGGGTGCCCCACATTTTTTTTTTTTTTTTTTTACTTAAATCTCGCTTTAGATCAGTGGTCTTCAGCGTCGTTCCTGGGGACCCTCTGTGTGAGCTGGTTTTTGTTCCAACTGCTATTGTAATTGCAGTATTTTCACAAGCTGTTCATTTGTCTTAAGTGCATTTAATGTTTAGAGCAGTTCTTTGCCCTCTTAATTTAATAGAGAATATCATATGGGCATTTTCACATTGTGCCTCGCACTAGTATCACAGATGCAGATTCCCTGTATTTATAAGGAGGAATATGATAAAGAGAAATATCTATGTTTGCCATCAAAAATAAAAAATGCCATACCCACATTGTGATGTATTGGAAATAACAGCATAAAATGAGAGAAAACAATGTAACCAATGAAATTAAGGATGTAGTTGGTTCCTAATTGGTGAAAACTAATTGGAGCATCATGACAAATTTATTCAACAAGCAAATGGTAGAGAGTCAAACCAGTTTTGTGTTAATCTAATGAAGTTCACCTGAAGTTTTTGAAAGAACTTGGAACAGTTGGGTCCAGCAGCCCAATTTGGGGTTTACTGATTTCCTCAGTGTCTAATTTGATCTGTTTGAAATGTTCTATTACTTGAAATTCTTGCAGTATGGAAATAATCACACTGTCTTCTAGGTTATTTTATTCTTCATACCATGCATGGATGTTTCTATGTAACATTTGGCAAAAGACAGTAATAAACAACTCTAAACATGAACAACACCTAATTAAGACATTAACAGCTTGTTAAAATCCTGCAATTACAATTGTGATTGGAACAAACACCAGCATACAGGGGGCCCCCAGGATACACAGGGGACCCCCAGGAACGGCGCCGAAGACCACTGATTTACATGTTTACTTTTTGTTTTCCAAATTGGTGTCGCAGAAGATAAAAAGTTTGAAATTCCAAATGCTAATTTAAACAGTTTTATAAATAAATGTTTATATTTCAGTAAAAATAGTTGGTACAGATATACAGTATCTCACAAAAGTGAGTACACCCCTCACACTTCGACGATTAATGTATTATATCTTTTCATGGGACAACGTTACAGAAATGAAACCTGAATATATTCTAGAGTAGTCATTGTACAATATGTGTAGTAGTGTAGATTTACTGCACAGTCCAAATAACTGAACAAACAGTCACTATTTCCAAAATGGGTGGCAACAAAAGTGAATACACCTCTCCGTCAACATGCCAAATTTTGGCCATATTTAGTGTGACCACCATTGTTGTCCAGCACTGCCTTGATTCTCCGAGGCATGAAATTCACCAGAGCTGCAGAGGCTGTTGCTGGGATCCTCCTCCACTCCTCCATGACAACATCACAGAGCTGGTGGATGTTGGACACCTGCTGCTCCTCCACCTTCCTCTTGAGGATGCCCCACAGGTGCTCAATGGGATTCAGGTCTGGAGACATACTTGGCCACACCTTCACCTTCAGCTGCTTCAGGAAGGCAGTTGTCATCTTGGAGGTTGTTATCATGTTGGAAAACTGCCGTGGCGGCCCAGTTTCTGAAAGGGAGGGCATCATGTTCTGCTTCAGAATGTCACAGTACATGTTTGAATCCATTATTCCATTAATGAAGCGCAGCTCCCCAGGACCAGAAGCACTCATGCAGCCCCAGACCATGATGCTGTCACCACCATGTTTGACTGTAGGCAGTACACACTTGTCTTGGTACTCCTCAGCAGGGTGCTGCCACACATGCTGGACACCATCTGAGCCGAACAAATTTATCTTGGTCTCGTCAGACCACAGAACATGGTTCCAGTAGTTCATGTTCTTGGACTGGTTGTCTTCAGCAAACTGTTTTTGGGCTTTCTTGTGGGCTAGCTTCAGAAGAGGGTTCCGTCTTGGCCGACGGCCATGCAGACCGACTTGGTGCAGTGCACAGCGTATGGTCTGAGCACTGACAGGCTGTTCTCCCACTGCTGCAACCTCGTTAGCAATGCTGCCAGCCCTCCTGCGTCTGTTTTCTGAAGCCAACTTGTGCACCTGACGCAGAGCACGAGGACTCACTTTTCGGTCCACCCTGACGAGGCCTGGTTCCAAGTAGAACCTGTCTGGGAAAACCGCTGGATAACCTTGGCCACCATGCTGCAACTCAGTTTCATGGTTTCACAGATCTTCTCGTATCTTAGACCATCTTTGTGGAGAGCAACCGTTCTCTTTTTCAGATCCTCAGAGTTCTTTTTCCCATGAGGTGCCATGTTGACCATCCAGTGACCAGAATGAGAGCATTGCACCCTAAGCACCACAATTTAAACCTTCAACACATGTTACACAACCTCATATGGCCTAGTGGAACAGAAAAAAGCATGAACATGATGGATAAGACACGTTTCATTGCTTGATTCACCATTACCAATTGGGGTGTGTACTCACTTTTGTTGCCACCCATTTTGGAAATAGTGACTGTTTGTTCAGTTATTTGGACAGTGCAGTAAGTCTACACTGCTACACATATTGTACAATGATTACTCAAGAATATATTCAAGTTTCATTTCTGTAAAATAGTGCCTTGAAAAGATATAATAAATTAATTGTCAAAATGTGAGGGGTGTACTCACTTTTGTGAGATACTGTAGTCTTGACAGAGCCCTGATGTCAACATCTTCACGGCTGTCTGCAAATACTGGGAGAGACAGACGCGAATGAGACAGTCAGTCTGCTGTGGGACGGTGGCAAGTTTTCCTCTCTGCTTGGAACAAGCGAAAAGCCAATCATCTTATAAAAGTGTAGCACAACAGGATAGTGTCCCAAATTTTAAGGCAAAGTGTAGTCACACCAAATATTGGTTTGATTTAGTTTTTAACAGTTTACAGCTCTGTATAGTACAGTATTCAGTTATCAGAAATCTTTAAATTCATTACATTTACAAGCATATTTGCCCTGCAAAATTGTTTTAAATGTGCGCAAGACTTTTGCACAGTACTGTAGCTAATGTTCGTGGTTACCTGAGGGTCCAACTAAACAAGGCTTACCTGGTATTATTTTAGTATACAGTACCTGGTCTATATCAGTTCTATCCCGTGTGTCTTTCACTTGGACAGTAATGTAGGGCTCCTCGTAGCCCTACCCAGGATCATCATACTGTGTGTCATGATATGTTTTATGATGGTCCTGGGCGGGGACCGGCTCCTTGCTGAGATATTTAGCGGAAATGTTTTCTCTGGAATCTTACTGGTTGCTCAGCCGGGACATGTGATTACATTTTACTGCTGTGTCCGATGACCATACCTTTCATGGCAGATTAATGCCTGGATACTTTATTGGCATCAAGTAGCGAATCTGTGATTTCCTGAATGCTGCTCTTTTTTTATGGAGACTTTGGTCTTTACGGTTGTCACAGTTTTCCACTGTGTCACGATGAATCCTTCCTTTACATTCATTTGATCACTTACCTTTATCTCCTGTCCAGAACTGCTTGAGCGCCAATGCAAATTTTTGTCATTTTCTGTCAATTAGCCTCCAGTTCAGGCCTTGCAGGATTTGCAGGCTCTTTAACCAGTCATTGATGTGACCACAGAAGAAGAAATGCTCATAAAAAACTAGCTGAGATAAGAGGCCCTCCTGGATTTCAGTTTTTAGGTCCCTGCTTTAGACCGTGTCTGCCAGCTCACCCCGTATGAACAATCTGTCTCTGTCTGTTACTGACTGTGTTTGTTTCCCTGTGTCTGGCAGCCCCAGACCGGCTGTATGAGGTGAGGGTGTGGGCCTACAGCAAGCAAACAGAGGGCTACGCTGCTGTGTGGAAGGGCAGGACCGAGAAGGCTCCCATCACAGGAGGTAAGTGCTTTTCCCTGGCCATACTTTCAGGACAGTGGATTTGGAGTGCTGTGGACGAGTCCCAGTGTGGTTACAGTTCCAGCTTAAACCAGCTTGAGCTGAACTTAACAACAGGAATTTATTACAGTTGATGAGTTATTAACCACAAAAAAATCCAAAATGGCTGCATCATAAGGGCTCTTGTCTCAGTCTTTCCACAGCACTCCTTTATCCCCAACCACAATTACTCTCCTATATTTTTGTCTCAATTCTGGGTGGGGACATTCGATGGCCTTATTGTGGCTACCATTGTGTATGGTCAGATGCCTTCCAAGTAGGCAGCCATTTTGTGTTTTTTCACAAACCTGCTCTAATATGGCTTCGCCGCGCGTGTGACTTTCCTCGGTTACTCACTTGCCTTCCTTCAATTCAACGCTAAGTGGTCCATTTCCTGTTTGCCTCAGCACTGGGCTGGGCTTCAATCCTCTTTAAAATGGGCCTCTGCTGCAGAGGTGGGCAACGAGGGCCGTATCTGTCCCTGGTTTTCACACCAATTTCCGGCCTTTAATTAGTTAATTTCCTTAATTAGCTAAAGCATTTATGAAATCCAATGTTTCTGCTGCATCTCTTTAAATTCTCACAGTCGACCCACAAACACTGCACTCGTCTCCCTGCATGAAACACATTCCTCTTTGATCTACTGTATGAGCAAATCCATTTTTCTGTATACAACCAATTCGCTCAATTAGTCAATGTAATTGGAAGAAATAAAAGCCTTCATGCACACTGGCACTCCAGGACCGGAATTGCCCACTCCTGTCCTGCTCTAGAGGCATTATCTAAGTACCTTTTAGGTCTATCACCAACCAAGTAGGCTACGGCCATTTTGAATTTGTTCAGTATCTTACCCTTAACTGGCTACATTATAACATTGTACACATTTCATGTCCATCAATTGCCATTAAATGGGTAAGTTAAAATTAGAAGTCATTGGGTCCCATTCATGAAACGTTCGTAAATCTGCGAACAGATTTACACATAAAAGCCTACTCTACTAAAAACCTACTCTGGATTCAGGAACACGTGAAACTGTGTTCGGGAAACTCAGATCTGATCGTAAACACGCGTGTAGATCACGAATGCCAAACGATCTTAAAGTGACAGCGCGCTCCCGGTAATCAGCTATTTGCATAAATCTCCGCCCATGAATTGCCAATGACCGCCATACAAGGAGGTGTAGATGCATCCAGTCAACCTGTCAGTCAAGGCGCAAAGAAAGAAAGAAAGACAGAGAAAGAAAAAGGAATTTTTCCGAAGCGGAGATAGAAATTATTTTGGGTGAAGTGGAGTTTAGAAAAAAAAAAAAAACATTTTATTTTCATCTGTTAGCAGTGGTTTGACAGGAACAGGCAAAACGAAGGCTTGGAGGGAGGTGACAGATACCGTTAATGTTGCCTCTGGAGTCCAAAGAACTATGTCCGAGGTGAAGCGTAAATGGTTTGACATGAAACTAGAGGCAAAGAAACGCATAAGCGCACATCAGCCACAGGTTGAGGAGGCTCACAGTCTCAACTATCAACTGCAGACGAGCGCGCGCTGGCATAATTGGGGAGACCTCTGTCAGGAATTATATCTGACGGAGACAGCAAAATGCCTCCACTTTTATTTTTTGAAGTGGCTATTCGCCCAAGAGCCTTTGAATTGGGGGAAAGAGATCGGCACAAAGGGGCCGACAAGAGAAGCAGTTCTGCTATTCGCACCACGGTGGGACGGATCAGAGAAGCACTTCTGCTATTTTCCCGCAGTTGGGCCAGTAAGAGATTTCATTTTATAATCCGCCCGCTCTCTGATCTTTTCGCTGAAAACTGGCATGGGGCTTAATAGCCTTTTTCGTTTAGTTTTTTTTTTTTTTAAATCATCATTCAACATGTAGAAAGAACGGTAATCTATTGAGTCGATTCACATAGATCATTCACAAACATGAACCTAATCTGGATCTTAAACCTGCCAATTGCCAACTAATTTAACTAAATGTGTTATATTTTTAATCGTTTGTCATGTTGAGGCTATATCACGTGTTTCAAAGGCATCTGCCTATTATTTACATAACAGAGCGCAATATGAATTAAAATTGTAATTTACAATAGTGACAAGCATTATTTATATGTGTTCGTAAATTTACACAAGCGCTACACACGGTCGAAAGCATGTGTAGATTTTGTTAGCAGCTACGAACAGATCTGAACTACTAAAATGTTGATGAATGCGAGATTCACGTAAATTTACGTCTACGAACAGTTTACACACAAATTCGCTCTGCTCACGTTTCATGAATGAGACCCAATGTTACATGTTGAAAATCCAAAATGGCTTCCGTAAGTGAGCCGTTTCTCTCAGTCCCCCAGGGCTTCCTGCCGCCCATGCCTCCCAGCATGGTGCAAGCCTCGGCTAACAGCTCCACGTCCATCTGGCTGCGCTGGGAGAAGCCTCGCTCCAGCAGCGTACGCATCATCAAGTACACGGTGCGCTGCAGCCCCGCCGGGCTCCGCAACGCCTCGCTGGTGTCCTACTACTCCAGGTTAGTGAATTAACTCCCACTGCTAATGCCGCTAACATACACTCTTTACAACATATACCTTTATTCATACTGCTAATGCCGCTAAATGCCTCGTTGGTGTCCTGCTACACCAGGTTAGTGCAGTAACTCCCACTGCTAATGCCGCTAACATACACTCTTTACAACATAGACCTTTATTCATACTGCTAATGCCGCTAAACGCCTCGCTGATGTCCTACTACTCCAGATTAGTGCAGTAACTCCCACTGCTAATGCTGCTAACATACACTCTTTACAACATAGACCTTTATTCATACTACTAATGCCGCTAAACGCCTCGCTGATGTCCTACTACTGCAGGTTAGTGCAGTAACTCCCACTGCTAATGCTGCTAACGTACACTCTTCACAATATATATACCTTTATTCATACTACTAATGCCGCTAAACGCCTCGCTGATGTCCTACTACTCCAGGTTAGTGCAGTAACTCCCATTGCTAATGCTGTTAACGTACACTCTTTACAACATATACCTTTATTCATACTACTAATGCCGCTAAATGCCTCACTGATGTCCTACTACTCCAGGTTAGTGCAGTAACTCCCACTGCTAATGCTGCTAACATACACTCTTTACAACATAGACCTTTATTCATACTACTAATGCCGCTAAACGCCTCGCTGATGTCCTACTACTCCAGGTTAGTGCAGTAACTCCCATTGCTAATGCTGTTAACGTACACTCTTTACAACATAGACCTTTATTCATACTACTAATGCCGCTAAACGCCTCGCTGATGTCCTACTACTCCAGGTTAGTGCAGTAACTCCCACTGCTCATGCTGCTAACGTACACTCTTTACAACATATACCTTTATTCATACTACTAATGCCGCTAAATGCCTCGCTGATGTCCTACTGCACCAGGTTAGTGCAGTAACTCCCACTGCTAATGCTGCTAACATACACTCTTCACAACATATACCTTTATTCAAACTACTAATGCCGCTAAATGCCTCGCTGATGTCCTACTGCACCAGGTTAGTGCAGTAACTCCCACTGCTAATGCCGCTAACATACACTCTTTACAACATAGACCTTTATTCATACTGCTAATGCCGCTAAACGCCTTGCTGATGTCCTACTACTCCAGATTAGTGCAGTAACTCCCACTGCTAATGCTGCTAACATACACTCTTTACAACATAGACCTTTATTCATACTGCTAATGCCGCTAAACGCCTTGCTGATGTCCTACTACTCCAGGTTAGTGCAGTAACTCCCACTGCTAATGCTGCTAACATACACTCTTTACAACATATACCTTTATTCATACTACTAATGCCGCTAAACGCCTCGTTGGTGTCCTACTGCACCAGGTTAGTGCAGTAACTCCCACTGCTAATGCCGCTAACATACACTCTTTACAACATAGACCTTTATTCATACTACTAATGCCGCTAAACGCCTCGTTGGTGTCCTACTGCACCAGGTTAGTGCAGTAACTCCCACTGCTAATGCCACGTGTTACACTTCACTCTTGACACCTATCAATTTTTGTTGCCATGGCAACAGTATTGGCCGAATAATGTGCAAATTTGTGCTGAAACATAAACTCTTCCTTATGGATGCTGTCCAGGCTGTAATTTTTGACCGATTACTTTCATATTTGGTAGGTACCTGTGTTATACTTCACTTATGACACCTACTGATTTTTGTTGCCATGGCTAAAATATTGGCCTAATAGTACACACATTAGTGGTAAAACGCAATGGATGCAGTACAAGCTGCAATTTTGTCTGATTACTTTCATATTTGGTATGGACATGTGATATACTTCACTTATACCTATGGATTTCGGTTGCCATGGCGACAGTATTAGCTGAATAATGCGCAAAAAAGGGAGAAGCGGGCTTTCGGGGGCTACACCCATTCGGTCGCAGCTGACCGGACTGTCTAGTTCTTACACAAAAACAGACCGCTAACGATATATTGCACACTGCATGAACTAAAGCTTTCCAATTGAAACTGAACTTGAAAACAATTAATTGACTTGTGTATTTTTTAGTGATAACATCTATTCGAAAAATGTATCAAAAAACTAAATTAAAATAATATTATTTAGCTGTGAAAACGTTTTTATTCTCTGAACACATCTCTCTAAGTTTATTTTGCTCTTTTCCTTTTCTTGGGGTTGACCTTATGTATAGGCTAGCTACCTAACTTGTTTGTTAGCTTGTTCAAACACAGAAGTTATAGTGCGTTTTACATATAGAGCATTGCTTTCAACGACCTGCGCTTCACGCGTATTTACATGAATGGGAAGGTGCAGCAATGACCAAGTTCTGTCAGGTCTGGTGCACTGGATGTAAATGCAAATCACAAAGTCGGACTTTGATACGACCATCCGAAGAATTAATACCTACTTTTTTACGCCCTGCTGGTGCACTCCTCTTTGTAGCCGTGGTAGTTGACATAACACTTGCGGCTAGAGACAAGACGTCATCCTTGTGGAAGACTAGGCTTGCTTGCAAGATAGCTAGTCAGATATGTGGGTTTAGGGTGGCTAGCTAGGTAGCACATCTCATTTGGCTTGCGACCGGACTTGGGCAGTATCAGGATTGCCCTTCTGACATTATTTTCTATAATGCTGATCATCCAGATTTACGCTGCTATACGTCCATCTTACCCCAGCAACAGTCCTGTATTGGCTACTCGTCTGCCTGAATGCTAGTTTCCCACAATTCCACTGAACATATTTATTTAGATTTTATACAATATATGTTATTGTGAATTTTAAAAGCATGTATACTTACATAAATAATCATAACTAATTTTAGATTTTTTTTTATTTTAAAAAAGATAATAAAAAATAAAGATACATCCTCCACCGGGGGGGTGGCGCCTCAGCGCCCTATTTTGTCTAGCCGCCACTGGTAATCCCCACCTCTACTGCCACTATTGTGCAGTCTTTACTTCTTATACCTTTATTTATACTGCTAATGCAGCTAAACACCATTATTATATCATTACAAAGTACACCTTTACTTTTGCTGGTACTGCATCAGGTCAGTACTGTTACCCTAGCTGCTATTGCGTCTGTGAAACTCTCTTCGCAGTGTATGCCATCAGGGCAGCTGACAGGTTTGCCAGGGCCTGGGGCAATGCGACCCCAGAGGGCCCCCTTCACCACACTATGCCCCGACCCAGCTCACACACGCACCCTACTCCCGGGATAAAGACACAAGAGAGACACTCTTACTTTATATCAATTACTATTAATATACCACCTTTGTTTTTTTCAGCCAATCTTTCAAGTGTGAGTATGTAAAACAGATACTGGTTGTTACATATGCTAAGCCGAGACACTTATACACACAGCTGCACTGAGCAAAATTGACATGCTATCGAGTTGGGTTTAAGGCGGGAAGTCCACACGCGCATGCGCAATAGAGCTGATATGGGGCAAAAGGAAATATAATGGATAGTTATTGCGTGATGGGGGTGCGCAAACTGGTATCGTAAAGACGGGGACATAAGGTTTTTTGTGTTCTCCGTGGCAAGAGACAACGACAGGCATGGATTCGAGCTATAAATCGGAAGAACTTTGTCCCGAATGATCACACTAGAGTCTGCAGTACTCATTTTGTCAGCGGCTGGCCCGACTTTGCTCTGTCTGTTTCCCTACAAACGAAAGGATCTCACACCAACAGAAGCTAGAAGGTAAGAGCGATCTGATCGGAGAAATGGGTGCTGATTGATATTAAATTAGGGGTTGGGAAGGACAGCAAGGCCCATGGGCCAATGGCCCGTGTCATGGAAAATCAATGGGCCGTTTTCAAAATGTATGGGCCATTCCCAAAATTCAATGCGCCAATAATTTTAACCATAATATGCTTTTAATCAAAATGTATACTGCATATACATACATACATTTTGCTTTAAATGTTTAATGCTAAAAATATACGGATACGTACATTTTGCCTTTAATGTTCAGCATTAGAATGTTGCTTAAAACAAAAAGAATCTTTACTTGATACATAAGACAAGATTATGCACTCAAATACACAAGAGGGAAATCGGCCTTTCAATCGTTCAGTAAAACTACTGGCTGTGGCATTAGTCTTCCGATACACTAGTAAATAACTCTAAGTTGATATTTTTTTACAACCCCAATTCCGAAATAATTGGGACAAAGTGTAAATTATGAATAAAATCAAAATGCAATGACTTTCAGATCACATGAGCCAATGTGTTATTTACAATAGAACATAGATAACATTTCAAATGTTGAAACTGAGACATTTTACATTTTTATCCACAAAATGAGCTAATTTCAAATTTTCTGGCTGCAGCAGGTCTCAAAAAAGTTGGGACACGGGCAAAAAAGGGCTGAAAAAGCAATTCATATAAAAGAGAATCAGCTGAAAGGACATTTAGCAAGTAATTAAGTTAACTGGCATCAGGTGTGTAACATGATTGGCTATAAAAGGGATGTCTTAGAGAGGCTGAGTCTCTCAGAAGTAAAGCTGGCCAGAGGCTCTCCAACCTGTGAAGGCTTGCGTAAAAATGTTGTGGAATACTTTAAAAACAATATTCCTCAACGTCAAATTGCAAAGGCTTTGAAGGTCTCATCATCGACAGTGCATAACATCATCAAAAGATTCAGAGAAACTGGAAAAATCTCTGTGCATAAGGGACAAGGCCGAAGACCTTTACTGGATGCCCGTGATCTTTGAGCCCTCAGACGCCACTGCATCACTCACCGGCATGATTCTGTCTTTGACATTACTAAATGGGCTTCAATACTTCCAGAAACCACTGTCTGTAAACACACTCCGCTGTGCCATCCACAGATGCCACCTAAAACTCTGTCATGCAAAAAGGAAGCCGTTTTTGAGCATGATCCAAAAGCACCGCCGTGTTCTGTGGGCCAAGGCTCATTTAAAATGGACTGTAGCAAAGTGGGGAAGTGTCCTGTGGTCAGACGAGTCCAAATTTGACATTCTTGTTGGAAATCATGGGCGTCGTGTCCTCTGGGCTAAAGAGGAGAAAGACCACCCCTCTTGACATCAGTGTTCAGTTCAAAAGCCAGCATTTCTGATGGTATGGGGATGCATTTGTGCATATGGTGTGGGACACTTGCATGTTTTAAAAAGCACCATGAATGCTGAAAGGTATATAAAGGTTTTAGAGCAACATCTGCTCCCCTCCAGACAACATCTATTCCAGGGAAGACCTTGTGTATTTCAGCAGGACAATGCAAAACCACATACTGCAGCTATTACAACAGCATGGCTTCGTAGTAGAAGAGTCCGTGTGCTGAACTGGCCTGCCTGCAGTCCTGATCTTTCACCGATTGAGAACATTTGGCGCCTAATTAAACGAAAGTCCGTGAAAGGAGACCCAAAACTCTCCAGCAGCTGGAAGCCTGTATTTAACAAGAGTGGGATCAAATTCCAATGGCTAAACTCAAGAAACTTGTCTCCTCAATGCCCAGACGCCTCTACTCTGTGTTAAAAAGAAGAGGAGATGCTACACCAAGGTAAACAGGCCCCTGTCCCAACTTTTTTGAGACCTGTAGCAGCCATCAAATTTGAAATGAGCTTATTTTGTGGATAAAATTGTAAAATTTCTCAGTTTCAACATTTGCTGTGTTATCTCTATTCTATTGTGAATAAAATACTGGCTGGTGTGATTTGAAAGTCATTGCGTTTTGATTTTATTTACAATTTACACTTTGTCCCAACTATTTTGGAATTGGGGTTGTACTTTATCCTCACAGCTCACTAAAATCTTGCAGCAGCACTGGCTGCAGCTCTTCTACACTGACAAGTGTGAATTTTTTTGACACAAAAGTAATCATGGCTGGAGGATGAGCCTATTCTCCATGGTGATATGACCCTGTGAAGTTTTCCTAACACACATTTTTCAAGTTTTCTCTGTGAATTAACAGAAAACACACGACACATCCATGGTTCCAGTACTTATTTGTATATCATCGTTATTAAATTGGTGCAGTGTTGCTATTAAAACTTCCACACTTCCCATGATATTGAAGCTTGAAGTTTGTTTCAGAACAAATCTTGTTGAAGACAATACATATTTTGGCTTAAGATTATGACACCTAGAATTGGCAAACAATTTATGTAATTGCAGTTTTAAACAGGGCTCCGATATGTCTTTCAGCTCTGAAACTTTAATGTAGCCATCTTTAATACAAATGAAGTTATGAGGGCTCAAAAATGCTAGAAAAAATGACGCGAGTTAGAAAGCACAAAATTTCCATCTACTCCCATGTACTTTTAGAGCCTGTAGCTCAAAAAATGTTCACAGGATCAAGGTTATATTTGGTGAGGATTGAATAAATATAATTAAGTTATTTGAATAATCTGCTGATTCTGAGGGGGTCAGGTGGAAGCGCTTGTAGATTTTATATGGAATGACGCAATATATTATGAATAACAAAGAAATGACCAAAGAAATAAGTAGGATAAAGGAAATTCACGTATAATACCACAAATGAATTATTGACCTATATTTTGACCTCAAAATTGACCTTGAGGGTCGCGTGACCTTGAATTTTTTTTAACACCAAATTGTACCCTGATGAGGTTTCTACAACATATCAAAAACTTAGAAGCATAATATTTTTAGTTATAGAGTAATTCAAAATTAAAATTCATGTGTCCAGCCATTTTCTGAGAATTCTTGTGCAATTAGCGATGCACTGGGACTCCCTGGACTAGAAAGTGGCGGTCCCCTGTAATTAGTCATCACAGCATGCTTAGGAAGTTAGAGAAAGGAACTTCAACTCTGAATTTTTAGTATTTGTAAACAACTGAGAGCATTAAAAATGTAAGTACATGTATATCTTCATTTTATTCAGGATGCCATCCTTCAATAAATCTTGTTTACAGTTTGTTTGTATTAGGAGACAAATCAATCAAAACACTGGCCATCATCGAATGACATTTGTTGGCTACCTGAGGTGGATATTCTGTGTGTTATTGACACCCCATCACTTACATCATCCTCATCAAGGCAATATACTCTCAGCCGCAGTGACTTGATGAAAATTTCAAAAGTCTGCCCAGTTTGGCAAATTGATTCTGAATAAACTGAACCAAGTGGGTCTACACTTCCAGGAGCAACTTCGATAGTGGGATTTGAATTTGATTTTTACTAGAAAGTGTGCAAGCTATCAGGGTAAAAAACATTACTTGACCAAACATGGAACAAGACTACACTTAACAGAACTCAACTGTAGGGATAAAGTATGTACGTAGTACATTTTGTGTACATTTTGTGTACACAGACCTGAATTTCAGCAAGGGTATACCAGATTTAATTGGATATTGCTGAAAAACAAAAAAAAATGTTTCCCGGTTTTTGATATGTTGTACATACCTCATCAGGGTACAATTTGGTGTTTAAAAAAATTCACGGTCACGCGACCCTCAAGGTCAATTTTGAGGTCAAAATATAGGACAATTATTCATGACACCCAAAGTTACCATAATGAGTTTAAAAATTTGGAATGCTTGTGTGATTCCCTTTCCAACAATACCTTGTTTGTCAAAATCGGTCAAGTAATCTTAGAGATATGGCCATTTGAATTTTGGCGGCCACGGCCATTTTTCGCGAAATATCGAAAAAACAAAAGGCCATAACTTTGCACTGGAAGGTCCGATTGAGTTGAAATTTGAGATTTGGGTGTTTGGGGCCATAGCCAACTTGCATACCAAATTTAAAGAAAATCAATACAAGTTAGGTGTAGAATCCCATTTTTTTGCGTGATTTGACATGAAATGACCCTATATATAGCCAACAAAGTTGAATTTGCTTGCCAGTTAGTTTGGGGATGTGAAAGAATGTCATTAACACCACTATGATTGGGTCCCACGCCATAAGTCAGCTAATAGCTACAGCGTTCTTGCAACGAATTCACATTGTTCAAAACAACTGGCAAGCACAAATGATCCTAATCTCCTCTCAACATGGATAAGTGCGCAGGTACACAAGTAAAATACAAGGCCATATCATTACTGTTTGACTGAACGCTACACATTTGGTTTCGAATTTTCATCTGTGCTGAAAATAACAATGTCAAGGACTTGCCTTGACAATATCTCGCCGGTATAGTCTCTCAAGTCTCCGTTGCGCTGAAGGATTCAATGCTTTCAGTTTGTCAAAGAGAACTAATGGATCTTAGTCTAACTATATCGTAAGGGGAAAGAATTTCTTATCCAACCTCCACTTTTTTTCTGGCTTTTATTTGCCAGAACGTTGTTAAAAGGGGGGTGCCAATATATTTTAGGGAGTCTTTATCAGTGAGAAGGGGGTTTAGAATTTAACATAAATATTTAATATCGCGAATGTATATGCTGTGCCTGCCCTAGCAACCCAGTGTGTCATCAGTGACATGACAGCTGCCGTTAACGATATGCTACTGACACGAATAGCAGCACTTGAAACTAAACTCTAAATTTCCTTAACTGGACGTACTCTTGACGTGTTTACATATCTTAATGTTTCTCTGGGTACCCGAACATCAATCGATATTGGCGTAGGTTGAATACAGAATTCTTAATCTCGCCATCCAGACACAAAATGTACGCTGCACACCCTGGAATGTTCCTGAACAAAAATTGTTCCTGTTCATAGTCCGAATCCTGGATGTAAGCTGACTTTTACCTTGGGGAAAGCGAAAGAACTTATAATTCCCCACCTTTTCAATACGATTTGTGCCTCTTCTGCCCCACATAGTCTGCAAAGAGCATGCGCTCTCCAAATCTCGCTTTTTCACGTCCTTAAAGGGATATTTCAACATTTTGGCAAATTGGCCTATTGCCATAATCCCTATAGTCATATGAGTAGGTACATTACCCTTTGTTGTCCGTGCCCGTTGTTTTGCGATTCGGGGGGGGGAGAGAGACGCGAGATGCTCAGCGAACATAACAAAAGTGAACGGTACAGGTCCCTCCCTCCTTCAAAACTCATCAAATACACAATCCAACAGCTCCAAAACGCTCTCGTGGACAAGTTGTGACCACTGGTTTCCTGTTGTACCTGGTGAATACAGTAACCCCCACTGGAAATGCAGCCATCATGCACTTATAACTGTGTACACCTTCTGCCCATAATGCTACCATCATACAATCCTTACTACATACACTTTTTAATATACTGCTAATGTATGCATCATACACACTTTATTGTATTTACCTATTTTTGAACCATATACTGTGTGTATAGTGGTCTCAGTATGTATTTAGTCTGTGTCACAGTTTTAGCCTTTTTGCTCTGTCCTCCATATGCGTTTATTTTGAGAACAGTCAATGTGTGAAAGTAGAAACTGTCAGCTGTGATTTCCTGGTATTTGCATCCGTATATTTTGAACCATGTAGAAATTTCTGCAATTTTATGCACTGCATATGAATCTTTTATATCACTGCACTGAATATGTTGTTTATATACTACTCAAAATTTGATAGGGATCATAGGAATTTTTTTGTGAAATGACATGCAAATTTGGTAACTGCCACTGATAAACAATATATTGGATAAATGACATGCAGTCAGACACAAAACACATTTTCAAGTGCATTTAATGACATTAAATGAGCGTGCAGCCTCACACTTTTGGCTTTCACAAACACTTCATGGTTTCACCTCTGACATGTAAAGTGAAAACAGACAGTGTTCGTTTGATGTTTCATTACCACAGTTAATGTCAATAACGGGTATGGCCTCCTCTAGCTTGAATGACAGCTTGATAACGTCGGGTCATATTGTCAATCAGAACCCGGATGCTTGCAATTGTAATGTTGTTCCATTCTTCAACAAGGGCATTTCCGAGCTCTTCTAGAGTTGTGGGTTGTGCCCTACGACCGAAATGGCGACCTGCAGCATGTTCCACACATGCTCGATAGGGTTTAGGTCCGGCGAACGCGGGGCCAGTCCATGCAGACAATTGTCTCCTGCTCTAGGAATTGATTCACCACCCTAGCACGATGGGGACAGGCGTTATCATCCATCAAGATGAAATCAGGGCCAACAGCACCAGCGTATGGTCTTACGTACACATTGAGGATCTTATCCCTGTACCATACCCCTGTCATCGTCCCTCTCCCCATGACATGCAGGTCCGCTTCTGCCGTTCCTGCTTATTCCTCCCCAGACCATAATTGATCCACCACCATAACGGTCGTGTTCATTGATGTAGGCATCATTAAATCGCTCACGTTGTCTTCGCCACACCCGTTGCCTCCTGTCAGTAAAGTCCAAGCAATATCGGGACTCATCAGTAAAGAGAACTGGAGCCCAATCGTTGTGTTACCATGTGACATGATCGTGAGCCCAATCCAAACGGTCACGCCTATGACGCACAGTCAGTGGGATTCGAACACATGGCCTTCTTGAGTTGAGGCCGGCAGTATGAAGACGATTCTGTATCGTCTGAGTGGATACCCTGACCCCCGAGGCGTTATGAAGGTCATTTCGTAGGGTGGTGGCTGTCCAGAAAGGATAAAGTCGTGCCTGAAGTGTGAGAAAGTGGTCTTGTCGTTGTGTAGTCGATCTCTGACGACCACCCCCCCCATGACGGTGTGCTGCTGTACCAAACATTTGATGCGGTTCCACGCTCTGTTCACAACGCTTTGGCTGACGTTAAGTGCATTAGCAACGTGACGTTGTGAGAAGCCAGAGTCAAGCATTCCGATGCATCTTCCCAATTGCTCTGAAGTCAATCGACGTCTAAGACGTTGAGGAGACATTGTTATTGCTAAATGTAATGCAAAAAATTTGGGAACTTCCAAATTTTCACCAACAAGCAACACACACGTCTGAGTTGAAATGGTGAAGTGTTAGTCAAAGCCAAAATGTGAGGCTGCACACTCATTTAATGTCATGAAATGCACGTGCAAATGTGTTTTGTGTCTGACTGCATGTCATTTATCCAATATATTGTTCATCAGTGGCAGTTCCCAAATTTGCATGTCATTTCACAAAAAAATTCCAATGATCCCTATCAAATTTTGAGTAGTATAGTTTGTGTTTATGTGCATTTGCCTTAAGCTAGAGTGAGGGGAGGTAAAAGATATTCAAAATTGAATTATAAAGGCAGCTAATTGCATTCAAGCAGTAGTTTCAAGACTTTGATAATAGGACATGATATGCAGTTACCAGGCCTTGCCTTTTGACGGGCTCGATTGCGCTAGCGCCCCATAACGCCCACATAAGGGGCGCAATCAATCGCGCACCTCACATTTCTAATATGTGCGCAAAATATGCGCTAAGCATATAAAAAAGATCGAGAGATTCGTTTAAAAGGTCGCGCACTATCGGAAATTAGAAAGTTTGCTGGGGATGCGGAGTTCGTCAGCAATTTGCTGACAGGGTTTTTCCTACATAGAGAATTGCGAGGCGGCCGCCTCCGTCAAATTTCGTGCCGCTTTCGCCTCCCGAATAAAAATCGAGTACTAGTTTTCTCTGAAAACAATTCCGAACAAGCATTTAACTCTGTTGATTTGACATTTGTAACTGCAATTGCGGCTCTACGCCACCACGATACAGTGGAGCTGTAGCGCAACCTGTGCATCAGGCAAAGTTGGTGACCATTGCGACTATTTAGAGATTGTTTTCTTTTTTTTAATCTCCGATTCTTTTACAATTGCTTGTCCAGAAGTAGAAGCAAGTTATTGTTTAAGTTCACTTCACTTCAATTGGGAGTAACCAAGGGAGTGACTGTCAGTGAGTGCTGCTCCATGGCAGGTTCTGGAGAAATTTCTCATTCTGTGGGTTAAATGTTTGTTTTACTTTTTAATGTTTAAAAAGTTATCTCACTCAGGTATTTGTTGTTCCACATTCCAATTTTGCAATAATAAAAGACACAAAATGCAATCAAATTGCTTTTTTTTGTATTAATTCAAATCAAGGGTCAGCACAGTATCTTGTTGTTGCATCTTCACTAAAATCCTTAGTCTACAATAGACAAATTTCGCTGAGTAGTTGAACACGCTCCTTGGGTCGTTCACGGGGAGCAGTGGACCCTGTGAGGTAGGAGAGCAATTAGCTCTCCTTGCACAGTGTGTGAGAGCGACCATTTGAGCTCCTGCCAATTTCAAAAGCCAAGGCCTGAGTTACCAATGCATACAATACATTTTGCAATTAAATCACCAAGATTCCATGCTCTGTGACCTTCTCATTCATTTGCATTGAAAAAGCTACAGACTCGCGTAAATATAAACAACACGTTTTGAATCCAAAGTTACCGCCATACCGTGGACTTTATACACTGAATAATGAAGGGTCCTGTTCCTGTTATTCATTTTCATGCTTGTTTTTTGTCTAATTATCATTTTTAAACTGTTTTAAACACAAACAGATCCAATCTTTTGAACAGGAAGTCCTTTGACTGCTGTTTAGTGGCACATTCAAGTAATGGCTTTCTCCCATTGGTCTGACCACCTAGCGGGGGTGGGTCAGTTCCGAGGTGAGATTATGTAGTCACAGGTTGTTAGCACAACTTTGAGCTGCACAGCAAAATAAAAATGAAAAATGACATATAAATCACTCTTTGGTAAAAATGTAATAGACCATTTAAAGGAAAAAAAATCATATAGCAAACACCTAGAACAGGACAGATTCTTTGAAGTTAACAAATTGTAAATTCTGTGATACTTCTGGGCACAATGCGAGTAAATGGGGAGGTAAATTTCAAATGCCTCCTCTTTGTTACAGTGGCATGAAGTCTTGGTTAGTCTATTGCAAAATATACTGTACACATTGGTAACTGCATATTTAGCCCTATATTCAAAGTTATATTCAAATATTCAAATATTCAAATTGCTTTAAGACTGGACTAAAAGTAAAGTGGATGGTTAATACTTGTACCTGTCTTGCTCTCTCCTTCCTCTGTCTCTCGTGCATGCACACACACACACACACACACACACTCGCACGCACACACGCATGCATGCGCTCATACACACACTCTCTCTCTCACATGCACACACACACACACGCGCGCATGTGCACGCACACACACACACACATGCATGCATGCACACACACACACTTGCGCACACACTCGCACGCATGCACACATACACACACACACAATCACACGCACACACGCATGCACGCTCATACACACACTTTCTCTCACACACACACACATGCACACACATACACACACACACTTGCGCACACGCACACACACACACACACACTCATACTCGTGCACACATACACACACTCACATACATGCACGCACACACACACAGCTCTGCTCAGGAGATCCTGCTGGGGGCGCTGAAGCCCTTCACGCGGTATGAACTGGCGGTGCAGTCCAATGGGGTGGAGGTCGATGGGCCCTTCAGTAACACTGTGGAGCAATCCACTTTCTCCGACCGTGAGTACCGGGGTCAGGGGACCTCAGAGGAGCGAACCTTCACATCTGTCTGTGTACTGGGGTCATGTCACCGCTGAACCGAACGCTTAAAGCAATATTTTCCTCACATTTACGACAGGGCTTAATATGCAGTTACCATTAAGTGCAGTACATATGGCCCCTGACTCGATAAGACTCTGTGCCGCTGTGACCAAGAAGTGTAGCATTATTCTCACCCTGTTTTCAATCCCTGTCAGGTCAGCGGCGATGTGAAAATACAAGGTCAATATTTTTTCTCCCCACAAGACTATAAGCTCTCAGTGTGTGTTTCCTTTGTCTGCGATCTCCCAGTGAGCTGATCTTGTTCTGCTCTTGGGCCAGTCGGGTAACATTTAGCAGACAAATCCGAAGCAGGTGACGTCAGTATATCTGATTTACCGAGTGGGCAGTCTGCTTTGGAAACTGTATTTTTTAGTCACTGGTTCTAAACTGCGAAACCTGGCAGAGCTGAAAAGCTGAATTTCCATGTGGCGAAATGTTTATTGCCTCTGAGCTGCTGTGTAACTCTACGCTGTAGGTTTGAGGACAGTCAGTGGGTGATTTGGCACTTATGTGTTTCTGGTGTTAATGGGCTTTGCTCATGGGGTTGGGTAAATGGGGTTGGGTAAATGAGCACAGGCTCTGATCCTCTGATGGAGACCCCCCCCCACAGGCCCCTCCACCCCTCCTGACGACATGCAGGTCAGCGCCCTGGACTCCCACACTGTGCTGGTCAGCTGGCGCCCCCCGGTGGAGTCTAATGGTATCATCGTGGAGTACCGCATCCTGTACAGCTGTAACAGCAGCCTCCCGGACCAGATGTGGAATTCTCTATCCTGCCACGTGTGTGTGTGTGTGTGTGTGTGTGTGTGTGTGTGTGTTGTGTGTTTGTTTGTTAGTGTTACTGTTTATCTCCACTATTCTAGTACGTCTTCGTCACAGCAGAGTATTTCTGTCCTGCTCTACGGTTTTTTTCACTTGTACAAGTTCTAAGGTAACTAAATAGTTTTAAAATATGACAGAATTATGAGGATTGGCCATTCAGCCATGCACCATTGTCAGCTGACTAACGTGCACTTAACTCTTAGGATACCTAAGCCCTTTGCGCCGAAGCAAAATATGGCCATTCATGCATTACCTTATTTAAGGCTTAATAATTAAAGATTTGAGCTTCACTGAGAGGGGGACGATGGCTTAAATGAGGCAAGAAACATGAAGCATTTGGAATTCCATCGTATTTCCGTTTCTTTTCATAATTTTTGTTCAGATAAAGGGCCACAAACACAAGAAATCTTCATGAAACTCAGCAATGATACTATAATAAAATACTGAGAATTAATAAAGGGCTGGGAGGTAAATCAATATATTTCTGGGATCATAAACTCCTTGACCAGAAGTGTACTTCATCTGACAGTTATTTTTGAAAAATTATCTACCATTTATGAGCCAAATAAGACGGCTCTCCATGTGGCTTCCCATGCTGTCAGAGCCCTCAAAATTACGCACTGTCAAATCATAAAACAATAATACGTTTGACACAAATCAACTTTTGATTCATGAAGTTCAATATGAATTAATTTTTTCAAGCAGAATTAAGCATGAGTTTATCAATATAGGCGTGGATGGACATCAATAGCCACGAGTAATCTCACTAAACCAAAAACATGCCTTTTCTCCATGATAAAGTTCAGAGATATGTCCATTTTTCTACTAAAGCCGTATCAGCAAGTCTGCACTCATTAAAGGAACTTTCTATTTTACAGTCAGAATGTTCACCCTGCAATGGAAAGCATTCTATTTACAAACCCCAATCCAATGAAGTTGGGACATTGTGTAAAATGTGAATAAAAACAGAATGCAATGATTTGCAAATCTCATAAACCCACATTTTATTCACAATAGAACTTAGACAACATATCAGATGTTGAAAGTAAGACATTTTACCATTTCTTGAAACATATTTGCTCATTTTGAATTTGATGGCAGCAACCCATCTCAAAAAAGTTGGGACACGGAAAACAAAAGGCTGGAAATTAAAAGGTACTAATAAAAAACAGGTGGAGGAGCATTTTACAACTAATTAGGTTAATTCGCGACAGGTCAGTAACAGGACTGGGTATAAAAAGAGGATTTTAGAGAGACATAGTCTCTTAGAAGTAAAGATGGGCAGAGGCTCACCAATCTGTGAAAAACTGAGTCTAAAAATTGTGGAACAATTTCAGGAAAATGTTCCTCAATGTAAAATTTCGAAGATTTTGAATGTCCCACCATCTACAGTACATAATATCATCAAAAGATTCAGAGAATCTGGAGAAATCTCTTTGCGAAAGGGACAAGGCCGAAGGTCAATATTGGATGCTAGTTGATCTTCGGGCCCTCAGGCGGCACTGCATTAAAAACAAGCATAAGGGGATGCAAATTGGGAAGGGACTGCTGGGAAGGGAAATTAAAAAAAAAAAAAAAAAATTTCCTTGTTCATTGCTCAAGCGCCTCCTGTTGGCCAGCCGGGCCAGCTCGTCAGTGAGATTCTAAGCTTGCTCATGTTCAGGTATCCTCTGCCCTCTTTCTGAACTTGCGATAGTTTCAAACAATGAGTGTATAAGAAGCAGTGGCTGACAGGCGCGTGCTTCGGAGGAGAGCCGCAAACTGTCTCCATCTCCTGAGCTGGTAACAGGGGCTGCAGACGAGCAAGCCTTGTACAGAGTTCTCGAATTGGATATTCCAAATTAGGGTGGGATTGGAGATGCCAAATTTATAAAATAATAAATAAATAAATGAAACAAGCATAATTCTGCACTGGAATTCAATGCATGAGCTCAGGAACACTTCCAAAAATCATTGTTCTGAACGCAGTTTGCCGTGCAATCTACAAATGCAAGCCAAAACTGTATCATGCAAAGGAGAGGCCATATGTGAACACAATCCAGAAATGCCGCCGTCTTCTCTGGGCTCATTTAAAATGGACTGAGGCAAAATGGAGAACTGTTCTGTGGTCATATGAATCAAAATTTTAAATCCTTTTTGGAAACCACGGACCCCGTGTTGTGCGGACTAAAGAGGAGAGGGACCATCCAGCTTGTTATCAGCGCACAGTTCGAAAGCCGACATCTCTGATGGCATCGGGTTGCAATAGTGCCTATGGCACTGGCGGCTAACACATCTGGATATGCAGTATCAATGTTGAAAAGTTTATAGAGGTTTTACAACACCATCTCTTTCAGGGAAGGCCTTGCATATTTCAGCAAGACAATGCTTAACCACATACTGCATCCATCACAACAGCATGGCATCGCTGTAGAAGAGACTGGGTGCTGAACTGGCCTGCCCACAGTGTAGAGCTTTCACCAATAGAAAATATTTGGCGCGTAATAAAATGAGAAATCTGGCTTAGAAGACCCAGGACTATTGAGCAGGTAGAATCCTACATCAGACAAGAGTGGGACAACATCCCTCTCCTAAAACTTCAGCAATTGGTCTCCTCACTTCCCAGACGTTTACAGACTGTTGTTAAAAGAACAAGGGATGCTACACAATGCTAAACATGGCCCTGTCCAAATTTTTTTGAGATGTGTTGCTGCCATCAAATTCAAAATGAGCTAATATTTTTCATGAAATGGTAAAATATCTGTCTTTCGACATCTGATATGTTGTCTATATTCTGTTGTGAATAAAATGTGGGTTTATGAGATTTGCAAATCATTGCATTCTGTTTTTATTCACGTTTTACACAAGATGCCAACTTCATTGGAATTGGGGTTTGAACAATTCCGATCATCCAAGTGGAACGCAACCTTGGATAAATGCTTTTCACACCCTATAAGGAGCAAGTATAACTCACTAAAGCAGTAATATCTGAAGTATACCTCATATTAACAAAACAGACATTCCACTTTCAGGACAAAGCATGCAATATGCTACTCTAGATTGAAAAGAATTGGAGCAACGAATGTAGCAGGGGTTTCACCAAAGTCATGGAGCTGCTCTCATTTTAAACGAGCGAAAACCTACGCATTTGATTTTGTTCAATGCGGTGTACATTCTAAAAAATCACCACATTACGCAAAATGCTGCCATATACAGTATTAATAGTAAAGGCTAATGATTACTCATACTAACCAATGTGGCAAACAAGCTATGTGATCATCATGGCTATGGTAAACCGAAAATAAAAATCAGCTAGCCAGCAAGCTAGCTAGCCATAAGCTTTCCATATTACTTCATTGCACTCACTCAAAATGAAGGACAATTCGCCATCATTGTCGTCCTCCTCCAGATAAACAGAGCAGCAGAGCTTTCAGGTATGAGGAACCCTCCAGAACTGTTCCATTCAGAATAACTCATCATTCATGTCGTTATCAAATTGCTATCACGTAAATGTAACCTTGGCACTTCTTGGTTGGTTTTAGAGGTTTTTTCTTTGTACTCGCATCATTCAGCTTCGCACAGTTGAGAGAATACAACCTAATTTGCTGTTACGCAACGGCTTAAAAAATTTTCTGAGGGTCCAGTCAAGGTCTTTAAATTACTGTGGAAAGCTTATACTGTCTGGAATTGGATAAAAATGTGTCAATCAATAGATAATTACGCGGTCATAGTGGGTGGGCATGAACTATAACTGCGCCTTATGCAGATAAGCCTGAGCAAACATTAGAGAGACTGGATATCATTGAGGCATAGTATTAGGTTGTAAGAAACCACTTGAATTTGCTGAGAGATAAACCTGCGCATAATTCAGTGGTTGGGAATCATGCCTTTTAATATTTGATGACAATAATTGAATGATTGGATAATGTTAGAATGATAAAGTATCAATACCAAGTTGAATTTTTGCTTCAGAAAACTGTTTTTTTTTTCTTACTTAATTGAGATATCTTTCATGGAAGCAAATAAGTGACATAAGTATTTAAATTTTAACAGCCATTGAATTCTTAATATTGAAATAGAAACACCACTGGATTCATAACATTGAAATATTTTACTTTGAAAACCATCCATCTGAATTTAATGTTTTGAATCGATCTCTTTGTAATAAAAATATGAATGCTTTAATTCAATGTTTCTTTTTCAATTCAAATTGGCCAAATTCGGATTGGAAAAATTCAAGTTGAAAACTTCAGATACAACGTTACTCAAATTCGATTGGTCAAATTCAGATCAGAAAAAGTCAAGTTAAATATTTTCAGACGGAAACATCTGGGCTACTGGGGACAGGATTGGCAATCGACCCTGAATGGAATCGAACCAGATTCTGGCCTAGCAGAGCGGTCTCTCAGTGATGTGGTTCAGATTGAATATAAGGGATTGAATTGGAGTCTCTAGCTGTCTCGCTTTGCAAATTAAAAGATCTAGTATAACAGATGATCTTCTTAAAGTTTGGTTGAATTTGTGAAGTCGCATCGTAATATATTAATATGCAATTACATGACTGCATCGCAAGGTCCCGAACAATCCGGTGGGACTGCATGCTGCTTCCAAGTTTAACGCACTAGCTATCCTACTTCTAAGTCAGCTATAATATCTGCATCGACGTTACTTGCACATACCTCCATATCCCGACTGCAGTAGCCAGTCAGCTAGCCAGCTATGGAACCGCAGGGCAACAGTGGCATTGAACAGGTCGTTCTTCAGCTCGCTAGCTGGATGGCCATTGTAGATGTGAAATGAAGGTATAAATATAGGTGAAATCAAGGCTTTGTTTGAATCGCTAGTAAGTTTAAAGCGCCCGCTAGCTTGGTTTAGCAAGGCTGGCGCAAGTAATGTCGATGTAGTGCACTGCAACTGAACCAGGAACAGGAAGCAAACATTGTTATCGGTGAAATCGAGCCTTTATTCATCTGTGTAATTCTGTGAAAATGAACGGCTGTCTCAATCGGTGTTTGACTCTTCTTCATTGCCATCTTTGATTGTATGTAAGAGTATTTCAACAGATATATTTCATTGTACGAGCAAAATGATTAGAAGCTTTACGCTAAACCAAAGGAAAAAGAAGCAAAAAGGCATTCGGACAGAACTTTAGCCTATGCAAGAAGAGCCGTAAAAATGGTGACAAATATGCTTTATGTTATGGAGCAATTTTTGCTTTTTAAACAGCGGTAAAGCCAGACACTTCTCTCATGCGGGAACTTAGATATTTCGGTTAATAATTCTCCCATGTTAAAGTTAATGCCCAATTTACATACTTTCTTTATATCTTTTGGTGCAATGTGCAGCAGACGCCTATCCTCCTCTCACCCTATCACATCTGCTACCCTATATTTGTTAACCCTTTAAACCTGAGGGTCCTCCAACACACCAAAAGAAACGGCAAAAAATTAAGCATTACCAATGTAACAATATAGTCATGCTGCACATCAAATTAAACAGAAGAACCTCAGCTACAAGAATATATAAGCTATTTTTACATGCTCCAAACATAATTCTGACACCAACGAAATGAATTACCAAACACCAAAATCCCTACAGCGCCACCTAGTTAACCCACTCACCACAATTTCGATGATATCGCTGTGCTGCTTTATGCCACATGCACAACCAATAGCTCAAACCAGAGACTCCACAGATTCCAATGATATGCCCCTCTTTACTCTATTCCAAAGCATCTGCAAGATATCAGCAAAAGCAGAGCAACAACAGAAAGCGGTTCATGAAAAAACAAGTACACATCTGAACAAATCTCACTGGTGTCCCCTTCATTTTGAGACCAAAATTATTCAAATAGACCTTATGGTTGCAGAGATATGCCCTTTTCAATTTGGGTTTACGTTTTTTTAAGTTGAGGTCTGAAAAACAGGCTAGGGTTTAAAGGCTTAACATGCAAAGCGAGACCGCATTTCAATCCCATAATGCCTAGCACTCAGTCATCACGAAATGGGCTAGTTTGTGTTTCAAGCACTGATCACTGATCTATACAGAATAACTGGATAGCTGTCGTAGTCATAGATATATAAAACATTTATTTGAGGTCAATTAATGCCGTTACTCACTGAAATGTCAGTTCAGATGAAATACACATATTAAATTGTCTTGCTCAAAGAAAAAAAAACACTCCATTCTTTCATTGTGATTTTATTCAACATTGAAGCAATATTGCTGTGACCCATAAAGATTCTTGAAATTCTGGAGCGGCGAAGGGGATGATAAGGCTTCGCGGTTTCCAAATTCGAGAGGGTACTTAATTTTTTTCAGAAATTAAAAATCGAGAATAGCTCTAGTAACAAAAGCATATTCTACACTGAAGAAAGATATGTTTTGAACAACACCATTTTAAAAAAAATCCTTGCAATTAAGTAAATGTCAGAGTGCCGCAGTTACGTTTCATAAAATGAATTTTTTAAACCATTACCTTATGAAAAGTTAGAGACGCACCATATTGTGCCCTATAATACAATCATGCGTCCTTGAAAGCTCGGGTAAATGCCGCAAAACAAATTAGATTGGGCTTTAGATGGGGTTTTTGGCTCATTTATGGAAAGCTAAATTTCCACTGAGGTGAGTGGTGGGGAGAGGCGTGTTGCTTCCCTGTCAGCGATAGGTTTAACTCTGGATGTCCCCGGCTATTTTCAAGCTCAAGGGAGAAAAAAAAAAAGTAGCTGGAAAAGATAGCGACCTCACGCCATACAGGGATTGCATTTTTTTCTACTTAGCTAGCTGGAGGTTAATGCCAATTCTTTGCCTGTTTTGCGTACGATGAATATACTGATATTAAGTGTCACTCCGCGGATGGACCATGCAAAATGCGGCAAGGGGTGGGTCAGCCAAAATGAACAATTTTTGGTGGATATATGCGTCTGGCCTAAGCTTACTTAGAATGTGCAGACAGTATGAATGGTTTATCTCCAGTGATTACAGAATAATTGCTAGAAATAGAATTTTGGCATTCATTTAAGCACTATTTCACGGATTTCAATGTGCAAGAGAAAATTAAGTCTTGACAGAAAATGGTCCAACTTGGAATACTACATTTTGGTGGGTGGATTCCCTATAGGAAGGCCGATGTTTCCCCTGAAAACCAATGAAAAATGTTACCTAATGTGGGAGGTACAGGTGAGAATCATACCCATACCCCAAATCACTGATTTTGAGATGACCATGTTCCAAGCCCAATAACTTTCCTTCCGCAGGGAGTTGGATTTTGGGACTCGTACGGGATTAGAACCATTACTTGAATTACTGGAAACAGAAAAAAAAAAAAATTTGCGAACATTTACCGTTTGCGAGTGAGACCAGAATTTGTCGAACTAGTGTTATGGTGCTTCCCCCTATCCGACAGTATAAAGACTGGGGGCTGCTGTTGCTCATGAGCTGCCATTTTGTTTTTGTTGCTGCTGTTCTGTAGCCTACGACTGCGCCAATCCAAGCTGACAGCCCCCTAGTGGGGAACTGTGAAACTACAAAAAATGGCTAATAACAAGGTTTTTTAAAGCCTAGTGTAAAAATACGAAAATAGCTGGCAAAAATTTTCTTTTTGAATATAAAAGCATAGGCATCTACCTATCTCTTGGCAAAGATTCATTTATCAACATTCTGCAGAAGGTAAGATATCGACCTCGAAATATGGCATATAATTTCGCAGTGTCAAACTTGGCCCTTTATGGGAGCCCTGGGCCGGCACTACCAGAAGCTCGAAAAAATTACTGATAGCAGGGAAAAAATCTTCAACATGTCCACTTTCATTCTACAATAGGGAAAAGTCTGTTCTTTTTGTAGTTGCAGTGAAAAAAGTTGAAACATTATCAGTATATTTTGGGGGGAAATGGCTGCTCATAACAAGCGAAAAACAAAAATGGCCCCTTCTCCTACCCTACATGATCATTTGACGAAAGGCTCTGACAGTCACCTCCATGCCCCAGGGCCAACCTATGGTCAATATGCAGAACGAATCCACAGACCCCTCACCTTGCTGCTTTTTGCAGATTTTGCATGGTGGACCCATGGAGTGACTGTTAAGCGAACCCGGTCCATAGGCTGACAGATGCTCGAACGCTAGGCTGACATGAAGCACTCAGTGGTCAAATCACTGTGATTTTAGCCAGCACAAACAAGGTGGGGTGGGAAAAATATCCCAAGATGTTCTAAATTCAGAGTATTCCTATAATCACAGTTCAACAGAGAGAACTCCGCCAGGTTCTTGTGGCCCCTTAAAACTGCTGCAAGGATGTGGAACTGAGAAGAAATAAAAACTAATAAATCTGCCAAAAAACCAAGATAGCAAAGCCCCTAGCAGGCCGACCAAGGCTGGCTAGATGAGCTAATCTTCCGTAATGACCATATTGGTAGTCAACCAATAAGCAGCTTCATTATATGAGCCGGCTCTCTCCAGTTTATTCTGGAAATATCCAGGAATCCAGCCAACTTGGGCATCCACACTGACCTTCATGTGAACCTTAGGTTTTGGAGGATCAGATATGGTCTTCGAGCATCTCTGGAGGCCTAGTATGAATTTACACTATTATATAATGGCAAGCTTGTAACTAAGGGTGGAGTGTTGCTATATAACAATGAACCAATCAGAAAGTAATAATGTTTGATAAGGTAGAGAGAGTCACATTTAATCCCGCCTAAAGGAATGTGCCAAAAGGCCAATAAATATGAGGGTTCGGACAAGTCGTGGTCAGTCTGTGTCGGGTGATTGATGAAGAATGAATGCTATGTGGTTTGCGCAGACCAGCCTGGGTTTTGTATTTCACTTTGAGCGACTTACAAAAAACCCGATCGCATCAGACTCTGGAGAATGTGTCCATTCCTTGAGGGTAGATTTACAAGGGTGAGGGGAACACTTGGTCCACAGGTGTTTTCCTGCCCACAAAGGCTAATGTTATCGTATCACAAACAGTTTCAGCCAGCTACAGTACCTCTCCATGACACACTGTTCACCCCTCTTCTCGTGTGAACGACTACATTATTATGCTTGCTAAGCTAAGCTGATGAAACATCTTTACGGAACCCATTTGCTTTCTACGACTATCACCCTCGCTTATTGTCAGCTGTTCAGTGATTGCTGGGACCTTAAAACGTCAACGTAACAAAAGACATTCTTTGGGACTTAAACTGTATACAACTCACACCTAGTGTTTTGGAAATAAAGACAACGGTTGATATTTCCCTTGTTTTATTTCTTTATACTTTCCGTGTCTGTGAAGGGATATTTCCCCCAGAATGAGATGGCTACCTGTGACTAGCTAGGTCCTTGGAGACTAGTCTGATAGACCAGAAGTCAGTTCGATTCCATTCAGGGTTAATTGCCTATCCCGTCCCCCCTAGTAGCCCGGATGTTCCTATCCGAAAGAATATAACTTGAATTTTCTTGATCCGAATCTGACTAATCGAATTTGAGCAATGTTGAATCTGAATTTTTTCGACTTGAATTTTTCCGATCCGAATTTGACCAATTTGAATTGAAAAAGAAACATTGAATTAAAACAATTAATACTTTTGATTTCAAAGAGATCGATTCAGAACATTAAATTCAAATGGATGGTTTTCAGAGTAAAATATTTCATTGTTATGAATCCAGTGGTGTTTTTATTTCAATATTAAAAATTCAATGGCTGTTAAAATTTAAATACTTATGTTACTTATTTGCTTCCATAAAATTCTGACTTTCGTTCCTATGGTTACGTTTGTGCGAACCGCTGACAGAAACCACCCCAATATGGCGGCATATACACGCTTCCTGCCAATCAGCGTGCGGCATGTAGTGTTTTATATATCTATGGTCAGATCAAGGTGATTTTAGCCAGCACAAACAAGGCTAACTTTATCGTATCACCCAATTATCTGACTGGTTTAATTTTGCAAGGTTACCAGAGGGAATGTATAACTTTTGAAGTGGCACTAAATCATTACTATCTATCACAAATGCCGATCTGTGCCATTGTAATGTTATCGAAATGTATAACAAGGTAGTTAAAGCCCTCGAAATAGCGTCTTCGCGGGCTATACCAGGTAAATCAGTGAAGAACTTGACACTATTTGTGCCAGGTTGGAACGATTACGTGAAGACCTTTCATTGTGATGCCTGTCAAGTTCACTTAACTTGGTTATCAGATGGTAAGCCTAGGTCAGGCCCCTTGGCAGATCACATGCGAGTTAGCGGGCCCGTTTCAAGAAGACTCTCAGACAGTGTCGTGCAATGGAATCGGCTATTAGGCAAGAGAAATTTGCTCAGCATCTTGCCAGCTGCGATTTGAAGTCTTTCTGGAGGGAAATTAGAGCCGATTCGAAAAAACCTAGACACCCCTCGTCTCTCGGACCCATTTCTGGTGATCAAAATATTGCGGACTTTTGGGGCAGGCACTTTAATGATATACTAAATTCGGTATCACAAGACCCTGCTCGTCAAAGTGATGTAGCTGGCCGCGTAAGATCTGCATGTGCATTATTCTCAGCACCGATTATCTCTTCCAATGAGGTAGTGTGTGCTATACAGGCATTAGAAAAGGGGTCTTCGCGCGGACCAGATGGGCTTTCTGCCGAGCTCTTTATTTATGCTCCGCTGTCACTTTGTGTTGTTTTATCTTGTGTTTTCTCACTTATGCTGTTGCATGGTCAAGCGAGTCCTCTTTTTATGGACAGTTTGATTATTCCTATTGTCAAAGACAAGTTGGGTGGTTTTAATGACATTGACAATTATCGAGGCATTGCCATTTCTACTATGTCCTCAAAGGTATTTGAGCGTGTTATCCTTCATAGAATTGGCGATCTGCTTTGGACGCAGGACTGTCAGTGTGGCTACAAGAAGGGACACCCCACAACGAAAGCTGCCTTTGTTCTCAAGGAAATTGTTAATCACTTCCTGGAAAATGGAAGTCGGGTTTATGCATGTTTTTTAGACGCCAGAAAGGCTTTTGATTGAGTAAACTTTTGGAAACTTTTTGACCGCGGAGTTGATCCCCATTTTATAACTTTATTGATCAACTGGTATCCAAAGCAACGCATGTCTGTCAGGTGGAATAACTGTCAATCTCCCTTCTTTGTCGTTTCCAGTGGTGTTAGACAGGGCGGTATACTATCTCCATACTTTTTTATCGTTTACATTGATCGTGTATTATGTGCTGCTGGAACAGTTCGAGACGGCTGTCTGATTCGGAGTATTCTATACAAAATTATTGCATATGCTGACGATATAGTTGTCTTTTCCCCGACTAGCAGAGGACTGCGTGCTTTAATTGGAGCAATCTGATATACAATACGGCACATCACCAGGCGGATATGACGGCAGAAAATCACGGGTCAAATGTAAAAATGTCGACGAGTGAACTTCCGCTCATATCCGCGCATGGTCGAATGCTAGCTAATATAGCATTTCGTTCCAAAACGTGAACTCCGGCTTTGACTTGTTTGTAGCGTTTATTTGAATTTTGCGGCATTTTCATGTTCATATCTGTGTATCCACAATGGTATTTGACTGCGAAGCTGTGCAGTGCTCATCGCATTTCGTCATGCATGCATTGGCTTGGCGAAGCTGGTCTTATTACCAGAAGTGCGGATGTCGACAAAAAATCCCCTTCCTTCATCTCGTCTCCCGATTTACGACAGTTTAGCGCTATATCAGATCGCTCCTGTGTCGTTGAAGCAGTTTTGCTTGACGTCCTGTTTAATCCAAAGAAACCGTTCTGCATGCTTTTTCAGTCTCGACATTGTCATTCTACTTGTTTAGATAATGACGCTCTACCCCGTATTATGTTGGGTGAAAACGTGCTTCGGTTTGTTGATGGTTTCAAGTATCTAGGTCATGTTTTAGTGCTGAGATTTGGCTGATAAGATTGATGTTGACAGAGTCCGCAAGAATGTTTGCAAACAAGGCAACATCATTCTTCACAAATTCCGTACCACCTCTGGTGCTGTAAAGACGACCCTGTTTAGATCTTTCTGAATTTGTATGGTTGCAAATTATGGTATTTGTCATCAGGCACTGGCAGTAGTCATACAGTAGCTGTTTTGTATCACGATATTGTTAAAAGATGTGTTGACGTTCCACGGTTTCTGCATAACACTTTAGTGTGTAATTTTCTCACTTTTGATTACCTTTTGCTTTGGAGAAAAATCAATTTCTATTTGAGACTGTGCTTGACCAGCAACTTTTTGCTCAGTAATTTGTTTGGTTTTAGCTCTTTGAAATGTTTATCCGATCTTGCCTCTGCCTTGCGTAGGAAAGGCTTTGGTAACTTTGATATGAGTTTAGCTACCTGAGGCGACATGTTAAATATGCTGTACTCAAGGCAGACCCGGATTGCCCTCAGGCAGTGGGAGGAAATTCTCTCGCTGCCCGATATGTAGTCTCTCTCTTTTTTTTCGTTATTTTTTCTTGTAATGTTTTCTACTTGTATGTTTTTTCCATATGTGCATAATGGCATGAAAGAAAGTCTATTTATTTATTTATTTATTTAAATGCCAAACAGTTTCAGCTAGCTACCTCTCCATGATGCACTGTTCACCTCTATTCTCGTGTGAACGACTACATTATTATGCTTGCTAAGCTAAGCTTATGTGACATTATCTTTACCGAACCCATTTACTTCTTATGACTATTACCCTCGCTTATTCTCAGCCATTCAGTGATTGCTAGGACCTAAAAAAATATTAACGTACCACAAGACATTCTTTGGGACTTACATTGTACACGATTCACACCTAGTGTTTTGCAAATAAAGACAACGGTTGATTTTTCTCATTTTATTTTCTATATTTTCCTGTCTTTGAAGGAATGCTTCCCCCCAGAATGAGAGAGCTTCCTTGGCTAGCTAGGTTTTTATTATTATTATTATTATTATTATTATTATTACTATTTCAGAGAAGCCAATTTAACAAGCATAGAGAGTTCCTAACATGGTACATTTTAAGAATGAGCAAATCCAATCAATGTGAGATGTACATGAAGAGAAAAATACATAAATAAATAAATCATACAAAGTAATAAAATTGGAAATTAAAATAGGCTACATTGGAAAAAAAAGAAAAGGAATCTAAAATCTAAATCACCTTCTATTTGGGGTCCAATTATGTGATAGATCTGATAATTGTACAAGTAAAGGGCTATCCTAATTCTAGTGATCAGTTTCAATGGATCCACAAAAAGAAGATAGTTCTTTCAGTAAAATAATAAAAATTGGGGTGGTTTTTAAAATTTATATTGGTGTAAGAAGTATTGTCCGAGTATAATAAAGTTATGAAAAACAAATTCCAATTTTCTGTCCTCCAATATAAATCCAAATCTAATTATACATCAATACAGGCAGAGCTAAATTATTATACAATATCCAATATTGAAAATTCTCCCAAAATAGCTTAGATACATTACATGAGAACATCAAATGTTCAGTATATTCATTTTCTATTTTACATAAAGTACATTCATTAGAGTCAATATTAAATCAAAGTTGTAAAAAATTCAAAATTTGTTTTAAAATGCACTTATTTAGCTTTCGGGGCAATAGGGAAACTGAGATATCTACATCTGATTTTCTGAATGGCTGTTGGAGTGTAGCCCTGCAATATGCACCTTCTTTTTAATGGCGAGGAGAAACACACCTTAGTAACAGAGAGTCTTAAATGTTTGTTATTACATTTTTTGTTCAAGAAAGGGTGACCTTGGATAGACAATGAAAACAATCTAGGTACAGTCGAAATGTACAATAAGCCTCCCTTAATCAAACCAATAATGCCATGTGGAATTGCTCTGATCTCAGAGTAATATACTCTCCTAATCATTGTTTTCCAATATGTTATCTTCGTCATCCATTAAATACTGAATAGCCCATATCCCTTTTTCCATCCATTCTTTGTAATAAAAAGACTTCTTTTTATCAGAATGTATTTATTATTCCAAATTGGTGTGATATGGGAAGAGAAATTATGTTTTTAAATGAATTTCCAATAATGGAGGACTTGTTGTTGAAACGTATATAATTCGATTGGCAGTTTACTAATCTCAAAGTCACAACTCAATTGAAAATCCACACCTCCAAAATCCTTAAAAATTTTGGCAATATTGCTTTATAAACATTTGTAATTATCCTGTGGCTAGCAAGGTCCCTGGAGACAAGGGTCGGGCATACCAATGTGGCAGCATGGTTTCTTCAAAATTATTACGTCATCATTCCAAGGTGCTTTTTTAGATCACATCACTGAGAGACCGTGCTCTGATAGGCCAGAAGTCGGTTCGATTCCATTCAGGGTCGATTGCCCATCCTGCCCCTAGTAGCCCACATGTTTCTATCTGAAAATATTTAACTTGAATTTTTACAATCCTAATTTTACCGATCGAATTTGAGTAACTTGTATCTGAATTCCCCCCCCCGGGAGGTCAGCTTTATTATTTATTAACAGTCACCATAGAAACAATCCGGAGGGAAGGGTCTGAGGGAAAGGCTTTAACAGAGGGGGGATAATCCAAATCAAAGAACATTTGATCAAACAAAACCCTGTAACAAACGACTGCTGGATGATTTGGAAGGCGGAAGGAAAAAATGAAATCAATGAAATCAATTATTGAAACAAAGGGGAGAAGGAGGACAGAGGAAATAGAGAAGAAAAAAAGGAAAAATGTGGTAAGTAGACTTATTTAAAAATATATATATTAAGTAAAGGGAATTGTGGAGAATGAGGTTAAGTAAGTGTGGGGAGGATGAGAATAATTCTTTATGGCCAGTAAGAACTGTTGTATCCATATGAATTTTTTTTTTTTTTTTAGTGTGCGTAGACGTTAATTGACCGGTAGTGAGATAATATCATGATATTACCTGGCAAGTCAAATACAATACCTCATCAAATGGATCCATGCAAACCGCGACCCCATCGACCCCTGGATTGACAGAGAACAGACAGACTCAAAGAACATATCATTGGCAGACTTACCCTTCATTAGCAGCACCATTAAAAGACACAGTTGTTTCAAGAATCCTGCAATCTCCACAACTCTGACAGCTTGGCGGAAAATCAATAAAATGATAAACTTCACAGTAAGTCCCAGCATGCACACACCACTTTGGCACAACCCTGACTTCACTATAAACAAATCACCTATAATTGGCAATAAATTGAAAGAAAAAGGGATCTCACATATGCACCATATTTTTGAAAATAACACCCTGCTTTCCTTCCCGCAGTTAATTGAAAAATACGACATTAATAAAAATCAATACTTCCAATACATCCAAGTAAAACAGTCAATTAAGGAAAAAATTGATTTCACCAACATCGACCTCAAAGAATCACCACTACTGAATGATCTAAACAAAATTGCAAAATCAAACAAGCCTTTCGCTAAACTGTATAAACTCATATCCTCCCTTGGTTCTGACAGCACACTCTGCATTCCAACACACACATGGGAAGAAGACCTCAACATCAAAACCAACACGAACTTCTGAAATTAAATCTGCTGGAACATCTACAGCATGTAACAAAATACTAATATTAGACTAATCCAGTATAAGGTAATGCACAGAACACATATTACACAACAAACAATGTACAAAATGGGACTATCAGAAACCTGTAAACCTATGCACTCAATGTACACTTAACACTACAGATCACTACTTCCATGCTGTTTGGCTCTGTCAACCTGTACAACACTTTTGGGAAGAGGTAATCACCAAACTGTCAGCACTATTTAAATGCAGCATCCCATTAACCCCATCCATCTGCATATTAGGTGAAATTAACACAATTCTGACCCAAATCACAACACCTCTACTGGTAGCCCCAACTATCGCCAAGAAAACAATACTGCTAAATTGGAAAAACAAAAAACAGCTGAAAATATCTCAATGTTTAGACTTATTAGCAAAACAATTGTTAATTGAACACTACTCAGCCCTACAAAAAAAAAAAAAAAAAAAACGCAACAATTTAATAAAAAATTTTCATGGTATCTGAATTTTTTCAACTTGAATTTCCCCGATCTGAATTTGACCAATTTGAATCGAAAAAGAAACATTGAATTAAAACAATTCATATTTAGATTTTAAAGAGATTAATTCCGATAAATAAATTCAGATACGGTAGATGGTTTTCAGACTGAAATATTTCAATGTTACAAATTCAGTGGTGTTCATATTTCAATATTAAGAATTCAGTGGCTGTTAAAATTGAAATACTTATGTCACTTATTTGCTTCCATAATCTTTGACCTATTATTGCTGAACTGGTTGCAACAAAGGACAATGATTTTTTTTCTGTCACAAGAGATCATTGTATTAACTGCTGGATAGGTACTATGGGCAAGTATATTTTGCAGTTTGCACATCAGGCTTGATTGAGCAGTTTAATTCAAACAATTCCTGGGAAACAGGGATGGGACTTAACTCGTCCAAATTCAAAATCGCTTACACGTCTGGTTCTCTTGTGAATATTCAATAACCGTTTTGGATGTACCGCTTCGTGATAGAATAGTGTAACTGCATGCATAAATAGAGCAGCTTCATGTCCGCTGGCGTCTACATCTGCGCAGAGGGGTTAAGAACTAGATGGTATCTAGTGCAGTATTAAGCCTAGACTTCTTGCCAGTGGAAAATCACTTGCCTACCTGTTCCATTGTGTAATCAGTCAATGCTTTAACCAATAAGTACAAAAAAAAAAAAACTTAAATATCTGTACAAAAATTTCCTTTTGCCAACTCCCAATTATGAAGTCTAGTTCGGCGAACAGAGCTCAAGTGGAATAATCTTGTCACTCACTTTGTTAATCCCTTTTACGTACTTGAAGTCCATAATCCAGTCACCCCTAAATCTCCTTATACTTTGAAGAGATTAAACTTAAATCTCTCTCTTTGAGCACCGACTGCACTGAATACAGTACAGTCGCCTTTAAAACCGAAGGAACGGGGGCGCCCCGGTGGCTCATCGGTCTAAGCGCGCGCACCATAAGGGCTGTGTCCTTCTCGCAGCGACCTGGGTTCGATTCCGGCTCGGGTCATTTGCCGCATGTCATCCCCATTCTTCTCCCTAACTTTCCTGTCTCGCTCTGCTCTGTAACTGTCAAATAAAGGTGAAAATCTAAAAAAAAAAAAAAAAGAGACGGCGTTAGTTAACGCCCGGTTTCCTCGGACTTCTAACCACGATCTAACGCGCGATAACGCGGTACTTCACACTGCTGACCAATGAGCCGTATCAGAGGATAATTTACCGCCAGGAATAACCACATGTGGCTCCGCGGAACTGAATGTAGCACCGCGTGTAAGTTATGGAGTAGAGGGCATTTTGACGGTTAGAATTACATTTGTGTTTTCCGTTATGTATTTTAACATCTTTTTATTTTCTCTTGCACTGAAAGTGGAAGTGAGAGCTTATGCTCCCTCTGGAAAGCGTGTGGCTGATCATTTCCTCGGTTTCAAAAGCCTAGCATGAACAAGAAAAAATAAATATTATGATAAATTCAACAGTGTGATATAAGCAATTGTATTCTTGAAGGAAATTTTTTTGGTTTTTAAATATGTCTTTTTATTGCAGAAACTGTGATTCTGAGAGTTTGTGGGTAGACCTTCAGCGAAGTGTGCCGCAATTGATTTATTGGTTTTGAAAAGCCAACCGCAATATAAATAAACAAATTGTGATTATAGATGACGTGTTTAAATATAACTCTGATATAGTTTAAACAGTGTGAACTGTAATTAATCCAAACCAACTGCTTACTTGAAGAAAATAATATCCTGCAATCTCTACCTGGGTACGTATATGTATATACTGGTTTTAAATTCTTTCATATATTTTTAACAAATAACTGACTTAACGAATTCGGAGCATTTTACTTTATACTGTATAAATACATTTTTATACATGTGCCTAATTATAAAGAGAATAGCCTGTAGCATGTATGACTTCTCACTCCAGGGCGCAGCTGAAGACACCAAAAATCCGGTAGGTGTGAATAATCTGGGATTACGGATCAGCGGGTTTCGTTATTAACTGAGTTAAAAGGACTTACAGGACTCCATGTGTAAGCCATGCAGCTTAATTGCAAAACAATAGGCTATCCAACATCCAGCAACTGACACCTGTACTGGTCGTGACCTTGTGTTTTTTTAGTGCATTCAAGAGTCGTTATGGTCGAACTAAATTCATATTTTACACAATTCTTTTCTAGTTGCAAGCTTTGCGAACATTATATTTGAACATCTGAATGGTTATGACAAATCATTAAAACAAATGCAGACGATGCAAAAAGTTTTGTCATGAAAAATTGGTTAAAAATTGCCTATTGGCCTTTTAAAACGAAACAGTATATAAATCGAAAAACATTCAAGTTCTTTCCGTAAATGAATTTTTCTGAGACGGAGTGCGAGTAATCTTCGATATAGGAATGGATATAAACTACTAAATTACAGGTTTGTAACAGGAAAAATAATATATTTCGGCACTTGAGTGTAAAATAATAGTACATAAAAGCACACATTATCTCCGAACATAAAATATTGCAGAAATGATACCTGACAAACAAAATCCTCACCAAAAATAGCATGATATTTAATAATCCAATCGCGTATTATACCGCGCTAAAGTTTTAAATGGTAGCACAGGTTGAGCAAACTGTATGGTCTAATATAAAAAGGTTTGCAGAAATGATTACCGGCAACATCACCCCCGCCAAAGCAAATCAATATTTTATGTAGGCTAACATTACTCTTGCATTAAATCGCCAAAAAGCTGTGCCATTATCTACATGTACGGACTACTGTCAACACGACCGCCCCAACCTCCCTCGTGGCTCAGTTATGACACCCGGCTAACCGGCTATCGCCCAGCTACCGCGTGCGCAATAGGCGGCGGGAGGTCTTCTTTTGTCTTCGGGCGCGTCAAGACGACTGTCCTACCGCACAGCTAATGACGAGATTTCCCGGTCCTACCGACAGCCTAACGCCCCCTACTGCCGGATTAACGACCTTTTCTTTGGTTTTAACGGCGACTGTACTGTACATGTACAGGGTTTTCACCTGTATGACTGAGCACTCAGACATTTATGCCTCAATTTTTCTGGAAACATTTCTCACACTGTGTGCGCTGGTCTGGAATGCATATTCTAATGAACTGCCTTTGAGGCATTGGCTGCTGTATCTCCTGCTCAGCGGTATGCTAGCGCCTCTGACCCCAGTCCAGATTTTCCCTCCCCATGTTTTATGATAAAACCTCTTCTCCCCTCTCTCTCGTCTTTCTTGTTCTCCTCTGTGGTGCACTTCTCTCTCTTTTTTAGGAATTATTACCAGCAGAGAGGTGCAGGGTTTGCAAAGCAACACATACTACTACTTCAAGATTGGGGCGCATACGTCTGTGGGCGCCGGACCGTTCTCAGCAGTGAAGGATGTCCATACGCCTGCGGAGAGATACGGTGAGAGTGGAAACTCCTCTCCACATTACTACGCTTTAGTGAGCTTGTCTAGTGTATCTGAACCAATGAAATACTCTTAAGTAGTGCAAACCCTGCCTTCTGGTCCCCTCGGTTGGCTCAGTGGCGCCAGGCCAGAGCAGTCGAGCGCAGAGTAGTATTTGAATCAAAACCAAAATCCATGATTGGTCCAGGGTCAAAATGAACAGTCGCTCACATGCACATTTCTGGATTTTTCTGGCTTAGTACATGGCAGAAGCTGCTCTCTTACAGTGTTCTCACCAGCGTATTCCAGCGTAGCGGCCCGCTACGCTGTTACCTGAAAAAATACGCTGTGTCATGGCCCGCTACGCTGTTACCTGAAAAAATACGCTGTGTCATGGCCCGCTACACTGTCTTTCAAGCTGCGTGCTTGCAAAGTTTGACACATTTTCCAGTAAATTATGCGCAAATTTTCCTAAAAAAACTTGTTTCTCTACCTTCGTCTTCGCTGCAAACGAATCGCGTTTGGTTTGTTTTGACAGAAACAACCATGTGCACATCGTGATATGAGATTGTTCAGGAAAGAACGGGAGGTGCTTGATACTCCCGTTTTCCACCGTGGGTGAATGATTAATGCAGCTTTCAGAACGTTGTTGTAGCAGGATCACGTAAATAATTCCAGCATAACTGTTTTTTTTTTCCATTGGATGTTGCCCTAAATCTTACCCAGATACGATAGTGCTATTATCTGATTGGCTATTGTGTAGCCCCTTTCCTTTTTTTTTGATTGGCTGGCAGGTGGCAAGCTGCTACCGAGAACTCCAGGGGAGACATGTTTGATTCCTGCCGGTTTCCACAGTTATAGCGGTGCTGCTGCACTTATAGGCCTACTGTTGGAAATTGTTTTCGTTTGAATCATTTTTTTGCGTGAGAAATACTGTGTGTGACGTAAGCGCGTGACATCCGACTGAAATGAGTGACAATCACGCTCACTGCGTGAGACTTGAGAGCCCTGCATTAGCATAACCCCTGAGTTCACATCAGAACCAAAGCCTTTGCAAGTTTACCTTTAGCTACAGTGGTCCCAGGTATTATTCCAAGAGATTTTACATGCAGGATTTGTATTCTAGGTCAGTATGTATATTCTTAAATTGGGCCATCTAGACTGTCAAGTAGGCCTCAAAAAACCATAAATTGGCAGAGCTTTGGGGGACAGGCCCCCCACCAGGGCTCTGCCCCTAGACCCCGCTGGGGGCCTCCGCAGCCCCCAAACCCCCGGCCAGATTGGGTGATGTCCCACCCCCCTACGCTGTCAAAAATTTCTGGTGAGAACCCTGTCTTAATGAGATCACCAAACACAATATAAGAAAGATGACAAAAAGAGGCCATTCAGCTCAACAAGCTTTGCCATTTCACTGCCACTGAAGCAGTTACAACAGCTGAATTCCCAAGCACAGCATGTCACGCTCAGAAGAGAGAGCAACAGAACAACAAAGGGGAGAAATTCCACCAAATTTTGGTTCATTTTTAAAACAACAAAAAACGGTCTAAGCCAACAATGCCAGGCAAAACGGTCATAAGGTTGAGCAATGTGGACGAATAAAGGAGGCACTCCACGAGCTCCGCAGCTCCCAACTCCAGCAGGACAGAGCTAGAGAGACAAACGCAGTAGCAGGTTTAAAAGGCCTCAGGTACACCTGCGCACCGGTGTGCCCGATATCGCTGATTGCCTCACGTGACCTGACAGGCCTAGGAGAATGCGAGTAACGCACAGAGGGCCGTCGCACAGCAGAATAGGAGTTTTGTGGCTAGGTGGTGTAGTGGTCTGTTTAACTGGTAACTGGAGAGTTCCTGGTGTGTGAGGTCCAGGTGGGGTTCATAAAGGTTGGGTTCATAAAGGTGGAGTTCATAATTCTGACTCGCTTATGAAGAGGTGAAGTTGGGAAGACCTCTGATGTTGGGCCTTTGAGCGAGGCCCGTAAGCCCAAAACTGCTCCGGGGCCTTTACCCCTACTTCTGGTGTCCAGCGGGTGCTCTTCATGGAACTTTTCTGGTTAAATAAAAGTAAATAAAAACTAGATAACTCGGTCGCCACAGGGACCGAGTCGTGTATCTCCCCGATCCCCAAATTTCAAATAAAATGGTCGCCGGCAGCCATATTGGACGTCCGAAATTGAAGAAAATCGGTCTTGAGCATTGACATATATATATCTTCGCCTGTGTAAAATTTAAAAATATTCCTATAATAATGGTGGCTTCCAGAGCCCGGAACATAAAAAATTTCGGACAAAATGGCCGCCGGCAGCCATATTAGACGTCCGAAATTGACGAAAAGCGGTCTTGAGCATTGTCATATATATATCTTCGCCTGTGTAAAATTTGAAAATATTCCTATAATAATTGTGGCCTCCAGAGCCCGGAACATAAAATCTCTGCGCCGGCGGCCCCGGAACTAGACCATAGTATCTCCCGACTATCGTCGTCGGGGAGATACAACTAATCATTTTTCTGAAATCATGGAGCTGTGAATAGATGAAAATTACTGAAGGCAGAGCCGTAGAAAAAAAAAAGTGACCTGTAACATAACGCTGCATCAAGCCTGATCCTGAAGATGCCTGTATTTGCCATCCTGTTGGCCTCTGAATTGTACATCCTAATGGGGAGTAATGATCAGGTGATTACTTAACTTTCTCATCGTCTGCTCCTCCTCAAAAATTATGGGAGATTTTGTTGTTCAACTCTTCACCATATTTGCAAAGATACAAAATGCTGAAAGGATTTATTGGTGGTAATTTTTTTGAAAATATCGTGAAAAATGATCCAAGTAATTTTTGAATTCAAACAAAATCATTGGCAAAAAAGATAATAAATGTGCTGGTGTGAATGCGTGCACGGAGCAGAGCAGCGGAACGGGCTCTCCTGCGATGGAGCTGCTCTGCGCTGAAGGTCCCTCCCTCGCTCCTTCCTCAGAGCATTACGATGGCCACAACGCACCGGCGTTTCGCAGTGATGCAACGGTGCACAGCTCACATTCTCACGCTTTCAGAGCGCTTTTGTGTTTTGTGTTTGAGCATTTTTTCTTGTCATATGGAGCAGAATTTAGTGAGCCGCCCCTTTAAGGAGCTTTTTACACTCGCTGCAGTGCGGCGGGTTAGCTGGGGACGGGCTGCGGCTGAGAGGATTCTGTACCGCCTGCCGTCTGACGCCGGGTTTACTGTATATATCGGCCACACGAGTCTCCCCGTCCTGTCCGGGGTCTGAGCCGCCCCTCACTGTGGGGGGGCAGGGGGAGTACCGTCTGTCCCTGCCGATCGCTCCACAGCACTGCCATCCGTCGCCCCAGTAACGCATCTCCCCCGGGCATGAGAAGTGCTCTCGGCTCAGGGGCAGGTCGGGGGAAGCACCACTATCGGATATGAGTCTTGTGCCAGACCCCTTGCATTTACTCTCATATGACCAGAATAATGTAGTTTCAGTTTTCAAAAATGGCCATGTGACTCACTCTCGGTGTTGCACACCATTTAAATGTTAATGTATCACGGATAGTCATGCTTCGTCACACTGTTGTCGAATGGGCAGCCTGATCCTTAAAAAAACTATGATTTTATTTGCTTGTTTGTTGTTTCAACAATTTTACCAGGCACCATCAAGTTTTTTGGAAAGTGAACAGTAATTTGGCGTTTTGTTCCTGTCGGGACAGATGAACTCGTCTCTCCACTGCAGTGTAGATAAAATGCAAAATGTCTTCAGCTACTTCTGTTGCATGGCATTTGTAGAAAGGGTCATGCACCAAATAATGCATCAGGATTTAAACTTTAGTCTTAGCGGAAATGCTCTATGGTCACAAATAATACTCTTGACATTCTCCTCTGAAATGCAGAGCGCTCCAAAATGTTTGAAATGAAGACTAATACATGTTGCTTGGTTTGGCTCAGTACTCACCAATAACAGATTTCCAATGCTGCAGAAAATTAGTGCTCCTGTGGTTAAGGTATTAATTTCCCACTTTTATTGGTGGTAATTTTTTAAGATACATTTTGGGTTCACCGTGTTGAAATTACAGCACTTTTTATGCATTGTCTTCAGTATCTGTTGCTTACAGAACCAAATCTAGTGGAAAATGGTCTGTTTTTTCTGTATAATTTGGTGGGCTCTGTATTTGTTGACTTTTGGGTGAATTCCCCTTTCCTGTCTTAATATATGTATAATTTTTGTTTTACATTATTTAAACTGAACTTGCATGAGGTTGATGATCTCTTTATATGAAAAAATGGTTCCCCATTACAGAATGTGTAAGAGTGAGCGGCTCCCTGTGAGCTAACCCCGCCTCTCCCTGCCCCCTGCAGAGCTGAACGTCCACTCAATGACTGGCATCATCGTGGGGGTGTGTCTCGGGCTGCTCTGCGTCCTGCTCTGCATGTGCCTCAGCTTCCGTGGTGGCAAGGCCAGGTAAGCTCCACCCCCTACGCTGACATCACTGCGGCTGCTATCCTCAGCAGTGTCTGCGGAGCGGCTGCCTAAAATGGTTGGATCACCTGCAGGAAATGGGTCAGGTCAGGTGCAATGCATGTAACCAATCGGCTCATCTGTGCTCGTGAACATTAAGTGCAGACTGGATGGTAAATGTTGTTAAAGGCGACTTGGTCATTTCCATTTGGCAGAGACAAGCATTACAGCAAAAGAATGAACTGAAGATCATAGATTGGAAGATGAATGCATTGCAGGTGCGGGGGGGAGGGGGGGCTGTGATGGAGTTTATAGGGTGGGAGGGAGTGTAAATCTCACTTTAGGGCCACACCCCTCAGAGAGTGCTAATCCAGCGCCACGTCAACCTTGAAATCAGGCTGCATGTACCTCAGGCTTTTATAAACTGCACTTTTTTTTTTTTTTTTTTTTTTTTTAATTTGGAATCTCCAATCCCACCCGAATCTGGAATGCCCAATTGGGGAACTATGTACAAGACTTGCTTGTATGCGACCCCCTATAGCCAACTCAGGAGAGTGAGACAGTTCACGGCTCTCCTCCGAAGCACACGCCTGTCAGCCTGCTGCTTCTTATACACTCATTGGTTGAATCTTCGCAAGTTCAGAACGAGGGCGGAGGATACCCGAACATTAACGAGCTTAGAATCTCACTGACGGGCGCCCGTCTGGCCAACAGGAGGCGCCTAAGAACTTGTTACTCACAATACCCTATCCCAGCAGTCCCTTCCCAATTTGCATCCCTGTAGCGCAATGGCCAATTGTGCGCTACTCTGAAAAAGCTGCTGACCATTGCCGGTTGGTATGACCGGGGCTCGAACCCGCACCGTGATAGTCACCTCTGATAAACTGCACTTCTTGAATCTGAAAACCCAACATTTTCAGTTGAAAGCAACTGCACAAGTTGTGAGGTAATGCAGCTTTAAATTCTTAAACTTTTTTCTGATGGAATTTACTTAACATAAGAGCGACTCAAAGGGCCTTTGAGAATTTAGAATTTAGGAAAAATGCAGCGCAGAAGATGAAGGGTGTGTCTTTCTGATGTGAGTATGTGTGTGTGTGTGTGCGCACGTGTGTGTGTCTGTGTGCGTGTCTTGTTTGTGTGTGTGTTTGTGTATTTGTGTGTGTGTTTGTGTGTGTGTGTCTGCGTTTGTGTGTGTGTTTGTCTGTGTGAGTGTGTGTTTGTGTGTGTCTGTGTATTTGTGTGTGTGTTTGTGTAAGTGTGTGTGTGTGTGTGTGTGTGTGTGTGTTGATAACTGAACTTCAGGTGAGAGACAGGTTATGTGCACTGTTACCTGTAATTAAAGATGTTTTTTGATGCTCCAGAAGTGCACTGACTGAATGACTGGGAGGGATTTGATTTTCGCTTTCATGTTTGATCTGTTTTTAATGTTGTCTCCCTTTGATCAGAACTTTCAAAGAAACAAAGCAGATGAAACTGAGACAGCGCATTGCAGCATCAAAAATAACCTCAGATGTAAGACCTTCAGCGCAGTGAGACATTAGGAAACTGTACGCTGAGAGTGAGACAACAAATTCAGGCAAAAATCAGGCCTACCAAAGAAAACGGCCAAGCTGTAACAAAAGTTTGTCAGATGTCTACCTTTTTCAAAGAACCAGCAACACAAATTGAAAACATGCCACATTCCCGCTAAATTTCGCACCACAATACTTTGAAGTCGATACATTTTCACCAGAACCAAACTCAAAAAATCACACGGCCTGTAACAAACCTAGAAACAAACCAAATGAGTTTTCAATTGTGTGTAGCTGGTTCTTTGAAAAAGGTAGACATCTGACAAACTTTTGTTACAGCTTGGCCGTTTTCTTTGGTAGGCCTGACAATGGTGAGAAAAAAATCAGCAGAGATGATGCGGGAAGGAGGTGATCAGATAGGGCGCGGCGAGGGACATGGAGAAGTAAAGTAAAATTCTGCGAGTGTGTTTGCTCGAGTCGGGTGGTGATGGACTGCCCCGGCCTTCACTCCGCCCTGCTCTGCGGCTGTCGCTGAGTGCTGTTTTAATGAGCTGCTCTGATCAGTAAATCATTCGAGGGGAGCATCCCGAGGCGTGGGGGTGCGTGCTGGCCAAGAATCCTGGCGCATGCTGACGTCCAGCCCCTCCCCCACTGAATCCCTCCAATCAGTGCCTGTCATCTCGTAAGAAGCATAACTCTGTTACCAGCCCGGAGCGCAATGTTGTGTGTGAATAGAGGCGTTCATCTTTTTTCCTGGCGAATGTCTTGGAAGTGCAGTGACAGCGTACCCAGTGGCCCGAGCCTCCGCTGTGTTGCGAAAGAGGAGATGCACGTTTTGCGTAGATGTGTATCCGAGGTTGTGCAGGATGATATAATAGCCTCGGTGTACGTTGTCCTCTCTGCTCACTCTCCCACACGCGGTGAAACAGCTCACGGTGTGGTAGTTTTGAGATAATTTATCCTAAGCAGGTTACGTAAGGGATAATCACTGCGTAGGTGTACATTACACGGTTTTAAGACACAACGCACGAAGTGCCTTAAAACCGTGTAATGTTCACCTATGAGCTGATTATCCCGCTTATACCATGGTCATTTGCCAGCAATATCAAATCACAGCATTCAGAAATTTTTGGTTAAAGTTTTGCACAAAAAAAAAAAACGAGCTGGTAATCATTAAACAGGCGCCGCGCCTTCTCATACCCAGTACTATAGGCCAAGCTAAACTGAACCAGCTAACTTAGTTCAGCTCACCTTCATGGAGAAAGAACTTTTTGTGCACGCTTACATCCGTTTGCCAGCTAATGATTTGGTAACGGATTCCAGCTGAAATGGAGATCATGCATAACACAACATTATGCGCGATTATGCAGATTGTAGCTAACTTGCTACCCACAATTACAATGAATTTATGACGGTCTCTGTAGAGCCAGTGAGCTGAAATCAGTCTGTTGGCATAGTTCGTAGCTAGCAAACTGTCAGCAGCTGCAGATATATGAAGTGGACAGGTTAGCTCCCTTTGTAACCGTTCACAATTACAATCGTTTAATGAATTAAGCCTGATTACTTCGCTGCTATAATATTCACGGTCATTATCGCTTCAATACCTATAGTTAACCGCCCCGCAGGACGCAACTTGTATGACGCCGCCAAATTTACGGGAGATAAATGAGCAGATAGGTTTCTGTTATACCCAGCCAAATACCAGCTCTAACGTTGCTATGGTTACAAGTTGGATAGTGGATGAATTTCGAACGGTGAAACTACCGTAGCCGAACTACCTGTGCGGTTCCACGGTTTTAATGCATACCTGCCATCCAATCAGAAAAAAGTATTCACCCAGAAGTTGATTACACCAGGCAATGAGACCGTTTGCTGTAACAGACCTTTACCTTCTTGTAGCTATACTTGAGTTTGGTCAGTCAACTGTCTTGGTCCCTGTCAAAAACACTTGTAAATAAGCTAAGATCCCAGTTAAACATTTTAGCCTTGTGGCTAGCCTAATGTTACACTTGAGACGTTCTGGGAACTAGGAATAGTCCTTAATCTCTGGAAAAGTGTTCCTAGTTGGAAAATTTGTCGCTGAGTGTTAATTCCCATTGGAGCGCTTCGGTATGATTTCTGAACTCCCGGTTTGCTTTGTTAAGTGACCTCATAGCGCAATGGTTGAATAAACCATAAACTACTGTTTTTTTTTTTTTTTTATTTATTTATTTTTTCATTTAATATTTTGTTTACAATATGGAATTTAGTCAGTCTTGTGCTTTGGGTATCACAGTTAATGCATAGCAGCTGTAAATGAAAACTATAATACAACTAGGTACTAAATCGTTAAATTGGACACACTTGTGATCCATATGACCGGCTGTTCACAAAAGCTCTGTTATATTAACCCCTTGCACAATAAACCCATTGCACAGTTGTTAGTTGTTGATGTTGGGGACGTAGATAACGTTGGTATGTAATGTAGGGTAAGAGGACTGGTAAAAAAAAAAAAAAAAAACTTTAGTTGTTTTTATTGCAGTTAGAGCTCACAAACACGCCTTTGTGGGGACTGGAAAGTTTAAACTGGGAACTTCTGACTTACCAGGACATCTTGAACGTGGCATAAGCTCCCAGTCAAGCATCTTAGCCCTGTGGCTAGGCTATGCTAAGGCACTTGGACTAAGGTGGTCAGAATAGCTTTGCTATCTTTCCTCTTCCTACTTTCAGGGATGTTTCTGCAGGGCTGGATCCCTCCTCCCTTTCCTGCCAGTACCGACGGGGTCGCCCAGCCCCAGCTGCGGCCCCGGAGTGCAGGGACTGCCACGAGCTGGAGACTCTGATGTCCCCGGGGGCACAGGACCCTGTCCCGCCCCTGGCTGAAATCACCGAGGAGCACAGCCTCATGGGGCCTGGGAGTCTTGGGGAAGAAGGTCTTTCCCTGGAGGCCAAGGTGAGCCAGCCTTTCGCCGGAGGTGCTTTGCACTGTGTGAGTACGCTGTATGGCCTGGAGCATCGCAATGTGGAGCTATTTGTCATGGATCAAGCTGGGCCTCTTCGTCCCAATGAAGGAAAATCTTGACGTTAAAGCAGATGTTAATATTCCATATGATTCTTTGCCTCCAGCTGGTTGGGGAAGCCTCTTAACAATGCCCCAATGCGCAGTGTGAGTCCCGTAATTGGTTCATGAAGACTGGTGTAGGAGAACGATGCCGGCCGTCTCAAAGGCCTGGTCTCCTGACTAACTGAAGACCTTTGAGGGGCTCTGTGCTGCGTGGCACATTAAAACATCAGAGCTGTTTCTGCTGCTGTCTTTTCTGACCTCTAGGTATTTTTGTGGCTTTTACTCTAAAATCATTAAAATTATGTGTTCAAATGAGTGTGACCATTCCCTAACAAGGGGCTTCGCTTTAGTGCTGTGAGACTGAGCACAGACACGCCTCAGGTAGCCAAGGGACTCGTTCCAGAAAGGTTGAACAAAATATGGACACCTCTGGAGACTGGAGAGAGTCGTTTTGTCACCATAAAGTGAGCAAAAATTTCGATGGTAGCTGGGGAACTCGTTTTAGCGGCATAAAAAGCCATTTTAGGGCAAGAGGGGGGCTGGTCTAATTCTCTATACAGTATTTCCCAGCTCACAGCTCATTTGATGAGTGAGTACTTTAGGAGATATACCTCTCCCTTTAATGACAATTGCATATAATAAAGTATGGTATGGAAGGGGAAGCTCAGAGGCACTTAACAGCACAGCACAAGCCCTCATTACTGTAAAGGCCAGATCGAGCCCTGTGAGCCAATTCTTCACATTGGTTCTGGGACCTCTCTCTGACCCTGGGTTTTGTATCTGCTTCTGTTGACAGGAATAGGTCCAAACACCACTTCTGTTGACAGGAATAGGTCCAAACACCGCTTCTGTTGACAGGAATAGGTCCAAACACCGCTTCTGTTGACAGGAATAGGTCCAAACACTTGCCTTAGCTTCCAAGGCTCTTATCTGCTGTGACGTTCAGCCTCAGTGTTCTGAACATGACAACATGAGAAATGCCTTGTTTTAAGGGGATATGTAAAATCAAAGAGTAATCCCAAAGGGAGAGAAATGAGGACATGAAGTGACACATAACCTAAACATGAATGGACCCATCCCTGGACTGGCATGGTAGTTGCCTCAAGATCTCTTCTCCACAGATTACCAGTTCCCTTTTGTAGGTGCGTCTCAGGTCAGGCTCTGGTGTACTTCGCCTGCAATCTAGAGAAAGGGGGGACAAGCAAAAACATGGGCCCTCGACTGGTGTTAAATAACATAGCAGCAGAACAGGACTTGGAGATCTGCTATGATAATTACAAAGGGAGATTTGGAACACTTCATGAGATAATTGTGCCGGCATTTTTCATGTTGGACCACTGTGTGTATCTTCTATCTTTTGAAGTCCTACATTAGCAATAAGTGACTGCTCCTGTCACACTGACTTGCTGTGTTGTCGGCCAGCTCTGTCGGGCGTTGACACTCTAGTTTGGTGGGGGCGTGTTTGAGAAGCTACCGTTACCGGAATAAATTCTCTTCATGGCGAAGCTAAACCTTTCTCTGGTTGGACCTCATATGGTACAGCGATGAATAAGATTATTAACAATATTCAGTGATTTATTATTGGTTCATTAATCTTTTTTTATTAATCGGCCTCCTCTCCCCACTAGAGGACGGCTTTATGTTTTTGTGATGGATGGTTTATTTACTAAGCAGTGCGTGTCATAAAAAGAGAATTAATTAAAAAGGCGCATATAAATGAAAAAGAGCAATAAAGTGACACCTGATTCCTTTGCTGTAGGAAACAGGTCTTGTGGAGAGATGAGACCGTGGTCTGTCCACAGGCCCTCCCTTCATCACTCTTCAGGCCTATTTCGGTTCTTCTTAGTGAGCTGTAATGTGGACTGTTGCCTCAATGCTTCTGCAAGTGATGTCCTCTGCTAGTAGTGGCCAATGTCTGCTTCAGACCTACCCTTTGATGGCGGTTTAGTTTTCAGTTTTAGCATTAGTGGTGGTGTTCTTCTGGCATGACACAATATAAGAGTGTTTAATTCTCAGTTTTAGCATTATTGGTGGTGTTCTTCTGGCATGACACAATATAAGAGTGTTTAATTCTCAGTTTTAGCATTAGTGGTGGTGTTCTTCTGGCATGACACAATATAAGAGTGTTTAATTCTCAGTTTTAGCATTAGTGGTGGTGTTCTTCTGGCATGACACGATATAAGAGTGTTTAATTCTCAGTTTTAGCATTAGTGGTGGTGTTCTTCTGGCATGACACAATATAAGAGTGTTTAATTCTCAGTTTTAGCATTAGTGGTGGTGTTCTTCTGGCATGACACAATATAAGAGTGTTTAATTCTCAGTTTTGGCATTAGTGGTGGTGTTCTTCTGGCATGACACATTATAAGAGTGTTTAATTCTCAGTTTTAGCATTAGTAGTGGTGTTCTTCTGGCATGACACAATATAAGAGTGTTTAATTCTCAGTTTTAGCATTAGTGGTGGTGTTATTCTGGCATGACACAGTATAAGTGTTTAATTCTCAGTTTTAGCATTAGTGGTGGTGTTCTTCTGGCATGACACAGTATAAGTGTTTAATTCTCAGTTTTAGCATTAGTGGTGGTGTTCTTCTGGCATGACACAATATAAGAGTGTTTAATTTTCAGTTTTAGCATGAATGGTGGTGTTCTTCTGGCATGACACAATATAAGGGTGTTTAATTCTCAGTTTTAGCATTAATGGTGGTGTTCTTCTGGCATGACACAACATAAGAGTGTTTAGTTTTCAATTTTAGCATGAATGGTGGTGTTCTTCTGGCATGACACAATATAAGGGTGTTTAATTCTCAGTTTTAGCATTAATGGTGGTGTTCTTCTGGCATGACACAACATAAGAGTGTTTAGTTTTCAATTTTAGCATGAATGGTGGTGTTCTTCTGGCATGACACAACATAAGAATGTTTAGTTTTCAATTTTAGTATGAATGGTGGTGTTCTTCTGGCATGACACAATATAAGGGTGTTTAATTCTCAGTTTTAGCCTTAGTGGTGGTGTTGCTCTGCCATGTGGAATCTAAACTTGGTTCCTTTACCTTTACGAATGCTGACCGATTTGGCGATGGCTTCATTACCTGTGCGCAGCCCTTGCATGTAATTACACTGAATACAAACTGGACCGCTTAATGCTTCAGTGCTCTGATGAATAAAGACGCAGTGGGCCGCTGACACACAGCTTTCAGCAGCCTATCGGGGTTTCATTCATCCCCGAGAGACTGAGAAATGCATTAATATGGCAGGGCTCGAATTTCACGACAATTGCCATCGATGCCTTACCTGTTTGCCGTGCTGCCCACCTATAAAAGCCCTAGTTCACGGCAGTAGAATGCCGTGCCCTTTCCCATTGCAGTTTGCCATAAGTGGTAACAGACGACCAAAACACCTACCCAAAATAAATGAATCACACAGCATTTCCCGTATGTACCAGTGGTGATGCATCGGCCGTAACAAACGGAAGACAAAACCTCGCCCTTCAAAGCTTAATGACTTCAACATTTCGCAGTTTACTTTTCTTGATCAGCAGTTGCTCATACGAATTGGTAGAAGGACAGTCAAATTTATTTTCGATCGCAAATGACGACGCAAATTATCAATACGTCTTTATAAATTAGTTTGCGAGGCTTCGTTCGCAAGAAGCAACGACAATCCGTTTTCTACTATCTTAATATAGAAGTAAAGAATGCGATGTTGCGCAGCTTATTGCTTAATGAGCCTCACTAATCAATTTGCGAATCTATGCCGTTTCATGAGCTTCTTGAGCGCGGAATTTATAAAGAAGTAGGCCTATGGTAATTTATGTCGTAATTTATGTGTGAATGGAAACCCCTCATAATTTCGTGGTGCGATGTATAACAATGCTATCGAAAATAAATTTGATTCAATTGACTGTTCTTCTAACAATTCGTATGAGCAACTGCTGATAAAGAAAAGTAAACTGTGAAAGGTTTAAGACATTAAGCTTTGAAGGGCGAAGTTTTGGCTTCCCTTTGTAACGGCCAACGACCCGCCACTGGTTTTTACAGCTCTTTTTCGCCCTTTTCTAGCGATCGTGGGCACAGAATTATTCTCGAATAATTTATATATCTCCTCTATTTTTAACTCCGATCTCGATGCCGACAGGTGAAAGGAACAAAAAAAGAAAAAAATGCCGAATTACAGTGGGCAGCCGCAAAGTGTGGCAAATTGACGAAGTTATGGAGGTACTGAAATTCTCTTAGGTTGCGTGTTGTGTGTTGATAAAGCTTGGGATGTGGTCTTAATAGCCAGTATTTAGCGCTGCTGTCAGTGTGAGTGTTGGAATGACAGGAGAAAGTCCGAATTTCGCGGGTGGTAGAAGATGCACAAAATGGCTAAATATGATTTTTTTTTTCAATAACCCGGCGATTGATTGGAATGTCCTTTGCTTGTACTTGCATTATAGCAATGCCCAAACGATGTCCCAGTGCAATACTGAGCCAATTTCCAAGACGGCAAGCGGGGAAAAATACGGGAAACGTTTTCTTTCAAGAATGGTTTTGATTTGCATAGTGCACGCTGATTGGTCACTTTATGTGAGGAACATCTGAGACTACGGACCTTTACTTTTTATTAGCTAAAAAGTGATGACCTAAAGCTCCATTGTGGATTTGCTGCTGTGCCCCCAAGGTAGCAGCAGACTTTGCTGTGGCGCCCCTTACATGGAGGTACATTTGCCGTAGTGCCCTTTTATTTTAAGCATGGACCAAGGCAACTTTTGCCGTGCCCCTTATCACCTGTAGTTCGAGGCCTGATATGGCGAGGCGAAGGTATCGGAGGGGGGGAGTTGGTGAAAATGGTCCTTGGAGGATTGAGTTATGCAGACATTTTGTAATCTGATACGGTTTTCAAGCAGGACCATATTTTTTGTGTGTGTTTTTACTAGGCTCACAGCTGCCATGGGCATCGCTGTGATGTAGGGGCTGTTTTCTCGCCACCGCCGGTCGTCAGGCTGTTGGAGAGAGATGGTCTTACGCTGCCTACTGCGGTTTCGCACGTGGGGGGTGCTGTTTTTTAAGAGACCGACACTGATGCTGTGTTTGTAAGACAGAGTACACTGCAAAAAGTGCCTGTGTATACAAGTCATTTAGTTTTAATATAAGATATAACTTCTCAATTTTTCTCTCTAAATTAGAAAATATTTTCTTATTTTAAGTTATCATGCGCTTGAAATGCATAATATTCTTATCCCATTGGCAAATCTTTAAATGAGTCAAAATGATCTCTCATTGGCAAATTTTTGCCTTAATTATAAAAAAAAGTTATGTAATTAATTGTTTTAAGTCTTAATACAAGATTAAAGTGCCCTTTAAGGTGGACTTGTTTTTCATTTTTTGCAGTGTTGAGTGTTTAATTAACTGGAAATGCCTAAGATCTGAAAATAATCAGTAACATTTCTTCTGGTAAACCCTACCGGACTCTCTTCATCGGTGTAAGTTTTTGCACAAATTGGACACACGGACTGTGCCGGTTGTCGGTAACTGGACTGATAAGAGGTGTAAAATGGGCTTAAATTCCTTTACTGTTAATTAATTAATATAAAATAAATAATTAAATACAGTATTAATTATTTATGTTGAGACTTGACAATGCTGAAATCTAAAATAAACATGCAGGTCCTATTGATTTGTATGAACTTTACTTATTTGCTTTATTTGTATGATTTTTTTAAAATTTAATTTATTCAGTAGGTTGTTGAAGTATGCTTGCTTTCAATTGTTTTCAGTCTATGCCTGTTTAAGATCGTTTGATTAATAATCTTTGGCCTCCTGATAAAACCTTGTATCTCCAAATTGATAAGAAACAAAAACTCATATGTCCACTATTCTTACATGCAAAATTAAACATTTTATATTTTATTTAAAATTATATTTATACATTTTTATTATTTTATTTTTTATTTAATTTATTTTTTTTCTTTATAGTTTATCAATCTGAAGTTACAAGGTTTTATCAGCAGGCCGACGAATTGCGCAATCATGTTTACTGAATAATCACGACCAATCTATAAGCCTGCGATTATTAAGAAAGTATTAAGAAAGTACAGATTGCTGAAGGGCTACATTGACAACATACTTAATAGTGATATTGTATGGATGGGGGAAAAAAAAACAAATAATAAAAGAAAATGATTAACTTGGTGCTTTCCCGGAATTCCATCTCCCGTTCTAAGATTTTTTTCAGCAGTGTCACCTAATTTATTTAAAGACTGCACTTGATCATAATGTTTTCAGCGTTCAAAAGAATAGGTTGCATTTGCAAGGAAGTGTAGTTTCACACTGGTTGCAGTGCAAAGCGATAATAATTAATTTATTAAATTACCAACGCTTCTTAGGAAAGCGTTGGTAATTGAATAATTTGGTAAATTAGTCATTAGTGGATCGTGAAAGTTTGATGTTTGGCATGCGTTTAAAATCATTTAGTATGCATGTCATGCGTCAAGCTTTCAAGGTAGTCATTTTTCAAGTCAGTTGTTCGGTCTTTGTAGCTTGGCTTCGGGGAAAGTTGTAGGAAGGCTATAATATTAGATTGCATGAATGGCAATTATCAAATTAAAAGAAATCTAAACCTTACCTAAATACCATCTTCAGTGGCATTTACTACATAACATTCTACCTCTTAATGGAATTTCGCGAAATTTCAGGTAATTTCCGTCCATGCAATGTCATATTGTAGCCTTCCTCATTGACGCAAGTAAGGTTCTCACCAGAAATTTTTGACAGCGTAGTGTGGTGGGACATCACCCAAACCGGCCGGGGGTTCGGGGGCCGCAGAGGCCCCCAACGGGGTCCAAGGGCAGAGCCCTGGTGGGGGACCCGGGGGAGCAAAGCCCCCCGGAAGCTCTGGAAATTTATGCTTTTTTTGAGGCCTATTTGACAGTCTAGGTGGCCCAATTTAAGGATATATATACTCACCTTGAATACAAATCCTGCATGTAAAATCTCTTGGAATAATACCTGGGACCACTGTAGCTAAAGGTAAACTTGCAAAGGCTTTGGTTCTGATGTGAACTCAGGGGTTATGCTAATGCAGGGCTCTCAAGTCTCACGCAGTGAGCGTGATTGTCACTCATTCAGTCGGATGTCACGCGCTTACGTCACACACAGTATTTCTCACGCAAAAAAAATATTAAAACGAAAACAATTTCCAACAGTAGGCCTGTATGCGCAGCAGCACCGCTATAACTGTGGAAACCGGCAGGAATCAAACACATCTCCCCTGGAGTTCTCGGTGGCACCTTTTTTTTTGGAAAATTTGCGTATATTTTACTGGAAAATGTGTCAAACTTTGCAAGCACACAGCTTGAAAGACAGCGTAGCGGGCCAAGACACAGCGTATTTTTTCAGGTAACCGCTTCGCTGAATTACGCAGCTGAGAACACTGGGAAGGCTTTATGTCTTAATCGTTAATGGCAACGCAGCTATTTGGAAGCCCATTTGCTCAGTAAATGAATTCAGTTTATAGTTCGATTCTTATTCGGAAATAGGTTGTGTTAACCTGCATTATGGTGTTGTCACTGGTTGTGTGCAAAGTTTTATTTTTACATGAGCAGCCTTGACACAAGGACCTGAATCAGCAAAACTGCATTTTTAGGAACGTTTTCTTAGGTGTATCAAGCCGATTGGACTGTCGTCTAGAGTAGGCCAAACAGGGCTCCGACTTGCAGGACTCTGCCGCAATAGCAAGTAGGTGCAAGATGTTTATTTACAGTGCAATCCCAAAAAAATCCAACCAAAGTGCAAACTAACGCATAATAAGTCACAAAATTAGGTGAAAAATATATACAGTGAAAAGAGGAAAGAAAAAATAATAATTTTATATATATATATATATACACACACATACAATGGAATTACCAACTGCAGCTCCTTTGCTGCTCACAAATACAAAACTCCCTTCTCTTCTCTGAGACATAGAAAATGGGGCCTTCGAAAACTCTAAGCCCCTCCCCCAGAACATACCAGCCTTCCACTGTTTAAAATACAGCTGTACAAAACCGCTATACATGAGACACATATCATCTCCGGTTCGCAGTTAATGTTTCCACAGAAATACATTTTTTTTTTTTTTCCACGCGAGGGAAAGAAATGAAACACAAAATGAACCCAGTTTATTATGGTCAGGTTACTGTTCCATAGTGCAGCTCGATGCCTGAGACATAGCCCTCCGTCACATGGACGCAGACTGAGGGAAAAAAAATATCTTTTTGTGAGCTGCAGGAATTCAGAAGCTTTGTAAGACATTGACATTTTATGTTACTATTAATGTAGATAAGAAAATGATTGATAATTATTGCAGCGCACTATAATGCAAGCTGAGGGGAAATGGATATGGACTGATCCTCACAACTGAACAAAATAACACTGTTTGTAATCAGGAAACCTAGATGGGAAGGGGTTTGGAGATCTAATGCGCTTTAAGGTGACATGAGCAGACTTTTGACAAATTCCTTTTCGTCAATTCCAAGGAATTGGAAAAGGAATTGGGGAATTGGAATTGGATATTTAAAAATATTTTAAAAAGACATGCCCATGTGCTTTTACCTCGAAAAGTTCAATTCCAATTCATTGTCTATATACCCGCTTATTCCTCACTAGGGTCGCGGGGCGAGCTGGAGCCTATCCCAGTTGACTACGGGCGAAGGCAGAAACCCACCCTGAACAGCTCGCCAATCCGTCACAGGGCGCACACACCATTCACACACCATTCGCTCTCACACTCATACCTATAGGCAATTTAGTGTCTCCAATTAACCTAACATGCATGTCTTTGGACTGTGGGAGGAAACCGGAGTACCCGGAGAAAACCCACATGAACACGGGGAGAACATGCAAACTCCACACAGAAAGGCCCCAGGCCAGAATCGAACCCACAACCTTCTTGCTGTGAGGCGACAGTGCTAACCACTATGCAGTGCCGCCCAAAATTCCAATTCCAATTCCCCAATTCCTTTTCCAATTCCTTGAATTGGCAAAAAGGAATTTGTCACAAGTCTGGACATGAGAGTATTGCCAAAATCCCTCCGATGGCAAATCCGGAGTGGAGGAGGTTTTTAATCTGTCTTTTATTGACCTGTCAAACGTGTAAGGAATGTGAAGAAGGTCTGTCATATTCTGATGCACGTGACCCATTTTTACCAATTATAGTTGCCTGCTGTGGTGTGTTACTGTTTGGACTGTCTTTTACCCAGACCAGGGGTGTCAAACTGACCCCTAAAAAGGGCCAAGAGGCTGCAGGTTTTCACTCCTACCAAGCAGAACCACACCTGAAACCACCGATTTATTCAACTGATCTAGGCCTGCACAACTGATTGGTTGTATCAGGTGAGCTTCTACACTGTTGGAGTGAAAACCTGCAGCCCCTTGGCCCTTTTACGGGTCACTTTGACACCCCTGACCTAGAGCCTTTCACAGTCAGTGCTTAACTGTATGACTTAGCACCTTGGCACTCTATAAAATACACAACAGTACTTTATTCTTGCATTCCTGACAGAAATTAGCGTGCATTATCACCTTCGACAGACGGGAGTCCTGTCCATGTGATTCCTCCATTGCAGCCGATACACTCGTGAACCATTGACGATCTCCAAATCGTACACAGCTGAATCTGTTATGTTCGTCATCAGTTCAAGGGGAATATCCCTGCAGCCTCTGTGTGCCGTTTTCACATTCGTTTCATTTTGACAGAAATCAAATGTTGCCAACTTCAGCGCATTGTTGTTACCTATCAATCCTGACTCATAGCTGTTCAAATAATTTCATTATCATTGATTTATTCATTTGAGGATCCATATTGACTTTCACTGATGAAAATATGATGAAAACCCAATAATTGAAAATTTAACCTGTCTATATTTTTGACAGACACACATAATGCGCGTGAACAATTAACACAAGTTAAGATAGTGTGTTTATATTTTATTTCCAAATCCTGTGATTTAATAAATTTAATTTATATGCCATAACCTTATATCCACTGATTCAATTTTGGATGAACAGAAATCTGATTTTCTGGGAGCTGAAGTTGCCAAACTTCACAAATTGTCACAAATTGATATTACTGGAAATGCAAAATTTGATGTAAAGCGGAAAGTGGAATAAAAGTGGCTTTGTGATAGTAAGCTTTATGCTGCTGTTGATTAGTGCCATTAGTCTTCAAACAAAAAGGTTATGAAATTATTGATTTGAATTTTTTTTCATGGGCATTAAAAATTTTGTTGGTTTTGTAACACTTTTGCAAATTTTGACTCAAATCCATGTGTGGGAGTACTGAGCCAGAAATGAATTTCTGTCACTGTCAAATACTCATGAATGGCTGTGTACATGCTCACTATTCCACAATACGTGATTTCCTGCATTCATTTGGTAAAGTTATGCCAAAATACAGTTCTTTTCAGAAGTTTAAGGTGCATTTAAAACAATTTTGCATGGATTAGATGTGTCCACAAATCACAAAAAGAAAGATTTCTGAATTTTGAAAAAATTACTATAAAGATCTGTGAATGTTAATACCTAAATTGAATCAATATTTGGTGTGAGTACTTCAAAAAATGTCCTAAAAATGAGGAACTCTGTCTCGTAGTTTTATTGTTTCAGAAGATAATTGGCTGTTTGACAGCTCCAAGCATATTGGAGAACTTTCCTCAGACTCACAGTCTCACATCAGTGTGTCTCTCCAGGTACATCATCTCTCAGAGATCAGGGCTCTGTTAAAGCTATATAATCTGTATCAAATGTCTGCAGTGAAATACATTCTGTGTCTCAAATGTGCTTTTAATTTACAGGAAAATGAGAAATACAAGAAAAAGCATCACTGGCTAAATTAAATATTTAAAAACTGAGGAAGCTTTAAACATTTGCGCAGTACTGTATATCCAAACACTTTACTTCAATCTCTAATCACAACGATGACATAACAGCCGTCCTTAACATGACATTACTGCTGTCACAAGATGGCATTACAAATGATCGGTCATTGCATTCAGTAGATAAATACATGTTGTGATGTACTGGTATAATTTCATTTGTCAGAAACTGAATTGATCAGTTATGCCTGCTTATGTCAGCTTTTATGTCTGGTCTGTGACAGGGTCATATCAGCCACAAACCGAGGGGCGTTACTTGTTATATTTTAACCGAGTTCCTAACATTCCCCTGCCCTCTCCACTTCCTTCATCCTCTCTCTGGACCTGTCCTCCTCAGCCTGTTTGGAACGGGTCCGTCAGCCGAAACTGGGCCAACCGCATCACCCGGTACCGGGACACCCTCACAGAAGAGCTTCCCTCCCTCAGTAGTGTAGCTGCGAGTGGTTGGGGCCCGACTGGCCCATGCGGGGCCACCTGACGCCCTGGCCCCTGACTGCAGCGCGGTGAGCGTTTCTACGATTCTTATCCTGAGCTGGTGTGTGCGGTGCGGGTGCCGACTCTCCTTCCATCCACGCTGTCACTCACCTGATTCCACCAATCAACCCTAAGTGTCCTCGGTAAAACCCTTGCTTAGTACTATTGGGTGTGTGACCGATTGGCTGGAATGAAAGACTGCACCCACACTGGCCTTTTCTGGGTAAGGCAGAGAACCATCATTTGTAAATGCACACCTGCACATCTGTGTGTATTTGTACATGCACATCATTGTGTGTGAGTGTGTATTTGTACATGCACATCATTGTGTGTGAGTGTGTATTTGTACATGCACATCATTGTGTGTGAGTGTGTATTTGTACATGCGCATCTGTGCATGGGAATGTTTGCTTGCACACCCACATGGGTAAATGTGTGTTTGTGCTCACGCACCTGCACGTATGAATATGTTCACGAGCACACACTCACATACACATGCACCCGAACATGTGAACGTGTGTTTGTATGTTCACATCCATGTGTGGGGAAGTGTGTTTGTATGTTCACATCCATGTATACGGATGCAGCTTTTATAAGCACATGAATGTGAGTGTGTGCGCTAATGCATCCATGCTGATGTGAGTGTGTGTGTGTTTCTGTGTGTTTCTGCATATGTGCTTGTATGTGTGTGTGCGTGCACATGCGTTTGCGTGTATACGTGCACGCTCATGCGCGCGTGAGTGTATGCGTTTTGAGGGTGCACAGTTGCTCATGCACGTGTGTGCGGAGTCTCTGAGTGAGAGAGCGTATGTGGGGGGGGAATCGATAATCACACTCACTCAGTATCTCAATGGCGTAAATTGGCTTGAAAATGCAGGAAAGGAGAGACAAAATCAATCCTCAATGTCAGCTGTTTTTCACTCTCACACTTTCGCCGGCAGTTTACGCAGATTGTGACCTCCTCATTGTTCTTTTTTCTTTCAAAACGCTCAAGATGAGAGCGACGCTGCTGCCGCTTGGGGGGTTTGCACGGCGGAGACCATATTTGCATGTGGAAGAAATGGGCGCTTTGTTTGGGGGAAAAAACATTATTTTTCAACTTGAGCAAAACAAATGTTTGAGGTGCATGTTGTTGCTCCAATGGCAAGATTTTTAAGTGGTGCCTTATTTTGAAAGGATTTTTTATTTATTGAATTACTTTGCGGGGTCCATCTGTAAGTTCAGGAAATAAAATGAGTATGTGTGGGGAGCATGATCCTGACCTCAGCTTTTTGCCGGTCAGTATATCTGCTTGTGCTCCATATGCTGTTAATGTACTCAAATAAGGACTCCACCTGTTCTGTCTTTTCCCTGTCTAAAAATGGTTAGTTTGGGGATTCCCAGATCGGGGTAGGCACCTCAAAACTCTCTCAGATTGGGGGAGGTGCCTCAAAACTCTCTCAGATTGGGGGAGGCGCCTCAAAACTCTCTCAGATTGGGGGAGGCGCCTCAAAACTCTCTCAGATTGGAGGAGGTGCCTCAAAACTGTGTCAGATTGGAGGAGGTGCCTCAAAACTCTCTCAGATTGGGGGAGGCGCCTCAAAACTCTCTCAGATTGGAGGAGGTGCCTCAAAACTCTCTTTCATCAGGGGAGGTGCCTCAAAACTCTCTCAGATTGGGGGAGGCGCCTCAAAACTCTCTCAGATTGGAGGAGGTGCCTCAAAACTCTGTCAGATTGGAGGAGGCGCCTCAAAACTCTCTCAGATCGGGGGAGGTGCCTCAAAACTCTCTTTCATCAGGGGAGGTGCCTCAAAACTCTCTTTCATCAGGGCAGGTGCCTCAAAACTCTCTCAGATCGGGGTAGGCACCTCAAAACTCTCTCAGATTGGGGGAGGTGCCTCAAAACTCTCTCAGATTGGGGGAGGCGCCTCAAAACTCTCTCAGATTGGGGGAGGCGCCTCAAAACTCTCTCAGATTGGAGGAGGTGCCTCAAAACTGTGTCAGATTGGAGGAGGTGCCTCAAAACTCTCTCAGATTGGGGGAGGCGCCTCAAAACTCTCTCAGATTGGAGGAGGTGCCTCAAAACTCTCTTTCATCAGGGGAGGTGCCTCAAAACTCTCTCAGATTGGGGGAGGCGCCTCAAAACTCTCTCAGATTGGAGGAGGTGCCTCAAAACTCTGTCAGATTGGAGGAGGCGCCTCAAAACTCTCTCAGATCGGGGGAGGTGCCTCAAAACTCTCTTTCATCAGGGGAGGTGCCTCAAAACTCTCTTTCATCATCAGGAGGTGCCTCAAAACTCTCTCAGATCGGGGAGGTGCCTCAAAACTCTCTTTTCATCAGGGAGGTGCCTCAAAACTCTCTTTCATCAGGGAGGTGCCTCAAAACTCTCTCAGATCGGGGAGGTGCCTCAAAACTCTCTCAGATCGGGGTAGGCACCTCAAAACTCTCTCAGATTGGAGGAGGTGCCTCAAAACTCTCTCAGATCGGGGGAGGCACTTCAAAACTCTCTCAGATTGGAGGAGGTGCCTCAAAACTCTCTCAGATTGGGAAAGGCACTTCAAAATACTCTCAGATTGAGCAGGTGTCTCAAAACGCTCAGATTGGGGGAGGCATCTCAAAACAATCTCAGATTGCGATAGGTACCTCAAAACTCTGTCAGATTGGGGAAGGTGCCTCAAAACTCTCTCAGATTGGGGGAGGCATCTCAAACTCAAAACTCTCTCAGATCAGGGGAAGCGCCTCAAAAATCTCTTAGATTGGGCGAGGTGTCTGAAAACACTCTCAGACTGAGGGAGGTGCCTCAAAACTCTCTCAGATCGGGGGAGGTGCCTCAAAACTCTCTCAGATTGGGGGAGGTGCCTCAAAACTCTCTCAGATTGGGGAAGGTACCTCAAAACTCTCTCAGATTAGGGGTGGCCTCTCAAACTCAAAACTCTCAGATCGGGGGAAGCGCCTCAAAAATCTCTTAGATTGGGCGAGGTGTCTGAAAACTCTCAGATTGGGGGAGGCGCCTCAAAACTCTCTCAGATTGGGGGAGGCATCTCAAACCCAAAACACTCTCAGATTGGGGGAAGCGCCTCAAAAATCTCTTAGATTGGGCGAGGTGTCTGAAAACTCTCTCAGATTGGAGGAGGTGCCTCAAAACTCTCTCAGATTGGAGAAGGTGCCTCAAAACTCTCTCAGATTTGGGGAGGCATCTCAAACTCAAAACTCTCTCAGATCGGGGGAAGCACCTCAAAAATCTCTTAGATTGGGCGAGGTGTCTGAAAACACTCTCTCAGATTGGGGGAGGTGTCTGAAAACTCTCTCAGATTGGGGGAGGTGCCTCAAAACTCTCTCAGATTGGGGGAGGTGCCTCAAAACTCTCTCAGATTGGGGGAGGTGCCTCAAAACTCTCTCAGATTGGGGAAGGTGCCTCAAAACTCTCTCAGATCGGGGGAGGTGCCTCAAAACTCTCTCAGATCAGGGTAGGCACCTCAAAACTCTCTCAGATTGGAGGAGGTGCCTCAAAACTCTCTCAGATCAGGGAGATGCCTCAAAACTCTCTCAGATCGGGGGTAGGCACCTCAAAACTCTCTCAGATTGGAGGAGGTGCCTCAAAACACTCTCAGATCAGGAAAGGCACTTCAAAACACTCTCAGTTTGAGCAGGCGTCTCAAAAACGCTCAGATTGCAGTGGGTGCCTCAAAACTCTGTCAGATTGGGGAAGGTGCCTCAAAACTCTCTCAGATTGGGGAGGCATCTCAAACTCAAAACTCTCTCAGATCGGGGGAAGCGCCTCAAAAATCTCTTAGATTGGGCGAGGTGTATGAAAACTCTCTCAGATTGGGGGAGGTGCCTCAAAACTCTCTCAGATTGGGGAGGCGCTCAAAACTCTCTCAGATTGGGGAGTCATCTCAAACTCAAAACTCTCTCAGATCGGGGAAGCGCCTCAAAAATCTCTTAGATTGGGCAAGGTGTCTGAAAACACTCTCAGATATGGGGAGGTGCCTCAAAACTCTCTCAGACTGGGGGATGTGCCTCAAAACAATCTCAGATTGGGGAAGGTGCCACAAAACTCTCTCAGATTGAGGGAGGTGCCTCAAAACTCTCAGATTGGGTTGGCGTCTCAAAACGCTCAGATTGGGGGAGGTGCCTCAAACTTTCTCAGATTGGGGAGGTGCCTCAAAACTCTCAGATTGGGGATCGCCGCAAAACTTTCTCAGATTGAGGGAGGTGCCTCAAAACTCTCTCAGATTGAGGGAGGTGCCTCAAAACTCTCAGATTGGGTTGGCGTCTCAAAACTTTCTCAGATTGGGGGAGGTACCTCAAAATTCTCTCAGATTGGGAAGGCTCCTCAAAAACTCTCTCAGATTGGGGAGTCATCTCAAACTCAAAACTCTCTCAGATCGGGGAGCGCCTCAAAAATCTCTTAGATTGGGCGAGGTGTCTGAAAACACTCTCAGATATGGGGAGGTGCCTCAAAACTCTCTCAGACTGGGGAAGGTGCCTCAAAACACTCTCAGATTGGGGAAGGTGCCTCAAAACTCTCTCAGCTTGGGGAGGTGCCTCTTTCTCAGATTGGGGGAGGTGCCACAAAACTCTCTCAGATTGGGGGAGGTGCCTCAAAACTTTCTCAGATTGGGGGAGGTGCCTCAAAACTCTCAGATTGGGTTGGCGTCTCAAAACGCTCAGATTGGGGGAGGTGCCTCAAACTTTCTCAGATTGGGGGAGGTGCCTCAAAACTCTCAGATTGGGGGAGGCGCCTCAAAACTTTCTCAGATTGAGGGAGGTGCCTCAAAACTCTCAGATTGGAGGAGGTGCCTCAAAACTCTCAGATTGGGTTGGCGTCTCAAAACTTTCTCAGATTGGGGGAGGTGCCTCAAAACTCTCTCAGATTGCGGTAGGTGCCTTTAAACTCTCTCAGATTGGGATAGGTGTCTCAAAACTCTCAGATCGGGGCAGGTGCCTCAAAACTCTCTCAGATTGGGGAAGGCGCCTCAGAACTCTCTCAGATTGGGGGTGGCACCTCAAAACTCTCTCAGATCGGGGGAAGTGCCTCAAAACTCTCTCAGATTGGGGTAGGTGCCTCAGAACTCTCTCAGATTGAGGGGGTGCCTCAAAACTCTCTCAGATTGGGATAGGGGCCTCAAATCTCTCTCAGATTGGGCGAGGCACCTCAAAACACTCTCACATTGGGTAGGTGCCTCAAAACTCTCTCAGATTGTAGGAGGCGCCTCAAAACTCTCTCAGATTGGGGTAGGTCCCTCAAAACTCTCTCAGATCGGGAGAGGCGCCTCAAAACTTTCTCAGATTGCTGTCGGATAGCCCACTCGGTAAAGCATCGCGTTGCGAAGCAGAAGTGACTATCACGGCGCACGTTCCATCCCCGCCTCGTACCAACTGGCAGTGGTCAGCAGCTCTTTTCAGAGTAGCGCTGGTTGTGTGCGCAACAGGGATGCAAATTGGAAAGGGTCTGCTGGGATAGGGCATTGTAAATAACAAAGTTCTCAGGCGCCTCCTGTTGGCCAGACAGGCGCTCATTAGGAAGATTCTAAGCTCGTTCATGTTCGGGTATCCTCCGCCTCGTTCTGAGCTTGCGAGGTTTTGACCAATGAGTGTTTAAGAAGCGGTGGCGACGGGCGCGTGCTTCAGAGGAGAGCCGCGAGCTGTCTCACTCTCCTGAGTTTGCAATAGGGGTTACGCATATACGAAAAGCCTTGTACATAGTTCCCCAATTGGACATTCCAGATTCGAATTGGATTGGAGATGCCAAATTTAAAAAATAAATAAATAAATGAAGATAATAAAAACTCTCTCAGATTGGAGGAGGTGCCTCAAAACTCTCTTTCATCAGGGGAGGTGCCTCAAAACTCTCTCAGATTGGGGGAGGCGCCTCAAAACTCTCTCAGATTGGAGGAGGTGCCTCAAAACTCTGTCAGATTGGAGGAGGCGCCTCAAAACTCTCTCAGATCGGGGGAGGTGCCTCAAAACTCTCTTTCATCAGGGGAGGTGCCTCAAAACTCTCTTTCATCAGGGGAGGTGCCTCAAAACTCTCTCAGATCGGGGGAGGTGCCTCAAAACTCTCTCAGATCGGGGTAGGCACCTCAAAACTCTCTCAGATCGGGGAGGCACTTCAAAACTCTCTCAGATTGGAGGAGGTGCCTCAAAACTCTCTCAGATTGGGAAAGGCACTTCAAAATACTCTCAGATTGAGCAGGCGTCTCAAAACGCTCAGATTGGGGGAGGCATCTCAAAACAATCTCAGATTGCGATAGGTACCTCAAAACTCTGTCAGATTGGGGAAGGTGCCTCAAAACTCTCTCAGATTGGGGGAGGCATCTCAAACTCAAAACTCTCTCAGATCAGGGGAAGCGCCTCAAAAATCTCTTAGATTGGGCGAGGTGTCTGATAACACTCTCAGACTGAGGGAGGTGCCTCAAAACTCTCTCAGATCGGGGGAGGTGCCTCAAAACTCTCTCAGATTGGGGGAGGTGCCTCAAAACTCTCTCAGATTGGGGAAGGTACCTCAAAACTCTCTCAGATTAGGGGTGGCATCTTAAACTCAAAACTCTCAGATCGGGGGAAGCGCCTCAAAAATCTCTTAGATTGGGCGAGGTGTCTGAAAACTCTCAGATTGGGGGAGGCGCCTCAAAACTCTCTCAGATTGGGGGAGGTGCCTCAAAACTCTCTCAGATTGGGGGAGGCATCTCAAACCCAAAACACTCTCAGATTGGGGGAAGCGCCTCAAAAATCTCTTAGATTGGGCGAGGTGTCTGAAAACTCTCTCAGATTGGAGGAGGTGCCTCAAAACTCTCTCAGATTGGAGAAGGTGCCTCAAAACTCTCTCAGATTTGGGGAGGCATCTCAAACTCAAAACTCTCTCAGATCGGGGGAAGCACCTCAAAAATCTCTTAGATTGGGCGAGGTGTCTGAAAACACTCTCAGATTGGGGGAGGTGTCTGAAAACTCTCTCAGATTGGGGGAGGTGCCTCAAAACTCTCTCAGATTGGGGGAGGTGCCTCAAAACTCTCTCAGATTGGGGGAGGTGCCTCAAAACTCTCTCAGATTGGGGAAGGTGCCTCAAAACTCTCTCAGATCAGGGGAGGTGCCTCAAAACTCTCTCAGATCAGGGTAGGCACCTCAAAACTCTCTCAGATTGGAGGAGGTGCCTCAAAACTCTCTCAGATCAGGGGAGATGCCTCAAAACTCTCTCAGATCGGGGTAGGCACCTCAAAACTCTCTCAGATTGGAGGAGGTGCCTCAAAACACTCTCAGATCAGGAAAGGCACTTCAAAACACTCTCAGTTTGAGCAGGCGTCTCAAAACGCTCAGATTGCAGTGGGTGCCTCAAAACTCTGTCAGATTGGGGAAGGTGCCTCAAAACTCTCTCAGATTGGGGGAGGCATCTCAAACTCAAAACTCTCTCAGATCGGGGGAAGCGCCTCAAAAATCTCTTAGATTGGGCGAGGTGTATGAAAACTCTCTCAGATTGGGGGAGGTGCCTCAAAACTCTCTCAGATTGGGGGAGGCGCCTCAAAACTCTCTCAGATTGGGGGAGTCATCTCAAACTCAAAACTCTCTCAGATCGGGGGAAGCGCCTCAAAAATCTCTTAGATTGGGCGAGGTGTCTGAAAACACTCTCAGATATGGGGAGGTGCCTCAAAACTCTCTCAGACTGGGGGATGTGCCTCAAAACAATCTCAGATTGGGGAAGGTGCCACAAAACTCTCTCAGATTGAGGGAGGTGCCTCAAAACTCTCAGATTGGGTTGGCGTCTCAAAACGCTCAGATTGGGGGAGGTGCCTCAAACTTTCTCAGATTGGGGGAGGTGCCTCAAAACTCTCAGATTGGGGGATGCGCCGCAAAACTTTCTCAGATTGAGGGAGGTGCCTCAAAACTCTCTCAGATTGAGGGAGGTGCCTCAAAACTCTCAGATTGGGTTGGCGTCTCAAAACTTTCTCAGATTGGGGGAGCTACCTCAAAATTCTCTCAGATTGGGGAAGGCGCCTCAAAACTCTCTCAGATTGGGGGAGTCATCTCAAACTCAAAACTCTCTCAGATCGGGGGAGTCATCTCAAACTCAAAACTCTCTCAGATCGGGGGAAGCGCCTCAAAAATCTCTTAGATTGGGCGAGGTGTCTGAAAACACTCTCAGATATGGGGAGGTGCCTCAAAACTCTCTCAGACTGGGGAAGGTGCCTCAAAACACTCTCAGATTGGGGAAGGTGCCTCAAAACTCTCTCAGCTTGGGGGAGGTGCCGCAAAACTTTCTCAGATTGGGGGAGGTGCCACAAAACTCTCTCAGATTGGGGGAGGTGCCGCAAAACTTTCTCAGATTGGGGGAGGTGCCTCAAAACTCTCAGATTGGGTTGGCGTCTCAAAACGCTCAGATTGGGGGAGGTGCCTCAAACTTTCTCAGATTGGGGGAGGTGCCTCAAAACTCTCAGATTGGGGAGGCGCCTCAAAACTTTCTCAGATTGAGGAGGTGCCTCAAAACTCTCAGATTGGAGGAGGTGCCTCAAAACTCTCAGATTGGGTTGGCGTCTCAAAACTTTCTCAGATTGGGGGAGGTGCCTCAAAACTCTCTCAGATTGCGGTAGGTGCCTTTAAACTCTCTCAGATTGGGATAGGTGTCTCAAAACTCTCAGATCGGGGCAGGTGCCTCAAAACTCTCTCAGATTGGGGAAGGCGCCTCAGAACTCTCTCAGATTGGGGGTGGCACCTCAAAACTCTCTCAGATCGGGGGAAGTTCCTCAAAACTCTCTCAGATTGGGGTAGGTGCCTCAGAACTCTCTCAGATTGAGGGGGGTGCCTCAAAACTCTCTCAGATTGGGATAGGGGCCTCAAATCTCTCTCAGATTGGGCGAGGCACCTCAAAACACTCTCACATTGGGTAGGTGCCTCAAAACTCTCTCAGATTGTAGGAGGCGCCTCAAAACTCTCTCAGATTGGGGTAGGTCCCTCAAAACTCTCTCAGATCGGGAGAGGCGCCTCAAAACTTTCTCAGATTGCTGTCGGATAGCCCACTCGGTAAAGCATCGCGTTGCGAAGCAGAAGTGACTATCACGGCGCACGTTCCATCCCCGCCTCGTACCAACTGGCAGTGGTCAGCAGCTCTTTTCAGAGTAGCGCACAATTGGCCAATGCGCAACAGGGATGCAAATTGGAAAGGGTCTGCTGGGATAGGGCATTGTAAATAACAAAGTTCTCAGGCGCCTCCTGTTGGCCAGACGGGCGCTCATTAGGAAGATTCTAAGCTCGTTCATGTTCGGGTATCCTCCGCCCTCGTTCTGAGCTTGCGAGGTTTTGACCAATGAGTGTTTAAGAAGCGGTGGCGACGGGCGCGTGCTTCAGAGGAGAGCCGCGAGCTGTCTCACTCTCCTGAGTTTGCAATAGGGGTCGCATATACGAAAAGCCTTGTACATAGTTCCCCAATTGGACATTCCAGATTCGGGTGGATTGGAGATGCCAAATTTAAAAAATAAATAAATAAATGAAGATAATAAAAACTCTCTCAGATTGGGGGAGGCGTCTAAAACTGAAAACTCTGATCACGAATATGATCAGAAGAATCATGGCGGCGCGTGCCTTCGCAGCGGCTTCTCTCTCTCAGGACAAAACAGTGTTTTTCTGTTTGTCTCGTGCATTGCAGTGTTTCTGCACGTCTTCATTGTGTCGAACTGCCACGAAGTGCACATACTGTCGTGAGTTTCTGCTCGACATCGGCAGAACTACATTTTTTAAGTTAAACTCTGCGTACACTGAAGGGCTACGTGACTGCCCCGGAGGCCGGCACCATCACCGACCCCCACTCCTGCATCTCGCCCGCAGTGGGGGCGCCGCAAGCGGCGTGAGAGGAAACAGAAGAGGGGTAAGCACGGAGGTATCTGAGCTAGGCTAGTAGCTAACCCTCACAAGCCGGCCATCCCCACCATTGTACTCGCCAAGGTACGCTCTTTGGACAATAAACTGGATTACATAAGATTACTACGGACAACTCAGAGGACTGTGAGAGATTGCTGCATTTTTGTATTCACGGAAACATGGCTCAGTAACGTCCCGGACCACGCCATTCAGCGCGAGCGGCTAACATGCTACCGAGTGGACAGAGCTCTTGTTGAAGGAGGTAAGACCCGCGGCGGGAGACTGTGTTTACATCAATGATGCTTGGTGTCGAGATGCTGTTGTGGTCTGCAAACACTGCTTACTGTTAGTGGAGTTTATGGTTATTCAGTGTCGCCCGTATTACCTCCCAAGGGAACTCACAGCCATACTACTTGCTGCTGTCTATATCCCTCCAAGCTCCAATAACAATAACAGGAGCGAGGCACTGAATGAACTGTATCAGCACATCAGTGAGCTGCAGACAGCCCGCCCAGATGCTTTTCTCATCTTGGCTGGGGATTTCAACCATGCAGACCCAAGGAGTGTGTTTCCCAAAATATATCAACACATAGACTTTCCAACACGTGGAAACAACACACTGGACCATGTTTACACTACCCAGAGAGGAGCTTACAAGGCCCTCCCCCTCCCCCACATCGGTGCCTCTGATCACATTACCATTATGCTATGCCATGCAGACCACTGGTTAAAGTCACCAAACCAGTTCGCAAGCAGTACGAGCATGGCCAGAAGGGTCTTCAGAGGTACTTAAGGACTGTTTTAACACTACGGACTGGAATGTGTCCAAACAGGCTGCCACTCACAACAACAACAACACACACATCCAGGAGTACACAGACACAGTCACTGCCTACATCACTAAGTGTATTAATGATGTAACAGATCTCTAGACCATCACTGTTCGGGCCAATCAGAAGACGGAGGCTGTGGAGGGGGATACAGACCATTACGGACCACAAGCCCCCACCGCAGGCCTGTGACAGCACCATCTCACTACTGAACGAGCTGAATGACTTCTTTGCTCGCTTTGAGGCACACAATAGCATGCCTGCACAGAAGGTCCCGCCCCCTCCTGGAGACCAGGTGATGAGGCTGACCCCAGACAGTGCGAGGAGAACACTCGGCAGGATCAACGCACGCAAAGCTACAAGTCCAGACAACAAACCTGGCCGCGTGCTGAGGGACTGTGCGGGGGAATTTACAGATGTCTTCACAGACATCTTTAACATCCTGCTGAGTCAGGCTCTTGTCCCCTTGTGCCTCAAAGCCAGCACCATCATCCCCGTCCCGAAGAAGTCATCGCTCTCCTGTTTCAATGACTACCGTCCAGTTGCACTCACCCCCATCCTCATGAAGAGCTTCGAATGGTTAGTCACGCAACATATCAAGTCTGCACTCTCTGGACCCCTTCCAGTTTGCATATCGGTCCAACCACGCGACTGACGATACCATCTCCACTGCCCTCCACTCGGCCCTCACACACCTGGGCACTAAAAACTCATGTTAGAATGCAGTTCACTGACTTCAGTTCAGCGTTTAATACAGTCTTTCCCCAAAAGCTTGTTCTCAGATTGGACCGGCTGGGGCTGAACACCTGGCTGTGCATCTGGCTGTTGGACTTCTTGACCGGGAGACCACAGGCAGTGCGGGTCAGCAGCGACACTTCCGGCACCATTATACTGAACCCGGGGCCCCTGAGGGATGTGTGCTGAACCAACTTCTCTTCACTCTGCTGACCCACGACTGCACACCGTCGCACAGCTCAAACCTCTGCAAGCTTGCGGATGGCACGACTGTGGTGGGTCTCATCAGTAATGGCGATGAGACTAACTACAGCAGCGACGTGAACCGCCTGGCTTTGTGGTGCAGACACCAGTATACTCCTCTGATCATCAGGGCAGAACCAGTATACTCCTCTGAACATCAGTGCAGAACCAGTATACTCCTCTGACCATCAGTGCAGAACCAGTATACTCCTCTGAACATCAGGGCAGAACCAGTATACTCCTCTGACCATCAGTGCAGAACCAGTTTACTCCTCTGACCATCAGTGCAGAACCAGTATACTCCTCTGACCATCAGGGCAGAACCAGTATACTCCTCTGATCATCAGTGCAGAACCAGTAAACTCCTCTGACCATCAGGGCAGAACCAGTATACTCCTCTGATCATCAGTGCAGAACCAGTATACTCCTCTGACCATCAGTGCAGAACCAGTATATATCCTCTGACCATCAGGGCAGAACCAGTATACTCCTCTGACCATCAGGGCAGAACCAGTATACTCCCATCTGACCATCAGGGCAGAACCATCCATCAGGGCAGAACCAGTATACTCCTCTGACCATCAGGGCAGAACCAGTATACTCCTCTGACCATCAGTGCAGAACCAGTATACTCCTCTGACCATCAGTGCAGAACCAGTATACTCCTCTGAACATCAGGGCAGAACCAGTATACTCCTCTGACCATCAGTGCAGAACCAGTATACTCCTCTGACCATCAGGGCAGAACCAGTATACTCCTCTGACCATCAGGGCAGCAGAACCAGTTTACTCCTCTGACCATCAGGGCAGAACCAGTATACTCCTCTGACCATCAGGCAGAACCAGCAGAACCAGAACCAGTATACTCCTCTGACCATCAGACCCATCAGACCATCAGGGCAGAACCAGTATACTCCTCTGACCATCAGGGCAGAACCAGTATACTCCTCTGACCATCAGGGCAGAACCAGTATACTCCTCTGACCATCAGGGCAGAACCAGTATACTCCTCTGACCATCAGGGCAGAACCAGTCAGGGACCATCAGGGCAGAACCAGTATACTCCTCTGACCATCAGGGAACCAGTAACCATCAGTGCAGAACCAGTAAATGACCATCAGGGCAGAACCAGTCTCTGACCATCAGGGCAGAACCAGTATACTCCTCTGACCATCAGGGCAGAACCAGTATACTCCTCTGACCATCAGGGCAGAACCAGTATACTCCTCTGACCATCAGGGCAGAACCAGTATACTCCTCTGACCATCAGGGCAGAACCAGTATACTCCTCTGACCATCAGGGCAGAACCAGTATACTCCTCTGACCATCAGGGCAGAACCAGTATACTCCTCTGACCATCAGGGCAGAACCAGTCATCAGGGCAGAACCAGTATACTCCTCTGACCATCAGGGCAGAACCAGTATACTCCTCTGACCATCAGGGCAGAACAGTATACATCAGGGCAGAACCAGTCTCCTCTGACCATCAGGGCAGAACCAGTATACTCCTCCTCTGACCATCAGGGCAGAACCAGTATACTCCTCTGACCATCAGGGCAGAACCAGTATACTCCTCTGACCATCAGGGCCAGAACCAGTATACTCCTCTGACCATCAGGGCAGAACCACCATCAGTGCAGAACCAGTAAACTCCTCTGACCATCAGGGCAGAACCAGTATACTCAGGGCAGAACCAGTATACCCAGTCTCTGACCATCAGGGCTGACCATCAGGGCAGAACCATTACCATCAGGGCACTCCTCTGACCATCAGGGCAGAACCAGTATACTCCTCTGACCATCAGGGCAGAACCAGTATACTCCTCTGACCATCAGGGCAGAACCAGTATACTCCTCTGACCATCAGGGCAGAACCAGTATACTCCTCTGACCATCAGGGCAGAACCAGTACCATCAGGGCAGAACCAGTCCCCTCCATCAGACCATCAGACCATCAGGGCAGAACCAGTATACTCCTCTGACCATCAGGGCAGAACCAGTATACTCCTCTGACCATCATCACCATCAGTATAACCAACCAGAACCAGTATACTCCTCTGACCATCAGGGCAGAACCAGTATACTCCTCTGACCATCAGGGCAGAACCAGTTTACCATCCAGAACCAGTCTGATCATCAGAACCAGGACCATCAGGGCAGAACCAGTATACATCCAGAACCAGTATCTGACCATCAGTGCAGAACCAGTATACTCCTCTGACCATCAGTGCAGAACCAGTATACTCCTCTGACCATCAGTGCAGAACCAGTATACTCCTCTGACCATCAGTGCAGAACCAGTATACTCTTCTGACCATCAGGGCAGAACCAGTATACTCCTCTGACCATCAGTGCAGAACCAGTATACTCCTCTGACCATCAGTGCAGAACCAGTATACTCCTCTGACCATCAGTGCAGAACCAGTATACTCCTCTGACCATCAGTGCAGAACCAGTATACTCCTCTGACCATCAGTGCAGAACCAGTATACTCCTCTGACCATCAGTGCAGAACCAGTATACTCCTCTGACCATCAGTGCGGAACCAGTATACTCTTCTGACCATCAGTGCAGAACCAGTATACTCCTCTGACCATCAGTGCAGAACCAGTATACTCCTCTGACCATCAGTGCAGAACCAGTATACTCCTCTGACCATCAGTGCAGAACCAGTATACTCCTCTGACCATCAGGGCAGAACCAGTATACTCCTCTGACCATCAGTGCAGAACCAGTATACTCCTCTGACCATCAGTGCAGAACCAGTATACTCCTCTGACCATCAGTGCAGAACCAGTAAACTCTTCTGACCATCAGTGCAGAACCAATATGATCCTCTGACCATCAGCGGTGCTGCTGTGGAGAGGGTGAGCCTGGGTGTGCACGTCACAGAGGATCTCTCCTGGGCCAACAACCCCACATCACTGGCCAAGAAAGCCCACCAATGCCTCTATTTCCTCCGCAAGCTGAGAAGAGCTAGAGCCCCGGCCCCCATCATGCTGACTTTCTATCGAGGCACTATCGAGAGCATCCTGTCCAGCTCCATCACGGTGTGGTACAGCGCCTGCTCTGCATCCTGCCGCAAGACCCTCCAGCGTATCGTGAGAGCAGCTGAGAAGATGGTCGGTGCCTCTCTCCCCTACCTCCATGACATATACTGCACCGCCTCACCCCAAAAGCCCTCTGTATTGCTGGTGACCCCACGCACCCGTCACTCCGATCCTTCAGGGAGGAGACCGCGGAGTCTCGGGGCTGGACCAGCAGACTGAAGGACAGCTTCTTCCACCAGGCTGTTCGGCTATTAAACTCTCTCCCTGCACTAAAATAAATAATGTGCTTTATTTTAGTTTAGTTTTAGTTTTTTTTACATGCCCCTATTAATATATATTTTATTTTTTATATTTTTAGATTAAACATTAGTTTCATAAATGTTGTCTGCACCGAGGGTTCATAGGGTAACGTAATTTCGATCTCTGTATGTCCTGTACATATTGCAGAATTGACAATAAAGCTGACTTTGACTCTGACTCACTCAGATCGGGGGAGGCGTCTCAAACTCCGAACTCTCTCAGATCGGGCATCTCAAACTCAAAACTCTCTTATCGGGGGAGGCTGTCTCAAACTCAAAACCCTCTCAAACTCAAAACCCTCTCAGATCAGGCGTCTCAAACTCAAGGACTGTAGAAACCCTGCTGTTTCGATGCCACACAGAGCACGTTGGAATACAGGCTTTTTATCCAATTTTGACCTGACAGGATTACAGCATGGATCACAAATGAAGCTTATTTGTTAAAATATTGCACAAAAAGGTCTCTCTTAGCGAGTGTTTCATTCTTTCTACAGGATTTCAAATCTTGTTTTTTCTCTCTCAAGTTAATACGTGCTTGACTGACATTGCTGCCCCATTGGCAAATTTTGAAATGAGTCAAATAATCATGTGTCGTAGTGGGAAAAATTTTTTTTTGGTCTTATTGAGCGAAAAAGTAATAGGAGAAATTTAAGTTTTATAGAATTGTTGAACAGTGTTCTTTTTGTCTCTTTTTTTTTTTTGCTTTGAGAGTTCCATTCGAAAGGTGCACAAGATACACATCAAATGTCGTAACTGATGAATCATGAATTATGAATCATTCATAAGTAGGGATGTCACAAGAACCGATACTTGCGATACCTTTCGATTCTTAAATGATAAAACACCAACGATGCCTATTATTTTGAGGCACCGTAAGCACCGAGGCACGGTAAGTTTCGGTGCTGTGACTATTCCGGAACTAATGGGGGCAGTATGCGCTTCAGGGTGTTCCAGTTCATACTTGCATTTAGAAGGAGGTCAGGAAGAAGTACGCCTCACATATCTCAACAAAGCCCTTGTGAAAGATGGAAACTGCAGCTGCAGCACCCCGACTCGCTGACAAAAAAGGCACCAGGCAGTGACGTGCGGTCGGAGGTTAGTTTTGGTGAGGCAGAATCCTTCCCTTTGCTTGATTAGCAGTCAGACGATTAACTAGTTTAGTAAGACTATTCGGCAGAATGACGGACCAGTTTAAGTTTCCGCGGCGTTATTACTCAGTACATCGAACCTGAAATGCTCATAGGACAGCAGATTTGCGCGTACTTGCTTCCAGGAAGCGAAGCAATGTCATCAACAAATATTAAAACAGTTCGACTTATGCAGAGTTCAATGCTTAATCAATATACAATGTATTCTCCTTTAAATACGCCGCTTTTACACCCAAACAAAAAGCGGGCGCTTATTTTCAGTCTTCTTTCATAATCCGGTTAACAAAATGTTTGAACGATATACAGAATTGCCGAGAGCTGAGAATTTTTCCTAATTGATTATTCAGATTTCCATCCTTGCAGTCTCGAATTGAAGCGTATACGTGAATGAATCTTTCTGTCATTATCTCCTCTATCAGTATCAGGCTTCCTATAGGCCTGATCTTAATTGTTTTTGATTGTCAATCAGGAATAGTACGTGGGAACAGGTTCACAAAATCCTGTGATAAAAGTTTGGGTCACTGCCTCACCTCACCGCCCGTCTCTGGTTTCCTGTAAGCAAGTACTCGCAAATCTGCAGTTTAAGTGAGCATTTCAGGTTCGATGTACTGAGTAATAACGCCATGAAACTTTTAAACTGGCCCGTCATTCTGCCGGATAGTCTTACTAAACTAGTTCATTGTCTGATTGCTAATAAAGCAAAGGGGAGGTTTCTGCCTCACCAAACAAAACTCCGACCGCACGTCACTGATTGATTAATCAATCAATCAATCAATTTTTATTCGGGAAATTCACATATACACATCACAATAGCAATTTGTCATAATACAATTGGTTCAGTTACATATATGCAAAAAACATATTTACAAGTTACTTTTAATCCCAGGACAACCCCGAAGACAAAAATGACTGCACCCTCCCATGGTTTGCCCTGAAACAACAATAATATACACTCTTTACAGGAGGTGGTATTGCCCTAACATACACACGCGTGCACACGCACACACACACTCACCCTCTTTCACTCACACACTTACTCGGAGTTGATGTGTGTCACGGCTGGCAAGTGATCAGGCTAATTATCATTTCCAAAATTTTATTGCCTTCATCAATTGTAGCGATTTAGAAAATGATTACTTGCACGTCGGACGAAAGATGCCAAAGAAGGCGCAATCTTAATATCTAGTGGGAGTGTTAACAACATCCAAAAGTTTTGACAAATTATTGTTTTCTTTTTTTAATATGTCATACTGAAATACACGTTACATGATGTTTGGGACGGCTCGCAGGGCATGTGTGTTGCAATGCCTTATCCAGCGTCGTGCCTGAACATGTTCCTTTTTCTGAAGAACGGGAACTGAACGCCCCCCTCTTTGGCTGAATGAACTTTGAACTCCGTTATTCTGAACGGAGTGAACGTGAACAAAAGAACGACGTTCTTTATGATACTTTCCTGTCAGATCGTGGGACTTTGTTGCTCGACTTTCAGGCAAAAACGGTTGCGTTGCCATGGGATCTTTGAAAATCCTTTTTTTTTTTTTTTTTCACCGTGGTATCGAATTGGCATCGAGAATCGTGTAATTTTACTGGTATTGGCACCGACTACTGAATTTTTGGTATGGTGACATCTCTATTCATAAGCCTCATTATATCACACTGGAGCCTTGCCTTGTATTGCTGTCTGTACTGTGTGTTTGGTTATTACTGTGATTTACTGTGATTTGTTTTCATCAACCTGTGAAGCCATAGTCAAACATTTACATTTTATTATCATAATTATTATGATTGTTATCATGAAAGTGTGCCTTTATATGTGCCTCTGTCAAAGTGTCTCTAACGGCTGAATCTCCGGTGTGTCATGTCGTTGTAGGCGGAGCCTGACGAGAGGCTCCACCCCTCCCTTTGCAGTAACCAGGTGGAGGCTGACGTCATCGTGCACTCAGAGCTCTCCGATCCGGAGGGGGAGGGGGAGTCCCCGTGAATCGGACGGGACAGTCTCTCATGGGGGCGGGCCCCCTGTAGAGGAGGCGGGGCCGTCCCTGCCAAGCCCCACCCTCGAGCCACCAGCGCCGACAAATGATGCCGAGCCGCAGCAGGAGGGTGGGTCAGCATGGACGCAGCGGCCGGCCTCTCTGACTAACGGCTTCCACACCCACCCCCCACTGGAGAACGGAGATGTCTGTCAGGCCAGGAACGGACGCTTACACTCGGGGAAAGCGTCACCGCTGGATATCCCAGCATCCTCCTCTCCCTATGTAGCGCCCGGCCTCTTTCACTCACCCACAGCGCCGCACGGGTACCTGTGTCCCTAACCTGCCTCACCAGGGAGCAAGCGGCTATCGTGCTAACATGGGAGAGAGAGACTGTCGTGCTAACACGTGAGAGAGAGACTGTCGTGCTAACACGTGAGAGAGAGACTATCGTGCTAACACGTGAGAGAGATACTGTCGTGCTAACACGTGAGAGAGATGCGCAGGAGGATGGATACAAACCGTTTTTCAGACTGCAGTGTTGGGAGGAGAGCGTAGGCCTCGAGCCTCGAGAGAGTGGAGCGAGTAGCTCTTCTCTTTCGCTAAATCTCCCTCTCTGGGCCACAGTAATTTACTTCAATTTCAACTCCTTCAGTAAAATGTGGTTCGTACATGACCACCACCAGATGGGAGCACTTTTATATTTTGGTTTTCTCCTGGTACAGATAAATGTGCCTCTGTGTGTGTATTTGTGACTCCGCACTGCAGTCTACACTAGTGCATATGGATTTTTTTCTTCTTCTTCAGTATTTGACTGAAAGGGTGGAATCCCCATGAAGTGAGTGGTGAGATGCCCTGGGAGATAGAGTCCCTGAGCGCTGCCTGGAGACAGATGCAGAAGCGCAGCTGTAGTCTGTCTCTCTCTCTTCTCTCTCTCTCTCTCTCTGCAGACACAGAACCGCAGCTGTAGTCTGTCTCTCTCTCTTTTCTCTCTCTCTCTCTCTTCAGAAACAGAACCGCAGCTGTAGTCTGTCTCTCTCTCTTCCTCTGTCTGTCGCTCTCCTGCTCCCTGATCCCCTCTGACGGTGAGGATGCTGCCCGGGTGGCGCTGTAGCGCAGCGCTGTATCTTACACACTCTGAGAGTGCTGACGGCCTGAGTCTCTGCTGTAGCCTCCTGCAGTCTCTGCGTACACAATCACGCACACACACTCATACACATGCACGCACGCAAGCAAACACACACAGACACACACAGGCACGCACAAACTCATGCACATGCACACTCACACACATGCACGCATACACGCACACAGACACATGCAAGCACGCACACACATATATGCACACGCACATGCACGCAAACATACACACTCACGTACGCAGGCACACACATACACGAAGTCAAACACACGCACACATACTCTCAGACACAAACACGTCTGTGCGCTCACAGCTACATGCTGTCTCTCACACAGTGTTGGAGCTCGGAGGTCTCAGGTGCCTAATGTTTTAGGTGCATTTTTTTAAACTGTATATTTATGCAGAAGTGTATGTACTGATAGAAAACATAGTGTAAATGTAAAGAAAAAAGAAAGAGGACAAGGAGACGACCTTCATGTCAGGTTGTATAGTTCCTACTTTTCTTCTGCAGAAGACAGGAGCGTGAATTGCTCCTGGTTACTGGTGTTAAACCCGCTTGAGTTTCACTTAACATTCTCTACGACACCCAGCCAACACAACTACCTCGTGTCTGTGCAGGTTACAGTTTTCTGTCTGGTTTTGACAGTATTGCTCGTAAACTGCTTTTTAAGAAGGGTGAAATGCAACAGAAATAAGTTTGAAAGTGTTAACTGTCTGGTTCACAGCCTTTTATAACAGCAGGGCTGCCAGCTGTATTTCTGCCTGTGCCCAAGAATCTCAGCCACTGCCCTTCAAAGACCAAAAAATTAGTCAGTCTTAACAATTTTTAGCTTCATATTCAGTCTATAAATCGTACTGCTATCACTTTTTGCCATATAAGACAAATATTGCTTGTGAGTGAGATGCGTTCACTCATTTCACGATTTGCCGGTGGGGTGAGTGCGTTTTACTCAAGTTTATTCTCCACTTGAGAGAAAAAAAAGGTGATTTGAAGTCTCATTACAAGAATGGAGCAGTTTTTTAGACTGACTGTGTTGTCATTGAGAACAGTGTCTTATTGATCGGGTCATTCCATGCCAAATCCACCAGGGGTCCCCAGGTCACCATCTCAAAAAATTTTGAAAAAAATCAGATGTAGTACTTACTAAGAAATGAATGTGTGCTAAGTTTTAGGTCAATCTAAGCACGAGTTTCAGAGATACCGCTATCTAAATATTTCAGCAATTTTTTCGTTTATCGAAAATTTGACTTTCGTCCGCGTTCAAACGAGCATATGCAACATTCTGTTAAAGCTACAGAGTTGAGATTTTTTTATACAAGGGCAACTTCTGCTGAATTTTCGATTCATGCCATGAAAATGGGCCTCTCTTTTATTTCTGATTGTCTAGAGAGCTCCAACAATGGAAAAAAAGAACAAATTTCCGAAATGGTTTCCAAACTGTGCAGCCCTGCCGCAGGAGAGTGCCCAATTCAGAGCTGAAAATATTTACATAGTTTTGCCTAATATATTTTAAAGCTTCCATGGTGTTGAAAGCATTCAAATAATAATACCTCACCCATAGTGTGCTTTCAAAATAACATACTTTTTCAATTTTTTGGGAAAAAAACCCTTCTTCAATCTACCAAAACCAGAGGATGACAATTAATGACAATCTTGAGATTTTTACAATATGTTCGTATGCATGTGACGATTATTTGTTGCAAATTTAACTAAGTATCAAAGTGGTTCTTTTTTTAAAAATGCAGCAAACATTGGCCAATTCTAAGGAAAAACGCATGTATAAAATCTACAAAAAATTATGCATGATGTTGTAACATTTGTACATTTGCAATAAATTTATAGATTTTTTTTTCTACTTATACTCTGTGTTCTCACTTTGCATGAGTAATATAGAGTCGAGAGTAAGGTCTATCATGCTGGTAACGGTTTGTGTTGGTGAGGTCGGAGAAACTGACATTATGTGGCAAGCTTGCCAGCTTGGCAGGTACATTGCCTGTACAATGTCAGTTGGCACGTTGGAAACATTAAGGACAGATCAGATGAACATTTTGATGTGCCAGTAAATTTTATGAAAAGATCCTGCAACAATGTCTTTTCCTGCCCTCCAATGTCATGGAAGGATGAACTCTGGCTGCCCTGACAACATATCATTTGTGTGGTTGATGCACCGAATCTTCAAGGTAGAGGTGCCTGTCACTACATTTTAAGTCCAGAGGATCTGAATAAGGTTTTTTCTCTGTTTCCACAATTTTTGAATGTTCAGTGAAGTATAAAACATGCTGCATACTTAATTAGTCCCTATGAAGAGAAAATTGTGTAAAATGTATATATATGTTTGTATCAATTTTCAAACTGGATACACATATACAATGCAAGTGATGTTGAAAGAGATTTAGCCATAAATAACTGAAAACATAACTGAAATATTTACAGTTGCATTCAAAATTACTCAACCTCCACTGCAAATTAGGTTTACTGGCAAAATTTACAAACTTTCAGCTGTTTGCAATGAACTAATCGAACAAGAACAATTTAAATGGCTCAACACAACAACTATTACAAGTGTCTTCTCCGAATTCAACACAAAATGCCACTTTTAATGACTTCTGCAGGCTCAAAATTATTCAACCCCTTCATGACAAGCATCATTAATACTTAATAGAGCACCCTTTGAGCCACTATGACCTGCTGGAAATGTGATGCATAGGCAGACAACAGCTTCTGGCAGCATTCCCAAGGAATCTTAGCCCAGTCCTCATGGACAATCTGCTCCAGTTCACTAATATTTTAGGGTTTGCGAGCTGCAACTGCCGCCTTCAAATCCTAACAGAGTTTTTTTTATGGGGTTTAAGTGAGGCGACTGTGATGGGCACTCTAGAATCTTCCCAGACTTCTTCTGAAACCAAGCCTTGGTGGATATTGAGGTATGCTTAGGATCATTGTCCTTTTGGAAGGTTCAGTGATGCCCAAGCGTCAGCTTCCCTACAGACGGCATGACATTTTCTCCTTGGATATCCTGGTACTTGACTGAGTCCATCTTGCCCTCTACACTTTGCAGGTTTCCAGTGCCAGAGGAAGCAAGGCAGCCGCAGAGCATCAAAAAGCCCCCACAATTCTTCACTGTAGGCAGGGTGTACTTTTCAGCATAAGCTTCTTTTTTCCTCCTGTAGACATACCACTGATTCATAAGCCCGAAAAGTTCCAGTTTGTTTCATCACTCCACAGAACAGTATCCCAAAACGTCTGTGGCTTATTTATATGGTTTGTAGCGTATTGGAGCTTGTGCTTTTGGATCAGTTGTGATGTAGGTCTTGGAGACCTTCAGCGTTTAGTATGCACCCTACTGTGCAAACTGAAACCTCAGTGCCTCCTGCCTCCAAGTCTTGCTGCGGGTCTCCTGCAGTCACTCCAGGGTTTTTGACCACCCGTCTCCTCAGGAATCTGGTGACAGCCATTTATAGCTTCCTCTTTCTGCCACATCCTGGTACTGTAGCCACTCTTCCTTTCACTTTGAACTTGCAAACTATGCCTCCAACTTCATCTCTACGAACATTCAGTGCCTGTGCTACCTTTCTGTATCCTTCTCCTTGTTTGTGCCAGGCAATGATCTCCTCTACTAGCTTTTTTGGACAATTCTCTTGACAGCCATATTTCTGATATGCAATCAAATGTCACTGTCAGCAAACCCCGAGCGAGTGCAAGTATTTGATGTGTTCTATCTCAAGCAAACCTGGTGCAACTAATTAAGCTCTTGATTAGCTGCATTAGGTGTGCTTGAGACAATACCTGATTTGCAAATATGCTCTTATGAGGGATTCTATTCGGGGCGTTGAATAATTTTGAGCCTGCAGTAGTCATTAAAAGTGGCATTTTGTGTTAAATTTGCAGAAACCACTTGTAATATTAGTTGTGTTGAGCTATTTAAAATGTTCTTGTTCAATCTGTTCATCACAAACAGCTGAAAGTGTGTAAATTTTGCCAGGAAACCCAATTTGCAATGGGGGTTGAATAATTTTGATTGCAACTGTAGGTAGCTGTATCTCTGAAACTATAGCTTAGATTGACGTAAAATTTAGCACACATTCATCTCTCACATAGTTCTACATCCATTATTTTTTTTTTAATTTTTTCGAGATGCTGACCCGGGAAAATTTTTATTAGCTCCGCTGTGACGACAGTCACAGTCAGCGGAGCTTTTGTAATGCCGAGTTGTCTGGTATCCGTCTGTCCATCTGTCTGTCTGGCGTCAACTTCTCACTTCAAATCTGAATATCTCAAAAACTGTCCGCTAACTTTTTTCCGAATTTGGTGTGAGCCTTCCTTATGAGATTCTGAATATTCACTGTGAAAATTAGAAAATTCTACGTCCCGGTTTTTGAGAAATTCAGCATTTTGGACTTAGAAAATCAGTGTTTGTGCTCATTTTTTCAGTCTTTCATTAATATCTCAAAAACTGTCTGATAATTTTTTGTCTGATTTGTTTTGAGCCTTCCTTATGATGTTCTGATGATCCCCTGCGAAAATTAGAGAATTCTACATCCTGGTTTTTGAGAAAATCACCATTTTGGACTTAGAAAATCAGTGTTTGTTCTCATTTTTTCAGTCTTTCATTCATATCTCAAAAACTGTCTGATAACTTTTTTGTTCACTGTGACCATTTCAGCGGAGCTTTTTAATGCCGAGCCTCCGTCTGTTCTTAGTGTCATTTTCTGATGAATATCTCAAAAAAACTGTCCGATAAAATTTGGTGTGAGCCTTCTTTATGATATTCTGAATATTCACTATGAAAATTAGAAAATTCCATCCCGGTTTTTGAGAAATTCAGCATTTTGGACTTAGAAAATCAGTGTTTGTGCTCATTTTTTCAGTCTTTCATTAATATCTCAAAAACTCTATGATAACTTTATGTCTAATTTGTTGTGAGCCTTCCTTATGATGTTCTGATGATCCCCTGCGAGATTTAGAAAATTCTACTTCCCGGTTTATGAGAAATTCTGCATTTTGGACTTAGAAAATCAGTGTTTGTGCTCATTTTTTCAGTCTTTCATTCATATCTCAAAAACTGTGACAACTTTTTGTCTAATTTGTTGTGAGCCTTTCTTATGATGTTCTGAATATCCCTTGCGAAAATGAGGAAATTCTACATCCCGGTTTTTGAGAAATCCAGCATTTTGGACTTAGAAAATCAGTGTTTATGCTCATTTTTTCAGTCTTTCATTCATGTATCATATGTGTTAATATTGCAATAGTTTTCAAGGATTTCTGAAATTAAGTTATGACATGGACATTTCAGTCATCCTCAGCGGAGCTCTCTAGGCCGACAGGCCTCTTGTCTCATTCAGGTTGATTTGGCATGGAATGACCCATCGGTCTTTGAATGGCCTGTGATTCAGCCATTTTACTTGTCATACTGGAACCTGAGTATTTGAGGAGAAGATGGCTAAACGCCAGCATATCATGCACCGTGCTTTCAATGGGAACCTGTAGTGCATTGTACATGATACCTGAAAACAAACCAATGTGTCACTCCAGAATATTTTCTTTTTTGAGCAGCGGTGCTTGGTTTGGACTTTGTAAGGGCTCCCTTTGATGCAACACAGTGTTGCACATGCATACAAATGCTAATGTCCTAAATATGGCCTATTGTTGAGGTAAAAACGCTTTGTAAGTTTATACAGTACGCACTAGGCAAACCTTTTGGTTGCTTGCTTGTTTGACGTTATTCAGAGCCAGAAGACAGATCTCAACATGGCTTTGAAAAGTGAACGGCTGTGGTGGCAGAAATTTGGCCACAGCCCTGCTCTGCTGCGGTCTGTCAGGAGGTAACCTGGGTGCACATAAACCTTCAACCTTTGTAATGTCATCGTCCTCCTAGTCCCAGATGACAGAATTCCCAACAGGAGAGTTCTGGAAATGATGATGGGGTGGAAACCAGGGCTCCCCCTCCAATTTGTGGCAGTTGATTTCCTCTTGTGTTTTCAGGAGGAATAGAGAGGTCTGTTTTTCTCACTTTAACCTGGTTGAGATTTGGTGTTCCTCCTGTGTGGGAGATGGGTGTGTTTGCTGTGGAGCTCTTGTGTAAATATTTATGATCTTTTTTTTTTTTTTGGACATAACAGGTCTCTTCTCATAATCCTGCTGAAGGAAGCTGGATTTCGTCTTCAGTCTTTGTTTTTTTTTAGCGGTGTTGAAATGGAAGTAGCTGTTTTTTTGTCAAGCAATATTCATGCTGTAAATTTACTAACCATGTGAATAATGACAAAAACATTTTCAAAAATTGCAGAAAAGAAAAAAAAAATCTGCCAAACATTCAAACACCGGCAAGACGTGGTCACTCCTCTGGCCCGGTTCTGTTTTCACCGGAGTACACAGGGCCGTAAGTCGGTATTGGTTTGGCAGGTTCAGAGATGGATGCAATCAGAAGGCTTGGTTTACGAAGTCAGTTCACAGTAACTTCAGTCTTTTGAGGAAATGCCCTGAAATCTATCTCATTGACTGAATTGAATGCTGGTGAAAACTCTGAAAGAGAAGGTTAGGCCCACACTGGCGAGTCATGAGTGGCTTCGCCCGAGAGAGACGATGAGACTCAAAGCATTCCAGTGTATCTCCTCTCTCCTCCCACCAACAGACCTCAGGACTCTTCAGAAAGAGCAAGTTTTTTACATTTTTGGGCAATTTCAATTTCTTTATTATTTTTTTTCTGATCGTCATCTCGATTTCCAATGTAAAGTCTCCGAAATGTACAGTGGTACCTCTATGCGAGTAAAGAATGAAATTTAGAAACTTATAGGAACTTGCACAGCTGTTGGTTGTGATTTGGTCATTTCAGGAACTTGTTTGTCCATGTTTTGGCTTGGGAGAATTTTTCCTTTAAAAATCAGAAAGAGGTCAGTTCATTGTCAGAATCATTGCAGTTTGTCTTACAGTATGTGGCTAATTGTGTAAATGTACATCAGAGTTTTGTTCGGTATTAATTCACTCTGAGTGGATTGTAAAATGAAGACTGAAAGATTGGATGCATTTCAGTTTCAAACTGAAAGCTGCTCTGAGCCCTTCTTAAAGTAAAATCTGGAACCAGTACAATTTTAGGAACATGGACTGAGGTAAAAAGAACTGTTTGGGGTTTTACGGAGTACAGTAATCCATCTAACTCAGTTTTATGAAATCCCAGGGATTAGTTCTGCTTTGGGCTAAATTTATCTACCAGCTTAATATATCACACTGCCACCACCAGAATGTCACCAGAAAAATGGCGTCCGTAAGTAATCACATCCGTACAGTACGTGATAGGAAGAGACTTTAAGACAAGCAAGTCAAAGTGTGCAGCGAGGCATCAATTTTGTACCTGGGAGTAGTTAGTTGGGGTGTGCTTGCATTTACAGTGCTGACTGTAATCTCGGTGTATTCTGAAGGAGAGGTCTTGTCATTCTGTTGTTGATGTGGCGGGGGCTTGGTGTTCGCGAGAATCTACCTGTGACATATACTGTAAAATGTGAAGGACAGTAATGAGCAGCATTCTGAACTGCATACACAAAATTTTTCATGCCTTTGAAAGATTTGTTGTATTTGATTGAATTTGTTCAAATGCAACTGCTTTGACAGATTTAAGCCTTGCTGTAGCTAGCGAAAGGTGTTTGCATCCAAACCCTCCTGTTTAACAATGTTGTTGTTTTCTTCTTTAGTTCTCCTTCTGGAGCGTGTGGTTCAGAGTACCTGCTCTTGCTAGCCTTCACATATTTTGATTGGTCTTGCTAGAACAGCGGCTTGTGATTCATAACTGTGAACAAGACTTTCTCCATTTCCTTCACTGTGTAATCTGGCTTCATTACATTGATTCTTACAGTGTTTTTCATCACAGTTCTTATGAGAGAGCCCAAAAAATGCATCGCAGTGCTACAAGTCAGATATGCAAACCATTACAATAAATTCTCTTTTCACTTGTTCGGTCAAAGACTCTTTATTTGGCAATTTCTTTTTAATTTAGGTATTTATGTTCTCTTTATTACAGCATGTGTGGAGGAACAGGAATTCAAAATCTGTTGGTACAAATCTTGGCAAGTACGGCATTTCAGAAATCCATGAAGGAGTGATTGTCATTGTTGACATTTATGATCGTGTTGAAAACAGCCACTCACTCAGAATAGGCTGTACCGTACCTGCTGAATTTTCTCCATGTACAGGATGTGCACTGGGAAGGTTAGTTATGGGGCCTGTAAGGGAAGGCTTTGACAGATGAGCAGCCAAAGAGTCTGAAATTGCCTGGCAGCAGTAAAAATGCCACAGTTTGTGTCTCTAGATGAAACTGCTGATCTCACCTCACAGCGTGCAAATCCACTCCACTGATCAGGGTGTACAATGTCAGGTGCTCCTTTTTTACATAACACCATGTTCACAGACAACTCTGTGTGTGTGTTTGTTGTGTAATCCGTGATGAAACAGCTGGGATTATGACGTGATGATTGCGTGTGATTCATATGTTGTTGTGCCGCACTGCGGGGGTCAGGGCGTCCCCCAAAAGAGAGATGAAAATTGCACACATTGCAGTGAGGTTTCCTGAGGAACTGCTATGGATCTGAACAGTGTTTAGCCACAGCGCTCTGAACATTAAGAAAGTAACTGTCCCAGCATTAGCACCTGGATTTGCTAACTAGCACAACTTATCAAACAGGAAGAACTATGCAGAGAAATCATTTGGCTGAGTTCATGGTTCCATGAAAAAGGCAGCAGGACTTTTACCTGCTGACCCCGGGACGTCACACCTCTGAAGACTTGGCCTTGGTGGTCTTTGCAGCTCCTATCGAAGGCATACGATCCAGGTTCAGAGATTAAAATTCCTCTGCTATATTTTTCCTTCATCTTTACAGTCATCTATCCCGTGGATTTACCAAATAACTAATGAGCGAAATCTGTTGGCTGAGCTCCTTGGAGGAATGAAAAAGTTCTCGGCAGAACTTAGATGTGGGTGTCAGAGGGGGAAATATTTTACAAACCCTCATAGGTTCACCTGGGAGCGTGCAGTTATCAGGAAGATGTGTTCAGATGTTTCTGATGAGCAGAAAGTCATGTTCTGCGATCATTACTCGCATAAACTCGGTTATATGATGTGTCTGCGAAGGGTGCAACTCAGAACCGACTCATGTTCAAGTTTTTTCTTCGTCTTAAGAGGACTTGATGCGAGTGGCTGCTGAATGACTGGAGTGGAGGTAATGTGCACAAAGTCTGTTTCACAAGTCCATCTTTTCCACTGGGATACTCTGGAGTTGTGACTGTGAAGCGACGAATCGGATACAGCTACACACAGCCTGTGCAAACCTCTCTGATATAAATAATAATTTTAATAAAAAGACTGAGTGTGATGCAGCGGTGAAACCTGCCCGTCTCCTGCTTTTTTTTCTCCACTGGTCATGTGACTAGGCCTGTAGACTCTTGCTTAAGGAGCAAAGTTGGGTTTGAGCACCTGTAAGTACTTTTGAGTGCTTGTGTCCAGGTATTTTTTTTAAATACCCAAAGTACATGTTTTTGTATCCAGGTACTTTAAAAAGTACGTGAGCCATCTCTGCCAGCTATCAGGAAACAGAGATGGATCAAGTACTTTGAATAGTACTTTGATACATGGACAAGTACTTAAAAAAAAATACTTGGATACAATTACAAGTACTAAAAAAAGTACTAACTACTTGGACCCGACTCTGCTCTTGAACTTGCTGGTCGGGACCCAGTTTGCTGTGTGGGTATGATCTGGGCCCTGAGAGTTACTTTCTTCATTTGATACCCGGTATTAAAAATTTTACGACCTCCGTTTTAGAGCAAAAAATGTGCTCGAGACTGACGCAGTTCCTGAGAATTTTTCATCTGAATCAAATCTACCCTGATTTCCTAATCCTTTTTTAGATTACCTGCCCTATGGGCCGATAAGCTATTGTCATGGTGTGGTGTCCGTCATCCGGAAAATTTTTTTATCTTTTTTTTTGGCCTGATGAATTTTTGTGTAAATTTGCAATAAAATACTACTAGACCATAGCTCTAGGAGTTTTTCTCGGATTTTTGATTGAATCATTTTTGTCCGTTTTATGGGCCCTTGAAATTTTGGCTCCAATGTTAAAGATAGGACTGAGAAATTTAAAAAAAAATTTTTCTCAAAAACTGCACAATAAATTTTTTTCTAAATCAGGCAGTCAACTTACCTTGGTACCATGAATGTACAATGCGAGCGCCATTTTGATTGAATCGACAGAAGTGGGTCTAGTGGGGGCGCTGTACTTTATGAATATGCAAGATGGTCTGTGGAGGCCAAATGGTTGCAGATAGAGATTAAGTTTGTATTATTGACATATGGGAAGTCATATATGACCTATAATTTGGCAATATTAAATGTGACCACAGATGACTTTGAAAGGTCAAACTCGAGGTCAGGGAATATATTAACAATGTTAAAAGAAATTACTTGAAATTTCAAAAAAAATTTCTCAAAAACTGTCCGATAACTTTTTTTTAAATCTGGCAATCAACTCACCTTGATACACTTTATGTACAGTGTGAGCGCCATTTTGATTGAATCGACGGAAGTGGGTCTAGTGGGGGCGCTGTACTTTAACATTGGGTCGTATGGAGAATGGGCCAAATCGCCTGTGGAAGCTAAATGGTTGCAGATAGAGATTAAGTTTGCATTACTGACATATAGGAAGAAATATATGACCTATATTTGGGCTGTGTTAAGGTTGACCTCACATGACCTTGAAAGGTCAAACTTGAGGTCAAGCAAAATGTTACAATTTTCAAAGGTTTCTAGGCTTGAAAATATTGAAGATTGGGAACATATGTGCATTGAACACTTATAGGAAGTCATGTATGAACTTTCATTTGGTGGCCTTGAACTTGACCTTCGGCAACCTTCGAAGGTCAAACTTCACATAGTGAAATTTCAATGACTTCTACCACCAAAACTATTAGAGATAGAGCTTAGTTTTGTATTGCGGGCGTAGAGGAAGTCATGTATGAAGTTTCATTAGGTGACCTTGAACTTGCACTTCAGTGACCTTGAATGCCCAAACTTCACAGTGAAATTTCAATGACTTATATCAGCAAAATAGTTACTGATAGTTTCTGTTTGTATTGGAGATGTATAGGAAGTCATACATGAACTTTCATTTGGTGGTCTTGAACTTGACCTTCGGTGACCTTCGAATGTCAAACTTCACATAGTGAAATTCTATCACCAAAACTATTACAGATGGAGCTTAGGTTTGTATTGTGGCCATATAGGAAGTCATGTATGAAGTTTCATTGGCTGATCTTGAACTTGACCTTCAGTGACCTTGAACGGCCAAACTACACAGTGAAATTTCAATGACTTATATCAGCAAAATCATTACAGATTGAGTGTAGGTTTGTATTGGAGATGTATAGGAAGTCATGTATGAACTTTCATTTGGTGACATTCAGATCGGTTGTTGATGACATTTGAAGGTCAAACTTGACATAATACAATTACAATGACTTGTCTTGCCAAAACGGTCACAGATGGAGTCTAGGTTTGTATTACAGACATACAGGAAGTCATATATGAACTTTCATTTGGTGACCTTCGTATTGACCTTCAAAGGTCAAATGTGAGCTTATGAAAATTCAATGACTTGTGTTACTAAAACGGTCACAGATGGAGCCTAAGTTTGTGTCACTGACATCTAGGAAGTCACATATGAACTTTCATTTGGTGACATTCAGCTTGACTGTCAGTGACCTTTGAGGGTCAAACTCGACAGTGAAATTACAATGACTTGTATCACCAAAATGGTCACAGATTGAGCCAAGGTTTGTATAGAGACATTTGGAAAGTCATACATGAAGTCCACTTGCTGACCACAACTTGACATTCTGTGACCTTTAAAGTTCACAATTGACATGTTGAATACACGTTGACATATTTTAATGACTTGTGTCACCAAAACTGCTTCAGAGCTTAGGATTGTATTACAGAAGGTCTTATAAATGTATGTGAACTTTTATTTAGTGACCTTGACATTGATTTTCATTGATTCAAATGTCAGACTTCACATTAAATTTTCATAACTTGTATCATCGCTGTAAGACTCCTTGCCAGTAAGCTACTGGACCCTTGGTCCTATTTTTTTACTGAACTGGTCATTGATCTGCTGAGGTATTAATATGGTGTGAACTACTTTGTCTATAGTTGTCTGCAATCTGTCGTCCAGAAACAATTTGACCTGTGACCTATAGCGTTAAGAAAAATCGATCAAATCTGACAAAACTTGTTATGCGACTTGAACACATAAACTAGGATTGAATTTCTGCTACACACCCTAAAAAGTGGCTGTGGGAGGGTGGTCATATTGAAAAGCTGAATTACATTTCAGACCTTTTTATTTACAGAGCTGAAACATGGTATTTAAGTTTTATACCACGTCTCATCATATAAATGATGGGTTTTGATGATTATTGAAAAATTGCCATTTTGCAATCTTTGACATCCCCCTGTCCATGGACACCTACTGTATTTGAATGACCTGTAATTTCAATGGTCACAAATTGATGAAATTTGATGAAACTTTGCAAAAATTGTCTTAAGGACATAGACTAGTTTGGTATTTCATTTCATCCTTGTACCCCACTCCCTATCCCAAATGGGCGTGGTCAGGTGGGAGACCAGGTGAGTTTCAGGTTCACTTGAATCTTAAGTTATGCTATACAAAGAATCATTTCAAATCCATTTATTTTAGTCATTTTTTTTCCAGAAAATGCATCCACGTGTTTTTTCACTCCGACAAGTTAGTGCTAGTTTTGCCCACTTATTTTGGCCAGTGGCTGTTTGTCGGTGGTATCAAAAGCCTTTGGTAACCTCACCTTTCAATGCTTAATTACCTAGACCTGTAACTGTTTACCTGATTAGCAACAGATTCTAAGACTTCATAAATTAAGAGTTTTTTAATGTTTTTTCGATTGCATTATTGTTGTACATTGCATCAAAAAGTCATGAGGTGTTTCCTTGTGCAAAAATGACCATGTAAAACGTCATTGTCTTTCATCATAGATTTGCACAAATTACACTGAACAAAAATATAAATGCAGCAGTTTAATCCTTTCAATTTTCTGCAAAATGAATATGGTGGTTGTCTTGTTGGGGTTTAATTATGTGACCAAGGTTGTGTGCTGCTGGTTTGTGTGCATTACAGTCACCTTCGCTGTATCATTGTCGATTCCATGCCCTTTGTCAAAATTGGCCCTCAAACAGGTGGGACCTGACCCAGAACTGTTTTAATTGGTTATGGTTAGCCCAGGCGCACCCTGTCCTCAGGGTAATGAAAGGCCACCCTAAAAGTCTCCGCTCAACCATTTTTCAGAATGCCACGGATGACTCAAAACCTCAGAATTGTCACAAGGGCTCTTAATGTCCGTGTTTCAGCAATATGTCTCCTGTGACAATGTTCTGAAGAATCAGCCCGTCAGCAAACCAGCCACATGCGCGTCGACCGCGTGTGATGACCTCCTGCCCAAGACGGCCTCATCCAAACTCTCCATCTCCATGATTGTCTGAGACCAGTAAGTGCCACTGCAGATGAGACAGTTGGTCTCCACAGTCACTGCATTTCTGCCCAAACTGTGTGAAATTGTCTCCAGGAACTCCATCTTCACTCATCTCCTCCTCTTTGTGAGTTGCTCAACGAAGAAATTGTCTTGAGCGAGCGAACAGACATGTTTGATAGCTGATTACACAATGAAGGCCAGTTCTCTTAACTGACAAGTGATGGTTCCAGCTATACAGAGTGGACAGACAACAGTGTGTCAGGTGCCGCACAAGGGAACATTATGGTGACGTCAGCAGGGTGGCATATGGTGGTGGGGGGAGTGCTGGGATGGGTGGGAATATTCCATGGACGTCATTGCACCCAACTGCATTTCATTAACAGCGACTTGAATGCAGTGCGATATTGCGGTGAGATACTGTGGTCTATCATTTTATCATTCATCTGTCAAAACAACGTCGTATTTCAGCATGACCATCCTAGAGTCCATGTCACCTGTGTATGCAGATTTTCTTGAGGCTGAAAACATTTTTGCACTTCAGTGGCCAGCCCTTACTCCTAATTTGTACCCCATCGAGCATCTTTGGAATGTCCTCGACCAATGAGTTCGTCTTTGACTCCCACTTTCCGCCAATATCCACCAACTCCAAGCAGCTCTTGGAGACAAGTGGAACGCATCCCCCTAGTTACCGTTGACCATTTGGGATGGTCCATGCCGTGGAGATGGGTAGCAGTGCACCAGACCAACGGAGGGCTTAACTGATATTGATATGTGCAATTTGGGCAATAGAGCCCATACCCTTTATCATCTATTCTGTCTTGAGATTCTTGTTAGTCTGTTTCAATCTGTAGTATGGTCATACAATCTGTCAACACTCAATGAAAGTACAGTGAGTTTCTAAACGTGGTCACATTTCTCCCAATAAGACGTGTTGTGATTAAATTTTTGTTCAGTGTGGTTTTGCAGGCTTATTAAGCTAAAAGGGTAGGAGAGGCCATGCAATATTGAAAATATAGTCACAGTTAAAGGGTGTTAGGCTCAGAGCACAGCAGAGAGGCATTGTGAGGAGGGCAATACTCTATTTAAATGCAAAAAATCCAAAACTCTTTGACTGCCATCTCTCTTTTTGCATTTTTTGCGCGTTGTCGAAAAAAAATGGTAAAACGAGTGATGGGCACCAGAGAAAGTATTAGTTTTTATTTGCAGTTATTTGGATTATTACCATAATTCCACTTTCACATCCATTACATAAATTTACCCAATAGGCAATCACTTTGTCATAATCATTTCTTAATCATTAGTGACAATATATTAATCTTGATTATTCAGTATATAAATAGTTTGATTGTTTATCAGGCAAACTTAAATGGGAACAGCTTGAGAGCAGTCGTGATAAAAGATGTGGTTACTGAAGGACTTCTAAACATATGACATCATGCTACTGATTTTGGCTCAATTTTCTTAGTGCTCATGCATGTAAACTGGTGCGTGGCAGTGGCGTAGTGGTTAGCACTGTTGCCTCACAGCAAGAGGGTCGTGGGTTCAATTCCGGCCTGGGGCCTTTCTGCGTGGAGTTTGCATGTTCTCCCCGTGTTCGCGTGGGTTTCCTCCGGGTACTCCGGTTTCCCCCACCCACAAAAACGTGCATCATAGGAACACTCCTACCAGTACCCCTGACCAAGGAACTGGCTCTAGAACTGGAGTTGGTCCCCGGGCGCTGCTCTGTGGCTGCCCACTGCTCCTAACTATAGGATGGGTCAAATGCAGAGGACAAATTACCCCACGGGGTTCAATAAAGCGTATCTATCCATCTATATGAACACAACACTTGCCAATTTCGCAGACATGGAGGTAGAAAGTAATAGATACAAATAAGTCAGATAACAGATTAATTTGCTCTTATCTATTGGCTTTATGTTATTGAGGAAACAGACATGCATTTATTGGTTGCAGATTCCCCAGAAAAGAAGGTACTGTCTGACAATAAACAGAATATCGCTCATCTTGTTTTGCCACCATTAGCCTCATGCAAAACATCTTAACATAGAATTGATCAAATTGTCGATTTCCTGTGGAATGTTGTCCCACTCTTCAAGTTGCTGCGTATCGGTGGGATGTGGAACATACTGTCTTTGGTCTCGCCCAGAGAATCCCAAACATGCTCCACAGATTTTATGTCTGGTGCGTATGCAAAGCCACAATCTATAAGTGATATTGGAGGCAGCGTACGGTGGGAATACTAACATTTATCTCTCTGGCAATGGGTCTGCTGGACATTCTTTTAATGTTTTATTTCAACAAATAAAAAAATTTCAGCAAAAATAAAAGTGCTGAGCAAGAAAAGAGCTGCGCGCTTAACATCAGTCCCATGTCTTCTTGCTTCTGGTGCGGCAGCCTGGTACAATAGTCAAAAAGCAATAGAAGACTCGCACACAGGAAACAGATAAAGACTAAAAGTCTTAGTGAAGCACCAAACAAATAGGCAAACGTTTCAGTCCAGCATGGACTATCGTCAGTGCATCAAGTGGGAAACACACGGTGGCCTTGTATATACTTGTTTGGTCCAACAATAAATGGATCTAATGCTTCACTAAGACTTATAGTCTTTGTTTTCTGTGTGCGAGTCTTCTATTGCTTTTTGGCAAAAATAAAAGCTCATGATGATAAAGAGAATAGCGCAACACTCATAACTTTACAAAAATGCACCAACTTTATTGAGAACTGACATTTTGTAATGCCAAATATAGCCCCATCCCAACTCCAAGAAGGTGGGGACTGAGTGTAAAATGAAATGAGGAATAAATTATTTGTAATGGCCCGTATGCATGAAAGCAGAATAGGGAGAGAATAGCCTATACCAGGTATAAATCAATGGTTTTACCACTGTTGCTATGCATGAACATGGTATAAGTTAAATTGTGGCATAACTTTAAACCTCGAATAGGGAGTCGTATGCACAAATATGGAATAGCTTAATCTGTGGTGTAAATACCGCAGATTTCCTGTTTCCAACCAAGGGGTAGGTTTAAGCAGTGGAATAAGACAATTTGCAGTCTGCTTTCAGTGAATGTCTCAAAACTGTGCCTTCTGTTTTTAGGATACTGGCGTGAAATGATGTTCAAATTACCCTGTATAGATTGACACTCATTTGGTGATGTAAATTTTCAACTCATTTTATACTTGTCTTTAACAAAAAAAGTACAACTGAATGCCTGAACAAACATTCAAGGTTGCAGTGCATATTCATTTAACCGGCGAAATGATCGGCAATCAGCCTGGCCCTGACTCCAACCCCCTGCATATTGTCCTCGACATGTTCATTTGGCTCCACCTCATCGTCCTCAGCATCATCTATGCGGAACCCTATGGACCCTTTCGGTTTAAGGACGTGAAAAAGCTAGATTTGGAGAGCGCATGCTCTTTGCAGAATATGTGGGGCAGAAGATGCACAAATCGTATTAAAATGTGGGAAATTATAAGTTCTTTCGCTTTCCCCAAGGTAAAAGTCAGCTTACATCCAGGATTCGGACTATGAACAGGAACAATTTTTGTTCAGGAAGATTCTAGGGTGTGCAGCGAACATTTTGTGTCTGGATGGTGAGATTAAGAATTCTATACTCAACCTACGCCAATATCGACTGATTTTTGGGTACCTAGAGAAACATTAGGATATGTAAACACGTCAAGAGTACGTCCAGTTAAGGAAATTTAGAGTTTAGTTTCAAGTGCTGCTATTCATGTCAGTCGCATATCATGTTACTGATGACACACCGGGTTGCTAGGGCAGGCGCAGCATATGCATTCGTGATATTAAATAGTAATGTTAAATTCTAAACCCCCTTCTCACTGATTAAAAACCCCCTAAAACATATTGGCACCCCCCTTTTAAAATCATTCTGGCAAATAAGCCGGAAAAAGTGGAGGTTGGATCCGAAATTCTTTTCCCCCTGATGATATAGCTAGATTAAGCTCAATTAGTTTTCTCCAACAAACTGAAAGCATTGACTTCTGCAGCGCAATGCAGACTTGAGAGACTATATCGGTGAGATACTGTCAAGGTACGTCCTTGACGTTGTTATTTTCAGCACAGATGAAAATCCAAAATCAAATGTGTAGCGTTCAGTCAAACAGTAATGATATGGCGATGTATTTTACTTGTGTATCTGCGCACTTATCCATGTTGAGAGGAGATTAGGATCATGCGTCCTTGCTGGCTGTTTTGAACAATGCGAATTCATCGCAAGAACACTGTAGCCATTAGCTGACTTATGGCGTGGGACCCAATCATAGTGGTGTTAATGACATTTCACATCCTAAAAACTAACTGGCAAACAAATTCAACTTTGTTGGCTACATATAGCACGTAATTATGAAATCGAAATCACAAGGAAACCAAATGATTATTGCAAGTAGCGAAATGAAAACCACACCTACACTGAGCTCTGAGGGGCTGAGTTCTATAATGTAAGCCCCTCAGAGCTGACCTAGACTGTAAATGTCGTATGGCACTAACGTTCCCCCTTTAGCTTGATATTTGTTTGGGCAGAGTTTGACATCTACTTAACGTCGTATATAGCCTATAGGATCGAACGAAGCCGGTCCCTTTTCAAAATCTGAATACAAAAACTGGACTCTGCAACAACAATAACAACACCTTGAAACAACAACAGATGAAATAATTCTTAGTCGATTAGTGGGCCAACTTAAATAATTTAATATCAACCAGTACCTTAACTATATTTCTCCGATCAGATCGCTCTTTCCTTTTAGCTTGCATCGGTGTGAGATCCTTTCATTTGTAGGGAAACACAGAGTGAAGTCAACATTATTTGGGTCAACAAAGTCGGGCCAGCCCTGACAAAATGAGTACTGCAGACTCTAGTGTGATCATTCGGGACAAAGTGCTTCCGATTTATAGCTCAAATCCACACCTGTCATTGTCTCTTGCCACAGGGAACACGAAAAAACTTTATCTCCCCGTCTTTACGATACCGGTTTGTGCACCCCACCACGCAACAAGTAGCCACTATATTTCCTTTTACCCCACATCAGCTCTGTAGCGCATGTGCGCGCAGACTTCCGGCCTTAAACCAAACTTGTCTATTGTGATTAGGGAGTTTCTGCAAACTCCCCCAAAATGTGTACGCGAACGTCCATCTTTTGTGCATTGACCACAAAACAGCGGTTGAACAATAGATAGGCATTTGCGTACTAGCTCGCGAAAACTCCCTATTCAGAGTAATAAAGCGCGAGGGCAGGCATAGATTTGTGGTAAACGACAGCAATAAATAATTGAATAACCCTACAACTACGGAATAGCTTATTCGCACAATAGTTATTCCGCGAATAGTCAAACTACCCTTACGAGACGAAAATATATTGCAATATACTGGAATTTATATGGCAATATATCACATAATATATTTCAATATATGGGAAACTTGCTCTTATATTTTACAATATATAGCAATATATGGATGGACCATCTATTGCTATGTATCGATTCATATATTGTGAAATACACTGCAGTGCAAACCAAAACTGCATTACATTATTGCATGTGTGTTTATTGAAACAATGTATTTTTATGACTTAAGCAAGCTCATGCATAGGTTACACAGAGCTTCAACAACAATAGTCCAAATCTCATTTTGCATGGGGCATTCATTATATTTTACAATATAGAGCAATACATGGATGGACCATATATGGCTATGTATTGATTCATATATTGCAAAATGTAGATGACAGAGAATATTTTAAATTATATTGGCATTAACAGCAGCAAATAAAATAAAATAAATCAATTTTCTCTTTTGATTCACCTTTTCATTCCTCCACATGACATCTCAGTCCTCCACACTGGATCGTGGATGTATACATGCGTAAAGATTGGTATATTGTGGCAGATCAATTAACATACACTTCCTGTTGAATTTCATCACATCAAAAATCTGTATCCTGCCCTGTAATACTCTTTTCAGGCCAACTACATTTTTTTATATTTAGCACCGAACTGTGTGATTTATCATACTGTCTTCCAACAGCAAAACATTTTCTGTCGAGTCTCTATCACAATGTAATAATTAACAGTGACTATGTGTCCATTATCCAACAAAACAGTGAAGCTGTTCCTTTTTATTACTCTGGTGAGATGCTCTGAGTAATACAGCTGTCCTTTGGCCAGAATTCTACTGAATATTTTCACAACTGTATCCGTGGTGACAGAAAGTTTCTCTCTCATAACCAGTATCTCTTCGTTAGTAAGTTTTCGTACATAGTGTAAACCAAGGGTCACAACTTGATCTGCTACTCTTTCAAACTGTTTCAGTTTTTTTGACCAGTGAAGTGCTTAAACTGCTGTATACATCTAGGCACAGCATTTCTCAGAACTGTGTTTTTCAAAAGAGGCAACACTTGTCTATATGTGAATTGTTTCATTTTTTGTAAAGGAACACACTGGGTGCCGTGAAACATCTCCAGTATCTCCCCATTAAAAGATTCAAAAATATATCCTGAATGTGCCCACAAATGTCTCCAATTTCTTACAGAATCAGGCAAATGAAGACATAAATGTACGTTTAATGACACATTTTCCTTTCCATACAGTGTTTCAGATTGTTTGACAAAATCTACAATTAGTTTTTCACATCTTTTTAACCCCTCTGATGTGACAGTGTCCTTACATAGCAAGAACATGAAGGTGACAAGGATTAACCCGTGCTGGTAAAATGCCTGGGGTAGTATTCCTTTTAATACAAAAATGCTATAAAAAAGTAGCCAGTTCTGCCATTCACTAGCCTTCCAAAACTTCCTTTGCTGAAAAGAATGGGCCACTCTTGTGATATTGAAAGGAGGTTTAATTATTAAGAGTTGTTGATCAAGTTCAGGAACAAGATTACCAATATAATATGGCTTCTCATGGTTTTCACTATCCAACCACAAGCTTGCCATTTGCCGAGCAACACCAAGATGCACATTATGCATTAACTGGGGATGATGCTCAGCTTCAGCTCGAACCGAGGTGACAGGCATTTCAGTCTGTTAGTTCTCAGGTCAACGTCCCTTCAGCTGCTGTTTTTGAAATAAACCCTTTTGAGTTCATGTAAACTTTATTGATGTATTATTCAATATATTATCATTTATATTTTAAAATATACGAGAGATCATTGTACATATAAATAAGGATATATTAACTAGTACATTAGGATATATTATATCATATATTTACCATGCATCTTCCCATATATAATTTCATGTATACCATATATAATATGATATATAATTCAATATATGGTTTTATATCAATCAATATATCTCTTCAACACATTTAAGACCTTGTACATGTATGTTCCCATATAAATCTTATTATATTATCTAGTACATTAAAGTATGTTATATAATATAATTTTACCATATAATATTTACATATATTTACAAGGCATCTTCCCATATATAATTTCATATATGTTGTAAAATCTCATATATAATCTGACATACATTTCAATATATGATCATGTATAATACAGTATATTTTCAAAACCATGTTTATTTATTCAATATATGAAAATGGCAATAATTGCAGTATTTTTCAATATATTGCTGTATATTACTTCAAAAATATATATACAAAATAAATTATGTAATGTATTGTTGAAATATATTGTGTATATTTTCAATATATTAATACGCATATAATATATTGTCAGTTCATATATTGAGAAATATATTTTCCTTGTGTAAAGGTATGTTTCGTGCATACCAATTTTCTTATACCACTGGGGCTGCAATAACTGTTCTCGGTATAATCTCACACCCAGTACAAGTTATACCTCGTTCATGCATACGGGCCAATAAGTTTTAAGCTATATTCGGTTGAATCGGTACTGCTAATTTATGTTTTGACTTATCAAGTTCAATAGTTTTGTCCACGTACACATACTGTACATGTAATTCCTGCAAAACATTCCAAGAAAAGTTTGGACAGCATCTTGTTTTCCTTTTAACAACATTTATCAGTTGTTTGGAAATTGAGGAGACTAATTGCTGCAGTTTTGAAAGTGAAATTATTTTTCCGTCGTCTGATATTATACTGAACCTTTTGCACAGTTCAGGGTCTCTGCCATTGTGTCTTGCACTTGGTAATATGTCGCATGTTGTCAATGGGAGACAGGTCTACAGGCAGACCGGTCTACAGGCAGACCAGTCTAGCACCCGCACTTGACCTACAAAACCATGTTATTGTCAATCATGCTGAATGTGGCTTGCTGAAATATGCAGGGATGTCCCCAAAGAAGATGTCTGGTATCAACATGTGCTGCTCCAAGATGTGTGAGTATGCTTAAGCATTAATGGTGCCTTCAAGTGCAAGTTGGCCATTGGTGGTAATACAGCATGACAGGTGCTGGCTTTTTCACTATGTGTGGATGACAATCAGGATGGTCATTTCCCACTTTGGCACGGAGAACACACATACAAAAAAATGCCATTAACTAAAATAATTGAATATAATTTGTGTGAGGTGTGTGTCAGGAAACCAGACTTCAGCTGTGGCACAAAAATAGTTTTGTGTCAATCTTAGATTTGTTTATTTACTGTGAAGTAAAAAAAGCTGGATGAACATCCTCTGAGTGTGGATTCCATAATTTCGTTAGGGGTTGTACTGTCAGTGGCGTACCGGTACACTGGCCGATTGTTTTAGATTGGTTTACAAGCCCATTTTTCTGTGCAAAAATACCGGCTATCGCCTATAGATGTCACTCCTCCATTGCTCTTCGCTTCATTTGCGATAGATATATTATATTATATTATATTATGCTGTTCATTATTTATGCCAATAGCTGCTTTTATGCGTGGTTAATCCATGCTATGTAAATAATAATCTTACGATGCTGATTATATTACTATTATTGTTGTAATTGTCAGTGGTGGTGGTGGTAGTAGTAGTAGCAGGAGTTTTAGTTTATAGCGTAGTGGTGGTAGTTGTTTTAATTCTTGTTGATACTTTTTATGTATTATTATTTAATCATGATAGGCTAATTGTATGCATTAATTATCATTTAGCCATGTGATAATGCTGAGGCTTCAACGAAATTAATTTGGACACATTGGCACTGATTGGCCTTATTACCTGATGGGACTGACTGACTGACAACCTTACCTTGGCATTGGCCATTATAGCCTACCCTCTGTTTTTCTATTTTGAAGGAGGAGAAATGCAATGGATTCGGAGCTGAGGGAGAGAGGGGGGGAGAGAGGGGGGGGGCATGTACGGGGAACTGAGTGGATATGGAAAAGCCTGCAACGGTACAGCATTGTGGTGGGCAGGGGGGAGAGAGAGAGAGAGAGAGAGAGGGGGGGGAGAGAGAGAGAGAGAGGGGAGAGAGAGAGAGAGGATCCCGATCCTGAGGAGGGCGCGAGATGCTGACAGATTCCTGATGGATGTGCAAAATGGCGCAAGCATGTACGACCCCCGCGAGCCTCCAGTTGTAGTGCGGAACATGCAGAGCTGCTGAACTGCTTTCTTTCCTCCCACTCGCTTTGTTTTTGTCCCCCAAGCCTCATAGTATTTCCTTCGTGTTTAAATGGCTGCCAGAAGGCACCGCTTACTTTCACGCTTGCTTGGATTACTCATATGTGCTTCTGTCGGTGAGTAATTATTGATATCATGAATGCTGCTCTTGAGACTGGGGTTACACCTTTCTGGCACTGTGCTGCACTGGCAGCTGTGTGCTCGCATCGCGCGTCTGGCGTTGGCTAACTGTTACCGACCCCTCTCTGCTGCCAGTAAACTTGTCAGTACTGAGATTGATTTACAGAGACGGGCGAAAATGCGATGTAGTGAGCTATGCATTGCCAAATAAGTGCCGTTATTTTGAACTGGAACCAGTTTGCTACGCGCAAGTTCATATGCTACTGCGATCTGTTGTATTGGGATATTTAAAGTGTACGGGATATGCAGGAATGATCATTAACTTCTGACCTCTCACATGCTGTGGAGTCTGCGCTGTACATTAAGTATAGCCGCATATGGACGCATTCCAGCTAGTTTACAGTTATGGGTCTGGAATCTCCTCTGCTTTGTTATTGTTCAGTTACCACGTGTAGTGGTATGTGCTTTTGACCTGAGTTTTTTCTGTTTTGTCCACGTATATGAGAGCATCATAGGTCTCAATCAAACAATACTATAATTTTAAAAATCTGATTTTGTCTGGCATACATGTCTTGTGTCGTTGAATGAAAATTAAATAATGCGCTATTTTAATCTTGTATTGCGGTGTTCGTGGACTTTTTAAGTCTTTGGGGAGCCTACTTTCATTATTATCACATGCAGTGAATGTATGTGCAGTTTGGCGAGTGGTTGGAGTCGTTAGTAAGTTACAATAGACGGACTGCGATTGATCTGTTATTGTAATAGTATCAGTTCGCGCAAAATACGCTCATACCTTTTGTGCAGCGATGAGTGGTCCACTTGTGAATTTTTTTTTTTTTTTTTTTTTTTTAACTCTCCGCATGAAGAAATGCAAGAGCCAACGGTGAAAACTAAAATGAGGACTTCGCAATTGTAGCAAGGTTTCATCGACCGCATTTCCTGGATAACTGCACCCTAAATTGCTGGTTTAGCGGTTATTTATGGCATGCTTTAATCAAGAATATTCTACGGGGTTCTTTCGCTTGATAGCCTAAATGTTCCTACGATGTAAATGGGCTGCAGTGATATGTATCTGCCAATCTTCTTGTGGGCTTATAAGGTGTTTTCTTTTCATTTTCCCTTTTGTTTTAAACACACGCTCGTCGGTCTCCGTCAGCAATTTCCACGTTGTTCCAAAATGACTGCTTCCCCTCTTTTCAGCTACGTTCAATGACTATCATTTGTCATGATTATGGTATTCCTTATCAACCTCTAGAGAACTTGCTTAGTTAGGCTTATGACAACACCGTTGCAGTATGCGTCGATAATTGCTATATTCGAGGCTTACTGGCATTGCTAATCTCCTGCATGTGCACTTTCTTATGCACTGTTCAGCCTCCTTGCATAGTCTTTCTGCTTTACACTTCACCAGTCATCGTCGCTAAGTAGTAGTAGTAGTAGTAGTAGTAATAATAATAATAATAATAAGCAGATGATTATAAATTGTAAGAAGAAAGAGAAGCAGCACTTGTGCAAAAACTTGACATTGCGATATATTTTGACATTTCTAGTTATTCAGACATTAGACGGCGCTCGTTTCAATGCATGAATACATTAGGCTAAATCGCAAAGACTGGGGAGACCCACTGTTTGCTATTTAATTACATTTTGTATGAAACTTAAGGGAGAAAATGGCAGGACTTTTTACTGTGTTGAGTGAGTGCGCGGTAAAAGGTAAACGTCAAACGGACTGAATTTCCTAGTGTCCTTTGTTCTGAATGATTGACAGTTTTGTCTCAGCGCAAGAATCTAGTTCCATCTCCCGGATGACAAAGAGGAGAATAATTAATCTCTCCGCGAATTCTTGTCCCAAAACTCTGAAAGGCGATTCAGAATGCATTCAGCGCCATTTTTTACAACAGTTCCATAATTGTTGGCACGTGAATGACCCATCCTTTCTTTCAAAAAAAATGACCGGGATGTACAGGGGTATTGGTGGACTACTGGGAAAAGGTCTGCCAGTAAATTTTTGATAGACAGTTTAAGATTTAAGCGATTTATATTCTGAACTGGAGAACACTGCATTCCGCGTCTTAATCATTTAAACTGGGTGACATTTCCGAGGAAAGTCAAACCAAGCAATAAGCAGTGCACTGGTTTGATGTTTGTGAGCATAATTCCATGCGCTGAATTGGAGTCCAACAGCGGCACGTCTGTTAGGACGAGCGTCGCATTAAACTTCTGCTCGGTTTCAGTGTTGCGCGATGTGGAGTTGAGAGTCCTGAAGCGTGCAGTGACTGATCAGCCGTCGTGCGGGAAAATGTATCTGAAGTGCAGGTGTACGCCGCTGCACTTAGGTGTTACGATTCAAGTTGTCCTGGTCTTGCTTTTTGGCCAGGCGTGATGGGCTTGAAATTACATTTCAACTGGAAAGTGATTTTTTCTCTCTCCTAAGTCAGCCTACCTGTTCTCCGTTCGCGACAATGCGCATTGTCCTTAAACTGTGAACGAATTCACGAGTCATCATGTTCATTTTATTGCATTTTAACCCCTTTAACTCTAGATTTTCACTTAAGTTTTCCCTGAAGTAGATTTAAAAAAAATACATTTCTTAATTTGCAGGACAATGCCACATTCATATTCTGTGCCTACTGATTGCTTCACTAAACCTACATTACATTCATACTGAGAAATATTGAAACCCTGGACACCGTGTTTTTATGGCCACAGCATTACATCAAATGAAAAATATCTAGATCTTTTACAACCCCAATTCTAACAAAAGTTGGGATGTTGTGTAAAATGTGAATAAAAACAGAATGCAATGATTTGCAAATCTTATAAACTGACATTTTATTCACAATAGAAGATGGACAACATATCAGATGTTGAATGAGACATTCCGTGTCAATTGGACTAACCTTCCCGGATGACCATCTCTGAGTTTCTTCCTACTTTGATATGTCATTTGACAATGTATCTGAAGTAACTCTCCCCAAATATTTAATCAAAATTCCTCATAGTCCTCGAGTGTCAGGCCTTTAAGTGGGAGGGGGTCTGCGCTCCTGAGCAAATCCTTATTTCTGGGCCATTTTGAGGGGGCTACTATGAGAAATCCAAAAGTGGTACAGGTCTAAGTTTAATTACACTAGTAGTACTACTTATAGAGACCAGGGAGAAAATATAAAATCATACCCCTTGTGTCATGGGCTGATGCACCGAGGCTCGGAAAACAGGGAAAAATCAATGGGCCATAACAAATTTTAAATAATCAAAAATTTGTCAAAATTAGAATTCTATCTCCAGCAACTAAATCTTTGGGCTACTAATTAAGGTAGATATGGAGCTTGTATGGCCATAACAGTTATTCCTTAAAACACCATACAGGTGGCGTCACTGATGGCCAAAGTCAGCCAATTTAGTGAAATAGCCTAATTTAAAGGCCATTAAGTCCATGTGGCCCAACTTTTATCGATTTGCAATATTTTTTCCTTGAAAGACTACATTTTAAGCTTTCAATTGAATGTGGTTCCTAAGGTGTTCCGTATTTCTTTCTGGGTGAAATAATTTCATCAAAGTGCGGTATTTTGTGTATCATTTTAAGCTTGTTCCAACCATTTCCCACAGACACCTTAGCATACAGCTCTAATCAGTGAAAATCACACACATCCCTCATCAATCCATATTAAGACTCACCTATGATGACCAGATTTCTGTTGATTTTCATTTTCCACAACATATAACATGACTATAATGACCTGTTAAAACAGGGAGATAATCAATTAATTAACTGATTTAGACACTGATTGGAATACTGGTCTAGATATTAAAATATTGGAATGAAAGAAGAATGAATCAGAAGTACACTTTGACTTCAACCACTCACAATGGTCACTAGTTGGTCACTCATCAAAAAAGAAACATAAAGCTATATGGTACAGATGATGCGTTACATCTCAGAGCCAACAGAGGGTGGACACATAGCCAAGCACATCTCCACTGACGATAACATTACAATGGAACATGTGCAAGGCTGTCACACTGCAGGACAAATCACTACCTCAAGTCCTGGACAGTATGTGGCTTGTGCATATGATGGACACTGGCAAATTGGAATGTTTCTGGAATTTTGTACAGACAATGAGGACTATAGCATCAAATTTATGTCACCCAGAGGTCCAACAAAATCGTTCAGGTGGCCTACTAGGGAGGATATCTGGTGGATCCCAAAGGGTGATATTCTATGTGTAATTACACTACCAACTACCAACACAGGAAGGAACTACAAGACTTTGACTAGAGTACTCTCATTGCTATTGAACCTCATGACCTATTTTCATCCCAATAGTCCTGTTAGCTGTTATTATGATGAATGTAAAAACATGGTGAGATATTTGGGGAGAGTACTTCAGATACATTGGTGAATCTTATTCCTGAGTTAGAAGGAAATCCAAGATGGTCATCTGGGGGGTCTGGTTGAGTTGACACAGATCCAGGCACATTGGAGCTTATATTTGTACCAAAATATGGTGCCAGCCCATGATGTTTTTTATTCAGATATATTTAGTGGGCATCAACATGTCCCCTGGTACCTATTTTAGTACTTCAAACACTGATTACAGCTGTATGCTAAGGTGTCTATGTGGAAAATGGTTGGAAAAAGCTTAAAATGATGAACAAAATACCGCACTTTGATGAAATTATTTCACCCAGAAAGAAATACGGAACACCTTAGGAACCACATTCAATCGAAAGCTTAAAATGTAGTCATTCAAGGAAAAAATATTGCAAATCGATAAAAGTTTGGCCACATGGCCTTAATGGCCACCGAAATTAGGCTATTTCACTAAATTGGCTGACTTTGGCCACCAGTGGCGCCACCCTTAAGCTGTTTTAAGGAATAATGGTTGTGCCCATACAAGCTCCATATCTACCTTAATTAATAGCCCAAAGATTTAGTTGCTGGAGATAGAATTCTAATTTTGACAAATTATTATTTAAAATTTGTTATGGCCCATTGATTTTTTTCCCATTTTCCGAGCCTCGGTGCATCAGCCCATGACACAAGGGGTATGATTTTATATTTTTCTCCTGGTCTCTATAAGTAGTACTACTTGTGTAATTAGACTTAGACCTGTACCACTTTTGGATTTCTCATAGTAGCCCCCTCAAAATGGCCCAGAAATAAGGATTTGCTCAGGAGCACAGACCCCCCTCCCTCTTAAAGGCCTGACACTCGAGGACTATGTGGAATTTTGATTACATATTTGGGGAGAGTTACTTCAGATACATTGATAAATGATATCTCAAAGTAGGGAGAAATTCGGAGATGGTCATCTGGGAAGGTTAGTCCAATTGACACGGAATGTCTCTAATGCAACCCGATACCATCAGAGATGTCGGCTTTCGAACAGTGTGCTGATAACAAGCTGGATGGTCCCTCTCCTCTTTAGTCCACACAACACGGCGTCCATGGTTTCCAAAAAGAATTTCAAATTTTGATTCATCTGACCACAGAACAGTTTTCCATTCTGCCTCAGTCCATTTTAAATGAGCTTTGGCCCAGAGAAGACGGCAGCGTTTCTGGATCGTGTTCACGTTTGGCTTCTTCTTTGCATGATACAGCTTTAGCTTGCATTTGTAGATTACACGGCGAACTGTGTTCACAGACAATGATTTCTGGAAGTGTTCCTGAGCCCATGCTGTGAATTCCAGTGCAGAATCATGCCTGTTTTCAATGCAGTGCCGCCTGAGGGCCTGAAGATCACGAGCATCCAATATTGACCTTCGGACTTGTCCCTTGTGCACAGAGATTTCTCCAGATTCTCTGAATCTTTTGATGATATTATGTACTGTAGATTCAAAGTCTTCGCAATTGTACATTGAGAAACATTTTTCTGAAATTCTGCCGCAATTTTTATACGCAGTTTTTTGCAGATTTGTGAATCTCTGTCCATCTCTACTTCTGAGGGACTCTGCCTTTCTAAAATGCTCTTTTTACACCCAGTCATGTTACTGACCTGTTGCTAATTAATCTAATTAGTTGCAAAATGCTCCTTCAGCTGTTTTTTTATTAGTGCCAATTAATTTTCCAGCCTTTTGTTGCCCCTGTCCCAACTTTTTTGAGATGTCATTCAAAATGAGCTAAAGTTTTTCATGAAATGGTAAAATGTCTCACTTTCAATATCTGATATGTTGTCTATGTCCCATTGTGAATAAATTGTGGGTTTATGAGATTTGCAAATCATTGCATTCTGTTTTTATTTGCAATTTACTTAGCATCCCAACTATTTTTTGGAATTGGGGTTCTGTATCATTTTATACACATTTCCCTGTAATTTAGCAGGATATATTTCGGATTGTTGGGAACCATGTGATCTCCACAAAAATCTAAAATGGGCTCGAAGTTCGCAATTTTAAATACAGCACCTGCATTTTATGGACCCATATAGGTCCTGAGCTTTTATGGGGTCATTTTAAGAAACTTATACAAGACAAAGGTGTTTGCCTGAATTAATTGGGCAAAGCCACAGGCACATATTTTTTCATGAAATGTTTCCTATTGCTGGAATCTGTCGTCTTGCATTACTGTCAGCTCTGTTTACATTCTTGCATTTATTTACAACCTCAGAAAAATGATTTGTTGATGTTGGGTACAAGGTCTCAGTGCATAATTATGTAAATATGCATGGTAATAGCACACTCAGTTTCGCAGAGGTTTTGAGCCTAAATTTACAATTGCATGTCCATTTTATTTTATATCTAATTTATTTTACATATTTTAATGAATTTTTTCATAATTTTTGTATCAAAAAGCTTTCTTTGGTTCAGTGATGATTCCATTTCAAAATTTCTGGTCGATACGGTGAGGAAGGTGGACCAAAAATGTTAATGCTTTTCAATGCACAAAACTCCTTGGAAAAACAGTGTGCAGAAAGGAATATCTAATCGTTTTAACCACGTTGCAATTTTTTTAGTCACTCAGTAAAAGTGCTGCTCAGAACACTTCACCTCGGTGGACTGTTGCTTTGTTCTGACCGGATAATTTTGTTGCCAAGCTGTGGTAACATCTAAATCTGACCTTGTCACATAGCTGCTATTTATGTGCCATATAATGGGGCGATGTTGTTATTCCCGATTTTTGCTCTCCAGATGCAAGTCAGAATCCCAGGCCCTCACAGGGGCCGAACAGTCTGCTTCACCTGCGGGCACAGCTGTGTGGCCCCACAGAGTCCCAGGCCCTCCCTTTGCATTTTGGATGTGTCCCGTATGGGAAGCGTGTGATTCAGCTGGTCAGGGGGGGACGTGATGAGCTGAGCTGGTGTGTCAGTTCAGGGAGACATGAAACACACGCAGGACAGGGATGCTGCAGGACCAGGGCTGCAAAACGGTGGTCAGGGATGGAGCAACTTTTTCCATCGCGTATGAATCCCAAAGAAAGACTGATTCTTTGCTTCCATACTTTTTGAGATTTTTCAAGTGTCTCATGTCAACAACAATTCATTCATTCCAAGATTCCAGTCAGCCTGACGCATGTCTTTGGACCGTGGGAGGAAACGGGAGTATCCGGAGAAAACCCATGCGAACACGGGGAGAACATGCAAACTCCACACACAAAGGCCGCAGGCTGAATTCGAACCCATGACCTTCTTGCTTTGAGGTGGCAGTGCCACCCACTGCAGTGGGACAGTGCCCTGCGACGCCCTCTCATGTGGGCCGAATCCCGTGTTCTGTAATCCTCTCACCCTCTGAAACATGAGGATAGTTGCAGGCTCATGCGTTTCCTGCTCCATAGACACTCTTAGACATACAGGTACCAACATTTTTGCTCTTTGGAGAACAAAATGGTTTGAAATGTTACCCTTTACAAGGAAAAAAGAGAAGTGTTCAAATGAACTATGCATTGGCTTGGGGTGCAGTGTGCAGTTTTAACTATGCAGGGAATTTATTTATTTATTTATGTAGTGCTCCGTGGACATAGTGACTTGTGAATCCCAAAATTTATCGCCAATTTAATTGATTTTCCAGATGAATGGATTCAGGACTTTGAAGTGAGGGGTGGTCATGTGCCAAATTGGCTGGTGGTGTTGGCAAACTTACCAGTCATATAAACACTTGAAATCATGTGGCAGGTGGGATGTGTAAATTCATCTGTATGGTATTTACTGTACCCGCAGGGCGCCATCCTGCTGAGAAATGTTCAGATACTTTTTTCATACTTTTTCTGACTAATCAAGCATACTGGGCAGAGACATTTATTGGGTCCCAAACGTGTTATCCATGCAATGCTGTCATTTTCAGAGCCAAGAACTTCGGCAGCCTTTCTGTGTGTACTGTATGTTTGGTAATGTACAAACTTCAACGCAAATCCCTTGAGGTGAAACTTTATGATTGAATTTGGGAGCGACGAGTCAGAGGCTGCTGGGGTTTGCCTCTGATTTTTTTAAAATAAGAAATAGGACCAATGGCCACGTCGCTCACCGGCCCAATAACTCAGCCCGTTGCTCAGCATTTTTGAGATGCTAGATATTGGCCCAAGAAAGCTCCGTACCAAATGTGGAGTACCATACTGTCCACGAAAAGACGGAAGATTTACCAGTTAGCTAACTTTATTGTTTCGATATCCTATCGGGTTAGTAACTATGGCTAACTGGGTTTTCACCAAGGGGGGTCGGGTTTGCATTCGACTGTATCACTGGGACGGCTCACTGCCCGCCCGAGTGCGACACTGCGCGAGTCGGAAATACAGTCACACTGCACCGCCCAGCTCAACGAGGCGTTTGGTTAAAAAATACTGATATAGTTATTGTTCTTTTTCTGTGCTTTTTATTTATTTATTTATTTTATTTCTTTTTTTTGCAGCACTAAACGTTCGCTGGTCATGAACTAGAAATATAATTTATTTCAAAGTTCTCCGTATAATGCATGCAAAATATATACCAATTTTCTTGACACAAAACATCATAACGCGGAATCCACAAGTAGCCTATTGCAAAAGTATCGGCTGGACATTTAATAACATTGTGCTTTTGACGGTACTGGTTTATGTCAGAAATGCAAATATAAGAGTGCCATCTCAAAGTGAATTAGTAAATTTAAGCTTGCTGTACACCCATTTATATCAATATTTAGGGTTGTTCTCGCCGTAATTGTCCATTTCTGGGGTTCATACTTTGGGCTTGTCTTCCTTTCGGTTGTTTTCCTCGCGGTGACCAGTGTTTACCAAGGCTAGTATCTGACCCTGTAAGGCTACATAACATTACAATACATGTAGCTATTGAGCTGCATGGCGTACTGACATAAGATTAAGGTGCATTTACTGGCGCTCGACTATGCGGCTACGACTATGCGACTACGACAAAAAATATTTTTGTCTTTAGGTGTGTTTATTGAGATGCGACTACGATTACACACGACAACAAATTTCTGGTTTGGGCCTGGGGTCCTCGGGCATTTCCATCATGGCACCAGTCCATTCAACACTAGTACGTTGGCTGGCTGAGGACATTATTGTGACTGGAATTGCGGCATTGCAATGCAATTTTACGGCGTCCATATGATCAGATCGAGTGCAGTCGTAGATGAAGGGATTTTTACGTACTAATTCTATCAGACGTTCCACATCCTCAACGCTGAGAACTCCTTTTCGGGGCATTTTCTTGGGTAAAACTGCCCAGAGAGCACGCGTTGTCTCACTGAAAGTAAAAATAAATGCTGGGAATCCCCTGTTTTAGTCGCGGGACAACGATCTGGAATGCCCCATCCAGCAATCGGATTTTATTGTCGCCTAGTCACGTAGTCGTTGCCGCGCTAGTAAATACCATACAGGAAAAACAGATATAGCAATAAAAAATTGTCGTAGTCGCATAGTCGTAGCTGCGTAGTCGAGCGCCAGTAAACGCACTTTTAAACTTCATGCAGACCACAGTCGGCGAGCCTCGCACCGGTCTACAATTACCGATTATATGTATACATCAGCTGCTCAGCCAACCGTGACGACCAGTCCCTCACCAGTTACTACAGTCTTTCTCACTTTATCCTCACGGCCTTGTTACTAGTTAGATTTCCGTCTTTTCGCTAACAGTAGGCTACTGTGAATCCGGCCTGTAGTTTCGGAGAAGAAGATTTTTAAAGTTTTCAGATGGGGGAAAAAAAACAAACAAATAAAACAAAATTGGTTAAAAAAAAAAAAAAACTTCATTTTTCCACAAAACTGTGAACAATCTTGGCAGACATTGTTCCAAGGAAGGCCCAAACCAAATTTGAAGTAACCCAAATCAGGCCAGTAGTTTCGGAGAATAAGATTTTTAAAGATTTTGACGATCACGATCGCAACTACAACGCCGGATAATGCCTGATCGCATTAGCTCAGTGAGCTAATAAAAATGCATCCCTGAACATGCATGTTTTGCTGTGAAGCCGTGCAGTTCGTTTGGATCAGATGGGTACCAATGCATTCATGAGTCGCGGGTTCCTATAACCACTTGAAAGTGAGATGTACCGACTGAAAAAAGGAATTTACTGCCATTCTGCTCTGGGGACATCGCCAAGCCTATTACAGTACGTCGTCAGCAGCGAGTGAGACGCACTGCATCGGCTTATTATAAAAATAAATTTACGCTGACATGGGGCCGGAGGGGCGTGTTTATCAGGTTTCCGCCTGGGATGAGGCGTGAGGAGAAAGGAGGGATTCGGATCGCGGCTTGTAAACCGAGGGCGCTCTGTAGGTTTTCCTCTTTCATTGGCTTGATGCCCGATGTTCGCACAAAGCCAGTCACCGAGGACTGTCAAGTCACTTGAGGTTGGTTCTTTTGCACCGTCTGCATTCTCTATAAGATTCTGTGAATCCCGCGAGCGGTGTTCAGTTGCTCTAACTTTTCAAGCCCCCCTGAGCAATGCACCATCTCTGAAGCCGAACATGGATTGGCTTCAACGTAAAAAAAAAAAAAAAAAAGCGTGAAAACAAGTGCCATTCGCTCTTACTCTGAGTATCTAAGGTCCTGCTCTCGTTTATCTCCTTGGGTGTGTAGTCATTCTGTATTCTGTGCTTGATTTGTGTTGCAGCAGGCAAACTGCCTTTATAATTACTACAACTTACATGTAATATTCTCTGACCTGTGCTTCTCACCAGCGCTGAAAGAGCTAGCTAACACCATATGACTTTAGAGGTTCCAAGCTGTGTTCTCGGCAGGTCTAACCGACTGCCGTTGGCTTGTGGCTGGTCATAGCTGTATAAGCTGGTGGCCAAACTGGTGGTTTATCTTACTTTTGGAGGCTAGGCTGGTCAAGCGCTGGTTGAACAGCTAAAACCAGCAATGAGGTTAAAAAATAGCAGAATTAATTTAAGCTGGAACTTCCTGCACGGTGTCTTCCCCTTCATCCGCGATTCAGAGTGAGTTTACTGCCCCATTTTAGAACAGGTCCAGCTGTGTTGGTGTCCATTTCAGTGGTTCATGTATCAATGATGCATACATACACACACAAACACACGCACTCTCACTCACATCAAAGCACACACACACATATGTACAGCTACACGTGGATACACACACATGCACGCACACACACACACACACACACACACATATATATATACGCGTGTGCACACGCACACGCACATATACCCGTGCACACAGGCGCACGCACATACCCACAAACATGCACACAGACACGCACGCACACGCAAACAGACACGATCATACTCATACACACACGCAAACACACACATGCTGTCAGTGTCCGCCTTTCTCCTGTGCGTCATAAATCACGTTTTGTGCATTTTTATTTAATTACCCAGAGACCAATGGGGGAATTTCATGGAGTGGGATTATTGAGTTAGCGGGATGGCTGCACAGATTGAGCGGTTTTTTTTTTTGTTTGTTTTTTTTTACTTCGGTGGACGTTCCAGATTTGGGCCGGTTTCTGGGTTTCCGTTGGCGCAGTTATGCAGCTAACGCGCTAATCCTGCTTTGTTAAACAGTGCCCAGATTACGCCGGTTGGCTTTGCTGTGCGATGGTGCGGATGGCAGGGGTAAGATCTCACAGAAAACACAGAGTGCAGCATCCGTTGTGGGAACTTTGGGACTGGAGTCACCGAACATCCTCACAATCTCTGATGTACTGACCACGCCCAACTGACCTCAACTTTGCTGCACTGCCAAACCATCAAGTTTTCCACCTGCAAATTAATATGAAATGACAGTAATATTTTTAGGGGAAGACTTGACTGCACTTTACATTTATGGTATTGTGTCTGTACACTTAAAGAATGTTGGATTTTCTCATAAAAGTTATGTTGATTGGGCCATGCAGCTGTATCAAGTAACTTTGAAAAAAAAAAAAAAAGATTTGTTAAATGGACTTAAATATTTGAAGTGAAGTTACCTAGTACACTTGCATGTTGGAGCAGTTGACATGTATTTTTTAAGGAAACCCAACATTTGATTTTTAGCGTCTATAGATAAGTAAACTATAGCAGTAACATGTCACACCTATAGAGGTGATGTTACCAGCTTAGCTCCACAGTAAATGTTTTGTGCCAGATGTTGTTTACATAGTAACTTCTTTATGCAAATGATGAACATTATTATGTAACAACATGACTTTTCATTGAGCATATTTTCAAAGGCACACTTGCACAAAACATTTGATACATTGTGTCGTCTTCTTTACTACCCTGGGCCTGAGTGCAGTTTATATTCATGGCTAGTTTGACCAAACATGTGAAAATTAGGATGCAAAATGCAGGAGTCAGACGCCATATTGCGTCAGCACAAGGCTGAAGTGGAGTACTTATGTACCGTACAATGCCTGATGTCACTTAGAGTTCCAGGAGAAGTGATCGTGAAGCAGACCTCCTTTTTTTCATTTTTTCTCCTGGTGTTGTCGAGCGTGACTGATTACCGGACTCTTGAGCGCATAATACTCGCGGGGCGGACTGCTCCAGCCGGGAGTGGCGGGTATTTTGCCCTTACTGAGCTGGGAGGGAGGGGGGGATCTCTGGTCATCGCAATACAAGCTCAGGTTGACCCTAAAAATGACCCACGAAAGGCCGGCTATTTCATTGGTTGCCGCCATTTTATTTCCTGCTCCAGCATGCTGTACTGGGGTCACATGGGTAATTGAACCCTTCTTCCCCTGCTTTGGTGAAATGTGGAATCAGTGATTGAGATCTCTCTCTCTCTTGTGTGCCTGTGGCAGTTTTATGGATTTGTTTTTCATTTTTGTTTGGCTTTTTTCTTTAATTCTGTCATCTCTGATTCAGAACAGAGTGACAGGTGAGACAGAAACAAAATGCTGAGGGGCAAAGAGAGAGAGGTGGGGTGATGGAGAAGAGAGAGAGATTGGGGTGAAAAAGAGGTGAAATTAAAGGAGTAGGGTGAGAACGATAGGGATGGAGGAAGTGAATAGTGGGGGAAATAGGGATGGAGGGAGTGAGAGGTGGGACAGATAGGGATGGAGGGAGTGAGAGGTGAGACAGATAGGGATGAAGAAGGTGAGAGGTTGGAGACAGATAGGGATGGAGGGAGTGAGAGGTGAGACAGATAGGGATGGAGGAGTGAGAGGTGAGACAGATGGAGAGGGAGGGAGGGAGTGAGAGGTGAGACAGGGATGGAGGGAATGAGAGGTGAGACAGATGGAGATGAAGGAGTGAGAGGTGAGACAGAGGGAGGGAGTGAGAGGTGAGACAGATAGGGATGGAGAAAGTGAATAGTGGGGGAAATAGGGATGGAGGGAGTGAGAGATAGAGAGGGAGGGAGTGAGAGGTGAGACAAATGGAGAGGGAGAGAGTTAGAGGTGAGACAGAGAGGGAGGGAGTGAGAGATGAGACAGGGATGAAGGAGTGAGAGGTGAGACAGATACAGAGGGAAGGAGTGAGAGGTGAGACAGATAGGGATCGAGGGAGTGAGAGGTGAGACAGATAAAGAGGGAGGGAGTGAGAGGTGAGACAGATAGGGATGAAGGAGGATGAGAGGTTGAGACAGACAGGGATGGAGGGAGTGAGAGGTGAGACAGATGGGGATGAAGGAGTGAGAGGTGAGACAGATACAGAGGGAAGGAGTGAGAAGGTGAGACAGGGATTGGAGGGAGTGAGAGGTGAGACAGATAAAGAGGGGAGGGAGTGAGAGGTGAGACAGATAGGGATGAAGGAGTGAGAGGTTGAGACAGATAGGGATGGAGGGAGTGAGAGGTGAAACAGATGGGGATATAGGAGTGAGAGGTGAGATGGATAGGGATGGAGGGAGTGAGAGGTGAGACGAATAGGGATGGAGGAAGAGAGGTGAGACAGACAGGGATGGAGGGAGTGAGAGGTTAGATGGATAGAGAGGGAGGGAGTGAAAGGTGAGGCAGATGGGGATGTAGCGTGTGAGGGGTGAGGCAGATCGGGATGGAGGGAGTGAGAGGTGAGACAGATAGGGATCTAGGGAGTGAGAGGTGAGACAGATAGAGAGGGAGAGAGTGAGAGGTGAGACAGATAGGGATGGAGCAGTGAGGCGTGAGACAGATGGGGATGAAGGGAGTGAGAGATGAGACAGATAGGGATGGATGGAGTGAGAGGTGAGACAGATGGGGATAAAGGAGTGAGAGATGAGATGCATAGGGATGGAGGGAGTGAGAGGTGAGTGAGATAAGGATGGAGGGAGTGAGAGGTGAAATAGAGAGGGAGAGAGTGAGAAGTGAGATGGATAGAGAGGGAGGGAGTGAAAGGTGAGATGGATAGAGAGGGAAAGAGTGAGAGGTGAGACAGATAGGGATGGAGAGAGTGAGAGATGAGACAGATAGAAAGGGAGGGAGTGAGAGGTGAGACAGATAGAGATGAAGGGAGTGAGAGGTGAGACAGATTGGGATGGAAGGAGTGAGAGGTGAGACAGATGGGGATGGAGGGAGTGAGAGGTGAGACAGATGGGGATGAAGGAGTGAGAGGTGAGATGATAGGGATGGAGGGAGTGAGGTGAAACAGATAGAGATGGAGAGATTGGGACGTGAGACATAGAGAGGGAGGGATTGAGGGGTGAGACAGATAGAGAGGGAGGGAGTGAGAGGTGAGATGATAGAGAGGGAGGGAGTGAGAGGTGGGACAGATAGAGATGGAGGGATTGAGAGGTGAGACAGAGAGGGAGGGATTGAGGGGTGAGACAGATAGAGAGGTTGGGTATGAGTGGTGAGACAGATAGAGAGGGAGGGAGTGAGAGGTGAGACAGAAATGGAGGGATTGAGAGGTGAGACAGATAGAGAGGGAGGGATTGAGGGGTGAGACAGAGAGGTAGGGTATGAAAGGTGAGACAGATAGGGATGGAGAGATTGAGAGGTGAGACAGATAGAGAGGGACAGATTGATGGGTGAGACAGAGAGTGAGGGATTGAGAGGTGAGATAGATAGAGAGGGAGGAAGTGAGAGGTGAGACAGATAGGGATGGAGGGAGTGAGAGGTGAGACAGAGAGGGAGGGAGTGAGAGGTGAGATGGATAGAGAGGGAGGGATTGAGGGGTGAGACAGATAAAGTGGGAGGGAGTGAGAGGTGAGACAGATAGGGATGAAATTTAATGCATTTTTCTGATGATTTTCTGAATGTATTCTCATGCAAGCTTTTCAAAAATTGCATCTTTTTTTTTCAAAACTCTGTTTTTTGCAATTTCAGCACATCGTATACCACAGATACATGAGTCGTTTCATCACGTGCTTTTAAAGTAAGCATACAAAAATAGTGACTGTACGTTTTGTGGTTATCAAAAGGCAGTGTACATAATGTGCAAGTAGATAAATGCATACTCAACCCCTCGTCTCCAAATTAATAAAATAAAACACAACAATACAAGTCCGATTAATGCTACAACTTTATGTTGAATATACAAGGGCCAAAAAGGGGGAAAAAAAAACAATGATGAATGGTGAATTTTCCAATAACTGACAGCCAGCTTCACTGAGGTAGCCTTTGGAACTGCCAAGTGTCTACATAGTCAAAGAAATTGTGCCATATTTTAAAAAACTTTGCCATAGAACCACGTAATGTATATTTTGTCTTTTCTAATTTGCTGAACAGGAGCTCATTTTTAATGCAAAACTCGTAGGATGGAGGGATGAGTGATTTCCACTCAAGCACAATCCTTCGCCTAGCTAACAAGATCAGGAAAGCAACGAAGTCTGCTTTAATTTTTGTCAAAGCCATTGTTGGTGGAATTACCCCGAAGAGTGCCGTTAATGGAGTTGGGCATAAGGGCACTTGAAGCACAGCCGTTAAGACCCTGAAAACATGAGACCAGTAGTTTTGAAGAGATGAGCAGGACCAAAACATATGGATTAGTGAAGCGGACTCCTTTCGACATCTGGTACAAACAGGATTTATGTTAGAGTAAATTTGAGAAAGTCTGAGTTTCGTCCAGTAAACGCGATGTACAATTTTACATTGGATTAAGCCATGTCTGGCATATAAAGAAGAAGAATGAACCTGACTGAGGATCTTATCCCACAAGATGTCATAGGAATTACACCTTTGAGTCTTGTCACAACCTGATCAATCATTCATTGAGGAAGAGCTGAATGTTTTCTATTTTGGGCAAATATCTTGTGTCGCAGTCACGTTTGTCTAGGGATATAATTTCGCTTGTAAAAGACAGCAGGCTGGCCTGGACTGGTGAAGGTAGAAGGAAAGCCGGGACTTACCTTCCCTCAAGACGGCACCCTAAACCAGGGCTAGCTCAAGCGGCTGCTCCACCGGCGAATAGCTCCGCGATATTCAGCTTCTCTGGTTCAGTGTAGTGAGTTATATGTAAAAGCATGGCCAACTGATGGATGACGATTCAAAAAACATGACAACGCGGTCGGAAAATGAAAGATTGTGGAAAGACGTTCAGCAGATCAGGGCTTCGGCATATCGCAAGAACCACCTTTGATTTTGGCCTATTTAAAAGGGACGCCCCTCCCATGACCAACCACTGCCCAATCAGGACACAAGGCATCGTCCCGATTTCCCCAACCAGTCACCAATCACAGTGCACAGCCGCCAGGCCACTAAATGTATGTACCTACAGCGCCCTCCATAATTATTGGCGCCCCTGGTTAAGATGTGTTAAAAGCCTTAAAATAAATTCAATTTTTATTGCAGAAGCATACTCTCACTCTGAAAATTGTAGAAAAAATGTAACCTTCAACTCAAGTGAATTTTAAGGAAAAAAAAAATCCCTGACTAAGAAATAATTATTTTTCATAAAATCACCTGTTCCACAATTATTGGCACCCCTAACAATTCCTAGGAAATAAATGTAATTGAAGTATTTCTGTCATTTCTACAGTAGTTTACAAAGTTGATCAGAGTATCTAGGAACATTTAATTAGTAATTCATCACTTCCTGTTTCCTGGGGTATAAATATGACGTGACACAGAGGCCATTTCTCTTATCCACTCTTCAACATGGGAAAGACAAAGGAACACACCATTCAAGTAAGGCAGATGTGTGTGGCACCTTCACAAGTCAGGCAATGGCTACAAGAAAATAGCCACTCGCCTGCACCTGCCCATATCTACTGTCAGAGGAATCATTAAGAAGTTTAAAACAACTGGAACAGTGGTAAACAAGCCTGGACGAGGACGCAAGGTTATTTTGCCACCACGCACAGTGAGGAGGATGGTAAGAGAAATAAAAAAGTTCTCCAAAGCTCACTGTTAAAGAATTGCAACAAATGGTAGCATTTTGGGGTCACAAAGTCTCCAAAACGACCATCAGGCGCTATCTACATGCCAACAAGCTGTTTGGGAGGCATGCACGGAAAAAAGCTTTTCTCACTCACAATCATAAACGCAAACGTCTGGAGTTAAGCTAAGCGGTACTGGGACTTCAACAGGGACCGTGTGCTTTGGTCAGATGAGACCAAGATAGAGCTTTTTGGCAACAAACACTCTAAGTGGGTCTGGCGGAACACAAAAGATGAGTATGCAGAAAAGCACCTCATGCCCACTGTGAAGTATGGGAGAGGATCGGTGATGCTGTGGGCCTGTTTCTCATCCAGAGGCCCTGGGAACCTTGTTAGGGTGCATGGCATCATGAACGCTTTGAAATACCAGGACATTTTAAATCAAAATCTGGTGGTCTCTGCCTGAAAGCTGAAGATGGGTCATCACTGGGTCTTTCAGCAAGATAATGACCTTAAACATGTGGCCAAATCTACACAGAAATGGTTCACCAGACACAGAATCAAGCTCCTCCCATGGCCATCTCAGTCCCCAGACCTCAACCCCATTGAAAACCTGTGGAGTGAGCTGAAGAGGAGAGTGCAGAGGAGAGGACCCAGGTCGCTGGATGATTTAGAGATTGTGCAAAGAGGAATGGTTGAAGATCCCTCTTTCTGTATTCTCCCATCTTGTGAAACATTATAGGAGAAGATTAGGTGCTGTTTTGTTGGCAAAGGGGGTTGTACAAAGTATTAACATCAGGGTGCTAATAATTGTGGCACACATGATTTGATGTAAAAAGAATTATTTCTTAATGTGGGATTTTTTTTCCCACTGAATAAATGCACTTGAATTAAAGGTTGGATTTTCCTCTTTTTTTTCATTGTGGTCCTATATTATTTAGAAAAAAACTGAATTTATTAGCAGCTAAAGAACACATCTTAACCAGGGGTGCCAATAATTATGGAGGGTGCTGTATATCTACATTATACTACAAAACAGAGGAGCTATTAGTGTTTCAGTCATTATGCCTCGTTCCCGGATCCGAGGGCATAACACTTGTGATGTGTGCACCCTTTCTTTGGGAAATATGCACATCTAACAGGTGTTTTAAGTGAGGTTTTTCGAGGGCAGCGCAGTGAGGAGAATGGCACACTCAGCAAAACCCTGGAAATTTGCACATCAGTTGGTCATTTTAAATATGCCTACTGAACAACTATACTCATTCCCTACGGAATAATTTTATATAAATTTGTTGCTTTTGTACGGAATACTTTTCCCGAAAATTGCACAAAATAAAGTATTGAGGTACAGGTGGCCCATGACCGCGATTGTCAACTGATTTTGTGTTTTCATCGGACTGCGAATGGTCATCCACGGGTTTGATTAATGTATGTTATGGACTCATGGCTCAACGCTACTGGTTCAGAAAAACAGTGACTTAGACACTGTTGGGAATGAGTTAATTATCCATTGATCTCAGTGTACACAAGCTATAGAAGGTAAGTAAGCTGTTTCGGATATGATCTAGTGGATGGAAACTATTCCGTCCTCTGTGCAGTCAGCTGTTAAAACCCAGTAACATGAAGTGGGTGTGCAGTGATTTATAGTGATTCGATTAATAGGATTTTTAAAAAAAATGTATATATGTATGTAGGTATGTATATGTCTATGTATTTTTACTACTTTTATGTTTTTACAGAGAACCACCGGGGGTCAGCATGTTTTCCCGATAGCCTTCATATGTGCTCTTCTTTGATCTCGTACGTTTAGTACTGAGGTGGCTGCTGTGGTCGGCCTTGTTGCACAGTAAGGAGGTTGTGGGTTTGACTTTGGCCCGGGCCTTTCTGAGTGGAGCTGACCCGTCCTCCCTGTGTCTGTATGGATTTCTGCAGGACAGTGGGACTCTGATTTGTTTTCATGGAAATACATTCATGAGGGCTAACTGGAGACTCCAAATGGCCCATTAGTTTGAGAGAGAGTGAGAATGGTGTGAGCCCTGCAGTGCATTGGTCAGCTGTCCTGGCTTTGCCGCTGTCTGTGGGCTTTTTCATGCTGAGATAGTCTCCTGCCTGGATGCTGGCAGGTAGAGCTCTTGTATCCCTCATCTGGAAGATGGATGCAGGTTTGATAATGGATATGTGGTTCTGTATCAGATGGATGCTGGACTCATGATGGATGCTCAACGATGGATGCTACTGTGATTCACTTTTGAGCTCAAAAACAGTGACTGAAAATAGACACTCTTGCAGGTTGAGCTGTATCAGATGGATGCTGGTAGGTTGAGCTGGTTTCTGCTGTGTAGATGGATGTTAAACCTCAATAATTATCTTCATTAGGAAGCTTAATCAGATGGATCTGGGGCTGGTTCTCATGGATGCTCTCTGGTCCTGGATGCTGGCGGTTTGCAGTTGAAGTTTCATTTTTGCTGTTTTGAGCTTTAACATGCTCATTTGGCTTCATGCGTCAGGTGCGGTAAATTAGAAAAGAGAGTTGAAGATGGATGCTGGCAGGTAGAGCTGGTCCTGTATCAGATGGATGCTAGCAGATAGAGCTGGTTCTGTATCAGATGGATGCTGGCAGGTAGAGCTGGTCCTGTATCAGATGGATGCTGGCAGGTAGAGCTGGTTCTGTATCAGATGGATGCTGGCCTGGTTCTGTATCAGATGGATGCTGGCAGGTGGTGGTTCTGTATCAGATGGATGCTGCAGGTAGAGCTGGTCCTGTATCAGATGGATGCTGGCAGGTTGAGCTGGTTCTGTATCAGATGGATGCTGGCAGGTTGAGCTGGTTCTGTATCAGATGGATGCTGGCAGGTTGAGCTGGTCCTGTATCAGATGGATGCTGGCAGGTAGAGCTGGTCCTGTATCAGATGGATGCTGGCAGGTAGAGCTGGTCCTGTATCAGATGGATGCTGGTAGGTTGAGCTGGTCCTGTATCAGATGGATGCTGGCAGGTAGAGCTGGTTCTGTATCAGATGGATGCTGGCAGGTAGAGCTGGTTCTGTATCAGATGGATGCTGGCAGGTGCTGGCAGGTTGAGCTGGTCCTGTATCAGATGGATGCTGGCAGGTGAGCTGGTTCTGTATCAGATGGATGCTGGTTGAGCTGGTTCTGTATCAGATGGATGCTGGCAGGTGGTTCTGTATCAGATGGATGCTGGTTCTGTATCAGATGGATGCTGGCAGGTAGAGCTGGTTCTGTATCAGATGGATGCTGGCAGGTTGAGCTGGTCCTGTATCAGATGGATGCTGGCAGGTTGAGCTGGTTCTGTATCAGATGGATGCTGGCAGGTTGAGCTGGTCCTGTATCAGATGGATGCTGGCAGGTTGAGCTGGTCCTGTATCAGATGGATGCTGGCAGGTAGAGCTGGTTCTGTATCAGATGGATGCTGGCAGGTAGAGCTGGTTCTGTATCAGATGGATGCTGTATCAGATGGATGCTGGCAGGTTGAGCTGGTTCTGTATCAGATGGATGGATGCTGGCTGGTTCTGTATCAGATGGATGCTGGCAGGTTGAGCTGGTTCTGTATCAGATGGATGCTGGTTCTGTAGGTTGAGGTTGAGCTGGTCCTGTATCAGATGGATGCTGGCAGGTAGAGCTGGTCCTGTATCAGATGGATGCTGGCAGGTAGAGCTGGTTCTGTATCAGATGGATGCTGGCAGGTTGAGCTGGTTCTGTATCAGATGGATGCTGGCAGGTAGAGCTGGTTCTGTATCAGATGGATGCTGGCAGGTTGAGCTGGTTCTGTATCAGATGGATGCTGGCAGGTTGAGCTGGTCCTGTATCAGATGGATGCTGGTTCTGTATCAGATGGATGCTGGCAGGTTGAGATCAGATGGATGCTGGTTCTTCTGTATCAGATGGATGCTGGCAGGTAGAGCTGGTCCTGTATCAGATGGATGCTGGCAGGTTGAGCTGGTTCTGATGGATCAGATGGATGCTGGCAGGTACAGCTGGTTCTGTATCAGATGGATGCTGGCAGGTTGAGCTGGTTCTGTATCAGATGGATGCTGGCAGGTTGAGCTGGTTCTGTATCAGATGGATGCTGGCAGGTAGAGCTGGTTCTGTATCAGATGGATGCTGGCAGGTAGAGCTGGTTCTGTATCAGATGGATGCTGGCAGGTTGAGCTGGTCCTGTAGGTAGGTTGAGCTGGTTCTGTATCAGATGGATGCTGGCTGGTCCTGTAGATGGATGCTGGCAGGTTGCTGGTTGTATCAGATGGATGCTGGCAGGTTGCTGTATCAGATCTGGTTCTGTAGATGGATGCTGGCTGGTTCTGTAGGGATGAGCTGGTTCTGTATCAGATGGATGCTGGCAGGTTGAGCTGGGTCTGTATCAGATGGATGCTGGCAGGTAGAGCTGGTTCTGTATCAGATAGATGCTGGCAGATGGTTCTGTATCAGCTGGTTCTGGTTCTGTAAACTGCCTGGTTCCAGATGGATGCTGGTAGGTTGAGCTGGTTCTGTATCAGATGGATTTGATGGCCCTGTATCAATGGATGCGGGCTCTATCTGAAGCTGCACTTAGAGGGTAAAACACTAATGACTGCAGTGGTACTCTATTCACATGCAAGTCTCATTTTTTTCTACATGTGTGGCTTCACATCATACCTTTTGGTTTATATGTTGAAGAATGTTCCAGACAGAATAAAGAAATACAGCTACTACACTACAGGCCAAAAGTTTGGAATCAATATCAAATTGGTACAAAAAAAAGAGCATAGTTTCATTGGCATACTCTGCAACAAAATAAACCTGATTATTATATCAAGTGTCACTTATCAGAATACATTTTTACTCAAATTATCAGGCCCATATTACAACCCCAATTCCGAAATAGTTGGGACAAAGGGTAAATTGTTAATAAAATCAAAACGCAATGACTTTCAAATCACACCAGCCTGTATTTTATTCACAATAAAACAGAGATAACTTAGCAAATGTTTAAACTGAGAGGTTTTACAATTTTATCCACAAAATGAGCTAATTTCAAATTTGATGGCTGCTACTGGTCTCAAAAAGTTGGGATGGGGCTGTTTACCATGGTGTAGCATCCCCTCTTCTTTTTAACACAGAGTGGAGGCGTCTGAGCATTGAGGAGACAAGTTTCTGGAGTTTAGCCATTGGAATTTGATCCCACTCTAGTTTACTACAGGCTTCCAGCTGCTGGAGAGTTTTGGGTCTCCTTTGACGGACTTTTCGTTTAATTATACGCTAAATGTTCTCAATCAGTAAAAGATCAGGACTGCAGGCAGGCCAGTTCAGCACATGGACTCTTCTACTACGAAGCCATGCTGTTGTAATAGCTGCAGTATGTGGTTTTGCATTGTCCTGCTGAAATACACAAGGTCTTCCCTGGAATAGATGTCGTCTGGAGGGGAGCATATGTTTCTCTTAAACCTTTATATACCTTTCAGCATTCATGGTGCTTTTTAAAACATGCAAGTGTCCCACACCATATGCACTAATGCATCCCCATACCATCAGAGATGCTGGCTTTTGAACTGAACGCTGATAACAGGAGGGGTGGTCTTTCTCCTCTTTAGCCCGGAGGACACGACGCCCATGATTTCCAATAAGAATGTCAAATTTGGACTTGTCTGACCACAGGACACTTCCCCACTTTGCTACAGTCCATTTTAAATGAGCCTTGGCCCACAGAACACGGCCGCGCTTCTGGATCATGCTCAACAATGGCTTCCTTTTTGCATGATAGAGTTTTAGGTGGCATCTGTGGATGGCACGGCGGACTGTGTTTACAGACTGTGGTTTTCTTGAAGTATTCCTGGGCCCATTTAGTAATGTCAATGACAAAATCATTCCGGTGAGTGATGCAGTTGCGTCTGAGGGCCCGAAGATCACGGGCATCCAGTTAAGGTCTTCGGCCTTGTCTCTTACGCACAGAGATTTTTCCAGTTTCTCTGAATCTTTTGATGATGTTATGCACTGTCGATGACGAGACCTTTAAAGCCTTTGCAATTTGACTTTGAGGAACATTGTTTTTCAAAGGATTCCGCAATTTTTTACGCAAGCCTTCACAGGTTGGAGAGCCTCTGGCCATCCATACTTCCGAGAGACTCAGCCTCTCTAAGACATCCCTTTTATAGCCAATCATGTTACACGCCTGATGCCAGTTAACTTAATTACTTGCTAAATATTCTTTCAGCTGATTCTCTTATATATTAATTGCTTTTTCAGCCCTTTTTTGCCTGTGTCCCAACTTTTTTGAGACCTGTTGCAGCTAGAAAATTTGAAATAAGCTCATTTTGTGGATAAAAATGTAAAATGTCTCAGTTTCAACATTTGAAATGTTATCTATGTTCTATTGTAAATAACATATTGGCTCATGTGATCTGAAAGTCATTGCATTTTGATTTTACTCACAATTTACACTTTGTCCCAATTATTTCGGAATTGGGGTTGTACTAGGCCCATGGTCCTAGTGCCTGCCGTCTTGACCTTGGCATCCGGTGGGCTGTAAGCCATGACATAAAGTGAATAATGCGAACTGTGATTTGTTTTTTACTTTTTTACTGAAGTTGTGACTCTTGCAAATCTTCTCAACCCAAAAACTAAGCCCCTCCTTTCTTTTGTGAACATTTATTCAGCAACTGTCTGGTAACATCAGTGTATACAGTACCTAAAGGTAAATAGAGGAAAAGGGTGCATATCAATGAAAGAAAAGTCTAATCATGCAGTAAATACATCCCAAAATCCATAGATTTCATGCTGGTTCTTAAGAAAGGCATTGTGAACAGAAATTTGAAGTTACTTCCAAATTTTTGACCTGTTTTGGCCTTGCTTCCAAACTTCTGGCCTGTAGTGTATACCTTTGTTTTTGAGAGTTTTAATCTGTAGGTCTGACTGTTGTTCAGTTGTCCCAGAGCAGAGATGCCTCTGATATGTCTAGCAGGAAAAAAAAGCTTTTAGTTTATTTTATTTTTAGTTTATTTTGTTTTTGTAACTGGAGTGGGGATTTGGAAAGCTGGGAGAAGGTAAACAGTCTGAGTGCAGTACTTCAGGCAGCAAATGTTGATGTTAGTCCTCCACCTCATTTAGCTCTCAGTAAAAGTCAGCAGTCCATAAAGAAATGCAAAAAAAAAATACAAAATTCTCTGGCTGTCGGTCTGCAGGTCTCGGGTTTTCAGTGCAGGTCTGTAATGTTATGCTTTCAGATGAGAGCTGAGTATCGGGGAACATCAGGCGCGGAGAGTCTGGGTACAGTGTGAATTCACATCTAATCAGCTGCAGAATCACAATCTCTCTGCTCCCAGCATCAGCCTTTTCCCTCGTGTGTTTGATTAGAGTCGATCCATTGAAGTCTGAGAAATAAGCCGCACTTAACTGTGTGAAGAAGTGAAAAGATTCTCGTCGGAATGTGGAATTGTAGCGCCCTTGAGAACAATCATGGGCTTGACCAATTTGATTTAAAAAATTTACGCTAATCAATGCAACCAATAAATCGCCTGTTTTATCGTTATGGGGCTGGGCACCTAGCAACAGTGGTCATGGAAACGGGATCGGGGAAAACTGCTGTGAACAGGTGTTTCATTTCTGTGCTTTTCAGATCTGCGTAACCTTTTAGCTTTTGCCATGACTGAAATCGATATCATTTCCCTCTCTGTCCTGAGGCAGTTCTGTGTCCTTATTGTTCACGTTTTTCAGCAGTGCTGCATGAAACGGCGTGAGGTTTTGTTGAAATATTCCTGAAGGCTAAACTGGGAAAATAAAGAAATGAATAATTCATGGTTACGAGCTACACTATTTGCCAAGTGATGGGAAGAAAGCACTTAATTTAGAGGTCTGTCTCCCTGGTTCTTGGCTGAGGTGCGTCAAAGCATGAATTGTTAATATAGTAATATAATATAATAATTTGTAATATTAAATCAACTCATAAAGCATGTATGTGTTCCCAGTTGAACTTAGCAGTTATTGTTTGAATTGGAGTTGAATCAGCTTTTGCACTATTGACCAGCCCTTGTCTTGGAGGTTCACCAGCCTGTAGGTTTGCATTTCTCCCCTCAATTGGCTGGCAGACACTGGCAGCTTCATCATGTCTCCATATGGACCATAGATTTCCAGGAACAGGGTTGGGCGGCCCTGCTTTCGGTGTTGTGCGTTGCGTTAATTGGGGTTGGAGCGAAAGCCGACAGGGACAGCGGATCTCCAGGGCTGGATTTAACCTTTGTCTTAGCCTTCTCCTCTGATAGGCATATCAAACCACTAAAGCTGAATGAGCATTGAACTCCAAGTGGTATTTTGGTTGAGAAAATTTGTCCCATTTTAAGGTTTGCCAAAGGCATGAGAAAGTTTTGATTCCCGAGTTCACACAGAACACGCAGTAACTTCAATGAAGGTTGATTTTTATGGCTCGTAGCAAGACCAAAACACTTTAAAAAAAGACAGACTTTTCTGGGAACATGATTGACAGTGCTCTGGCCTGACTGTTTCCGCAGGCGTGGCCTCTGGCGCTGAGCTGTCTTTCACCCTGGAGCCCAGTGACATCATCGCCGTACAGGAACAGCCGCTCATGCTGCACTGTCAGGTCAGCGGCATACCGCCAATCACCACGCAGTGGAGGCGGAACGGCCTCCCAATGCCTGACAGCTCCGCCCACGCCACCTTCCCGAACGGCTCACTGCTCATCAGCCACTTCCGGCAGGCCAATCCCGACGGCTCCTCAGATGAGGGCGACTACGAGTGCGTGGCCCAGAACTCCTTCGGCCTGGTGGTTAGCCGCAAGGCCCGGGTGCAGGCCGCAAGTAAGTGGGCTCCCGAATCGCCTCCCCTGCCCCGTCATGAGCTCCAGTCGAAGGTTTCTGCACACTCAGCTAGTATTTTGTTCATATTTTGTGTGTAATGCGAGCAGCTTTAACTCGTATTCATAATTAAATTCTGCAGGGTGAGATGTGTACGGTGGAATATAAAAAAAGAATAGATACAGTATTTTACAGAATGAAACAGTGGAGTTAATTAAAAAAAGTGTTTTTCTCAAAATTAGCTAGTAAACAAATATCTTTCATTTTCTTGGAGTAAAATCAAGCTATTTAGGAATGAATTGGATAGAGAAATCCTTGAGTAGCAAATCAGAAGTGCAGCACTTTGATATAAACCTCCACATAGTGTCATGTAGGAATATTCTGCGCCATCGACTGTCCTGATAGAGAAGCATGTGGTGGGCCTGCTTGGCATTTATTATGACGAAATATTGTTGTTTTGTTATTGATTGATATGTTAATTAATCTTTTATTAACTTTTTTTGTAAAACAAAAGGCTTTTAAATGTTTTTTTTTTATCTCTGATTGCTGGAGAATTGTAGGTGGGCTAAAAACCTTGAGTGATAATGTTTGCAGTCTGTTAGTCCTTGAAGGCAAAAAATGGAGTAACTGAAGTTTTTGGTCATCAACCATGCTGGGCATTGAAAGTGTGAATTATTTCGTCAAAATGTTTTAATATATAATTAGAAATGGAAAATCCTGGAATATGAAATAAAATATGGTAGTATATAATAAAGGAATAAGCCCCGAGAAGCAGTGGGTTACAGTGATTTTATAACGGCGGAGGGGCGTTCTAAGGCACGGGCGCAGCGGATTGCCTTAGTGCCCTCCGCCGTTATAAAATCACTGTAACCCACTGCTTCAAGGGCTTATTGCTTTTATAAAACGTTACCCTACATATAGCCCATTAAATAAACACACAAAAAAAAAAACAACAATTTATTGGTAATAATGCAACAATAAAATTGAGAACTATTCGTTCTTCCACCAAGCAAGATGGAGTGGACATAATGGTTGGCAAGCAACACAGACGCCAAGATTGCTTTTTCATCTAGCGCCGTTATCATGTCACATCAGGCTATTTGGGCTCGTTAATGTAGATATACTATGAAAGCAGGCTATTTGGAATGTCTCCTTCGGTCTCCCGAAGGCCCTGTTAAATAATTTTATGTTCGTTTCGGTTTTCGAGTTTTTTTGTTCTCACCGCCTATCGGTCATATCATTACAACCAGCAGCCAGAGGAACTTAGGGAACAAGATTGACTTTTGTCCTCCACACTTGCTGGTGTCCAGGAAAATGTTGAGTTGTGCATTAGTTTGCTAGCTAGCTTGTCAACTAGCTAGCGTTCACTACAGTGGATTTGTTTACCCTACACACTGCCCATAAAATAAACACACAAGAAAAAAATCAACAATTTATCGCTAATACTGAAATAGCGAGCTAGTTAGCAACCTCGCTAGCAAGCTAAAGTGATATCGAAATCTATAATGCTATAGCTAGCTAGGAAGATAGCCAACTGGTTAGCGGGTTAAAAAGGCTAAACCGCTAACACTGAAATAGCGAGCTAAAAGTCTTAAAACAAACGTAACCCTAACGAGGTCAGTCGGCGCAGAGTAGTTGTTGGTTGCAGCGCAGGGATATTTTGTGCTGCGGTCTGCCTCAGAATACATTGGGTTACAGTGATTTCATACCGCCATGGAACGTGGCTCAGCCAATCACATTTAAGGATGGTAAGCACCCGTTTTATAAAATACTATAACCTTCTAGGTTTATGTTGTGTGGTGTTATCCTCTGAAATACTTGCTGCTTTGGAGTTTTTATGGCAGTTTTTTTTTTGTTTTAAAACTTCATTTAAATGACTTCTGTTATTTAATGGGGTTGTATAGAATAAGCATGTCAGACAGTAAGTGCGCAGGGGGAATCATATTGATAACAGGTACACTCGTATCCTTTGGGTCGGGGCTCAGGAATATTTACTTTGATGGGGGGCCTTGGGGCCATGTCACTGCCTTAGATCCCCTCGTATTGAGGCCCATTTGAGTATGTATTGAATCTGACACTGGAATTAACTGGATTCAGCGTCTGCAGTGGCAGCAGGTGGTCAGAGTAGTGTGCTGTAAGTGTGGTCGTAAATTACTTCGGGATGAAACCGCTATAAGAGAAGAGGGGATATTGGTGCGGGAAGATGGACTGCTGCCCCAATGCTTAAATTCAGTTTCTTTCACACTGATTTCGCTAAGGACTGTTAAAGCGCTTTGCTGGCTGTTACCACCAGAGCTGTATTTCTCCACCTGGTTTTACACTGTTTTCTTGCATTACTCTGGTTTTTTGAACGGAAGATGGACTGCCTCTCCCTCCTCATTCTCATACAGGAGTTCCTCTCCTCGGGCTATGCAGGACTCTAACCTCTCTCTCTCCCCTCCCTCTACTCCTCTTCTTTTCCTCTCCCTCCCTCTACTCCTCTTCTTTTCCTCTCCCTCTCTCTACTCCTCTTCTTTTCCTCTCCCTCTTTCTGCTCCGCTTCTTTTCCTCTCCCTCTCTCTACTCCTCTTCTTTTCCTCTCCCTCTCTCTGCCCCTCTTTCTTTCCTCTCCCTCTCTCTGCTCCTCTTCTTTTCCTCTCCCTCTCTCTGCTCCTCTTCCTTTCCTCTCCCTCTCTTTGCTCCTCTTCCTTTCCTCTCCCTCTCTCTGCTCCTCTTCTTTTCCTCTCCCTCCCTCTGCTCCTCTTCTTTTCCTCTCCCTCTCTCTGCTCCTCTTCTTTTCCTCTCCCTCTCTCTGCTCCTCTTCCTTTCCTCTCCCTTCCCTCTCTGCTCCTCTTCCTTTCCTCTCCCTCTCTTTGCTCCTCTTCCTTTCCTCTCTCTCCTCCCTCTGCTCCTCTTCCTTTCCTCTCCCCTCTCTTTCTGCTCCTCTTCTTTTCCTCCTCTCCTCTCTGCTCCTCTTCTTTTCCTCTCCCCTCTCCCTCTCTCTGCTCCTCTCTTCCTTTCCCTCCCTCTTGCTCCTCTTCTTTTCCTCTCCCTCTCTCTCTTCTTTCCTCTTCCTCTTCTTTTCCTCTCCCTCTCTTTGCTCCTCTTCCTTTCCTCTCCCTCTCTCTACTCCTCTTCTTTTCCTCTCCCTCCCTCTACTCCTCTTCTTTTCCTCTCCCTCTCTCTCTGCTCCTCTTCTTTTCCTCTCCCTCTCTCTGCTCCTCTTCTTTTCCTCTCCCTCTCTCTCTTTCCCTCTCTCTGCTCCTCTTCCTTTCCTCTCCCTCACTCTGCTGCTCTTCCTTTCCTTTCCCTCTCTCTGCTCCTCTTCCTTTGCTCTCCCTCTCTCTCTCCTCTTCCTTTCCTCTCCCTCTCTCTCTGCTCCCTCTCTCCCTCTCTCTCTCCCTCTCTCTTCTCTTTGCTCTCCTCTTCCTTTGCTCTCCCCTCTCTCTGCTCCTCTTCCTTTCCTCTCCCTCTCTCTCTCCTCTTCCTCTCCCTTCCTCTCCCCCTCTCTGCTCCCTCTTCCTTCTTCCTCTCCCCTCTCTCTGCTCCTCTTCCTTTCCTCTCCCTCTCTCTGCTCCTCTTCCTTTCCTCTCCCTCTCTCTGCTCCTCTTCCTTTGCTCTCCCTCTCTCTACTCCTCTTCCTTTCCTCTCCCTCTCTCTGCTCCTCTTCCTTTGCTCTCCCTCTCTCTACTCCTCTTCCTTTCCTCTCCCTCTCTCTGCTCCTCTTCCTTTCCTCTCCCTCTCTCTGCTCCTCTTCCTTTCCTCTCCCTCTCTCTGCTCCTCTTCCTTTCCTCTCCCTCTCTCTGCTCCTCTTCCTTTCCTCTCCCTCTCTCTACTCCTCTTCCTTTCCTCTCCCCTCTCTCTGCTCCTCTTCCTTTCCTCTCCCTCTCTCTGCTCCTCTTCCTTTCCTCTCCCTCTCTCTCTGCTCCTCTTCCTTTCTCCTCTCCCTCTCTCTCTCTCTGCTCCTCTTCCTTTGCTCTCCCCTCTCTCTCTCCTCTTCTCCTCTCCCCTCTCTCTGCTGCTCTTCCTTTCCTCTCCCTCTCTCTGCTCCTCTTCCTTTCCTCTCCCTCTCTCTACTCCTCTTCTTTCCTCTCCCTCTCTCTGCTCCTCTTCTTTTCCTCTCCCTCTCTCTTCTTTCCCTCTCTCTGCTCCTCTTCCTTTCCTCTCCCTCTCTCTGCTCCTCTTCCTTTCCTCTCCCTCTCTCTGCTCCTCTTCCTTTCCTCTCCCTCTCTCTGCTCCTCTTCCTTTCCTCTCCCCTCTCTCTCTCCTCTTCCTTTGCTCTCCCTCTCCCCTCTCTCTCCTCTTCCTTTCCCTCCCTCTCTCTGCTCCTCTTCCTTTTCCTCTCCCTCTCTCTCCCTCTTCCTTTCCTCTCCCTCTCTCTGCTCCTCTTCCTTTCCTCTCCCTCTCTCTGCTCCTCTTCCTTTGCTCTCCCTCTCTCTACTCCTCTTCCTTTCCTCTCCCTCTCTCCGCTCCTCTTCTTTTCCTCTCCCTCTCTCTGCTCCTCTTCCTTTCCTCTCCCTCTCACTGCTCCTCTTCCTTTCCTCTCCCTCTCTTCTGCTCCTCTTCTTTTCCTCTCCCTCTCTCTGCTCCTCTTCTTTTCCTCTCCCTCTCTCTGCTCCTCTTCCTTTCCTCCCCTCTCTCTGCTCCTCTTCCTTTCCTCCCCTCTCTCTGCTCCTCTTCCTTTCCTCTCCCTCTTTCTGCTCCTCTTCTTTTCCTCCCTCTCTCTCTGCCCCTCTTCTTTTCCTCTCCCTCTCTCTGCTCCTCTTCCTTACCTCTCCCTCTTTCTGCTCCTCTTCCTTTCCTCTCCCTCTCTCTGCTCCTCTTCTTTTCCTCTCCCTCTCTCTGCTCCTCTTCTTTTCCTCTCCCTCTCTTGCTCCTCTTCCTTTCCTCTCCCTCTCTCTGCTCCTCTTCTTTTCCTCTCCCTCTCTCTGCTCCTCTTCCTTTCCTCTCCCTCTCTTTGCTCCTCTTCCTTTCCTCTCCCTCTCTCTACTCCTCTTCTTTTCCTCTCCCTCCCTCTACTCCTCTTCTTTTCCTCTCCCTCTCTCTACTCCTCTTCTTTTCCTCTCCCTCTCTCTGCTCCTCTTCTTTTCCTCTCCCTCTCTCTTCTTTCCCTCTCTCTGCTCCTCTTCCTTTCCCCTCCCTCACTCTGCTCCTCTTCCTTTCCTTTCCCTCTCTCTGCTCCTCTTCCTTTCCTCTCCCTCTTTCTACTCCTCTTCCTTTCCTCTCCCTCCTTTCCTCTCTCTCTCCCTCTTCCTTTTCCTCTCCCTCTCTCTGCTCCTCTTCCTTTGCTCTCCCTCTCCCTACTCCTCTTCCTTTCCTCTCCCTCTCTCCATCTCCTCTTCTTTTCCTCACCCTCTCTCTGCTCCTCTTCCTTTCCTCTCCCTCTCTCTGCTCCTCTTCCTTTCCTCTCCCTCTCTCTGCTCCTCTTCTTTTCCTCTCCCTCTCTCTTCTTTCCCTCTCTCTGCTCCTCTTCTTTTCCTCTCCCTCTCTCTGCTCCTCTTTCTTTCCTCTCCCTCTCTCTGCTCCTCTTCTTTTCCTCTCCCTCTCTCTGCTCCTCTTCTTTTCCTCTCCCTCTTGCTCCTCTTCCTTTCCTCTCCCTCTCTCTGCTCCTCTTCTTTTCCTCTCCCTCTCTCTGCTCCTCTTCCTTTCCTCTCCCTCTCTTTGCTCCTCTTCCTTTCCTCTCCCTCTCTCTACTCCTCTTCTTTTCCTCTCCCTCTCTCTGCTCCTCTTTCTTTCCTCTCCCTCTCTCTGCTCCTCTTCCTTTCCTCTCCCTCACTCTGCTCCTCTTCCTTTCCCTCTCTCTGCTCCTCTACCTTTCCTCTCCCTCTCTCTACTCCTCTTCCTTTCCTCTCCCTCTCTCTGCTCCTCTTCTTTTCCTCTCCCTCTCTCTGCTCCTCTTCTTTTCCTCTCCCACTCTCTCTTTCTCTCCTGCTCGGTCTGGGCCTTCTGTTTATCAATTAATTTCTCTCTCACTCTGTTTTTGTTTCTCATTTTTCTGTGCTCTCTGTCCATCAGTCTCCCTTTCTGGACTCTCATCACTCTCTCAGCATGTCTGTCAGTCTGTGGTTTATGGTTTCGGTTTAGACAGGGGCGGAGCTTAATACAGGACAGCCGGCCTTTGATTCTCTCTCAGCTACATTCCCTTCACACACAAATAATCATGCCTTTCAAGTGAACTATATCTATGCGTGCGCTGCTGCATGTTGCCCCTTTGCAATGAGGTGTGCATTTTTACCATTCCTCCGTAAAATCGATTGTTCAAAGGGCCTGTGATCCCCTGCAGTAGGAACATCAGCTGTTGCTTTTCGTTTTGCCGCTGGGATGTGATGTGCTCACAGTCACTGTCTTTTAAAATTTCCAGGCGAGTGGCTAAAAGCTTGCTGAGGAATTCAAGGCGAGCTTTTTTTGCGGCCCTCGCAGCTCGTTGCAAGGCTGGGGCAACCTGAAGAATGAAGAGATTGGATGTCTTTTGGCTATGATGGGCATGTTACTCCAAGATAGACTCATTCTGAGGTACAGGGCCCATTATGATGCAAAACAAGTTTAAACTTAGTTTACCTCTGACACTAAACATGCTGAGATTCTGAGCAGCATCCTGAGCCTCATTCTCCAATATAAGCTTAACCCTCTTAATGCAGCTGCATGGGCCAAACAGGAGTCTATCCTGAATTACAGAAAGAAAAAATTTCTTTTTTATCAAAACGTTTTTATCTAAAATTAAAGAAGGAATACAATGAAAACAAAATCATCAGACTTATGAAATTCTCAGTTGCAATATATTTCAATATCCCTCTGCTGTGCTCACCGTTCCCTCTGCTGTGCTCACCGCTCCCTCTGCTGTGCTCACCACTCTCTCTGCTATGCTCACCGCTCCCTCTGCTGTGCTCACCGTTCCCTCTGCTGTGCTCACCGCTCCCTCTGCTGTGCTCACCACTCTCTCTGCTGTGCTCACCGCTCCCTCTGCTGTGCTCACCGCTCCCTCTGCTGTGCTCACCGCTCCCTCTGCTGTGCTCACCGCTCCCTCTGCTGTGCTCACCGCTCCCTCTGCTGTGCTCACTGCTCCCTCTGCTGTGCTCACCGCTCCCTCTGCTGTGCTCACCTCTCCCTGCTCTGCTGTGCTCAAAAATTCCCTCTGCTGTGCTCACTGCTCCCCTCTGCTGTGCTCACCGCTCCCTCTGCTGTGCTCACCACTCCCTCTGCTGTGCTCACTGCTCCCTCTGCTGTGCTCACTGCTCCCTCTGCTGTGCTCACCGCTCCCTCTGCTGTGCTCACCTGCTCCCTCTGCTGTGCTCACCGCTCCCTCTGCTGTGCTCACCTCTCCCTCTGCTGTGCTCAGCTCCCTCTGCTGTGCTCACCGCTCCCTCTGCTGTGCTCACCGCTCCCTCTGCTGTGCTCAGCACTCCCCTCTGCTGTGCTCCCTCTGCTGTGCCTCTCCTGTGCTCACTGCTCCCTCTGCTGTGCTCACCGCTCCCTCTGCTGTGCCTCCCTCTGCTGTGCTCACCTCTCCCTCTGCTGTGCTCACTGCTCCCTCTGCTGTGCTCACCACTCCCTCTGCTGTGCTCACCACTCCCTCTGCTGTGCTCACTGCTCCCTCTGCTGTGCTCACCGCTCCCTCTGCTGTGCTCACCGCTCTCTCTGCTGTGCTCACCGCTCTCTCTGCTGTGCTCAGCGCTCCCTCTGCCTGGGATTTTGGAAAAATTAGGAAAATCACTGAAATGGTGTTATATCCTTGTTTTCATTAGTTGAAAAATTCTCTGCGGATAAATGTGCATTTTTCATGTTCAACTGCATGGACACCAAATATGTGATTGTGCTCCATGTGCGTCTGAGATGCTGCCCTTGAAGTTTCTATGTCCTTGAGGCCACAGAACAATTAAAAAATACTGTAGAATCTGCACATTTAAAGTCAAATATGTGCACAAAAGGTCTGTAATGTATTTTACTTTAGCAAACAGAGATGACCTCAGTCAAGTGAAGGGAAGTCCTGACTGCACCTGCGTGATCCAGGCTCCGCTACACAGAGGCCCAGTGGGTGCTGTTAAATCTGGCAGTTGCCGTGCTCTCACCTTTGAGAATGAGTGTCACGAGGTTACTGGTTGATCGCACGCAGCCAAAATTACCCCTACTGCCAACCTCCCCCCATAGCCAAAGGCACGAACCCACATACGCACCTATCAAACGACCCCAGGGAGTGAAGGTCAACATCAGGCCCTGGCGAGTGATGGCTTCCCTCAGACACGAAACCGCGGGTCATGCTATCGACATCAAATATGGCGGCACCATTGTTTACGCAAAAATTTTACTAGTTTCTAGATACTCTATGCAAACAACACCTATCTCAACATTTAGCTCAGCTTTTCAGCTGTATAATGGGTGAGTTTCTTTGACTTACCATCGTTAGTTATGTATTAGGTCCGTGTAAGTGAGACTGAGTAGGGGCACGCAACCACACTTTGAGAGGTCTGGAGACGGAAAGAGGTTTGAGACGCTCTGGGCCACTGCTGATTGGTCAGACGCCGTGATATCTCTACCTGTGATGTAGCCTGATCTTCGTTGATTGGCTGGGAGAAATCACTATGGTTCTACTCTCTCACGGAGAGACATGGGGCCACCATTTTATATGCAGACTAAAGTTACCAAATATGGTTCCTTGCCTGATCAAGGGTTAAGCCCCCAAAACGAGACGGACAGACTCCTTAGCCAATCAGTGGCTTAAATTGAGCACGTCAGCTCTGGGATACATGAAAAACTTGTGCACACCATGGCTCTCCAAGATTTGAGTATTCAGATCCCTAGTTGGTGGTTAAAATATAAGTTTCTATATTACCCCATTTTTAGTTCTCCTTGGATGTTCTTTTATCTTTTTCACTAAATAAATAAACAGGAATACTGGAAAGCACAAAGTTCCCGCATGCACCTGATTCCATTCTGGCCAGTAAGGAATCGGTAAGACAGGTTGTTTATTTTGGGTGATTTGACCTGAATGTGATTATTCTGGGAGGAATTAAGATTCTCTATCTGTGGAATTCAGAGGCCCAGCTCCCAGCACTCTATGTCCATGTGGTTTTGGCCATGTTGTGTGGATGGTTGGTTAACAATACTTTATACATTTTCGGCAAACTGTTGGGTAGCGCTAACAAATGAAGTGGAGGCTCGGCGTGTAGACGGCGCGGCGCTGTGTTGTTCTGAAGACTGCAGGCGGCTTCTCTTCGCTGCATGAAGACAGTGGCAATAGCTTGGTGTGGAAAAGACTTCTCGCCTTACAAACGGTCGGGGAAAATGTCAGTCGATCACGCCCACCGGTTGTCGCCGAACACAGGAAACCTTATAACATATCCTAGGGGATTTATTCCCAAAAGGTCAGGCTACAGTTACATTTCTGAGCACCATTTTCTTCCTTTTTTCCATTGTCCTACAAACTGTAAGGTTGTTTCCCACCTGAGCTATGAATTCACATCAGACCCGAGGAGAAAAATTCAGTCTCAGAAATTAAAAGTCCACACCAGTATTTGGATCTTGATTTCATGATTAGCATAGTGGTTTTCAACCCTGTTCCTGCAGAGCGACCATCCTGAAAGATTTCTTTCCAATCAAAGCAAAGCACAGCCCAGAGGTCTGATTGAGCGGCTAAGTAGCTGAATCATGTGCACTGAATCAGAGGTGCGGTAAAGAGAGCAGCTGTAGCTCTGCAGGAGCCGGGTCGGAGTCCTCTTCAAATTATGACCAAGACGTCAGCTAAATGACTGTATCAGCTGGCTAAGATCTTGGTTGGAAGAAAATCATAACAGAACTTTAACTTTCTTAACCCTGCATCTCCTCCTCTGCATCAGTCCTGAGGTGTGAATGGGGTTTGTTTATTTACTGGTTTGACTTTGCTGATTTTGCAAGTTTGATGTGAACTTGAGATTCATTGCTTGTGTCACTCAAACCTCTCATTCAGTTCAGTTCAACTAAAGAAAGCTTCATTGGTGTGACACACTGCTGTCCTCTGCTTTGTGTTCACTCACAGATGGCCTCTATAATGGTTATATTTCAAGAACCAAGCAGTTATCCTGAATCACATATCATTATGATGTGCCGTTGCATGTTAGCCTGCACCCAGGGGCGAATCGCATCACTGCTCGATTCCATTGACATTTAAGCCACGGTGCATCAGATCATGGAAGGATGCTAACGAGAGAAAATTTATTGCGGATATTTTTGTCGAGGAGAGTCTCTCTCAGAGCTTCTCACTGTGGAGATCCTTTACAGTGGCGGCGTCTTTGGAGGCACTTCCTGTCTATGACACCAGTGTTAAATTTGCCCGGACTCAGGGCACCTCACTGTCTGTGACATTCTGCCAACTCAACCACAGAGCTGATGGCCAGTAAACCTGCAAAAGAATGCAGTGAAGTCTGTACATGAGTGGAAAAGGCCTTTATAAATCTTGTTTCTAAGTGTGAATCAGTTCTGAATTATGATTAATAGCCAAGGAATGAAACCTGATTGTTTTTTTTTTTTTTCCATTGGATTAATTTCATCTCTGTTGAGTTGCAGGTTTTTGTTTTGTTTTTCCTGAATATCGGGGAGCATTGACCTTGCGCTGCATTGGAAATGGCAGCTTGGTCTTTTCCCGCCTGACTTGGACGAATTATTCTCATCTCTGGTCAAGTTAATTAATGGCCTCTGGTTTGTGGCTGCCATTGATTGGAGGCTAAAGATTACCAATAGCTTGACGGTCTCATGTTAACCTCCTGACCTCCTCACCCCTCGTTGGATTGGCGGTTTTCCTAACCTGTTCCAGGTTAGCATTTGTCACTGGGAGGTCTTAGCACCATGGGCTCAGGGACTCCACTGGAAATAACCATCTTCAGAGCGGTAGAGTTTAGAGTGGTTGACTTCTAATAGGTTAATGTAACTCATTATCACCTGGGAGATGCCGCCATCCATTATAGGGTGGCTGACCGCCACCACCCCAGGAAAGCCCAAATCCCATAGATCCCCCTGCTTGACGGATGAGAGTTGCGCCACCTAGTGGTCCAGAGAAGCATCATGGGCTCCTCGGTGTTTGGGCGACACTTGCAAGTTTGAAACTTCAGTTCTGCATAAAAGATACTGTGGTGCCGTTTCGTTATGACTGTTCCAAGATTGGATGTCAGTGTGTGGATGGCGAACCGACTTATACTACTATATACAAAATACTACTATTCTAATACTATATACTACTATACACAAAATACTACGATACTAATACTATATACTACTATATACAAAATACTATACTAATACTTTATACTACTATATACAGAATACTACTATACTAATACTATATACTACTATACACAAAATACTACTATACTAATACTATATACTACTATATACAAAATACTACTACACTAATATTATATACTACTATATACAAAATACTACTATACTAATACTATATACTACTGTATATACAAAATACTACTATACTAATACTATATACTGCTATATACAAAATACTACTACACTAATACAATATACTACTATATACAAAATACTACTATACTAATACTATATACTACTATATACAAAATACTACTATACTAATACTATATACTGCTATATACAAAATAACAATATACTGCTAATACAATATACAATATACTATATACAAAATACTGCTATACTAATACTATATACTACTATATACAAAATACTACTATACTAATACTATATACTACTATATACAAAATACTACTATATTAATACTATATGCTACTATATTCAAAATACTGCTATACTAATACTATATACCACTATATACAAAATACTACTATACTAATACTATATACTACTACTGTATATACAAAATACTACTATACTAATACTATATACTGCTATATACAAAATACTTACTATAATTAATACTATATACTGCTATATACAAAATATACTACTATATACTAATACAATATACTACTATAAACAAAATACTACTATACTAATACTATATACTACTATATACAAAATACTACTATACTAATACTATATACTGCTATATACAAAATACTGCTATACTAATACTATATACTACTATATACAAAATAATATTATACTAATACTATATACTACTATATACAAAATACTACTATATTAATACTGTATGCTACTATATTCAAAATACTGCTATACTAATACTATGCACCACTATATACAAAACACTACGATACTAATACTATATACTACTATACTAATACTATATACTACTATATACAAAATACTACTATACTAATACTGTGTACTACTAAACACAAAATACTACTATACTAATACTATATTCTATATAAAAACAAACTGCTATATTTTAGCTATATGCTGGTATATACAAAAATACTACTATACTAATGGTGTATATTACTATATACAAAATCTCTACTATACTAATATTATATACTACTATATACAAAAATACTACTATACTAATACTATATACTACTACATACAAAATACTACCATGCTAATATTATGGTTGTTATATACAAAATGGTACTATACTTAATACTATATACTGTGGTATAAACAAAAGACTGGTGCTATGTTGGTAATGTATGTGGTTGTCGTATACACTGGTACTACTATACTGTGGTTGTCAATATACTACTATATACAAAATACTACTATGGTAATACTATATACTACTACTGTATATACAAAATACTACTATACTAATAATTGTCTATATACTGGTATATACAAAATACTGTGGGTATACTAATACAGTATACTACTATACTAATGCTATATACTACTATATACAGAATACTACTATACTAATACTATATACTACTATATACAAAATACTACTATACTAATACTATATACTGCTATATACAAAATACTACTATACTAATACTGTATACTACTATTTACAAAATACTACTATACTAATACTATATACTACTATATAAAAATATTATTATACTAATACTATATACTACTATACACAAAACCACATTTGTTTTAGCTTCTCCTTTGTGTGGTGTGGTTGTCGTGATCTCTCTGGTGTTATGGTGGTGCTGTGGTGTGGTTGTTGTGATCTCTCTGGTGCTGTTTTGGTGCTGTGGTGTGGTTGTCGTGATCTCTCTGGTGCTGTGTTGGTGCTGTGGTGTGGTTGTCGTGATCTCTCTGGTGTTATGGTGGTGCTGTGGTGTGGTTGTTGTGATCTCTCTGGTGCTGTATTGGTGCTGTGGTGTGGTTGTCGTGGTCTCTCTGGTGTTACGGTGGTGCTGTGGTGTGGTTGTTGTGATCTCTCTGGTGCTGTTTTGGTGCTGTGGTGTGGTTGTCGTGATCTCTCTGGTGCTGTGTTGGTGCTGTGGTGTGGTTGTCGTGATCTCTCTGGTGTTACGGTGGTGCTGTGGTGTGGTTGTCGTGATCTCTCTGGTGTTACGGTGGTGCTGTGGTTGTTGTGGTATCTCTGGTGTTACATTGGTGCTGTGGTGTGGTTGTTGTGATCTTTCTGGTGCTGTGTTGGTGCTGTGGTGTGGTTGTCGTGATCTCTCTGGTGTTACGGTGGTGCTGCGGTGTGGTTGCTTGGGCATCGGTGTAATGTTTTGACATCTCCTGCTGGATTGAAGAGCAGCTATTTCAAATGATAATTGTAATGTGTAACATTGTCAATTTCTGGTTTTTTTTTTTTTTTTGTCAATTTAATTTTACCTTGGTGAGTAAACGTATCAATTAATATAAAAAAAAAAAGCTAGAGAGTGCATTTGGCCCCTCCCCTCATAACTGAAATTTGCAATCAGACGTGGAGGGACCCTGTGGCCCCTGGGCACCCATCAACAGTCTAACCCGCGCACGAAAGGGGCAGTTCTCTGTTCCACTGAAGGGCACCCACATTCTCTCTCTCACACACACACACACACACGCTCTGGGAGGTGTGCTGTTTCCACTGAGGAGCTGATGCAGGATTTGAACCCTAAACCCTCAGTTTGTGAGGCAGCAGGAAGAAGGGCTGCACATAGCTGTGAGCACCGGAGAACTTGGGGGAGAAGAAGAGTGAACTTGTGTTCGGCCCTCAAACATCCTCTTCCACTAGCTCTCTGGGACGTGCGCATGCGTCGCTCCCAAACATCGGTCTTATATTCTCTCCCTCTCATGAGCTCCGGTTTTCAAATCTTTACCAGAGGCACGCTGAATACTTCACCTGAAATGATCGCGCTACAACTTAAAAGGCAAACAAACCAATTTTGTACGGACTGTTTGATTTTTTAATTGAACCTCTTGGTGTCTATTTAAGACGGGTTATTCACTCTGAAGAGGGGCTTTGCTTGAAACTTCTGTGAATCATGAATGAACACTGAATAAGCCACAGTGTGCGCTCCATGTGAAGTTTTCATCACTAGCTTTGCTAGTTTGAATTGAGCACCTTTTTTTTTTTTTTTTTTGGCTTTTTTTGTAACTGTCCCTGATCTCCCTGTATCTCTCCGCACCGTTATTGGGCCCTGGAGTCGGTCTGTGCCTCAGGCCTGCTGAGGTCCAGTCATGTTCAGCGGGACAGTTAATGGCACCCGAAGACACAGCGCTTTGGACTTTCAGGTTTGATCTACAAATCGTTGCACACTGCGAGAGGCCTTGTAAAGAGCAACTGGTGTATTGTTATCGCGCTAAGCAGAATCCATATTTCCCCATATTTCCTCATATTTCCCCATATTTCCTCTTTAAAGGCCATCGCTTGGAGTTCGTGTCTGCTCTGGTGTTCCTCGATCTCCGTTTGCCTCCTGCTGAAATTGAGAGTTCAGCGTGAGAGGCCAATGAGAAGCATTTGTTCGACTTGAAATGACCATCTGAGAGGAACGATGAGGAACTGATCTATCTCTGGCCTTTTCCTTTCCTTGCTTGGTAAAGTCCAGTTCAGATTGGCCGGTCCTCTGAGATGGTTTAGGCTGTGTTTTAAACTCTTCAAGCAGCCGGTAGCAGATATGTTGTTAATGGTAGCAGATCTGTTCCTGATACAGCTGGTATTACTCTGATAATATTCACTTTGCTCCATCTCCTTAATTCATTTCCTGTGCCTTTCAGCTGCCTGCGGAAGCTGCTGAGTGTTAAATATTTCACATGGAAATTGCCTGGGTGGTTAGTAAACACTGATTGCATGTTTCTTTAAGGAGCATCTCTGCTGGAGACCATCTCTGCCCTGGAGAAAAGGACTGTAAAGGTGTTTACTTTGAACAGAAAGCTTTAGGTACAAAGACATTTTTTGGTATGCAGCACTCCCTAATATCCACTGTTGAAAATTCAAGCCGAAGCTGGTACACGCCACTCAAAAGATGAGGAAGCTAAAGCTGGTGTGAGCTGTATTTTTAAAACTGCTTCTTCCTGGTTTCAGCTGGTTATAACCCACTGATCATGAAGTGAGAAGCGAGTATTAGTCCAGTGGTCTCATGACTCTGCAAACCCTACTGGCTTTGCCCAACTGCAGACCAGCGATGACCAAATTTAAGGTAGAAAAATAGCTTCAACCAGCTTAAAGTGCTCAATACTTGTGGGCTGGTGGTGCGGTAGACTGTTCGTTTCTCTTATAAGTGAGGGGAGTCATAAATCCCCGCTAAAAAGATCCAGTGCTTCTCTTTCAGTGTCTGTGCACGTGTTCAGGTCGTATTCTGAGATAATTAGACCCACTGCAGATGGGCGAAACGGCCTACGCTCTGCCAGTCTTGGCCCAGGGGGAGCGGGCACGATTAGTAAGGGTCTTTTCAGCCCCCACTGGTAAAGAAGCCCCCACTCACTCATAAATTGCGCTCCTCGTTTGCTTGTCGGCCATTTTTTGTGAGGGCGCAGTTGGGTGCCGATGTTTGGCGGTGTACCCTGCGGCTTAGGCGAATAGTTGGAGCCTTAAGTGATACAAAAACGTCTATTTTTGCGAATGTTTATGGCTTTTACGTCTTCGCTCGTCACCTCTCCCTCTTCTTTCTTCTTTGAGCCTCCTCGTTAGCGTTAGCGCTGGCCTTTAGAAGAATCTTACCATTTTTTTTGTGATTGGCTGGCCTAATAGCCCTGTGGACAGTTTTTAACACTAAATGAAACTGAAAGACTTATTGATGCGGTGTTTTCCTGTAAAATGTTTGATTTCGGCCTTTTGTGATGTGCGTGAAGCACCATTGTTTACCTGTCCTGCATGTTTTTATGCCTGAAGGGGAACGAGTCACATGTCACACATTTAAATAACTGCCTTTCGGGGTGATGTGGACATAATACAGTGGACGTCCTGTCAGGATTGTGAGCTGCCGTTACAGATGAAGGGTGGAGGATGGGGAGACAGACGTGGTGCTGGGTGACATTACACAGTCCGGCTGCAACACGGCCAAACTCAACATGTATTTTACAATTACTGTCATTTAACATTTAAGCTTTTTCTACCATTTCCCTCAGACAAAAAAATCTGGTGATGCAATGTCAACATTAGCCAGTGGGCTGAGGTAATTTCACAAGCATAAACGCTAATTTATAATCAGCTATTTTCTTTGCTTGAAAGAAACGGAATTAAGGTCTTTTAAAATGGGAGTAAACGCTGAGATGGGCATATAGGACAGGCAGTTTTTCGCACTGCAGCAGGAACTGCATCACTGCATCACTGCATCACTGCATCAGCCACTGCTCCTGTGAGGTCTCCTGGAGCAGGAGGCTAGTTCTGTAATGATAATAATAGTTATAATAAAGAATAGGAACTGAAACAGAATAAAACACTCGCTGTGATGGGCAGTGAAGGTCTGCTCTCGCTGGGCCTCCTTTTCACAGATCATAACCCCCCCCTCGTCTCCGGGCCCCGGCCCAATCGCATCGCATGCCTGTCCACCTCTCGCCGGCCCCCTTTGTTTTCCCAGAGAACTCCGCCCCCTGCTCCCTCATTGGCCCCTCGGCAGAAACACCCATCGCCCTGGTTACAGCCCTTTGATGTGTCACAGAGCTCTGTGACTGCTGCCCCCAGGTCAGGGGCCAGGCGGCGGGGCCCAAAGGCAGGGGTGGGCAGCAGAGGGGCCACTCGGCCTCATCATGAAACAGCAGTTTTTCTTTGCTCTCAAGCAGAGGAATCTCAGTTTTCTTGCACTCATGTTCTGTTTGGGGCTGGAAGGACCTCAGAGCCTCTTGAACCTTCTTAACATTGTTTTATCAGCTTGATATTTCATAAGTGTTCCTAATTTAATGAGCACTACTTATATGGTTTTTTACTCCTTGAACTCCAACTTTTCATTTTAGCTTTTGCTTCAGTAGGTTCAAGTCAGAAAAAGAATTTTTTTCATATTGTAGGATAATGTCACTTACATATTCTGTATCTGCAGGCTTTTGTGCTTCACTGAAGCTACATCACACTTTTTCGAGAATTCAAACCCAAGATGCCATGTTTACATGGCCACAACATGATATCAAATGGAAAATATCTAAATCATTGCATAATTTTATACTGTATTTCCCTGTAATTCAGCAGGACTTATTTAGAATCCGTGGAAACCTTGGTATCTCCTCTACAATTTAAAATTGGCCTGAAGTTCCTCAGGTTTGAATACAGCAGCTGCATTTGACAAACTAATACAGGAGTCCATAGGTTTCATGCGGTTTATTTATTAACATGCATAAGAAGTCCTCAATAAAAACTGTGCTTTGATTCTGACAGAATGCAAGGCTTTAGAAGTTAATGTGTTCTTTACAAGTCAAATATATTATTTTCCTATTGACAAGCCCTGACACAAGTGAAATTATCCTTATTCATCTACAGGATTTTTTTTTAGTCTTAAGCCGGTAAAGACCCAGGACTGCAGGAGGCAGCTTGTGCGTTTGTGTTGCAAGCTGTAATCGGCCCTCAACCCTCGGACCTCATTCAAAAACAATCCCTCATAATGAGCAATAACACTTAATGAATACTCAGAATTCTTGAAATGCTTATAGAAATTGGAATGTTTTTGGGTTGTTGCCATGTACAGTGGGGTGCAAAAATTTGGGCACCCCTGGTTTAAATGTCTGTTACAATTAATATCCAAGTGATTGAAAGCAAACCTGACCACTAAAAAAAGTTAAACATGACACCTTTCTGCAAATTTAAAAGCAAGGTTTCTTTTATTTTAATTTTTCTGAGTTTTTAAATGATAAGAAAGGAAAAAGGGCCCTGTGCAAAAGTTTGGGAACCATTTTGGATTATTCTTACCTTTTAAGAAGAAGATTACTAAGGCCCAGACCCAGGTGATTTACTCGTTAGGGCTTCATTGAGTCAGGTGAATATAATTCCAGGGTTGAACTATATATTCTGAAGTAACTCCATGCCTTCTAAAGTATCCGACTGTGGTGGCTGTTGTGTCTGGTGTTAAAAACCATGTGTTCCTCTAACAATTGTCCAAGGATGTCAAAATCAAGATAATTCACTTCCACCAGTAAGGAGAAGGCTAAGAAAAACTCTCACAACGTTTCATACTACCCATTTCTACTGTCAGAAACATCGTAAGAAAATGGAAAATAAATGGAGCAACTGAAGTCAAGGCAAGATCTGGAAGACCAAGAAAAATTTCAGATAGAATGGCCCGAGATCTGGCGAGAAATGCTCAGAAGAGCCAACACATCACTGCAAAAGAGCTGCAAAAAAGAGTAGCAGACACAGGTCTAGATGTTCACAGGACAACAATACAGCGTACCTTAAACAACAAAGACCTACATGGCAGAGTTGCAAGAAAGAAGCCTTTCCTACGACCTCAACACAAAATTAAGCATCTGAAGTACGCAAAAGAGAACCTTGAGAAACCTCAAGCTCATTGGAACAATGTGCTTTAGACTGACGACACCAAAATTGAACTTTTTGCGGAGAAGAACATGTTGCCAACTGTTAAGCATGGAGGTGGATCCATTATGCTTCGGGGTTGTGTAGCAGCTGGGGACACAGGCAATATTGTGTGGGTGGAGGGAAGAATGGATTCCACCAAATATCAAGACATTCTAGAGGCTAATGTTCAAAGCTCAGTCCAGAAATTGAAGTTGAAGAGACGTTGCGTATTCCAGCAAGACAATGACTGGAAGCATACCTCAAAATCCACCATGAAGTACCTCCAGGAAAGACGGATGAAGGTTTTGGAATGGCCATCACAGTCCCCAGACTTCAATATTATCGAAAATCTGTGGAGAGACCTCAAACATGCCGTGCATGCAAGAAGGCTGAAGAATATTTCTGAGCTAGAGGTGTTCTGTCAGGAAGAATGGGGGAAAATTCCAAAGACAAGAATTGAAAGACTCTCAGCTGGCTACAGGAAGCGTTTGCAAGCTGTTATAGCTGCCCAAGGAGGAGTTACAAAGTACTAGCTGACAGGGTTCCCAAACTTTTCCACACGGCCTTTTTCCTTGTTTTATTATTTTGAAACTGTAAAAAGTTCAAAATAAAAATTATTCTTGCTTTACAATGTGATGAAATGTGTCATGTTTAACTTTGTAGCATTTAGTGTTCAGGTTTGCTTTCAATCACTTGGAGATCAATTGTAACAGACATTTAAACCAGGGGTGCCCAAATTTCTGCACCCCACTGTACATCTGCTTGATCTGTCTTGTGTCTCCAGTTGGCTCCGAACTTCACGATTCGCCTGCATGACCACTGCTGGCGAGTCGGGGGCCCAAATTCAGGGTTAGGAGATGATGGGCAAATGGACAGCGGCCCCTCGAGGGCCCCTGTGTGGGACCTGGGCTCTGGCGCTGGCAGAGATGGGTCTGAAGTGCTGCAGCCTCGTACTTAGACGTAAGATCTTGTCCTGTACCTTATTTTTTTGAAGACTGTTCAAGACATTTGATGATTTGTGGATGGGGTTAGAGAGAAGAGGAAGGTAGAATGAGGCGATATTGAGCTTTTTTGGAGCCAGTCTCTGCTAAAGGCTCATGCACTGAAGGGGAAGTTCCTCCCTCGGAGCCCCAAACGCTTCCCAATAATGCGCTGGATTTATAGAGGATCTCAGGTGGGCTGGACGGCTGCCATAAAATGACTCTGGTCGCACTAGGGTCTCACACCCTGCGGTAAGAAGTAGAGAAACAGTCCCCACCTCACAGGCACAAAGGCTATGATTTATAAAGCTGGATAGGAGGGCTCACTTTGTATTCGTGACTCCGCTGTTTTACGTTCATTCAAACAGGGCTGCATGGCGAACAGAGCTGTCTTTTACTCCGGGGGAAAAACATCATTCTTTTAAAGAGCTGTTGCTTTTTCACCAGCAGATTTTTGAGTGGGCTGGAGGGGTCATGTGACCAGGGAGGACACGCAGGGAAAGACGAGCTCAATGAGGATAGCCAGGAACGCTGCTCTTGCCCTGGTTACCTGTGTTACGATTATCCAGTCTGTGTTTTTCACCTGTCTCTCCCTCACTTTCTCTCTCTCTCCTGACTCTGCTATTTTTACAGTACTTGTCCAGAAAGTTCTGTTTTTAGAGTAGTTTTGTGTACATACATGTGAATGCATCAAGTAAAAATTGGCATTTTATGACGCATGGACTTTTTTGAATTTTTGCCATAGTTTGTTATGTGTCTATAAAGTATTTGATGTCAAAAAAAGAGTGATCCACGTATTCGTTTCAATGGAATCATGTAAGAAGTAAACTGTTATGACAGATCAAAAAAACTGCCCGACTATCACAGCCTTTATCTCAGAATCACAGAGTGTCATGAAATGTCGGTTTTTACCCAATGTGTTCATATATGCATTATTAGTTTGCCTATTAATGGGTGAATGAAATAAAGCAGCATGGACGCTTTCTCCATTTCAATTTCAAATGCTTTATTGGCAGGACATACAGGCATGAGTTTCCAAAGCATAAAAGAAACAGTACATGCACACACACACACACACACACACACGCGCACATGCACACACACACACACACACACACACACACACACACACACACACACACATATATATATATATATATATATAAAACGTGGGAACTAAACAAACAGCAGTTACATCAAATAACTATATACATATTTATTCTCTCTGTCTCTGTACCCCTCTCTCTCTCTATCTTTCTCTCTCTCTCCCTCTCTTTCCCTCCCTCTCTTTCCCTCTCCTTCTCTCAAATTCAATTTCAAGCTCATATTCAAATGAGCTTTATTTGCATGACAAGTGAACTTGTGTTGCAAAAGCAGTGGGAAACATAAGTGACAAACATAAAACTCACAATAAAATATATTAATTGACTAATACACACACGAACATTTGAATAAATAATGGAAATAGTAATAATAATTGTTTTGTTGTATGAAATTGAACAAATATGGAACGAAATGAACAGAATAAGAGCAGTATAGCATGCTGTGATGTAGCCTCACCCTCTCCTGCTGTGCGGCGGCAGAGACGAATTGTGCTGCTTCCGCTATTGTGTTACGGTCTTCGCCCTGAAGGATTTTAGATTTATTTGGATCTGGTTGATTTTGAAATTTGTTTATGTGGGCACTGAATTTGGGAAAATATTGATCTCTGATTGGTTCTCTGATTGGCTCTCCTCTCTCTCTCTCTCTCTCTCCCCCTCCTCTTGCTGTGTGTTTGCTCTGAAGTGGCAGCATCACGGAAGAGCAAGAGGATCCGTCTGTTTTATCAGTGCTTGTGCTTGGCGTGTGGCAGATTGTCAGGTGTAATTAAACTGCTGTCAGATGAAAGAATATCTGGAGATGCTCCACTATACATGGGAGGTGTTTGGGCCCTGGGGGCCCCACCGTGCATCTTAAGGTGGCCTTGCTCTCCCGGATCAGCATGTGCAATCTGCTTAGAATTACCTGCATTTGATATGCAGACGCTGCATGTATATATGCAGAGATAGTCCTCTTCTTATGCAGACGCTGCATGTATATATGCAGAGAAATATTCTTCTTATGCAGACGCTGCATGTATATATGCAGAGATCTTCCTCTTATGCAGACGCTGCGTGTGCATATGCAGAGATAGTCCTCTTATGCAGACGCTGCATGTATATATGCAGAGATATTCCTCTTATGCAGACACTGCATGTATATATGCAGAGATATTCCTCTTCTCATTGCATTGCGAGATGTATCCTAAGACTCAATACCCTGCAATTTTGATTTTTTTAAATTTTATTTTATTTTCACATACTTCATCATACTTTAGCTTAGATTGCAGTCCAGTATTTACTCCGTTACCAGGAAACGGGACGGATATCCTGAGGTGTTTGAACCCTGTAGGACAGGGATGCTGCCATTGTACTTTGGTTGTCAGGCTGGATTGCTGCAGCATTTGATGCCTGTGCAGTGCTGGTTGTGCAGGTATGCGCTGGTGTACCTGCCCTTCAGCAGTGAAACAGGGCGCTGCGCTCATAAATATGCATGGAGCAGCACAGATGTGCTATAGCATGGTTGTTTATTGTATATCCAAGGTGAAAATACCTCATGCTGTGCCTGTAAGACATTAAGGTCTTTTAGTTGGAGTTATTGATTAACAGTCATACAATACCCTCTTGGCCTGTTAATTTTGGTTTTTCACATAATTGACATGGCAGATAAGAAATGTTGGTCGAGGGAATAAGCTTTATTGTACGTTGTACAGTTTGGGGTGGAAGGTTCTCACATTGCAGTATAAAATGTTCAGCTTCACAGCGAAAACTGCTTTCAGCTCTTGTTTTATCTGATTGACCAGCTACTCCACCAGGTCGGCAGTTGACAAATCTTCCTGTGAAACCGTAATAAGTAATGGTGTCTATGACAGGAAAAGCCTTGCAATGATTGGCTGCAGACCAGCTGTGATCAGCTACAGACCAGCAACAGATCAGGAGCGGATCAGCTATGACCAGCAGGTGCTGGATAGCCCTGATCAGTGACAGGCCAGCTTTGACCAACCTCAGACCAGCGACAGAGCAGCTATGACCAGACATCGATCAGCTGCAATCAGTCACTGAAGCTTAACCCACGGGCAGGAGGGTAGCTGGTCAGTAACCTGATGGGTGTGCCGAGATGTTTAGAAGGACGGGGAAGGTGTCCTTCCGTGCTGTGTCGTAGAGAGGGGAAAGCAGAGAGCTGTGACAGAGGACATGCCTCTGTAGCTCCGTACTGATGCCCTCTGAACCGTGTCAGACAGTGTTGGAGAGGAGCATTATTTTCTGCTGCGCGGAGCGTAACCCAGGTACTGTAGGATTGCAAATTACTCTCGCACGCATGCACACATATCCAAGCACATACAGTACACACTCATGCACACATATCCAAGCACATACAGTACACACTCATGCACACATATCCAAGCACATACAGTACACACTCATGCACACATATCCAAGCACATACAGTACACACTCATGCACACATATCCAAGCACATACAGTACACACTCATTCACACATATCTAAGCACATACAGTACACACTCATACACACATATCCAAGCACATACAGTACACACTCATGCATACCTAGATGCAGATGCTCTCACATATATACAGCAGAGATGGGGACTGGCACTTGCGACTTGGACTCGAGTCGCACTTAAGTCGCACACACAGTGACTTGAGACTTCACTCGAGTCTCGACCTCAAAAGACTTCAGACTCGACTCGGACTCAAGGTTCGGGACTCGTGAACAATCTTTTTTCTTTTGTGCAGCAACAAAGCCTGACGGGTCTGCCGAGCTGAATCTCATTTCATTCTTAAACCCTATTCAGACGGCATTATTTTGACGTGGTGACATTGGGTAATTTAATTATTACCAGGAATTTTAGTCCCGTCCGAACGCGCCAAGTCAGTAATTATTACGGACATTCTCGGTAAAATTTACGGCACTTTTACCTTCTGTGAAACACTCTACAGACAGTACCCTAGGCAATATTAATCCAGTGCGAATGCGACCCTCTGTAAATGTAGAAACGATGTTTGTAAATATTCCGTCATATCCTGTTTTAAAAGTATTTTTCCTCCCTTTTTCGAAGATGGATGCGCTTGAAGAAGCACTCGGTTTAGCGGTTACCAATAGTCCGACGCATTCTTTTTTCGATTGAAGACGTGGAAGACCTATCCCTGCTTCGTTAACATTACTGACAGCAGAGCCAGGCTCTTCTCCATTTCAGTTTTTCTCTGTGAGAGCCAACTGGCACTTACCCAGGGGAATATTTCAGCCTGAATTGCTGCCATTAATCACAATCTACAACAAACTGTGCCATCCCGCACGGAAACCACTGATGCCTCACTGCAGGCAATGCGAGAGGGAGAGAGAGAGAGAGAGAGAGAGATGAGCACACAGTCAGAGATTTGGGCGAAGGAGAGACGGGCAGAGCCCTCGGTCATGGTGTGATGGCAAAGCAATGGCATTCCCATTCCAGGCCAAGGAAAGCGAGGGCGCTAAAATCGAGATTAGGACCCTGCGGACGAGAGTCCAGATGCCACACGTGTCAGACGGCAGAGAGCGACATCAGCTCTATTTCCACAGGAGAGACCCCATTACATCAATCAGCAGAAGGAGGAGGCCGACAGCCAGACAGCGAGGGAGGCCACTCTCTCAGATATTATTCCATACGGAAAATAAAATAAACACCCTCCTTCCCTGAGGACTCGGCGAGAACTTGAGTGAGAGTCGGCCCTTAAATGCAATCAATCAGTCCACATAAAAACAGGTATTTTTTGTGGGGAGGAAAAAGGAATTCGTTATCTATTCTTGCGTCTCCTCAGTGCTCAGAGGCTTTGCCAGACTTCATACCTAAAGCGAACCATGTTGCCGAGGACAACAGAGCAGCAGACAGAAAAGAGATGGGAGGCGGGGCCAGCGTGCGGGGGAGGAAGTGATCTCATAAGAAACCCTTCAGTCTCCCTAAAACCACTAGACACCCGCTAAAAATGTCTCTCTTACCAAGAGATTAAGTCACACGATAAGACTTAAAATCTTAATATTTTTTAACTCTGTTAGAGAATTTTAATTTGACATTATACAATATTTTCTTGTTTAAAATTGCGTGTTTTGTCATCCCACTGGAAAATTTTGAAAAATGGTCAAATTCTCTCCACTCATTGGATTATTTTTTGTCTTGTAAGATGATAGACAAGAAATAAGATAAATACAACATTTGGTGTAAATATAATCTAATAATGATAATAAAAATAACAAGAGCAATCCGAGATTTCTGATCTCCGCCAAGGGATGATGTTGATACAAATGCAAGATCTTTCTCTTTGGAAGATTTCAGGACCGCCCATGTGACAAGTTTAAACGGATTTTGTATGTTTGAAGCATCCATTCTCCAAAGCCATCATCAAAGTACAGAAGCGATCACATGATCATCACGTGACCATGATGTCACGTGATGATCGTGTGATTTAAAATCGTATCGATGTGACTGCACAGGCCGTGATTGGACAATCACTGCCGGTGTATGATTGCGCAATCAGTGGTGTGATTGGATAATCACCGCCGCTGGCGTGTGATTGGACAATGGCCGCCGAGTGTGATTGCGCAATCAGTGGCCTGACTGGACAATTACCCTCGGGTGTGATTGCCAGCAATCACTTTCCACCTTGATTTGATCAAAATCTGTTCATTAGTTTCGAGAAATGTCACTGAGATTGTAAATACAGATCCGGATCCAGAATCCAAATCCGGATCTGGATCATCACAAAATTTTAATGGAGTCGTCCCTTGACCAAGATCTATCTCTGGTGAAAATTTCATGAAGATCCGTCCAGTAGTTTCCGAGAAATCCTGTCCACAGACAGACAGAAGGACAGACGGACAAATAAATAAATAAATAAATAAACCGACTCGATCGCATTATCTCCTTGGCGGAGATAATAATAATTTGAAGATGACTTATCTTTTGCGGTCTGAAGCGCACTGTATCTGTAATAAGAGATGACGGGGCATGTACGTGTGTATGAACAGTATCATGAGTAAAACGGTTCGACGCTGATCCAATTTTTTTTTTGGTGGTGCCAGTGCGCCGCTGTAGAGTTGGGACCGTAGAGTCGGGACCCTGTCACGTCCCCCTGAGGCGGCTGTAGAGTTGGGACCGTAGAGTCGGGACCCTGTCGCGTCCCCCTGAGACGGCTGTAGAGTTGGGACCGTAGAGTCATGATCCTGTTGCATTCCCCAAAGGCAGCTGTAGAGTTGGGACCGTAGAGTCGGGACCCTGTCGTGTCCCCCCTGAGACGGCTGTGGAGTTAGGACTGTAGAGTCATGACCCTATCATGTCCCCCTGAGGCGGCTGTAGAGTTGGGACCGTAGAGTCAGGACCCTGTCGCGTCCCCCTGAGGCGGCTGTAGGGTTGGGACCATAGAGTCGGGACCCTGTCGTGTCCCCCTGAGACAGCGGTAGAGTTGGGACCATAGAGTCGGGACCTTGTTGCGTCCCTCTGAGATGGCTGTAGAATGGGGACCGTAGAGTCATGATCCTGTCGCGTCCCCCTGTGGCAGCTGTAGAGTTGGGACTGTAGAGTCGGGACCCTGTCGCGTCACCCTGAGGCGGCTGTAGAGTTGGGACCGTAGAGTCGGGACCCTGTCACGTCCCCCTGAGGCGGCTGTAGAGTTGGGTCCATAGAGTTGGGACCCTGTCATGTCCCGCTGAGGGGGCTGTAGAGTTGGGACCGTAGAGTCGGGACCCTGTTGCGTCCCCCTGAGGCGGCTGTAGAGTTGGGATCATAGAGTTGGGACCCTGTTGTGTCCCGCTGAGGGGGCTGTAGAGTTGGGACCATACAGTCGGGACCCTGTCGCGTCCCCCTGAGATGGCTGTAGAGTTGGGACTGTAGAGTTGGGACCCTGTCGCGTCCCCCTGAGGTGGCTGTAGGGTTGGGACCGTAGAGTTGGGACCATTTCATGTCCCGCTGAGGGGGCTGTAGAGTTGGGACCGTAGAGTCGGGACCCTGTCGCGTCCCCCTGAGGCGGCTGTAGATTTGGGACCATAGAGTCGGGACCCTGTCGCGTCCCCCTGAGATGGAGTAGAGTTGGGACTGTAGAGTCAGGACCCTGTCGCCTCCCCCTGAGGCTGTAGAGTTGGGACTGTAGAGTCGGGACCCTGTTGCGTCCCCTAGGCGGCTGTAGAGTTGGGACTGTAGAGTCGGGACCCTGTTGTGTCCCGCTGAGGGGGCTGTAGAGTTGGGACCGTAGAGTCAGGACCCTGTTGTGTCCCCTAGGCGGCTGTAGAGTTGGGACCGTAGAGTCGGGACTCTGTCCCGTCCCCCTGAGATGGCTGTAGAGTTGGGACCGTAGAGTCGGGACCCTGTCGCCTCCCCCTGAGACTGTAGAGCTGGGACTGTAGAGTCAAGACCCTGTTGTGTCCCGTAGGCGGCTGTAGAGTTGGGACCGTAGAGTCGGGACCCTGTCACGTCCCCCTGAGATGGCTGTAGAGTTGGGACTGTAGAGTCAGGACCCTGTCGCCTTACCCTGAGGTGGCTGTAGAGTTGGGACTGTAGAGTCAGGACCCTGTCATGTCCCCCTGAGACGGCTGTAGAGTTGGGACTGTAGAGTCGGGACCCTGTTGTGTCCTCTAGGCGGCTGTAGAGTTGGGACCGTAGAGTTGAGACCCAGTCATGTTCCGCTGAGGGGGCTGTAGAGTTGGGACCGTAGGGTCGGGACCCTGTCGCGTCCCCCTGAGGCGGCTGTAGAGTTGGGATCGTAGAGTTGGGACCCTGTTGCGTCCCGCTGACGCGGCTGTAGAGTTGGGACCATACAGTCGGGACCCTGTCACGTCCCCCTGAGATGGCTGTAGAGTTGGGACTGTAGAGTTGGGACCCTGTTGCGTCCCCCTGAGGCGGCTGTAGAGTTGGGACCATAGAGTCGGGACCCTGTCATGTCCCGCTGAGGGGGCTGTAGAGTTGGGACCATAGAGTCGGGACCCTGTCGCATCCCCCTGAGGCAGCTGTAGAGTTGGGACCATAGAGTTGGGACCCTGTCGTGTCCCGCTGTGGCGGCTGTAGAGTTGGGACCATAGAGTCGGGACCCTGTCGCCTCCTCCTGAGATGGCTGCAGAGTTGGGACTGTAGAGTTGGGACCCTGTTGCGTCCCCCTGAGGCGGCTGTAGAGTTGGGACCCTGTCGTGTCCTGCTGAGGCGGCTGTAGTGGGGACCGTAGAGTCGGGACCCTGTCGCGTCCCCCTGAGATTGCTGTTGAGTTGGGACTGTAGAGTCGGGACTCTGTCGCGTCCCCCTGAGATGGCTGTAGAGTTGGGACTGTAGAGTCAGGACCCTGTCGCCTCCCCCTGAGGCTGTAGAGTTGGGACTGTAGAGTCGGGACCCTGTTGTGTCCCCTAGGCGGCTGTAGAGTTGGGACTGTAGAGTCGGGACCCTGTTGTGTCCCCTAGGCGGCTATAGAGTTGGGACCGTAGAGTCGGGATCCTGTCGCGTCCCCCTGAGATGGCTGTAGAGTTTGGACTGTAGAGTCAGAACCCTGTCGCGTTACCCTGAGGTGGCTGTAGAGTTGGGACTGTAGAGTCAGGACCCTGTCACGTCCCCCTGAGACGGCTGTAGAGTTGAGACTGTAGAGTCGGGACCCTGTTGTGTCCCCTAGGCGGCTGTAGAGTCGGGACCCTGTCGTGTCCCCCTGAGGCGGCTGTAGAGTTGGGACCGTAGGGTGGAGACGGCTGGCCTCCGTTCGGCCCTTCTCTTCCCCCCTTTATTTCCCCCATCCTTTCATTCTTTTCTTTCTTTGCTCTCTGCCTCCGGCCTCCCCAGCCACCAGCTGACTCTGGCCTCCAGAGAAATCATGGCTTCGCCCCACCCCAGCGAATCACGCTAATCCATATGAATGAATGCTAATGCGCTCCACCACCCACCCCTCACCCCCGCCTCCCGCCTGGGAGCTTATGATCTGTGTTTACGCACTATGCCAAAATTAGTTCTTGGCTGTAAATACACACACGCACACGCACGCACACACACGCATGCACACACACACACGCACACACACACACACATGCACATGCACACACACACGCCACACACACACACACGCACACACGCATATGCGCACACGCACACACGCACATGCACATACCACGCACACGCATACACGCACACACACACGCACACGCATACGCATACACACACACACGCATACACACGCACGCACATACACACACACGCATACACATGCACACGCACACACACACACGCACACACACACACACACACACACACACACGCACACACACACGCACATGCACACACACACACACACACACACACGCACACACACGCACGCACACACAAACGCACATGCACACACGCACACGCACTCGCACGCCCACACACACACACACACTCGCACACACACGCACACACACACGCGAACACGCACATACACACAAGCACACACGCACACATGCACACACACGCACATGCACACACACGCACACGCACGCACACACACACACACACGCACATGCAAACATGCACACACACACACACGCACACACACACAGACACACACACACGCACATGCACACACACGCTGCACACACACACACACACGCGCGCACGCACGCACACACACACGCGCACGCACACGCGCACACATGCACACGCACGCACATGCACAAACACGCGCACACACGCACACACACACAGCAAGGGGTCCGAGCCTGCCACTACACGGCCTAACACACAGCGGGGATCACAGGCAAATGAACAGAAAGGGCGGAGGGAAGGAAGTTATGAACATGGACTGAGATGACATGAGTTACATGTTCATATTTATTCCCCTCCATAACCTGGACCAGATCAGGAGAGGAAGAACAAATGGTCTTTTCTCTTCTCCTTGCAGTTTTACAGTGGTCAGGGAACTGAGGTTCAAAGAAAGAGCTCATATATGAGACCTTGGGGTCATAAACAGACTTGAGAGAGAAAGAAAGAAACTCATGAACCGCACCGTGAGTTTGAGCGTCCCTCGTCATATCGGTCACAACTGTGGAGGGAGGCAGGATCAAAGATAAGGGAAGGAATAATGTGACCTAAATGAACATCCATTCAACCATCCATCCATCCATCCATCCATCCATCCATCCATTCATTCTTTAGCTACCCCGGGTATTCGTGGTCAGGGTCATGGAGTCAGGGTGTTTAGGGGTACATACTGTACATCATTCTCACACAGTTCACAGCTGAGGAAATTAGATGGTTGATGGTAAACATCTTGTAATATAAACAGCCAGCAGCCAGGCATAATAAGCAGTCTTTGAGCTGGCAGAGTGCGCCGTGAGTGTGTGTGTGAGTGTGTGAGGCCTGTGCATTAGGACTGCTGACAACACATCACTAGAGCAAACGATATCACAGCGATCGCCGTCACACCACAGAGGTCTACATCATCTTACTGTACAGTCCCTTCAACAGGGCTAAACACAGGGGCTGGATCGTTTTTGCACCACTGAGGTCTACATCATTTTACAAGGATCCCCTCGGACAGGGATGTGATCCCAGCAACATTACGCAAATATTTGTGATTAGAATTCCATTTACTAGACCGACATCGATGGCATTTGCTCAGGAAAATATCGAGATGATAACAGAATATGATGCATCATCCCATTCATGTGGAATGCCATTTCGGTCAAAATTAAATAAGTAAATATATACAAAAATAATTAAATGTGCCAATGAAATATTATAAATATGGAAATGAAAAAAATCTTGCAATAAGTAAATGGGGCAATAAATATATTAAAACATACATAAATTTAAATATCTATATAAAAATTAGTCAATATAGTTCTGTAAATATAAAAATGTTTCTATTTAAAAAATTACATTTTTCAAGGGACTACTTTTATTTCTAGAGAGTTTTATTACGTAATTCTACATTTATTTATTTATTTATTTAATGGCACTTTTATTTCCGCACGCCACATTTATTTGTTTCATTTCTCACATTCAAATGAATGGGGCATGATTAGCTCATACCTTCAGACCGAAGCAACAGCACCGAGAGCAGCACTGAATCTGTCCATGGAAATACTGTGCGGGTTAAGCTGTTGTTTGGTCAATAAGGAAGACCTTGGTGAGTTCCGAAATTCATGCTATTCTTAGCAGAACAAATTGATCAACATGGTTTATCAGTGGATGCGCTTTTGCCTGCTTTGAGGCGGTTAGCAGCCTCTCAGTAACTTGGAGACGGTTTACTCAGAGTCATGAAACATCCTTATGGCGTTATTATGGAATCCAACGGGATCCACCATTTCCACGCTTCTTATTCCTAGCTCTCTCTGAAATCGATCACTAAGAAAGACTCACTGTGCACTGCAAAATGTGGCGAACAAACGACAGTCACTACGTTGGTCTGATGTATACCATAATGCAACTGATCGCATTTGCCCATAAATATGGAATTATATTTGTGCCACAATCCTGGGCGAGCAATTGGAAATTTTGAGCGCAGAAAAATATGTTGCGCCAGCACACAAAAAATTAAAAAATTGTTTTGAGGAAAATTAAACGTGAGCAAAAAAACCCTTCCAATTGAGCGAACAAAACTCCATTCTGTGCTCAACAAATGTCTTTGCATGTTTGTTATGATCAATATGAACGTGCAATATTAACCCCTTTCACTCAGTTTCACTCTATGCCCTCTCACCAACTCATGTTCGATGCGCTGGCAGACTGCAGCATGCTCACTCAAACTGTGTCTCTCCCTCTCTCCCAATCCGCCCACTCTGTGCTCGCTCAACTTCACCTGTGCGCTCACTCAAGCTGTGCACAGTGTAACAAATGTGCCACAATTCTGATTGGCTGCTTCCGCTCCAATTTGACGCATTATGACCAACCAGCAAAGAAAAGGGGGAAAGTTTATGATGAGATTCGACTACAACTAGATTATAGTGCTGCCGTGTTGCGTTGTTTGGGTTAACGTTAACCTTTCATGTTCGCTTATCTTGAGACATCGACTGTTGTGCGACTCTTTTGATTCATATCCCTCTTTAGCAATCCTGGCTGCTGCTAACTATAGCATCGGACGATGTCTTGTGAACATCAAAACCAAAATGTCACACCACAGCCACGTGAACCATGTTTTATAAACCTTTATGAAATTTCGTTGGTTAGTCTGTACACCTTGGGCTTGCGAATAAAGCTAGCTGACCTAGCGCTAGCAACCTACCTAGATAGCTAGCTAATGTCGGGGAGAAAAGCAGAAGCCTACTGACATTAACATTACTTCCATGATAGCGGGCAAACTCGACAGCCATAAAAAAGAGGGAATAGTATTAGCACCTTCCTCCGGCTGATATATTTCAACATATAACACCTGAAGAAGGCACTTTGCCGATATGTCTGTCGCCATAAACTGAAATATACCTAAAACCTGCATATCAAGTCTGATAACCTAAGGTTACGCATCCACAACTGAAGTACATGATCATCCGTGATTAAATGTGTTAAAATCAAAGACACGTCTCAGGCAGTGATATGCATCTCATTCTAAAGCCTAAACACTATAAGCTATCAGTTTGACTTGAAATAGTAGGGAAAGCATGTGTTATGAATGATATTAATTAGGGGTAACACTCCATTTAGGTGTAACAGAACCAGGGCGCTGCTGCTGTTCCATTCAGGTGTAACAGAACCAGGGCGCTCTGCTGTTCGATTCAGGTGCAACAGAACCAGGGTGCTCTGCTGTTCCATTCAGGTGTAACAGAACCAGGGCGCTGCTGCTGTTCCATTTAGATGTAACAGAACCAGGGCGCTCAACAGAACCAGGGCACTCTGCTGTTCCATTCAGGTGTAACAGAACCAGGGCACTCTGCTGTTCCATTCAGGTGTAACAGAACCAGGGCTGTTCCATTCTGCTGTTTCCATTCAGGTGTAACAGAACCAGGGCGCTGCTGCTGTTCCATTCAGGTGTAACAGAACCAGGGCACTCTGCTGTTCCATTCAGGTGTAACAGAACCAGGGCGCTCTGCTGTTCCATTCAGGTGTAACAGAACCAGGGCGCTCTGCTGTTCCATTCAGGTGTAACAGAACCAGGGCGCTCTGCTGTTCCATTTAGGTGTAACAGAACCAGGCGCTCTCTGCTGTTCCATTTAGGTGTAACAGAACCAGGCGCTGCTGCTGTTCCATTCAGGTGTAACAGAACCAGGCACTCTGCTGTTCCATTCAGGTGTAACAGAACCAGGGCGCTCTGCTGTTCCATTCAGGTGTAACAGAACCAGGGCACTCTGCTGTTCCATTCAGGTGTAACAGAACCAGGGCGCTCTGCTGTTCCATTCAGGTGTAACAGAACCAGGGCGCTCTGCTGTTCCATTCAGGTGTAACAGAACCAGGGGCGCGCGTTCTGCTGTTCCATTCAGGTGTAACAGAACCAGGGCGCTCTGCTGTTCCATTCAGGTGTAACTCTGCTGTTCCATTCAGGTGTAACAGAACCAGGGCTCTGCTGTTTCCATTCAGGTGTAACAGAACCAGGGCACCCTGCTGTTCCATTCAGGTGTAACAGAACCAGGGCGCTCTGCTGTTCCATTCAGGTGTAACAGAACCACCATTCAGGTGTAACAGAACCAGGGGCTGCTGTTCCATTCAGGTGTAACAGAACCAGGGCGCTCTGCTGTTCCATTCAGGTGTAACAGAACCATTCAGGTGTAACAGAACCAGGGCGCTCTGCTGTTCCATTCAGGTGTAACAGAACCAGGGCGCTCCATGCTGTTCCATTCATTCAGGTGTAACAGAACCAGGGCGCTCTGCTGTTCCATTCAGGTGTAACAGAACCAGGGCGCTCTGCTGTTCCATTCAGGTGTAACAGAACCAGGGCGCTCTGCTGTTCCATTCAGGTGTAACAGAACCAGGGCGCTCAACAGAACCAGGGCGCTCTGCTGTTCCATTCAGGTGTAACAGAACCAGGGCGCTCTGCTGTTCCATTCAGGTGTAACAGAACCAGGGCGCTCTGCTGTTCCATTCAGGTGTAACAGAACCAGGGCGCTCTGCTGTTCCATTCAGGTGTAACAGAACCAGGGCGCTCTGCTGTTCCATTCAGGTGTAACAGAACCAGGGCTCTGCTGTTCCATTCAGGTGTAACAGAACCAGGGCGCTCTGCTGTTCCATTCAGGTGTAACAGAACCAGGGCTCTGCTGTTCCATTCAGGTGTAACAGAACCAGGGCGCTCTGCTGTTCCATTCAGGTGTAACAGAACCAACCCATTCAGGTGTAACAGAACCAGGGCGCTCTGCTGTTCCATTCAGGTGTAACAGAACCAGGGCGCTCTGCTGTTCCATTCAGGTGTAACAGAACCAGGGCGCTCTGCTGTTCCATTCAGGTGTAACAGAACCAGGGCGCTGCTGCTGTTCCATTCAGGTGTAACAGAACCAGGGCGCTCTGCTGTTCCATTCAGGTGTAACAGAACCAGGTCGCGCCGCTGTTCCATTCACAGAACCAGGGCGCTCTGCTGTTCCATTCAGGTGTAACAGAACCAGGGCGCTCTGCTGTTCCATTCAGGTGTAACAGAACCAGGGCGCTCTGCTGTTCCATTCAGGTGTAACAGAACCAGGGCGCTCTGCTGTTCCATTCAGGTGTAACAGAACCAGGGCGCTCTGCTGTTCCATTCAGGTGTAACAGAACCAGGGCGTGCTCTGCTGTGTTCCATTCAGGTGTAACAGAACCAGGGCTCCATGCTGTTCCATTCCAGGTGTAACAGAACCAGGGCGCTCTGCTGTGCTGTTCCCATTCAGGTGTAACAGAACCAGGGCGCTCTGCTGTTCCATTCAGGTGTAACAGAACCAGAACCATTTAGGTGAAACAGAACCAGGGGGCGCTCTGCTGTTCCATTCAGGTGTAACAGAACCAGCTGTTCCATTCAGGTGTAACAGAACTCTGCTGTTCCATTCAGGTGTAACAGAACCAGGGCGCTGCTGTTCCATTCAGGTGTAACAGAACCAGGGCGCTCTGCTTGTTCCATTCAGGTGCTCTGCTGTTCCAGGGCGCTTCTGCTGTTCCATTCAGGTGTAAACAGAACCAGGGCGCTCTGCTGTTCCATTCAGGTGTAACAGAACCAGGTGTAACAGAACCAGGGCGCTCTGCTGTTCCATTCAGGTGTAACAGAACCAGGGCTCTGCTGTTCCATTCAGGTGTAACAGAACCAGGGCGCGCTCTGCTGTTCCATTCAGGTGTAACAGAACCAGGGCTCTGCTGTTCCATTCAGGTGTAACAGAACCAGGGCTCAACAGAACATTCAGGTGTAACAGAACTCTCTGCTGTTCCATTCAGGTGTAACAGAACCAGGCGCTCTGCTGTTCCATTCAGGTGAACCAGGGCGCTGCTGTTCAGAACCAGGGGCTCTCTGCTGTTCCATTCAGGTGTAACAGAACCAGGGCGCTCTGCTGTTCCATTCAGGTGTAACAGAACCAGGGCGCTCTGCTGTTCCATTCAGGTGTAACAGAACCAGGGCGCTCTGCTGTTCCATTCAGGTGTAACAGAACCAGGGCGCTCTGCTCAATTCAGAACAGGGCACTCTGCTGTTCCATTCAGGTGTAACAGAACCAGGCGCTGCTGCTGTTCCATTCAGGTGTAACAGAACCAGGGCGCTCTGCTGTTCCATTCAGGTGTAACAGAACCAGGGCTCTGCTGTTCCATTCAGGTGTAACAGAACCAGGGCGCTGCTGCTGTTCCATTCAGGTGTAACAGAACCAGGGCAGAACCATTTAGGTGTAACAGAACCAGGGCGCTCTGTTGTTCCATTTAGGTGTAACAGAACCAGGCTGCTGCTGTTCCATTCAGGTGTAACAGAACCAGGGCGCTCTGCTGTTCCATTCAGGTGTAACAGAACCAGGGCGCTCTGCTGTTCCATTCAGGTGTAACAGAACCAGGGTGCTCTGCTGTTCCATTCAGGTGTAACAGAACCAGGGTGCTCTACTGTTCCATTCAGGTGTAACAGAACCAGGGTGCTCTGCTGTTCCATTCAGGTGTAACAGAACCAGGGTGCTCTGCTGTTCCATTCAGGTGTAACAGAACCAGGGCGCTCTGCTGTTCCATTCAGGTGTAACAGAACCAGGGCACTCTGCTGTTCCATTCAGGTGTAACAGAACCAGGGCGCTCTGCTGTTCCATTTAGGTGTAACAGAACCAGGGCGCTGCTGCTGTTCCATTCAGGTGTAACAGAACCAGGGCGCTGCTGCTGTTCCATTTAGGTGTAACAGAATTCAGGTGTAACAGAACCAGGAAGCTCTGCTCAATTCAGGTGTAACAGAACCAGGGCACTCTGCTGTTCCATTCAGGTGTAACAGAACCAGGGCACTCTGCTGTTCCATTCAGGTGTAACAGAACCAGGGCGCTCTGCTGTTCCATTCAGGTGTAACAGAACCAGGGCGCTCTGCTGTTCCATTCAGGTGTAACAGAACCAGGTAGCAGGCGCTGCTGCTGTTCCATTCAGGTGTAACAGAACCAGGGTGCTCTGCTGTTCCATTCAGGTGTAACAGAACCAGGGCGCTGCTGCTGTTCCATTCAGGTGTAACAGAACCAGGGCACTCTGCTGTTCCATTCAGGTGTAACAGAACCAGGGCACTCTGCTGTTCCATTCAGGTGTAACAGAACCAGGAAGGCTCTGCTGTTCCATTCAGGTGTAACAGAACCAGGGCACTCTACTGTTCCATTTAGGTGTAACAGAACCAGGGCTGCTGCTGTTCCATTCAGGTGTAACAGAACCAGGGTGCTCTGCTGTTCCATTCAGGTGTAACAGAACCAGGGCGCTGCTGCTGTTCAATTCAGGTGTAACAGAACCAGGGCGCTCTGCTGTTCCATTCAGGTGTAACAGAACCAGGGCGCTCAACAGAACCAGGGCACTCTGCTGTTCCATTCAGGTGTAACAGAACCAGGGCGCTGCTGCTGTTCCATTTAGGTGTAACAGAACCAGGGCGCTGCTGCTGTTCCATTCAGGTGTAACAGAACCAGGGTGCTCTGCTGTTCCATTCAGGTTAAACAGAACCAGGCGCTGCTGCTGTTCCATTCAGGTGTAACAGAACCAGGCAGGGTAACAGAACTCTACTGTTCCATTTAGGTGTAACAGAACCAGGGCGCTGCTGCTGTTCCATTCAGGTGTAACAGAACCAGGGCGCTCTGCTGTTTCATTCAGGTGTAACAGAACCAGGGTGCTCTGCTGTTCCATTCAGGTGTAACAGAACCAGGGTGCTCTGCTGTTCCATTCAGGTGTAACAGAACCAGGGTGCTCTACTGTTCCATTCAGGTGTAACAGAACCAGGGTGCTCTGCTGTTCCATTCAGGTGTAACAGAACCAGGGTGCTCTGCTGTTCCATTCAGGTGTAACAGAACCAGGGCGCTCTGCTGTTCCATTCGGGTGTAACAGAACCAGGGCGCTCTGCTGTTCCATTCAGGTGTAACAGAACCAGGGTGCTCTACTGTTCCATTTAGGTGTAACAAAACCAGGGCTGCTGCTGTTCCAATTCAGGTGTAACAGAACCAGGGCGCTGCTGCTGTTCCATTTAGGTGTAACAGAACCAGGGCGCTCAACAGAACCAGGGCACTCTGCTGTTCCATTCAGGTGTAACAGAACCAGGGCGCTGCTGCTGTTCCATTCAGGTGTAACAGAACCAGGGCGCTCTACTGTTCCATTTAGGTGTAACAGAACCAGGGCGCTGCTGCTGTTCCATTCAGGTGTAACAGAACCAGGGTGCTCTGCTGTTCCATTCAGGTGTAACAGAACCAGGGCGCTGCTGCTGTTCAATTCAGGTGTAACAGAACCAGGGCACTCTGCTGTTCCATTCAGGTGTAACAGAACCAGGGCGCTCTGCTGTTCCATTCAGGTGTAACAGAACCAGGGCGCTCTGCTGTTCCATTCAGGTGTAACAGAACCAGGGCGCTCTGCTGTTCCATTTAGGTGTAACAGAACCAGGGCGCTCTGCTGTTCCCGGTGTTGCAGTGCTGGCTCCCTGGAGGATGGATGTATAAAGAGAACGTGAGACATTGTGGTGTCAAATTACGGCAGTTGGGATTTGTTTAGTTAACAAAAACCAGGGCGCTCTGTTCCATTTAGGTGTAACAGAACCAGTATCTGGGGACTGCTTTAGAAACATTACCTCAAAGCATAACCTAGCACTACCTGGAATAAACTCGAAAAAACCTGGAAGTTCATTCACAAATGAACCAACTGGAATAATGACCCCGCTACCATGGCGAGTGCTTCTAATTACGGGAACGCTGGTGCCAGCGTCGGCTCAGCTCACCAGCATCACCTGGCGCTAATGAAATACGCAGAAACAGATCACTCAATTGTGGGCAGTCAAATGCGGCCACTCCGGGCTCCTGCTAGATCGCAACAGGGAGTGCACCGCCGGTATCAACACTCGACGCGCGGCTGAAGAGGCCAACCAGTCCGGAGCCATGGAGCGGGCGCCCAGCGGTGCGATGCCGGCCTTCATAGCTGCCAGCGGGGACACACACATCAAAGCCTGGCGTCGTGCCACCGAATGCCCGCTCCCAGGCTCCATACCGGCCGAGCCTCTCTTGCAGCCGCACACCGTCTGCTGCCTTTGGTTATGCGCTCACCGCTATAAACATTTCAAAAAGGTGCAAAGAACACATGGTATAATACTAAAGCACAAACCATTCACGTGGTTTTGGTGTGACATTTTGGTTTTGCTGTTCAGAAGACATCGTCCGATGCTATAGTTAGCAGCCAGGATTGCTAAAGAGGGATATGAGTCAAAATGATCAAACAACAGCCAATGTCTCAAGATACATGTAGAAATAATGTTAAAGTTAACCCAAACAACTCAACGTGGCAGCTCTACAATCCAGCTGTAGTTAAATTTCGTCATTAACTTTCCCCCTTTCTTTGCTGGTTGGTCATAATGCGTCTAACTGGCGCCAAAGCAGCCAATCAGAATTGCGGCGCATTTGTAACACTGTGCACAGCTTGAGCGAGTGCACAGGTGAAGCTGATCGCGCACAGAGTGGGCGGATTGGGAGAGAGGGAGAGACAGACTTTGAGCGAGCATGCTGAGGTCTGCCAGCGCGTCGAGCATGAGTTTGTGAGAGGGCATAGAGTGAAACTGAGTGAAAGGGGTTATTATTTGACATTCATATTGATCATAGCATTTGCTCACATTTAATTTTTCCTCAAAACAACATTTGTGTGCTTGCACAATATATTTTTCTGCGCTCAAAATCTCCAATTGCTCGCTCAGGATTGAGGCACAAATATAACCCCAAACATAAAGACCCACAAGCCAATGTAAGATAACTGTATTGTAGGTTTATATGACGGCTCAAGCTGGCCGCTGGCTCCAAACGCCTACCGTGAGATTCCAAATAAACCGCTCGTGTTTACCAAGCGAAACTAGATTTATTATGGAGATGGTGCCGAACCACGCAGACACATGACTACTATTTCAACAGTTTATTTGTCATTTGTAAACAGTTGCTTCTTCCCCTGGTAATAATGATTATATTAAAACTGGCACTTTACACCCACCATAGACCTTAAGGCTGACTGCCCTTCCATCCCCCAGAAATGTTCGCGGTTTACTTACATATTCAGCACTGCTGTACATTCAGTGTTTGGTGCTGTGGCTTCGGTCTGAATGTGTGAGCTAACTACACCCCATTCATTTGAATGCGAGAAATGAAATCAATAAATGTGGCATTTGGAAATAAGTGTGTCATGAAATAAATAAGTAAATGTGAAATTATGAAATGAAAATTCTAAGATAAATAAAAACACTCCCTTGAAAAGATGTCATTTTTATGTATTTATTTATTTACTGAAAAATATTGACTAATTTATATATATTTTAATGTATCTATTGAACCATTTGTTTATTTCAAGATTAATTTAATTCCATATTTATTTATTTCGTGGGGATATTTAATTATTCATGTGTTTGTTTATTTATTTAATTAATATTGACCCATGTGGCATTCCATACATTCAGATTCTTAATGATGATGAGTATTCATGTCAGACCAATTCATAAACACATGCAAGCTCTTTTAAAAAATTTATAGCACAAGCAATTAAAAAAAAATACATAACTTCATTTTTATTTGGCAAAGATATAAGACCCAAGCCTATTACCAACAAACCTAGCTCATTCATGTTTGGGTTTACGCATTTTCTTATCCCATGGCGAACTTCTAAAAAATGTTACTTGCAGATATTTTGTCTTATAGAATAAAAAAGCAATAGAAAGATGATTTAAAGTCTAACTTTGCATATTATATGACTAAAATGCTAATTGAGATTGAGCAGTACTCATGTGTCTGCAGCATAATTAACAGCAGGATACTGAGCACCATGAATGAGGTCATCTGAACTCATTCCGCAGCATAATTGATCAAATTAATAATTCATGATTTGGATAAAAAGAAAAATCTGTGGTGCTCCATGATCAGGCTGGAGAGCGGCGCCCCCCCGCCAAACCATTCTGTGCAAAGTTCAATATTTTACCAAAGCCAGAAAAGACCCCATTCCGATGAAATATGCAGTCAGTTAAAACAATTGGTGCTTTGCCTCTGGCTAGAAATGTTCGCAGGCTTTAAACACTGAGGTATCCGTCACCGAAAATTTGCCGGACCTGGCACCAAAAAAAAGATAAACACTCAAAGAGCAGTGTCCAGCGCACTAGTGGGAAAGAAGTTATTTTTCTAAGAGTAAATCAGCACTGGATTACGGGTTTTCCCCCCCATGTCTCCCCATTTGTGTTACTTGGTTTTCAGACTGGCGTTGCTGGTGCGCATGGGGACGTGCTGTGTATCTTTGCTCTGTGTAAATCTGGATCACATGAGCCCACAGAGACTCTGATGGCGCTCGCACTGAAAGACTGTCCCTGTTTCCCTGTTTCTCATCAGCAACAAATTTACTCGTCCTTATCTCCCGTCTCTTATTTCATACATCTCTCTTTCCGGGCGGCTCCACTTCGTGTATCCATAATCACAAACACATTTGATTGTCCACGCACTCGCATGCAAGGGTTTGCAAACACTCAAAAAATAAAGAAAATCATTATACCTTTAGGTATACTCTCTTCGGCAGGGCTCCCCAAATCTGGCCTTCGAATCCAAATCTAACCATGTTTTCAGTCCTTCAAGGTCATTACGTGAACAGTTATCGCCACTGATTATCCAGACCATCATCTCACTGGACTCCCAGGTAAAGGGAGTCCAAATGTTTGGCTCAAGATACGCCCTTTTTAAGTTGAGACTGCAGTTTGCAGTCAGACAGCGAGCGTTCAGGAGCTGCTCATCAGAATCTGCACACGCAATGCAAGTCTAGTCAAAACAAAATCAGCAGTCCACAGCCTGTCAGCACCCAGCAAACTGACACTATTCACTAATTCTAACAGGTTCTACATGGCTTCATGCACACACAAAAAGGATAATGCTAACACTTCTAAAAAATAGCCTTGTAATACATTATATTTATGCAGCAATTCTCACAATACAAATAAGACCTCAACTTTCACAAAAGGCAAGATTAAACCAAATATGAAAAAAGGAATCAATACAAAATCCAAAACAGAAAAATCAGTGACTTTCAAGGTGACACACAGCACAGATCCTTCTCATCTTGGAATGACTGTGTCGCATCGCCAATGCTAAACACAATGTTAGCAGCCGTGTCTGGTCTTCAACTGATGAATAGCTACATAATTCAAAATATTTAGAACTTCTCTGGCTATGTCTTAATGTGTTGACACATGCTAACTGCACACAAATGGATCGAGGTTAAGAAACGAACTAGGAAACTTTTATGACTTATGTAAATATCTAAGGTAAATGATGGGAAATTTGCATCCTTGGATCAACTCCTCCAGAGTTTATATAATGGCTTGATAAACCAATATTGTAATAGACAGTCCCACTTTCTTTACTATGGTCACAAAGGGAGGATGAGAGTGGAGTTATATGGTATCTCAGCAGAGATCCGTTATTTCCTCAGACGCTCGGCAGGATGAGAGCAAATGATGCTGATGTGCAGAGAGAGTGTGGATGAGTCCGTCTCCCGGATCACTTACCCTTCTAAGGAGTAGGTTTTTTGGAATTTTTTTTTTCCCCGCAAAAATTCAGGTGTCAGTGTTTTAGAATCACCATGGTTACTTCCGCCAACGAAGATGGGCAGAGGCTATGTTTTCGCCCCGTTTTTCTTTCTGTCTGTCTGTCTGCCCATTTTTAATCAGGATTATGAAGGAAGTTCTGCAGTGTGTTTGATGGAACTTTATGGCGAGGTTAGATATGGCGACAGAATGAGGTGACTCGATTTTCACAGGGCAAGGTCAAAGGTCCAGGTTGCAGAAAAGGTGAAAAACAATGGTGCGGAAGGTATGCGCTCCACTGAGATAGAGAGTCACCTCATCTGCCAAAAACTGATATTCTAATTAGTACTGTTCAGTAAGTTTATCAGTCATTTTATACATGAACCTAGGTAACTCATGGAAAAGCGCACCAACTGATACAGTAAGCAAATACACCCACTGAAATACACACAAAGCGTGTGCACACATGTACACAAACACGCATGAGCACACACACAAACGCACTTACACACCACATGTAGTTTAGTGCCTCAGTGGTCAAACGGATGGACGCAGTAAAGCTGCAAAGTCCTCAGAACTGCCCCCCCCAAACATTCCAGCCCAGCGTCTCCATCTAATTGGTTCCTGAGGAATTCCATTCCAGCCCCAGGCAGCCAAGCTTCCACATATTAAAAAAAAAAAAAAATCTGAGTGGCTTTTAACCCTGCCTCGCTGAGGTGCATTATCCCGATGTGACAGAAATACTGCCCCCCCATCCCTCCTGATTCCTCCTTTCTCAGGCACTGGTTTCCAAATATCAAGATTTTCCAGTTAAAAAATAATAATAAATAAATAAACAGCTGAATACATTCTACAGAATAAATGACACACGCTAACAGGCACCAGAAATGATCTCCCATAGCTGGATTTACCGAGAGGGATGATTGGTGGCTGTATTTGTGTCCTGCATCAGTCATTGGCTGCACGATTAACAGTTTTGCGTTAAACAATTATGCAGATCAGATCCCTTGGCGTTCAAACAAAATGACTATTTTTTCAGAGAGTTCTGGCATGATCAGCCACTGTTGATTTCGAGTGTATACGAGGAGAAGCGACGGTGCCCTCGCAGCTGAGCTCAAGAAACGTTAAACCGCTGAAACAGATCTGTACTGACAGCGTGACAAATCAGTGCTCTTCCCTCGGCTCGTGAGAGCGTGGTTGTCCTCGCCGCCAGGATCCAGAGCCCAGAGTGTTCGGGGGAGCAGGGCTCGCACGGTGGTTCAGGTCATAGTCGCGTCAGAGCCGCCTTGTGTTTCAAGTCAAAGCCAAGGTCATGGCCAATACCCAGGGGCCACAGAGGAGCGGCGGAGAGGAGGGAGAGAAAGATAGAGAGAGAGAGAGAGGTGGGGCACAGAGGAGGAGGGAGAGAGAGAGAGAGAGAGAGAAAGAGACAGAGAGAGGGAGAGAGAGAGGGAGAGAATTAGGTCGATACCCATTGATAATAAACATTAAAAAAATGCACTTAAATTTTGGATGCATCTAAATTCAAGTCCCGAAGAATCACTACAGTTTCAAGCAATGAAAACCTAAGATTTGAGCCCCAAAAAGAGTCCCCTCAGTCAGTTGGTCCTGAGACTCACTAACCAATTAATGCCTGACACCCATCAAACTCAGGCCAGCACTGCTTTACAACCAGAAATTAGAATAAACCAAATAATCAAACTAACAAAAGATAACTACCTGGAACATTGGAATATTCAAACCAAAACACAAAACAGACTTAATTGTTATTTGGCCCTAAACCAAAACTACAATTTAGCAGAATATCTCTTCTCTGTCAGAGATACAAAGCAGAGACAAATCCTAATCAAGTACAGGCTCAGTGACCACACACTGGCAATTGAAAAAGGAAGACAAAAAAACATGGCTACCCAAAGAAGAACGAATATGTGGTCACTGTAAGACAGGAGAGGGAGAGACAGAGATGCACTTCCTTCTCCATTGTGAAAAATATACAGAAATCAGGGAAACACATTTTGATAAAATATCTAAAACCCTAAATATATTCCCAATCCTCAGTAATGAAGAGAAGCTGCGAGTTCTCCTCGGAGACGGCCCAACCCCAACAGCCTCACTCGCAGCTCAGTACGTATTGGCCTGTCATGGCCTGAGGGACAGTGACAATGAGTTGCTCTCTGTTAACTCTCTGTTATTCAATAACGAATGGCTAAAATCTTATTCGCAGCAGTTTTTTCCCCTAAAATTACATACAAAGTTTTCATTCTATTATTGATTAATTAACATTAAATGATAAATTTTAATAGTATTACATTTACTATTAGTAGAATTAATATTTTCGTTATGATTGTTGTTGGTTTGATTGTTCTTGGTATGCTTTGGCAATATGTATTTTTCAATATGTCATGCCAATAAAGCATTTAAATTTGAAATTTGAATTTGACAGAGGGGGAGGGAGAGAGAGAGGGGGAGAGAGAGGGAGAGAGAGAGGGAGAGGAGAGGGGGGGGGGGAACTAGGGGAGGGTGGCAGAATACAGGCAAAAAAAAACACTAAACAAAACACAGCAAAAAAATAAATAAAACGAAGAGTAAAGGGTCTCAGTAGAGGCAGTGAGTCAGGAGACCAGCAGCCGTCCTCAACGTGAAATATCCGCCAGCCTGGTGCACACGCATATCAGCCAGCCTGGTGCACACGCATATCAGCCAGCCTGGTGCACACGCATATCAGCCAGCCTCGTGCACACGCATATCAGCCAGCCTCGTGCACACGCATATCCGCCAGCCTGGTGCACACGCATATCAGCCAGCCTCGTGCACACGCATATCAGCCAGCCTCGTGCACACGCATATCCGCCAGCCTGGTGCGCACGCATATCAGCCAGCCTCGTGCACACGCATATCAGCCAGCCTCGTGCACATGCATATCAGCCAGCCTCGTGCACACGCATATCAGCCAGCCTCGTGCACACGCGGCGGAGCCCTCAAACTGGGAGAGAGCTGCACACAGCGATCATATTAACCCTTTGGGGTGCAGCACACGGTATCTGGGGCCCGAGGGGGAGTGACAGACACCTCCATTATATCACGGCCGTCTGTGAATAATCGCTCACGCACACCGCTTTGTTTATAAACTGCATAAAAAACAGAAGGCAAGTGCTGTCACCTTGTAGTGAGACCTTTGAAATGTTTTCTCCCGTTATGAAGAAAGCAGAAGCTTTTCCAGGGTACTTCTTGCTTGAAGGGTAAGAGCCCATTGCAAATCTTGAAATGAGCCATACTAGTGTCCCCGTGTCGGAAACGTGTTCGCGTCCTTAGAGAACAGGAATTCAGACGTCATGTTAAGTTGAGAGTAAAAACTAGTTCTGATTTATGTTTTTTCTCAGCTGCTCCGACAGATATAATCTGCTCCATGCACTGCAATAACCTCCATCTCTGCAAGAACTTCATTCTTATATTTACACATATAACCATATTTCTATGACAGAATAAGGTAAGAAATCTTACTTGCTATGCACAGAACAAAATTTAAAACAAGTCAGTAACTTATACCAGAGGGAGAAACACACTTTAGGTCTGATAATAAGACCGAGACACTTAAGGCATTCCCTGCGCAGTCGGCAGCTGTGTGGCCGCGGCAGGAACAGTGTGTGTCCTTCTCAGCACAGAAAGGAGGATTAGAAAGACCCCAAAAATGCATTCGGGGGCAAAGTTAACGTCAATGCGCACAGAGTGGGGGGAGGAAGGAGCTGAATGACACCGTTCAGTTAGGCCTCGACTCCCACGGCTCTACTTCCTGATCCTCTGAAAAGAAAGGAAGTGAAGGGAAGGAGAGAGAGAGTGAGGGGAAAAGAGAGAGTGAGGGATAAAGAGAGGGAGGAAAGGAGATGTAATTTAAAGATTTAGAGAGATAGAGGGATTTAACATCCACTTTCAAAGGACATCAACAAAATAAAAATCCGAATAACCCCACAGATAAACAGTGTGAGAGAGACAGCATTAAAAAAAGAGAGCAACAGATAGCACAAGTATTAATAGAGAGTGGGTTGCGGTCCAGGCAGTAAAAACCGTTAAAAGTAGTCAAACATGTCAACCGCTAGTCGCAGCAGCTACAATAGAGTAACTGTACAGCAGTGTGCCGTGCTGATTATACACTCAACAAAATTAAGATAAATCACAAACCAAGTACTATTCAAGTATTTATTTCATGTAATATTAGATCATATAGATGAAAATAAGTAAAACCCTAGTCACACTAGAGTCGGAATGAGCCGGAATGCCGTCGGAATTAAAATTCTTTGTATATGCCTGGATATTTTAAGTGCATTCTAAAAATTCTGACTGCATTCTGAGTGCATTCCAAATATTCGGGCCCGTTCTTGTGGCCGGCCCGAATGTTTTGCTCATGCTCAAAACTTTCCAGGTACATTCGAAGTGGAGAAATATCGAACGGCATTCGAAGTGTATTCTAACTGCGCTCTTACTGCATTATAAATATTCTTACGGCATTCCAACAGCATTCAAAACATTCTGATTGCATTCGAGGGAGAATTGAAACGGCGAACCACGTCAAATCCTGCCAGAATGCGCCTCTAATGAGCCAGAATGCACCTCGAATGCATTTCGATTGCTGCAGGAATCTATTTCGATATTAAAACAATTCAGCTGGAATGTGCTTTGAATGCCGTTGGAATCTTTTGATTGCCGCTGGAATCAGTGTCGGCTGGTGAACTGGCGATAGGGGAGGCTGAAACCCATCCCTTAAAAATAATGATTGGTTATGACCTGTTTTCAATCGTTCATTTAAATTACCATTACAGAAACTCTGAAAACTCTCAACATTATCAGGTGTGGCCAGTTTTCATTAATAACGCATACCTGTTAACTCTCACGCATTCGGCATCAGTTTTAGTGGCATATATACGTTCCCCTGCTGTAGTCAGCAATTACTAAATCAACGCATATGGGGCACTCGTGTTACATTCTAAGTACATTCTGAGTATTCGAGCTGCATTCTGTTTGAATTCTTGGACGTTCCAACCATATTCGGCGGCCATTCTGGGAGCGTTCTGACTGCATTCGAGGTGAATTCATACAGCATTCGAGGCACCTTCCAACCAGACTTCGGGTGGTGTTCAGGCAGCAATTGAACTGCACTCGTATGGCATTCGAAGTGTATTCTAAATATTCTGACTGCATTCTGACAGCATTCTAAATATTCCTCCTGCGTTCCAACTACATTCAAGCTGCATTCGAGAGCTAATACACCCAGAATGTGCAAGAATCATTTGAGGCGGGTTCGAAGCGCATTCTAAGTATTTGAACGGCATTCTTTCAAAGCTGTAAGAATTTTGGTCAATTTGAAATTCCCGCCCGAATGTTGCGCGAATTCTTCATTCCGGCTGGTTCTGCTTGATTCCTGCTGATTTTGAATAAGTGTGACGGGGGCTTAAAGAGATAAAAACATATAGTAAAAACAAAAATAATAATGTCTTTTTGAGAGAAAAAGTCAATATCTAGTGTGGCCACCCGTTGCTTTGATTACAGCATTTAATCTTTCAGGCATAGTATTCACTTTTTTTCATTTGCTCACTCGCTAAACTATTCCATATGGTTTGAAGCGCATTCCAAAGAGATTCTTTCGATGTTACAACAGATTTCTCAATTAGATTAAGGACTGGACTTTGAGCAGGACAGGTCATAACTCTCATGTCACCAGATGTTTCTTTCCGACCAAAGTAATTCTTGCACAACTTAGAAGTTTGTTTAAGGTCATTATCTTGTTGAAACTAAAATCCCTGACCAATCAGTCTCTTTCCAGATGGCGATGCGTGCCTCACAAGGATGCTGTGATACTTCTTTTGATCCATGATTCCATCGATTTTTATGAGATCAGCAGCTCCCTTCGAGCAGACTGAATCCCAAACCATAATATGACCACCTCCATGTTTTACTTGAGTTAAACAATCATTTTTGAAACGTTCTTCAACTCTATGGTGCACTTATGTTCTGTTTGGGTGAGAAAATTTTGAATTTTGATTCACTGGTCCAAAGGAATTGTTCCCAGTCCGTTGGAGTTCAATCCTTGAATTTCTTGGCAAACTCAAGTCTTTGTTTGATGGTGTCAGCTCCTGGCAGCAACTCGACCAGCCAGACCATTTTCACGCAGGCATCTGGAAATAGTAGATCTTGAAACTTTTATCACTTCACTTCTGGTGCTATTGATCTCATCACGGAATTGTTGTGCTGTTGACCGCCAATCTTTTTTTTTTCCACTTGTCATACACAGGTAACGCACATCAGAGGCACTTAATTTTTGTTTTGCACCTCTAGTGCCACTAGTTTTCAGTGAACCAGTCTCTTTGAAAAGCTTTATGGCGTTTCTTACCATGTCATGGCAGCATTTAACGTCTTCAGCATCATGTTAGGCCACAATGCAGCTACGAACAATCTCGGAGAGCTCCTTCCGTCATGCTATTGTGTTCAGCACTATTATACCGCTTATGTTCACGTAACCTTATATACAGGAACAACTGATCATCAGAGGTAATTTCTGCAGAATAATGTCGCTTCAAACCAGTTTAAACAATTTGTTTTGCACCAATAATCATGGAATGAGTCTTCAAACACGCGCTGAGGCTATGCAAATAAAATGCAAACTGGGAGGAAATATGCATACACACACAAACAAACACATATTTACAAATGCATGCATACACATATGAGCACGCACACACACACACACACACACACACACACACACAGAGGAGTGTAACAAACATACACACTCACACACACGTGCGCACACACTCAGACTCAGACAAATCATAGAAGGAGACAGACATGCACACATACACAGAGGTAGACACTAGGAGGAAATATGCAGACACACACACACAGAGGAGTGTAACACACACACACACACAGAGGAGTGTAACACACACACACACACACACACAGAGGAGTGTAACACACACACACACACACACACACACACAGAAGAGTGTAACACACACTCACACACAGAGGAGTGTAACACACACACACACACACACACAGAAGAATGTAGCACACACACACACACACACACATGTCCTGCCTCCGTCTCCCCTTTGCCCTTCTCTTTCACCTCTCCCTTCTGACCTCTGACCTCCATGACACAGGAACCCCCCCGGGGGCCCTCCCCAGCCTCCGCACACAGGAGGAGGGGTGTTTTGTTAGAGAAGGGCAGGGGTGGTCCAGGGACATCCGGACTGAGGCAGAATTCACTAAGAGTGCCCAATGCCCCCTACAGCTGCCTGTATAACCAGCCCCAGCCCCTGTATACCGCAGAGGAAATCCCCCTCCACAATGGCGCTGAATTATAAAACCTTCCCCCAGCCGGACCCCCAGCTGCATGCATGCGCTCCGATTCCATGGTCAAGGTCAGAAGATTTGGCTTCAATCTCTCTCTCCTACTCTCTCGTTTGATTTTTTCAGAGAGGTTCTGCTGTAATACAGTCAACCAAATCCCCATGTCCAACAATTTTCACAGGGCTGGTGCACGCATTATACCCTACACAGTCTCCAATACGTGTGTGCTTTTATGTCAGGCTATTAACACCCCTATTTAATGAACCAGTTAGGAATTATAGCCCCATATCACTACTGCCCAAATATTCTCGGACCGCACTTTATTCATTGTTACTGAATATACAGGACCATACAGGGTGATACACCAGCACAGCACAGGACAACACAAATTACACAAAGTTTTGGTAACAATTAATGGCAGCCAGGAGAATGCTTTAAGTGATTATGTTTTATTGTTCGCTGACAAAGTGACATCATGGCCGCAAATTGTTCTAGAAGCACTTGGGTCCATGGCTTGAGTGACAGCAGCTGTTAAACCAATAAGCCATCCAGTCTCCCTGCACAATTCAATCTCGTTTCTTCCTTATCTCTCAAATTGAATTGAACCTGCTAATAATGAAAAGAAAACTGAGAGCGAGAGACAAATGGCGAGATATGAAGCGAGAGACTGGCAAAGCAAATTGAAAAGAAAAAAACATTTATTTATTATTAACGTTGTTGTTATTGCTACAGACTGAAACACGCAACATTATTATTTTTCTTATTTACTCTGATGCAGTAACGGTGTAAACAGATGAACATATGTTTTGTCAATAATTACATTTACATATTGTGCCAATAAGAAGCAGCTTGACAAAAGAAAATGAGAGAGAATGGGAGTGTGGAACAGAGGACAACAGAACAGAGGGAGGAGAGCAGAAAGCATTGATAAAGGAGAGAGAGGGCATGATGGGGGATTAGAAAACACCACAGTAAAATGCCCCTCGAATGCTGACATGGCTAAATCTGATTCTGCCTCACAACAGATCACTGACAGCAGCGTGGTGTTCGAGAGCTGCGTATTAGCAGGAGGAAAACGCTAAATATCTGTTGTGACCGGGGTTTCTGCATCAATATAAGCATTTCAATCTTATTTTTTCCCCTCTCTCAATTAGAAAATAATATAGAGTCACTGTTAAGTGAGATTGAGAGTTGAATTATTGTTTTACTCATTGGCAGATACAAAAACAAGCCAAACAATTTCACCTTTTTGGCAGATTGTTTTTTTATCTTACCGGCCCTATGGGCCGATAAGCTATTGTCGTGGTGTGGCGTCCGTCGTCCGGCGTCCGTCGTCCGGAACATTTTTTATCTTTTTTTTGGCCTGATGAATTTTCGTGTAAATTTGCAATAACATACTACTAGACCATATCTCCTGTCGTTTTTCTCGGATTTTTGATTGAATTATTTTTGTCCGTTTTATGGGCCCTTGAAGTTTTGGCTCCAATGTTAAAGATAGGACTGAGAAATTTTAAAAAATAATTTCTCAAAAACTGCTGGATAAATTTTTTTCTAAATCAGGCAATCAATTTACCTTGGTACCCTCAATGTACAGTGCGAGCGCCATTTTGATTGAATCGACGGAAGTGGGTCTATTGGGGGCGCTGTATTTTATGAATATGCAAGATGGCCTGTGGAGGCCAAATGGTTGCAGATAGAGATTAAGTTTGTATTACTGACATATAGGAAGTCCTATATGACCTATATTTTGGCTGTGTTAAAGTTGACCTCAGATGACCTTGAAAGGTCAAACTTGAGGTCAAGCAAAATGTTACAATTTTTAAAGGTTTCTAGGCTTGAAAATATTGAAGATTGGGAACATATGTGCATTGAACACTGATAGGAAGTCATGCATGAACTTTCATTTGGTGGCCTTGAACTTGGCAACCTTCGAAGGTCAAACTTCACATAGTGAAATTCCAATGACTTCTATCACCAAAACTATTACAGATAGAGCTTAGGTTTGTATTGCGGGCGTAGAGGAAGTCATGTATGAAGTTTCATTTGGTGACATTGAACTTGACCTTCAGTGACCTTGAATGCCCAAACTTCACAGTGAAATTTCAATGACTTATATCAGCAAAATGGTTACAGATAGTTTCGGTTTGTATTGGAGATGTATAGGAAGTCATACATGAACTTTCATTTGGTGGCCTTGAACTTGACCTTCGGTGACCTTTGAAGGTTAAACTTCACATAGTGAAATTTGATTGACTTCTACCACCAAAACTATTAGAGATAGAGCTTAGGTTTGTATTGTGGCCATATAGGAAGTCATGTATGAAGTTTCATTGGGTGACCTTGAACTTGACTTTCAGTGACCTTGAACGGCCAAACTATACAGTGAAATTTCAATGACTTATATCAGCAAAATCGTTACAGATTGAGTGTAGGTTTGCATTGGAGAGGTATAGGAAGTCATGTATGAACTTTCATTTTGTGACCTTCATATTGACCTTCGAAGGTCTAACTTGACCTAGAGAAAATTCAATGATTTCTATCACTGAAAAGGTGATGGAACCTAGGTTTGTGTTACTGACATAGGAAGTCACGTATAAACTTTCATTTGGTGACATTCAGCTTGACTGTTCATGACATTTGAAGGCCAAACTTGACATAATACAATTACCATGACTTGTCTTGCCAAAACGGTCACAGATGGAGTCTAGGTTTGTATTACAGACATATAGGAAGTCATATATGAACTTTCATTTGGTGACCTTCATATTGACCTTCAAAGGTCAAATGTGACCTACTGGAAATTCAATTACTTGTATCAATAAAACAGTCACAGATGGAGCCTAAGTTTGCGTAACTGACATCTAGGAAGTCGCATATGAACTTTCATTTGGTGACATTCAACTTGACTGTCAGTGACCTTTGAGAGTCAAACTCCACAGTAAAATTACAATGACTTGTACCACCAAAATGGTCACAGATTGTGCCAAGGTTTGTTTAGAGACATTTAGGAAGTCATATATGAAGTCCATTTGCTGACCACAACTTGACATTCTGTGACCTTTAAAGCGGTAATCCATAAGATTTGAATTGGTTTGTTTATACTGACATCTTTGGCAGTAAGCTGTAATTGCAGGTGTGCGTCTGGACCTCATTTCCCATAACTCTTGTCGAGACCCAACAGTGTCGCCTGTATGACGTCTGTAAATTGACGGCTCTTACCAGTTCCACGTCTCCTCAACCCTCATGCAGACGGGAAAGATGCTCTTTGACATGGCAATTGAACTCAATAAAAGTAAAAATATGTGACGTTTGTCATCCATTAGCGTCATCTCATTCTAGTAACGTAAGGCTATTATGATAAATCGATTAACTTAAAGGGCTGCCAACTCTCACGCATTCGCCGTGAGAATTTGTGCTTCATTCACGTGCCCATGCTGTAGTCAGTAATTATTCAATCAACGAAATGTGTGTGTTTACGATCGTTCAAATTATTTAAATGAAATAAGACCATTTGAAACATTTTTATGCAATTCCACTGCTTCCAACCCCTGAGTGAAGAAACGCGTGAGAATTCCGGAATCATAATTGTTCTCATATTACTAGTGGCGAAATCCACCGTAACACATGTGAAACTGATAAACTTCAATGCACAAGGACTTCAATTCCACCTGAGAATCTCCACAAATGGTCTGATAGAATAATTTCTGACTACAGCACGGGAACGTGAATATGTCATTTAAAATCAAGCCGAATATGTGAAAGTTGAGAGCCCTGTGTGAATAATGAAAACGGTAGTTGGTAAACAGGTAACATTATAGCTTTTTTTTTTTTTAAATAAAAATAATTTGTCGAATAATTTGTCGAGGCGGTTAACGTAGCTTTTTTCCCGTTTGCTTCCTGAAATTACGTTATAATTTTAGTTTCAGTCGTAGCCTCAACAGAGACTCAGCTAACGTTAGTTTCTACTGTGCACAGGTAGAGCTACACAGTATGGTATTTGCCATTGCCATTGGGTAGACGTCAAGGGATCCAGTAGCGGTACTTTACGCTTCTTGGAAGGCTGCATTTTTAACGGTCCTCCCTTAATTCCATCCGTAAAACTGACATATAGTGTAAGGGACAAGTTAGATTTAGGGTTAGGGGATAGAGCCAAGGTTCAGGTTAGGGAAAGTACCGCTACTGGATCCCTTCTGACATCTACCTTGCCATTGCTTCTCCCGGGGTTCCTTACTTCCTTACAAGCTAGCTTGCGGCTCCTCCTACCTTCTGGACAGACCAAACACTGCTCACTGACGTAAAAAGCGTCACTAGATGTGCGCCTGTATTTGAATATAGCGCGGGAATGTCGCCACAGACACACTGATCGCTTTACCTGGCAAAGAATGAAATACAAGTGCTTTCATCAGTGGGCCATAGGCCCAATCATCGTTGTTTTATCCCCCCTCTCTGATAGACACTGACTTAACAGACAGTAACGAAACGGAAATCTTACGGATTACCACTTTAAAGTTCACAATTGACATATTGAATACATATTGACATATTTTAATGACTTGTATCACCAAAACTGCTTCAGAGCTTAAGATTGTATTACAGAAGGTCTTATAAATCTATGTGAACTTTTAATTAGTGACCTTGACATTGATTTTCATTGATTCAAATGTCACACTTTTCGTGAAATTTTCATAACTTGTATCATCGCTGTTAGACTGCTTGCCGGTAAGCTGCAGGACCCTTGGTCCTGTTTTTTCCTCTTATCGAGAAGAAAAGGCACAAGAAACAGGAAGATGTGGTCAGCAAGATCCCCAATCGCCAGGGAGGCCCTGTTGTTGAACCAAATGAAGGTCATTGACTAGTTACACACACACACACACACACTCACACACATCCTTGTACTTATATCTTTGTGAGGACATTACATTGACTTCCATTCATTTTTCTGTGTCTCTACTGCCTTTCCCTTATCTTAACAATAAGCAATGTATGCCTAACCTTAACCTATCCCTTATTCCCTAATAAGTCACAATTTGCCTTTGTAGTTGTGAGGACCGGCCAAAATGTCCTCACTTCCCAAAAATGTCCCCACTCTGTAGGAAAAAAACGTTTTTTCGTTGTCACTTTGTAGCAAATACAAGAACACACAGACATAGTCACATTTATCTTGATAAAATGGTTAGTCATCAGTCCACATTTATTCAGATGAACAGACAGATCCCCTGCTCCACTGTGTGTTGTTGCAGGGGATGAGTAAGATCCTGCTGCACTGTGTGTTGTTGCAGGGGATGAGTAAGATCCTGCTCCACTGTGTGTTGTTGCAGGGGATGAGTAAGATCCTGCTCCACTGTGTGTTGCGGCAGGGGATGAGTAAGATCCTGCTCCACTGTGTGTTGTGACAGGGGATGAGTAAGATCCTGCTCCACTGTGTGTTGTGACAGGGGATGAGTAAGATCCTGCTCCACTGTGTGTTGTGACAGGGGATGAGTAAGATCCTGCTCCACTGTGTGTTGCAGGGGATGACAGGCTCCACTGTGTGTTGTTGCATGAGTAAGATCCTGCTCCACTGTGTGTTGTGACAGGGGATGAGTAAGATCCTGCTCCACTGTGTGTTGTTGCAGAGGATGAGTAAGATCCTGCTCCACTGTGTGTTGTGACAGGGGATGAGTAAGATCCTGCTCCACTGTGTGTTGTTGCAGGGGATGAGTAAGATCCTGCTCCACTGTGTGTTGTGACAGGGGATGAGTAAGATCCTGCTCCACTGTCTGTTGTGGGAGGGGATGAGTAAGATCCTGCTCCACTGTCTGTTGTGGGAGGGGATGAGTAAGATCCTGCTCCACTGTGTGTTGTTGCAGGGGATGAGTGAGATCCTGCTCCACTGTGTGTTGTGACAGGTGATGAGGATAAGATCCTGCTCCACTGTGTGTTGTGACAGGGGATGAGTAAGATCCTGCTCCAGGTGATGAGTAAGATCCTGGTCCACTGTGTGTTGTGACAGGGGATGAGTAAGATCCTGCTCCACTGTCTGTTGTGACCTGCTCCAGGGGATGAGTAAGATCCTGCTCTACCGTGTGTTGTGACGGGATGAGTAAGATCCTGCTTCACCGTGTGTTGTTGCGGGGGATGAGTAAGATCCTGCTCCTCTGTGTGTTGTTGCAGGGGATGAGTAGGATCCTGCTCCACTGTGTGTTGTTGCAGGGATGAGTAAGAGCCTGCTCCACTGTGTGTTGTTGCAGAGGATGAGTAAGATCCTGCTCCACTGTGTGTTGTTGCAGAGGATGAGTAAGATCCTGCTCCACTGTGTGTTGTTGCAGGGATGAGTAAGATCCTGCTCCACTGTGTGTTGTTGCAGGGGATGAGTAAGATCCTGCTCCACTGTGTGTTGTTGCAGGGGATGAGTAAGATCCTGCTCCACTGTGTGTTGTTGCAGGGGATGAGTAAGATCCTGCTCCACCGTGTGTTGTTGCAGGGGATGAGTAAGATTTCAGTCTAAAAACATATGTAGAGTTTGACTCAATGTTTGCTGTGAGACACTCCTGTTCGACCCAGATGTCCTGAGGTAACAGGTCTCTCAGCCGACTGTCAGACGTCCATCAATGCCGATCCAGGAGGAGTAAGTGACGGCCTCTCCTCTCTCCCTCATCTCAAATTCAAAATCAAAAGCTTTATTAGCATGACATATTTCACAACCTCTGTCTCTCTCCCTCTTTCGCTGCCTGGTTTCACTGTGTCTCCTTCCTGGTGTTGCTCCGGCACTGTGCTCATCACACACATCTGAAACAAGCCGTCGGTCAGCACCGCAAACTCTCTCCACCCGCGGCGCTTCACAAACAAAAGCCCACTTGTGCTTGAATTGTGCAGCAGCAAAAATAACCGGATGAGAACACCAGGCTCAAAGTGTGCGGGCATTCATGATACAGCATGTGCGTGTGTGTTTGAGAGTGTGTGCGTGTGTGTGTGAGAGGGTTTGTTTATATATCATGCTGGGGACCAAAAGACCTCACAAAGATAGTAAAGTCTGAGATACCATGCCTCGTGGGGACCTTTTCTGGGTCCCCGTGGGTACAAAGCTTAATTCTGGGCTTAGGGCTAGGTTTAGGTCTAGGGTTGCTATTGGAATTATGGTTTGGTTTAGGTCTAGTTTTAAGGTTAGCTATTACAATTAGGCCCTACATTAAGGTAAGACCATAAATTAAGGTGATAGGTTAGACTGTTTTGGGGGCGGTGTGGGTTAGGGTTAGAATTAGGGATAGGTTAAGGTTAGGGTAAGGGTTAGGGGTAAGTTTAGAATTAGGGATAGGTTAAGGTTAGGGTAAGGGTTTGGGTTTGGCATACATTGCTTATTGTTAAGATTAGGGAAAGGCTGTAGAGACACAGGAAGAATGAATGGAAGTCAATGTAATGTCCTCACAAAGATATAAGTACAAGGATGTGTGTGTGTGTGTGTGTGTGTGTGTACATGCTTATCCCTACCCCTTGAGTATACTAAAGTCTGAAACAGCTCGATGGGGACATTTTTTGCACCCCTCTGAGGGAAAGGCTTACTTTTGGGCCAAGGGTTGGGTTTAGGTCGAGGGTTTTCACTGGGCTTATGTTGAGGACGAAGCCTATTTCTAAGGTTTTCTTTTTTTTTTTTTTTTTTTTTTACAATTTTTATTAGAATTGTGCTCTCCGTTAAGATTAGGTGTTAAATTACAGTTAAAATCTGGGTTAATTTTTGGGCTGTTTAAGTTGGGGTCCTCAAAGGAACTTTCTCTTAACATCGTTTTTCTACAGTGATAATGAGAAAGTGGCGCAAAAAAGAAAGCAATTGAAAGCAAAAATCTGAAAAGTCTGAAATGATCTCTGTTTCGGTACCAAAAGTAAAACCTGAGGCTTGTGAACGATGATGTTGAAAGAACATTATGATGAGTCACGTGTTCACCGACCTTCACCGAAAACAATTATGAATTCTGGGGATTTGCGTAGTTCTTCAGGTTCTAGTTCTTTTAACAGCGGTACTGAGGTCATTGCCGATGAAGCCGTTTCCTCAGATTGCGACGGACCGCAGCCGTTCTTGTTTGAACCATATGACAGCTGGGCAAGCTTTGATATAGACTCTCAGGGTTTTGCCCAGGACGGTAGCAGTGCTGGACGGAAAATTTCTGCCGTCTCCTAACTTGACAATCCGCCTTCCATGAGCTACGAAGCGTGATACACATTATTCGTGAATGATCTTGTCAGTCAGGGGCGCAGGTTTAATGTGAGAGTCATATGCTCCTAATGCGAGCGCGCTGTGCATGCGAGCTGGAAAAATTTTGCGACAATTTGAATGCAAATATTGCCTCCATCACCTGAGACAGAGAGGCAATGGAGGTCATTGATGTTCTTCATGGTGCATATGCGAGATGCCTCTAATTTTCATAGATAGATGCCATATTCATCAACTTTTTTTTTTTCTATTTTGTATCCAAATACTTTTGATTAAATTTCTGTATACGACTTAACAACTGTAATTTATGTTTCAAACATTTCTAATGAAGCTTAACAAATCTGAACAATTCATAAAACTTTTAACAATTCATAAGTAAGTTAATTACAAGTTATCTTGTATCATTAAAGACTATTACATTCATTATTTGGCAGTGGCGGAGCCAGATCTGGGAACGGTGGGGAGGGGGGGGGGGGCACAGAACATCCGTTTAAACTAATCATTTATTAGTCCTGACCTGTTCTCAGTCATTTTCATAATTAACAAAAGATTCACTCCGAGAACGCTCCACACTGTCAGGTGCTGCTAGTTCTCCCAGTTTAGGTAAGACGACAATCGTTTATCTGGACGCTTATTTGTTGCATTTAAATCAGCGTTATTCAAAATTTCAAAAAAAAAATCTCTTCCAGAACTTTACTTGTCATTGCTTCTTGCTCTGGAAGATGGTTGAACAACACTGTTTTGTTGCTTTGCTTTCATCTTCAAACTCAGTGACCTGGCATTTAAAGTTTGTGGATCTACAACCCCATTTCCAAATAAGTTGGGACGCTGTGTAAAATATAAATGAAAACAGAATGCAATGATTTTCAAATCATTTGAACTTTATATTTATTAGGAAATCATACGAAGACAATATATCAGATGTTGAAACTGAGATATTTTATTGTTTTTTGGAAAATATGTGGTCATTCAGAATTTGATGCCACCAAAACGTTTCAAAAAAGTTGGCCCAGGGGCATGTTTATCTCTGTGTTGCGTCACGTCTTCTTCAATCAACACTGTAAGCGTTTGGGAACTAAGGAGACCAGCTGCTGTAGTTTTTAAAGCAAAATGTTTTCCCATTCTTTCTTCATGTAGGATTTCAGGTACTCAATACTTTGCAGCCTCCTTTGTCATATTTTTTTGTTTCATAATGTGCCAAATATTGTCAGTGGGTGACAGGTCTGGACTGCAGGCAGACCACTTTACCACCCAGACTCTCTTACTACAGAGCCATGTTGTTGTAATGGAAGTATGGCGTTTGGCATGGTGTCGCTGAAATGAGCAAGGCCTTCCCTCAAAAAATGCATGCCCAAAAAGCTGTGTATATCGTTCACCATAAATGGTGTCTTCACAGATATGCAAGTTACCTATGCCATGTGTACTAATGCACCCCCATACTATCATGGATACTGGCTTTTTAATTGTTTTTCTGATAATAAGCTGAATGACCCCTCTCCTCTTTAGTCCAGAGGACATGGCATCCATGATTTCTAAAAAAGTTTCACGTTCTGATTAGTCAAACCACAGGGCAGTTTTATACTTCATCTCAGTACATTCTAAATGAGCTCGAGCCCAGAGAAGAAGATGGTGTTTCTGAACCTTGTTTATGTATGGTTTAATCTTTACATGGCAGAGTTTTAACTTGCATTTGTGGATGCAGTGACTAGCTGTGTTTACTGACAGTGGTTTACAGAAGTGTTCCTGAGTCCATGCTGTGAATTCCAGTAGAGAAACGTGTCTGTTGTTAATGGCGTTCCGCCTGAGGACCTGAAGATCGCATCCATTCAAAAGTGGATTTTTGTCTCGTCCCATGCAAACAGATATTTTTTAGGATTCTCAGAATCTTTTAATGACATTATATACCATAGTGGATAAAATCTCCAAATTCTTTGCAATGCTAAGTTGAAAACGTTATTCTTAAATTGTTGAACTATTACCCCGTGCAATCTTTCATAGAGTGGTTAAGCCCTCACCATATTTACTTGTGTAAGACTTTATATACCCGATCATGTTACTGGCCTGTCGCTAAATAATCTAATTAGCTGTGAGATGTTCTGCCAGTTGTCTTTTTTAGCATCAAGCTACTTTTCCAGTGTTTTATTGTCCCGTCTCAACTTTTTAAATCATGTCATCAAATTCAAAATGAGCTGATTTTTTTCAAAATACAATAAAATTTATAGGTTTCAACATCTGATATATTGTCTTTGTACTGTTCTCAAATTAATATAAAGTTTAAATGATTTGAGAATCATTGCATTCTGTTTATATCTACATTTTACACAGCATCCCAATGTTTTTAGAAATGGGCGGTAAAAGGTCTTCAGAGGAATGAGGGCTGCGAACCCCACTGCACCCCGCGGAGCCAGTGAGGGCAGATTGTGTGTTTCTGTCGGCCGTCTGAAGGCGAGCAAAAGTAGGATCTTCTGGCACCTTCTGAAGACTCAGTCCATCCTTACAAGTTTTGGAACATCCAGCTGATACACAGCGATGTGATTTTCAACAAAAAACGAAACAAGTGCTGAGGTTATAAGGTTATAGCTATTTAAAAGTGAAATTTCGTTTTGGGGAATGGAGTATCCCTTTAAGATTATGGATAGAATTAGGGAAGGGGTTAAGATTTGAGTTGATTTTAGGGTTTGGGGATATGAAAATTGGGCGTTTGTGCAAAAATTTTTTTTTTTTAGTTCCCACAAGTACAGAATAGTAGATATGAAATCGGCAGCTATTTCAACACCTATATGAAGGCTCCTTGACTTAAGACACATAAACCATCCAGCCTTTAGGGAAAATGAATAAAATATTAAACTTAGACATTTTTAAGAAAACAAACGGGATTGTCTGCCTTTAGAAAACTGTGGGGCGTCTCTTCCCTCTTCCCCTCCTCAGTGTCCTGCGCTGAATTACGCAACCACTCTGCTTATTTCTGTTTGCCATTCATGACCACTCCCCCCTCGCGCGTCCACGGTTACGGTCTCCCTGGGTTACCAGCCATGGCATTTTAAGGTTATATTTATTCATTTAGCCCAGCTGCTTTAGACCTCTGCTGGCCGCTGCTGATTCGCCGGCCCGTGCGGCGATGGTAGCTGCGGACGGCTGTGACAGACAGATGGTGTGGAGGATGAATGTGACGTGGGCGTATATGGAGTCTTTGTGTTCAGCGGGGAAATCAGCGCCTCCCCGGCTCTCTGACCGTGACTGTGACCCCACTGCCATTCTCTGGGGTGCAGGTCGGCCGAGGGGTGTGTGCATCATGGGTGCATGTGGGGAGGTGGTGTCTGTGTGTAAAATTACTCCAACGCCCGTCGCTACCCAGAGTGCACTGCAGTGTAGGGCAGCCGCTGGGCGCTATTGAGAGAGGAGGTACCAGAGCTACCAGATGTGATGTTTCTCTCTCCTCTTCTCATTCCCTCTCTCTCTCTCTCCTCTCATTCCCTCTTTCTCTCTCATCCTCTCATTCCTTCTTTCTCTCTCTCTCCTCCTCTCATTCCCTCTCTCCTCTCATTCAGGCATTCCTCTCTCCCTCTCTCTCTCCTCCTCTCACTCCCTCTCTCTCTCTCCTCTCATTCCCTCTTTCTCTCTCATCCTGTCATTACTTCTTTCTCTCTCTCTTCCTCTCATTCAGGCATTCCCTCTCCCTCTCCTCCTCTCATTCCCTTTTCTCTCTCCTCCTCTCATTCCCTCTCTCTCTCTCTCTCTTCTCATTCAGTGTCTAAATGCATTACTGTCCTATTTTCAAATGCATATTATGAAAGCAAGATATTAATGTTCTTGCTTTGTCTCTCTGAGGTGCACACTCTCTTCCTCTCTCTTTGGCTCCCTCTGTTCCTCCCTAACCCCTAATCCCTAATCCCTAACCCTAACGCTCTCTGGGGCTTTTGTCCCAGTATCCTGACCTGGTGATAAATTTGTGGTGAAGTTCACTGCCACGGCTCGGGTTTGCTGAGGGTCAGTCCTCTAGCGTCCCTGCTCCGTCATCGTTTTTGCTCATCAGTCCCTTCGCTATCTGTGATTCCTTTCACTTTCCAGTCTTAAACCCGGCCTGGAGGCTCATTTTTTTCTATTGTATTGATACTGAATGTCCTGCAACAAGTGCACACTAGATGAAACATTTTGCTGCACCGTTGAGAGTTTTCAAATGGATCCCGCGAAACTGTTTTCCACAGTCGCGCCCTAATGGACTGGAAGTAATGGGAGTAATGGGCCTTTGCCCAGAGGGAGGTTTGCGACGCCAACTGTCCGTCCACTTTGTTATTCAAAACAGAGAGACGGTTTATCGCACGCCTTTTAATTTCTTGCTTTGACAAACTGGAATGGGGGGAGGGGGGGGTGATTGAAGAAGAGGAATAGAAAGGGGAAGAAATGTCATGGCGCTTAAATTTGAATTTAAATAGACGCCACCCCCACAGATGTCCCCCTATATGTCCTGTTTTCACATTTTTTGGACCCGCGCAGATGAACGGGAAATATGATTTCTCATTTCCCCCCCCCCTCCAGTTCTATTGGTGAAGAGGAGGCTGGGCCTGGTGAAAAGGTGAATGATTGACAGAATCCTTTCTGTGGTACGGCACTGTACCTGCTGTCAGACGATAGCTCCCGTCAGCTTGAGTTCTATAGCGGTTTGTTGTATTACATTCTACCGTCGATATAATTAGACTTGTGGCCCTGGGCAACCAGATAATGGCCGCCTGTACAATCGCCCTGCCAAACAATCGGTTACCGAAATTATTTTCCCTTTGGTGGAGCAGACAGAATGAAAGGATTGGGAAATCTATTTTAGGGTACATTAGCCAGGCTGCGGTGTCGCTCCTCGGCGAAAATTGAGTTTTTTTTTCCCCTCAGAGGTTGATAGCGACAGCAGAGGGGGGAGGGGGGAAATTAGAATAATAATGATAATAATTAAGTGGAGATGGCTTTGAAGGAGCAAGGGGGATGGATGTTAGCGGCTGGCTTTGTTGTCGGAGAGAGCAGAACACATAAAAGCACTTTCACACTGACACAGTGTTTGTAATGTGCTGCATGGATACACATGCATATTCACACACACACACACACACACACTTATGCACAAACATATATAAAGTAACACAGAGAAAGCTGTACTTATTGTACTCAGTACTGTACTGGTCAAACATACCACAACCATGGACACGCCGTTCATCCTGACAAAGGTCAACATTTCCATCTCAAAAGTGTGTCATACAATATTATCAAAGTAATTCACAATGTAACAGTTAAATGTGACATGCAAGATGTAACACATGGAGTTGAATAAAATATACACTCTTAAAAATATTGTTGATAAACAACCAGAGCTAGACCTCCAAACAACCTACACATTGTCACAATTAGAATGAAATGTTTTACATACAGTTAACATAACTGTGATGTGGCCTAACTGGCTGCGTCAGTTTGTTAGACGAGGCCAGTTCCTCACATTCCTTCCCCCCCTCCCTCTTTCCTCGCTCTCTCCCTCGCTCTCTCCCTCTCTCTCCCTCCCTCCCTCTCTCTCCTCTCCCTCCCTCTCTCTCTCTCTCTCCCCTCTCTCTCCCTCCCTCCCTCTCTCTCTCCCTCTCTCTCCCTCCCTCCCTCCCTCTCTCTCTCTCTCTCTCTCTCCCTCCCTCTCTTTCTCTCTCCACGGCTGTAACGGTTGCGTTCTCCTCATTCGGCCACGCTAAGTGAGGAAAAAAGCCGTGACGGACCGTTAGCACGTTAGCGTAGGAAAGTCAAAGACAGCAGTGGAAAATGGGAGGGAAATTAAAGGTCCTCCCCTGCGCTGTGGTCCAGCTGCTGGGATGTCGGAATGAATACAGTTCCTCACGAACAGGACATCAGCTGGCTGAGCTCATCGCCGGGCGAAAAACATGGCAGCACTTTTACCTTCTTAACATGGCAGCGTACTTCTGGTGAAAACAAACTTCAGCGAGGTCGTAAGAACAAACTGATGTAATTGAGGTGAAAATGAACAAATACATTGCCTTGCTGCAGTTCTTAAAAGTACTGCTCGCCCCTGGAAGATTTTCTATCTGGCCAACATTACCGCTGACGACACCAATGCAAATATTGTTTGTGATTGGTCAGAAATTCGAGGCGTGCTTGCTGATAGGTGCATTTGTTACGGATACAGTGATTTCAGTGGGGTGGGGTGGGATCTGATGTTCAGCGCTCAAAGCGGAATTGCCTCAAGAATAAAACATTTTCATTCGTAGAGGTCTTTGGTTTCCACAAGGTGTGTGAAGTTTGCTGCCAGCGTTACATCTGGATGTTCTGCCTCTGGAAGAGTGTGTAACCTGCAGCGGCTGCCCTGGACTGTGTTCCTCATTAAATACCGTCATACACTACATGGCCAGTAATCTCAAACATGGCACCTATGAAGGCAGGCAGTGAACTGAGACTGGTGTATATGTGCAGAAGCGAGACTAAAAGATCCAGTAACATCACCATTTAGGTTTCACATATGCTGTCCAGCCCAATGCATGTGGACATTCTTTAAATTTGGCATGTTTTTCGAGGTTTAGGGTTGGCAAGGTGTCATTGTGCCACAGCAGGCAGACTGAGGGCGTTGCGTGGCTTTCTCGTTGATTCTGTGCATGGAGCAGTGCAGGGATAGCCCTGTCCTGTTTGAGCATGGCTGTGCTCCCATGCATGGAGTGAGGCGCAATCATGGCCCGGCGAGATCAGCGTAGAAGAAGACCTCAAGCACATCAAACTCTGTTGGGATCAGCTGAGAAGCTGACTTTGTGTCTGGTACAATCCCGACATCACTGCCCGACATTCCTGCCTGACATTCCTGCCCGACATCACTGCCCAACATCGCTAATGCGAATGAAGCCAATCCCTGCAGCCGCACGAGCGTAAGGGACCGGCTCAGGCCCTCAGAATGGGATGTAGGTGTCCTCAGTCTTTCCCAGCAAAAAATGTGCTGTAGGAATCCAATAGAATTCTATAGAACTTTAGTACCTCAAGTCCTATAGAAAAAAATTTCTATAGAAAACCATTTCCACAGAAAATCTCAGCAGGACTTTTTTTTTCAGTTGGGCATCTTAAATCCCGCCCAAATTTAGAAGACAACCACAAATAAAGCAAACATTTTATATTACATTTCCCAACAACCTTTCCCAACTTGCATCTCTGTAGCACAATGACCACTCGAGTGCTATTCTGACCGGGGCTCGAACCCAGACACTTCTGCTCCGCAATGCGGTGTTTTAATCAAGTGAGCCATTCAAAAGATGGTGGGAATAAGTCTCAGCAGACCTCAAATTGTATTCAAATTAATTCTAAATCTGTATATAGTCTGCAATCACATGCATGTGAATGGAAAGGAATAAATTGATTGAATTTTTAAAATTAAGGGAAAAGTTCAAAAGGTCAAAATTTCAACGTAATTCTGTCTTCGTAAGCAATAGAGGAACACAAGTTTTCCACTATAGCATAATGAAGTTGTAATGTCTTACATTTATATTTTTGAATTGCTGCTGAGGAAATGGAAAGAGGTCTTCATATACCGTAACTGAAATACTGCTAAGTTGTGTGGTCAGTCAGTCAATCAATCGTCTGGTCAGAGAATCAATGAGTAGGTATGTGCCTGGTACCCCATGTGCTTAAGCACACCTTAAAGTTAAAAGGGACACAATTTCCTTGCTACTTCAGTATCGTGGATATCACTGCATATTGCACATTTTCATACCGTTAGTCCGGTTTCTCACTACTAGAACTCAGGTACACATAAGGTAAATTGACCCTTTGACAGAGCATTGCAAGGATTCCTAAGATTTATTTTTATTTTTATTTAACCCTTATTTAAGATGTCTTTCCCATTAAGCTTTTGTTCTATTAGAAGGTCCTAAAGACCATCAAAGTCCTATAGAACAGGTTTTCCAACTAGGGTGTTCTATAGGAAGGTCTTATAGAACAGCAATAATCTTATAGAACTTGCTTTTCCATAGAGGTGCTCTATAGGTTTCTAGCAAATTCCTACAGAACACACGGAAAATCCTACAGAACATGCCGTTCTACTAAAATGTTCTATAGAGTTCCATTGATGTTCTATAGAGTTCTATAGAGTGTGTGTGTATTTGTGTGTGCGGGTGTGTGTGTGTGTGAGTGTGCGCGTGTGTATGTGCTTTTAAAGGTCTTAACAACTAATCATTGGTCAGAAAATTAGCGACTGAAACAAATAAAGTATGGCTTAGCTTTTCACTGTGATCTCTGTAAATGGATGAGCCTCGTCAGTAATCCTGCTGACAGCTTTTTACAGAAGGAAGAGTCAGGTTTTCCACTCAGTTTTGATGGTGTGACGCCCTGTTGGCCTTTTGTCCTTTGCTCATTTTCAATCTAATGATTTCAATCTAAGCAGCACGTCCACGGGGCGGAGCTCAGGATTGGCTAACTACTGACTGCCTGTGCAGGTGTATGACGGCAGCAATAAAAGGCTCCACCTGTCTCGACTACAGGGCGGGGAATGGTTCACTTTTTACATGCAGAATCCACGCAGTTCGCCTGCCTGCTATGCTTTGTGCCATGTTCTCCCCCTCGACCGTGGCGTTGTTGTTAAATAAAATATTTTGGGGGCGCCCCGTTGGCTCCTCGGTCTAAGTGCGCGTACCATAAAGGCTGTGTCCTTCCCGCAGCGACCTGGGCTCACCTCCGGCTCTGGTCATTTGCTGCATGTCTTCCCCCATTATTCTCCCCAACCTTCCTGTCTCTCTACACTATAACTGTCAAATAAAGGAAAAATTCCCAAAAAATAATCTTTAAAAAAAATAATAAAATATTTTGGCCGGACTCGCACTCGTCTCCCTCTCTTTGTGACGTCCTTGGCTGCGGCCATTACAATAGCTTCAAACAGTTTGTGAGTACCATAGTCAAGAGTATTTCGTAGCAGTTCTTGTATAATGTGACACTAAATATTCTCAATAGGGTTCAATTTTGGACTCTGAGGCTAAAACACGAGCCTGATAGTCTTGTTCCGAAGACACATGTTCTTGAGCAAATGGTGGCTCATCGGGTCTCAGGAGTGCATTTATTTAATCATTCAAAATTTTCTGACCTCTGATTTGTTGATAAGACCATTTAAAGCTGGATGATTTATTTATTAAAGCTGGATAAATGGCCTATTTTCCGTGCCCAGGAGTGTAGTGTTGCCTGGTCAGCTCAGGGAGGGGGGAATCTGTTTCGGCCACGGAGAGCTGGAGATCAGCTGTGTTCTTGTACCCCCCAGCAACTAATTTTGCGGGGTGTAACTTATACTGGAAACAGTGTCGGTCTGTCTGTCCATACGTGGGTGCGATTTTATCCAGAGCTTTTTTCCCTTAACCCCATGGTGGATTGTTTTCTAACTCGGCATGCATTATTACCCCGTGAGAACCTGAGCTCCTGCGATTTCTAAAGAGATGTGATGTATTTTCATGGAGATTTTGCAACTTTTAGAAAATTCAGCACTGAATTTTGGTCACAGCCTTACTCCTAGACGACACGGTGGATTGTTCTCAAACTAAGCGTGCAAACTAAGCACGGGGTCAGGTGGCAGTACTGTTGTGGCTTCCTCCCTCGGGGATGTGTGGGAGGTGCGCAGGACGGGCTGATGGGACGGTGTCCCTCAGCGGGGACATCCGGAGAGGGAGGCTGGCTGAGCTGGATGTCAGTTTCTTGGGTTCGTCTGGAGTTTCTCATTATAAATGCTGCTTTTTGAAGTGCCTTAATGAGGCCCAGCTCTTTGGAAGCCAGTCATTACAACAAACAAAGGCAGTCTCTATGCCCCCCCGCTAGAGCTCTCTGTCTCTGTCTCTGTCTCTCCTTCTTCTGCTAAAATTTGCAGGTTAGTCTCTTGCTGTGCGGCACCTCGATTCACCCTTAATCACTTGTCACGATTGCCTTTAAAACAGGACACAATATCCTCAACAGCTATGGTGTTAAGAGGGATAAAAATCTCTGTTAATTAATTCCTATGCAACCTCCAGCTATCTCTGTCACTCCCTCTCTCTCCCCCTCTCTCTCTCTCTCTCCTGCTCACTCCCTCTCTCTCCCACCTTCCCTGTGTGCCTGTACTCTGCCCTAACTCTTGCAGTCATTTAAATAATCTCTTAATTTGCAGCATCTGTTGTTTTTAGAAAAGGCCTCTTTGCAATTAAGATCGAATGCACAAGTGCACGCTCAGGAGAATACCCCTTCTCTCTCTCTCCCCCTCCCTCCTCCCTCTCGCGAAAGCCTGGCGTGGCGAAGCAGGACATGAAGACATCAGCGTCTTTGTTCTGTGTTAAATAGGAATTAGGGAGGCGTCGGTGTCCCAGATCCACCAGAACAGGAAGACGACTTTGAGTGTGTCGACTCTCCACTCAGCACCTCGCCATCGCTGTTATGCTCGCTCGCTGACCAACGACTGCCGTTATGCTCGCTCGCTGACCAACGACTGCCGTTATGCTCGCTCGCTGACCAATGACTGCTGTTATGCTCGCTCACTGACCAACAACTGCCATTTTGCTCGCTCGCTGACCAACAACTGCTGTTATGCTCGCTCGCTGACCAACGACTGCTGTTATGCTCGCTCGCTGACCAACGACTGCCGTTATGCTTGCTCGCTGACCAACGACTGCTGTTATGCTCGCTCACTGACCAACGACTGCTGTTATGCTCGCTCACTGACCAACGACTGCTGTTATGCTCGCTCACTGACCAACAACTGCTGTTATGCTTGCTCGCTGACCAACGACTGCTGTTATGCTCGCTCGCTGACCAACAACTGCTGTTATGCTCGCTCGCTGACCAACAACTGCTGTTATGCTCGCTCACTGACCAACGACTGCTGTTATGCTCAATCGCTGACCAACGACTGCTGTTATGCTCGCTCGCTGACCAACAACTGCTGTTATGCTCGCTCGCTGACCAACGACTGCTGTTATGCTCGCTCGCTGACCAACGACTGCCGTTATGCTCGCTCGCTGACCAACGACTGCCGTTATGCTCGCTGACCAACGACTGCTGTTATGCTCACTCGCTGACCAACGACTGCCGTTATGCTCACTCGCTGACCAACGACTGCTGTTATGCTCAATCGCTGCCCAAAGACTGCCGTTATGCTCATTTGCTGGCCAACGACTGCTGTTATGCTCACTCGCTGACCAACGACTGCTGTTATGCTTGCTCGCTGACCAACAACTGCTGTTATGCTCGCCACTGACCAACAACTGCTGTTATGCTCGCTCACTGACCAACAACTGCCGTTATGCTTGCTCGCTGACCAACGACTGCTGTTATGCTCGCTCACTGACCAACGACTGCTGTTATGCTCGCTTCGCTGACCAACGACTGCTGTTATGCTCGCCGCTGACCAACGACTGCTGTTATGCTCGCTTCGCTGACCAACGACTGCCGTTATGCTAGCTCGCTGACCAACGACTGCTGTTATGCTCGCTCGCTGACCAACAACTGCTGTTATGCTCGCTCGCTGACCAACAACTGCTGTTATGCTCGCTCGCTGACCAACAACTGCTGTTATGCTCGCTCGCTGACCAACGACTGCTGTTATAACGCTATTTCGCTGACCAACGACTGCTGTTATGCTCGCGTGACCAACGACTGTCATTATGCTAGGTCGCTGACCAAAGACTGCTGTTATGCTGCTGACCAACAACTGCTGTTATGCTCGCTCGCTGACCAACAACTGCTGTTATGCTTGACCGCCGCTGACCAACGACTGCTGTTATGCTCGCTCGCTGACCAACGACTGCTGTTATGCTTTCGCTTCGCTGACCAACGACTGCCGTTATGCTCGCTCGCTGACCAACGACTGCCGTTATGCTCGCTCGCTGACCAACGACTGCTGTTATGCTCGCCCACTGACCAACGACTGCCGTTATGCTCGCTCACTGACCAACGACTGCCATTATGCTCGCTCGCTGACCAACAACTGCCGTTATGCTCGCTCGCTGACCAACGACTGCTGTTATGCTCACTCGCTGACCAACAACTGCTGTTATGCTTGCTCGCTGACCAACAACTGCTGTTATGCTCAATCGCTGCCCAAAGACTGCTGTTATGCTCATTTGCTGGCCAACAACTGCTGTTATGCTCGCTCGCTGACCAATGACTGCCGTTATGCTCGCTCGCTGACCAACGACTGCTGTTATGCTCACTCACTGACCAACGACTGCTGTTATGCTCGCTCGCTGACCAACGACTGCTGTTATGCTCGCTCGCTGACCAACGACTGCATTCTCTCTTCCTCTGCTGCATTCTCGTTTGCATTGAAAACCACAAAACATGCTCTCACTGGTCCCACCGTGTCTTTTGAAGACTCTTTTTTTTTTCACAACACTGCGCTAATGAGGCCAGAATCCGCCATGAACGTGACCCCTTGCTCTTAAACAGGGCGGCACTGGCTGAGCGCCTCCCACTTTCTCAGTGATCCCATCTACAAAACAATGAATCCAGCCTCGCTGTCTGACCAATGTGTGGTAAAGAAGCCTATGGCCTGGGAGCAGTGCTGCATGACACTGACTCGCTAGATGACTGCCGCTGCGTTGCTGCATTATGCAGTGGTGCTGGAGGTAAACACTGAACGCAGGCTTTGTCACATAAAAATAAATACAGTGCAAGTGCGCTATTTAACCCTTCGCCCTCACAGGCAGTCATGAGGGGTGTAGAGTATTTGATCTGGTTAAGACAGTTTGGTGATCCGTAAGAGTAAATCTTTGGGAATTTCCAGTGAATACAGTCTTTTGTACTGTTACGCCCCCCCCTGTCTCCAGGCTGTTTAATTCCGTAACGGTTTTTTGAATTGACCATTTATGAGCGATATTGTCAAAGCAATTAACGATAAAATGGTTCAACTTTACATGTAATGCAAATGCACCAGAATAGAAAATATGTGTACATTAAAAAACAATATCACTAAATTAACGAATGATCAAAGCAGGTGTGCATGAATTGTGGAATGACAAAAACCATAATGACAATCATGATGATATCATTCCCTCTTTCTTTCTTTCTCTCTTTCTTCCCTTCCCTCTCTCTTTCTTTTTCTCTCTTTCTTCCCTTCCCTCTCTCTTTTTCTCTCTTTCTTCCCTTCCCTTCTCTTTCTTTCTCTCTCACTCTTTCTTCCACAGTTTGTTCTGTTAGTGGTGTCCGAGCTGGTTTCAGGCTCATTGCGAAGCGGTTAGAGTGTCAGTTGGTCTCTGGAGGAGTGCCTTAGTGAATTTTTTTTATATCTCGATCCTCTGCAGTGAAGATGGCCTGAGATTTATGCGTTGGCCACACCAGGCTAAAGCAGTGACGCAGGAACATCAAGCGCAATCCTTTTTCCTCCCCAAGTTTATGGTTGCAAGAAGGGGACTGCAGCATCTGAATCCATCCAAGCATTTTTAAAAGCCATCTTTGGGCTCGCTTTGGCTGAAAATCGCATTTTGGCACTCCTGTTTAAAGCCTACTGGAGGGTGACTCTTCACGCTGAAATAGCATCATGCATTATTTATAGCCATCGTTTCCATTATGTGCGCTTACTGTGAGACGAACGCTTTTCTCCCGGTGGAGGGTGATGCGAGCAGAATGATGTCACAGACCCAATGATGCCTTGGGGGGAGGGGGAATAGGGGGTGGGGTTAGTCATAATAAGGCTGAGACGAGCTCTGCTCACGCCAGAACCTGCTGCAGTGGCTGTTTATTTTTGTGCAGCGCTTTTCACAGAACTGTTGCAAAGATGCTTTACAGAGTGACGGTGGAGCAGATGACTGGTCTTAATTCGTGAAATAGCTGATGAGGTTGATAAACTCCCAGTTGCGATAAAAATCCTCAATCAGTGGTGAGAAGAAGCTCCTTAATGTAGAGAAATGTGTGGAGGGTTAGGGTCGGAGTGAGGGAGCCCTTCTGCCACTGGCTGATTGCTGATTGTTGTTCTGAATGTTAACAGGTTTTACTTCTGTAATTCCAAGAAAAGTTGGCTCATCATAAAAAATGATCATGAAACAAGAAGTGATTTGAAAAGTCTATCACCTTCAACTGTTTTTTTGATTCTTTAATTCGCACTCATTAAGCCTTTGGGCACTGAACACGCTTCAAGTCTAGCAAGTGGAATTTGTCCCCATTCCTTCATTATTCAGGTCTGCTGCTGTTTGATCATATGAGGCCTTTGATGCCACTTTTTTTGTGATCTTGACATTGATGTTGACCAAATTAGGCACAAATTTAATCAGGTGATCCTCAAATTATTGCACACCTTTCCCAAATTTCTTATGTAATTTGATAAAACTGTTCTTACGCTTGGAAAAGAGATAAGGGTCAAGCACAGATCCTTGTGGTATTCCATACCTTACACTTGACCAATGGGAGAATTAATTTTTTGTTGATGCAAATTGACGTTGTTCTGACAAATAAGGCCTGATCCTCTCAGGCCAACAAGAGTCTCCAGTTATTCAAACAGAATATTATGATAAATATTATCAAAGGCTGCACTGAAATCCAGGAGAACAAGTGAAGAGATCTAGCGATTATTGTATCAGAGGAGACAAGGAGATCATTGAGTGCTCAGAGAAGAGCAGTATTTGTACTTGTTTTGGGAATCTTGTTGGTATTGAGCAGGTATCATTTTAGGGGAATTGTTGAAGCAGGAAAGTTCACTAAAATCAGTTAGTGAAGACGATTTTATGCAGGGGGCTGGCCTTATGTGCTGGGAAGATTTGTAAAAAATTTTCTACTAAAGAAGTTCATTAAGTCACTGCCCGTGTGAATTATGGGAATGCAGGGGTCAGATAAAGCTCCACTCTTAGTTACCCTGGCAACAGTGATAAAAACATTGTGGATAGTCTTTATTTTTATCTATGAATACAAAAATACATTGGCATCTAGCAGCTGAGACAGCACTTGTTACTTGCAAAACTCTCTTTCTACGCCTTAAAAATGCTCAAAATTTGGTCAAATGCCATTTTCTTCCAAGTCTTTAATGTCCTTTTCGAGGACCTGAATCTGGGCATGATATCATGAAACAATCTTTATTGAGACCTTTTCTACATGTCAATTTTACCCAGCTCCTTTAACTCGCTCTCCAGCTCAGTCCCAGCTCCTTTAACTCGCTCTCCAGCTCAGTCCCAGCTCCTTTAACTCACTCTCCAGCTCAGTCCAAGCTCCGATAACTCGCTCTCCAGCTCAGTCCCAGCTCCTTTAACTCACTCTCCAGCTCAGTCCCAGCTCCTTTAACTCACTCTCCAGCTCAGTCCAAGCTCTGATAACTCGCTGTCCTGCTCAGTCCCAGCTCCTTTAACTCGCCTCCTGCTCAGTCCCAGCTCCTTTAACTCGCTCTCAGCTCAGTCCCAGCTCCTTTAACTCCGCTCTCCAGCTCAGTCCCAGCTCCTTTAACTCGCTCTCCAGCTCAGTCCCAGCTCCTTTAACTCGCTCTCCAGCTCAGTCCCAGCTCCTTTAACTCGCTCTCCAGCTCAGTCCCAGCTCCTTTAACTCACTCTCCAGCTCAGTCCAAGCTCTGATAACTCGCTGTCCTGCTCAGTCCCAGCTCCTTTAACTCGCTCTCCTGCTCAGTCCCAGCTCCTTTAACTCGCTCTCCAGCTCAGTCCCAGCTCCTTTAACTCGCTCTCCAGCTCAGTCCCAGCTCCTTTAACTCGCTCTCCAGCTCAGTCCCAGCTCCTTTAACTCGCTCTCCAGCTCAGTCCCAGCTCCTTTAACTCGCTCTCAAGATCCCTTCTCCAGCTATTCCTCGGGCAGCCTCTTCTCCTTGTCCCCTGTGCATTCTAAGCAAGAGCCTGATGCGTGATGTTATTTGCTGGCTTTCGCAGTGTATGTCCAATCCAGCCCCATTTCCTCCTCCATTTCTGCAGTGCTACCGGCTCCTCACCCGCAAGCTTCCATAGATCCTCATTTGTGACTTTATCCTTCCAGCAAATCCCTAAGATGCGTCTCAGGCAACTAATGATGGAGGTCTGGATTTTGTTCTGGTTCTTTTTGATCATTCTCCACGTTTCTGAACCATAAAGCAGGACTGACTTAACGTTAGATGTAAATATGCAAAGCTTAGTTCTTATTGTGAGCTCTTTCAACGCCTAGATGCTCTTCAACATAAAATACGCTGCTCTGGCCTTCCCTATCCTTGTTAAGACATCATTTTTGGTACCTCCAAGACTGTTCACAATACTCCCAAGATAAGTAAACTCATCGACATCCTCCAGGTGCTGTCCTTCTGCTACGACAGTTACCTTATTTGTGATGTTTATCCTAAGCACCTTTGTCTTAGTCTTATTAATTTTCAGTCCGACCTTGGCCGATATTTCTGCCAGCTTAGTTGTTTTCTCCTGCATCTGGCGGTGGTTATGTGACAGCAGGGCTAAATCATCTGCATAATCATAATCTAGCTGCCCCCCATGGCGTCCATTGGATCCCGTTGTTAAGGTTCTTGATTACAGGTCTCATCATCCAGTCAATGGCCAATAGGAAAAGGAAAAGGTTATAGTTAGCACCCTTGTTGTACTCCAGTTCTAACTTCAAAAGGTTCCAATAACTGACCCTCGTGAAAAACAGGGCAAGACATTCTTTCGTAGCTGGCTTTGATTAAGGCCACAAATATCTCTGGAATTCCATTAGAGCAGGGGTCAGCAACCTTTACTATGAAAAGAGCCATTTTGGCCCCTCCACCACAGGATAAAATTCATCTGGAGCTGCAAACCTCTTTTACCCTTAAAATGAAGATAACAGTGCATTATAGAGTTTTAATATATATAGGCCTACGATTGGAACTTATTCAAAAGCACCTATTGTTATTTTTCATTTTTATTGTTTTTCTGATAGTTTCATTTCCATTTTTTGTCACCCACTGTAAAAGAACTACAGTTTGTTGGCATCTATGAAATAAATAAAACAACAATAACATTTTTGACATTTAATTGCTGTTTTTAGGCTACCTCATAACAAAAGAAAACCTGAAACTCTTATAAAAACACTTGCATACGCAGACCTACTTTGAAATAAAAAAACAGAACCAAGACGGTCCATTTGCATCCTTCCCTTATTTGTGGAAAATTACTAAAAAAAGTGGCCCACTTTGAAATAAATAAACATATATCTGCAGCCTAATAGCTTTACAAAGAGTAAACATAAAAATGTTTTAGGCTACCTTAGGCTACCTTATAACAAAGGAAAACCTGAAACTCTCATGAAAAACACTGGCATACGCAGACCTACTTTGAACCAAAAAACAGAACCAATGAGATCTATTTGAGTCCTTCCCTTATTTGCGAAAAACTGCTAAAATAAAAAGTAGCACTTTGAAATAAATAAAACATATAGCTGCAGTCTAATAGCTTTACAAAGAGTAAAGATACAAATAGGGACTTTGCATTTAATTATGACTTCAGTCCATTTCAGTTTGTTGTCATTCTCTTCTGATTTTTCGTCAGCCACGTAGGCTAGCCTACAGCAATCAACCATCGAGCCTGAAACACATGAAACACAGACCACAACTATATCAGCTCAGGTTCTAAAATAGGAATAGGATATATGTTTTTTTTTTTTTTTTCCAAAATAGCATATTACATCACAGTGTTGTCACCTGTTTAATGTAATTTCTGTGTCTGAACACCACTGCCTAGCTTGTCTATATCAGGGGTGTAAGACGTGACTTTGATCTTCACACAGGGCTGGAGGCTGTAATGTCTGAGGCATGACCGATACTTGGATTTTATGTGGTTAACGCTTGAGAAAACCTGCTTGCATGAGTATGTGGATCCAAAGATGGACAGGACTCCAAATGCATACTTCTTCATGTTTATATAAGTATCAGGAATGGCATTCCATGTTTCAAACACAAGTTTGTTGGGTTTGGGGAGGTTTGCAATATCGCTCCTTTTGTGCTCCCGAGCGAGAGTAGCCTTCTGACGGGCGACGTCTTCGAGATCAGCTGTCAGGCTTTTGAACTTGGAGACCTACAACTCCTTATCAGCTATGTCGGCCAGTACAATTTCAAGATCAGGTTGACTGACTCCTGCGAATTCTGACATGTTCAGCATAGATGGGTCGATGTCCAGGGGTGTGATGGGGAAGGATAGTGGGTTTTTGTCCTTTCTGAACTCACTGAATCTTTGTCCAAATGCAGTTTGAATTGCGATGATCACACGCTGTCAGTAATCACAGATGACGACGTGGTTGTGTGCTTCTCTGAACTCTCTCAGGGAGGGGAAGTGAGAGAACGTGCCTTTCTGTACATCTCTCGCAACACTGTCATCTTGCGCTCAAACGCCAAAACATCCTCCAGCATCTGAAGGGCAGTGCCTCCTTCTCCCTGGAGACTTTTGTTCAGCATGTTAAGGTAAGGTGTCATATCCACCATGAAGTGCAGCTTTTCCAGCCAATCAGGACGTTCCAGTTCTGGGTAGGTGTGGCCCTTGCTTTCGAGGAAAGTTTTCACGTGTTCCAGACAATCAGCAAACCGTTTTAGCACCTCTCCCCTGGACAGCCAGCGGACGTTTTGATGTAGCAGGAGATCTGAATATGTGCTGTCGACTTCATCTAAAGCCCAGTTCAGACCAAAGATTCGCGGCAAGACGGGAGACATGCAACTACTTGCAACGCGCCGGTCTGCGACGTTCTGAAACCTGCCAGTTCATACCGATGCCATGAGATGAGACGTTGTATCGTTTCCACAGCAACGACTCTCTGTGTTTAAATTCTAACTGCCGGCTTTTGAGGCCTTTTTTCCAGTTGATACACATGTTGCTGTGTTTGAAAATATGGATAATAGTGATGATGAGTTATTAGGTGCAACAGTTGCATTTCTGCGATTAAAAAAGTGCGAGGACACACAAAAAAAGAAAGGGGCGAGAATTTGGAGCCGTCCATCGCAGTGGCGTAGCCAGTACTTAAAATTGGATGGGCACTAAACACCTCTTTAAAACATTTATTTGTTCTGACTCGATCGCAGTAATTTTTTCTAATTAACTATACATTCAATCCGAAAACACTCCGCACTATCAGGTGTTGCTTTTTCAACTCATTCAGGCAAAACGACAATCATTCATTTGGACGCACAATTTGGTGCATTTCAAATCAGTGGCGTAGCCACACCTGAAAATTGAGCGGGCACACAACATTGCTTTAATACAATAATTATTCCTAACTTGTTCTCAGCCATTTTCCTTTGTTAAAGCAATTTCCATTTATATCAAGGATCAATTGGAAATTAAAGACACTGCTTCTTTCGTGATGGGATCAGAGGGCAACTGATCAACAGGCAAAATTCAGTTCAGAAATTACTCATGTCGCTCCCCTGTTCATACATAAGCCTCCTCTGCAGCCGCACTCATGTCCCTCCCCTGTTCATACGTAAGCCTCTTCTGCCGCCGCACTCATGTCGCTCCCCTGTTCATACGTAAGCCTCTTTTACAGCCATACTCATGTCGCTGCCCTGTTCATACGTAAGCCTCTTCTGCAGCCGCATTCCTGTCGCTCCCCTGTTCGTACGTAAGCCTCTTCTGCCGTCGCACTCATGTCGCTCCCCTGTTCATACGTAAGCCTCTTTTACAGCCGCACTCATGTCGCTGCCCTGTTCACACGTAAGCCTCTTTTACAGCCGCATTCCTGTCGCTCCCCTGTTCATATGTAAGCCTCTTCTGCAGCCGCACTCATGTCACTCCCCTGTTCATACGTAAGCCTCTTTTACAGCCGCACTCATGTCGCTCCCCTGTTCATACGTAAGCCTCTTTTACAGCCGCACTCATGTCGCTGCCCTGTTCATACGTAAGCCTCTTCTGCAGCCGCATTCCTGTCGCTCCCCTGTTCATATGTAAGCCTCTTCTGCAGCCGCACTCATGTCACTCCCCTGTTCAAACGTGAGCCTTCTCTGCAGCCGCACTCATGTCGCTCCCCTGTTCATACGTAAGCCTCTCCTGCAGCCGCACTCATGTCGCTGCCCTGTTCATACGTAAGCCTCTCCTGCAGCCGCACTCATGTCGCTCCCCTGTTCATACGTAAGCACTTTCTGCAGCCGCACTCATGTTGCTCCCTTGTTCATACGTAAGCCTCTTCTACAGCCGCACTCATGTTGCGCCCCTGTTCATATGTAAGCCTCTTCTACAGCCGCACTCATGTCGCTCCTCTGTTCATACGTAAGCCTCTTCTGCAGCCGGGCTCATGTCACTCCCCTGTTCATATATAAGCCTCTTCTGCAGCCGCACTCATGTCGCTCCCCTGTTCATATATAAGCCTCTTCTGCAGCCGCACTCATGTCGCTCCCCTGTTCATACGTAAGCCTTTTCTGCAGCCGCACTCATGTTGCTCCCTTGTTCATACGTAAGCCTCTTCTACAGCCGCACTCATGTTGCGCCCCTGTTCATATGTAAGCCTCTTCTACAGCCGCACTCATGTCGCTCCTCTGTTCATACGTAAGCCTCTTCTGCAGCCGGGCTCATGTCACTCCCCTGTTCATATATAAGCCTCTTCTGCAGCCGCACTCATGTCGCTCCCCTGTTCATACGTAAGCCTCTTCTACAGCCACACTCATGTCGCTCCTCTGTTCATACGTAAGCCTCTTCTGCAGCCGCACTCATGTCGCTCCCCTGTTCATACGTAAGCCTCTTCTGCAGCCGGACTCATGTTGCTCCCTTGTTCATATGTAAGCCTCTTCTGCAGCCGCACTCATGTTGCTCCCTTGTTCATACGTAAGCCTCCCCTGCAGCCGTACTCATGTTGCTCCCTTGTTCATACGTAAGCCTCCCCTGCAGCCGCACTCATGTTGCTCCCTTGTTCATACGTAAGCCTCTTCTGCAGCAGGGCTCATGTCGCTCCCCTGTTCATACGTAAGCCTCTTCTGCAGCCGGACTCATGTTGCTCCCCCTTCATCATACGTAAGCCTCCCTGCAGCCGCGCTCATGTTGCTCCCTTGTTCATACGTAAGCCTCTTCTGCAGCCGGGCTCATGTTGCTCCCCTGTTCATACGTAAGCCTCTTCTGCAGCCGCACTCATGTTGCTCCCCTGTTCATACGTAAGCCTCTTCTGCAGCCGCACTCATGTTGCTCCCCTGTTCATACGTAAGCCTCTTCTGCAGCCGCACTCATGTTGCTCCCTTGTTCATACGTAAGCCTCTTCTGCAGCAGGGCTCATGTCGCTCCCCTGTTCATACGTAAGCCTCTTCTGCAGCCGCACTCATGTCGCTCCCCCTGTTCATAATGAAGCCTCTTCTGCAGCCGGACTCATGTCTCCCCTGTTCATGTAAGCCTCTTCTGCAGCCGGACTCCCCCCCTGTTCATCATAAGCCTCTTCTGCAGCCGGACTCATGTTGCTCCCTTGTTCATATGTAAGCCTCTTCTGCAGCCGGACTCATGTTTGCTCCCCTGTTCATACGTTCCCCTGCAGCCGGGCTCTGTCTTCTTGTTCATACGTAAAGCCTCCCTGCAGCCGCACTCATGTTGCTCCCTTGTTCATACGTAAGCCTCTTCTGCAGCAGGGCTCATGTCGCTCCCCTGTTCATACGTAAGCCTCTTCTGCAGCCGCACTCATGTTGCTCCCTTGTTCATACGTAAGCCTCCCCTTCTGCAGCTTTCTCATGTTGCTCCCTTGTTCATCGTAAGCCTCTTCTGCAGCCGGGCTCATGTCGCCCCCCTGTTCATACGTAAGCCTCTTCTGCAGCCGCATGTCGCCCCCCTGTTCATGTTCATCCCCTGTTCATACGTAAGGCTCTTCTGCAGCCCCTGTTCACTCATGTCGCTCCCCCTGTTCATATGTAAGTTCCCCTGCAGCCGGGCTCATGTCGCCCCCCTGTTCATCATGTTGCCTCTTCTACTGCAGCCGCACTCATTGTTCATCATCAGCCTCTTCTGCAGCAGCACTCATGTGTTGTTCTCCCTTGTTCATCTAAGCCTCTTCTGCAGCCTTCCTGCAGTTGCTCCCCCTGTTCATCGTGGCCTCTTCTGCAGCCGGACTCATGTTTCCCTTGTTCATCGTAAGCCTCCCCTGCAGCATGTCATGTTCTCCTTGTTCATACGTAAGCCTCTTCTGCAGCCTTTCTGCAGCTCATGTTGCTCTCCCCTGTTCATCGTAAGCCTCTTCTGCAGCGCACTCATGTCACTCCCCTGTTCATCGTAAGCCTCTTCTGCAGCCCGGGACTCATGTTGCTCCCCTGTTCATCGTAAGCCTCCCCTGCAGCCTCATCATGTTGCTCCCTTGTTCATACGTAAGCCTCCTGCATCCGCTCATCCATGTTGCTCCCCTGTTCATACGTAAGCCTCTTCTGCAGCCGGACTCATGTCGCTCCCCTGTTCATACGTAGCCTCTTCTGCAGCCATGTCATGCTCCCCTGTTCATACGTAAGCCTCTTCTGCAGCCGCATCATGCAGCTCCCCTGTTCATCGTTGCCTCTTCCAGCCGCTCATGTCGCTCCCTTGTTCATACGTGTTTCATGCAGTAAGCCTCTTCTGCATCCGCTCTCATGTCATGTCTCCCTGTTCATCACGTAAGCCTCTTCTGCAAAAGCCAGCTCATGTTGCTCCCTGTTCATCACGTAAGCCTCTTCTGCAGCCGCACTCATGTCGCTCCCCCTGTTCATACGTAAGCCTCTTCTGCAGCCGCACTCATGTCGCTCCCCCTGTTCATACGTAAGCCCTTTCTGCAGCCGGACTCCCCCCTGTTCATATTCATATGTAAGCCTCCCCTGCAGCCCTCTCATGCATGTTCCCTGTTCATCATAAAGCCTCTTCTGCAGCACTCCCCCTGTTCATATCAGCCTCATTGCATCCCCTGTTCCCCTGTTCATCGTAAGCCCTTCTGCAGCCGCACTCATGTGTCGCCTGTTCATACGTAAGCCTCTTCTGCAGCCGCACTCATGTCGCTCCCCTGTTCATATCGCCTTTTCTGCAGCTGCACTCATGTCCCCCCTGTTCATCGTAAGCCTCTTCTACAGCTGCACTCATGTCCCTCCCTGTTCATACGTAAGCCTCTTCTGCAGCCGCCTCATGTCGCTCCCCTGTTCATACGTAAGCCTCTTCTGCAGCCGCACTCATGTCGCTCCCCCTGTTCATACGTCAAGCCTCTTCTGCAGCCTCATGCACTCATGTCGCTCCCCTGTTCATACGTAAGCCTCTTCTGCAGCAGCACTCATGTTGCTCCCTGTTCATCACGTAAGCCTCTTCTGCAGCTGCACTCATGTTGCTCCCCTGTTCATAATCGTAAGCCTCTTCTGCAGCACTCATGTCGCTCCCTGTTCATACGTAAGCCTCTTCTGCAGCCGGGCTCATGTCGCTACCCCTGTTCATAATGTAAGTAAGCCTCTTCTGCAGCAGCACTCATGTCGCCCCCTGTTCATACGTAAGCCTCTTCTGCAGCAGCACTCATGTTGCTCCCCCCTGTTCATCACGTAAGCCTCTTCTGCAGCCGCACTCAGCACTCATGTTCATCGCTCCCCTGTTCATCCACGTAAGCCTCTTCTGCAGCCGCACTCATGTCGCTCCCCCTGTTCATCGTAAGCCTCTTCTGCAGCCCGCACTCATGTTGCTCCCCTGTTCATCGTAAGCCTCTTCTGCAGCCGCACTCATGTCGCTCCCCTGTTCATCGTAAGCCTCTTCTGCAGCCCTGCACTTCCCCTGTCCCCTGTTCTCATGTCGCCCCCCTGTTCATCGTAAGCCTCTTCAGTTCAGCCTCATGTCGCTCCCTGTTCCCCCCCTTCATACAGTTCCTCGTAAGCCTCTTCTGCATCCGCACTCATGTCGCTCTCCCCTGTTCATACGTAAAGCTCTTCTGCAGCCGGCTCTCATGTCACTCCCCTGTTCATCGTAAGCCTCTTCTGCAGCCGCACTCATGTTGCTCCCTTGTTCATCATCAGCCTCTTCTGCAGCCGCACTCATGTCGCTCCCTGTTCATTCCTCCCCTGCAGCCGCACTCTCATGTCGCTCCTTTCTGCAGCTGCAGCTCATGTCGCTCCCCTGTTCATACGTAAGCCTCTTCTGCAGCCGCACTCATGTTGCTCCCTTGTTCATACGTAAGCCTCTTCTGCAGCAGGGCTCATGTCGCTCCCCTGTTCATACGTAAGCCTCTTCTGCAGCCCGGGCTCATGTTCATACTCCCTTTTGTTCATCTCGTAAGCCTCCCTGCAGCAGCGCACTCATGTCGCTCCCCCTGTTCATACGTAAGCCTCTTCTGCATCCGCTCTCATGTCGCTCCCCTGTTCATACGTAAGCACTTCTGCAGCTCTTCTGCAGCAGCACTCATGTTGCTCCCCCTGTTCATACGTAAGCCTTTCTTCTGCAGCCTCATGTCGCACTCATGTCGCTCCCCCTGTTCATCATCGTAAGCCTCTTCTGCAGCCGGACTCATGTTGCCTCCCTTGTTCATCGTAAGCCTCTTCTGCTGCAGCATGTCGCTCCCCCTGTTCATCCCTCTTCAGCAGCACTCATGTCGCTCCCCCCTGTTCATACGTAAGCCCTTTCTGCAGCCGCTGTTCATCCCTGTTCATACGTAAGCCTCTTCTGCAGCAGGGCTCATGTCGCTCCCCTGTTCATAACTCCCTGTTCATCATGTCAGCCCCTTCTGCAGCCGCACTCATGTCGCTCCCCTGTTCATACGTAAGCCTCTTCTGCAGCAGCACTCATGTCGCTCCCCCTGTTCATCATCAGCCTCTTCTGCAGCCGGACTCATGTTGCTCCCCTGTTCATCCCTCTTCTGTTCATCATCGCTCCCCCTGTTCATACGTGCCTCTTCTGCAGCCGCACTCATGTTGCTCCCCTGTTCATACGTAAGCCTCTTCTGCAGCCGCCTCATGTTGCTCCCCTGTTCATACGTAAGCCTCTTCTGCAGCCGCAGCATGTTGCTCCCCCTGTTCATGTCTTCTGCAGCCTCCCCTGTTCATGTTCAGCCACTCATGTCGCTCCCCTGTTCATCACGTAAGCCTCTTCTGCAGCCGCACTCATGTCGCCCCCTGTTCATACGTAAGCCTCTTCTGCAGCCGGGCTCATGTCGCCTCCCCTGTTCATCGTAAGCCCTTTCTGCAGCAGCACTCATGTCCTGTTCATCGTTAGCCCTTTCTGCATGTCGCTCCCCTGTTCATACGTAAGCCTCTTCTGCAGCAGCACTCATGTGCATCCTGTTCATACGTGCCTCTTCTGCAGCCCCTGTTCCCCTGTTCATATCAGCCCTTTTCTGCAGCAGGGCTCATGTCGCTCCCCTGTTCATCCTGCAGCAGCACTCTGTTGCCCCTCCGCCTCTTCTGCAGCCGCATGTCTCATGTTGCTCCCTTGTTCATACGTAAGCCTCTTCTGCAGCCGCCTCATGTCGCCCTCCCTGCAGCCGTTCATGTCGCTCCCCTGTTCATAAGCCCTCTTCAGCAGCAGGGCTCATGTTGCTCCCTGTTCATACGTAAGCCTCTTCTGCAGCAGGGCTCATGTCGCCTCCCCTGTTCATGCAGTAGCCTTCTGCAGCCGTGCACTCATGTCGCTCCCTGTTCATACGTAAGCCTCTTCTGCAGCAGGGCTCATGTCGCCCCTCTGTTCATACGTAAGCCTCCCCTGCAGCCGCACTCATGTCGCTCCCCTGTTCATACGTAAGCCTCTTCTGCAGCCGCTCTCATGTCGCTCCCTGTTCATACGTAAGCCTCTTCTGCAGCCGCACTCATGTTGCTCCCCTGTTCATACGTAAGCCTCTTCTGCAGCCGGGCTCATGTCGCTCCCCTGTTCATACGTAAGCCTCTTCTGCAGCCGCACTCATGTTGCTCCCTTGTTCATACGTAAGCCTCTTCTGCAGCAGCACTCATGTTGCTCCCCTGTTCATACGTAAGCCTCTTCTGCAGCCGCACTCATGTCGCTCCCTGTTCATACGTAAGCCTCTTCTGCAGCCGGACTCATGTTGCTCCCTTGTTCATACGTAAGCCTCCCCTGCAGCCGCACTCATGTCGCTCCCCTGTTCAGGCATAAGCCTCTTCTGCAGCCTGTTCATACGGCTCATGTCCACTCCCCCTGTTCATACGAAGCCTCTTCTGCAGCTGGACTCATGTTGCATCCCTTGTTCATGTTGCTCCCCTGTTCATAAACTCCTCCCCTGCAGCCCCTGTTCACTCATCATGTTGCTCCCCTGTTCATACGTAAGCCTCTTCTGCATCCGCACTCATGTCGCTCCCCTGTTCATACGTAAGCCTCTTCTGCAGCCGGGCTCATGTCACTCCCCTGTTCATACGTAAGCCTCTTCTGCAGCCGCACTCATGTCGCTCCCCTGTTCATACGTAAGCCTCTTCTGCAGCTGCACTCATGTTGCTCCCCTGTTCATACGTAAGCCTCTTCTGCAGCCGCACTCATGTCACTCCCCTGTTCATACGTAAGCCTCTTCTGCATCCGCTCTCATGTCGCTCCCCTGTTCATACGTAAGCCTCTTCTGCAGCCGCACTCATGTCGCTCCCCTGTTCATACGTAAGCCTCTTCTGCAGCCGCACTCATGTCGCTCCCCTGTTCATACGTAAGCCCTTTCTGCAGCAGCACTCATGTCGCTCCCCTGTTCATACGTCAGCCCTTTCTGCAGCAGCACTCATGTCGCTCCCCTGTTCATATGTAAGCCTCTTCTGCAGCCGCACTCATGTCGCTCCCCTGTTCATACGTAAGCCCTTTCTGCAGCCGCACTCATGTCGCTCCCCTGTTCATACATCAGCCTTTTCTGCAGCCGGGCTCATGTCGCTCCCCTGTTCATACGTAAGCCTTCTCTGCAGCTGCACTCATGTTGCTCCCTTGTTCATGCGTAAGCCTCTTCTACAGCCGCACTCATGTCGCTCCCCTGTTCATACGTAAGCCTTTTCTGCAGCTGCACTCATGTCGCTCCCCTGTTCATACGTAAGCCTCTCCTGCAGCCGCACTCATGTCGCTGCCCTGTTCATACGTAAGCCTCTTCTGCAGCCGCACTCATGTCGCTCCCCTGTTCATACGTAAGCCTTTTCTGCAGCCGGACTCATGTTGCTCCCTTGTTCATACGTAAGCCTCCCCTGCAGCCGCACTCATGTTGCTCCCTTGTTCATACGTAAGCCTCTTCTGCATCCGCTCTCATGTCGCTCCCCTGTTCATACGTAAGCCTCTTCTGCAGCCGGACTCATGTTGCTCCCTTGTTCATACGTAAGCCTCCCCTGCAGCCGCACTCATGTTGCTCCCTTGTTCATACGTAAGCCTCTTCTGCATCCGCTCATGTCGCTCCCCTGTTCATACGTAAGCCTCTTCTGCAGCCGGGCTCATGTCACTCCCCTGTTCATACGAAAGCCTCTTCTGCAGCCGGACTCATGTTGCTCCCTTGTTCATACGTAAGCCTCCCCTGCAGCCGCACTCATGTTGCTCCCTTGTTCATACGTAAGCCTCTTCTGCATCCGCTCTCATGTCGCTCCCCTGTTCATACGTAAGCCTCTTCTGCAGCCGGGCTCATGTCACTCCCCTGTTCATACGTAAGCCTCTTCTGCAGCCGCACTCATGTCGCTCCCCTGTTCATACGTAAGCCTCTTCTACAGCTGCACTCATGTCGCTCCCCTGTTCATACGTAAGCCTCTTCTACAGCTGCACTCATGTCACTCCCCTGTTCATACGTAAGCCTCTTCTGCATCCGCTCTCATGTCGCTCCCCTGTTCATACGTAAGCCTCTTCTGCAGCCGCACTCATGTCGCTCCCCTGTTCATACGTAAGCCTCTTCTGCAGCCGCACTCATGTCGCTCCCCTGTTCATACGTAAGCCCTTTCTGCAGCAGCACTCATGTCGCTCCCCTGTTCATACGTAAGCCCTTTCTGCAGCAGCACTCATGTCGCTCCCCTGTTCATATGTAAGCCTCTTCTGCAGCCGCACTCATGTCGCTCCCCTGTTCATACGTAAGCCCTTTCTGCAGCCGCACTCATGTCGCTCCCCTGTTCATACATCAGCCTTTTCTGCAGCCGTGCTCATGTCGCTCCCCTGTTCATACGTAAGCCTTCTCTGCAGCTGCACTCATGTTGCTCCCTTGTTCATGCGTAAGCCTCTTCTACAGCCGCACTCATGTCGCTCCCCTGTTCATACGTAAGCCTTTTCTGCAGCCGCCTCATGTCGCTCCCCTGTTCTTACGTAAGCCTCCTCTGCAGCTGCACTCACGTTGCTCCCCTGTTCATACGTAAGCCTCCTCTGCAGCCGCACTCAAGTCACTCCCGTTCATACGTAAGCCTCTTCTGCAGCCGCACTCATGTCACTCCCGTTCATACGTAAGCCTCTTCTGCAGCCGCACCCATGTCACTCCCGTTCATACGTAAGCCTCTTCTGCAGCCGCACCCATGTCACTCCCGTTCATACGTATGCCTCCTCTGCAGCCGGACTCATGTCGCTCCCCTGTTCATACGTAAGCCTCCTCTGCAGCCGCACTCAAGTCACTCCCGTTCATACGTAAGCCTCTTCTGCAGCCGCACTCATGTCACTCCCGTTCATACGTATGCCTCTTCTGCAGCCGGACTCATGTCACTCCCCTGTTCATACGTATGCCTCTTCTGCAGCCGGACTCATGTCACTCCCCTGTTCATACGTATGCCTCTTCTGCAGCCGGACTCATGTCACTCCCCTGTTCATACGTATGCCTCTTCTGCAGCCGGACTCCTGTCGCCTTTGTCATTCATCAACCTGTGCGCCATTCTATCAGGCACCAGGGTCATTTTCTACGTCAATAAAGGTTCCTCAGGGATTCTCCTGGAACTGAGTGAGCAGGTTCTGGTTCTGGATTTAATAATCCATCATGTATTGTTGAGGGGTGATCGCTTAATATAGCTCTGTACGGACTTAGGGAGCAAATTGATTTCCAGTTTTCCTTGTCAGTGTTGTGTCATTGTGTCATACTGTTTCACATACAGTTTGCAAATCTCATGAATAGAAGGGCAAAAACTAATATTTTGAATTTCGACATTGCTGTCAAGGGCATTCTCTGTCATTCAGATTGTATTTCTCCATTGTGCTGTGTTTTGCTGACCTCCAGTTTGCTATCCTCCATCTACAACCCCAATTCTGATATAGTTGGGACAAAGTTTAAATTGTGAATAAAATCAAAACTCAATGACTTTCAAATCACACCAGCTAGTATTTTATTCACAACAGAACAGAGATAACATAGCAAATGTTGAAACTGAGAAATTTTAAAATTTTATCCACAAAATGAGCTCATTTCAAATTTTATGACTGCTACAGGTCTCAAAAAAATTGGAAACCTGTTTACCATGGTGTAGCATCCCCTCTTCTTTTTAACACAGAGTGGAGGCATCTGGGCATTGAGGAGACAAGTTTCTTGAGTTTAGCCATTGGAATTTGATCCCACTCTTGTTTACTACAGGCTTCCAGCTGCTAGAGAGTTTTTGGTCTCCTTTGACGGGCTTTTCATTTATTTATGCGCCAACTGTTCTCAATCGGTGAAAGATCAGGACTGCAGGCAGGCCAGTTCAGCACACGGACTCTTCTACTAAGAAGCCATGCTGTTGTAATAGCTGCAGTATGTGGTTTTGCATTGTCCTGCTGAAATACACAAGGCCTTCCCTGGAATAGATGTCGTCTGGAGGGGAGCATATGTTGCTCTCAAACCTTTATATACCTTTCAGCATTCATGGAGCTTTTTAAAACATGCAAGTGTCCCACACCATATGCACTTCTGGATCATGCTCAACAATGGCTTCCTTTTTGCATTATAGAGTTTTAGGTGCCATCTGTGGATGGCACGGCGGACTGTGTTTACAGACAGTGGTTTCTTGAAGTATTCCTGGGCCCATTTAGTAATGTCAATGACAGAATCATTCCGGTGAGTGATGCAGTAGCGTCTGAGGGCCCGAAGATCACGGGCATCCAGTAAAAGTCTTTGGCCTTGTCCCTTATGCACAGAGATTTTTCCAATTTCTCTGAATCTTTTGATGATGTTATGCACTGTCGATGATGAGACCTTCAAAGCCTTTGCAATTTGACGTTGAGGAACATTGTTTTTGAAGTATTCCACAATTTTTTTACGCAAGCCTTCACAGGTTGGAGAGCCTCTGGCCATCTTTACTTCTGAGAGACTCCGCCTCTCTAAGACATTCCTTTTATAGCCAATCATGTTACACACCTGATGCCAGTTAACTTAATTACATGCTAAATGTTCTTTCAGCTGATTCTCTTACATATTAATTGCTTTTTCAGCCCTTTTTTTGCCTGTGCCCCAACTATTTTGAGACCTGTTGCAGCCAGAAAATTTGAAATAAGGTCATTTTGTGGATAAATGTGTAATATGTGTCAATTTCGACATTTGAAATGTTATCTATGTTCTATTGTAAATAACATATTGGCTCGTGATCTGAAAGTCATTGCATTTTGACACAATTCATTGCACAATTTACACTTTGTCCCAACTATTTCGGAATTGGGTTTGTATCATGGGTTTATTTCTAGCGTTTCACATTCTTCCTTTTTTGTCCCTATTATCCTTAAAGGAGCTGCGTCACGATTACTGCACATGCTCAGAACATCCATCCTAAGAAAATGAATCTGCTCGACTGCAAGTCAGAATCTGATTTCATTCTTGCTAATCCATCTTCATTTTGCATTTTCTTTATACATTTTAGTTACTCCAGCATTATGCTTTTTATACTAAGGAGCTTTTTATGGAAATTTGAGGATCCAAAGTGCTATTTTAAGTTTTAGCTAAGGGATGCAAAGAATTTAAGCTGGTTGCCATCACAGATAATTATAGATGAAGAAAAATACCTGCAGTTGAGCACTTTACTTTGTTCAAAGATGTGAGCATGCCCAGTAATCGTGACACACATCTCCTTTAAATCTGTGTATTTGAATTGGGAGTGACGTACGTACATTCAGTTTTGGTATTGGGCTGGTTTTATTGGGCTAGACTTGATTGGTCATTGGGCTGTTTTTGTCACATGACCTGGCAACCTGTCCTTCGTGGCTCATTGTCTCATTAAGAAGCAGCTGAATCCTAGCAATGCCCATTCAGTGCGCAGCGCTCCCTCCCCTGCCCCCAACCCATCTACAAAATTAGATTAATTAAACAAGTTTAATTTACACTGCTGGGACTGGCTGTTTATAGTAATGTCTGAGTGCTTCCCAGTGCTCAGCTGAATTACACTCTGTGCGGAATAATATATAAAACCAGAGTTGTTGCCCTTGGTCGACCGGATCGTGGTCTATCCTGAACAGACCCTGTAGCACGATGTCTGGACCATAATCTGCTGATGACAGACTGGGAAACATTCATTGCCCTTGCCACAACGACCTGTCTTGTGCCAACCTGTAGCATGCCAAGGGCACGAACCTCTCCTCCTGTGTTAGACGGCGATGGTCTCTGTTTAATTAACGACTTCAACCACTGATAATCTGATGCTTTCTCTTCAAAATCTTCCTTTACAGTGGCTCTAACCTTCCAATTCAGAGTCATGCAAATTTGTGGCACAACCCCCTTGATCATCAATAGCATCCCGTGCAGATCATGAGAGTGTCATTGATGTGTTTGGGTGATGAATTTCTTTGGAAATGCTTCCTCAGTAAGGAACTATACAACATGGTTTCAGTATCCTTTGTATATGTGAAAATTTTGATCTCAAAATAAAATATCCCCTACTTTTTTTGAATAGTATATTTATCCCATAGACTTGCACTCCTTTTACACGTGGCCAGCTATTTTCATAAACAAACATTTCACCGTCTCTGTTTTCAAAAATAATATCATGCACACGTATCAGTTTTCAGAAAAGTTTTCGTTTACACGTACCCGCGTATATATGCCGTCAAGAGCATGCCAAACCTGTAGGAGGCAGTGTAACGAGAAGCTCAAGCCCACGTTAGCTAATCAGAATCCCGAAAATAGCAACAACAGAAATGAATCACGATCATCCATGATCACCACAGCCAAATGAAAATGTAAACATGGGTCGCACTTTTGGCGCAAGTGCAAGTTCTGGCGCATACTGTGACGTCGGCTGCCTAAAACTCTGTTTTTCTCAGTTTACAAGCAAACTTGCAACCAAAGTTTTCCAAAAACTCCACTCTGGCCGGAGTTTTTAGAAAGAATCGTTTTCAGAGGTGAATTCTCCGTTTGCGTTTAAACGAAGGGCAGGGACATGTCTCCGTTTGTCAAAATAACCGTGTACGTGTAGATGGGGGCTTGGATAAACCAACCTTCCATTCCAGGGCCGGCACCAGAACTGGAAATTGGAGGGCACAGACACATCCCTTTAAAATGATTATTCGTCCTGATTCTCAGGAAATTTCTAAATTTACAATGTATTCACTCCGAAAACACTCCACACCATCAGGCGTTGCCTGTTCTCACCTCAAGGAAAGACGATCATTCATGTGGACGCCTAATTTGGTGCGTTTAAATCAGCGTTTTTCAAAATTGCATACCCATCAACTATCATGCTTTTTATCCCTCCGGCACATTAATGCAGGGGGGATATAGGCATCGTTCCGTCCGTCTGTCCGTCCGTCCGTCCGAGCGTCCGTCTGTTATCATATCTTGTCCAGGCCATATCTTGGAAACTATACATCCGATCTTCACACAACTTCATAGATATGTTGAGCATGATGTCTAGATGTGCCTTTTGATACTTAGGAATTTCTGAAATTTTTTTTTTGCCGTTTCCATGGAAACTTCTGTGAATTGGAACTTAGCTTGTCTGGGCCATATCTCAGAAACTATACATCCGACCTTCACGAAACTTGACAGATTTGTTGAGCATGATATCTACATCTCTTGATACTTAGGAATTTCTGGAATTTTAAATTGTTGCGCTTTCCATGGAAACTTTGTGAATTCTGAATTGGAACTTAGCTTGTCTGTGCCATATCTCAGACACTATACATCTGACCTTCACCAAACTTAATAGATATCTTAAGCATTATGTCTAGATGTGCCTTTTGATACTTAGGAATTTCTACAATTTTTGATTTTTGCACTTTACATGGAAACATGGGTGAATTTGGACTAAGCTCACTGATCATTTTGACCAAACTTGATTAACATGTTCAGCATGATTTATTTATGTGCCTTTTGACATTTAGGAGTTTCTGTACAAATTCTTTTCTGCATCTTTCATGCAAATGTGTGTGAAGGTGGACTTAGTTCACTGATAATTTTGTTTGGGAAATATCTCTGAAGCCATCTCCGACTATACCAGTGTCAGTGAAACTTAGTTTCATATGTTCAATTTGATTTATTGTCTTTTGAAATGTTTGTTATCCCCCCGGCATTATTTTTATATAAATAAAATGTGAAGCTAGGAAACTCCTGGCACTGGTGGCAGCCCACTTCCTCGTACTGAGTGCCGGTAACATGAACAGCAAGATCAACAAACAACCACAACTACTACAGGTAATGTCCTCAGACAGACAGTACAACAAAGATTGACCACATCTACACCAACATACCTCGACAGACAATTGACACAGGGACACTGAACACGTATTGGTCTGACCACAACATTGTCTGGATTGCCATTTCATAGTCAGGCAAGTTTGTTACCTTATTACTTCAGATCAAGTCCTTTTATACTGTAGCACATTTACTCATGTAAATTGAACAGTTAATCCATGAATGTGGGGGGCCGGGGGGATATGCCATTGCCAGATGGCTCTTGTTTGTGGCATATCACGTACTCACGCCACAGTCAGCAGTCTTACACTTAATAACAAAAGTGATAATTAAACATTTTAATTTGTCTAACAAAATTATATTTAATTGCTAATTCCCACTTTTTGATCAACCCACGCTGTACGGAGAGTGAAAGGTGATATTTCACTGGAACACTGATAAGTTATTATTTAATCAATTCGTATTGGAGAGATTCTCACAGGGAATTGAAGTGCTTGTGTATGGAAGTTTTTCAGTTTCACGTGCGTTGTAGCATGAAATCCGATTATCACACCAAACTTCTCGCGCTTTTCTTTTCTCGGGGGTTAGAAGCTACAAAATTGCATAAAGGCGTTTCAAATGGTCTTTTTTTTATTTCAACAATTTAAAGGATCATGAAGCACAGATTAGATCACCTGATATGCTGAGAAGGTTGCGCGGAAGTTCCAGAGCAGTTTCTTTCATGAAGCATTGGCCTATGTATAAGTAATTTTTTTTTTTTTTTGCTGAATTTAGCCCATTATTTTGTCGCTGTTAGATTGCATGGGGGAGAGAAGCCATGTCTTCAATTGCCAATTGATTATTACTGTAATTGGAAAACGTGTTAGTCAAGGTAAATGATTGAAAACTAGCTAGGACTAATTGTTGTTATAAAAGGATGTGTCTGTGCCTCCCTAAACTCCAGTTCTGGTGCCGCCCCCGATCCATTCTCTTTACCGCACAAAGTGGACGCTACACACCATATTGCAGCAGTTGTACTTGTCTTTACATTGAATTTTTTAGCTTTAGGGCAGCAATCCATTCCCTGCTTGTTTTTGCCCTCTTAAATGGATCAGAAATGGCATGAAAACTCTTTCATCCACTTTCAGTGCTGGCATTGGTACACCTGCTTAGCAGTAAGGCATGATGATTGAGTGTGGGGAACATTCTAGTTCTACATCTGCTACTTCATGTTCTGGGAGGGGTTTAGACAAAATGCAAGAACATGGCCACATCCATGTGGCGCAGATGATGTGAGCAGTTCGATATTTTTGATTCCTTTCGACAAGCTGTGGCCGTGCACTCACGGCACCAAATTTGATGATTGATACATCAAATTAAATGGTTCTCTGTTCTCGAGAATTTGATACATGGAAATTTCCTGAGGTTTGGTTTCCTTTAAATCTATATCAGCCATCTTTAATGAAATGCTAAACTTATTTGTAAAATTCTTTTTCTTTTTGAGATTCTGGTATCTCAAATCTGCATTTTATTTGCAGTGACACTGATTTGGAAAACAAAAATAAATATCTTAAACCAAATTCAATCGAGGGGGCCTAAACTTTTGCACACTAATGTATACTGTAAGAGGCATCTGTATATTAGATTTTATGGGAAAATATTGAACAGCTCTGGCCCTTAAAGGAAGCATGACAGGCGGACACTCGGACAGACAGACATGCTGACGGACAGCAGTCATTCCTATACCCCCCTTCCATTTCATGCAGGACAATAATAATACATTCTGTAAATCAGAATCGGGGGCGGCAGGATTTTAAATTGCACTCTGCCTGCTTGTATTATTTCTGTTTATTACTCTGTGGAGGAAATGACCTGGCCTTGAGCTGTGCTGGTAAATGTTCATTCGTGTTTCTGCCTATTTCGGTCATCGTTGGATAGTCACACCTGCGCTGAACCCAAACATGTGGTCAGGCAGGGTGTGTGCGCTTCTCTGCTAGCAAACAGCGCTCAACAGAAATACTCTCATGAAAAAAGCTTTCAGGAGCTATATTCTTTTCTTCTCACAGTTCAAAACAACGTTTTTGCATAATTGTAGTTGAAGCTCTGCTCAAGTGAAAGTGTTGGGGGGACTTGGAGGGGTTTTATAATGTTTTGTCATGCTAAGCCTGTTCAGATAAGTCCTGCCTGGTCTAACTTAATTACGGCTGACGTTTATGTGAGTAAGCTGGTGGGAGTTCTGGGGGACAGACCGGCCTCACGCTATTCATGTTTATCCTGGAAGGACCCCCTGGGCCCACGAGTCACTGACTGCCTTTATTTCTGTCCAGACTGATGCACGTTATCCTGTTGAATGAGGTGTGTGTGTGTGTGTGTGTGTGTGTGTGTGTGTGTGTGTGTGTGTGTGTCGGTGTGTGTGTGTGTCTGTGCGTGCGTGCGTGTGTGTGTCTGTTTATGCTTCCCTCAGACGATTGCTTCCTTAGAGTGTCAAATAGTTTCCAGTTTGTCCGTTTTTAGAGTAATTCTGAATCTAATTTCACGCTTTTGTTGTCAGAGCAACGGAATATGCCAGAAACCTTTTGCTTGCGCCGTTGTTGGGTGCTCCTAGTTTTTACCTCGATTGCAAATGTGTGTAATCCACTCTGACAATGGTGGAAAACGTGTAAGTAGTAAGATGGGAGCTTTTGATTGGCTAGGGCTGTCTATAGATGTACAATAGATGTACAGCAGCTCAAAATAAATAAATTAATTAATTAATTGAAAAGGATGGATAGTTTTTTCTGCTACTTTCATCCAGTCAGTCCCTTATAGACCGGAGGGCAGAGAGAAGAGGCGCAGAAGACTTCAGAGAGCTGAATCCCCAATAATCAGAGCTTGGATACTCTTATTGACTGGGCCTCAGGTTTAATACAGTTCAAGAGTGTGACTTTTTGGCTTACCTGCTTATCTTATGTACAGTGATGGCATCATCTGATACATCCGTTTTCTTATATTAACTACATCACAAGTGTTTGTACATAATCTGTGCTATTGTCTGTATTTTTTATGTTGTATCCCTACAGCTCTGTCGTGATTTGTTTTCCCTCAAACGAGTTCTAAACCACTTCCCTCCCACTGCGCTTTCTTCTCTCCACTAGCCATGGTGATATTAGCTCAGAACCTAACCTAATACTTCTGTTCTGTTGGTATGAGATGGTAAATAAAACATGACTGATCAGAGACGGGACGGAGAGGCAGATCTGGCAGCCCAAATGAATGGTGTGAACATCCGCCGCTCTCATCTTTTCTCAGAAGCGTAATAACACAGAGCAATTAGAGCTAATTGGCCATGGCAGATCAAGGAAAGTGGCTCGTCCTGGTTCCTTCAGACATCAATCCGAAACGATATCGGTAGCAGGCGCAACAGATGGCGAGAGGTGAATCTTTGGGTCAATCATTCATATGTCACGCATTATGTTTAAAAAAAATGGCCAGGGACACGCTCATATCTCCTTGCTCAAGATAACTTTGGGAAACTCTTAAATCCTGGTTTTAAACCTCTTGAAGGCAGATTTAAAGGTTCCCTGACCTTGTTCGATCTCCCGGTCAGGCACAAAGACAACAAAGAGGTGACAAATAAAGCTCTGGACGGCACCTCGACTCTGCTCTCTTCTTAAATGGCGGGATGTGTTCACTAAATTGGGTCTGCCAAGTAAAAACACCCCTGATTACCTGGTGCACCGTCTGTAGATGGGCTCTTGCAGTTTAGCCCAGAGGCGGTGGGGTAAGGTCCCATCAGCTTTACCGCTATGCTGGCATAGTCCCTGTTGTGAAAGCAATGAGACTTTCGGCCTCCCTCCTCGACAGTTGATGCGATAATTGTTTAATGACATGGACGTTCACAGTGATTGTTTTCACACCATTACTTGTTTGTTGTCCTTCCTTGCAGTGTCAAAACAAAGTCCCTTCATGTCACAGACAGAGAGCCTTTTCAATTTTTTTTTTCCTGAGAAATTAGTAACTAAATTGAGATTCAGTTTTATTCCGCTCCAGGGAAATATGTTTCATTTTAAACGCATCTGCTGCTGGTGTTTTGTTGTTTTGATTGCGGTGATGATGGCAGTAATTATAATGACAACAGCAGAACAGCACTTGTTGCGGCAATCACATAATGCAGTTTTAGATGTACCGTTCGTTATGTTTTTTATATTCTGTATTTTCAACCCATTCCAATATTTAATGTGCCATAGAAGATACTCAACCTAAAAAGTTACTTAACACACTCGTTATTTTGTTTTCATATTTCATATGTCATATTTCAGAGAACACAGCATATGAGACTATAGTATACATTCAGTGGAGTTTAGAGTCGGCCTCACTGAGCTGGGATCTCATGGTCACATGGTCACTTGGTCACATAGTCACAGCTCAGTCTCTCTGGAGGCTTCTTGGGTTTATTTTTTGTTTTCGGTCATTTCTGTTCTTTTAATACTGTCCCTAAAAAGTGGGGTTTAAAATCATTCTCTCTCCCTCCCTCTCTCTCTCTCCCTCCCTCTCTTTCTCTCTCCCTCTTTCTCTCATTCCCTCCCTCACTCCCTCCCTCCCTCCCTCTTTTTCTCTCTCACTCCCTCCCTCCCTCTTTCTCTCACTCCATTTCCGGAATGTTCTTCCTCAGCGATGGCGGACTTCCACGTGCAGCCCTCGTCGGTGCGGGCGGAGGAGGCCGGTGTTTGCCGCTTCCAGTGCCAGATCCACGGGCTCCCAGAGCCGGTCATTAGCTGGGAGAAAGATGGCCGCCCTGTGAACACCACAGATCAGAGGTAGCTGAGCGCTCTTTTACACTCTTCTGCAGTAATTCTCCGTAATCCAGCTCAACTTTCACTATTTACAGTGTAAATATACAGTAAGTAATCCTGCAAAATTTTCATATGGCATTATTTGCTACCTACCTGATTATCTCACCGTTAAACAGGGATCATATATGTTCTACCGTTAAACAGGGATCATACATGTTCCAAACCAAATCCAGTTCTAGCATTTTCAGTCCTTGTTATTTTTATACAATGTATTTCATATTAACAAATCTTCTCACATATACAGAAACTGATATGTATGTAATACCCACCAACATTTACCGCCATAGAAGGATTCTGATGACTGTAAATTATGAATTATCACTCTTATACAGGGATAATTTGTGTTCATCTGAAAGATTTGCACTCAGTTTATACAGAGACTATTATATTGTTATCCAGCTTAAGCGAGCGTCCTCTCTCTGAAATGTTTTGAGTGTAAAAGCAGTGGAGGGTTTTTCAGAGCGATCGAGTGAGCGATTGTCCGCTCTCTCCTCTCCCGTCCTGTCATCGCTCCTCAGGTACACACTCCTGCCCACTGGCGTTCTCCAGATCACAGGGCTGCGCGTGGAGGACGCTGGGGTCTTCTGCTGTGTCGCCCACAACAGCGCCGGTGTCAAACACAGCGCTCGAGCCAGCCTCACCGTCTCAGGTCAGCCAGCCGCCTGCTGAGTCCAGCTTCACCCAGTAAAAGTCCTCCCCGGTGATTCGCTCCTACCAGCTACATCGGCTAAGTGGCAGAGTGCTTCAGAAGATTTGAATAATCTGTAAAATCAAATCAAAGAAATGTATTTACAGAGCACATTTTAAAAAAAAAAACGCTAACCAGAGTACTTCATAGAGAGATGGAAAACACAGGCATGATCTGATATAAATTGTCAAAAAGACAGAGACATTTGTAAAAGCAGATGAAATCATAACATAAACAGTCTTACAAAAATTATGGATAAAATACAATCAGATACAAGCCACAGTGTGGTCATGCATATTTTCATGATGATTAAAAGGCTGAAAATAGTCAAATCCACTTTCACTGGATGAGTTCATGTTTGGAGGAAACGCATGACAGGATTTCTACTTTTCGGCTCCGGACCTCCCTAGCTTGGCTTTACGCTCTTTATAATCCAGCTTCGAAGTGAAAATCATCTACAGAAACAGCAATCGTGCCACACTGTCCGGTTAGCTGGCCGCCAACCCCCTACAGGGTGTAATTCAGTTCAGCAACTAATTTTATTGCAGCAGTCAAGGTTCATTACTACTGAATGGCATTCGTATCGACTATATAATTTCTGTTTGACATGCTTGTATACATGTATCCGGCAAACATATGTTCCTAAAAGAAACAAACATTCATCTTGTATGTGCAAGTATACATGGTGCATGAGTACAGGATTTCATATCTGCAAGATACCTACTATTAATTTTATCTACAAGCCTCGGCAAGGTTCAGATAAGCTGGGTATTCTGTTCATATTTGAACATGGTTGCTTAAAGGGGACCTATTATGCTGATCCTTCTTTTAATACATATAGGTAATGTTATAATGTTGGATGTCCATACTCAACCTCTGTTAAGTTTCTAAACATAAGATACGGGGGTTTTGCTGTAATCCAAGAACGTGATTTCATGAACGTGATTTCCTCTCTGAACAGCTCTTCCCGAGATCTCACCGAGATCTGGGCAAAACCTGACGTCAGGTTGTGCCGTCCAATTAACACAGACCTAGCCAGAGCCAATCACGGCACAGGACCTGCCCACACTGGAAACTATTCTAGCAGGCACAAACAACCGCGGATCATACTATGCCTTAGTAGCATCTACACTTCCATAAATACAGAAGAAGAACCGCAGATCATTTGAGGTGCAGTTTTGTCAGTTTCTCTCCCAAAGCTGCTGGTCCGTTTACTTTTGGACGCGAAGAAAAGCACCTATTTCTCTTCCAAAAAAGGATGCCACCAGAAATCAGTGGGTAGCTTTTTTTGTTTGCTGGCAGCAAACAGCCACGGCCAAAGGGAATATTAGGTGTTTGTGCTCAGCATTTCACCAAAGACAGCTTTATCAATAAAGGATAATTTGACGCAGGATAAGCGTTTCAGCTGCTTCTCAAACCTGAAGCAGCTGCATCGATCAAGCGCTCAGAGCCACAAGCTGTAAGTAATGAAATGACAGCAAATATTGTAAGTGAAGCTAACGTGTTTTGGGTGGCTAGCACGACCGCTAACGATAGTTAGCACTAACAAATGGCCTCAAATGCAGGCGTTGTAAAATATCGGAAGATAAAGCCTGTATCGGTCGCGACTGTCTGCGATTCCCAGATGCAGAAGCAGTTGCTTTACTGCATAAGCCTACCTAACCTGATGGCCTGTTGAATGTGGCTGTAGCACTGCGGCTAATGTACCCAAGTTACTGTTGCTAATGTTTGTGTCCTAAATATGCAAGCGTAATATCAGGGGACATTCAACAGAAGGTGTGTGAACATAAACCTCATTTGAAGTCAACTGTTTATACCTGTTTGTAATTTGGGTGCTTGGTACAACTGCCCCCCCCCACAGTAACGGAACTTGCGGTCTGTAAAACCTGTGTTGCAGGGTAACATTTGTCTCTGTGGTTGTTATGACCGCTCGGTTACCAGCTACTGCATGTTAGTTCGCGTGCTGTGCTACTTAAAAATGCTCCTGGTTCACTTATATGCAGTAATTCTGATCGGTATGCTTGTGTTACATCGGTAATCATCAATGTGGCAGTTTCATCATAACGTTGCCTGATTGTAGCCACTACAGTTGAAGCTAACCGGAGAGGTGCTGTTTGCGTCTGCAGAGTTGGGCTGAAAAGGCTGCAGTTAGACCAGACGTAGCTGGTTGCAGAGCTTGGGGTACGTGTTTGGGTTTGTTCACTGCAGTTGTGAAGCGATCATTTTAATTATCCATGACCGGGGTCAGCTGAATACTTCCCAAATATCTTGGCTAGCGCTCTGATGCTACCGCGGTGAAAGCAGTTGCGAAACGCACAGGCTATAACTTTTCCGGTATTACAAACGATTTCTCTGCATTGCCGTGGCTTAATTTCATCCCCCTGTAGAAATTGCTCTGGCTAATAAAAAGCCGAAAAAGGCGAAGATTGAATATGAAATTCTTTCCTGTAGAAGTTATCGATTCGCTAGCTCCACATAGGCAACAGTGCTAGCGAAACCTACGGTCTGTAGAACCTGTATTATGTTCATAACATAACCAGAGCTCTCTCTAGCTGTCGCGTACTATCCATAGCGCGCCCATTTCCCAAGCAAACGCTGGTCATTCTTGCGCAATAAGTAAACCATTACCATGGGCAATTTCCGAAAAGACCGTTTAGCCTGTAGCTTTCGCCCTCTGTCATATACCAGCGCAGAAGCTGTTCGTTACTCCACGCTAACGACACACCACAGTTATGCACACAGACCAGCAGGTCCTTATAGTACACACCTAAGCAGTCTATAAGTTGTTGGTCCACTTTTTGCTGCTACTCACTGTCCATGTTTCCCTCTAAACTCAGACCCACTGGATTTCTACGGTCTCCGGTCTACACTTGGGTATGTCGACCCGTTCTACAAATGTGTCTGTATGGGGTGGATTCCAGCTTTCCCGGTATCCTAGCTATAGAGTAGAAACACCTGTACTCACCCCAGTAGCCGTAGGTAGATAGCAAATTTGAGCTTGAGCTGCCAGACTTTCGCGCTGCGTCCTCCACTTTCGCCGCTGCGTTTATTAGAACAAGTTCATTTCATTCTATCTATACACATGTACTGCGTTTGATTGCGGCATTTCCCTGCCGACTCCTTAGATCAGATAGCAGCTGCATCTCACGTTTCACACTAGGGAAGCAGACCCGGAAAACTGCATTCTGCAGCCTCGTCCTGCCCAACTCCACCCTCCACAGAGCTGGCCAATCAGAAGAAAGTGGGCACACGGGGAGGGGGGGCCATAGCGGAAGAGCCGCCCAAATGAGGCGTTTCAGGCAGAAACTGCAATGGACTATAAATAGGGTTTTTTGAGGATGGCAGTATGAGCTAAATAAGGACCCTGTTTTGGACTTTGAACAATCAGGAGTACTCTAGGGGAGTCCAAGATCAAAATATAAACTTGGAAATGTAGCATAATAGGTCCCTTTTTAAAAACATGAATCTGATTGGACATTGCTGAATCTCCCACATTGTTGAGTAGCAATTGGGTATTTCTCAGCGGAACAGGAAATGCCCAGAAAAAAAATTATACGGCAGGAATAATAGACTGGCAGCAGTTCCACGAAGTCAGACTGTACTGGTCACAGTCACAGATATCTACATCAGGGTACTGTGAGCCAGATGCTTTATGCAATAAATCCATTAATCAATAATTGCTTTGGCTGGCCATGAAAAGAGCAAGCAGGTGAGTCATAATCATTGGGACGAGTGTGCAGCTGTTAGGCTACATATATCGCCCTTCATAAGCACTGATATATCGCCCTTTATAAGCACTGATATATCGCCCTTTATAAGCACTCATATATTGCCCTTTATAATCGCACTTCATAAGCACTGATATATCACCCTTCATAAGCACTGATATATCGCCCTTTATAAGCACTGATATATCGCCCTTTATAAGCACTGATATATCGGCCTTCATAAGCACTGATATATCTCCCTTTATAAGCACTTATATATCGCCCTTTATAAGCACTGATATATCGCCCTTCATAACCACAGATATATATCCCTTCATAAGCACTGATATATCGCCCTTCATCAGCACTGATATATCGCCCTTCATAAGCACTGATATATCGCCCTTCATAAGCACTGATATATCGCCCTTCATCAGCACTGATATATCGCCCTTCATGAGCACTGATATATCACCCTTCATGAGCACTGATATATCGACCTTCATAAGCACTGATATATCGCCCTTTATAAGCACTCATATATCGCCCTTTATAAGCACTTATATATCACCCTTCATAAGCACTCATATTGCTGTTTATAAGCACTCATATATCGCCCTTTATAAGCACTCATACAATGAGGATGTTCATATATCACCCTTTATAAGCACTCATATGATGGGGATGTTCATGTATCGCCCTTCATAAGCACTCATATGATGAGGATGTTCATATATCGCCCTTTATAAGCACTCATATGATGAGGATGTTCGTAGACCAGGTCCTTCAGCTTCAATTGCGGCTGTTAATAGTCTTAATTAACTTAAAAATCTTAAGTAATAATTAACTTAACAGCAGTAGCTCTTCCTGGCTTTACCCTCTCGCTCATGAGTTTTTCATTTCTTCATTAATTGCTTCCAGCGACAAAGTCGGAGAGACGTTATGATTTTGTCCCTGTTTGTTCATCTGTCTGTCCATCTGTAAGCAAGATCATGGAAAAAGTCCCAAACCGATCTTGATGAAATGTTGTGCTGTTATATTTGACAACAGTATCAAGTGATTAGATTTTTTTCAGGTTAAGGTTACAGTCAATATCACAGAAAATGTCAAAAACAATGCAGAGTTACAGTATACAGTGATGATTATACACCACCACTTTCATCTAATTGGGGTCTGAATATATTACTTCTCTATATTTGGTGAAAATGTATTGAAAAATACTATTGTAGGCAATGAGCAGAAAAAAATAATTCCCACACATATACTGAGGTAAAAAATATGGGTAATATATAAAAACACTGAAAACATCATTTTCTTATGACCATTGAAAGGTGTCGCAATTTTTTTTTTTTTGACTCTTGCATAGCCTTAGCGCATGTTGGAAGGCTCATTCCATGATTATTGACGCTAGAAAAATGTGTTTAAACTGGTTTGAGGCAACATTATTCCGCAAAATTACCTCTGAAGGTCAGTTGTTTCAGTATATATGGTGACATGAACTTTGAGTAGAATCTCTTTGGAATGAACTTCAAACCAAATGGAATGTTTTAGCGAGTGAGGAAATAAAAATATGTAAAAACTAGGCCTGAACGATTAAATGCTGTAATCAAAGCAAAGGGTGGCCAAACTAGATATTGACTTTTTCTCTTGAAAAGACATTATTATTTTTGTTTTTACTCAATATTGCTATCTGTCTACTTATTTTCATCTATATGATCTAATATTGCATGGAATAAATACTGGAATAGTACTTGGTTTCTGATTTATCTTCATTTTATTAAGTGTATAATCATCACTGCACACTACTGAATGCATTCTGTTGAGCAACATGCTAATTTATCCTCTCAATCCTCTGTCTTCAGGCTCCCAATCCTCTGTTTACAAAGAGCCGAGGATCCTAGTGGGCCCAGAAAACCTCACGCTCACTGTTCACCAAACTGCCATTCTGGAGTGTGTAGCCACCGGATACCCACGCCCCATTGTCTCCTGGAGCAGGCTAGGTGGGAAATGAGTCGTTTATCCAACATCTTTAAGCCGCATCCTTACACATCAGGCTTTAACAGGCATTCTATTGTGTATTTATACTCAGGAAATGTCTTGAAATAACCATGCCAAGCACATCTCTGTCCCTGTGTATCTTTACCAAATTCATGATCCCTTACCAGTATTAGTCATTCTGTGATGTGTTTGGATCATTTCTGGGCGCGGCAGGTCTTCTGTGTTGAGGGCTAGGCGGCAGGTCTTCTGTGCTGAGGGCTGGCGGCAGGTCTTCTGTGTTGAGGGCTGGGCGGCAGGTCATCTGTGTTGAGGGCTGGGCGGCAGGTCTTCTTAGTTGAGGGCTGGGCAGCAGGTCTTCTGTGTTGAGGGCTGGGCGGCAGGTCTTCTGTGTTGAGGGCTGGGCGGCAGGTCTTCTGTGCTGGGGGCTGGGCGGCAGGTCTTCTGTGTTGAGGGCTGGGCAGCAGGTCTTCTGTGCTGAGGGCTGGGCGGCAGGTCCTCTGTGTTGAGGGCTGGGCGGCAGGTTGTGTTGAGGGCTGGGCAGCAGGTCTTCTGTATTGAGGGCTGGGCGGCAGGTCCTCTGTGTTGAGGGCTGGGCGGCAGGTCTTCTGTGCTGAGGGCTGGGTTTCTGTGCTGGGGCTGGGCAGGTCTTCTGTGTTTGGGCGGCAGGTCATCTGTGTGTGGCTGGGCGGCAGGTCTTCTGTCCTGAGGGCTGGGCGGCAGGTCTTCTGTGTTGAGGGCTGGGCGGCAGGTCTTCTGTGTTGAGGGCTGGGCGGCAGGTCTTCTGTGCTGAGGGCTGGGCAGCAGGTCTTCTGTGCTGAGGGCTGGGCGGCAGGTCTTCTGTGTTGAGGGCTGGGCGGCAGGTCTTCTGTGCTGAGGGGCTGGGCTGGCAGGTCTTCTGTGTTGAGGGCTGGGCAGCAGGTCTTCTGTGCTGGGCGGCAGGTCTTCTGTGTTGAGGGCTGGGCAGCAGGTCTTCTGTGTTGAGGGGCTGGGCGGCAGGTCTTCTGTGTTGAGGGCTGGGCAGCAGGTCTTCTGTGTTGAGGGCTGGGCAGCAGGTCTTCTGTGTTGAGGGCTGGGCGGCAGGTCTTCTGTGTTGAGGGCTGGGCAGCAGGTCTTCTGTGTGTGCTGAGGGCTGGGCTGAGGGCAGGTCTTCTGTGTTGAGGGCTGGGCGGCAGGTCTTCTGTGTTGAGGGCTGGGCAGCAGGTCTTCTGTGTTGAGGGCTGGGCGGCAGGTCTTCTGTGTTGAGGGCTGGGCAGCAGGTCTTCTGTGTTGAGGGCTGGGCAGCAGGTCTTCTGTGCTGAGGGCTGGGGCTGGGGCAGGTCTTCTGTGTTGAGGGCTGGGCGGCAGGTCTTCTGTGTTGAGGGCTGGGCAGCAGGTCTTCTGTGTTGAGGGCTGGGCGGCAGGGTCTTCTGTCTTCTGTGCTGAGGGCTGGGCGGCAGGTCTTCTGTGTTGAGGGGGGCGGCAGGTCTTCTGTGTTGAGGGCTGGGCGGCAGGTCTTCTGTGTTGAGGGCTGGGCGGCAGGTCTGTGGAGGGCTGGGCGGCGGGTCTTCTGTGTTGAGGGCTGGGCGGCAGGTCTTCTGTGTTGAGGGCTGGGCGGCAGGTCTTCTGTGCTGAGGGCTGGGCGGCAGGTCTTCTGTGTTGAGGGCTGGGCGGCAGGTCTTCTGTGTTGAGGGCTGGGCGGCAGGTCTTCTGTGCTGAGGGCTGGGCAGGTCAGGTCTTCTGTGTTGAGGGCTGGGCGGCAGGTCTTCTGTGTTGAGGGCTGGGCGGCAGGTCTTCTGTGTTGAGGGCTGGGCGGCAGGTCTGTGTTGTGGGCTGAGGGCTGGGGGCTGGGCAGGGTCTTCTGTGTTGAGGGCTGGGCGGCAGGTCTTCTGTGTTGAGGGCTGGGCAGGTCTTCTGGTCTTCTGTGGTCTGAGGGCTGGGCGGCAGGTCTTCTGTGCTGAGGGCTGGGCGGCAGGTCTTCTGTGTTGAGGGCTGGGCAGGGCTGGGCGGCAGGTCTTCTGTGTGAGGGCTGGGAGGGCTGGGGGCTGGGCGGGGTCTTCTGTGCTGAGGGCTGGGCGGCAGGTCTTCTGTGCTGAGGGGCTGGGCGGCAGGTCCTTCTGTGTTGAGGGCTGGGCGGCAGGTCTTCTGTTGAGGGCTGGGCTGGGGCTGGCAGGTCTTCTGTGTTGAGGGCTGGGCGGCAGGTCTTCTGTGTTGAGGGCTGGGCGGCAGGTCTTCTGTGTTGAGGGCTGGGCTGGGTCTTCTGTGTTGAGGGCTTCTTCTGTGTTTGAGGGCTGGGCAGCAGGTCTTCTGTGTTGAGGGCTGGGCAGCAGGTCTTCTGTGCTGAGGGCTGGGCGGCAGGTCATCTGTGTTTGAGGGCTGGGCGGCAGGTCTTCTGTGCTGGGGGGCAGCAGGTCTTCTGTGTTGAGGGCTGGGCAGCAGGTCTTCTGTGCTGAGGGCTGGGCGGCAGGTCCTCTGTGTTGGGGCTGGGCAGGCAGGTCTTCTGTGTTGAGGGCTGGGCGGCAGGCTGTGTTGAGGGCTGGGCAGGTCTTCTGTGTTGAGGGCTGGGCAACAGGTCTTCTGTGTTGAGGGCTGGGCGGCAGGTCTTCTGTGTTGAGGGCTGGGCGGCAGGTCTTCTGTGTTGAGGGCTGGGCGGCAGGTCTTCTGTGTTGAGGGCTGGGCGGCAGGCTGTGTTGAGGGCTGGGCAGCAGGTCTTCTGTATTGAGGGCTGGGCGGCAGGTCCTCTGTGTTGAGGGCTGGGCGGCAGGTCTTCTGTGCTGGGGCTGGGCAGCAGGTCTTCTGTGTTGAGGGCTGGGCGGCAGGTCTTCTGTCCTGAGGGCTGGGCGGCAGGTCCTCTGTGTTGAGGGCTTGTGTTGAGGGCTGGGCAGGGTCTTCTGTGTTGAGGGCTGGGCGGCAGGTCCTCTGTGTTGAGGGCTGGGCAGCAGGTCTTCTGTATTGAGGGCTGGGCGGCAGGTCCTCTGTGTTGAGGGCTGGGCGGCAGGTCTTCTGTGTTGAGGGCTGGGCGGCAGGTCTTCTGTGTTGAGGGCTGGGCAGCAGGTCTTCTGTGTTGAGGGCTGGGCAGCAGGTCTTCTGTGTTGAGGGCTGGGCAGCAGGTCTTCTGTCTTCTGTAGAGGGCTGGGCGGCAGGTCTTCTGTGTTGAGGGCTGGGCGGCAGGTCCTCTGTGTTGAGGGCTGGGCAGCAGGTCTTCTGTGTTGAGGGCTGGGCAGCAGGTCTTCTGTGCTGAGGGCTGGGCGGCAGGTCCTCTGTGTTGAGGGCTGGGCAAAGGTCTTCTGTGTTGAGGGCTGGGCAGCAGGTCTTCTGTGTTGAGGGCTGGGCAGGGTCTTCTGTGTTGAGGGCTGGGCGGCAGGTCTTCTCTGTGTTGAGGGCTGGGCGGCAGGTCTTCTGTGTTGAGGGGTCTTCTGGCTGGGCGCAGGTCTTCTGTGTTGAGGGCTGGGCGGCAGGTCTTCTGTGTTGAGGGCTGGGCAGCAGGTCTTCTGTGTTGAGGGCTGGGCGGCAGGTCTTCTGTGTTGAGGGCTGGGCGGTCTTCTGTGTTGGGGCTGGGCAGCAGGTCTTCTGTGAGGGCTGGGCGGCAGGTCTTCTGTGTTGAGGGCTGGGCGGCAGGTCTTCTGTGTTGAGGGCTGGGCAGCAGGTCTTCTGTGTTGAGGGCTGGGCGGCAGGTCTTCTGTGTTGAGGGCTGGGCAGCAGGTCTTCTGTGCTGAGGGCTGGGCGGCAGGTCTTCTGTGGTCTGAGGGCTGGGCGGCAGGTCTTCTGTGTTGAGGGGCTGGGCAGCAGGTCTTCTGTGCTGAGGGCTGGGCAGCAGGTCTTCTGTGGCTGAGGGCTGGGCTGGGCAGCAGGTCTTCTGTTGAGTTGAGGGCTGGGCAGCAGGTCTTCTGTGTTGAGGGCTGGGCAGCAGGTCTTCTGTGTTGAGGGGTCTGGGCGGCAGGTCTTCTGTGTTGAGGGCTGGGCGGCAGGTCTTCTGTGTTGAGGGCTGGGCAGGCAGGTCTTCTGTGTTGAGGGCTGGGCGGCAGGGTCTTCTGTGTCTTCTGTGAGGGCTGGGCGGCAGGTCTTCTGTGTTGAGGGCTGGGCGGCAGGTCTTCTGTGCTGAGGGCTGGGCGGCAGGTCTTCTGTATTGAGGGCTGGGCGGCAGGTCCTCTGTGTTGAGGGCTGGGCGGGGTCTTCTGTGTTGAGGGCTGGGCGGCAGGTCTTCTGTGCTGAGGGCTGGGCGGCAGGTCTTCTGTGTTGAGGGCTGGGCGGCAGGTCTTCTGTGTTGAGGGCTGGGCAGCAGGTCTTCTGTGTTGAGGGCTGGGCGGCAGGTCTTCTGTGCTGAGGGCTGGGCGGCAGGTCTTCTGTGCTGAGGGCTGGGCGGCAGGTCTTCTGTGCTGAGGGCTGGGCGGCAGGTCTTCTGTGTTGAGGGCTGGGCGGCAGGTCTTCTGTGAGGGCTGGGGGCAGGTCTTCTGTGGGGGCTGGGCGGCAGGTCTTCTGTGTTGAGGGCTGGGCGGCAGGTCTTCTGTGTTGAGGGGTCTTCTGTGTTGAGGGCTGGGCAGCAGGTCTTCTGTGCTGAGGGCTGGGCTGGGTCTTCTGTGTTGAGGGGCTGGGCGGCAGGTCTTCTGTGCTGAGGGCTGGGCGGCAGGTCTTCTGTGCTGAGGGCTGGGCGGCAGGTCTTCTGTGTTGAGGGCTGGGCGGCAGGTCTTCTGTGCTGGGCGGCAGGTCTTCTGTGCTGAGGGCTGGGCGGCAGGTCTTCTGTGTTGAGGGCTGGGCGGCAGGTCTTCTGTGTTGAGGGCTGGGCGGCAGGTCTTCTGTGTTGAGGGCTGGGCGGCAGGTCTTCTGTGCTGAGGGCTGGGCGGCAGGTCTTCTGTGTTGAGGGCTGGGCGGCAGGTCTTCTGTGCTGAGGGCTAGGCGGCAGGCTGTGTTAACGGCTGGGTGGCAGGTCTTCTGTGTTGAGGGCTGGGCGGCAGGTCTTCTGTGTTGAGGGCTGGGCGGCAGGTCTTCTGTGTTGAGGGCTGGGCGGCAGGTCTTCTGTGTTGAGGGCTGGGCGGCAGGTCTTCTGTGTTGAGGGCTGGGCGGCAGGTCTTCTGTGTTGAGGGCTGGGCGGCAGGTCTTCTGTGCTGAGGGCTGGGCGGCAGGTCTTCTGTGTTGAGGGCTGGGCAGCAGGTCTTCTGTGTTGAGGGCTGGGCGGCAGGTCTTCTGTGTTGAGGGCTGGGCGGCAGGTCTTCTGTGTTGAGGGCTGGGCGGCAGGTCTTCTGTGCTGAGGGCTGGGCGGCAGGTCTTCTGTGTTGAGGGCTGGGCGGCAGGTCTTCTGTGTGAGGGCTGGGCGGCAGGTCCTCTGTGTTGAGGGCTGGGCGGCAGGTCTTCTGGGCAGCAGGTCTGGGGCTGGGCAGGGTCTTCTGTGTTGAGGGCTGGGCGGCAGGTCTTCTGTGTTGAGGGCTGGGCGGGCAGGTCTTCTGTGTTGAGGGCTGGGCGGCAGGTCTTCTGTGCTGAGGGCTGGGCGGCAGGTCTTCTGTGTTGAGGGCTGGGCGGCAGGTCTTCTGTGTTGAGGGCTGGGCGGCAGGTCTTCTGTGCTGAGGGCTGGGCGGCAGGTCTTCTGTGTTGAGGGCTGGGCGGCAGGTCTTCTGTGTTGAGGGCTGGGCGGCAGGTCTTCTTGAGGGCTGGGCGGCAGGTCTTCTGTATTGAGGGCTGGGCAGCAGGTCCTCTGTGTTGAGGGCTGGGCGGAAGGTCTTCTGTCTTGAGGGCTGGGCGGCAGGTCTTCTGTGCTGAGGGCTGGGCGGCAGGTCTTCTGTGTTGAGGGCTGGGCAGGCAGGTTGAGGGCTGGGCGGCAGGTCTTCTGTATGAGGGCTGGGCGGGCAGGTCCTGTGTTGAGGGCTGGGCGGCAGGTCTTCTGTGTTGAGGGCTGGGCGGCAGGTCTTCTGTGTTGAGGGCTGGGCGGCAGGTCTTCTGTGTTGAGGGCTGGGCGGCAGGTCTTCTGTGTTGAGGGCTGGGCAGGTCTTCTGTGTTGAGGGCTGGGCGGCAGGTCTTCTGTGTTGAGGGCTGGGCTGGTCTTCTGTGCTGAGGGGCTGGGCAGCAGGTCTTCTGTGTTGAGGGCTGGGCGGCAGGTCTTCTGTGTTGAGGGCTGGGCTGGGGTCTTCTGCAGGGCTGGGCTGTGTTGTTGAGGGCTGGGCGGCAGGTCTTCTGTGTTGAGGGCTGGGCGGCAGGTCTTCTGTGTGAGGGCTGGGGGCAGGTCTTCTGTGGAGGGTCTTCTGTGTGTTGAGGGCTGGGCGGCAGGTCTTCTGTGTTGAGGGCTGGGCGGCAGGTCTTCTGTGTTGAGGGCTGGGCGGCAGGTCTTCTGTGTTGAGGGCTGGGCGGCAGGTCTTCTGTGTTGAGGGCTGGGCAGCAGGTCTTCTGTATTGAGGGCTGGGCGGCAGGTCTTCTGTGTTGAGGGCTGGGCGGCAGGTCTTCTGTGTTGAGGGCTGGGCGGCAGGTCTTCTGTGTTGAGGGCTGGGCGGCAGGTCTTCTGTGTTGAGGGCTGGGCGGCAGGTCTTCTGTGTTGAGGGCTGGGCGCAGGTCTTCTGTGTTGAGGGCTGGGCGGCAGGTCTTCTGTGTTGAGGGCTGGGCGGCAGGTCTTCTGTGTTGAGGGCTGGGCGGCAGGTCTTCTGTGTTGAGGGCTGGCAGGTCTTCTGTGTGGGGCTGGGCGGCAGGTCTTCTGTGTTGAGGGCTGGGCAGGCAGGTCTTCTGTGTTGAGGGCTGGGCAGGTCAGGGCTCTTCTGTGTTGAGGGCTGGGCGGCAGGTCTTCTGTGTTGAGGGCTGGGCGGCAGGTCTTCTGTGTTGAGGGCTGGGCGGCAGGTCTTCTGTGTTGAGGGCTGGGCGGCAGGTCTTCTGTGTTGAGGGCTGGGGTCGGCAGGTCTTCTGTGTTGAGGGGGCTGGGCGGCAGGTCTTCTGTGTTGAGGGCTGGGCGGCAGGTCTTCTGTGTTGAGGGCTGGGCGGCAGGTCTTCTGTATTGAGGGCTGGGCGGCAGGTCGTCTGTGCTGAGGGCTGGGCGGCAGGTCTTCTGTGCTGAGGGCTGGAGGGCTGGTCTTCTGGCAGGTCTGGGCGGCTGTGTTGAGGGCTGGGCGGCAGGTCTTCTGTGCTGAGGGCTGGGCGGCAGGTCTTCTGTGTTGAGGGCTGGGCGGCAGGTCTTCTGTGTTGAGGGCTGGGCGGCAGGTCTTCTGTGTGTTGAGGGCTGGGCGGCAGGTCTTCTGTGTTGAGGGCTGGGCGGCAGGTCTTCTGTGCTGAGGGCTGGGGCAGCAGGTCTTCTGTGTTGAGGGCTGGGCGGCAGGTCTTCTGTGTTGAGGGCTGGGCGGCAGGTCTGTGTTGAGGGCTGGGCGGGCAGCAGGTCTTCTGTGTTGAGGGCTGGGCGGCAGGTCTTCTGTGTTGAGGGCTGGGCAGCAGGTCTTCTGTGTTGAGGGCTGGGCGGCAGGTCTTCTGTGCTGAGGCTGGGCAGCAGGTCTTCTGTGTTGAGGGCTGGGCGGCAGGTCTTCTGTGTTGAGGGCTGGGCGGCAGGTCTTCTGTGTTGAGGGCTGGGCGGCAGGTCTTCTGTGCTGAGGGCTGGGCGGCAGGTCTTCTGTGTTGAGGGCTGGGCGGCAGGTCTGGGGGCTGGGCGGCAGGTCTTCTGTGTTGTGTTGAGGGTCTGGGGGGCAGGTCTTTCTGTGTTGAGGGCTGGGCGGCAGGTCTTCTGTGTTGAGGGCTGGGCGGCAGGTCTTCTGTGCTGAGGGCTGGGCGGCAGGTCTTCTGTGTTGAGGGCTGGGCGGCAGGTCTTCTGTGTTGGGGGCTGGGCGGCAGGTCTTCTGTGTTGAGGGCTGGGCGGCAGGTCTTCTGTGTTGAGGGCTGGGCGGCAGGTCTTCTGTGTTGAGGTCTGTGGCGGGCTGGGCAGGTCTTCTGTGTTGAGGGGCTGGGGGCGGCAGGTCTTCTGTGTTGAGGGCTGGGCGGCAGGTCTTCTGTGTTGAGGGCTGGGCGGCAGGTCTTCTGTGTTGAGGGCTGGGCGGCAGGTCTTCTGTGTTGAGGGCTGGGCGGCAGGTCTTCTGTGTTGAGGGCTGGGGGCGGGTCTTCTGTGTTGAGGGCTGGGCGGCAGGTCTTCTGTGTTGAGGGGCTGGGCTGGGCAGGTCTTCTGTGTTGAGGGCTGGGCGGCAGGTCTTCTGTGGGCAGCAGGTCTTCTGTGGAGGGCTGGGCGGCAGGTCTTCTGTGTTGAGGGCTGGGCGGCAGGTCTTCTGTGCTTGAGGGCTGGGCGGCAGGTCTTCTGTGTTGAGGGCTGGGCGGCAGGTCTTCTGTGTTGAGGGCTGGGCGGCAGGTCTTCTGTGTTGAGGGCTGGGGTCTTCTCTGGGGTCTTCTGTGTTGAGTGGGCGGCAGGTCTTCTGTGCTGAGGGCTGGGCGGCAGGTCTTCTGTGTTGAGGGCTGGGCGGCAGGTCTTCTGTGTTGAGGGCTGGGCGGCAGGTCTTCTGTGTTGAGGGCTGGGCGGCAGGCTTCTGTGTTGAGGGCTGGGCAGGTCAGGTCTTCTGTGTTGAGGGGCTGGGCGGCAGGTCCTCTGTGTTGAGGGCTGGGCGGCAGGTCTTCTGTGTTGAGGGCTGGGCGGCAGGTCTTCTGTGGCTGAGGGGCTGGGCGGCAGGTCTTCTGTGTTGAGGGCTGGGCGGTCAGGTCTGTGTGTGTGGGCTGGGCGGCAGGTCTTCTGTGTTGAGGGCTGGGCGGCAGGTCTCTGTGCTGAGGGCTGGGCAGCAGGTCTTCTGTGTTGAGGGCTGGGCAGCAGGTCTTCTGTGTTGAGGGCTGGGCAGGCAGTGTTGAGGGCTGGGCTGTGTTCTGTGCTGAGGCTGGGCGGCAGGTCTTCTGTGTTGAGGGCTGGGCGGCAGGTCTTCTGTGTTGAGGGCTGGGCGGCAGGTCTTCTGTGTTGAGGGCTGGGCGGCAGGTCTTCTGTGTTGAGGGCTGGGCGGCAGGTCTTCTGTGTTGAGGGCTGGGCAGGGTCTTCTGTGTTGAGGGCTGGGCAGGTCTTCTGTGTTGAGGGCTGGGCGGCAGGTCTTCTGTGCTGAGGGCTGGGCGGCAGGTCTTCTGTGTTGAGGGCTGGGCGGCAGGTCTTCTGTGTTGAGGGCTGGGCAGCAGGTCTTCTGTGTTGAGGGCTGGGCGGCAGGTCCTCTGTGTTGAGGGCTGGGCGGCAGGTCTTCTGTGTTGGGGCTGGGCGGCAGGTCTTCTGTGTTGAGGGCTGGGCGGCAGGTCTTCTGTGTTGAGGGCTGGGCGGCAGGTCTTCTGTGCTGAGGGCTGGGCGGCAGGTCTTCTGTGTTGAGGGCTGGGCGGCAGGTCTTCTGTGTTGAGGGCTGGGCGGCAGGTCTTCTGTGTTGAGGGGCTGGGCGGCAGGTCTTCTGTGTTGAGGGCTGGGCGGCAGGTCTTCTGTGTTGAGGGGTGGGCGGCAGGTCTTCTGTGTTGAGGGCTGGGCGGCAGGTCTTCTGTATGGGGCTGGGCAGGGTCTTCTGTGTTGAGGGCTGGGCGGCAGGTCTTCTGTGTTGAGGGCTGGGCGGCAGGTCTTCTGTTGAGGGCTGGGCGGCAGGTCTTCTGTGCTGAGGGCTGGGCGGCAGGTCTTCTGTGTTGAGGGCTGGGCGGCAGGTCTTCTGTGCTGTTGGGGCTGGGCGGCAGGCCTTCTGTGTTGAGGGCTGGGCAGCAGGTCTTCTGTGTTGAGGGCTGGGCGGCAGGTCCTCTGTGTTGAGGGCTGGGCGGCAGGTCTTCTGTGTTGAGGGCTGGGCGGCAGGTCCTCTGTGTTGAGGGCTGGGCGGCAGGTCTTCTGTGTTGAGGGCTGGGCGGCAGGTCTTCTGTGCTGAGGGCTGGGCGGCAGGTCTTCTGTGTTGAGGGCTGGGCGGCAGGTCCTCTGTGTTGAGGGCTGGGCGGCAGGTCTTCTGTGCTGAGGGCTGGGCGGCAGGTCTGTGTTGAGGGCTGGGCAGCAGGTCTTCTGTATTGAGGACTGGGCGGCAGGTCTTCTGTGCTGAGGGCTGGGCGGCAGGTCTTCTGTGTTGAGGGCTGGGCGGCAGGTCTTCTGTGTTGAGGGCTGGGCAGCAGGTCTTCTGTGTTGAGGGCTGGGCGGCAGGTCTTCTGTGTTGAGGGGCTGGGCGGGTCAGGAGGGCTGGGCAGCAGGTCTGTGTGCTGAGGGCTGGGCGGCAGGTCTTCTGTGCTGAGGGCTGGGCGGCAGGTCTTCTGTGTTGAGGGCTGGGCGGCAGGTCTTCTGTGTTGAGGGCTGGGCGGCAGGTCTTCTGTGTTGAGGGCTGGGCGGTCAGGTCTTCTGTGCTGAGGGCTGGGCGGCAGGTCTTCTGTGTTGAGGGCTGGGCTCTTCTGTGTTGAGGGCTGGGCAGGTGTTGAGGGCTGGGCGCAGGTCTTCTGTGTTGAGGGCTGGGCGGCAGGTCTTCTGTGTTGAGGGCTGGGCGGCAGGTCTTCTGTGTTGAGGGCTGGGCGGCAGGTCTTCTGTGTGAGGGCTGGGCGGCAGGTCTTCTGTGTTGAGGGCTGGGCTGCAGGTCTTCTGTGTTGAGGGCTGGGCGGCAGGTCTTCTGTGGGGGCTGGGCGAGGTCTTCTGCTGAGGGCTGGGCGGCAGGTCTTCTGTGTTGAGGGCTGGGCGGCAGGTCTTCTGTGTTGAGGGCTGGGCGGCTGGTCTTCTGTGTTGAGGGCTGGGCGGCAGGTCTTGTGTTGAGGGCTGGGCGGCAGGTCTTCTGTGGTGAGGGCTGGGCGGCAGGTCTTCTGTGCTGAGGGGGCTGGGCGGCAGGTCTTCTGTGGCTGAGGGCTGGGCTGGCTGGGTCTTCTGTGTTGAGGGCTGGGCAGCAGGTCTTCTGTATTGAGGCTGGGCGGCAGGTCTTCTGTGTTGAGGGCTGGGCGGCAGGTCTTCTGTGCTGAGGGCTGGGCGGCAGGTCTTCTGTGTTGAGGGCTGGGCGGCAGGTCTTCTGTGTTGAGGGCTGGGCGGCAGGTCTTCTGTGTTGAGGGCTGGGCGGCAGGTCTTCTGTGTTGAGGGCTGGGCGGCAGGTCTTCTGTGTTGAGGGCTGGGCGGCAGGTCTTCTGTGCTGAGGGCTGGGCGGCAGGTCTTCTGTGTTGAGGGCTGGGCGGCAGGTCTTCTGTGTTGAGGGCTGGGCGGCAGGTCTTCTGTGTTGAGGGCTGGGCGGCAGGTCTTCTGTGTTGAGGGCTGGGCGGCAGGTCTTCTGTGCTGAGGGCTGGGCGGCAGGTCTGTGGAGGGCAGGTCTTCTGTGTTGAGGGCTGGGCGGCAGGTCTTCTGTGTTGAGGGCTGGGCGGCAGGTCTCTGTGTTGAGGGCTGGGCAGCAGGTCTTCTGTGTTGAGGGCTGGGCGGCAGGTCTTCTGTGTTGAGGGCTGGGCGGCAGGTCTTCTGTGCTGAGGGCTGGGCGGCAGGTCTTCTGTGCTGAGGGCTGGGCGGCAGGTCTTCTGTGTTGAGGGCTGGGCGGCAGGTCTTCTGTGTTGAGGGCTGGGCGGCAGGTCTTCTGTGTTGAGGGCTGGGCGGCAGGTCTTCTGTGCTGAGGGCTGGGGGCAGGTCTTCTGTGTTGAGGGCTGGGGGCTTCTGTGTTGAGGGCTGGGCAGCAGGTCTTCTGTATTGAGGGCTGGGCGGCAGGTCCTCTGTGTTGAGGGCTGGGCGGCAGGTCTTCTGTGTTGAGGGCTGGGCGGCAGGTCCTCTGTGCTGAGGGCTGGGCGGCAGGTCTTCTGTGCTGAGGGCTGGGCGGCAGGTCTTCTGTGTTGAGGGCTGGGCAGCAGGTCTTCTGTGTTGAGGGCTGGGCGGCAGGTCTTCTGTGTTGAGGGCTGGGCGGCAGGTCTTCTGTGCTGAGGGCTGGGCGGCAGGTCTTCTGTGTTGAGGGCTGGGCAGCAGGTCTTCTGTGCTGAGGGCTGGGCGGCAGGTCTTCTGTGCTGAGGGCTGGGCGGCAGGTCTTCTGTGCTGAGGGCTGGGCTGGCAGGGTCTTCTGTGTTGAGGGCTGGGCAGCAGGTCTTCTGTGTTGAGGGCTGGGCAGCAGGTCTTCTGTGCTTGGGCTGGGCGGCAGGTCTTCTGTGTTGAGGGCTGGGCAGCAGGTCTTCTGTGTTGAGGGCTGGGCGGCAGGTCTTCTGTTGAGGGCTGGGCAGGTCTTCTGTGTTGAGGGCTGGGCGGCAGGTCTTCTGTGTGAGGCTGGGGAGGCAGGGCTTGGGGCTGGGCAGGTCTTCTGTGTTGAGGGCTGGGCGGCAGGTCTTCTGTGCTGAGGGCTGGGCGGGTCTTCTGTGCTGAGGGCTGGGCAGAGGGCTGGGCGGCAGGTCTTCTGTGCTGAGGGGCTGGGCGGCAGGTCTTCTGTGTTGAGGGCTGGGCGGCTGGTCTTCTGTGTTGAGGGCTGGGCGGCAGGTCTTCTGTGTTGAGGGCTGGGCGGCAGGTCTTCTGTGTTGAGGGCTGGGCGGCAGGTCTTCTGTGCTGAGGGCTGGGGGCAGGTCTTCTGTGCTGAGGGCTGGGCGGCAGGTCTTCTGTGTTGAGGGCTGGGCGGCAGGTCTTCTGTGTTGAGGGCTGGGCGGCAGGTCTTCTGTGTGAGGGCTGGGCGGCAGGTCTTCTGTGTTGAGGGCTGGGCGGCAGGTCTTCTGTGTGCTGAGGGCTGGGCGGCAGGTCTTCTGTGTTGAGGGCTCTGTGTTGAGGGCTGGGCGGCAGGTCTTCTGTGTTGAGGGCTGGGCGGCAGGTCTTCTGTGCTTGAGGGCTGGGCGGCAGGTCTTCTGTGTTGAGGGCTGGGCGGCAGGTCTTCTGTGTTGAGGGCTGGGCGGCAGGTCTTCTGTGTTGAGGGCTGGGGCTGGCAGGTCTTCTGTGCTGAGGGCTGGGCGGCAGGTCTTCTGTGTTGAGGGCTGGGCAGGCAGGTCTTCTGTGTTGAGGGGCTGGGCGGCAGGTCTTCTGTGTTGAGGGCTGGGCGGCAGGTCTTCTGGCTGAGGGGCAGGTCTTCTGTGTTGAGGGCTGGGCAGCAGGTCTTCTGTGCTGAGGGCTGGGCGGCAGGGCTGGGCGGCAGGTCTTCTGTGTTGAGGGCTGGGCGGCAGGTCTTCTGTGTTGAGGGCTGGGCGGCAGGTCTTCTGTGTTGAGGGCTGGGCGGCAGGTCTCTGTGTTGAGGGCTGGGCAGCAGGTCTTCTGTGCTGAGGGCTGGGCGGCAGGTCTTCTGTGTTGAGGGCTGGGCGGCAGGTCTTCTGTGTTGAGGGCTGGGCGGCAGGTCTTCTGTGTTGAGGGGCTGGGCGGCAGGTCTTCTGTGTTGAGGGCTGGGCGGCAGGTCTTCTGTGTTGAGGGCTGGGCGGCAGGTCTTCTGTGTTGAGGGCTGGGCGGCAGGTCTTCTGTCTTCTGAGAGGGCTGGGCGGCAGGTCTTCTGGTTGAGGGCTGGGCGGGGTCTTCTGTGCTGAGGGCTGGGCTGGGCTGGGTCTTCTGTGTTGGGGCTGGGCGCAGGTCTGTGTTGAGGGCTGGGCGGCAGGTCTTCTGTGTTGAGGGCTGGGCGGCAGGTCTTCTGTGCTGAGGGCTGGGCGGCAGGTCTTCTGTGCTGAGGGGGGCGTCTTCTGTGTTGAGGGCTGGGCGGCAGGTCTTCTGTGCTGAGGGCTGGGCAGGTCTTCTGTGTTGAGGGCTGGGCGGTCTTCTGTGCTGAGGGCTGGGCGGGTCTTCTGTGTGTTGAGGGCTGGGCGGCAGGTCTTCTGTGTTGAGGGCTGGGCGGCAGGTCTTCTGTGAGGGCTGAGGGCTGGGCTGGCAGGTCTTCTGTGTTGAGGGCTGGGCGGCAGGTCTTCTGTGTTGAGGTCTTCTGTGTGGGCGGCAGGTCTTCTGTGTTGAGGGCTGGGCTTCTGTGGCTGGGCAGCAGGTCTTGAGGGCTGGGCGGCAGGTCTTCTGTGTTGAGGGCTGGGCGGCAGGTCTTCTGTGCTGAGGGCTGGGCGGCAGGTCTTCTGTGTTGAGGGCTGGGCGGCAGGTCTTCTGTATTGTGGGCTGGGCGGCAGGTCCTCTGTGTTGAGGGCTGGGCGGCAGGTCTTCTGTTGAGGGCTGGGCGGCAGGTCTTCTGTGCTGAGGGCTGGGCGGCAGGTCTTCTGTGCTGAGGGGCTGGGCGGCAGGTCTTCTGTGTTGAGGGCTGGGCAGGTCTTCTGTGTTGAGGGCTGGGCAGGTCAGGTCTTCTGTGCTGGGGGTTGAGGCTGTTGAGGGCTGGGCGGCAGGTCTTCTGTGTTGAGGGCTGGGCAGGTCTTCTGTGTTGAGGGCTGGGCAGCAGGTCTTCTGTGCTGAGGGCTGGGCTGCAGGTCTTCTGTGCTGGGGCTGGGCGGCAGGTCTTCTGTGTTGAGGGCTGGGCGGCAGGTCTTCTGTGGCTTGAGGGCTGGGCTGCAGGTCTTCTGTGTTGAGGGCTGGGCGGCTCTCTGTGTTGAGGGCTGGGCGGCAGGTCTTCTGTGTTGAGGGCTGGGCGGCAGGTCTTCTGTATTGAGGGCTGTGCTGGGCTCTTCTGGTTGAGGGCTGGGCGGCAGGTCTTCTGTGTTGAGGGCTGGGCGGGTCTTCTGTGTTGAGGGGCTGGGCGGCAGGTCTTCTGTGCTGAGGGCTGGGCGGCAGGTCTTCTGTGTTGAGGGCTGGGCGGCAGGTCTTCTGGGCTGGGTCTTCTGTGCTGAGGGCTGGGCTGGTCTTCTGTGTTGAGGGCTGGGCGGCAGGTCTTCTGTGTTGAGGGCTGGGGGGGTCTTCTGGGGCAGGTCTTCTGTGTTGAGGGCTGGGCGGCAGGTCTTCTGTGTTGAGGGCTGGGCGGCAGGTCTTCTGTGTTGAGGGCTGGGCGGCAGGTCTTCTGTGAGGGCTGGCTGGGCTGCAGGTCTTCTGTGTTGAGGGCTGGGCGGCAGGTCTTCTGTGTTGAGGGCTGGGCTCTTCTGTGTTGGGGGCTGGGCGGCAGGTCTGTGTTGAGGGGCTGGGCTTCTCTATTGGCAGGTCTTCTTCTGTGCTGAGGGCTGGGCGGGTCTTCTGTGTCCTGAGGGCTGGGCGGCAGGTCTTCTGTGTTGAGGGCTGGGCGGCAGGTCTTCTGTCCTGAGGGCTGGGCGGCAGGTCTTCTGTGTTGAGGGCTGGGCGGCAGGTCTTCTGTCCTGAGGGCTGGGCGGCAGGTCTTCTGTGTTGAGGGCTGGGCGGCAGGTCTTCTGTGTTGAGGGCTGGGCGGCAGGTCTTCTGTGCTGAGGGCTGGGCAGCAGGTCTTCTGTGCTGAGGGCTGGGCGGCAGGTCTTCTGTATTGAGGGCTGGGCGGCAGGTCCTCTGTGTTGAGGGCTGGGCGGCAGGTCTTCTGTGCTGAGGGCTGGGCGGCAGGTCTTCTGTTGAGGGCTGGGCGGCAGGTCTTCTGTGCTGAGGGCTGGGCGGCAGGTCTTCTGTGTTGAGGGCTGGGCGGCAGGTCTTCTGTGCTGAGGGCTGGGCGGCAGGTCCTCTGTGTTGAGGGCTGGGCGGCAGGTCTTCTGTGCTGAGGGCTGGGCGGCAGGTCTTCTGTGTTGAGGGCTGGGCGGCAGGTCTTCTGTGTTGAGGGCTGGGCGGCAGGTCTTCTGTGCTGAGGGCTGGGCGGCAGGTCTTCTGTGTTGAGGGCTGGGCGGCAGGTCTTCTGTGCTGAGGGCTGGGCAGCAGGTCTTCTGTATTGAGGGCTGGGCGGCAGGTCTTCTGTGCTGAGGGCTGGGCGGCAGGTCTTCTGTGTTGAGGGCTGGGCGGCAGGTCTTCTGTGCTGAGGGCTGGGCGGCAGGTCTTCTGTGTTGAGGGCTGGGCAGCAGGTCTTCTGTGTTGAGGGCTGGGCTGTGTTGAGGGCTGGGCGGCAGGTCTTCTGTGCTGAGGGCTGGGCGGCAGGTCTTCTGTGTTGAGGGCTGGGCGGCAGGTCTTCTGTGTTGAGGGCTGGGCGGGCAGGTCTTCTGTGTTGAGGGCTGGGCGGCAGGTCTTCTGTGTTGAGGGCTGGGCGGCAGGTCTTCTGTGTTGAGGGCTGGGGTCTTCTGTGCAGGTCTTCTGTGCTGAGGGCTGGGCGGCAGGTCTTCTGTGCTGAGGGCTGGGCGGGGTCTTCTGTGTTGAGGGCTGGGCAGGGCTGGGCGGCAGGTCTTCTGTGTTGAGGGCTGGGCAGCAGGTCTTCTGTGCTGAGGGCTGGGCCATGGTCTTCTGTGTTGAGGGCTGGGCGGCAGGTCTTCTGTGTTGAGGGCTGGGCGGCAGGTCTTCTGTGCTGAGGGCTGGGCGGCAGGCTGTGTTAAGGGCTGGGTGGCAGGTCTTCTGTGCTGCGGGCTGGGCGGCAGTCTGTCTTGAGGGCTGGATGCGACTCCAAGGCCTGTGCTAGCATTAGTAGCCTTTAGCTGATACTGCTAAGGTGCTGGTGAATGAGCAGAAACGAATGAAACTGAAATCATACAAAAAAAAAAAAAAAAAAAAAGCATGTGCTCTTTAAAATTAAAAAGAGGCTCCTCAGAGCCTGTACTCGGGCCGGGTCTGGACCTGGGCCAATCGCCAAACCGCGCTCAGAGCCTGTACTCGGGCCGGGTCTGGGCCTGGGCCAATCGCCAAACCGAGCTCAGAGCCTGTACTCGGGCCGGGTCTAGGCATGGGCCAATCGCCAAACCGCGCTCAGAGCCTGTACTCGGGCCGGGTCTAGGCCTGGGCCAATCACGAAACCGTAGACAGCTTAATGCATGTATTTTTCAGAGGATAGTTTCAGGACTTTCTGGTCAAGTTTCACTTTCTGTATTTGTTTTTGTTTTTGTTAAAGTTGAATGTCCTTACTTAAGCATCATGCTGCTATTTCAATCACAATACCAGCTAGCACCACAAACACCAATAAATTTAATACTTAAAGCAAGCATAAAGTAACTCAAAGAAATGATTTCTTTGAACCATTTATTCTGTTTTATTATTATTTATTCTTTATCTTGTATCAGTTGCCTGTCTTTTCCTGTAGACTGTCATAAACTGACTGATTTTAATAGTTAAATTAACACATTGTTTCCCGGTTATTTTAACTGTAAGTGGAGTCCTGTGTGCATTTAACTGTGGTTTACACTTAACATACACGGAACTCTGTTGTAAACTTATTGTAAAATTACAGTTATAATAACTGACAAGAAAAGGTGCCAGTTAAATTAACTGGCAAAAAGGTGCAAGTTTATAAGAATGTAGTATAACAAACTGTGCAATTAACATTTTCTAACAATCAAAATTTTATTTCAATACTTCAGTTTTTATCACATATGACAGGACAAGCTTTCCTTTAAATGTCTGTAGCCCTTTCTTTGACACTGAATGATTAGTCCTTTGTTACCATAACAACATGGAGATTCAAGGAACAACTTGAATAAGTTTCAAAAAAACTGCAGCAATATCAATAACAAAAACTGCATTCAATCCCTGGAAAAACATTATGGAACCTCTACACATAGAGGATGTTCATCTAGCTATTTTACTTCATCTCAAATATCAAATAAATATTAATTAGTGGGAAAAAGATCATGGATAGGCAACATTGACAATGTACATTAACTCTTTCAACCCCAGATATTCTAGCATCACTATACCCTTCAACCCCACAGCCCTCTGTAGAGGGCTGGTCATTATCTGGACATTGTATCTTACTGTTATCTCTGGAATCCCATTAAATGTAACCTGATATGTTCCAATCAATTAGTCAGATTGTTTGAATTTTCCCTACAGGAATTTGGGGTTGAAGGGAATATGTTGGTCAGCCCTCTGTAGAGGGCTGTGGGGTTGAAGGAGTTAAACACGAGATATTGCAAGAATGGCATTAATCCAAATAAATAACTAGGCAGTTTGGTCAGACACGACCGCATGGGTGTAGCCCCCGAAAGCCCGCTTCTCCCCTTTTTGCGCTTTATTCGGCCAATACTATCGCCATGGCAACCAAAATCAATGGGTGTCATAGTGAAGTATAACACATGTCCATACCAAATATGAAAGTAATCGGTCAAAAATTACAACCTGTTCAGCATCCACAAGGAAGTGTCTACAGACCAGGACGCGGCAGTGTGGGAAATGCATCTCACAGAGCAATTAAATATCCTGCATATAACTGGGAACACTGGGATACATTTAGTACATCTATAATAGAGAATAACTTCTGTGCATTTTGAAACACACACACACACACACCTTCACACACACACACACACACGTGCACATACACACCTTCATCACACACACACGCACACACGTGCAAACACACACCTTCACACACACACACACGTGCACACACACACACCTTCATCACACACACACACGCACACACGTGCAAACACACACACACACGTGCACACACACACCTTCATCACACACACACACGCACACACGTGCAAACACACACCTTCATCACACACACACACGTGCACACACACACCTTCATCACACACACACACACACACACACACACAAGCGCACACTCAAGCATGTACATCGTCTGTTTCATTAGGTATGGATGTTTTTCTTTAATTGTGTAAATGGGTCCTTCGCTCAGTGAGAGAGGTAATCACCTGCTCTGATATTGCAGGACCAGATGTGCACGGTGAAGTTGGTTGCCCCCTTTATTGCTGCACAACCCATTGGTTTTCAGATGGTTACAGATTATAGCAGTTGCTAAAAGTGTCTTTACCAGACATTTATCCTTTTGACCTGATGTAAATTAATTGAACAAAATGTTGTGTCTGCATTAGTGTGAGTGATGTACATGGGTGTGTACACTGTTTATGTGTTTATGTGTGTGTGTGGCATGTGTACTACACAGAGTCTTTGTGTGTGTGTGTGTGTGTGTGTGTGTGTGTGTGCATTTACCCCTGTGTGAGTGTGTGGCATGTGCTGTGCGTAATATCTTTGTGTATTTGTGTGCGTGTGTGTGCGTGTGTGTGTGTGTGCATTTGCCTGTGTGTGTGTGTGTGTGTTTGTGTGTGTGCCATGTGCTATGCGTAATATCTTTGTGTATTTGTGTGTGTGTGTGTGTGTGTGTGTGTGTGTGTGTGTGTGCATTTGCCTCTGTGTGTGTGTGTGGCATGTGCTGTGCATAATATCTTTGTGTGTGTGTGTGTGTGTGGCTTGTGCTGTACATTGTCTTTGTTTATGATGTTAGTTTGTGTGGCACATGCTGTACGTTGTTTTTGTGCATGATGTGCGTGTGTGTTTGTGCGTGTGTGAGTGTGTGTGTGCTGTACATTGTGTCTTTGATTATAATGTTTGTTGGTTGGTTTGTGTGGCACATGCTGTACATTGTGTTTTTGTGCATGATGTTTGTGTGTTTAGTTGTGTGTTTGTATGTGTGTGGCTTGAACAATGTAAATTGCCTTGTCTTTGTGCATGATGTTTGTGTGGGGTTGTGTGTGTGATGTGCGCAGTGCATCATGTCTTTGTGCATTATGTTTGAGTGGGTGCGAGTGTGTCACACACACAGTGTGGTTTTGCGTTAGCACCCCGTGTCAGCTCACATTAGTCTCTGACTGATGGCCATGTGTTGTGTTCTGTCACACCGGATTGTTCTGCGTGATTGACGCCCTGCTCCTCCCCACCGACTCGCGCCACACATACCCGCCGTACGTGACGTGCGGATGGCAGGGTGAGGGCGCGGCATAATCGACTTCGCTCTCCTCTCCTGTCTATCCCCAACAGCCTCTCAGCCTGAAACACAGCTCAACGTCTGCTTTGCTGTGCTTCATCCAGACTGACTTTTCACTCAGAGTTTTACATCTCGATTTAACTCAGCACTCCCCCTCCCCCACAGTCCTACCCCCAACGCTCCCCATCCGCTCTCCCTGTTAATCACATTCTGGATATTGCTTTGCTCTGTGTTGCCAGAATTAAATGCTAACATTGATGGGATTTCTGAGTATTAGATTACAGTGGAGGCAGCTGGAGGTAATGGGCGTAAATGGATGTGGCGGATTCACGTCAGTCGGTCTTTAATATGCCGATTTGTTTGTGTGTTAGCATTTTGCTGCCCTGCTCCGCCTTTCTCCCGCTGGCGGCGCTAATCCTGTTAGCGCAGAAGCTATCCGCTTCCACTGAAAATGCGCAAGGGTCAAGGGTCAAGTTTCTCTGAGTTAAAGGGAAGGAGGCTGTGCGACAGCTTAAACTGTGCTGGGGTTACGCCTGTGTTTAGAGGAATAGCTGTGGGTTGGTGGATTATGGGGGTGCGGTGGTTAGCACAGCTGTAATGCAGATTCAGGGTCTGAGTCCTGGATTCTCCCTGTGTGGAGTTTGCATGCTCTTCCTGTTGGTCACATGGGTCTCTTCCAAAAACGAGTGTTTCATCCTACAGTCATGTATCTCTGTGGCTTTTACTGGGATTCATTCTGCAGAAATGTTCATTGCTCGGGAATGACCTAGCTGAAAATACACTAATAAATAGAACTCATAATTTTGAATGGGGAAGGACTATGAGAGCTTTTTATTGCTGCATACATGCAGACAGCCCTGATAAGTGCTAGCAGGACACGATTATCTGTGCTAATGGGAGATGGCGTCAGGCCTATCCCCAAAACTAGCCTTACGTCTAGGCTGCCTACAGTGATCAGGTCTCCCCCCGCTGGCTCACCATTCAAAAAAAGTCACAAAGTGACTGAACCCAAATTTTTTGTCAGTTGGTCAACACTTGCATCACTGGTAACACTTTACAATAAGGGAACATTAATTAACATTGGCTAATAGAGTAAGAGCCATTAACTATCAGTTAAATAACATTAAACTAATGGGTCTACTAATAATTTACTAATGGTCTTCATGTTAACAAAGGTATTAATTCTTACATTATTGAATGGTTTGATAGTTTGTGGTGTTACTTAAGGGATACTTAAGGGATGTTTTCAACTTCATAATTAGGATGTCAAAGAGCATTAATAAATGGTAAGTTAAGGTCATATAATGCTTATTTAGCTCTCTGATGCATTAGTTAACTGTTAATTAATTGGTAGTTAATGCTTATTACTGCATGAACTAATGTACCCTTATTGTAAAGTGTTACCGCATCACTGATTCTTAAAGTAATGGTTTCACAAATTTCATCAAAGGCTTAATATGCAGTGGCCAATGTGTACAATACAATTAACCCCTTTGTGCAGAAGCCAAAAATGGCTATTTATGCGTGACCCTATTTAATGCTTTATAATTCAAGATTTATGCTTCATATAAAGGGGGAATATGGCTCAACTGAGACAAGACACTTGCAGCATTTACAATCCATCGTATTTCAGTTTATTTTCATGATTTTGGCAGAGAAAAGGGGCTGCAAACATAAAAAATCATCATGAAAAATTTAAAAAAAAAAAAAAAATACTGAGGATAGAAAAATGGCTGGGGGTTAAACAATACATTTGTGGGATCATGGACTCCTTGACCGCAAGTTATCTTCTTCTGAGCATGAAATACTAAATTATCCACTCTTTTGAAGCCAAATAAGACAGCTCTCCAGGTGGCTCCCCAAACTCCCAGAGCCCTCCAAATGGTATACTGTCAAATCATAAAATAATCATATCTTTAATGCAAATTAACTTTGGACTCATGATATTCAATATGAATGAATGAATGATTTTTCTGGTTGAATTTAGCATGAGTTTATCCATTTAGGCGCAGCTGGACATCAATGGTCTCCAGTAACCTTTCCAAACCCCAAACATGCCTTTTCTCCATGATTAAGTTCAGAGTTTCATCCATTTTTCAACAAAGCCACATCAGCAAGCACACATGCACATTATAGGAACTGCTTATTTTACGGTCAGAACGTTCACTCAGACGGAAAAGCTTGCTATTTACAATTCCAATCATCCAAGCGAAACGAAAGCTTGTAATAACGCTTTTCACACCCTACAAGGAGAGAGTATCACTCACAACACAGGAATAGCTGTTCGCATTTTAAACGAGCGAAAATCCAAGGCATTCTATTTTGTTGAATGCGGTATAAATTCTAAAACAAATCGCCACATTAAGCAAAATACCAGCACATTGCAGTATCGACCACTCTTGTTAACTAATGTGACAAACTAGCTCTGTGATCACGGTGGTAAACCGAAAACAAGAAATAGCTGGTTGGTTAGCTAGCTGGCTAGAAGTAAGGTAGATCCTTACCATACGAAGACAGTTTTACTCTCTCTCCATCATTGAATTTCTCCTCCAAATAATCAAAGCTGTCAGCCCTCCAGTTTGTTCCATTCAGAATAACTGCCATTTTCCGTCTCAGAATCACATTTCCATCCCGCAAATATGAGCTCAACACTCCAGGGTCGATTCTAGATGTCTTTTTTTCCGTGCAATCACGTCATTCTCAGCTGAGCAAAGTCGAGAGAATACAACCTAACTGATATTACACAAGTGTTTGAATATGTTTCTGATGGTCCAATCAATGTCTTTCAGTAACTGTGGAAAGTTTATACTCTCTGGAATTGAATAAGAAACGTGTCAATCAATACATCATGACTGGGGAAGTTTCACGTGAGCGTCAACTATAAGTGTGCGTTACGCAGATGAGCCTAAGTATATACAAACCCCGATTCCAATGAAGTTGGGACGTTGTGTAAAACATGCATAAAAACAGAACACAATGATTTGCAAATCTCATAAACCCACATTTTATTCACAATAGAACATAGACAACATATCAGATGTTGAAAGTGAGACATTTTACCATTTCATGAAAAATATTAGCTCATGTTGAATTTGATGGCAGCAACACATCTCAAAAAAGTTGGGACAGGGCCATGTTTACCAACAGTCTGTAAACACCTGGGAAGTAAGGGGGCCAATTGCTGGATTTTTGGGAGAGCAATGTTGTCCCACTCCTATCCGATTAATAGCTGCTCAACAGTCCTGGGTCTTTGCTGGATTTTTCGTTTTATGATGCGCCAAATGTTTTCTATTGGTGACAGGTCTGGACTGCAGGCAGGCCAGTTCAGCACCCGGACTCTTCTACTGCAAAGCCATGCCATTGTGATGGATGCAGTATGAGGTTTAGCATCATCTTGCTGCAATATGCAAGGCCTGCCCTTTTGCCGATGCTGGTCGGCGGTGGTTGGCGCCGACCAGCACTTGGAGTGCACCGACCATCACTCAGTTCAGATAGCTAGTGCTTTTCCCGACCGGCACTATTTTTGCATACAAAAATACAAAGTATTTGGATACAAAAGAGAAAAACAAGTTTATGAATATGGCATCTATGAAAATTGGAGGCATCTCGCTACGCACCGAGGAGAACATCAAAGAAACACAGTAATCTGGTGACTCAGAGGCAATATCTGCTTTCGAATTGACGCAAAAATTTTCCAGCTCGCGCGCTGCGCACACCCGCATACAAACAATTCTCCGACCAGCACTCCGAGCATCCTGGGCAGAACCCTGGGGACCGGCACAGTTCCTGGGCAGAACCCTGGGGACCGGCACAGATCCTGGGCAGAACCCTGGGGACCGGCACAGTTTATGGGCTGGTAAACAAGGAGAACTTTGAAGATAATTCTATGATTGATGAGCAGCCAGTGAAGGGAGTGGAGGACTGAAGTGATATGTTGAGACCTCCGAGTTCGGGTGAGGACACGGGCAGCGCTGTTCAGAACGTGCTGAAGTCTCTGGGTGGTTTTGTTCTGTAGTTCAGCGAGGAGGGAATTGCAATAATCAAGAAGGGAACTGATGAATGCATGGACAAGTTTTTCAGCGTCACCTTGGCAGAGGGACGGTTGTAATGTGTTCCTCAGGTGGAAAAATGAGGTCTGACAGAAGGATTTGACATGTGCATCAAAGGACAGTGACGGGTCCAGTTTGACACCCAGGCTTGTTACCAGTGAGAAGAGTGGGATGGGGTGGCCATTAATGGTGATATGGGAGATACCGGCTTGTTTTGTCTGGTGGGGGGTGCCTATGAGAATGACTTCAGATTTACTAGCATTCAACTGTTGTTGCTCATCCAATTGCAGATGTCGGCTAAACACTTTGTGGCCTTGGATATTGCTAGGTGTGTGTCAGGGGAAGTTTGAAGGTAGAGTTGGGTGTCATCTTCATATGAGTGAAATGTGATATGACAGTGCAGAATTATTCCCAGGGGCAGCATATAGATGAGGAAGAGCAGTGGGCCTGGGACCCACCCCTGTGGGACACCAGAGGTAACGCTCCTGATACCTGAAGAAACTTTTTCCTAGGGCAGCATATTCCCGTCTATCAGTGGGATATGAAAGGAAAAATTCCAGGGCAATACCAGTGATGCCCACCTCCAGGAGGCGCTGACACAGGATATTGTGATCCACTGTGTCAAATGCAGCACTTAAGTCGAATAAGATCAGGAGGCTGGGGAAGCCAGAGTCAGCTACCAGAAGCAAGTCATTTACTACCCTCACAAGAGCGGTTTCTGTACTGTGGGCGGGTCTGAAGCCGGATTGGAAGGTTTCATAGAGTTTGTGTGAGTGGAGATGGTCATGAAGCTGGCTGGTCTTTTGGACAGAAAGTCCTATGACCTCAATTATAACCTACATGCCCCACTAGACGTTCTCCCATTGGTCCGACCTTCTAACAAGGGCAAGTCTGTTCCAGAGTAAACAAACATAGTACAACCCCATTTCCAAAAAAGTTGGGACGCTGTGTGAAATGTAAATTAAAAAAGAATGCAGCGATCTGCAAATCACTTAAACCATAAATGTTATTGAAAATAGTATCAAAACAACATATTAGATGTTTAACCTGAGAAATTTTATTGTTTTTTTTTTGACAAATATCTGCTCATTGCAGCAGAGTGATTAGAACAGGCCATTCAGGCCGAATGCATTGTGAACAGGCCATTCAGGCCGAATGCATTGTGTCAGAGCAAGGTGATATCTGGCACCATATCAAGCCTGGTCCAGAAAATACTCCTGCAATTCTGCCTCTACTACAAGACCTGGCCTGATATCTTACACTGTAGCTACTCTACTTCCCAACAAATCAATACATTACATTACATTATTGGTACTTAGCTGACCCTCTTATCCAGAGCAACGTACAAAAGTGCAAAAGTTTGATACAAAATCTTTTCGTTCTAGTGTGGTAACCTCGCACACACCCTCAAATTTTTTGTCTGTTTTTTTAAATACTTGCGTTAATATAGCTCACGTTACAGACAGCAACGAAATGTTAAATTTATTTAAAAATACGTGCTTGTCTGCTCTGAATGCTATCGCGCCTCTCAAAATTAGAACACCACCTATGCAACAGAATTCGCCTTGGATAAATTATAAAATTTGCGGCCGTAAGAGGGAATGCAGAAAAGCGGAACGGAAGTGGAAGGCCACTAAATAAAATGTTATCTATGTGCGCATGAAAAGCCTGTTAAACTCATATAATCAAGAAGTAAAAAATGCTGGAGATAAATTCTTCTCTGAATTAATAGCCGCTAATCAGCATAATGCGAGATTTTTATTCAAAACAATTGACCGTCTGGTGAGCCTCCAGCTGCTGTTGCATCAGCTTCATCCCCCGCTGATTGTGAGAAGTTCCTGAAATTCTTTATTGACAAGATAGCAGACATACGGTCTAGTATCAGTCATGTTCCATCTGTTCCTGTTTCGTGCCCTCGCTTAAACTTGCTGAGTTGTTTCGCACCGATTTCTCTGTCGGATCTTAACGATACTGTGTCCCGTATGAAACCCTCATCCAGTCCCTTGGATATTATACCCACTAGGCTCCTTAAAGAAGTAATAATGGCTATTAGCCCTGCCCTGCTTTCTGTGGTTAACAGTTCTCTCTCTACTGGCTGTGTTCCAGACTATTTTAAGATTGCCTGCATTCAACCACTTCTAAAAAAAACCAAATCTTGATCCAGCCATTCTTAGTAATTTTAGACCAATATCAAAATTGCCTTTTATTTCAAAAGTCTTGGAAAAAGTGGTTGCAAAGCAACTTTTAGAAGTGGTGGAAACCAACAATATTTTTGAGAAATTTCAATCAGGCTTTAGACGTCAACATAGTACAGAAACGGCTCTTCTCAGGGTCACTAATGATATTTTGATGAATGCTGACTCTGGTGACTGCTCATTATTCGTGCTTTTGGATATTAGTGCTGCCTTTGATACAGTTGATGACGTCATCATGATTGATAGGCTGAGAAATTGGGTCGGGCGCTCTGGGTCTGTTCTGAAGTGATTCTCTTCAAATCTGTCGGACAGAAAATTTTGGGTTTCCCTCGGTGAACATGTATCCTCGTCTGTACTGCTTACATAACATAACATAATAACATAACATAACATGAATGGCGAGAACAGGCCGTTCAGCCCAACTAGGCTCGCTAGTTTCTTTATACTATTGTGAATATATCACTTTAGATACTCAATGACTCAATGGTATCTAGCTTTAAGTCCAGCCAGCTCTTGAAAACTCCCAAGGTCTCTGCCTCAACAATATGGTCAGGCAAGCTATTCCACATCGAAATTACTCTTTGGGTGAAGAAATATTTCCGAATATCAGTGCTAAATTTACCTTTGGTCAGCTTCCATTCGTGACCCCAAGTTCTACTAACAACACTTGGTAGAAGGAATCCGACATAATTCACTTTGTTAATCCCTTTAAAATATTTAAAGACCTCAATCAGATCACCCCTAAGTCTCCTTTTCCTAAGACTAAAGAGATTAAGGATCTTCAGCCTCTTCTCATAGCTTTCATCTTTTATACCTGGAATTAACTTAGTGGCTCTTCTCTGAACTTTCTCTAGAGCCTCTATATCTTCCTTAAAGTATGGTCCCAGAACTGTACACAATACTCCAGATGTGGTCTGACGAATGTGTTGTACTAAAGAAGCATCACCTCCTTGGATTTATACTCAATACTTTTGGCAATGTATCCCAGCATCCGATTGGCTTTTTTAACTGCTACGGCACAATGGCTAAAGCCTGTGAGGGTTTGGTCAACAATCACTCCCAGATCTTTTTCGTGTGGAGCACATTCCAGTTTAAAACCTCCCATGAAGTAATCCCGTCTATGTTTTTATTACCTACATGTACAACTTTACATTTCGTTACATTAAATTTCATTTGCCTCATTTCTGCCCAATTCTGGATTCTATCCAAATCATCCTGAATCACTTTAGTGGACTCTAAACTATTTGCCAAACCTCCCAATTTAGTATCATCAGCAAATTTAACTAATCTGCTCTCAATATTCCTATCAAGGTCATTAATGTAGATGAGGAACAGCAGGGGTCCCAACACCGATCCCTGGGGGACGCCACTCCCCACCATACCTAGCTCAGATGAGATACCACTGACCACCAGTCTTTGTGTTCTGTCCTGTAACCAGTTTTGAATCCACTTCAGAATACCTCCTGTAACTCCAATGGAGCTCATTTTAAAAATTAGTCTCTTATGCGGTACTGTATCAAATGCTTTCTGAAAATCCAAGTATATGATGTCATAAGCCCTGCTCTGGTCATAAGTCTTGGTGGCCTCTTCAAAAAATTCCAGAAGGTTTGTCAGGCATGACCTTCCCTTACGGAAGCCATGTTGGCTATCCCTCAAGCTATTGTTACGTTCAAGAAATAAGTCCAGCTCATCTTTTATGATAGATTCCAATATTTTGCACGCAATGCAAGTTAAACTGACTGGCTTGTAATTTCCTGGCTCAGTATGGTCCCCTTTCTTATATATTGGTATTATATTTCCCTGTTTCCAATCATTTGGTATTTCTCCAGTTTCTAAAGACCGTCTGAAGATGGCGGATAGCGGCTTAAAGATGATCTCACTAACTTCCCTGAGCACTCTAGGATATAAGCCATCAGGACCCACCGCCTTATCTGCCTTTAGTTTATGCAACTTGTCTAATACTTCGTTATCCCGAACCTCAATTTCCGCTTAATAATCTTGAGCATTGGACATGCCCTCTGGCTGAATAAAGACCCGCTCTGAGGTAAAATTCTCAGCAAAGTAACCGTTTAAGGTATCCGCAATATCCTTGTTATCATATGACTTTCCTTTTTCTGCTACAGTACTGAAAGAAGCGCTTAGGGTTAGTTTTTGCCCCCTCTGCAATTTGTCTTTCATACAGTCTTCTCGCATTCCTCAGCTCTTTTTTGACCACAGCCCGCATTTTACAGTATTCAGCCTTAGTGTTCTCATTGTTATCCTTTATGTACATCTTATAAAGATTCCTCTTTTCTCTCAAACTCCTACAAATAGCTGTGGTCATCCACTGAGGATTCTGCTTTTTCAGCTTACTTTTGGACACCTTTGGAATGAATTTGCATTGTGAATCAAGTAAAACCCCCTTAAATCTTTCCCACATCTCATTTACAGACTCAAAGTCCAGGAGTGTCTCCCATTTTATTTCACTTAGATATGAGCGCATCCTGTCAAAGTTTGCTCGCCTAAAATTGAAAATTTTTGTTTTTGAAGACACCTTTTTAACTTCCCATGAAACATCAAAATTAACAGTAGAGTGATCACTTGTCCCAAGTGGCTCCAGTACCTCAACATTGCTAATTCTATCTGGATCATTACAGAGCACTAAGTCTAAAATTGCCTTCTCTCTTGTAGGTTTATTAACATACTGCACCAAAAAATTATCATTTATAACATCTAGAAATTCTTCCTCCCCCCTACCCAGTCCTTTCACCATTTCCGAATCGATACCAGGATAATTTAAGTCTCCCATAATAATAGTCCCTCCTCCTCTACAAGCTTGCGTAATCCTCTTAAAGAGCATTTCATTGACTGTACTGTCCAAAGCTGGTGGTCGATAGCAGCTTTTACTTCAGGTTTACCTCAAGGCTCCATACTTGGGCCTATATTGTTTTGTATTTATATGTTACCTCTGGGTTCTATTATTCATCAGCATAAAATAGCTTTTCACTGTTATGCTGATGACACGCAGTTATATATTTCAGTAAAATCCACTGATTTCAGCAATGTGTTGGTGTTGCATGACTGTTTAGCTGATGTTCAAAATTGGTTGGCTAATAATTTTTTGCAGTTAAACTCAAATAAAACCGAAGTCATTATACTTGGTCCAGAGTTGGTGTCTGATAAAATCCAATCATCTCTTGGACCTCTTGCTTCTAATATTAGGCCCTGTTCCCGAAATCTCGGTGTGATATTTGATACTAAACTCAAATTTGAGCTCCTTGTAAAGAAGCTTATACAGTCATGCTACTTGCGACTCCGTAACATAGCTAAACTTAGGTCTGTTCTGTCATTTGAAGATACTGAAAAAAATATTCATGCTTTTATCTCGTCAAGATTAGACAATTCCAGACTATTGTCTATATACTATAGACTATTGTCTGAATAAGAAGTTTTTGAACAAACTGCAAGTAGTTCAAAATTCAGCTGCAAGATTGCTCACTGGAACAAATAAAAGAGCCCACATTACTCCAATTTTGGCATCTTTACATTGGCTGCCAGTCCAATTCCGAATTGATTTTAAAATTTTGTTAATTACCTGCAAAGCACTCCATGGCATGGCACCAGAATATATAAGTGAGCTTTTAAATCCTTACAGACCTAAAAGACTACTGAGATCTTCCAAACAAGCATTATTGGCTGTTCCAGAGTCCAAGTTAAAAACAAAGGGTGATCGAGCCTTTTCGGTAGACTCCCAAACAATAATAGAAATGCTGAGTCTATATCGTCTTTTAAATCTCTTTTAAGGAAAAATTTTTTTAGGCTTGCTTTTGCTGATTTTACAGTTAAAATTCTTTTATTGTATGGGTGTGTTTTCATGTAAGTCCCCTTTTTATAATCTTAATTTTCCTATTTTGATGTTTAATTCCCTACTTCCCCCATTTTTTAATGCTTTTATGTACAAGTATTTTTACCTGTTTGTGAAGCACTTTGTGCTGTATTGCTTGAAAGGTGCTATATAAATAATTTATTATTATATTATTATTATAAAAGTGCTGAGCTTCAAGTAGGCAAGTTAAAGTGCTAATAGATCAAATGACATGAGTAACACTAAGTGCAATTAGTAAAAAATTGAACAAACAGTAGCCAACAGAAAGAAACCAGGAAAGTTTACAAAACAAATAAATTAGATATTCAGTATATTTTAATTGACCTATTAAATGCGCGTAGTAGAACAGCCCTACAGCTTTAAAGTCTTTAGATTCCAGGGCCGATATTCATAAACCAAGTGCAAGTTACGTTGTGCGTAGGCTTATGCACGTCGGAGCTCAGTACACGGTGTAGAGGAGGTATTCAGAATCGATGCACAGGGCTTCACTTAACTGTGCGTAAGTGCTAAAATAAGCGCCAAGACTGGGAAACACCCTCAGGGTATTCCCTCTGAGCATGCGCTTTGCTCACTGGAAAAGAAAGAGCACAGTGTAGAAGGCTGCAAGTAGCCTATCTCTGTTAAGCGGAAAAAAAACAAAAACTGTGAAACTATGTGAAACGTTTCGCTTCAAACACTCTTTGTTGGTCTAGCCATGTACAAAACAGCACCACCACATCCGTCCACCGGTTCAATCCACTCACTCACTTCGTCGACTAAATCTAAGATATGTCGTCTTTCAAAATGGTACTTCGAGCATAGCTCCACATCATCGAGCGAGTCTAGATTGGCTCGATCTCAAAACAACCTTTCTCTTTGCAATTGTTGACGAGCACGCAATCGGTAAAATGCTGCCGCCAATTTGGATTTCGTCTTATGAATGGGTGTAATACTAGTCCCTGGAATACTTAGACTTACGCATGAAGTTATGACTCACCTAGTGCTAAGATAGCCTGGAATCCATACTGATCAAGTGCTGGTCGCTCCCAACGGTCACTGACTGATCAGTCTGGCCTCAGTCGTATAGCCAGCGTTTAGCGCTTACGTCACTAATTAAGTGAATATATGAATATTCATGTTTTCTGCTCTTGGCAAGAACCACCAATCGAATATGAGTTAGCTGGCCAGCAACGGCATTCATGAATGTTATTTGGCATGATCTTAAAAATTAGATTGTGGCTTGCTTGCGTTTACTCTTGGAGTGGTTGTTAGGTTTTGAACAGGATAGTGTTTGGCCATATCTGCATTTTGTTTATTTCAGTGGGATTCCCCAGTTTAATAAAGGCTAAATTAAATAATACTCAAATTACGTAACATATTTCACGGTAATTGGCATTAGGTATAGCTCGAAGGGCATGATTGCATCAGCTAGATTAAAGTGATACTCCACCCAAAAACTATAATTTGTATATCAATTACTCACCATTAGATGTCTTGAACGGACGAAGTTGCTCTTCACCTGGCGCAACTGGAGAGTTTTGAAAAATTATCCAAATTCCTTTTTTGCTGGAAGCAAATGGGGTCACGCAGTAGCAATGGGAAAACTCCACAAAACGTCCGTTGACAAACTTTCAAACCATCATCCAACGCATTGTCCAGTATAATCCAAGTCAGCTTTGTCCACTCATATCCTCACAACTCTAGAAACGCAGTTATTTTTGCTAAAAATAATAAAATACCACAGTTATGCTTCAAGTAAGCTTGTGAACTGTGGTATTTTTATTTATTTTTTAGTCTGTCTAAAGGGGGGAGGGGGGCACCCTTGCAACTGTGAGCCAATCATAGATCTCGCATGGATTTTGTGCAAATATTTGAAAGTCAAACGCTGGCCGACCGACTGAGGCCAGACATACAAGCAAGTGACTGTTGGGAGCGACCAAAGCTTGATATGGATGGATTCCAGGCTAGTGCTAAGAAGGGTTTATGAATACCAACTTTTTGCCTTCGACTACACTTAGCATTAAGAGCGTGCGTAGTGCCCTAAGTACGGATTATGATGGGCCCAGGATCCCACCCAATACACTCTCGAGAACCATTTTGCATCCAGACTCATCATTTCAGAAACAGTGCCTTGTGGGATGTTGTGAGGGGGTAACTACAGCACTGATAGCAAAATGAGGCAGCATGTGTAGCCTTTTATCATAATTCTCCTGCTTCTGAATCACGATTGAACGACAGACTCGCAAAACTGAGTTCATCCACTTGCTGTTCACTTGATTTCATGCTGATATAATATGCATTATTGAATGCTTGAGTCTGAATCCAATATATATGCATTTTTTATTACTTTTAATTTTTTTTTTCTGAAGTGGAAAGTTATTGACCACTCTTAATATTCAGGTAATGATGATTCACTTTTGTCCAAAATGAGGCTTGACATGCTCAACTGGATCGTTGGCTTTGTTTACATGGTGTTTGCAATGGCTTGCCCATAGAAGGGAACCGCGATTTGGTATTTGTTCCAGATTTTTCTTCATCACGTAACTATAGCACTTGTCCCATTGCCCAACTTATGACATATTTTTGATATAACCTTCAGTGCGTATCACTTCTTCAGAAATTTCAATCAGTACCTTCACATGCACAGTTAAGTCGAGCTACAGTTAGCTCGATTAGGCCATGTAATCACACTACAGTCCTTGTCCCAGTATACATGCACAAGACAAAATTTGATTTATTGTTCGAAGAATGTCCGTCTCCGCTACGATAGTTTTTACTTGTAGTATTACGTCACAGACCAAATATTTGACAAACAAGTTAACTGGTGGCAAACCAGTAGCATGTCGAGTGCATTAACTGTAGGAGGTGAAGTGGCAAGAATGGACAACTTTAAGGGGCAGTGCGTTTAATACGGGTTGTTCGCTATGCTTTTCGTGGAATTTAGATGCACGCTATCCCTGGGGGTTATGGCGTTAGCCGAAGCTTGGCTGAAACGCCGCTGTGCTCTACTTGTTGCCCTTTCTACTACCCTGGAGTGCATTTCCCAGAGGCGTAGTTACTACCAACTAACATAGGTCATCAATTCACAGCCTGTGGTCCCCATTAGTCAGCTTCTGAGGCACTCCCAGGCTTCCTGTGCATGTTGGATTCAGGTCAGGAGTAATGACTAGTGGGAGAGTGTCATTTTTCCGATGGCGAGTGGAAGGAGAACTTTGATGATGCGCAAGTCATTCGATAAATTATGCGGATTAATGGTAGAAGTTAAGAGACCACAAGACGTGATTGTTCAAGCAGCAATACCCTTGCAGACGATGATAGTTACTGTTAAATACAAACTTGCTGTTGGGCAGAGCTCAGAGTTGTCGCTATGCAGTTTGGTGTTTACGTGTCCGCAAGACTTCCGGATCAATGTCCTGCACAAAGAATGTGGAGCATGCTCAGAACGCATAGTCCAGTTCGGTTCGATTCAAGCGTAGGCTATACATGCTGGAATAATGTGACTATTAAGCGCATTATACGGGTGTGTTAGACTATGAGAAATTCGATTCAGTACGATTCCAGTTGGACTAACATGTTTACATGCATTTTAAAAGTCCACTTATAGTTGGACTAATACATTAGTTCGATTTTCTCTAACGTCATGTAAACACACGGAGTCTGAGAGCGTGAGAAAAAAACAATCGCTCCCTGTTAAGTCATGCTGTTAGTATTCAACCAAACAAAATGCCAAGTGTAATGTTGGTTAAATTGGTATGGCTTAGCACTGTTGCAGGCTAGCTAAGTGCCACTCTCATAACTAAGTTGACGTTACTTAGGTAGTATGCTCGCAGTACCTTTCTATAGCAATTATGTAACATCAGTTTGTTAGCTAGCAAGCTAACATTCGCTAGCCACTCGGTTGGTAGTGGGAGAAAACCGTGATTTGGCATTTCTTCCATATTGTTCTCTATCACTTAAGTGCATTACGCTTCCCATAGACCAACTCATGACGTGAACATGATCAATGCAAACCGTTGCTAGTTCAAAAGCGAAAGAGATAGCTTGGCCACTGCATAAGTTTGCAGAATGATTGCATTACTATTCTGGCACTTATGGAAATTACATTGGTTTTCTATTAATTTGTGCAGTTCAGTCATGTGGTGAGCAGCATCTTATACTCACAGTGTTATGACTTAAAAATCACAACAAAGAAAACCAGCAATAACAATTTAAACAAATTTATTCTTCACTGAAAAAAAAACCTTCTACAAATAATCCACTGTTCAATCTAATAATAACACTCTAATGCCACTATGTAACTCTGTTGCCAAAACAAAAACTCTGCTTTTACTGACCAAAATCACAGCATTTATATAGACTAGCAACATTCTAGAAAGATCTTCAGGATTCCTGGGTAATCCCGCCCCCTCCAGGCAGGAAGATGCCAGAAGCTTCTAGAAAGCACTAGTCTATTTCATTACAAAGAGGTGATATTGCATCAGATCATGTTTTGCTACAGACACACCACCAGAGGGTGCCAAATGATGAACAAAATAAACAAATAGCTGACCAGTAAGGCAGCACAAATAGTATGTAACAAATTTCCATTTACAATTGATATACAGTGCTTTACATAAAACACTCATACATAGTAACAGTCATGACCTTATCTGGCCACCACTAATGCCTCGATAAATGGAACCACTGGAAAAGTGTTTGCGATCATAAAACCCCTGAAGTTCCCGCTCTTCATCTCTCCTTATGAAGATAATTTTTTGAAAACAATGAAAAATAAGGTCAGCGTGCTGTCTAGTATCCCCAGTACACTGTGGGACACAACAGTGAAACACTGATTGGGATGTGGCCATTCTTAACTCTGCTAGTCAAGCCTCCTTTTGGCATTGGAATGCGTAGTATGCATAGGATTTAAGAGCGGTCAATGGTAATTGTGCCGCTCCAAGCCAAGCCATGATTGAAGCTGTTAATGCAATCAACAAATAGGCGTGGGGGTGGGGGGTCATAATGTCCATTTGCTTTTCCCATCATCCCCTTCAAGATTTACACAGCTGCCTGCTTGGGGGGGGGCTGTACTGCCCCTCTCGCTCCCTGGACAGTTCTGTGGCAGCCCCCCCTGACCCTACAACCCCCCCCTACAATGCGCTCTCAGGCGCACGGTTTTCTCTCTCACACCTGCGAGGAAGCTGATGTCCGCTAAAAGACTGAGCCGCCAACAATTCCACAGGAGCTGGGAGGGGTTAAGACTTCTTATTTTCTTGTATCACCGCTATATCGCAATCTCTTTATACGAGCTATTATATAACACTGACTGAATTTTGTGGATTTGATATAAATTGCTCATGGATTTTTGCCATCTTGTGGAGAGGCCTGCCCTTATTTTAATGATATTAAACTGTTTGAGTCGCTTTTGTTGACTTAAAGCCTTATTGAAATGTTGTGAACCTATTATCTTAAAAAAAGCATTGGCCTCCACAGCTAAATATCAGGTTTAAGTTAATTTTACTGTTGGATTTTAGTAATGACTTTGCCATGAAAAATTCTTGATAACATACTTATGACTTATTTTATCTGTTCTGTCTTAGTCAAAGACACTCCGTATGACTGGCTTCAAAGCAGAACTGCAAAATTTCTTGCTGTATCAACTTGTTCACTGAGGAACATTCCGACAGAATGTAATGGCCTGTGGCCGGTCTTTCCTGCGTTTATATCTTACGCACTCATATGGCTTCAGAAATAGGAAAAGCGGTATTTTCTTAGCATGGACATGTTGGTTCGACACCTGCGACCTCACAGGGACAGGGGTGTGTTGAGCCTGTTCTGTGACTGCAGAGGGAAACAGAGAGGGTACACAGAAGAGAATGTCTGTCTGTCTGTCTGTCTGTCTGTCTGTCTGTCTGTCTGTCTGCACTCGAAGACACTCAGCAAGCGAACGCACATGCATATGTAGACTTATGAACACAGAGATACACACTAGTACATACTCAAGCACACACGCACACGCTCACTCACAAACACGCAGATACTCTTAGATACACGCTCACTCGCATGCATTCGGACGCGCACACACACACACATGCACACTCGCACACACACGCACCCTCATCACTCCTCACACCTCAGCCCAGAGCCAATCAGTATCTCTTGCATATCCCATGCAACCATGGCAACAGGTACCCTTACCATCACAGTCACTCAGCCATGTCCTTTTCCCAGAATGCACCAGGGACTGAACTGAATGCTGTCATCAGTGCTATTCTTGTCCTTATCACCGTTGCCCTGGACACTACGGTCACCGTGGACAAAGGATCATTGCCAGCATGATACAGTACCACCTCCTCTGACCATCACTGCGAAAATGCTGCTGGGGATACCTGCAGTGTGTGATTTTGGCAGCAGGCTGCATATAAACTTGTCACATTTATAGGTTGTTGGATTTTTATATTCACCTCTCGCGCACTGTCGCGCAGTGAATATCGGCAGAGCTTGCCTCGACCAGTCGGGAGAGAGTAAATCCTTACGTCAGGTAATAATACTTTTTATTTTAGAAAACAGCATTGACTCCATATACTGTGCAACGCATTGTCTCACTCACACGGCTTCGCTGCTCTATCATTCTCATCTTTAATCATGTGACAGACAAATCAGCCCCGCGCCTTTCTCTAAAACAAGATGCTTTCTCTCTCTCTCTCTCTCTGCCTCCTCTATCCCTCTCCCCCCTCTCTCTCTCTCTCTCTCTCCCCATCTCTCCCTCTCCCCTCTCTCTCTGTCTGCCTCCTCTATCCTCCTCTCTCTCTCTGCCTCCTCTATCCTCTCTCTCTCTCTCTCCCTCCCTCCTCTCTCCCTCTCTCCTCTCTCTCTCTCTCCCCTCATCTCCCCTCTCCTCTCTCTCTCTCTCTCTCCCCCCCTCCTCCTCTCTCTCTCCTCTATCCTCCTCTATCCCTCTCCCCTCTCCCTCTCTCTCTCTCTCTCTCTCTCTGCCCCATCTCTCCCCCCCCCTCTCTCTCTGCCTCCTCTATCCTCCTCTCTCTCCCACCCCCCTCTCTCTCTCTCTCCTCTGCCTCCTCTCTCTCTCTCCCTCCCCCCCCCTCTCTCTCTGCCTCCTCTATCCCTCTCCCTCTCTCTCTCTGCCTCCTCTATCCCTCTCCCTTTCTCTCTCAATTCAATATTTCAATTTCAAATGCTTTATTGGCCAGACATATCAGCATGTGCTGCCAAAACATCAGAGAACAGTATATATATATATATATATACATGAAATATGAGATCTTAAACTCTTTTACTCTTAAACTCTTTTTCATTTACATCGAATAACGATGTGGGTCAAAACACAGTACTGGTACTACATTTATCTACCCCAATTAAAAGTCAAATAAATAATTTACTAAATAAAGTAACAGTTTTGTCTTTAGTATGAATTTACACCTCCTAGAGAGATAACGTCCAGTGAAAAATACCCCCTTGCTGAAAACACTTTGAATTAGGAGCCATGTCCAACCCAAATTTGTACAGATTTTCATGACAAAAATCTAACACGGAGAAAACATGGAGAATATGTGCCAGCCCTGATCGTTTATTTTGCCATGCAGAACATTTATTTTAGCATGAGTATGTCTCAGAACACTTCCATTTTACTGTCCAGAAGCATCAGTTTCGTGCCAATAGCTGTAAGCAGACAGCTGCAAAAGTCCAAAATCATGGATGTACGTAATCATGTGTCCAACTTCGTTACGTACATCTTTACCAAACGTAGAAAAATCTGAGGAGTAAGGGAAGCACCAGTATGCCTTGAAACGATGTCCTAATGTGGCAACTTAATCAGAGTAATTTGCGATGTAAAATTGTTCATGTAAAAAAAAAATAAATCAAGCAATGGTAAGGTTACTTCGTTCTGTGTCCAATTTCTAGGTTACGTACAGCTTTGTTATTTTTCGATTAAAAAAATTCATTGCCCCTATTTTAGGACATCCGGGTCTGAGGATGTAGAGACGACTGGATTACGGCGGCATGGCAATCGCAGACCCATTATGGCAGAACAAAAGAATTCGGGCACGTATCAAAGTTTTGTGTCCATTATTTTGCAAATATTACGTACTTCCATGGCAATATTGTCTTGTTACTAACATCCCCCGATGGCTTAAAGATGCCGTCCTATTAATCTAGCGGTTGTTTAGGAATTATTCCTTTGTCAAATATGGAAATTAACGGGCATAACTGCCTGGAGTGCTTGTATTGTGCACCTGCCATAAAACGCTGGGTGTAGGTATTTGGACACGCGAGAATTTTTTTCCTGTCTCAAACTTTCTTACGATACGGGCCTATTGATCGAAAATTATTTGATCAGTATGTTTATTAATGAGCTGCACTTCTTCAGTTAAGTTATCCAACACTTGTGAGGTAGTCCCAACAAGGTATTATCGACACATTTTGACATTTTTGTCACTGGCACACTGGTGCAGAAAGTACGAAACGTAGACAAAATTCAAATTCAATGCAGAATCGCTGAATAAAATCTGTCTGCGTTACTAAATGCAATGAAATGATTTTTCAGGCCCTCCATGTCGATAAACTGGTATTCACAGCCGCTAGTATTTTTTATTTGCATTAGGGATGGTTCTATGATGGTGAGGCTGCCTTTGTAAATGGCCAGTACCCAAATAAATTATTGAAGTGACAATTCGCACTTATTTAAGTGCAACCAAGCACAAGTATTGATCGAAATTCGCGTTAGACGCACTTATAAGTGTGGCTAAGATGCTCATTGCTCCATTGACCACACTTAATTTAAGTGTGTCCAAAGCTAAAATTTTTTTCTTGGTCAAACTTGTTTTAAGCGGTACTTTCTAGGCAGCGCTGGAATGGTCATCAACTGGCAAACTTATAAGTGTGGCCGAGAAAAAAATTCAGCATTGGCCGTACGTATAAGTGCGAATAACATCGGCCAATAATTATGGCATTTGTTAGAATAAACATTCATGTTTGTATAGAAGGTCATAGCTTCGTCCCTTTCTTCCATTATTCCCATTATAATGGACAACTTCAAAGTTGGCTGGCTGTCCATGTCCATGTTACATACATCCAGCTTAGAAGAAAATGTCATCTGGTGTGGTTTTTTTCTGCTGTTTTTAATCTAGATTTTCATTTGGTCTATTTTGCAGGCCATTTATTGGATTAATTTTGGTTTGTACCAAAATGTAGCTTCTTTAGAAAAATTACTCCTGGAATATCCATGTTACATACGGCTTTATGGGACACTGAAGCTAAAATGTCTCTTTCAGCGGAAATTCATCTGTCCAGAAAATTTTCTTTGCTATATTCCTCTCCAAGTACAGTAAATATTATTTGATAACGACATACCTCTGGCATAAACTAGGCCTCAAATTAAAATTGCCGTACATCTGTGTGCGCGTTACATACTGCCCTTGAAGGCCATGCTAAATTCTGTTCTGCTGCTTCAGTGAACTTCAGACTTTTGTGTTTTGTAACAGTTCTCCCACAGATATTAAAACACTAAACCAGTGCATCCTAATATTAGATGTAGCTTGTGATTGCCCTCTTGATTAGTACTTTCATTATGTCCTTGTTACGAGCTGCCTTTTGCAGAATATGAGCGGGCATATCCATACCTCGGGGAATACTATCCTGCCCTAAACAGCAGAATATGACCAGGCATATCCACTCCTCGGGGAATACTATCCTGCCCTAAACAGCAGAATATGACCGGGCATATCCACACCTCAGGGAGAACTATCCTGTCCTAAACAGCAGAATATGAGCGGGCATATCCACACCTCGGGGAATACTATCCTGCCCTAAACAGCAGAATATGAGCGGGCATATCCACACCTCGGGGAATACTATCCTGCCCTAAACAGCAGAATATGACCAGGCATATCCACTCCTCGGGGAATACTATCCTGCCCTAAACAGCAGAATATGAGCGGGCATATCCACACCTCGGGGAATACTATCCTGCCCTAAACAGCAGAATATGACCAGGCATATCCACACCTCGGGAATACTATCCAGAATATGCCATATCCAAACAGCAGAATATGACCAGGCATATCCACACCTACTATCCTGGCAGAATACTATCCTGTCCTAAAGCAGAATATATGACCAGGCATATCCACCCTCGGGGAATACTATCCTGCCCTAAACAGCAGAATATGACCAGGCATATCCACACCTCGGGGAATACTATCCTGCCCTAAACAGCAGAATATGACCAGGCATATCCACACCTCGGGGAATACTATCCTGCCCTAAACAGCAGAATATGACCAGGCATATCCACACCTCGGGGAATACTATCCTGCCTAAACAGCAGAATCCATGAATACTATCCTGGCATATCCACATATCCACACCTCGGGAATACTATCCTGTCCTAAACAGCAGAATATGACCAGGCATATCCACACCTCGGGGAATACTATCCTGCCCTAAACAGCAGTTGTGGGAAAGGTCCTCCTGCTACAGAAAATGCTGCTTTTAACAGAAAAAATGGATTTGAATTTTTAGGTTTGGTGTCAGATATTTTGCTCCAGTACTGTGTTTTGACCCATATACATTTTAAAACACTTATTATATTACTTGGAATGGTTAAAAAAAAAAGAAAATAGAAAGAAATTAGCCATTTTTGGTTGTATTATTTTTTTGGTTATAAAGGGCTGGTACTGTCCCTCCGGCTGTGGCAGGGGGCTACATATTGTGCTGCCAGGGTTTGGCAGTATCGTCCCTCTCCCAGAAGGATTTTCATTTTCTGAGAGTCAGGTAGGTTGGGGAAATTTGGTATTACATAATTGAATTTTGGGAAGAAGTGTTCTCTAATTTGGAGGTAATTGTCACAGTGTAGGAGGAAGTGCAGCTCTGTCTCCACTTGCTCTCAGTCGCAGTGAGAGCACAGCCTCTCCTCCCTGGGCAGCCAGGCCTGCCTGTGTCGACCCGTCTCTATCGCCAGGCTGTGCTCATGGAGTCTGTACATCGCCAGTATTTTCCTTCGTTTGGAATTTTTCACTTTTTCCTTTTCATTGATTTCCCTGTCTTGTAAAGTGAGACCAGGGGCAGCTTATTGTTCTAGAGATTTGGCCAATCTCTCTCTCTCTCTCTCTGTCTCTCTCTCTCTCTCTCTCTCTCTCTCTCTCTCTCTCAGATGGGCGACCCATCGGCGTGGAAGGGATTCAGGTTCTGGGCACGGGTAACCTGATGATCTCGGACGTTGGGGTGCAGCACTCTGGCGTTTACGTCTGTGCCGCCAACAAGCCCGGGACGCGGGTGCGGAGAACCGCTCAGGGCAGACTGGTGGTGCGGGGTGAGTGGAGGAGGGGCTGCCTTCAGTTCTCATTGTTCTGCTGAGGCCTACAGTTGATTAGACTCAGCAGGGGCCCATATCCCAGGAGTAATTTGGAGGTTCAGGACCTTACTGAAGGACCCGACAGCAATTCTGAAATTACAGTGTTTACATTGGGATGAGGACCACCAGCTGTAATGGCCGGTAGAATTAGGAGGCCAAGAGCAACGACCAGAGAGAAAGTGAGCAGCACGGACACAGTACAAACACAGAGAATAATATAGACAAAACGAAAGTACTCGCGCTTCCAAAGGACGTATAATAGTCTGAACCACAGAAGCAAAGCGAGATAGAAAAAAGGAGAAGAAACTCCAATAATTAGAAGATAGAAAGTCATACAAAACCTGACTACAGATATCTTCAGCTATAGTGCGAAGCTAAAAACAGACACTCTAGCGAAGGGGGCGTGCCGGACTTCCTGCTTATATAGAGTCTGCGAAAGCGCCTCCCCAGCTCAATCAACCAGCTGGGTAAAGAATTCGATGGCCCAGGAATTCGATATCGTCCCGGGACGAGAGCCGCAAAGAAAAGTCCAAACCACACGCACACCTCACAAACCATGACACCAACCTTCCCCATGGCAGTGCGGGGCATTAACAATTCGGCTGGCAGAGGAAACGGGGCCAGAAGATGGAATATGGGAGGCTCTGAGATCCAGAGCAGATGGAGAAAATGGTCGTGGAGCAGTGATCTCCAATCCTGTTCCTGCAGAGCCACCATCTTAAAGCTTCTCACTCCAGCCAAAGCAAAGCACTGCTCATTTCACTGTTAGAGATCTTTATAAACCTCTTATTGGCTGAATTAAGGGTGCTTTGTTGGGGTTGGAGTAAAAACCTACAGTATGGTAGCTCTTTAGGAGCAGGGCTGAAGACCACTATTGTGGAGTATTTTTCCAGAATTTTAAGCCAGTTTCGTACTTCATTGTGCAGTGATTGTGACAGGAGTACCGTGTACCAGGATTACAGCGCACAAATGTTCATCGAAAAGAGGAGCTGCTTGGCACTTTATCTTGGTGTCTCTGGCACCACTGCAACTTGCTGTGTCATAGTAAACAACATTCTTACTTGTGCGGGTTTGTTTGGACAGCAAGATCACGGAGGAGTGAAATTCACAAGCAGAGAGACACGCAGGATCAACTCGGTGATTTACGGTGATCTCTGTGCTAGGTGCGAGGAGTTGATAGCTGGGACACTGAAATTTACTGCCATGGACAATATTTTTGCTTTCTAACTAATTTTACTGCGTGCTGCAAAGTAATCACTAATGTATAAGAAAGTGCTTGAGATAATGGAACCCACAAAGCAGGCCTTTGCAGATTTGTTCATGCTGCGCTTTTATTTCTGTACGGAAAAATTTGTCGGGAGGGTATCGGGATGGAGTATGAGTCAGACTGTCCCATTTAAGAATCTAGATCATAACGAGTCATCTGATCGACTGAGCATTCTAGTGCCGATGTAATCACCACGAGTGGTGGATATTGGGAGTCATGAAGATCTAGAACATTAACTTTGGGAAGATGGACCAATGAAGACATTCCTGCTCTTCAAAGAGCTGAAATGTGCTTTCCGTGGTCCTCCATCCAAGCTGAGCCTGAGGAGCTCTGAGGTAACTGAAGCAGGCGAAGACTTTCTGTGTGGTGTTTCAGTACAGCAGGAAGTGTCTGCCGTCACTCTCTCGCTTTCATCGATGGAGGGTCTCTTTTACTACGCCCAAACCGCTAGTGACGACAGACATACCCTTCGAGTCAATATGTCATTTCACTGGGCAGGTTTCCTCATTAAAGCTGTCTGTGTAGATGCCTGACTGTTAAAGACTTGTCGATTTCTGAGCTTTGATTCATGGGAAAAAGGCATTTTCCTCACAGGTGAGATTGGTCGTCCGTTGCTGCGTTTGGAGCTTTTGAGTTTCAGAGAGGGACTTTGCCAGACTAGACTTCCTGGAGCTGAAAGAATCGCAGTCTAACCAAGCAGCTGAAAACGGTGTTTCTTTAATGCTCACCTCGTGGTCTTGTTGAGAGATAGTCCTTGGACGCTCGAAGCGCTTGATTCTGGTACCAGTGGACCAGTTTCATCGCGGGGCAGTTGTGACTATAGTGTGTTGTGCTGTTTGTCCAACAGAGAAAAATTTTCTGAACACATCAGGAGTGGGCTATGTGCAGTATCTCAGGAGAGGGTTACGTGCAGTATCTCAGGAGAGGGTTATGTGCAGTATCTCAGGAGTGGGTTATGGGCAGTATATCAGGAGTGAGTTACGTGCAGTATCTCAGGACTGGGTTATGTGCAGTATCTCAGGACTGGGTTGCGTGCAGTATCTCAGGAGTGGGTTATGTGCAGTATCTCAGGAGTGGGTTATGTGCAGTATATCAGGAGTGGGTTACGTGCAGTATCTCAGGACTGGGTTATGTGCAGTATCTCAGGACTGGGTTACGTGCAGTATCTCAGGAGTGGGTTATGTGCAGTATCTCAGGAGTGAGTTATGTGCAATATCTCAGGAGTGGGTTATGTGCAGTATCTCAGGAGAGAGTTATGTGCAGTATCTCAGGAGTGGGTTATGTGCAGTATATCAGGAGTGGGTGACGTGCAGTATCTCAGGTGTGGGTTATGTGCAGTATATCAGGAGTGGGTTACGTGCAGTATCTCAGGAGTGGGTTATGTGCAGTATATCAAGAGTGGGTTACGTGCAGTATCTCAGGAGTGGGTTATGTGCAGTATCTCAGGAGTGGGTTATGTGCAGTATCTCAGGAGTGGCTTATGTGCAGTATCTCAGGAGTGGGTTACGTGCAGTATCTCAGGAGTGGGTTATGTGCAGTATCTCAGGAGTGAGTTACGTGCAGTATCTCAGGAGTGGGTTATGTGCAGTATCTCAGGAGTGGGTTACGTGCAGTATCTCAGGAGTGAGGTTACGTGCAGTATCACAGGAGCGGGTTATTTGCAGTATCTCAGGGGTGGGTTACGTGCAGTATCTCAGGAGTGGGTTACGTGCAGTATATCAGGAGTGGGTTACGTGCAGTATCTCAGGAGTGGGTTATGTGCAGTATATCAAGAGTGGGTTACGTGCAGTATCTCAGGAGTGGGTTATGTGCAGTATCTCAGGAGTGGGTTATGTGCAGTATCTCAGGAGTGGCTTATGTGCAGTATCTCAGGAGTGGGTTATGTGCAGTATCTCAGGAGTGTGAGTTATCTGCAGTATCTCAGGAGTGGGTTATGTGCAGTATCTCAGGAGTCTCAGGTGCAGTATCTCAGGAGTGGGTATCTCAGGCAGTATCTCTCAGGGGGAGTTCGGGTTATTGTGCAGTATCTCAGGAGTGGGTTATGTGCAGTATCTCAGGAGGGGTTATGTGCAGTATCTCAGGAGTGGGTTGTTATCTGCAGTATCTCAGGAGTGGGTTATGTGCAGTATATCAGGAGTGGGTTATGTGCAGTATCTCAGGAGTTATGTGCAGTATCTCAGGAGTGGGTTATGTGCAGTATCTCAGGAGTGGGTTATGTGCAGTATCTCAGGAGTGGGTTATGTGCAGGATCTCAGGAGTGGGTTATGTGCAGTATCTCAGGAGTGGGTTATGTGCAGTATCTCAGGAGTGGGTTATGTGCAGTGCAGGATCTCAGGATCTCAGGTTTATTTGCAGTATCTCAGGAGTGGGTTATGTGCAGTATCTCAGGAGTGGGTTATCGTGCAGTATCTCAGGAGTGGGTAGTTATGTGTCTCATTATCTCAGGAGTGGGTTATGTGCAGTATCTCAGGAGTGGGTTATGTGCAGTATCTCAGGAGTGGGTTATGTGCAGTATCTCAGGAGGGGTTATGCAGTATCTATGTGGAGTATCTCAGGAGTGGGTTATGTGCAGTATCTCAGGAGTGGTTATGTGCAGTATCTCAGGATGGGTTATGTGCAGTATCTCAGGAGTGAGTTATGTGCAGTATCTCAGGAGTGGGTTATGTGCAGTATCTCAGGAGGGTTATGTGCAGTATCTCAGGAGTGGGTTATGTGCAGTATCTCAGGAGTGGGTTATGTGCAGTATCTCAGGAGTGGGTTACGTGCAGTATCTCAGGAGTGGGTTATGTGCAGTATCTCAGGGGTGGGTTATGTGCAGTATCTCAGGAGTGGGTTACGTGCAGTATCTCAGGAGTGGGTAACGTGCAGTGTCTCATTAGTTGGTGATGTGCAGTATCTCAGGAGTGGGTTATGTGCAGTATCTCAGGAGTGGGTTATGTGCAGTATCTCAGGAGTGAGTTATGTGCAGTATCTCAGGAGTGGGTTACGTGCAGTATCTCAGGAGTGGGTTATGCAGCTCAGGATCTCAGGAGTATCTCAGGAGAAGGTTATATCTCAGGAGGGGTTAGTGCAGTATCTCAGGAGTGGGTTATGTGCAGTATCTCAGGAGTGGGTTATGTGCAGTATCTCAGGAGGGTTAATGCAGTATCTCAGGAGTGGGGTTATGTGCAGTATCTCAGGAGTGGGTTATGTGCAGTATCTCAGGAGTGGGTTAGGTGCAGTATCTCAGGAGTGGGTTATGTGCAGTATTTCAGGAGTGGGTTATGTGCAGTATCTCAGGAGTGGGTTATGTGCAGTATCTCAGGAGGGTTACGTGCAGTATCTCAGGAGTGCATGTGCATCTCAGGAGGGTTATGTGCAGTATCTCAGGAGTGGTTGTGTGCAGTATCTCAGGAGTGGGTTTATGTGCAGTATCTCAGGAGGGTTATGTGCAGTATCTCAGTATCTCAGGAGTGGGTTAGGTGCAGTATCTCAGGAGTGGGTTAGGTGCAGTATCTCAGGAGTGGGTTATGTGCAGTATTTCAGGAGTGGGTTATGTGCAGTATCTCAGGAGTGAGTTGTGTGCAGTATCTCAGGAGTGGGTTATGTGCAGTATCTCAGGAGTGGGTTATGTGCAGTATCTCAGGAGTGGGTTACGTGCAGTATCTCAGGAGGGGTTATCTCAGGAGTGGGTTATGTGCAGTATCTCAGGAGGGTTATGTTATCTCAGCAGTATCTCAGGATCTCAGGAGTTATGTGTGCAGTATCTCAGGAGTGGGTTAGGAGTGCAGTATCTCAGGAGTGGGTTATGTGCAGTATCTCAGGAGTGGGTTATGTGCAGTATCTCAGGAGGGGTTACGTGCAGTATCTCAGGAGTGGGTTAGGTGCAGTATCTCAGGAGTGGGTTATTTGCAGTATCTCAGGGGTGGGTTAGGTGCAGTATCTCAGGAGTGGGTTATGTGCAGTATCTCAGGAGTGGGTTATGTGCAGTATCTCAGGAGTGGGTTATGTGCAGTATCTCAGGATTGGGTTATGTGCAGTATCTCAGGAGAGGGTTACGTGCAGTATCTCAGGTGTGGGTTAGGTGCAGTATCTCAGGAGTGGGTTATGTGCAGTATCTCAGGAGTGGGTTATGTGCAGGATCTCAGGAGTGGGTTATGTGCAGTATCTCAGGAGTGGGTTATGTGCAGTATCTCAGGAGTGGGTTATGTGCAGTATCTCAGGAGTGGGTTATGTGCAGTATCTCAGGAGTGGGTTATGTGCAGTATCTCAGGAGTGGGTTATGTGCAGTATCTCAGGAGTGAGGTTACGTGCAGTATCACAGGAGCGGGTTATTTGCAGTATCTCAGGGGTGGGTTACGTGCAGTATCTCAGCAGTGGGTTATGTGCAGTATCTAAGCAGTGGGATATGTGCAGTATCTCAGCAGTGGGATATGTGCAGTATCTCAGCATTGGGTTATGTGCAGTATCTCAGGAGAGGGTTACGTGCAGTATCTCAGGAGTGGGTTATGTGCAGTATCTCAGGAGTGGGTTATGTGCAGTATCTCAGGAGTGGGTTATGTGCAGTATCTCAGGAGTGGGTTATGTGCAGTATCTCAGCAGTGGGTTATGTGCAGTATCTCAGGAGTGGGTTATGTGCAGTATCTCAGGAGTGGGTTATGTGCAGTATCTCAGGAGTGGGTTTTGTGCAGTATCTCAGGAGTGGGTTATGCAGTATCTCAGGAGTGGGTTATGTGCAGTATCTCAGGAGTGGGTTATGTGCAGTATCTCAGGAGTGGGTTATGTGCAGTATCTCAGGAGTGGGTTATGTGCAGTATCTCAGGAGTGGGTTATGTGCAGTATCTCAGCAGTGGGTTATGTGCAGTATCTCAGCAGTGGGTTATGTGCAGTATCTCAGGAGTGGGTTATGTGCAGTATCTCAGGAGTGGGTTATGTGCAGTATCTCAGGATGTGGGTTCTCAGTGCAGTATCTCAGGAGTGGGTTATGTGCAGTATCTCAGGAGTGGGGGATATGTGCAGTATCTCAGTGGGGTATGTGCAGTATCTCAGGAGTGGGTTATGTGCAGTATCTCAGGAGTGGGTTATGTGCAGTATCTCAGGAGTGGGTTATGTGCAGTATCTCAGAGGGGGTTACGTGCAGTATCTCAGGAGTGGGTTATGTGCAGTATCTCAGGAGTGGGTTATGTGCAGTCTCTCAGGAGGGTTATGGCAGTATCTCAGCGGTGGGCATGTGCATATCTCAGGAGTGGGTTATGTGCAGTATCTCAGGAGTGGGTTATGTGCAGTATCTCAGGAGTGGGTTATGTGCAGTATCTCAGGAGTGGGTTCGTGCAGTATCTCAGAGATCTCAGCTCTCAGGAGGGGTTATGTGCAGTATCTCAGCAGTGGGTTATGTGCAGTATCTCAGGAGAGGGTTATGTGCAGTATCTCAGGAGTGGGTTATGTGCAGTATCTCAGGAGTGGGTTATGTGCAGTATCTCAGGAGTGGGTTATGTGCAGTATCTCAGGAGGGTTTATGTGCAGTATCTCAGGAGGGGTTATCTCTCAGGAGTGGGTTATGTGCAGTATCTCAGGAGTGGGTTATGGCAGTATCTCAGGAGTGGGTTATGTGCAGTATCTCAGGAGTGGGTTATGTGCAGTATCTCAGGAGTGGGTTATGTGCAGTATCTCAGGAGTGGGTTACGTTCAGTATCTCAGGAGTGGGTTATGTGCAGTATCTCAGGAGTGGGTTATGTGCAGTATCTCAGCAGTGGGTTATGTGCAGTATCTCAGGAGTGGGTTATGTGCAGTATCTCAGGAGTGGGTTATGTGCAGTATCTCAGGAGTGGGTTATGTGCAGTATCTCAGGAGTGGGTTATGTGCAGTATCTCAGGAGTGGGTTATGTGCAGTATCTCAGGAGTGGGTTATGTGCAGTATCTCAGGAGTGGGTTATGTGCAGTATCTCAGGAGGGGTTATGTGCAATATCTCAGGAGTGGGTTATGTGCACTATCTCAGGAGTGGGATATGTTTAGTATCTCAAAGTGGGTTATGTGCAGTATCTCAGGAGTGGGTTATGTGCAGTATCTCAGGAGTGGGTTATGTGCAGTATCTCAGGAGTGGGTTATGTGCAGTATCTCAGGAGTGGGTTATGTGCAGTATCTCAGGAGTGGGTTATGTGCAGTATCTCAGGAGTGGGTTATGTGCAGTATCTCAGGAGTGGGTTATGTGCAGTATCTCAGGAGTGGGTTATGTGCAGTATCTCAGGAGTGGGTTATGTGCAGTATCTCAGGAGTGGGTTATGTGCAGTATCTCAGGAGTGGGTTATGTGCAGTATCTCAGGAGTGGGTTATGCAGTATCTCAGGAGTGGGTTATGTGCAGTATCTCAGGAGTGGGTTATGTGCAGTATCTCAGGAGTGGGTTATGTGCAGTATCTCAGGAGGGGGTTATGTGCAGTATCTCAGGAGTGGGTTATGTGCAGTATCTCAGGAGTGGGTTATGTGCAGTATCTCAGGAGTGGGTTACGTGCAGTATCTCAGGAGTGGGTTATGTGCAGTATCTCAGGAGTGGGTTATGTGCAGTATCTCAGGAGTGGGTTATGTGCAGTATCTCAGGAGTGGGTTATGTGCAGTATCTCAGGAGTGGGTTAGTGCAGTATCTCAGGAGTGGTTATGTGCAGTATCTCAGGAGGGGTTATGTGCAGTATCTCAGGAGGGTTTACGCAGTATCTCAGGAGTGGGGTTATGTGCAGTATCTCAGGAGGGGTTATGTGCAGTATCTCAGGAGACTCAGGAGGGGTTATGTGCAGTATCTCAGGACTGGGTTATGTGCAGTATCTCAGGAGTGGGTTATGTGCAGTATCTCAGGAGTGGGTTATGTGCAGTATCTCAGGAGTGGGTTATGTGCAGTATCTCAGGAGGGGTTATGTGCAGTATCTCAGGAGTGGGTTATGTGCAGTATCTCAGGAGTGGGTTATGTGCAGTATCTCAGGAGTGGGGTTATGTGCAGTGGGTTATGTCTCAGGAGTGGGTTATGTGCAGTATCTCGGGAATGGGTTATGTGCAGTATCACAGGAGAGGGTTATGTGCAGTATCTCAGGAGTGGGTTATGTGCAGTATCTCAGGAGTGGGTTATGTGCAGTATCTCAGGAGTGGGTTACGTGCAGTATCTCAGGAGTGGGTTATGTGCAGTATCTCAGGAGTGGGTTATGTGCAGTATCTCAGGAGTGGGTTATCTCAGGAGCAGTATCTCAGGAGTGGGTTATGTGCAGTATCTCAGGAGGGGTTATGTGCAGTATCTCAGCAGGGGTTATGTGCAGTATCTCAGGAGTGGGTTATGTGCAGTATCTCAGGAGTGGGTTATGTGCAGTATCTCAGGAGTGGGTTATGTGCAGTATCTCAGGAGTGGGTTATGTGCAGTATCTCAGGAGTGGGTTATGTGCAGTATCTCAGGAGTGGGTTATGTGCAGTATCTCAGGAGTGGGTTATGTGCAGTATCTCAGGAGTGGGTTATGTGCAGTATCTCAGGAGTGGGTTATGTGCAGTATCTCAGGAGTGGGTTATGTGCAGTATCTCAGGAGTGGGTTATGTGCAGTATCTCAGGAGTGGGTTATGTGCAGTATCTCAGGGAGTGGGTTATGTGCAGTATCTCAGGAGTGGGTTATGTGCAGTATCTCAGGAGTGGGTTATGTGCAGTATCTCAGGAGTGGGTTATGTGCAGTATCTCAGCAGTGGGATATGTGCAGTATCTCAGGAGTGGGTTATGTGCAGTATCTCAGGAGTGGGTTATGTGCAGTATCTCAGGAGTGGGTTATGTGCAGTATCTCAGGTGTGGGTTAGGTGCAGTATCTCAGGAGTGGGTTACGTGCAGTATCTCAGGAGGGGTTCTCAGGAGGGGGTTAAGTATCTCAGGAGTGGGTTATGTGCAGTATCTCAGGAGTGGGTTATGTGCAGTATCTCAGGAGTGGGTTATGTGCAGTATCTCAGGAGGGGTTATGTGCAGTATCTCAGGAGTGGGTTATGTGCAGTATCTCAGGGGTGGGTTATGTGCAGTATCTCAGGAGTGGGTTATTTGCAGTATCTCAGGAGTGGGTTACGGCAGTTCAGGAGTGGTTACGCAGTATCTCAGGAGTGGGTTATGTGCAGTATCTCAGGAGTGGGTTATGTGCAGTATCTCAGGAGTGGGTTATGTGCAGTATCTCAGGAGTGGGTTATGTGCAGTATCTCAGGAGTGGGTTATGTGCAGTATCTCAGGAGTGGGTTATGTGCAGTATCTCAGCTGTGGGTTATGTGCAGTATCTCAGCAGTGGGTTATGTGCAGTATCTCAGCAGTGGGATGTGTGCAGTATCTCAGCAGTGGGTTATGTGCAGTATCTCAGGAGTGGGTTATGTGCAGTATCTCAGGAGTGGGTTAGGTGCAGTATCTCAGGAGTGGGTTATGTGCAGTATCTCAGGAGTGGGTTATGTGCAGTATCTCAGGAGTGGGTTATGTGCAGTGTCTCAGGAGTGGGTTATGTGCAGTATCTCAGGAGTGGGTTATGTGCAGTATCTCAGGAGGGGTTATGTGCAGTATCTCAGCAGGGTTATGTGCAGTATCTCAGGAGTGGGTTATGTGCAGTATCTCAGGAGTGGGTTTATGTGCAGTATCTCAGGAGTGGGTTATGTGCAGTATCTCAGGAGGGTTATGTGCAGTATCTCAGGAGTGGGTTATGTGCAGTATCTCAGGAGTGGGTTGGTATCTCAGGTGGGGTTATGTGCAGTATCTCAGGAGTGGGTTATGTGCAGTATCTCAGGAGGGGTTATGTGCAGTATCTCAGGAGTGGGTTATGTGCAGTATCTCAGGAGTGGGTTATGTGCAGTATCTCAGGAGTGGGTTATGTGCAGTATCTCAGGAGGGGTTATGTGCAGTATCTCAGGAATGGGTTATGTGCAGTATCTCAGGAGTGGGTTATGTGCAGTATCTCAGGAGTGGGTTATGTGCAGTATCTCAGGAGTGGGTTATGTGCAGTATCTCAGAGTGGGTTATGTGCAGTATCTCAGGAGTGGGTTATGTGCAGTATCTCAGGAGTGGGTTATGTGCAGTATCTCAGGAGTGGGTTATGTGCAGTATCTCAGGAGTGGGTTACGTGCAGTATCTCAGGAGTGGGTTACGTGCAGTATCTCAGGAGTGGGTTATGTGCAGTATCTCAGGAGTGGGTTATGTGCAGTATCTCAGGGTTATGGGTTATGTGCAGTATCTCAGGAGTGGGTTATGTGCAGTATCTCAGGAGTGGGTTATGTGCAGTATCTCAGGAGTGGGTTATGTGCAGTATCTCAGGAGTGGGTTATGTGCAGTATCTCAGGAGTGGGTTATGTGCAGTATCTCAGGAGTGGGTTATGTGCAGTATCTCAGGAGTGGGTTATGTGCAGTATCTCAGGAGTGGGTTATGTGCAGTATCTCAGGAGTGGGTTATGTGCAGTATCTCAGGAGGGGTTATGTGCAGTATCTCAGGAGGGGTTATGCAGTATCTCAGGAGCAGTATCTCAGGAGTATCTCAGGGTTATGTGCAGTATCTCAGGAGTGGGTTATGTGCAGTATCTCAGGAGTGGGTTATGTGCAGTATCTCAGGAGTGGGGTTATGTGCAGTATCTCAGGAGTGGTTATGTGCAGTATCTCAGGAGGGGTTATGTGCAGTATCTCAGGAGGTGGGTTATGTGCAGTATCTCAGGACTGGGTTATATCTCAGGAGGGGTTATGTGCAGTATCTCAGGAGGGTTATGGCAGTTCTCAGGAGTGTTATGTGCATCTCAGGAGTGGGTTATGTGCAGTATCTCAGGAGGGGTTATGTGCAGTATCTCAGGAGTGGGTTATGTGCAGTATCTCAGGACTGGGGTTATGTGCAGTATCTCAGGAGGGGTTATGCAGTATCTCAGGAGGGGTTACGTGCAGTATCTCAGGAGTGGGTTATGTGCAGTATCTCAGGAGTGGGTTATGTGCAGTATCTCAGGAGTGGGTTATGTGCAGTATCTCAGGAGTGGGTTATGTGCAGTATCTCAGGAGTGGGGTTATTTGCATGTGCAGCAGTATCTCAGGAGTGGGTTATGTGCAGTATCTCAGGAGTGGGTTATTTGCAGTATCTCAGGAGTGGGTTATGTGCAGTATCTCAGGGGGTGAGGTTATGCAGTATCTCAGGAGTGGGTTAGGTGCAGTATCTCAGGAGTGGGTTAGGTGCAGTATCTCAGGAGTGGGTTATGCAGTATCTCAGGAGTGGGTTATGTGCAGTCTCAGGAGTGGGTTATGTGCAGTATCTCAGGAGGGGTTATGTGCAGTATCTCAGGAGTGGGTTATGTGCAGTATCTCAGGAGTGGGTTATGTGCAGTATCTCAGGAGGGGCAGTATGCAGTATCTCAGGAGTGGGTTATGTGCATATCTCAGGAGTGGGTTATGTGCAGTATCTCAGGAGTGGGTTATGTGCAGTATCTCAGGAGTGGGTTATGTGCATCTCAGGAGTGGGTTATGCAGTATCTCAGGAGTGGGTTGTAGCAGTATCTCAGGAGTTATGGGTCTCAGGAGGGTTACGTGCAGTATCTCAGGAGTGGGTTATGTGCAGTATCTCAGGAGTGGGTTATGTGCAGTATCTCAGGAGTGGGTTATGTGCAGTATCTCAGGAGTGGGTTATGTGCAGTATCTCAGGAGTGGGTTATGTGCAGTATCTCAGGACTGGGTTATGTGCAGTATCTCAGGAGTGGGTTATGTGCAGTATCTCAGGAGAGGGTTATGTGCAGTATCTCAGGAGGGTTATGTGCAGTATCTCAGGAGTGGGTTATGTGCAGTATCTCAGGAGTGGGTTATGTGCAGTATCTCAGGAGTGGGTTATGTGCAGTATCTCAGGAGTGGGTTATGTGCAGTATCTCAGGAGTGGGTTATGTGCAGTATCTCAGGAGTGGGTTATGTGCAGTATCTCAGGAGGGTTATGTGCAGTATCTCAGGAGTGGGTTATGTGCAGTATCTCAGGAGTGGGTTATGTGCAGTATCTCAGGAGTGGGTTATGTGCAGTATCTCAGGAGTGGGTTATGTGCAGTATCTCAGGAGTGGGTTATGTGCAGTATCTCAGGAGTGGGTTATGTGCAGTATCTCAGGAGTGGGTTATGTGCAGTATCTCAGGAGTGGGTTAAGATCAGTATCTCAGGAGGGGTTATGTGCAGTATCTCAGGACTGGGTTATGTGCAGTATCTCAGGAGTGGGTAACGTGCAGTATCTCAGGAGTGGGTTATGTGCAGTATCTCAGGAGTGGGTTATGTGCAGTATCTCAGGAGTGGGTTATGTGCAGTATCTCAGGAGTGGGTTATGTGCAGTATCTCAGGAGTGGGTTATGTGCAGTATCTCAGGAGTGGGTTATGTGCAGTATCTCAGGAGTGGGTTATGTGCAGTATCTCAGGAGGGTTATGTGCAGTATCTCAGGAGTGGGTTAGGTGCAGTATCTCAGGAGTGGCAGTATCTCAGGTGCAGTATCTCAGGAGTGGGTTATATCTCAGGAGTGCAGCAGTATCTCAGGAGTGGGTTATGGGTTAGGTGCAGTTCTCAGGATCTCAGGGGGTTATGTGCAGTATCTCAGGAGGGGTTTGTGCAGTATCTCAGGAGTGGGTTATGTGCAGTATCTCAGGAGTGGGTTATGTGCAGTATCTCAGGATTGGGTTAGGTGCAGTTTCTCAGGAGGGTTAGTGAGTTATGTGCAGTATCTCAGGATTGGGTTAGGTGCAGTATCTCAGGTGGGTTATGTGCAGTATCTCAGGAGTGGGTTATGTGCAGTATCTCAGGAGTGGGTTATGTGCAGTATCTCAGGAGTGGGTTATGTGCAGTATCTCAGGAGTGGGTTATGTGCAGTATCTCAGGAGTGGGTTATGTGCAGTATCTCAGGAGTGGGTTATGTGCAGTATCTCAGGAGTGGGTTACGTGCAGTATCTCAGGAGTGGGTTATGTGCAGTATCTCAGGAGTGGGTTATGTGCAGTATCTCAGGAGGGGTTATGTGCAGTATCTCAGGAGTGGGTTATGTGCAGTATCTCAGGAGTGGGTTATGTGCAGTATCTCAGGAGTGGGTTATGTGCAGTATCACAGGAGAGGGTTACTTGCAGTATCTCAGGAGTGGGTTATGTGCAGTATCTCAGGAGTGGGTTATGTGGAGTGGGAGTATCTCAGGAGTGGGTTTACGTGCAGTATCTCAGGAGTGGTTATGTGCAGTATCTCAGGAGGGGTTATGTGCAGTATCTCAGGAGTGGGTTATGTGCAGTATCTCAGGAGTGGGTTATGTGCAGTATCTCAGGAGTGGGTTATGTGCAGTATCTCAGGAGTGGGTTATTTGCAGTATCTCAGGGGTGGGTTACATGCAGTATCTCAGGAGTGGGTTATGTGCAGTATCTCAGGAGTGGGTTATGTGCAGTATCTCAGGAGTTGGTTATGTGCAGTATCTCAGGAGTGGGTTATGTGCAGTGTCTCAGGTGTGGGTTAGGTGCAGTATCTCAGGAGTGGGTTATGTGCAGTATCTCAGGAGTGGGTTATGTGCAGTATCTCATGAGTGGGTTATGTGCAGTATCTCAGGAGTGGGTTATGCAGTATCTCAGGAGTGGGTTAGGTGCAGTATCTCAGGAGTGGGTTATGTGCAGTATCTCAGGAGTGGGTTATGTGCAGTATCTCAGGAGTGGGTTATGTGCAGTATCTCAGGAGTGAGGTTACGTGCAGTATCTCAGGAGTGGGTTATTTGCAGTATCTCAGGAGTGGGTTATGTGCAGTATCTCAGGAGTGGGCTATGTGCAGTATCTCAGGAGTGGGTTATGTGCAGTATCTCAGGAGTGGGTTATGTTCAGTATCTCAGGACTGGGTTATGTGCAGTATCTCAGGAGTGGGTTAGGTGCAGTATCTCAGGACTGGGTTATGTGCAGTGTCTCAGGAGTGAGGTTACGTGCAGTATCTCAGGAGTGAGGTTATGTGCAGTATCTCAGGAGAGGGTTATGTGCAGTATCTCAGGAGTGGGTTACGTGCAGTATCTCAGGAGTGGGTTACGTGCAGTATCTCAGGAGTGGGTTATGTGCAGTATCTCAGGAGTGGGTTACGTGCAGTATCTCAGGAGTGGGTTATGTGCAGTATCTCAGGAGTGGGTTACGTGCAGTATCTCAGGAGTGAGGTTCCGTGCAGTATCACAGGAATGGGTTATTTGCAGTATCTCAGGGGTGGGTTACGTGCAGTATCTCAGGAGTGGGTTACGTGCAGTATCTCTGGAGTGGGTTACATGCAGTATCTCAAGAGTGAGGTTCCGTGCAGTATCACAGGAATGGGTTATTTGCAGTATCTCAGGGGTGGGTTACGTGCAGTATCTCAGGAGTGGGTTATGTGCAGTGTCTCATTAGTGGGTTATGTGCAGTATCTCTGGAGTGGGTTACGTGCAGTATCTCAGGAGTGCGGTTACGTGCAGTATCCCAGGAGTGGGTTACGCGCAGTATCTCAGGCTTTGAGTGTATTCCTCGACAGCATTGTGGGTGCAGACTCGTCTCCGATCAGCACCGACAGTGGCGGCTGAAGGTCGCACCCCCCCCATGTGTTTACAACTCTTTCCAGGATGCACAAAAGACAGTCAAGAGGTAGCTTCATTGACACTTTGTTGACATGTCTTTTACGGTCTTTGGGTCGAACTGCAGAGCGAAATGATGGAATTTAATCAGAAAAGGAAGTGACCAGCTGCTTTGCTGCATGGATTAGAGGAGCGTGGGGGAGGGTGGGAGTGTGTTGGGGGTGGATCGATGTGTTGTCAGGAGGCAGATGGGTGAGGCGACATGCGCCCCTCGATCGTTCCTGTACACCTCATTTACTGCCAAGAGAGAGAGAGGAGAATGGGGGAATGTAGAGAGAGAGGGAGGGAGAGAGAGAGAATGTGAGAGGAGGGCCCACAAGGTCTCACATCAGCACTCGCACCTGAGCCCCGCCCAAGCCCTGTTCTTGTCTTACACAACATCTGCAGAGAACTCTCCGGAGAGCTGCCTACAGCACAGACTGTTAGCCTAGCCCCCCACCTTGGGCTGATATAGTGTACGAATCCGCCTCTGCTTCCATACACACATCTCACAGCGCACCTCCAGCCTGATCCAACCTCACAAGGCTTTCATACACACATCTCACAGCGCACCTCCAGCCTGATTAAACCTCACAAGGCTTCCATACACACATCTCACAGCGCACCTCCAGCCTGATCAAACCTCACAAGGCTTTCATACACACATCTCACAGCGCACCTCCAGCCTGATTAAACCTCACAAGGCTTCCATACACACATCTCACAGCCTGCACCTCCAGCCTGATCAAAACCTCACAAGGCTTCCATACACACACATCTCACAGCGCACCTCCAGCCTGATTAAACCTCACAAGGCTTCCATACACACATCTCACAGCGCACCTCCAGCCTGATCAAACCTCACAAGGCTTCCATACACACATCTCACAGCGCACCTCCAGCCTGATTAAACCTCACAAGGCTTCCATACACACATCTCACAGCGCACCTCCAGCCTGATCCAACCTCACAAGGCTTCCATACACACTTCTCACAGCGCACCTCCAGCCTGATTAAACCTCACAAGGCTTCCATACACACATCTCACAGCGCACCTCCAGCCTGATCAAACCTCATAAGGCTTCCATACACACATCTCTGGCGCACCTCCAGCCTGATTAAACCTCACAAGGCTTCCATACACACATCTCACAGCGCACCTCCAGCCTGATCCAACCTCACAAGGCTTTCATACACACATCTCACAGCGCACCTCCAGCCTGATCAAACCTCACAAGGCTTCCATACACACAGCCTCTCTGGCTTCCATACACAAATCTCACAGCACCTCCAGCCTGATCAAACCTCACAAGGCTTCCATACACACATCTCTGGCGCATCCCCAGCCTGATCAAACCTCACAAGGCTTCCATACACACATCTCACAAGGCGCATCTCTGGCGCCTCCAGCCTGATCAAACCTCACAAGGCTTCCATACACACATCTCACAGCGCACCTCCAGCCTGATCAAACCTCACAAGGCTTCCATACACACATCTCACAGCGCACCTCCAGCCTGATCAAACCTCACAAGGCTTCCATACACACATCTCACAGCGCACCTCCAGCCTGAACAAACCTCACAAGGCTTCCATACACACATCTCACAGCGCACCTCCAGCCTGAACAAACCTCACAAGGCTTCCATACACACATCTCACAGCGCATCTCCAGCCTGATCAAACCTCACAAGGCTTCCATACACACATTTGGTACCAGGAAACATCCCGGAATAACTGCACTGTAAACACATCTATCTACTTCTTAATTATATGTTCACTGCACTTCATCTGGTTTAGTGAATATTCACTTCCATCTGTAGATTGTTTTCAACTGCGCAACATAATATCATCTAACCAAATAGTGATCATCCGAGATTAATATTTTTTGTGGTGCTGTTACATGATGAATGTAATTTACTATCGTAAATGAATGCCCTTCTCTCACACAGTGCTTTTCCTTCATGTGAGTTTTTAGGTTGCCGGCCTTAGACCAGTAACCTTTTGTCATCAATTTGCGTCTGGCGGCGTCGTCGGCGTCGGCGTCGGCATCATCCGTTTAAAGCCGTATCTCAAATACGGTCTGATGAATTTTTTTAGACGTTTAGACTTGGCGGCCATTTTTATGTCGAAAATGGCCATTTTTGGCACTTAGGTGCAATTTTCTCAAAAACTGTCTGATGATTTTTTTTTAATCGCAGCAATGGAATCAGTATCATGACCTGCTTCAACGGTGTAAACGGCGTTTTGATTGAATCGCTCCTTCATAGCGCCACCTAGGCAACGTGTCTGGACTTCATCATTTTTCGGGGTGTTGTGTGCTATAACTCTCTTAATATAGCATTCAGAGCTTAGGTATGTATGCGGCGTCTGTAGGGTATCAGGTATGCCGAACATTGTGAGTCAGTCACTTTTGACCTTGGGCTTCAAGGTCAAGGTCAAATGGCAAAAATGTGCTATAACTCTCTTAATATAGCAGTTAGAGCTCAGGTATGTTTGAGGCACCTGTAGGGAAACAGGTATGCCGTACATTGTGAGTCAGTCACATTTGACCTTGGGCCTCAAGGTCAAGACCAAATTGCAAAAATGTGCTATAACTTGCTTAAGATGACATTTAGAGCTTAGATATGAATGAGGCACCTAAAGGGAATCATGTATGCCAAACATTCTCAGTTGTTCGAATTTTACCTTGAGCCTCAAGCTGAAGGTCAAATGGCAAAAATGTGTTATAACAGCTTAATGTGGCATTTAGAGCTTAGGTATGTGTGAGACACCTATAGGGAATCATGTAAGCCAAACATTCTCGGCAAGTTGAATATAACATTGGGCGTCAAGATCAAATGGCAAAAATTGCTATTACTTGCTGAATATGGCAATTAGAGCTCAGGTATGTTTGGGGCATCTATAGGAAACCATGTTTGCTGAACATTCTTAGGCAGTCAGTCAAATTTGATGTTGGGCCTCAAGGTCAAGGTTATATGACAAAAATTACCCATATTTGTTTAATATTGTTTGTAGAGCTCAGGTATGTATTGGGCACTAATAGCAAATCATGTATGCTGGTTGTTTTCAACATATTGGATTTGACTTTGGTCAACAAGGTCCAGGTAATGACAAAATGGCCTAAAAGTCCTTTAATGTTGGCTTTAGATCTTCGGGATGTATTGGATACTAATGACAAATCATGTATGCTGATCAAACGCACCATATTGGATTTGACTTTGGTCTTCGAGGTCAAGCTCATGTGACAAAATCAATCTATTTATTTCCTCGTTTTATAATGTCTTTAGAAATTAGTATGTATTAGGCACTAACCTATATATAATTAAAAATTTTTCGAAATTGTAACCAAGATGGTCGACCTTTTTTCACAATCAATTGCGGCAATAAAAACTGGTCAAAACCCATTTTTGGATGTTTGTTCCTATTAGCATCATGGAATAGAAAGAATAATACTAATTAGACCCACTCGGTTGCAGTGTTGTGTAAAAAAATTATTGTCTGAAAGCAGAGCAAGAACCAGAAGTGAATTGAGAAGATGGCGCCCTTCACAAATTGACAGCAGACGACAGTGACGACAGGTTAGAAAAAAATCTAATCGGATTTCATGATGTAGACTTCTTAAAGATTATATTTTTGCTAAATGGCAGAAATGTTGCTGTCTGTCACTCATGAAAAAGTGTGACTGCTCAGTCGAGTTGCCCGATAATAGTAACTAAAACCCCTTTCTCACTGAGCTGCGTTGGCCTGCGGAAGTGTGCGGATGAAACAGCTCTCTTCTTTCGCAGAGAAGAATTGATTCGAAGAACCATGAATTGATTTGCAGTGGTACAGGACCATTCGGCATCACCGCCGAAATTCGCGAAAAAATTAAACAGGTTTAATTTTTTCGTGGATGTCCGAGCTGGAGCTTTTTAACGCCAATATCGTGTAGACAACGTGTTGCTTTCGCAAGAATTTGTGTTGGCTTGCTGTTGAATCCGTGGACTGATGCTAGTTACTTTTCTCCTGTTGGACCTGTAACTGCCGGCAACCTTGAGGGCCCTTGGCACTCTAGTTTTATTGTTTGTTTACAGTGAACTTACATTGAATTCGACTTGATTAAAAACACAGTAAATGATGTACCTGTTGGAAAGCTTCATACTCTCTTTTCCAGAAAGATCGTATGGCCCACATTTTCTGATATTGTGAAATATGAAACGTTTTAACTTGTTTGTTTTGTCATTAATGGTCGGTGTTCCTGAGCTGATCCTCTGTGTCGTCCTGGTTTTCCTTAGTCACTGGAGCCACTTTTTCATGAATATAATGATGGTAATCTTGAACAAAGCTGTGACTTACTTTCTGATCCTTTAATGCCTGTCTTATAACGCTGGTGGAGTACGTTTGATCTGTGAGGATTAAATGCTGCGTGTGTGTGTGTGTTTGCGCGCATGCATGTGTGTGTGTGCACATGGGTGAGTGTGTGTGCATGTGTGTGTGTGTGTGTGTGTGTGTACGTGTGGGTGTGTGTGTGCGTGTCTGCGTGTGTGTGTGTTTGTGAAATAATGGGATGTCAGCCTGAATGTGGGGTCAGATTGAGGTCACCTCAGTGTGCTGTAAGATCAGAGGTTGACGTGAGATTCAGGGCGACAGTCGCTGGACATCAAAAGTACAGTTGGGTTTGGCACATGAGAACCTGCCGAAAAACCACAGGCTCGTGCATGCACACAAAAACACTCACAAGAACATGCGCACCCACATATACACATTCACAAATGCATGCTCACTCGTACAAGCACATGCAGACACACACTCGCAGAAACACACTCATGAACACGTGCAAACGCACTCACAAACACATGTACGCACGCAAACACACTCACACAAACACATGCATTCACAGACAAACACGCAAACACATGCATACACACACACAGACGCGCACACACACACACACTCACAAATATATGCATACACACTCAAAAAAGCACTCACAAACAAATGCACACACACACGTGCGCTCAAGCGCATGCACAGACAAAGCACAAACATACAGACACACACACACACACACACACACGAACACAAACCCAAATATACACAAAAAACACTCAAAAAACTGTATGTGTCACCTGGTAGAACTGGAAACAGGGAAGTAAAAGTGGGGGGACTGTAAAAGATATACTTAAAAATATTGTTTTTTCTGTCGACATCTCCCCCGCTCCCCAGCACCCGCTGAGTTTATCCAGCCCCCTCAATCCATTGCCCGCCCCGTGGGCACCACTGCCATCTTCACATGCCTGGCACAAGGAGAGCCAGTGCCCCAGCTGACCTGGCTGAAGAATGGACAGATCCTGGAGCCCGGAGGCCATGTGAAGCTCAGGAACAACAACAGGTGAGGTCTGCCTCAAACTCACTGCACATACACTACAGGGCCTAAAGTCCTGCCTCAAACTCACTGCACAGACTCTACAGGGCCTGAAGTCCTGCCTCAAACTCACTGCACATACACTACAGGGCCTGAAGTCCTGCCTCAAACTCACTGCACATACACTACAGGGCCTGAACTCCTGCCTCAAACTCACTGCACATGCACTACAGGGCCTGAACTCCTGCCTCAAACTCACTGCACATACACTACAGGGCCTGAACTCCTGCCTCAAACTCACTGCACATACACTACAGGGCCTGAACTCCTGCCTCAAACTCACTGCACATACACTACAGGGCCTGAAGTCCTGCCTCAAACTCACTGCACATACACTACAGGGCCTGAAGTCCTGCCTCAAACTCACTGCACATACACTACAGGGCCTAAAGTCCTGCCTCAAACTCACTGCACATACACTACAGGGCCTGAACTCCTACCTCAAACTCACTGCACATACACTACAGGGCCTGAACTCCTGCCTCAAACTCACTGCACAGACACTACAGGGCCTGAAGTCCTGCCTCAAACTCACTGCACCTACACCACAGGGCCTGAACTCCTGCTTCAAACTCACTGCACATACACTACAGGGCCTGAAGTCCTGCCTCAAACTCACTGCACATACACTACAGGGCCTGAACTCCTGCCTCAAACTCACTGCACATACACTGCAGGGCCTGAAGTCCTGCCTCAAACTCACTGCACCTACACCACAGGGCCTGAACTCCTGCTTCAAACTCACTGCACATACACTACAGGGCCTGAACTCCTGCCTCAAACTCACTGCACATACACTACAGGGCCTGAACTCCTGCCTCAAACTCACTGCACATACACTACAGGGCCTGAACTCCTGCCTCAAACTCACTGCACATACACTACAGGGCCTGAACTCCTGCCTCAAACTCACTGCACATACACTGCAGGGCCTAAAGTCCTGCCTCAAACTCACTGCACCGACACCACAGGGCCTGAACTCCTGCCTCAAACTCACTGCACATACACTACAGGGCCTGAACTCCTGCCTCAAACTCACTGCACATACACTACAGGGCCTGAACTCCAACCTCAAACTCACTGCACATACACTGCAGGGCCTGAAGTCCTGCGTCAAACTCACTGCACATACACTACAGGGCCTGAACTCCAACCTCAAACTCACTGCACATACACTACAGGGTCAAAAGTCCTGCCTCAAACTCACTGCACATACACTACAGGGCCTGAACTCCTCCCTCAAACTCACTGCACATACACTACAGGGCCTAAAGTCCTGCCTCAAACTCACTGCACCTACACCACAGGGCATGAACTCCTGCCTCAAATTCACTGCACATACAATACAGGGCCTAAAGTCCTGCCTCAAACTCACTGCACATACACTACAGGGCCTGAACTCCTGCCTCAAACTCAGTGCAAACACTCAGGGCCTGAACTCCTGCCTCAAACTCACTGCACATACACTACAGGGCCTGAACTCCTGCCTCAAACTCACTGCACATACACTACAGGGCCTAAAGTCCTGCCTCAAACTCATTGCACATACACTACAGGGCATGAACTCCTGCCTCAAACTCAGTGCACATACACTACAGGGCCTGAAGTCCTGCCTCAAACTCACTGCACATACACTACAGGGCCTGAACTCCTGCCTCAAACTCACTGCACATACACTACACGGCCTGAATTCTTGCCTCAAACTCACTGCACATACACTACAGGGCCTGAACTCCTGCCTCAAACTCACTGCACAGACACTACAGGGCCACAAGTCCTGCCTCAAACTCACTGCACATACAATACAGGGCCTGAAGTCCTGCCTCAAACTTACTGCACATACACTACAGGGCCTAGAGTCCAGCCTTAGACTCACTGCACATACACTACAGGGCCTAAAGTCCTGCCTCAAGCTCACTGCACAGACTCTACGGGGCCTAAAGTCCAGCCTCAAACTCACTGCACGTACACTACAGGGCTTTAAGTCCTGCCTCAAACTCACTGCACAGACACTACAGGGCCTGAAGTCCAGCCTCAAACTCACTGCACAGACACCACAGGGCCTGAAGTCCTGCCTCAAACTCACTGCACATACACTACAGGGCCTAAAGTCCTGCCTCAAACTTACTGCACATACACTACAGGGCCTAGAGTCCAGCCTTAGACTCACTGCACATACACTACAGGGCCTAAAGTCCTGCCTCAAACTCACTGCACAGACACCACAGGGCCTGAAGTCCTGCCTCAAACTCACTGCACATACACTACAGGGCCTAAAGTCCTGCCTCAAACTTACTGCACATACACTACAGGGCCTGAAGTCCAACCTCAAACTCACTGCACGTACACTACAGGGCCTAAAGTCCTGCCTCCAACTCACTGCACAGACACTACAGGGCCTAAAGTCCTGCCTCAAACTCACTGCACATACACTACAGGGCTGGTACATGTGCACATTGGCTGTACACAGCATGGCTGGTACATATGTAGATTGGCTGTGCGCAGCATGGCTGGTATATATGTAGATTGGCTGTGCACATTATCGCTGGTTCATGTGCAGATTGGCTGTGCACAGCATCGCTGGTTCATGTGCAGATTGGCTGTGCACAGCATCGCTGGTACACGTGTAGATTGGCTGTGCACAGCATCGCTGGTACATATGTAGATTAGCTGTGCACAGCATCGCTGGTTCATGTGCAGATTGGCTGTGCACAGCATCGCTGGTACATGTGCAGATTGGCTGTGCACAGCATCGCTGGTACATATGTAGATTGGCTGTTCACAGCATCGCTGGTACATATGTAGATTGGCTGTGCACAGCATCGCTGGTACATATGCAGATTGGCCGTGCACAGCATCGCTGGTACTTATGTAGATTGGCTGTGCACAGCATCGCTGGTACATATGTAGATTAGCTGTGCACAGCATCGCTGGTACATATGTAGATTGGCTGTTCACAGCATCGCTGGTACACATGTAGATTGGCTGTGCACATTATCGCTGGTTCATGTGCAGATTGGCTGTGCACAGCATCGCTGGTACATGTGCAGATTGGCTGTGCACAGCATCGCTGGTACATATGTAGATTGGCTGTGCACAGCATCGCTGGTACATGTGTAGATTGGCCGTGCACAGCATCGCTGGTACTTATGTAGATTGGCTGTGCACAGCATTACTGGTTCATGTGCAGATTGGCTGTGCACTGCATCGCTGGTACATGTGTAGATTGGCTGTGCACAGCATCGCTGGTACATATGCAGATTGGCCGTGCACAGCATCGCTGGTACATATGTAGATTGGCCGTGCACAGCATCGCTGGTACATATGTAGATTGGCTGTTCACAGCATCGCTGGTACATGTGTAGATTGGCTGTGCACAGCATCGCTGGTATATGTGTAGATTGGCTGTGCACAGCATCGCTGGTACATATGCAGATTGGCCGTGCACAGCATCGCTGGTACATATGCAGATTGGCATTACTGGTTCACAGCACAGCATCGCTGGTACATATGTAGATTGGCTGTGCACAGCAGCGCTGGTACATATGTAGATTGGCTGTGCACAGCATCGCTGGTACATATGTAGATTGGCTGTGCACAGCATCGCTGGTACATATGTAGATTGGCTGTGCACAGCATCGCTGGTACATATGTAGATTGGCTGTGCACAGCATCGCTGGTACATGTGCAGATTGGCCGTGCACAGCATCGCTGGTACATATGTAGATTGGCTGTGCACAGCATCGCTGGTACATATGCAGATTGGCCGTGCACAGCATCGCTGGTACATATGTAGATTGGCTGTGCACAGCATCGCTGGTACATATGCAGATTGGCCGTGCACAGCATCGCTGGTACATATGTAGATTGGCTGTGCACAGCATCGCTGGTTCATGTGCAGATTGGCCGTGCACAGCATCGCTGGTTCATGTGCAGATTGGCCGTGCACAGCATCGCTGGTACATATGTAGATTGGCTGTGCACAGCATTACTGGTACACATGTAGATTGGCTGTGCACTGCATCGCTGGTACATATGCAGATTGGCTGTGCACAGCATCGCTGGTTCATGTGCAGATTGGCTGTGCACAGCATCGCTGGTACATATGTAGATTGGCTGTGCACAGCATCGCTGGTTCATGTGCAGATTGGCCGTGCACAGCATCGCTGGTACATATGTAGATTGGCTGTTCACAGCATCACTGGTACATATGTAGATTGGCTGTGCACAGCATCGCTGGTTCATGTGTAGATTGGCTGTGCACAGCATCGCTGGTACATGTGCAGATTGGCTGTGCATAGCATCGCTGGTACTTATGTAGATTGGCTGTGCACAGCATCGCTGGTACATATGTTGATTGGCTATGCACAGCATCGCTGGTTCATGTGCAGATTTGCTGTGCACGGCATCGCTGGTACATACTCATATGCAGATGGGGTCCCAGGTCAATTTACTTCATGCTGAAACAAGAACTTCCCCGCTGACCAGTCCTTTTTAACCACCTGACTCAGGAAACAAAATGTGTTTGTCCATAAAAACACATTTAGTAGGATTTAAACTGGCATCCCTGCCATGGAATCTCTCCGTCAATGTTTCATCCGCCCAATCACAGGCTGCATGTCTCATCTCACTATTATCTGTGACCGAATGGAAATCTGGTGGTTCCAGACACCCTCCACTGAAATCGCCATCATTTTTACTCTTCACTTACATATGTGGAGGAAGCACAAATTGGCCTTTCCTGTGAGGAGAACATAGGCCCACTGTGTGTCAGCCAATGAGATTTCTGCACAGCCTCTCAAATGTAGGACACAGTTTATGTACTCTATTATTTAATGGCTGGAAGACCGCAGAGGCACATTCGCTTGTATTTGGCTCAGGCATTAAGTGGAGGTTTTTATGTACCGAGCATCATCATAAATTCATCGCCTGATGTGTGCATTAATGCATTTTTAAAGGCTGTATGCACATTTAGGAGATTAATTGAATGTTTTTGGGCTGAGTTTGATTGAGCGATCCTTCACGGCCAATCTGCGCGCTTGAATCACTTCATAAGCTTATGCTACCATCAGCTCATCTATCAGGGTGGTGATGGGACCCTTAGCTCAGGAACAGTGTGACGTCTCCTCGCTCATGCTCACCGCCTCCCAACTGTTTAACATTCAGTGTTTGTGTACAAAAAAGCAAAAACAAGCTACTGGAGCTTAAATCATGACTGACAAGAGAAACCGACAGTGTAGAAATTTGGGACGCAGTGCTTGTCACTCACACTCAGCCTAATCCAAACAACAGCTGGTGTGGGTGCAGGCTTATATCCCAGCCATGCAGTAACTCACCCAGTTCTCCTGATCAACCCTTGGAGTCTTAGCTAAAGACTGTGATTGGATAGTATCAGGTGTGTAACTGCATGGCTGGAATGAAAGCTGCACCCACACTGGCCCCAGCCCTGGTTCTCATGGAGACAGAAATCTGCTCAGGCAAGGAAGTTTGAGATGACGGGAATTTATCTGTCTGCCTTTCGCGAGTCTATGGTCTGTGAGATGGGAATTTATCTGTGCGCCTGTCGCGAGTCTGTGGTTTGTGAGACGGGAATTTATATGCGCACCTGTCGTTAGTCTGTGGTTTGTGAGACGGGAATTTATATGTGCGCCTGTCGCGAGTCTGTGGTTTGTGAGACGGAAACTTATATGCGCGCCTGTTGCGAGTCTGTGGTTTGTGAGACGGGAACTTATATGCGCGCCTGTCGCGATTCTGTGGTTTGGGAGACGGGAATTTATATGTGCACCTGTCGCGAGTCTGTGGTTTGTGAGACGGAAACTTATATGCGCGCCTGTTGCGAGTCTGTGGTTTGTGAGACGGGAACTTATATGCGCGCCTGTCGCGATTCTGTGGTTTGTGAGACGGGAATTTATATGTGCGCCTGTCGCGAGTCTGTGGTTTGTGAGACGGAAACTTATATGCGCGCCTGTTGCGAGTCTGTGGTTTGTGAGACGGGAACTTATATGTGCGCCTGTCGCGATTCTGTGGTTTGGGAGACGGGAATTTATATGTGCACCTGTCGCGAGTCTGTGGTTTGTGAGACAGAAATTTATCTGTGCACCTGTCGCGAGTCTGTGGTTTGTGAGACGAGAATTTATATGTGCGCCTGTTGCGAGTCTGTGGTTTGTGAGACGGGAACTTATATGCGCGCCTGTCGTGATTCTGTGGTTTGGGAGACGGAAACTTATATGCGCGCCTGTTGCGAGTCTGTGGTTTGTGAGACGGAAACTTATATGCGCGCCTGTTGCGAGTCTGTGGTTTGTGAGACGGGAACTTATATGCGCGCCTGTTGCGAGTCTGTGGTTTGTGAGACGGGAACTTATATGTGCGCCTGTCGCGATTCTGTGGTTTGTGAGACGGAAACTTATATGCGCGCCTGTTGCGAGTCTGTGGTTTGTGAGACGGGAACTTATATGTGCGCCTGTCGCGATTCTGTGGTTTGGGAGACGGGAATTTATATGCGCGCCTGTCGCGAGTCTGTGGTTCGTGAGACAGAAATTTATCTGTGCGCCTGTCGTGAGTCTGTGGTTTGTGAGATGGGAATTTATATGTGCGCCTGTCGCGAGTCTGTGGTTTGTGAGACGAGAATTTATATGTGCACCTGTCGCGAGTCTGTGGCAGTGACGTGCGGTCGGAGGTTAGTTTGGTGAGGCAGAAACCTCCCCTTTGCTTTATTAGCAATCAGACAATGAACTAGTTTAGTAAGACTATCCGGCAGAATGACGGGCCAGTTTAAAGTTTCCGCGGCGTTATTACTCAGTACATCGAACCTGAAATGCTCACGAAACTGCAGATTTGCGAGTACTTGCTTACAGGAAACCAGAGACGTGTGGTGAGGTGAGGCAGTGACCCAAACTTTTATCACAGGATTTTGTGAACCTGTTCCCTCGTACTATTCCTGATTGACAATCAAAAACAATTAAGATCAGGCCCATAGGAAGCCTGTATTCTGATAGAGGAGATAATGACAGAAAGATTCATTCACGTATACGCTTCAATTCAAGACTGCAAGGATGGAAATCTGAATAATCAATTAGGAAAAATTCTCAGCTCTCGGCAATTCTGTATATCGTTCAAACATTTTGTTAATCGGATTATGAAAGAAGACTGAAAATAAGCGCCCGCTTTTTGTTTGGGTGTAAAAGCGCGTATTTAAAGGAGAATACATTGTATATTGATTAAGCATTGAACTCTGCATAAGTCGAAGTGTTTTAATATTTGTTGATGACGTTCCTTCGGCTTCCTGGAAGCAAGTACGCGCAAATCTGCAGTTTCGTGAGCATTTCAGGTTCGATGTACTGAGTAATAACGCCGTGGAAACTTATACTGGCCCGTCATTCTGCCGAATAGTCTTACTAAACTAGTTAATCGTCTGATTGCTAATCAAGCAAAGAGGAGGATTCTGCCTCACAAAACTAACCTCCGACCGCATGTCACTGGTCTGTGGTTGTGTAAATGTGTGTGCATAAGTGTATGCGTTTGTATGTGTGCACCTGTTTAGGGATGCATCTGTGAGAGTGAGTCTCCTCATGTGTTTGATTTAGCGATTTAGCCTGATTAAAAAAGATGTATGGGATGCCTTTTTGAAACCACAGCCATCTCCCTGAGGATCCTGAATTTTCATGGCAGACATTACTTGTGTGTGTGTGTGTGTGTGTGTGTGTGTGTGTGCACCTGAGTGAATTTGTGTGTGTGCATGTGTATGCGTGTGTGTGTGTCTGTGTGTGTGTGTCCACACAATGTATGTTGTCATATGTGCCTGTGTAATGTGTGCGTCTGTGTGTGTGCACCTGTGTGTTTGAGTGTGTGCGTCTGCATAGGGTGCTCACCTGTGCCTGCATGTCTGTGTTTACATGTATGATCATGCGTGGGTGTGTATATATGTGTGTATGTGAAGTAATAGAAGTTATTTATCATTGTTGGCCTGCGATTAAAAAAAACAGTATAATTTCAGGCTGTTTCTGCCTATTGTCCGGACTGCAGTCGGTGCTGCAGGTGTGTAGAGTCTGTTTTGGCGAAGTTCTGAAATTCAGTTATTGTCCGGGATATTTTACGCGGTGGCATTCCCTTTTTTGCCCTTAAGTCCCTTTAAAGATGTGTGCTGGTCAGGGTCGCGAAGTGAAAGGAAGTGTATGTTTTTACTGAAGTTTTACGGAGGGTCATTGCTGTCGGATGAATAATGCCATGCGTCTCAGTCTCTTTGATGTAGGCAGAGCCACGGGTCGAGTTCGCCCCTTTCCTACCCCCTGCTCAGCAATGGAGCCTGATTGGCTAGCTGTGACCCCTGACCCCTAACACCATCAGTCTTCCTTGAAAGACAGACCAACCTTCCCTTCCCAATTCAAGGACGACACACCCCTCTGTCACTCTCTTTTTCCAGAATGTTCCCCTAGGCCCAGTTTTTTTTTATCTCCTGACTCCTCCCTCCTTCCAGTCAGTTTGCTGATTGGTGGACCAGCCATCTCCACACACCCCCCATCCCCGAACACGCCCCCACCACACCTCCTTTCCCTTTCCCCACTGCTCACATATCCATCTTCCCCGAAAAACTGGATCCAAACCAAATGCAAATGTTTGGCTCCAGTACGTACGGCCAGATGGGCTCTCCCAAATCACAACCACTGTTTCCTTTTTTTCCTGAGGTTTTCAAATACCTGCTTATTCTTTAGCTGTTTTTTATTTTTTTTCAAACATTTTGTCTTTGTCTTTTGTGATGGTCCGTATTTGGACTGATTTTTATTTCCATCCTTAAACTGTTCATGTGTCATTTTCTAATTCTTGAAATGAGGGTGAGGGAAGGTCAAAATATACAACCCCAATTCCAACAAAGTAGGGATGCTGTGTAAATATAATTAAAAACAGAATGCAATGATTCGCAAATCTCGTAAACTGACATTATATTTACAATATAACATAAACAAATTATCATATTACATATATTAGCTCATTTTAAATTTGATGGCAGCAACATATCTCTCAAAAAAGTTGGGACAGGGCCATGTTTACCATTGTTAAATATCCCCTCTTCTTTTAACAACAGTCTGTACACGTCTGGGAAGTGAGGAGATCAATTGCTGAAGTTTTGTGAGAGAAATATTGTCCCACTCTTGTCAGATGTGGAATTCTAGCTGCTCAACATGTCTTCGGTCTTCTTTGCCGGATTTTTTTGTTTTATGATGCGCCAAATGTTTTCTATTAGTGAATGGTGGGACTGCAGGTAGGCCAGTTCAGTGCTCAGACTCTTCTACTGCGAAGCCATGCTGTTGTGATGGATGCAGTATGTGGTTTGGCATTGTTTTTCTGAAATATGCAAGGCCTGCCCTGAAAGAGACGTTGTCTGGATGGGATGATATGTTGTTGTAAAACCTCTATGTACTTTTCAGCATTGATAGTGCCTTTCCAGATGTGTAACCTCCCCACGCCATAGGCACTAATGCAACCCGATACCATCAGAGATGTCGGCTTTTGAACTGTGCGCTGATAACAAGCTGGATGGTCCCTCTCCTCTTTAGTCCGCACAACACGGGGTCCGTGGTTTCCAAAAAGAATTTCAAATTTTGATTCATCTGACCCCAGATCAGTTTTTCATTTTGCCTCAGTCCATTTTAAATGAACTTTGGCCCAGAGAAGACAGCAACGTTTCTGGATCGTGTTCACATATGGCTTCTTCTTTGCATGATACAGCTTTAGCTTACATTTGTAGATTACACGGCAAACTGTGTTCACAGACAATGATTTCTGGAAGTGTTCCTGAGCCCATGCAGTGAATTCCAGTGCAGAATCTTGCCTGTTTTCAATGCAATGCCGCTGAGAACCTGAAGATCACGAGCATCCAATATTGACCTTTGGACTTGTCCCTTGCGTACAGAGATTCCTCCAGATTCTCTGAAACTTTTGATGATATTATGTACTGTAGATTCAAAGTCTTCGCAATTGTACATTGAGAAACATTTTTCTGAAATTCTGCCGCAATTTTTTTACGCAGTTTTTTGCAGATTTGTGAATCTCTGTCCATCTCTACTTCTGAGGCACTCTGCCTTTCTAAAATGCTCTTTTTCACCCAGTCATGTTAATGACCTGTTGCTAATTAATCTAATTAGTTGCAAAGTGCTCCTCCAGCTGTTTTTTTTTATTAGTGCCACTTACTTTTCCAGCCTTTTGTTGCCCCTGTCCCAACTTTTTTTGAGATGTGTCACTCATTCAAAATGAGCTGATATTTTTCATGAAATGGTAAAATGTTTCACTTTCAACATCTTATATGTTATCTATGTTCCATTGTGAATAAAATGTGGGTTTATGAGATTCGTAAATCATTGCATTTCTGTTTTTATACCCCCGACGACGAAATGTCGGGGGTATATATCTATATATCAACAAGAATTGCGTCCATTTGTCATTCCGTCATTCCGTCATTCCATCCGAAGACATTATTTGTCCAATCGATATCTCGAATATTATTCTTGGATTCTTTTCAAATTTGGCACACATATATTCTCTACCACAGGGATCTGAGGTGATTTTTCACAAAAAATATCGCCATTTTCCAGTTTTGGACTTAAAATTTTCAAGTGGGTTCTATGCCATCTGGGATGATTTGGCTTCACAAAAAAAGTATCTGGGATGATCTTCACAAAAAATATTTTTTCCTCTTTTTGGACTTAGAAATTTTCAAGTGGGTTCAATTTCAATTTGTCCGCTCAATATCGCAAATATTATACATTGGATGCTTTTCAAATTTGGCACACATATTCTCTTCCACAGGGAGAGGTGCAGTGCAAAGTGTTGGACATCTGGGATGAATTTTCATAAAAATGTCGCCGTTTTCCTGATTTTGGACTTAGACATTTTCAAGTGGGTTCAATGTCAATTTGTCTGATTGATATCTCAAATATTATTTAATGGATTCTTTTCAAATTTGCCACACATAGTTTCTAACATATGCAGAGGTGCAGTGCTAAGTGTCATAGATGTGTGGTTATTTTTGTCAAAATTGATTTTCGGAATGTGATAATTTCTATAATCACCAACGGAAAAAGCATGATTGGGGACGTCGGGGGTATTAGTAAGCGCTGCTCACTTTTTCGCTTGTTATTTACAATTTACTTAGCATCCCAACTTTTTTGGAATTGGGGTTGTAGTTCCTGGCTAAGTGCTTTTGGTGTGTGTGTGTGTGTGTGTGTGTGTGTGTGAGAGCACGCGTATGCGCGCGCGCGGGTGTGGGTGTGCGTGCATATGCATGTGTGCGTGCGTGCGTCTGTGTGTGTGTGTGTGTGTGTGTGTATGAGGTTCCATAGATATCAAAACAAGCAGAGACACACGCAGCAACGTGTGTGTGCATGCATGATTAACTTAGTAAATTTTGTTATGCATGCGTGCATGCGTGCGTTGTTACCTGCAGACTGTATTTTACGCGTAACAAGAAGCTGCGCACAGCATGTGCACGTCCGTCTGTCACTGTTTGACAAATGTTGTTAAGCATTCACACACACATGCAGTCGCATTTTCTGATACTACGCAACTGGAAGTTGATCTGCATTGCGCGCACCAGACCACGTACATGAACGCCTCACGTAGTTGGCCTTTTCATTTTATTGAATTGTAGTTAACCGGGGGAAGGCAGCACTGAGCCATACCTAGCCTGTCGAAAATTCAATAGAAGAAGAAGAGGAAGATACCGGTAGGTGACTGGGAAAGATGGTTAATACCAGAGCCATGTAGAGAAAGAGTCGCATCAACGGAAGTCCAAAATTCTCGATCGTCACGTGGTTCATGGAGACTGCGAATAGTTCCAGGAAGTCACTGGCAGGCAATTTGAATGCGTCTGTCAAATAGGCTGCAGAGAGACATACCTGCGATTCTCGGTAATTACTAGTCATTAAATAGCGTTATTTCTGCCTTGTAGACATATTTTAGGCTTGAGTGAACGTTTGCTGTCTCACGAAAGTGACCCCAACGTTAAACCGCGAAAAAGCTACATTTAACGGCAGAATGTTGAACATTTGCACTCAACATATGCAGTATTCGGGCGGTTTTAGTGCCTTAGAATTATTAAAATATTAAAGATGACAAAAACGAGATTTAGTCATTTTGAAGAGCGTGTTCCTGTTGTTGATTGCTTTGAATTCTTGGTTTTTGCTTTTGACTACAATGCTTGTTTAATACCATCCTAATGTTTATTATGCAGAGGGAGGGGAAGGAACCTTTCAAAATCCTGTTTAATTTTCTACCATTTCTTTACTTGCTCGGGGTTTTAATAATCCCATGGAAATGGAGGATCTAAGTTATCAATTCAGTAATGACTAATGTAATCGTCATGACTTTCAGAAAGGACAGAGGACTGACAGGTGACCATCAATGAGTATCAACTGACAGCACAATTAGTCCCTGCATCATTAAAGCAGTTTAATGTTCAGTGTGGCATCTTAGAAAATACACTGGAAGTAATTACAATTTATCTGTTCATAATTTTTATGCACATCTGCATTTATCACTAAACACCAATACATAAGTTCAAAACAACGTTTTCATTGACTTTTTGCATGCAGAAGGTATAAATTTATCTAGGCTTGCATGTACAGTAATATTTTTAGAAAGGGCTCAAAACACTATATATCCAGACAGAACAAGACACATTAAAACAAAAATTTCTCGTTATACACATACATTTTATGTATATCTTTTTATTTTGCACTTATGTACTACAATTACTTCATGAAAAAGAAATCTTGAATAAACTCAGAGACATGAATAGCATGCGAGGCAGTTTGTCTGTGCCCTCTCCTCCATGTTGTCCTTGTATATAATCTCGACCATGGTTTGCTGTGCTGTGTGGGGATGCTCCAATCGCTGGGGAGTTGAGTACAAATGTACAGTTTGTTGGCTCAATTCAGCAGCAGAATAACAATCATTAAAAATTACAACAACAACAAAAATGTGAGGTGATCATATTCAAACACTGCACATGCATTTTTTCACAACCAAAGACCACACGATTTGGAAGCTTATTGCCCAGTTTATTAAAAGTAAAGAACAGGGAAAGGCTTGCACAGCTTAGGGAGTTAAGACTCAGGGTGCAGGGTGAGTGTCGTCGGTCTCACTGCAGGGAGTTCTCTGGCTCTTATTGAATCGCCTGCAGTTCTTCTGCTGAAAGAGAGAGAGCGGGAGAGAAAGACAGGAGAAGGGGTTAGACACACCTATATGGGCTTGGATGGGAAAATGTGCTGAGAGATGAGGCGTGGTCTTTGTTTCCCAACTTAGCTTATGGAACTTAAGCTTATGTGATCAGCTTTTGCTGCTGATTTTTAAGAAAGTATGGCAAGTGGCATCAATAACAAATGTAACAGGAATTAGTATAAAGTTGGATCATGTTCTTTGCAGTCTTTCAGACAAGTAATACAGTACAGCTCAATATTTATACTATTCAGCATGATTCCCCACTTAGTCTTCTATGCTTAATTATAAGCATAGAAGACTGCATAGAAGCATAGACGGGTATAGGCCGTCAAAAAAAAGAAAGGAAGAATGAATAAAACTATAAAACTCATGATAAGACAAAACGACCACTTCAGGGCTACAGATCACATTGTTGTTTGAGAACCTTGGTCAGCTCATTCACCTGCTGCTAATGTAATCAGCACTGCACACACATCACCATACAGTCACGGACAGATTGACATGAGCGCAGGCGGGAAGCAATTAACCAAAAGAAATAAGATTTAGCCACCACATAAACATCATACCCAAATTTTTATAACTTGAAAATATTCTAAAAATAAGGCAGAAATGAAAAAATAAGGATCTCGTTTAAACTCAGAATGTATTCAGAGAAATAACAACTTAAAACTTTGGGATAAGAAAAGACGGTGTATAATCCAAAGTGAGCCAGCAAGCCAGAAAGAAAGGAAAAAACTCCGTGCACTCTTGTGTGGCCTGGGGCAGTGGCACTTTCGTGCCAAAAGGCTGCGCCGAGAGTGGGCTGAAAGCTCGCCAGCTCTGACCAGTCTAACATCGGCTCAGCGGAGGCGCAGCTGACGCAGTGGTCAGCAGCGAGGGGTGCGCACACGTCACCAAAACCTCACAGGCAGGTTTCCAGGATGTCAAGTATTCATTTCAATGTAACAAATCTATAGTGAATATTCGGCATCTGACCGTCTCAATCCCTATTAGCTACAACAGAGAGAAGAAAACAAATTAACTGGAACAAGTTGCTCGTCCAACTTTCTTCCCTTAAATGGCATGTCCTTCACAATCCGATGGTTATTGAAGCATAATTAATACGAAAAGTCCTATGACGGAAGATGACTTTCAGTCCTTGATTAGATGTGCTATAATTTCCTGATGAGTGTGTGTTAGAAAGGAATGGTTTTGTTTGTTTTTTTTTTTTTTAAATAACATTTAGCCTAGTCATTTATGTGAACAACATTGTCGGGTTGTATGATATCCAACCACACACACCGCGGGTCTTGCGTTTTATCAGAATAAAAGATATCGGGCGACAGGACATAGGCCTATGTGTTATAACAGTATTCTGCTGGAGGTTAAAATTTCTACATGTTGAAACAGACACTGAATGAATATTTATTTTATTTAATAGATAGCCTACATAAATAAATAAATGCATAAATAAATAGATAAATAGATAAATAAATAATTAATAATAATTATAAAATTAATTTTTTTTTAAAGCAGTAAGTCGGCTGGACACGCCTGCCAGACTGTATGGTGCAATAGCCTATTATAATTTGTAGCAAAGCAGTGTCGTATTTCGTTGCAGTTGGTGACTATCTATGCAGTACTACTGAGTTTGAGACAATCATCACCTTGGTGGTATTCATTTAATTTGGGCACCCACGGGCAAAAACATAAATCGGCGCCTATATGGCGCAACAAGAGAAAAGGCCAGGAGTCGGACTTAAACTACTTTCTTTTTTATTTAAACGAACATGAATGTGCAATACCCAAGTCACATCAAATGTAACAAATGTGCAATAAAATAATTAAATTACAGCCATATAGTCCACAAAAATCTCTAGAATGAATAAAAACGAACTATAGGCTGTGTAGCCTATGCCGACATAATAACACCTGGCATTGAGACAGACCAGTAACTCACAATGGTGCCTTCCTAATTAGAAAAAACAAACTTTGGACTTTTTATGCCCTTTTTTGTGAAACAACAACTGCTTCAAAATGTGAGATATCAAAGAAATTACACCATCATAACGAAAATATCAACAAAAATATTAATATTTTTAATAAAAGCAAAATAAAACAGGCTACACATAAAATTCGAAAATGAAATCAGATGTCTCCTCACTCAAACTATACAGCCTTAGCTATTGGAAACACAAGTCGAACTGTGGCGGTTCGTCGGCCGTAACAAAAGGAAGCTAAAACCTCGCCCTTCAAAGCTTAATGAGTTAAATCTTTCACAGTTTACTTTTCTTGATCAGCAGTTGCTCATACGAATTGTTAGAAGGACAGTCAAATTTATTTTCAATAGCATTGTTATACATTGCACCACGAAATTATGAGGGGTTTTCTTTCACACATAAATTACGACATAAATTACCATAGGCCTACTTCTTTATAAATTCCGCGCTCAAGTAGCTCGTGAAACAGCATAGATTCGCAAATTGGTTAGTGAGGCTCATTAAGCAATAAGCTGTGCAACATCGCATCATTTACTTCTATATTAAAATAGTGGAAAACGGATTCTCCTGGCTTCTTGCGAAAGGAGCCCGCAAACTTATTTATAAAGACGTATTAATAATTTGCGTCGTTATTTGCTTTCGAAAATAAATTTGACTGTCCTTCTACCAATTCAAATGAGCAACTGCTCATCAAGAAAAGTAAACTGCGAAAGCTTTAAGTCATTAAGCTTTGAAGGGCGAGGTTTTGGCTTCCCTTTGTTACGGCCGACGAACTGCCACTGAAGTCGAGATGAAGCTGTTGAGGGGAGAAGAAATAAACGGGCCATGCCACCTGTAGCCTGTAGCTATTTTTTTAATGGGCCGCTGCGGCCCGCTGCCCCTCCTAAGCTATTCTATCCGTGACCTAGTGTCCACTACGTCGCGTGCGCACCAAAAAAATAAAAATAAATCGATCACGGACCTGATGGTCGATTACCATTGCGACGGTTGAAGCTTCGAAGCTTCGATTTTTTTGGGTCAGCCCTAGTGCAAAGATTAGATAAATGCTTACCTGATATTAAGAAATGTGCCAGGTGCAGAGGTCTGACTGCCACTCAGTGGTCTCCCGGTGAATAATGTCTCGATGACTTTTCAATAATATTTCCTGGTCAGCTATAAAGTGATGGCTTTTCAATCATCTTTCCCGGTCAACCATAATTCGATGCTCAATCAATCATAAGCAGAACTATAAATCAATGTTGTTTCAATGTAACTGTTCTCAAAATTAGAAAAAACTGTATCTAGGTTACTAACTTTCTGCATGTGTTTTTCCAATTACATCTAATAATAATATATTTAAAAAAATACAATTAGGCTATATCTGACTGTATCTTGTATTATTAGATCGATTGCACCATCTACTGTATGAAAATGGAACACAGAACAACTACGTGAGGCGTTCATGTACACGGACTGGTGCGCAATGCAGATCAACTTCCGGTCGCGTAGTTTCAGAAATTGCGACCGCACGTGTGTGTGAACGCTTAACAACATTTGTCAAACAGTGACAGACGGACGTGCACACGCTGTACGCAGCTTCTTGTTACACGACGTAGTTTGCGTACGTCATTTTCGCGTCGTGTGAGCGTGTGACAAAAATGTTCAATTATCTTCATGTGTGCGTTTATGCGTGCATTCGCAAAAAAACGCATAAATGTTACGCCGTAGTCACTACGCGTCGTGTGATTACCGGCGTGCAGCAGTCATCACGTGTGAATGTGCGCGTGAACGGGGGACGGTTATAAGTCAATGAGGAAACTACATTACACGTCAGGCGCTGCTTTGCTGCACAGGCATCAAAGCACACGCGTGTGACACGTTCAGTTGATAGTTGCGCACGAGTTATGAGTCGTATTGAACGGCATATGTGTGTGCGTATGCGTGTGCGTGTGTGAGTGCGTGTATATGTGTGTGCATGCTTGCGTGTGTATGTATGTGTGCGTGTGTGTGCGTGCGTACATGCGTGTGTGTATATGTGTGTGTGCCTGTGTGTGTGTTCATGTTTGACTGAAATGAATAGCACTGGGTTGGGTCTTGGAGGGGTGTGCTGTCTGTTGATTTTAGTATGTTTTCACAAGAGTGATTAATATAAGTCACTGATTGGCTAATGCATCCACATGTTGTCCTTCGGGTATTTTTTAAAATTGTAACTACAAGCTGTCACTCTGACAAACTCCTTGTCAACTCGTACCCCAATGGGAGGGCACCATTCGAAAAAAACTGGGCTTTGTCTGGCTGCGAACGCATCCACCTGGCACTAGTTTCGTGTATAACTGACATTTCCTGGTGATTTGTTTACAGTTCCTCGTTATAGCTCTCCTAGCTATGTCTGTCAGCATTAACACTGATAATTTTTTATTTATATCTTCTGCTAGTACATGTGAAAACATGCATGATTTATGTAGTACTATTAGCAATAAACGTGTACAGAAGTAGGATCTATTGTCCCCTCAGTTTGAGTAGTGCAGCTGGCCTGTATGTCTGTAATGCATGATGCTTTGGCACTCGACGCTGTATGTGGGGTAAGTGCTTAGCATCGTGGTGCAGCATCTTCACATTGGCCCACTTTTGAAATGACAGGAAACGCTCTCCTGAAAGTAAAATATCCTGGTGGTGTAAATAAAATATAAACCAAATCGCTCTGAAGCGTTGGTGTGTGTGCATTTGTGTATTTGCACAGCTGTGTGCTTGCAAATGTTGTGTGTGCATGTATCTGTACATGTTAGAATTTTTAGATGTGTGTGCACTGTTGTGTGTGTCTGTACAAATTTGCATACTTTTGATGTTTTTGTGTGTTTCTATCTGAGTGAGTTTATATGTTCTGTCGTGTGTGTGTGTGTGCGTGTGTGTCTTTAAGTGGATCTGTCTGTATTTGCATGCTCTCGATGTTTGCGTGTTTGTATCTCCATGTTCTGACATATATGCTTGTGCGTGTGTATGTGTGTAAGAGTGTGTGTGTGTGTGTGTGTGTTTTGTTTGCATGAGCATGCGTGTGCTTATGCATGTGTGTGGGAGAGAGCTTGTGCTTGTGTGTGTTTTTGTGTATGTGTGAGTGTGTCTGCGTGTGTGTGTGTATGTGTGTATGTGTGTGTGTGTGTGCGTCCATGTCTGTGTGTGATTGTGTGTGCGTGGTGTGTGTGTGTGTTTGGGAGTGCGTGTGTGTGTGTGTGTGTTTGTGTTGTGGCTACACTGGAACTGCCAGCCAGGCTGAAATACACAGTGTCACTTGGAATATCCCAGAGTTCTCCCTTCAATATACCTGGTGGCGTCTAGTCACAGTCTCCTCGGGTCCTTTTAGGTCTGTGCGTTAACCAGCTCTAACTCTACATCTGGGAGTCAGAATCCTATGTCCTACCCGAGGGCTTTAACCAGCTCTAACCCTACAGCTGGGAGTCAGAATCCTATGTCCTACCCGAGGGCTTTAACCAGCTCTAACTCTACAGCTTGGAGTCAGAATCCTATGTCGTGCCCGAGGGCTTTAACCAGCTCTAACTCTACAGCTGGGAGTCAGAATCCTATGTCCTACCTGAGGGCTTTAACCAGCTCTAACTCTACAGCTGGGAGTCAGAATCCTATGTCCCACCCCGAGGGCTTTAACCAGCTCTAACTTCACAGCTGGGAGTCAGAATCCTATGTCCCACCCGGGGCTTTAACCAGCTCTAACTCTGCAGCTGGGAGTCAGAATCCTATGTCCTACCCGAGGGCTTTAACCAGCTCTAACTCCACAGCTGGGAGTCAGAATCCTATGTCCTACCCGAGGGCTTTAACCAGCTCTAACTCTGCAGCTGGGAGTCAGAATCCTATGTCCTACCCAAGGGCTTTAACCAACTCTAACTTCACAGCTGGGAGGCAGAATCCTATGTCATACCCGAGAGCTTTAACCAGCTCTAACTCTGCAGCTGGGAGTCAGAATCCTATGTCCTACCCGAGGGCTTTAACCAGCTCTAACTCTGCAGCTGGGAGTCAGAATCCTATGTCCTACCCGAGGGCTTTAACCAGCTCTAACTTCACAGCTGGGAGTCAGAATCCTATGTCTACCCGAGGGCTTTAACCAGCTCTAACTTCACAGCTGGGAGTCAGAATCCTATGTCCTACCCAAGGGCTTTAACCAGCTCTAACCTCACAGCTGGGAGTCAGAATCCTATGTCCTACCCGAGGGCTTTAATCAGCTCTAACCCTACAGCTGGGAGTCAAATCCTATGTCCTACCTGAGGGCTTTACCCTGCTCTAACTCTACAGCTGGGAGTCAGAATCCTATGTCGTACCCGAGGGCTTTAACCAGCTCAAACCCTACAGCTGGGAGTCAGAATCCTATGTCGTACCCGAGGGCTTTAACCAGCTCAAACCCTACAGCTGGGAGTCAGAATCCTATGTCGTACCCGAGGGCTTTAACCAGCTCTAACTCTGCAGCTGGGAGTCAGAATCCTATGTCGTACCCGAGGGCTTTAACCAGCTCTAACTCTGCAGCTGGGAGTCAGAATCCTATGTCGTACCCGAGGGCTTTAACCAGCTCAAACCCTACAGCTGGGAGTCAGAATCCTATGTCATACCCGAGGGCTTTAACCAGCTCTAACTCTGCAGCTGGGAGTCAGAATCCTATGTCCTACCCGAGGGCTTTAAACAGCTCTAACTCTACAGCTGGGAGTCAGAATCCTATGTCATACCTGAGGGCTTTAACCAGCTCTAACTTCACAGCTGGGAGTCAGAATCCTATGTCGTACCCGAGGGCTTTAACCAGCTCTAACTCTGCAGCTGGGAGTCAGAATCCTATGTCCTACCCAAGGGCTTTAACCAGCTCTAACTTCACAGCTGAGAGTCAGAATCCTATGTCTACCCGAGGGCTTTAACCAGCTCTAACTCTGCAGCTGGGAGTCAGAATCCTATGTCCTACCCGAGGGCTTTAACCAGCTCTAACTTCACAGCTGGGAGTCAGAATCCTATGTCCTACCCAAGGGCTTTAACCAGCTCTAACTCTGCAGCTGGGAGTCAGAATCCTATGTCCTACCCGAGGGCTTTAACAAGCTCAAGCCCTACAGCTGGGAGTCAGAATCCTATGTCATACCCGAGGGCTTTAACCAGCTCTAACTCTGCAGCTGGGAGTCAGAATCCTATGTCCTACCCAAGGGCTTTAACCAACTCTAACTTCACAGCTGGGAGGCAGAATCCTATGTCATACCCGAGAGCTTTAACCAGCTCTAACTCTGCAGCTGGGAGTCAGAATCCTATGTCCTACCCGAGGGCTTTAACCAGCTCTAACTCTGCAGCTGGGAGTCAGAATCCTATGTCCTACCCGAGGGCTTTAACCAGCTCTAACTCTGCAGCTGAGAGTCAGAATCCTATGTCCTACCTGAGGGCTTTAACCAGCTCTAACTCTGCAGCTGGGAGTCAGAATCCTATGTCCCACCCGAGGGCTTTAAACCAGCTCTAACTTCACAGCTGGGAGTCAGAATCCTATGTCTACCCGAGGGCTTTAACCAGTTCTAACTCTGCAGCTGGGAGTCAGAATCCTATGTCCTACCCGAGGGGCTTTAACCAGCTCTAACTTCACAGCTGGGAGTCAGAATCCTATGTCCCACCCGAGGGGCTTTAACCAGCTCTAACTCTGCAGCTGGGAGTCAGAATCCTATGTCCTACCCGAGGGCTTTAACCAGCTCTCACTTCACAGCTGGGAGTCAGAATCCTATGTCCTACCCGAGGGCTTTAACCAGCTCTAACCAGCTGGGAGTCAACTCCTATGTCAGCTGCTCTAACTTCTGGCTGGGAGTCAGAATCCTATGTCGCCCGAGGGCTTTAACCAGCTCTAACTTCACAGCTGGGAGTCAGAATCCTATGTCTTACCCGAGGGCTTTAACCAGCTCAAACCCTACAGCTGGGAGTCAGAATCCTATGTCGTACCCGAGGGCTTTAACCAGCTCTAACTCTGCAGCTGGGAGTCAGAATCCTATGTCGTACCCGAGGGCTTTAACCAGCTCTAACCCTGCAGCTGGGAGTCAGAATCCTATGTCATGCCTGAGGGCTTTAACCAGCTCTAACCCACAGCTGGGAGTCAGAATCCTATGTCCCACCGAGGGCTTTAACCAGCTCTAACTCTGCAGCTGGGAGTCAGAATCCTATGTCCTGCCGAGGGCTTTAACCAGCTCTAACTCTGCAGCTGGGAGTCAGAATCCTATGTCGCAGAATCCTATGTCCCACCCGGGGCTTTAACCAGCTCTAACTCTGCAGCTGGGAGTCAGAATCCTATGTCGCCCCGAGGGCTTTAACCAGCTCTAACCAGCAGCTGGGAGTCAGAATCCTATGTCCCACAGCTGGGAGTCAGAATCCTATGTCCTACCCGAGGGCTTTAACCAGCTCTAACTCTGCAGCTGGGAGTCAGAATCCTATGTCCTACCCGAGGGCTTTAACCAGCTCTAACTCTGCAGCTGGGAGTCAGAATCCTATGTCCCACCCGAGGGCTTTAACCAGCTCTAACTCTGCAGCTGGGAGTCAGAATCCTATGTCCTACCCGAGGGCTTTAACCAGCTCAAACTCTGCAGCTGGGAGTCAGAATCCTATGTCTACCCGAGGGCTTTAACCAGCTCTAACTCTGCAGCTGGGAGTCAGAATCCTATGTCCTATTTAACCCAAGTCTAACTCTGCAGCTGGGAGTCAGAATCCTATGTCCTACCTGAGAGCTTTAACCAGCTCTAACTTCACAGCTTTAACCAGGGCTTTAACCAGCTCTAACAGCTGGGGGCTTTAGTCAGAATCCCTATGTCTACCCGAGGGCTTTAACCAGCTCTAACTCTGCAGCTGGGAGTCAGCTTTTTAACCAGCTCTAACTCTCCTACAGCTGGGAGTCTCTAACTATGTCTGCTCTAACTTCACAGCTGGGAGTCAGAATCCTATGTCATACCCGAGAGTCAGAAGAATCCTATGTCCTACCCGAGGGCTTTAACCAGCTCTAACTCTGCAGCTGGGAGTCAGAATCCTATGTCCTACCCAGCCAGCTCTAACTTCACAGCTGGGAGTCAGAATCCTATGTCATACCCGAGTCTTTAACTTTTAACCAGCTCTAACTCAGCTGCAGCTGGGGGCTTTAACCAGCTCTAACTCAGCTGGGAGTCAGAATCCTATGTCCCACCCGAGGGGCTTTAACCAGCTCTAACCCTGCAGCTGGGAGTCAGAATCCTATGTCATACCCGAGGGCTTTAACCAGCTCTAACTCTGCAGCTGGGAGTCAGAATCCTATGTCCTACCCGAGGGCTTTAACCAGCTCTAACTCTGCAGCTGGGAGAATCAGAATCCTATGTCCTACAGCTGGGGGCTTTAACCAGCTCTAACTGGGAGTCAGAATCCTGCAGGGCTTTAACCAGCTCTAACTCTGCAGCTGGGAGTCAGAATCCTATGTCCTACCCGAGGGCTTTAACCAGCTCTAACTCTGCAGCTGGGAGTCAGAATCCTATGTCCTACCCGAGGGCTTTAACCAGCTCTAACTCTGCAGCTGGGAGTCAGAATCCTATGTCCTACCCCGAGGGCTTTAACCAGCTCTAACTTCTGCAGCTGGGAGTCAGAATCCTATGTCCTACCCGAGGGCTTTAACCAGCTCTAACTCTGCAGCTGGGAGTCAGAATCCTATGTCCCACCCGAGGGCTTTAACCAGCTCTAACTCTGCAGCTGGGAGTCAGAATCCTATGTCCTACCCGAGGGCTTTAACCAGCTCTAACTCTGCAGCTGGGAGTCAGAATCCTATGTCCTACCCGAGGCTTTAACCAGCTCTAACTCTACAGCTGGGAGTCAGAATCCTATGTCCTACCCAGGGGCTTTAACCAGCTCTAACTCTGCAGCTGGGAGTCAGAATCCTATGTCCTACCCGAGGGCTTTAACCAGCTCTAACTCTGCAGCTGGGAGTCAGAATCCTATATGTCCTTCCCATTTAACCAGCTCTAACTCTAGCTGGAGAGTCAGAATCCTATGTCTGGGAGGGCTTTAACCAGCTCTAACTCTGCAGCTGGGAGTCAGAATCCTATGTCCCCCGAGGGCTTTAACCAGCTCTAACTCTGCAGCTGGGAGTCAGAATCCTATGTCCTACCCAAGGGCTTTAACCAGCTCAAACCCTACAGCTGGGAGTCAGAATCCTATGTCTTTAGGGCTTTAACCAGCTCAAACTCAGCTGGGAGTCAGAATCCTGGTCTACCCGAGGGCTGCAGCTGGGAGTCAGAATCCTATGTCCTACCCGAGGGCTTTAACCAGCTCTAACTTCTGCAGCTGGGAGTCAGAATCCTATGTCCTACCCAAGGGCTTTAACCAGCTCTAACTCTGCAGCTGGGAGTCAGAATCCTAATCCTATGTCAGCTCCTGTCCCACCCGTACCCGAGGGCTTTAACCAGCTCTAACTCTGCAGCTGGGAGTCAGAATCCTATGTCCTACCCGAGGGCTTAAACCAGCTCTAACTTCACAGCTGAGAGTCAGAATCCTATGTCCTACCTGAGGGCTTTAACCAGCTCTAACTTCACAGCTGGGAGTCAGAATCCTATGTCCTACCCAAGGGCTTTAACCAGCTCTAACCTCACAGCTGGGAGTCAGAATCCTATGTCCTACCCGAGGGCTTTAATCAGCTCTAACCCTACAGCTGGGAGTCAAATCCTATGTCCTACCTGAGGGCTTTACACTGCTCTAACTCTACAGCTGGGAGTCAGAATCCTATGTCGTACCCGAGGGCTTTAACCAGCTCTAACCCTACAGCTGGGAGTCAGAATCCTATGTCCTACCCGAGGGCTTTAACCAGCTCAAACCCTACAGCTGGGAGTCAGAATCCTATGTCGTACCCGAGGGCTTTAACCAGCTCTAACTCTGCAGCTGGGAGTCAGAATCCTATGTCCTACCCGAGGGCTTTAACCAGCTCTAACTCTGCAGCTGGGAGTCAGAATCCTATGTCGTACCCGAGGGCTTTAACCAGCTCAAACCCTACAGCTGGGAGTCAGAATCCTATGTCATACCCGAGGGCTTTAACCAGCTCTAACTCTGCAGCTGGGAGTCAGAATCCTATGTCCTACCCGAGGGCTTTAAACAGCTCTAACTCTACAGCTGGGAGTCAGAATCCTATGTCATACCTGAGGGCTTTAACCAGCTCTAACTTCACAGCTGGGAGTCAGAATCCTATGTCGTACCCGAGGGCTTTAACCAGCTCTAACTCTGCAGCTGGGAGTCAGAATCCTATGTCCCCGGGGGCCCAAGGGCTTTAACCAGCTCTAACTTCACAGCTGAGAGTCAGAATCCTATGTCTACCCGAGGGCTTTAACCAGCTCTAACTCTGCAGCTGGGAGTCAGAATCCTATGTCCTACCCGAGGGCTTTAACCAGCTCTAACTTCACAGCTGGGAGTCAGAATCCTATGTCCTACCCAAGGGCTTTAACCAGCTCTAACTCTGCAGCTGGGAGTCAGAATCCTATGTCCTACCCGAGGGCTTTAACAAGCTCAAGCCCTACAGCTGGGAGTCAGAATCCTATGTCATACCCGAGGGCTTTAACCAGCTCTAACTCTGCAGCTGGGAGTCAGAATCCTATGTCCTACCCAAGGGCTTTAACCAACTCTAACTTCACAGCTGGGAGGCAGAATCCTATGTCATACCCGAGGGCTTTAACCAGCTCTAACTCTGCAGCTGGGAGTCAGAATCCTATGTCCTACCCGAGGGCTTTAACCAGCTCTAACTCTGCAGCTGGGAGTCAGAATCCTATGTCCTACCCGAGGGCTTAAACCAGCTCTAACTTCACAGCTGAGAGTCAGAATCCTATGTCTACCCGAGGGCTTTAACCAGTTCTAACTCTGCAGCTGGGAGTCAGAATCCTATGTCCTACCCGAGGGCTTTAACCAGCTCTAACTTCACAGCTGGGAGTCAGAATCCTATGTCCTACCCCGAGGGCTTTAACGAGCTCTAACTCTGCAGCTGGGAGTCAGAATCCTATGTCCTACCCGAGGGCTTCAACCAGCTCTCACTTCACAGCTGGGAGTCAGAATCCTATGTCTACCCGAGGGCTTTAACCAGCTCTAACTCTGCAGCTGGGAGTCAGAATCCTATGTCCTACCCGACGGCTTTAACCAGCTCTAACTTCACAGCTGGGAGTCAGAATCCTATGTCGTACCCGAGGGCTTTAACCAGCTCAAACCCTACAGCTGGGAGTCAGAATCCTATGTCGTACCCGAGGGCTTTAACCAGTTCAAACCCTACAGCTGGGAGTCAGAATCCTATGTCATACCCGAGGGCTTTAACCAGCTCTAACTCTGCAGCTGGGAGTCAGAATCCTATGTCGTACCCGAGGGCTTTAACCAGCTCAAACCCTACAGCTGGGAGTCAGAATCCTATGTCGTACCTGAGGGCTTTAACCAGCTCTAACTTCACAGCTGGGAGTCAGAATCCTATGTCGTACCCGAGGGCTTTAACCAGCTCTAACTCTGCAGCTGGGAGTCAGAATCCTATGTCCTACCCGAGGGCTTTAAACAGCTCTAACTCTACAGCTGGGAGTCAGAATCCTATGTCTTTAACCAGCTCTAACTCACAGCTGGGAGTCAGAATCCTATGTCGTACCTGAGGGCTTTAACCAGCTCTAACTTCACAGCTGGGAGTCAGAATCCTATGTCCTACCCGAGGGCTTTAACCAGCTCTAACTCTGCAGCTGGGAGTCAGAATCCTATGTCCTACCCGAGGGCTTTAACCAGCTCTAACTTCACAGCTGGGAGTCAGAATCCTATGTCCTACCCGAGGGCTTTAACCAGCTCTAACTCTGCAGCTGGGAGTCAGAATCCTATGTCCTACCCGAGGGCTTTAACCAGCTCAAACCCTACAGCTGGGAGTCAGAATCCTATGTCATACCCGAGGGCTTTAACCAGCTCTAACTCTGCAGCTGGGAGTCAGAATCCTATGTCCTACCCGAGGGCTTTAACCAGCTCTAACTCTGCAGCTGGGAGTCAGAATCCTATGTCGTACCCGAGGGCTTTAACCAGCTCTAACTTCACAGCTGGGAGTCAGAATCCTATGTCCTACCCGAGGGCTTTAACCAGCTCTAACTCTGCAGCTGGGAGTCAGAATCCTATGTCCTACCCGAGGGCTTTAACCAGCTCTAACTCACAGCTGGGAGTCAGAATCCTATGTCCTACCCGAGGGCTTTAACCAGCTCTAACTCTGCAGCTGGGAGTCAGAATCCTATGTCCTACCTGAGGGCTTTAACCAGCTCTAACTTCACAGCTGGGAGTCAGAATCCTATGTCCTACCCAAGGGCTTTAACCAGCTCTAACTCTGCAGCTGGGAGTCAGAATCCTATGTCCTACCCGAGGGCTTTAACCAGCTCTAACTCTGCAGCTGGGAGTCAGAATCCTATGTCCTACCCGAGGGCTTTAACCAGCTCTAACCCTGCAGCTGGGAGTCAGAATCCTATGTCCTACCCGAGGGCTTTAACCAGCTCTAACTCTGCAGCTGGGAGTCAGAATCCTATGTCCTACCCGAGGGCTTTAACCAGCTCTAACCCTACAGCTGGGAGTCAGAATCCTATGTCCTACCCGAGGGCTTTAACCAGCTCTAACTCTGCAGCTGGGAGTCAGAATCCTATGTCCTACCCGAGGGCTGTAACCAGCTCTAACTTCTGCAGCTGGGAGTCAGAATCCTATGTCCCTACCCGAGGGCTTTAACCAGCTCTAACTTCACAGCTGGGAGTCAGAATCCTATGTCATACCCGAGGGCTTAACCAGCTCTAACTTCACAGCTAACCAGCTCTAACTCTGCAGCTGGGAGTCAGAATCCTATGTCCTACCCGAGGGCTTTAACCAGCTCTAACTCTGCAGCTGGGAGTCAGAATCCTATGTCCTACCCGAGGGCTTTAACCAGCTCTAACTTTGCAGCTGGGAGTCAGAATCCTATGTCCTACCCGAGGGCTTTAACCAGCTCTAACTCTACAGCTGGGAGTCAGAATCCTATGTCCTTCCCGAGGGCTTTAACCAGCTCTAACTCTACAGCTGGGAGTCAGAATCCTATGTCCTACCCGAGGGCTTTAACCAGCTCTAACTCTACAGCTGGGAGTCAGAATCCTATGTCCTCTACCCGAGGGCTTTAACCAGCTCTAACCCTACAGCTGGGAGTCAGAATCCTATGTCCTACCCGAGGGCTTTAACCAGCTCTAACTCTGCAGCTGGGAGTCAGAATCCTATGTCCTTCCCGAGGGCTTTAACCAGCTCTAACTCTGCAGCTGGGAGTCAGAATCCTATGTCCTTCCCGAGGGCTTTAACCAGCTCTAACTCTGCAGCTGGGAGTCAGAATCCTATGTCCTACCCGAGGGCTTTAACCAGCTCTAACTCTGGGAGTCAGCTGGGAGTCCAGAATCCTATGCTGGGAGTCCTCCTATGTCCTTCCCGAGGGCTGTTAACCAGCTCTAACTCTGCAGCTGGGAGTCAGAATCCTATGTCCTTCCCGAGGGCTTTAACCAGCTTTAACCAGCTGGGAAGAATCCTATGTCCTACAGGGCTTTAACCAGCTCTAACTCCTATGTCCCAGAATCCTATGTCCTTCCCGAGGGCTTTAACCAGCTCTAACTCTGCAGCTGGGAGTCAGAGCTGGGAGTCAGAATCCTATGTCCCTACCCGAGGGCTTTGTCCCAACCAGCAGCCAGCTAACTCTACAGCTGGGAGTCAGAATCCTATGTCCTACCCGAGGGCTGTAACCAGCTCTAACTCTGCAGCTGGGAGTCAGAATCCTATGTCCTACCCGAGGGCTTTAACCAGCTCTAACTCTGCAGCTGGGAGTCAGAATCCTATGTCCCACCCGAGGGCTTTAACCAGCTCTAACCCTACAGCTGGGAGTCCGAATCCTATGTCCTACCCGGAGGGCTTTAACCAGCTCTAACCCTACTGCTGGGAGTCAGAATCCTATGTCCTACCCGAGGGCTTTAACCAGCTCTAACTTTGCAGCTGGGAGTCAGAGTCCTATGTCCTACCTGAGGGCTTTAACCAGCTCTAACTCTACAGCTGGGAGTCAGAATCCTATGTCCTACCCGAGGGCTTTAACCAGCTCTAACCCTACAGCTGGGAGTCAGAATCCTATGTCCTACCCGAGGGCTTTAACCAGCTCTAACCGTACAGCTGGGAGTCAGAATCCTATGTCCTACCCGAGGGCTTTAACCAGCTCTAACTCTACAGCTGAGAGTCAGAATCCTATGTCCTACCCGAGGGCTTTAACCAGCTCTAACTCTGCAGCTGGGAGTCAGAATCCTATGTCCTTCCCGAGGGCTTTAACCAGCTCTAACCCTACAGCTGGGAGTCAGACAGCTGAGCATCAGGCTCTCCTGCCTCCCTGCATTTGGACAAACCAAATTAGAGATCGTCTCCACTTACCTTTTAATTGAGAGGTAAAAGAAGTAAAATAACTGGGATTGATTCTGCCCAGTGTACGACACAATTGATCGATTGATTCTTCCCAGTGGGATCAATACTCACCTTGACAATGACTTGTTTTTGCTGTACTGGCTGAGGTGTGATCGATTAGCCACTCAATAGCCTTCTGCAAAAAAAAAAAGTCCCGTTACTTTATGGTGGGAGCAGTTTTTAGAGCAGTGCCTTCAGAGCTGGGAGTACAGTCACAGTCTTCACTTTTATTTACTCCTGTAGTGTAGCTATCGCAGCCTCAGTTTGATTGTTTGCTGCAGTAAATGAATTGAGGTCCTGATTCCTTCCTAGTAAATCCTCTGGGAAAGTGTGATTGTATGTTGTGTACAGCAGCCGGGCACATGATGGTGAATTATTTGAATCGAAGACACAGATGGTTCAGTCTAACTGCCGACACCGCGGGGGAAAGTATGTGGCTGCTGTCTCATCCTCCGTCTCATTCAAAAAATGATGGGCAATAATGTTGAGCTGCTCCCACTTTGGCTTCTGGTACTCTCCTCCACTCTTCTGGGGAGGCTTTCCACTCGATACAATGCCGTGAAAAAGTATTTGCACCCTTCCTGATTTCTTATTTTTTTGCATATTTGTCACACTAAAATGTTTCGATCATCAAACAAATTTTAATATTAGACAGAGATAACCTGAGTAAATACAAAATGGAGTTTTATAAATGATTATTTCATTTATCAAGGGAAAAAAGCTATCCAAACCTACCTGGCCCTATGTGAAAAAGTAATTGCCCCCTAAGTCCTAATAACTGGTTGTTCCGCCCTCGGTGACAACAACTGCAATCAAGCATCTGCAATAACTGACAATGAGCCTTTCACATCACTGTGGAGGAGTTTTGGCACACTCTTCTTTGCAGAATTGTTTTAACATCGCCACATCGAAGGGTTTTTGAGCATAAATGGCCTGTTTTAGGTCATGCCACAGCATCTCAATCAGATTTAAGTCCAGATGTTGACTAGGCCATTCCAAATCCTTCATTTTGTTTTTTTAAGCCATTCAGAGGTGGATTTCCTGGTGTGTTTTGGATCATTGTCCTGCTGTATAACACAAGTGCGCTTGAGCTTGAGGTCATGAACTGATGGTCGGACATTCTCCAGGATTTTCTGGTAGAGAGCTGAATTCATGGTTCAATCAATTACAGCAAGTTGTAAAGGTCCTGAAGCAGCAAAGCAGCCCAAGAACATCACACTACCACCACGTTTGAATGTTGGTATGATGTTCTTTTTATGAAACGCTGGTTTTATGCCAGATGTAACGGGACAGAGACCTTCCAAAAAGTTCAACTTTTGTCTCGTCAGTCCGCAGAATATCTTCCCAAAAGTCTCGGGCATCATCAAGATGTTTTTTGGCAAATGTGAGACGAGCCTTTGTGTTCTTTTTGGTCAGCAGTGGTTTTCGCCTTGGAACTCTCCCATGGATGCCATATTTGCCCAGTCTCTTTCTGATTGTTGAATCATGAACACTGACTTTGACTGAGGCAAGTGAGACCTGCAGTTCTTTAGATGTTCTTCTGGGTTCTTTTGTGACCTCCTGGTTGAGTTGCGGATGCGCTCTTGGAGTAATTTTGGTCGGCCAGCCACTCCTGGGAACGTTCACCACTGTTCCAAGTTTTCTCCATTTGTGGATAATGGCTCTCACCGTGATTCGCCGGAGTCCCAAAGCCTTAGAAATGGCTTTGTAACCCTTTCCAGACTGATAGATGTCAATTATTTTGTTTCTCATCTGTTCTTTAATTTCTCCAGATTGAGGCATGATGTGTTGCTTTTTGAGATCTTTCAGCCTACTTCACTGTGATAGACAGGTTCTATTTAAGAGATTTCTTGATTCAACAGGTCTGGCAGTAATCAAGCCGGGTGTGGCTATTGAAATAGAACTCAAAAAATGTGGTTAATCACAGTTAATTCATGATTTAACAAAGGGGGCAATCAGTTTTTCACATAGGGCCAGATAGGTTTGGATAGCTTTATCCCCTTAATAAATGAAATCGTCATTTAAAAACTGCATTTTGTATTTACTCAGGTTATCTTTGTGTAATATTACAATTTGTTTGATGATCTGATCTGGGGTCGATATCAGCTTTGCAACTTGATTTCAATGCTGTTGTATAGGGTTGACTGTGCAGGCCAGTAAAGCTGTTCTATACCAGCCTTGACAAACCACGTAAGGACCTCACTCTGCACACGGGGTCATTGTCACACTGAAACCGGAAGGGAGAGTGGCACTACCTGCAGCTGTATGCCAGCTCAGACAGTAACAGGGTCGGCATTAGCTGCAGCTGTATGCCAGCGCAGACAGTAACAGGGTCGGCATTAGCTTCAGCTGTATGCCAGCTCAGACAGTAACAGGGTCGGCATTAGCTTCAGCTGTATGCCAGCGCGGGCAGTACCGGGGTCGGTATTAACTGCAGCTGTATGCCAGCTCAGACAGTAACAGGGTCGGTATTAGTGGCAGTTGTATGCCAGCGAGGACAGTAACAGGTCGGCATTAGCTTCAGCTGTATGCCAGCGCGGACAGTACCAGGGTCGGTATTAGCTGCAGCTGTATGCCAGCGCAGACAGTAACAGGGTCGGCGTTAGCTGCAGCTGTATGCCAGCTCAGACAGTAACAGGGTCGGCATTAGCTTCAGCTGTATGCCAGCGCGGGCAGTACCGGGGTCGGTATTAACTGCAGCTGTATGCCAGCTCAGACAGTAACAGGGTCGGTATTAGTGGCAGTTGTATGCCAGCGGGACAGTAACAGGTGGGCATTAGCTTCAGCTGTATGCCAGCGCGGACAGTACCAGGGTTGGTATTAGCTGCAGCTGTATGCCAGCTCAGACAGTAACAGGGTCGGCATTAGCTTCAGCTGCATGCCAGCTCAGACAGTAACCAGGTCAGCATTAGACGCAGCTGTATGCCAGCTCAGACAGTAACCAGGTCAGCATTAGACACAGCTGCATGCCAGCTCAGACAGTAACCAGGTTGGCATTAGACGCGCTGTATGCCAGCTCAGACAGTAACCAGGTTGGCATTAGACGCGAGCTGTATGCCAGCTCAGACAGTAACCAGGTCGGCATTAGCTGCAGCTGTATTCCAGCTCAGAGAGTAACAGGGTCGGCGTTAGCGGCTGCTGTATGCCAGTGCCAGGGTTACAGGGTCGGCGTTAGACAGTTTTAACAGGGACAGTAACAGGGTCGGCATTAGCTTCAGCTGTATGCCAGCTCAGACAGTAACAGGGTCGGCATTAGCTGCAGCTGTATGCCAGCTCAGACAGTAACAGGGTCGGCATTAGCTGCAGCTGTATGCCAGCTCAGACAGTAACAGGGTCGACATTAGCTGCAGCTGTATGCCAGCTCAGACAGTAACTTCAGCTTAGTATGCCAGCTCAGACAGTAACAGGGTCGGCATTAGCTGCAGCTGTATGCCAGCGCAGACAGTAACAGGGTCGGCATTAGATGCAGCTGTATGCCAGCTCAGACAGTAACCAGGGTCGGCATTAGATGCATTAGCTGCAGCTGTATGCCAGCTCAGACAGTAACAGGGTTTAGACACAGGTCGGCATGCCAGCTGTACAGTAACAGGGTCGGCATTAGACATAAGGTATGCCAGCTCAGACAGTAACCAGGTCAGCATTAGACGCAGCTGTATGCCAGCTCAGACAGTAACCAGGTCAGCATTAGACACAGCTGCATGCCAGCTCAGACAGTAACCAGGTTGGCATTAGACGCAGCTGTATGCCAGCTCAGACAGTAACCAGGTTGGCATTAGACGCAGCTGTATGCCAGCTCAGACAGTAACCAGGTCGGCATTAGCTGCAGCTGTATTCCAGTGCGGAGAGTAACAGGGTCGGCGTTAGCGGCTGCTGTATGCCAGTGCGGGCAGTTACAGGGTCGGCGTTAGAGGCAGTTTTATGCCAGCGCGGACAGTAACAGGGTCGGCATTAGCTGCAGCTGTATGCCAGCGCAGACAGTAACAGGGTTGGTATTAGCTGCAGTTGTATGCCAGCTCAGACAGTAACAGGGTCGGCATTAGATGCAGCTGTATGCCAGCTCAGACAGTAACCAGGTCGGCATTAGCTGCAGCTGTATGCCAGCTCAGACAGTAACAGGGTCGGTATTAGCTGCAGTTGTATGCCAGCGCAGACAGTAACAGGGTCGGCATTAGCTGCAGCTGTATGCCAGCGCGGACAGTAACAGGGTCGGCATTAGATGCAGCTGTATGCCAGCTCAGACAGTAACCAGGTCGGCATTAGACGCAGCTGTATGCCAGCTCAGACAGTAACCAGGTCGGCATTAGACACAGCTGTATGCCAGCTCAGACAGTAACAGGGTCGGTATTAGCTGCAGTTGTATGCCAGCTCAGACAGTAACAGGGTCGGCATTAGATGCAGCTGTATGCCAGCTCAGACAGTAACCAGGTCGGCATTAGACGCAGCTGTATGCCAGCTCAGACAGTAACCAGGTCGGCATTAGACACAGCTGTATGCCAGCTCAGACAGTAACCAGGTCGGCATTAGACGCAGTTGTATGCCAGCGCGGCTGCTTTGTGGGCAGTTACAGGGTCGGCGTTAAAGGCAGTTGTATGCCAGCGCGGACAGTAACAGGGTCGGCATTAGCTTCAGCTGTATGCCAGCGCAGACAGGAACTGGGTCAGTATTAGCGGCATCTGTATGCCAGCGCGGACAGTAACTGGGTCAGTATTAGCGGCATCTGTATGCCAGCGCAGACAGTTACAGGGTCGGCATTAGCTGCAGCTGTATGCCAGCGCAGACAGTAACTGGGTCAGTATTAGCGGCATCTGTATGCCAGCGCGGACTGTAATAGGGTCACGTTAGCTGCAGCTGTATGCCAGCGCGGTCAGTAACAGGGTCAACATTAGCTGCAGCTGTATGCCAGCGCGGTCAGTAACAGGGTCAACATTAGCTGCAGCTGTACGCCAGCGCGGACAGTAACAGGGTCGTTATTAGCTTCAGCTGTATGCCCGCGCAGACAGTAACCAGGTCGGCATTACCTTCAGCTGCATGCCAGTGTGGACTGTAACTGGGTCGGTGTTAGCGGCTGCTGTATGCCAGTGTGGACAGTAACAGGGTCAGTGTTAGCGGCTGCTGTATGCCAGCGCGGAGAGTAACAGGGTTGGCGTCAGCGGCTGCTGTATGCCAGTGTGGGCAGTTACAGGGTCGGCGTTAGCGGCTGCTGTATGCCAGCTCAGACAGTAACAGGGTCGGCGTTAGCGGCAGCTGCATGCCACCGCGTACAGTAACAGGGTCAGCGTTAGCGGCTGCTGTATGCCAGTGTGGACAGTAACAGGGTCAGCGTTAGCGGCAGCTGTATGCCAGCGCGGAGAGTAACAGGGTCGGTGTTAGAGGCAGCTGTATGCCAGTGCGGACAGTAACAGGGTCGGCGTTAGCGGCATTTGTGAGCAGTGTCGCCTGATAGAGTCTGTTTGCTTGGTGTTATGTAAACTGAATAAGGCATAGGCTGTAGTGCTTTGTGTTATTCTCACTCAATGACTTGATTATAGGATGCAATGAAGTAGCCGTATAAATAGAAAAGAATCTTCCCTTTCTTTATTCATTCTCTCCCTCTTCTGTTTCTTTCTCTCTCCCTCTCTCGCTCTCTTGAGCCCACGTTAAGCCTGACAGTGGTATCAAATATCAGTGTGGACCAGCTCGGGACTGCACTCTGTACATAAACATATTCTTTAGTCATAAAACCGCTCTCAAAAAGAACATGCACAACGCACACATTTCTTGCGCTTGACTGTGCAGTACAAAGAATTAAGAAATGAAATAGCTCAGCGCAGCGTTCTTAGAAATGTAATTATGAGCTCAATTACAGATTCCACCCATCTGTGCTTGAAATTAAAATACGCCACAGGGCTTATTTCCATTTTCATCTGCTCAGTGTTAAATGCTTTATACTTTCATCATCGCATGAGGATTACAGGGTGCAAAGTGTCTGATTGTGAATTCAGCTCTAATAACGCCCAGCGCCACCCCCCCAGGCCCTGTGGCCTCGCAGTGATAACCCAGCCCTGAGGGATGGGACAGAGAGGAAATAACCCAGCCCTGAGGGATGGGACAGAGGGGAAATAACCCAGCCCTGAGGAATGGGACCGACGGGAAATCTCCGCACTTGGGCTGTTTCACTGGCACATGAGCTCCCCCAGTATGGGCAGATTCCCCTTCAGATTTCCTCCCAATACAGACTTCTTTTCTTCTTTTCTCGCAACAGTTCATGGGATTAACTCCTTACTGGGATTTTTTTTTTTTACCTAACTGATATTTTCGGGGTTTTGACTGAAAGTTTGTCCCTCTGTGAAGAGCCTTTGTGACTGGTGTCCCATGAAAAAAAGAGATATGCTAATAAACTAATATAAATTGTTTTGAATGGAAAACATTGAGAGCGAGAGGGCATTGGTACATGCTGAGCACGATGATGATGTGTCGGGGCTCACAGTGGGCTCATGTATGATGGGGCGTTCAGCATTTTTATCTCCATCCTCCAACACTACCGAACTGCGCTTTTGTATCTGTCGGCAATTCGGCATGCACACTTTGATACGACAGCCAAACACCAAATATATTTATTAAAATATAATATTAAATTATTAAAAAATTAATTAAAATATATAATATTAGAATATTAAAATTATATTATATATAATATTAAATATAAACCTCTTTTGCAATCATTGAGCGCATCTCAACCCTCCAGAAGCGAGGGAAGCCAATCAGCATGTGTGTAACAGACGTGTGAGTAATGACTGATTCTGGGACTTTTTTCTTTCCTTTTCTACCACCAAAAAAAAATGATGTTCTCCTGCACAACAGGAATTCTGAGGCAGCAAGTCGTTAATTAGCCAAATCAAAGAGGAACCGATAGAAGGTGATTTGTGTGCATTCCTGCCATAATAAAATGAAAGCACCAGAGGGGCTGATGCCTCGGTGTGTATTGCTTAGCCACTACTGATGTACAATAGTTGTACAGTAACATAAAAGCAAGCTTGAATACATAAACAGTCAATAGAGTGCGGTCCTTGTGCCAAAATCATGTGGGTGTGGCTTAACATTATGTACACAAAACGTGTATACTGAAACATGAAGTGCTACAAAAAATCAAAATTCTGGCACATTTAAAATCAAGAGAACAGTGTTTGTCACTCGTTGGCATTGTTACTTTAGCTTGGATGCACACGCTGTCGCAGTTATGATGGTAACAGACAGACAAACAAATACACAGACTGAGTACCGTATGCTCGCTGTGCGCATGCGCACACCGAGGCATAATAAGGTATAAACCACAATAGCTGCTATTTACGGAGCAATGATTCCCTCTCCCTGGCACCACAAGTTATCTGTAAAGAGGCTCATTAGGCCAAAAATAGGGCTCTAGTTCCTGCATCTTTCTGATGTCAACCTCTATTTTCATCTCATATTGTCTTCAACACTGCTGTGCTGCAGTTCCAGGCTGAAAGGCAAAAGATTTTGCATTGTCTAAGTACCTGGAAACAGCACTGTAATGCATTGGTGAAACTGTATCAATTCCACTTCCTAAATGTCCCACCTTCAAGCCAGTCTTAACTGCCATACCTTCCCTCTCTCCCTCTCTCCAGCACACTGACCATCTACGGCATCAGCCAGGAGGACGAGGCCATCTACCAGTGCATCGCCGAGAACAGCGCTGGCTCCACGCAGGCCAGTGCCCGGCTGACAGTGCTGTGGGCCGACGGGCTCCCGGGGGTCCCCGCCACAGTCCGCGCCAGCCCCCTCTCCCCCACTGCGATCCAGGTATCCTGGAGCGAGCCGGCCCAGAACACGCAGGACATCATCGGATACGTGCTTCACATCCGCAGGACCGCGGGTGAGTGGGACGGTCCCATTACTGCGTGGTTTAAGTGATGTTTCATGTTCTGTCTCCTGCAGTCACGAGGAGTAAGGGTCAGACCTGGCCTCAAATGCATTGCTTCGTTACATTACCGTTATTTGTACCACGGCTGTGCTTAGTACGGTCTTCTGATTGGTTGAAGGACAATATAAAGGTACAATCACATATATGGTAGGAACAAGCCTGAAAAAAAAAATTGTGCTCCATTAATTCCAAAAGAGGGTGAAAAAAATCACATCAGTGGGTGAGAAATCTCACCCTTTTTTGATACACCCTGTCAAATTTTGTTGAGCTTTGACTTGCCAGTTGAAATGATTGATGCTCGAGCAGTAATTGGCCAGAGGGTGGATTTGACCCCCACATGGTGGAGAAACTAATATGGGCTGCATTCCTGCCTGCGACCGTAAGCCTCACAGCATCAGCCTCACTCTGCAGGTGTGCGTTATTCACCAATAACCACGCACCTATGAAATACTTCGAAAAATATGGTTCCTTTTTGATTTGCTGCTCTGCTGCCTTTCACCTCACCCCTCATACGGCACATCTGAGTCTCAAATTAGCCACTTCTGGCTGTTAGGTGTGATTTGTAGGTTTTAACTCTAACCAACCAAACTCAAAGCACATCGAGCGGCACATCGAGCAGCTAAAGATCGTGACGCGAAATCTTCATGAACTGGGTGCGGCCGCCCTGCCCAAAACTTTCACAGCTTCAATTCTTAATTTTACAGAATAGAAAAGTTATGGCATTTTTTTTTGTAGTGAGTTTTTATTGTGAAATAGTTATGATGGACAGTGGGGGTGAAGGGTATCTCTGGGACACCATTCTGGGGCCCAGTCATGAGCCCGACGGTCTCCGGTCAAACCGTGGCTGATGTGTCTGGGCTGCGTGCGGATGCACTGCTGGGTCCAGTTCATCACCAGATCAGCGGACTCTGCGGTGTGAAGAGAGGCAGCTGGTGACACGGCGGGGTTTTGGACCAGAACCGCGGAAGTGGAAACTCCCCAGACTCAGCGGGGGCGTTCACGTGTGGTTGCAGGTGCGATTGTGGATAATTGGACATTCTAAATTAGGCTTGGAATTAAACATGATCAGGCTGAAAATGGCTGTCAAGTGTCTAAAACTAAATACTTAAACTGGCATTTGTGTCAAAGAGGACTAATGGAACGCTATCGGTTCTGGTCGGACCTGGAAAAGATGTGGTTCTGATGTCTCCAAAGTGCGATGAGTGTGTGAACTCTGAACTATTAGCTGCCAAACTGCGCTTTATCTACAAATCAGCCCAAATTAAGAGCAGAATACTGGCCTGTAATGAGGAGGTGGCTGAAAGATCAGCTGTGTTTTACGCACCGGGGGTACAGCTGCCCCAAGACGCCTGAGCACCGCTGACGACACATGCAGGGCCCCCAGGGGCCTGAGCACCGCTGACGACACGTGCAGGCTAGGAAAAAACAGCGGTTTCATCAAATGTGCTGTAAAAACACACTGGTGCATCGCAGCCCCCGTCTCCAAACCAGGGCTATAAAGGGACTGTTGTTAGATAATTAAATGAAGATAAATTTTTATGGCGAAACCCGTTCCTGTGCCATTCATTTAGGATTATTTATTTCTTCTTTGTCCGAGAGGTTCTGGAATGGAGTGGAGGGGACAGGGGTGCTTGTTTCGGGGTGCAATATGTCTTTGCTGTGGTGGGGTGGTTGGTGGTCTTTCGGGCGCTGTGGGGGTGGGGGGGGGGGGGGTTCATGGGCGCAGTGGGGGTGTGTTTGGTGGTTTCCGGGCGCAGTGGGGGTGTGTTTGGTGGTTTCCGGGCGCAGTGGGCGGTGTGTTTGGTGGTTTTCGAGGTGCTTTCGGGGGGGGGTTGGTTGTTTTTGGGCGCAGTGGGGGGTTGGTTGGTTAGTTTTCGGGGTGCAGCGTGCATTGATTGATGGTTTTTGGGGGCTGTGGGGGGGTTGTTGCAACTGCTATTGTAATAACTGTCACTATTATAGCGGGTGCGAGTGCACGGTAAACCCAACCACTACTGTAATAAATTATTGTAATAAATTATTACAATAGCGGGCGGAAATATTCAGCAAAATCAACCACTATTGTTATAAATTATTACAATAGCGGGCGGAAATATTCCGCAAAATCAACCACTATTGTAAAAAATTATTACAATATCGGGCGGAAATATTCAGCAAAATCAACCACTATTGTTATAAATTATTACAATAGCGGGCGGAAATATTCAGCAAAATCAACCACTATTGTAATAAATTATTGCAATAGTGGGTGCGAATGCGTGGTAAACCCAACCACTATTGTAATAAATTATTACAATAGCGGGCAGAAATATTCAGCAAAATTAACCACTATTGTAATGAATTATTACAATAGCGGGTGCGAATGCATGGTAAACCCAACCACTATTGCAATAAATTATTACAACAGTGGTTGAGTTTGCTGTGCATTCGCGCCCGCTATTGTAATAATCTATTACAATAATGGTCGAGTTTGCCATGTATTTGCACCCGTTATTGTAATAATTCATTATAGGCCTACTCTATTACAATAGTGGTTGAGTTTGCCCTGCATTCGCGCCCGCTATTGTAATAATCTACACAATACGTTGTGGCGATGGCCACAATGGATCCCATCCCCCGGTGTCATGTGACTGTCGATGACATCATTATGACACCATACGTCTATGTCATATATTTCGGTGTCAAACGCAAGAGCATCTCCGACTTTTCATTCGTCTTTCGTAGTAACTCTGGCCCTCTCTTGTGCACTGTTTACAACTGATAGCCCTTCAATAGTAACACTAACAATAGTAACAATGGCTCTGTTTTTCACAGTTAACATGTTATGGCCCTTGGAATATATCGATGGCGTCATTTTGATGTCATCCTTTGCACTACATCATAAATATTGGCACCAATCAATAGACCATGTATGAAGTCCTATTCTTCCTCAATAGTAACAATGGCTCCATCTTGCACCGTTTTGAAGTTGCAATGATTGGAAATACTCAACGACGTTATTTTGACGTCACCCTTCCCTGTACGTTATAAATATTGGTTCCAGTCGAAAGGGCATGTTCCTATTCATCTTCAATCATAACCATGGCTTTATCTTGCACCGTTTACATGACGTTTCCATGTTACAGCCTTTGCAAAATATAGATGACGTCATTATGAAGCCTTCCCGCTACGTCAGAAATATTTATGCCAATACAAAAAGCATTCGCCTTCAATAGTAACTATGGTTCTATCGTGCACCATTTACAAGTTATGGCCAGGAATATCTAAAATGACCCGACTTGAAAATTTCAAGGTCACGTGAAGCAGCGAAAATAGGTCAAATCACTTCTCGCGAGGTGGATTCCTTTGAAACTCTCTTATAATGCCATTCCTGTGCAATCTCAGGAAATTTTACCAAAAAATTGAGGAAAGAGTAGGGGCTTTAAGCATTTTCTGACCAGTAACCCAGCTCTCAGATAGGTCAAAATATTTGAAAAAAAGAAAATAAGATTCATTCCCAATTTCGATGGCTTTAACAGTTTCCAGAAACTGCCCATAATGACAACAACAACACAACAACAATTAAAGCTGCTTTGCAGTGATATCGGGGCCAGGCAAATTCAGGCAATTCTGAGCAACAAGAGGCAAAAAATGGAGGATAACAAGAAAGGTGGGATTACATCGTACATTTTGCATTGGTTGACATTTGAACTAATAATCTCTGACACCAAATAGCCTCGTATCCTTCGTCTCACTGAGCTAATTAGCAAGTAACTTTTAAGAGTTACATGCATTTCAAATTTCTTCTAGCGCATTTTAGGACTAAAATAAGAAATAAAGCAGCAACGATTTGTCTATAAATCAGGTATTTAAATACATAATAGTTAATACACAACTATTTTCATAATGGGTTGATTATTTCAGGCATGAATATTCTCAGTTGAGGATATCCCTCTCTTTGACGTCAACATGTTAGGAAGATGCTTGCTGCAGATGTGCTGCTACAACAAAAGGGCTCTCTAGTCTCGTGCATTGGGCATGAGACACACGCTCACACACCACACATGAGCATTGGGCATGAGACACACGCTCACACACCACACATGAGCACTGGGCATGAGACACACGCTCACACACCACACATGAGCATTGGGCATGAGACACGCTCACACACCACACATGAGCATTGGGCATGAGACACGCGCTCACACACCACACATGAGCATTGGGCATGAGACACGCGCTCACACACCACACATGAGCATTGGGCATGAGACACGCGCTCACACACCACACATGAGCATTGGGCATGAGACACGCGCTCACACACCACACATGAGCATTGGGCATGAGACACGCGCTCACACACCACACATGAGCATTGGGCATGAGAAACACGCTCACACACCACACATGAGCATTGGGCATGAGAAACACACTCACACACCACACATGACATTTCTCACTTTGAGAGGTGATGAAACCTCAGAGAACAAGACAGGTTTTTCTGCTTAGTCCATCCATACAGCTGTCTTGAATTAGCGAGCTATCAGCCAATCAGAAAATAATATTTTTTGTTGCTGGGTCTGAAGGTTTGTAGTGAGTTTAAGTTGACAAAAGTTTCTAAGGTATTGGGGCTACATTTTGGTGTAAGTTGCAAAACTGTAGCACGTACGGTTGGTTTGGTGGGAATTTTCAAAGTTTTTAAATTTAAACGCTTATTGAGGAAAACAGTAAGTTCCTAAATAGGCAAATAACAAGAACATCAACATTACAATGTCCATTCTGCCATAGCTGGGGCTTGAACTCACAGCCTCTGACACCAAGATTTCAAAAATTGTCAAAATGTCAAAATTTCTGTTATCTAGACCAAAATCTGATAATACATAAATTGCAGCTTGACAGCATAGAAATGTTGGTGATTTGTTTTTAGCAATAAGTGTTTTGCTTCATAAGAGAAAATCTAATGTTTAAAAATGCCATTCTTACATTGACTCCAATTGTTCCATGAGAGCAGAATTCAAAATGATTTCAAAAATTCAGTTTTTAGAGAAAAAATTCTGATATTTGGCAAACTTCATCGACCATGACTCTAAAATATTTTCAATTTTTTTCAGGAAGATTGAAAATGTATTTATCAAGAATTGGCTGGTATATGTTTACAGTACTGTTTACAGTCAAACGTTTTTATGCACTGAAAGGCTCAATTTTTCAAATATTGAAACGCCGGGTGGTATTTTTGTGGAGGATGATCAGAAGATTCAGTACAGGAAATTTTGTGACAATTGAACAAAATTTGTGGAGCGAGAAAAGTTTTATAAGTTTTACAGTTTTTGAAAAAAACAGAGAATAGACTTCATAATTTGTGGTAAGTTTAAGGGGACAAAAGTTTTTTAAGTATTGGGGCTACATTTTGGTGAAAGTTGCAAATCTGTAGCACATATGGTTGATTTGTTGTGAATTTTCAAAATTTTGAATTTTAGAGGCTTGCTGTTGCGCCACCATCAGGACTATTGGCCTGTTTTTGCAGCTGAGGCAATCTGGCATGGGACTGGACCTTTGTGCAGAGTTTGGTGATTTTTCATGTAGGGGAAGCAGGATTTCCTCGGAAGAAGAAGAAGAAGAAGAAGAAGAATACTGTCGAAAACAATAGTTTCCTGGCAGCTTTTGCTGCCTGGCCCCTAACTACTACTACTACTACTACTACTACTACTGGTTAACAACACTGTAAGTTTACTTTTAGGGAAGGAGATTAATCCCAGGCCCCAGAACTGGTCAAAACCATAATCAGTCAAAATGTTTGGTAACATTTTCATTGTGAACTTGACCATATAAATACAGTGCCGTGATAAAGTATTTACCCCCTTCCTGATTTCTTATTTTTTTTGCAAATGTCTCACATTTAAATGTTTCAGATCGTCTAACAAATTTTAATATTAGACAAAGATAACCCGAGTAAATACAAAATGCAGTTATTAAATGATGATTTAATTTGTTAAGAGAAAAAAGCTATCCAAACCTACCTGGCCCTATGTGAAAAAGTAATTTCCGCCTAAATCTAATAACTGGTTGTGCCGCCCTCGGCGACAACAACTGCAATCAAGCGTTTGCAATAACTGGCAATGAGTCTTTCACATCCCTGTGGAGGAATTTTGGCCCACTCTTCTTTGCAGAACTGTTTTAATTTAGCCACATGGGAGGTTTTTCGAGCATGAACGGCCTGTTTAAGGTCACGCCACAGCCTCTCAATCGGATTTAAGTCCGGACTTTGACTTGGCCACTCCAAAACCTTCATTTTGTTTTTTTAAGCCATTCAGAGGTAGACTTGCTGGTGTGGTTAGGATCATTGTCCAGGTGCAAAACCCAAGTGCACTTGAGCTTGAGGTTACAAACTGATGGTTGACCATTCTCCTTCAGGATTTTCTGGTAGAGAGCAGAATTCATGGCTACATCAATTATGGCAAGTCGTCCAGGTCCCCAGACCAAAGCAGCCCCAGACCATCACACTACCACCATCATGTTTGACTGTTGGTATGATGTTCTTTTTATGAAACGCTGTGTTAGTTTTACGCCGGATGTAACTGGACGCACACCTTCCATAAAGTTCAACTTTTGTCTCCTCAGTCCACAGAATATTTTCCCAAACGTCTTGGGGATCATCAAGATGTTTTTTGGCAAATGTGAGATGAACCTTTGTGTTCTATTTGGTCAGTTGTGGTTTTTGCCTTGGAACCCACCCATGGATGCCATTTTTGCCCAGCCTCTTTCTTATTATTGAATCATGAACATTGACTTTAACTGAGGCAAGTAAGGCCTGCAGTTCTTTAGATGTTGTTCTGGGTTCTTTTGTGGCCTCCTGGATGAGTCGTCGATGCGCTCTTGGAGTAATTTTGGTCGGCCGACCACTCCAGGGAACGTTCACCACTGTCCTAAGTTTTCTTCATTTGTGAATTACGGCTCTCACCGTGATTCGCCGGAGTCCCAAAGCCTCCAGGCTGATAGATGTCAATGACTTTGTTTCTTATCTGTTCTTGAATTTTTTTAGATTGTGGCATTATGTGTCGCTTTTTGAGATCCTTTAGCCCACTTCACTTTGTCAGACAGGTTCCATTTAGGTGATATCTTGATTCACCAGGTCTGGCAGTAATCAGGCCTGAGTGTGGCTAGTGAAAGTGAACTCAAAGAATCTGGTTAATCACAGTTAATTAATGATTTAACAAGGGGGGGGGGGCAATTACTTTTTCACACAGGGCCGGGTAGGTTTGGATAGCTTTTTCCCCTAAATAAATGAAATCATCATTTAAAAACTGCATTTTGTATTTTCTCGGGTTATCTTTGTCTAAAATTTGTTTGATGATCTGAAACATTTAAGTGTGAAAAATATGCAAAAACATAAGAAATCAGGAAGGGGGCAAATACTTTTTCACGGCACTGTATATTGCCAAAGCAGACGGACGTGTAGCCTAAGACAGACCGATGGAAAGATGGACAGACTTCAACCTGGGACGGGGGGGATACGGATGTGAAAAGAAATTAATTTATAAATATGTAAATGAAATACTAGTGTGTGTCATATTTTATTCTTTTAGGATAATTTCAAGACAAAAGAATTTATTTCAATAGTGGTTGAGCTTACCGTGCATTCGCACCCGCTATCGTAATAATTTATTACAATAGTGACCGTTATTATAATAGCCGTTGCAACGGGGTGGTTGGTGGTTTTTGGGGTGTTGTGGTGGGGAGGTGGGGGTTGGTTGTTTTTGGGGGCTGTGGGAGGGGGGGTGGTTGGTGGTTTTCGGGGCGCTGTGGGGTGGTTGGTTGGTGGTTTTCGGGGCGCTGCTCCTCTGTGCTGTGAAGGGCCTGGGCACAGCTGGGCTCTGCAGCTCTCAGTGCCGCCAGACGGTAATTACAGGCACATTAATTAGCAGCCGGGGCCTGAGGCTGGGGCCACTGATGGGTGAGTGAGTCTGAGTTAAGGCCCACTGTACTACGTCACGGTACTACGTCACCCGTCTGTGGTGTCGCTGTGTCTCATTCTTCATACCTGTCTCTCTCTTTATAACCATCTGTTTGTCTCTCTCTCTCGCTCTCTCTCTCTCTCTCACTTTATACCCCCCTTTCTCTCTCTCAAATTCAAATTCAAATTCAAATTGGCATGTCAATTGTCAATTGGCATGACAAAACATAAGTTGAGCATTGCCAAAGCGTGGAACAATTGTAGCAACAGCTATTTAAATAAATAAAATAAACGGATTTGGTTTTTTTGTAAAATATTCTCACAACTAATTAATGTATGAACATATGGGGATATATACAGGTGCACATCTACATACATGCTCATGTACATCCACATACATGTACACATATGCACATGCAAACACATAAACATATCTGCACATATGTAACATACAGTTCTCTGGTCCCTGTCCCTCAGGCTGTGGCACGCCGCTACATAATGAGCTGCTTGCTGTTTTGTGGGTCCCTCCCCCAGTAGTATCGGTAATTTTTCTGATTCGGCTAATTCTCCAAATTCGCGGAGCTTTGTTTTGAAGTTTGGGAAATACTTTTCCTTCAATTCTGCGTATTTTTGGCAGTGTAACAGGAAGTGCATCTCTGTTTCCACCTCACCAGTCTCGCAGTGACCACAGAACCTTCATTTTTCGGCAGCCATGACTGTCGCGGCCTTTCTCTATGGCCAGGCTGTGGTCACTGAGCCTGTATTTGGTCAGGATCTGTCTCTGCTTTGTCTCTCGCGCTTTAGGGTCCGATAGCAATTAAGTTTGCTTTGAGTTTTGGTTATTTCGTCCCAATGTTTCAAATATGAGTTTTTGTCATGCTTTATGATTTAGTTTATCCTAATCCATGGTTGATTGTAAGCAGTACTGGTCTGAGCCTGTGTTGTGTTAGAGTTTGTTATTTGGTTAGTAAGCTACAAAACCAGCTGACTTAGGGGACTCTTATCAGGGTTCTGCTCATGGGATTTTAAAGCTTTAAATTGCAGCGAATCTTCAGTACTTGATTTGAGGTGCATCCAGAATTTTAGCGCTCTTTTATGGATATTTATTATCAGAGGAAATCGGCCTAATTCTGCCCTACATGCATTATTTGGAGTTTTTCTTTGGACTTGTAAGATGTTTCTGCAGAATTCTACATGTAGGGCTTCGGTGGGATGTTTGTCCCATTTATTGTAATTGTGCACACTGAGTGGACCCCAAATCTCACTTCCATATTGGGCAATGGGCTGAAAAATACTGTCAAAAAGTTTGGATCAGATTGGGAAAAATTTATTTTGTAGAATTTTGTCTTGATGGCATAAAGTGCTCTGCGAGCCTTTTCTTTTAGTGCATTGACCGCCATGCCAAAGCTCCCTGATGCACTGATTGGCAGACGGAGGTAGGTGTAGTTTAGGGTTTGCTCAAGCACAAGCTCCCTGATGCACTGATTGGCAGATGGAGGTAGGTGTAGTTTAGGGTTTGCTCAAGCACAAGCTCCCTGATGCACTGATTGGCAGACGGAGGTAGGTGTAGTTTAGGGTTTGCTCAAGCACAAGCTCCCTGATGCACTGATTGGCAGACGGAGGTAGGTGTAGTTTAGGGTGTGCTCAAGCACAAGCTCCCTGATGCACTGATTGGCAGACGGAGGTAGGTGTAGTTTAGGGTGTGCTCAAGCAGAAGCTCCCTGATGCACTGATTGGCAGACGGAGGTTGGTGTAGTTTAGGGTTTGCTCAAGCACAAGCTCCCTGATGCACTGATTGGCAGACGGAGGTAGGTGTAGTTTAGGGTGTGCTCAAGCACAAGCTCCCTGATGCACTGATTGACAGACGGAGGTAGGTGTAGTTTAGGGTTTGCTCAAGCAAAAGCTCCCTGATGCACTGATTGGCAGACGGAGGTAGGTGTAGTTTAGGGTGTGCTCAAGCACAATGCTGCCTACAGTGAAGTGGTACCTAGTTTCCTGACATCTGGGCTTTTTTTGGAAGATCATAACTTTGGTCTTCTTTAGGTTTACCGCGAGGGCCCAGGTCAAGCAGTATTCCTGTAACAGATCCAGGTTCTGCTGTAACCCTTCCTCTGTGGGAGACAGCAGAACCAGGTCATCTGCATAAAGAAGAAATTTCACTTCGGTGTTGTGTAGTGTGAGGCCAGGGGCTGCGGACTGTTCCAACTGCAGTGCTAACTCATTAATGTAAATATTAAACAGTGTTGGACTCAGACTGCAGCCCTGTCTCACACCACGCCCCTGTTTGATGTACTCTGTTTTTCTATTGCCAATTTTCACTGCGGCCTTGTTTTCTGTATTCATGCATTTAACTAAATCATATACTTTACCCCCTACACCACTTTGAATAAGTTTATAAAATAAGCCTTCATGCCAAATAGAATCAAATGCCTTTTTGAAATCAATGAAGCAGGCAAAAATTTTTCCATTTTTGGTTTGGTGTACATTTTTGTTTATTAGAGTGTGTAGAATGTAAATATGATCTGTAGTGCGATGATTTGGAAGAAAGCCAATTTGAGACTTACTCAGGACACTGTGCTCGTTAAGCAAGGTCATTATTCGACTGTTAAGTATGCTACAGAATACCTTCCCCAGATTACTGCTTACACAGATGCCTCTGTAGTTATTTGGGTCAAATCTATCTCCGTTTTTATAGATTGGGGATATAAGCCCTTCGTTCCAGGTGTCGGGAAAGTAGTCGGAACTCAATACTAGGTTGAACATCTTAAGCATGGCTTCCACCAGCTCAGGAGTGCTGTTTCACAGCATCTCAGTCCTCATGCCGTCAGGTCCACAAGCTTTTTTTGTTTTCAGAGATTTTAGTTTTGATGTTAACTCTCGTATTGTGATTGGATTGTCTAGTGGATTTTGGTTATTCTTAGTCGCATATTCTGGAATATTAAGTTTATCCATAATTATTTTTTGGTTGAAATTTAATTTGTCTTGCCGGATTTCTTGGTACATATTTTCAAAATAGTTTTTCCAGATGTCTCCATCTTATATAGCCAATTCTTGTGGTTTTTCTCTGCTTAGTGTGTTCCACATTTCCCAGAATTGATTTCCATCAATTGATTCTGCAATTTTGTTTTGGATCTTGGATGTTTTTGTTTTTTATGCTGTAATGTTTGTTTGTAATTTTTGAGAGTTGCGCAATATTTCTGACGTAAATCTTGGTTGTGTGGCTGATGACGTTTTTTGTTTGATAATGCCCTGAGTTCTTTTCTTAAGTTTCTGCAGTCCATGTAAAACCATTTAACATGGTTTTTGGGTTTCGTTTTTGCTTTAGTTTTTAGCAGGTTAGCTTTAATTGCCGCTTTGTGAAAGATTGTAGTAATATCTTTAGCGGCCAGATTTACATCATCTTTCAGCGGTAGATAACATTTGTTAATGAAATTGTTAAAGTTGTTAGTTATTTCATTTGAACAAATGGCATTTTTTAAATTGTCTGCACTGTTATGAGCCCATCTGTATGACTGATTTATGTGGAACAGTTGGCTGGGCTGTGAATGAGTGTTTCTGGTTTTCCCAATAAGTTTCAGATACACATTAATTTGATTGTGGTCTGAAAGCGGGGTTTGCTGCCTGACGGTGAATGCGCTGATATTGGAGGGGTCCATGTCAGTGATTGCATAATCGACTACACTAGACCCAGGAGCTGAACAACAGGTGAAACTTCCTAAAGAGTCCCCTCTGATCCTGCCGTTAAGGATGTACAGGCCTAAGGCCTGGCAGAGATGCACTAACTCCCTGCCATTCTGATTTACTGTCCTATCTGGGTTGTTTCTTCTGATGAATGTTGGAGTAAAGAATGGGGGGTTCTGTCTGAATATATGGTTGTTGCCTTGTGCATTAACACAGTCCGGTTCTGTGCCTGTTCTGGCATTAAAGTCGCCACAGAGCAGCACATTTCCCTGGGCCTGGAAATGGCTGATCTCTGCTTGCAGTATGTTGAAAAATTCCTCCTCAAAATACGGTGATTCTGACGGGGGACACTAAGCTGCACAGATATATAATTAATGGTTTTCCGAATGTAAGTTTTTATCTACTTTGAGCCAAATGTGTGTTTTTCCAATGTTAATAGTCGTGATGTTTTTGGACAGGTCCTTTTTATACCAAACCAACATTCCCCCAGAGTCTCTACCTCGTTTTATAGTTTCTAGTTTGTTGAGGGTAATATGATTTCTGTATAGCCTGAGGGACAGTGAGTCGGCATGTTTTCACGACACCGTGTTTCTAGTAAGAATAAAATGTCAATATTTTTTATGCAACGAATAAAGTCTGGGTCTATACTTTTCGGCCCAAATGTTGAAGAGTATAGACCTTGTACATTCCAAATGCTTATTTTTAGTGAATGCATAGCAAAAGACTATTTTTGACAGGATAACAAACACTAAGAGACAAATAACACAAAATTAGTTTTTTTTTTTTAATCTTTTCTGAGAGAGATTCAGAGGACAGAGGTTTAGGAGCTCCGGTCGCGGCTTTACTGCAGCAGTCTGGAGCAGAGAGCGCTGAGCAGCTGGTTTATCTCGCTCAGGTCAGGTGATGTGGGGGGCGGTGGAAGGGGGGTCGGCCAGTGCTGCTGCGTAGCTGTGCTTCCGTAATCACACGGTTTGCTACTCCTCCCACAGTTTTCACCCAACCCCCACACATTACACATGAAAACGTGTGGCTCCCTTGTGAGGAGTGTGCTATAATTTTTCGAAGCGATCCAACTTACAGATTTCCCACAATTCTCGAAAAACATGGATTTTCGTCCCTCCCTAGCAACCAGGCAGAACACCATAGCAACCGCCTAGGTACGCACAAGCAATCACCCACACCACCATAGCAACTGCCACGCAACGCTTTAGCAACCATCAGGAATACCATAGCAACCACCTGGCAATGCCCTAGCAACCATGAGGAGCACCATAGCAACGCTCTAGCAAAAACCAAGAACAACATTTCTGCAATACCTCGCCAACCAACTGGAACTCCATAGCAACCGCCTAGCAACACCCTAGCAACCACCCGGAACTCCATTGCAACCACCTAGCAACGCCTTAGCAACCACCCGGAACACCATTGCAACTGCCTAGCAACACCCTAGCAACCACCCGGAACTCCATAGCAACCACCAACGAGCACCCGGAACACCATATCAACAGCCTAGCAACGCCCTAACAAGCTCCCAGAACACCATATCAACCACTTACCAGAACCCTGGCAAGCACCCCGGACACTGTACTTGTAGGACAGCAGGCACATTCAAAATTTCTATGGGAATTTTCCAGTTGGTTATGTATGTTATTGCCCGCATACAGTAAAAACGGCCTGCCAATATATCTTGTTTTGGCCGACCTGTATTGGCCGAGTTCAGCACGTGCACAAGTAACTTGTGCGCAAGTAACTTGGCAACTGTGGCATTCGCTTTTTTCAGAGAAGCAGACAAAAGTCGCGGACCTAGCATTTAACTCTTTAATGAGTCTTGAAGTCGCGTACTTCAGAAGTCATAGTCATAATATTGCCATGATAGCACAACATATGTAACCAATTAATAAAAATATTACAAATTGCTTATTTTCACATTGCCTTGGTATTGGCCTTTGGGTCGCGGTATTAGCCCTTGGCCTGTGGCCTCGGGCCAATACGGCAATCCTCAGGCCAATAACAAGTCAATATGGAAATAAGCAGTTAATAACATATAATATATATATATAAAATAATAAAACATGGCAATGCAAAAATGGCATATTAAAGAATAAATTAATTAATAAATAAAATTTTTTAAAAAATTAGGAAAAACAAAATGATAACAAATAAAGAAGAAATGCAAAAAACACAGCAGATTTTGTGCGGGTGCAGTATTTTAGGGCGTGCTGATTGTGGCCCTGTCCCTCAGGCTGTGACAAGCTGCCACATATTGAGCAGCGATTGCTGCTGTCTCTCCTTCTCCAAGCACTATGGGAATTTTTATATTGTTTGGTGATTGTTGGAAGTTTGGAATTTTGGGGTGGAATTTATCAAAATATTTGTTTCTACTGTCCTTGAATTTTTCACACTGAAGGAGGAATGGCATCTCTGTCTCAACCTCCCCTGTCATACAGTGAGCACATATTCTCTGTCTCAACCTCACCTGTCATACATTGAGCACATATTCTCTGTCTCAACCTCACCTGTCATACAGTGAGCACATATTCTCTGTCTCAACCTCACCTGTCATACAGTGAGCACATATTCTCTGTCTCAACCTTACCTGTCATACAGTGAGCACATATTCTCTCTCAGCCTCACCTGTCATACAGTGAGCACATATTCTCAGTCTCAACCTCACCTGTCATACAGTGACCACATATTCTCTCCTCTTTTGGTTTCCATGATTTCTTATGTCTGCCAGTTTCTAAGGTCAGACTGTGGTCACTGAGCCTGTACTTGGTCAGGATCTGTCTCTGCTTTATATCTGACGGTGACGAGATATTCTGCCAGTTTATATTCTCTTTTTACGGCCCGATAGCATTCAGGTTTGTGCTGTGATTTTGTTTCAGTGTCCCAATGTTCCAGATAAGAGTTTGATGCGTTTCATAATTTGATTCACTCTAATTTGAGTTTGGGAAGCATTGTTGGTGTGAAATTGGTTTGTTAGTTGACCAGTTGAACTTTGGTTGGTTAATTTCAAGACCAGCCAACAGAGAGGACTGGTTTTAGGGCTGAGCTCTTGGGTTTTGAGATTCTCAGACTGGAGGGAGTTCTGTGGACTTGAGTGGAGGTGTAGCCAGAATTTCAGTGATCTTTTTTGGACTGGGATAATTAGTGGGGTCTCTCTCTCTCTCACACACTTTATACCCCTCTCTCTCTCTCTCTCTCACACTTTTCTCTTTCTCGTTTCAGACTTTATGTATGATGTGCCAGGTGTGGAGTGTGGGGGAGGGTCTGATTGATTATGTATGATGTGTCAGGTATGGTGTGTGGGGGAGGGTCTGATTGGTTATGCATGATGTGCCAGGTGTGGAGTGTGGGGGAGGGTCTGATTGGTTATGTATTGTTATGGCCCCAATTTGTTATGGCGTCAATTTGTTATGACGTCACGGACAGCAAGGATGACAGACAAAATTCTTAAACCTCAACAGATTTAATTAAACAAACACTTAGAACTAATCTACAATCTACCCTACTGACCAAGATTGAAATAAAAAAAGAGATATTTACAGTCCCCTGGTAATTGAGATGGGCTGCTGTGTTGCGATGTCTTGGGACAGGAAAATGCTCCAACACAGGCAAAAATCCACAAAAAGCTTCACAGGTCTTGAAAAGAGTGACAGGTCTGGTCAAATGTATCCTTCGACAATTTCTCCTTGCAATTTCTCCTACTACTTTTCACTCTCTCAATTTTTCTCCTGATATACTCTTTTCCAACCCCCTCTGAGGCATGCCCAGGACATGCCCCAAACCTGGCTCCAGACTTGGCTTAACAAAAAAAATGTCAATACTGCCATCTAATGGCTTTTTTTTCCCACATTACACCTCCATTCCAAAAGGGAAAAATTTTGACTCATAAAGGCAAAATTTTTCTTTTCAATACAAAAATGGTTAAGTAGACACTTGTATATATATATACATATAATACAATATGCTAATAAACACATGTGATATATATACACATACTCAAACACGGGATAAGCAATCAGCAATTACATTGTCAGTACCCTTAACATGCTTAATTTCCAAGTCAAACTCCTGTAAAATCAAACTCCAATTCAACAATCTCCGATTCTTGTTTTTCATCTTACTCAAAAACATTAACGGATTGTGGTCAGTATATACAATCATTGGCTTTTTCCCTGCACAAACATAAACCTCCAAGTGTTTTAATGATAGAACCAGAGCCAACAGCTCCTTCTCAATTGTGGAATAGTTCTTTTGGTGGCGATTGAACTTCCTGGAGAAGTATGCCACGGGATGCTCAATGTCATCAGAGTCACTTCTCTGTAGGAGCACAGATCCACAAGCTTGGTCGCTAGCATCGACCGCCATGGAGAACGGTTTGTTGAAGTCAGGAGATTTGAGCACGGGGAAGTGACACAGCAGAGACTTCAGGCGAAGGCTCTTTGGCATGCTTCATCCCAAGTGAACTTTACACCTTTCATCAGTTGGTTGGTGAGACTGAGAGCAATCTCAGCAAAGTTCTTGCAGAACTTGCGGTAGTACCCGATCATTCCAAGGAAGCGGCGCAAAGCTTTTTTGTTGTCAGGAACTGGAAAGTCCATGATGGCTTGGACTTTAGCATTTATGGGTGCCACCTTACCCTGGCCTATGATGTAGCCAAGATACGTGACAGTAGCACAACCAAAGTCACTCTTGTTCAGGTTAACAGTCAGGTTAGCCTGGGTTAAGCGCTGGAACAACGTCTCTACATCTTTCAGATGTTCTTCCCAGGAGTCACTCCATGTGATCAGGTCGTTGATGTACGCACTCGTGTGTGGCAATTCGGCGATTGTAGACTGTATCATCCTTTGGAACGTGGCTGGGGCATTTTTCATGCCAAAGGGTAGGACTTCATACTGGTATAACCCAGATGGTGTGGCAAAAGCAGAGATGCTCTTGGCCCTCTCAGTTAAAGGCACACACCAATAACCCTTCAATAAATCAATCTTGGTCAGATACTTTGCGTGCCCTACTCTATCGATACAATCATCAATCCTAGGTATTGGAAACACATCAGTTCTAGTTACAGCATTGACTTTGCGATAATCTATACAGAATCTAGTACTTCCATCAGGTTTTGGAACTAGAACACAGGGTGAACGCCAATCTGAGTTAGAGAGTCTGATAATATCATGTTCTAACATGTACTCAACCTCTTTCTCAGCAATCTTTCTCTTTTCAGGATTCATCTGGTACGGATGCTGTTTTATTGGTTCGGCATCACCAACATCTGCATCATGAGAGGCTATAGAAACTCTCTTTGGAACATTAGGAAAAAGATCTTAATATTTCTTGATCAATCTCTCAAACTGATCTTTCTGTGAGGATTCTAACAGGGCACCACATCATCTTCTTCTTGAGCCTTCTTAGCCATAGCATGAGTCACTGCACAGGAAGGATACAGAGATGGGTCTTCATCGCCATCTTCAGTGCTCGGCTGTGAAGTAAGATGAACAGGGGGAACTACATTGCCCCCAGCCAGGTCATTGCCTAGCAACAGAGAAACACCCTTGATAGGTAGACTTGACATAAGTCCCACCTTTACCTGTCCTGTAACTAAATCTGACTTCAAGAATACAGAGCGCAGGGGTACAGATACAGTCCTCCCTTCAATACCTTGTACAAGTATGAAATCCCCAGAAGCGGTCTCATCACGTAACTCCAAGGAGTCCATCAACAAAAGTGACTGAGAAGCTCCGGTATCCCTTAGGATATATATGGGGACAGGAGGAGAATGCGCATTCAGAGCCACAAATCCCTCTGACACCAATGGAAGAAATTCCTCCCTCACAAAGTCAGCAGTATCAGGCTTCTTAGCCTCAAAAGGAGCAGGCAATTTAGCAGATCGGTCATCTACTACAGGGGTTTCTAACCTTGTCTTCACAAAGGCATTGGGTTTGGTATCCTTTTCTTTTTCTTTCTTAGCTTTAAGGAACCAACAGTTAGTTGTAACATGACCTGATTTCTTGCAATAATTGCAAACTAGACCACTTTTGTCACTGTCAGCTTTTACACTTTGATCAGACCTTTGACTGGATTTCTGAGCACCATCACCAGATTTGTCTTCGTCTTTGGGTGAGGAATCTTAGGTATCACCGTTACCTTTCTTCTGAAATTGGGACCATCTATTGTTATTACTGGACTGAAATTTGGACTTATGTGTGAGAACATATTCGTCTGCAAACTTGGCAGCTGATTGCAAATTCAGTGCTTGCTTCTCATTAAGGTAGGTCTTAATATCATCCTTGACACAGTTCTTGAATTCGTCAACTAACACCATCTCTTTTAGTGTGTTGAAATCATCCTTGACCTCCATAGAAGTACACCAGCGCTCAAAGCAAACCTTCTTCTCGTTAGCAAATTCAACATAAGTCTGATTGTCAGATTTCTTCAGACCTCTGAATTTCTGTCGGTAAGCCTCTGGAACCAACTCATAAGCTGTCAAAATAACCTTTTTGACAACCTCATAATCAGAGGAATCATCTGCAGACAAAGCCGAATAGGCTTGTTGACCTTTAACCTTGAGGACAGTTTGCAACATCAGAGGCCAGTGTTCCTTTAGCCACTGACAACTCTTAGCTACCTTCTCGAAGCACTGGAAATACTTATCAACCTCCTTCTCCGAGAATGGAGGCACCAGCTTTACCTCCTGGCTAGCACAAAATTTGTTTTCAGCTTCCATTTTAATTTTTTTTTCCATTTTATTTTTTTTAATTTGGAGCCTTTCTTCTCTGTCTAATTTTTCTAAATCGAAATCTCTCTGTCTCTCTCTTTCTGCTCTTTCCTCTTTCTCTCTCTCAAACTGCCTTTCTTTCTCTCTTTCTGCTCTCTCAAACTCTCTTTGTTTTTATTTTTCTCTTTCTGCTCTCTCGAATGCTCTTTCATCTCTTTCAATCTCTAGCATTTTTAATTTAAGTTCCATTTCTACATTTGGATTTTCCACTGGAAAATGTTCCAGATCTCCTGGTGCAAACACATTTTCATCAATGTAATATTCAACAATCTCTCTAGCCAGTCTTGCTTTTCGCATGGCTGGTTTTACATCTGTCAGCTCTAACTGTCTGCATATTTCTAGCAGTTCTGTCTTTTTAAAAGACTTCAAAACCTCTACGGTTGGTGATGCCAAGAAATCATCCATTGCTGTTGATCTGTCAATATAGATCTAGGAAAATTCAAAAAACAATTTCACAATTTGAAATTTTAGATTTTCAATAAATGACTTGCACAATGGTCTATCCCGGACGAGCCCCCACTTTGTTATGGCCCCAATTTGTTATGGTGTCAATTTCTTATGACATCACGGACAGCAAGGGATGACAGACAAAATTCTTAAACTTCAACAGATTTAATTAAACAAACACTTAGAACTAATCTACAATCTACCCTACTGACCAAGATTGAAATAAAAAAGAGATATTTACAGTCCCCTGGTAATTGAGATGGGCTGCTGTGTTATGATGTCCTGGGACAGGAAAATGCTCCAACACAGGCAAAAAATCCACAAAAAGCTTCACAGGTCTTGAAAAGAGTGACAGGTCTGGTCAAATGTATCCTTCCACAATTTCTCCTTGCAATTTCTCCTACTACTTTTCACTCTCAATTTTTCTCCTTATATACTCTTTTCCAGCCCCCTCTGAGGCATGCCCAGGACATGCCCCAAACCTAGCTCCAGACTTGGCTTAACAAAAAAAATGTCAATACTGCCATCTAGTGGCTTTTTTTTTTCCACATTACAGTATGATGTGCCAGGTGTGGAGTGTGGGGGAGGGTCTGATTGGTTATGTATGATGTGCCAGGTGTGGAGTGTGGGGGAGGGTCTGATTGGTGCTGGTTAGCATTCAGTTTTGAATTAGAGCTATTAAAGCAATAATCTGTAACTTTTACATGTCCGTAAATGTCCGTTTCATCCAAGCCACTACTAGAGGAGATGACACAATGCTGATTAAGCCGATCGGCTCCTCTAACATCTCACTGAATTTTTCAGTATTTGTTGTTTTGTAATGCGTGTCGACCGGCGACATTCCCGCGCTGGCACACAGGAAATTTTACTTTTCACTTTTTATTTCAAAACAGGAAGGGAGGGGGAGGAAAAGTGGAGAGTCTCTATCATGAGAGCTCCGGACCCCACGTGACTTGTTTTGTTCAGACCAGCGCCGCAGATTTCAAGCCTTCTGAGTTCACAACTCACTTTAATTCGAACGACGTTGGACTTTATGTTGAAAAACTAAATCGGTTAAATATTACGAACTCTGAGGTTTATGGAATAATTCGTGAGTACTTGCATTTGCATAGTTACCACAGAACAGTAGAACAGCGCCGTGACAAGCTAAAGAAACTGCGGCATTCGTCATTTGGAAGTGCTGGCTGTATTGTTCTAATACCGCAAAATTTCTCGAGGGGACGGCAAAAGTTACGCACTATAGCTTTAATTTCAGTTTGGTAATGGTCATATGATGTGTGGATTTTTTCTGTTGTGAAATATGAATGAAAATACACGACCGGTCAAAAGTTTGAGAACACCCCAATTTTCCCAGTTTTTTATTGAAAATTATGGTTTTGAGATGGTATGATATTGAATTATATTGAAATAGTACCAAGGTAGCTGATGAACTGTCAGAAGTTTTAAACAAAAGGTAAGGTTACCCAGTTTTTTGTACGCCATCGAGTAGGTGAAAGGATGGTTCTTCAGTGTGTGACATCAACTATCAAACATGGAGGGGCAAGCGTGATGGTCTGGGGCTGTTTTGCTGGATCCAGGGTCAGTGACTTATAGAGTGAAAGGCACCCTGAACCAAAACGGCTCCTACAGCATTCTGCAGCGCCATGCAGTACCCTCTGGTATGCGCTAGAGCTGTCCGGTTAACCGAAAAACCAACTTGGTCTCGGTTGTCTGAGAAAACCTAAAGTCACAACCGAGCGTACGCACAAACAACCGTACTTTCGGTTTCAGTCCACATTTTGTCGACAATCACAACATAGTGTCACTCATGGCCGATGCAGATGAAAAACATTAAAGCCCAGTGTGGCGATATTTAAAGAAACCGGGAAAAAATGAAAAATTTGCAATCTGTAAGTACGGGCCAAAGGAAAATTGCAGCGCAGTATGGCAAAACCAGCAACCTCACGCAGCATGTTGAATCAACACACAACGCCGAGGCAAAGGAGCTAAAAACAGCTCTTGAAAAGAAAGCTGCACTCAAACGTAAGATGAAGGTAATAGATGTTTGTTATAATAAAATGTCTTGCATATGTGTATATTTTGTTATGAAAATATGTTTATAAATATCAGTTGTGTGTTTGTTACTGTGTTTATAATTAAGGGTTTCCGCTACATGTAATTGATCGTGGCGCACCGCCACGGCAAAATAAAAGCCGCCACGCCAATGTAAAATGACTTTACATAAACTCCAAAAATTCTAAGGACAATCAGGTGTCGCCAGTTCTCTTTGTTAAGTTAAAATGAGCGCTAATAATTCTTGACCTGTTGTCAATCATTTTGCTTGATCGACACGTTTTCCAATGAATAAAAATTAGCCATCGGCAGTAAAACGCACTGCTTTTGTTGTGGTTTCCCGACTAGATATTTACATATTTTTGAGGTCGCCTTGTTCGTAAAATAATTGGAGGGAGACAAAATCTTCAGAAGCCATCTTTATTCCCACGGTGAGCAGTCCCTGGCCAGGCAGCGCTAACTCGGCATTCTTTACAGAACAATATTTATGGGAAAAACTCAACCAACTTTGCTCCAATCAAAATACATGGGTTGTAACCATCTTATCTCTAACAAACTTTGCTCCAATCACAATTCATGGGTTGTAACCATCTTATCTTTAACTTTTTTTTTTACTCTCCAACTTTGTTTCATTAAACCATGGTGGAATATAGAAGTATAGGATTTAAAAAAAAAATAAAAGGAATATATACTAAAATGGACTGGAAAATTACAGTCAAGAGAGGAAAAATACAGCCAGAGGAATAGGATACAAGTAGATACATAGTTGATTCAATTGATTATGTTTTTTTTCAGTAACAACTAATGATTTTACTGAACAAATATTGATCAAAGCTACAGAAATCAAATGCATCACCTGATTATGTTTTTGAATCAACTAAACAGAAGCCTGCTTACTAATCAAAGCTACAGAAGCCTGCTGCTTATGTGTGTGTGAGCTGCTCATGCATGTGTGAATTGAATTGCTTGTATGTGTGTGTGTCTGTGTGTGAACTGCTTGTATGTGTGTGTGTGTGTGTCTGTGTGTATGTACATGTGTACGTGTGCGTTTGCACTGCTCATGTGTGTGCAAACTTCTTGTATGTTTATGTGTGTGCGTGTGTGCGTGTGTGTGTGTGTTACTGCTGCATACATAATATGGATACTGATTATGATCATTGATTATGGTTATTCAACATGGCAATTGATCTACTGATGAACATGATGAGAAATATTGAAATATAATCTTCAACACTTTCTTCTTAATGCAACGTGTGCAACGATTAGAGAAAAACTATTTTGTTCACTTTGCAAAACGATAAACTACGATGTTAACTTCTGTGTTTGCTGTGAGCACATTTTGCTCTACCTAATTGTATTTTCATGATTATTTAATTCCAATTCCGGAGTCCGGAGTCATCATCGGTTTTCATATTATATGTGAAGTCCACCGTGACGCATGTGAAACTGATAAACCTACGTGCACATAGACTTCAGTTATTACATCGCCTACGTACTGATTAATGAAAACTGGCCACACCTGATAATGCTGAGTTTTGACCCGACGCTGAAGCCCTCCGCCACAGTTTCAAAAAATCCAGGAGGAAACCCTGTTATCCATCTCTTCCCGAATTCATGCTTCCCGGGACTTGGGCCGCAAAACTGTCAACTATTTTGGGGCTGACTTTAGCGCACGCTTCAGCACGGAACGCAAATCCGATCCATCGAAACCAGCTAATTTATGCCCGTTTGTTATCAATAGGCCTATATACCCAGGTTCATTTTGTCTTGAGGTGTCACCAATTAATATCCCTTATTCTGTTAAAATAATTATTTTATGGAACAAAATAGCTACCAACTAATCGGGAGTTACAAATGATCGGTGTTATAGCCAATATTGGGCGACAAAACAAGAATTCGTATACACCCGATTGCATTGGACCACGTGACCAACTTCTGTATTTGGTTGATTCTTTTGTAATCCCCAACTTTCTCTTCACGGAAACACGTGTTGTCGCATTATGTAAACAAACAATGCGAGTCTCGAGCGTTTATTGATTTTTATTGACTCATATGTTTTCAAACTGATAGAAAAGGGGCTGTGACAGAGCATGCAACAGTGTGCAAGCGTATTGGACATTAACAGTTCTGTTCCCTGATGGGTCATCCTCTCATTAATAGAATAATTGTATTAGGGCCAACTTAGGGGGCTCACTGCGGGCAGTACGGGGTGGTGACACGTTTGAAGGAACACACACTTCCCACTGGGGATAGACTTACAATTTTAGAATGGCATAAAGCTCTACTAAATATAATAATAGAATTGGAATTTGGAACATAGGTTTTGGGCCTTCCCCAAATAAGTCTAATCTTGTAACCACTAACCAGTGCCGTGCAATGGCGTGCATGACTGCATGCATATCTTACCAATATCAAGGTGTCAACACCTACAATATTGTCTTGTTTGAAACTTTGGATATGTAAACAGGGCACTGTGAGAAATATATTGCATGGTCTCAGCCCTGGCATTTTGTTTACTTGTTTCTGCCTAACTAAGGCTAATTTACTTTTGTTTCTATTATTTTGTTTAATTAATATATTCTGTTATTACATGCTTCTCACAAGTTGTGAGCCTTTTTTAAGTTTATTAAATAAAACCAAAACCGAAACTGAGACTCAACTCTTTATAAAACAACCGACTGAAACCGAAACCGAAGTCTAATTTTCACAACCGGACAGCTCTAGTATGCACCGAGTTGGTTAGGGGTTCATCCTACAGCAAGATAATGACCCAAAACATAAGTCCAAGCTCTGCCAGAACTACCTTAGGAAAAAACAACAAGATGGTAAGCTTGAAAACATGGAGTGGCCAGCACAGTCTCCAGACTTAAACCCCATCGAGATGGTTTGGGATGAACTGGACAGAAGAGTGAAAGCAAAGCAACCTACAAGTGCCACACATTTATGGGAACCTCTGCAACAGAGTTAAGAAGAACTTTCTGAAGAATATTTGATTTCCATTGTAGAAAGAATGCCACAAGTGTGTTCAGCTGTTATATCTACCAAAGGTGGCTACTTTGAGTCAAAAGTTTAAAATACATTTTGGTTTATAAATTGATTCCATGATTTCTTTTTTTAACTTTGATTGTTTATTTGTTCTCTCATGTCTATGCTTTTATTCCAGAGTACGTTGTACAATGAGAAATTAAACTTCATAATTTTCAATGAAAACTGGAAAAATTGGGGTCTTCTAAAACTTTTGACCGGCGGTGTATTTTAGGGGTTCTGACTGTCGAGTCTCAGAGGATTGACTGACTATTGGTTGAAATTTGTTTTAGAAGCTGAACATTGAATATCTTGTGAACTCTCCCAGTAGATGTGGCCTTGGTCTCTATCCCTCCTTCCCTTCTACCCCCCCTTCCTCTCTCATCCTCCCATTCTCTCTGATCTTCTCCTGGTCTTCTGCCGTACATAGGTCTATTTGTACCATCTTCGGTCAGAACCCACGGTATAATTACATGCATTTTATTGCTTTTACGCTAGCTGTTTGTGACATTGGTGCCTGCCATAGCAATTAAATAAGCAGACTGGAGTCTGTAGATGATGAGTCAGAGAGCAATAAACACATATATTAAGCAACAGGATTGGGGAGCCTTCAATAACTGTAGCAGTTCAGTTTAATGTTGAGTCTTCATTATCTTCCATCTCATCTATCCCTTCCTGTTTTTTTTCCTCCGTGGTCTGATCGCTTTCTTTTGATCTCTTGCCTTTATTCTCATTCACATTCATTTGGATGAGCCTCAGTGGCACAATAAACAGACATGCTAACTCTCGCTAGTGTTGTACTGCTAGTACAATAGAAAAATAACCGCCTGGAGCAGTGGTTGCCAAACTCGGTCCTGGAGGCCCCCCGTGTATGCTGGTTTAGCTTCAATGGCAACATAATTATTTAAACAAGCTATTAATTTTTCAAACTAGGGGCTTTTCTTGTGAGATTAATTTTCTTGGGATATTAATCATATTACATCAGATATAACATTGTATGATAAGTTCACTTACATTTCTGTGGACGTAGTGCTTATTGTGCTATATTGCAAATGTATGCTTACATAAAAGGAGGCAAATAATCTTTGATCATAGTGAGACTGATCTGAATCAATGGGCTGCTGATAAGTGGGAATCCAGTAGGGCTGACCCAAGAAAATCGCAGCTTCGAAGCTTCAGTCGTTGCCGTGGTAATCGACCATCAAGTCCGTGATCGATTTTTTTATTTATTTATTTATTTTTGGTGCACACGTGACCTAGTTGACACTAGGTCACGAATAGAATAGCTTAGGAGGGGCAGCGGGCCGCAGCGGCCCATAAAAAAATAGCTAAAGGCTACAGGTGGCATGGCCCGTTTATTTCTTTTCCCCTCAACAGCTTCATCTCCACTTCAGCGGCGGTTCGTCGGCTGTAACAAAGGGAAGCCAAAACCTCGCCCTTCAAAGCTTAATGACTTAAACCTTTCGCAGTTTACTTTTCTTGATCAGCAGTTGCTCATACGAATTTGTAGAAGGACAGTCAAATTTTATTTTATTCATTCTTCCTTTTTTTTTTTGATCGGCCTTCCCCCGCCCCAACGGCCGGCGAAGCTTCAATTATGATCGATTTTATGTCCGCAAAGCATCGACTCTCTAAATATGGTAATCAGGACAAACCTAGAATCCAGACACCTCATGATCAATCATAGCCATCTGATGGATAATGAACGATTCAAAGACAAGGTAAATGATCATGAGGCAAACCTGCATTGTATCGATGTTTCAGAAATAAATAGAGGATCTTACGAGGGGGCATGTCATATGAAAGTTATGACATGAGTTTCATAACTTTCGACGAGTTTCATAACGGTAGCTACCATAATGGTAGCTCATTCCTATTGTGTTAGCACAGAGGTAAAGCCATCACTCTGATACTCAGTATGTCACTGAGTCACAGACACTCGCGGTTGAATGAGCCATGGTTTATAGATTCACAGTCAACTGAGTAGCTAGCTAGCTAACAAACTAATGTTACATAATGGTAATGGAGAGGAACTCCGTGCATGCCGGTTAGCTAGCTCAGTAACGATTACTTAGTTATGAGAGTGGTACTTAGCTAGCTCGCTGCATCGCTAAGCCATACCGATTTTACCAACGTTATGCTTGGTATTCAGTTTGGCTAAAAATTAAAGTGTGATGTAACGCGGAACGATTTCTTTTTTTCCCATGCTCTCAGCTAATGAAATTTTTGCAAGAGTGATATATCAAAAATATGTCATGAACTGGGCTATAGGAAAAGTACTGCAGTTATGTGATAAAAATAAGTAATGCATAATGTTGATCAATAAGATAAATAATCTATAAAAAAATCAAAAGCACATACTCAAGAAAAAATATCTGCTTGTTAAAATTCTTTTATTTCAGTTGTGGTTGTAAGAAAAACCACCGTGCACAGCGGTCCCCCAGGGCTGTGTTTTGGAACCACTGGCCTAGAGGATTCTCAGAAATTTGGAAAATGTATGGCAAACCTGTGGAATATTTATATACTGACCCAAGTGGAGGATTCATGGGAACTGTGAATGAGAAGAGAAATGATAGAGAGAAATCGTTTTCTTGGGTCAGAGAGTTAAAGTCCAGCCCGGAGTTTTAGTTTCTTCAACCACTGAAGTCACTTCCCTGCGCAAAAAATGCACCAGTGAGCAAATTCAAAATGATTGAGTGAAATGCATGGAAGGACTCATCTTCTGAATGTGGAATTTCCTCCACTCATATTCCCATCCTCAGTGGTTGCCCAGAGATGGTCGCATGTCTGTGAAATTTGCAGTGAACTCATTTTAACTGCATTGTTGCCCTGGGACACAGTGGGAGTGCAGATGTGAGGGCAGGTTCTGGCGCGCAGCGCTCCTGTCAGCTCTCACGGCTGGAACAGGAACACTAGGCTGGATTTCCTGGGTTATGGAGCAGGATTTTACCCCAAGTACATTTGATGTGATATGAGAGTCTCTCTCTCTCTCTCTCTCTCACACACAGATCCTCTGGAGATGGAGTATCAGGAGGCTGTCAGTAAGAGCACACTGCTGCATGTGGTGAGCGAGCTGGAGCCCTCCACCCGCTACACCTTCTATGTGAAGGCCTACACCTCCCGCGGGGCCAGCAAGCCCTCGGAAACCGCTGAGGAGAGCACCCTGGGAGAGGGTGAGTGCCTGAGCTCTGTCATCACTGCCGCCCGACCTCCGTTATTTTAACACAGCAATCAGCTTCCCGCAGAATGACCTCTGACCTCTGTGGTCCCTGTTTTATTTATATAGCACTTTCCAAGCAGTGCAGCACAAAGTGATTCAACAACCAGTAAGGAGACACCAGAAATGTAAACATAATAAAAACATAGCATCAAAATAGGAATACTAAGGATTATAAGAACAGATTTTTACGAAAGGAAACCAGAAAGATATACTGAGCGGAATTTTTAGGTGGCGGATTGTAATACAACGTTCAAAGTTGAGCCCTCCTCCCCTTTGTTATACCTCAGCTTCTGGCAAAAGTGATATTCTAAATGTCGCTCAAATTCTTTTTGAAATGCCCGTATTTTTGTGTTTCTTGGCTCAGTAGCCTGGTGTCACGCGCAAGTCCTGCATTCTGGCTCTGGGCTGCTATAACTGGGCCGTTTAGCCTGACTGGAGCTTGTGTCTCTTGTTTCCCTTAAATGAGTAGCTGATAGTCAAGTGAGCGTAAAAGCCCGGGGGAGTCTTTAGCGAGGAGAAGGGCCACGTTCAGAGATTGTTAGGTCACCCTTCCCCTCCGGGAGCCTGCGTAGGGAACAGGTGGCGTGGCACATTGTACGTTCCTGTTCATTAATGTAGTCACTTTGGAGCGCTGCCTTGTTACTTAAGGGCTTCCGTTCTGTCCTTGAACAACATGCTTGACCTAAATTGCCTCAGTGTTTGTCCACAGCGCAGTCCATCCGTATCTGAACTGTCACTATGGATAAAAATGCCCATAATTCCAAAAGAGATCACCCAGTGTGGAAGCAAACACCTGAAAATGAAAGCTGACAGTTTGCACCTTAACCCCAAGTGCATTATTTTACAACCCCAATTCCGAAATAGTTGGGACAAAGTGTAAATTGTGAATAAAATCAAAACGCAATGACTTTCAAATCACACCAGCCAGTATTTGATTCACAATAGAACAGAGATTAAATAGCAAATGTTGAAACTGAGAAATTTTACAATTTTATGCACAAAATGAGCTCATTTCAAATTTCATGGCTGCTACAGGTCTCAAAAAAGTTTGGACAGGGGCCTGGGCCTGTTTACCATGGTGTAGCATCTCTTCTTCTTTTTAACACCGAGTGGAGGCGTCTGGGCATTGAGGAGACAAGTTTCTTGAGCTTAGCCATTGGAATTTGATCCCACTCTTGTTAAATACAGGCTTCCAGCTGCTGGAGAGTTTTGGGTCTCCTTTGACGGACTTTTCGTTTAATTATGCGCCAAATGTTCTCAATCGGTGAAAGATCCGGACTGCAGGCAGGCCAGCTCAGCACACGGACTCTTCTACTACAAAGCCATGCTGTTGTAATAGCGGCAGTATGTGGTTTTGCATTGTCCTGCTGAAATACACAAGGCCTTCCCTGGAATAGATGTCGTCTGGAGGGGAGCATATGTTGCTCTAAAACCTTTATATACCTTTCAGCATTCATGATGCTTTTTAAAACATGCAAGTGTCCCACACCATATGCACTAATGCATCCCTATACCATCAGAGATGCTGGCTTTTGAACTGAACGCTGATAACAGGAGGGGTGGTCTTTCTCCTCTTTAGCCCGGAGGACACGACGCCCATGATTTCCAACAAGAATGTCAAATTTGGACTCGTCTGACCACAGGACACTTTGCCACTTTGCTACAGTCCATTTTAAATGAGCCTTGGCCCACAGAATACGGCGGCGCTTCTGGATCATGCTCAACAATGGCTTCCTTTTTGCATGATAGAGTTTTAGGTGGCATCTGTGGATGGCACGGTGGACTGTGTTCACAGACAGGGGTTTCTTGAAGTATTCCTAGGCCCATTTAGTAATGTCAATGACAGAATCATGCCGGTGAGTGATGCAGTGGCGTCTGAGGGCCCGAAGATCATGGGCATCCAGTAAAGGTCTTTGGCCTTGTCCCTTACGCACAGAGATTTTTCCAGTTTCTCTGAATCTTTTGATAATTTTATGCACTGTCGATGATGAGATCTTCAAAGCCTTTGCAATTTGACGTTGAGGAACATTGTTTTTAAAGTATTACACAATTTTTTACTCAAGCCTTCACAGGTTGGAGAGCCTCTGGCCATCTTTACTTCTGAGAGACTCAGCCTCTCTAAGACATCTCTTTTATAGCCAATCATGTTACAAACCTGATGCCAGTTAACTTAATTACTTGCTAAATATTCTTTCAGCTGATTCTCTTATATATTAATTGCTTTTTCAGCCCTTTTTTGCCTGTGTCCCAACTTTTTGAGACCTGTTGCAGCCAGAAAATTTGAAATAAGCTCATATTGTGGATAAAAATGTAAAATGTTTCAGTTTCAACATTTGAAATGTTATCTGTGTTCTATTGTAAATAACATATTGGCTCATGTGATCTGAAAGTCATTGCTTTTTGATTTTATTCACAATTTACACTGCATCCCAACTATTTCGGAATTTGGGTTGTATTTCAGTTTACTGGAGTTCGGGGCCAGAGTGTGTCATTCTCCGAGTACCTATGGGCTGCACTGTTTCTGTTTTTTTAACTGTGTATTAACGCAAATATTAACATGAAACCTGCAAATGACGTGAGATAATTTGACTCACCTCAATTGCTGGGGTTGGAAAATATCACTTTTCAAGCATGCAGGAATTTAAAACTCCCATGGATAGAGAAAAAAATCTGAAGTGACATTATAATTTGTTACACCCTGGCTGTTACTCCTGGATAATGTGTTGCTCTGCTGTTTCCTGTCTGACGCCCACACTGCTCTTACGCCCGTGCTGCCCTGATGCCCGCGCCGCCCTGACGCCCAAACTGCTCTGACGCCCACACTGCTCTGACGCTCGTGCTGCCCTGACGCCAGCGCCGCCCTGATGCCCAAACTGCTCTGACGCCCGCACCACCCTGACGCCCACGCTGCTCTGAGACCCACACTGCCCTGATGCCCACACTGCTCTGACACCCGCACCACCCTGACGCCCACAATGCTCTGACGCCCGCACCACCCTGACGCCCACACTGCTCTGAGACCCACACTGCCCTGATGCCCACACTGCTCTGACGCCCGCGCTGCCCTGATGCCCACACTGCTTTGGCACCAGTGCCAGCCTGACACCCACATTGCTCTGACGCTCACGCCACCCTGACGCATACACTGCCCTGACGCCCACACTGCTCTGAGACCCGCGCCGCCCTGAGGCCCACACTGCTCTGACGCCCGTGCCGCCCTGACGCCCACACTGCTCTGAGACCCGCGCCGCCCTGAGGCCCACACTGCTCTGACGCCCGCGCCGCCTGACGCCCACACTGCTCTGAGACCCGCGCTGCCCTGAGGCCCACACTGCTCTGATGCCTGCGCCACCCTGACGCCCACACTGCTCTGTCGTTGCAGTGCCGGCTCCACCCTCCCTCCTGACCCGCCTGCTGAACAGCAGCACCCTGCAGGTGGCCTGGGAACCATCAGGAAAACCGTGGCAGCAGGATGGCTACAAGCTGTACTACCGCCCGCTGCACTCGGCTCACTTCACTGGGCCACTAATCTTCAGCCGAAACATAACGCAGTGTAACATCACCCGGCTCGGTGAGCCCGAGGGCCTGAGGGCCGCCTCGCTCCGCTGGGGGGGTGTTCATAAGCCTCAATGTCTACATATCAGCAGCCTGTTTCACAAAGATGGATTACCGAGCTAGAGTTGAAGTTAGATTTCTCACAGTGACTGCGCGGAAAAAACCACCAACCCACAAAAATCAGGAACATTGACTGATGCATTAAGAGCTGTGTGCCGACACACTCACTTTCCAGTTATCCAGCTAACTTAGTTAACTGGGGCCTGTTTCAAGAAACAGATTACTGAGTTAGATATTATCAAGAAGTCCAGACTGCCCAAATGTTTTACATGGCCTGAAATAAAGAATTGCTGGGTTTAAAGAATAAAGAAGTTCTGGGTTTTATTTAGTGTAGCTATGCTATTATTTCAGGAATGCTGCTTTGTGAAACAGGATCCTAGAAAACTGAGTTAGCCGGACAACTGCACTGAGTAAAACCTGGAATGGCTCTTTGCTCTGTGTTTGAGATTTGGCAGAGTTCAAAAAGAGGCCAAGCATGTTGATAAACAGAAAGACACGTCCCTGACCCATTACAGGGCGATGAGGCTGAACTTCAGTCCCTGACCCATTACAGGGCGATGAGGCTGAACTGCAGAACTGTAGGATGCAGAAAAGAACAGCCCAATAAACAGATATATAAGCTGAAATGGGCCAGTGCTCGCGGGGGTGACTCGCTGCTCAGCTTGGTGCCTCGTTGGTAGGAGTCATGCAGGCTGTGAAATGCATCGGTCTGACGAGGGTGCGCTGATAATGCCCTTGTACAGAAGTAGTGAAAAACACTGCAGCGCAAATTCAGCCAATTCATATTTTCCTGTTCATTAATTCAGCCATTTAGCAACAGTCATCGTCGCAGTCAGTTTGACATGAGGTCCTCGGCGTATGCGGTACGTTTTCACGTTGTGTGACCGGAGGCTTTTTGCTTTTCCCTTCTTACCCCCCAGACCCGTCGCTGGTGTACGAAGTGAAGGTGCTGGCCTTCAACCAACACGGAGATGGCAACACCACCACGCGCTTCGTCTCAATGAAGGAGGCCATGGAGAGATCAGGTGACCGTGCCACGACTCACACAGAGGGGTCATTCCATGTCAATTCACACAGATTCCAGAAACTTCCCCTATGACATCTCTCTCTCTTCTGACATTTGTTTTTGACCCCCAATGAAGGAATCCCAAATTTCAGCTTCATACCTTTAGTAACTTCGGAATGCGCTGAAAAAGTGTTACATCACTTTCGCTGGGGTCAACACTCACTTCCTTGACAATGGTTCATGCTCACAGCATAGCAACACATTCACTTGTACACTTAACACACAGCACGAAATACCTAAATATTTGACGATCAAAAATATAGTGAGAAATGCTTCTTGCTCTTTTATGATGAGCATATTTTGCGTTTACAATCACTGAAAATAAAGCTTAATTCCGTACATAGACACAAGGACCATGGCGAACACTGTTCTAGTTCTTCACTTATGGTTTGGTTCGTTCTGCGTGAACCAGTTGCTATGGCCACAGCAAGTTGACCTCAAAATTACGTCACCACTTTTCCAGCGCATTATGGCCCTGGGAAATTTGGGTGCCACACCCACTTCTTCCTGCACTTAATTTGTAAGGATATTTTGAGAAAGTGGAGGTAGTGCGCGCACATCCAACTACAGTTACAGGTGCAAGAAAAAACACTTTCATATCAGAGCAAAAAAGAGGAAACACTCTGCACACTGCAAGCTCCCAAAAGTACTAATTTATTTATTTATTTATTTATTTATTATAGGCAATGTTTCCATCAGCAAAGATCTTCCTCAGGCAATTGACAAAAGAGACAAGCCTCTCCTATAGAGACAAGACAATCATTCATAATCAATCGCACCTGTTAGTCAACAGGAGGTATGACGTCACAAGATGGCAATCATACGGAAGTATAAACATTATATAATATATATATTATATATATACAGCAGATAAAGACGGTACTATAGTAGAAATGGATTTGGATCATTACGACAAAGAAGTCAATCGACTGTTGGGTAATTGAGAAACTAAAATCTGATCCTACAAATATATTTAAAAATGAAATTCATAACATCTTACATTGCTTTTGCCAAAATGTAGATATTACCAAAAATGAATTAGATTTTATGAAAGTCGATCACCCAATTACGCTGGTAATGTAGATTCTGCCTAAAATTAATAAAGACCAAAGAAACCCTCCTCGACGACCAATTGCCGGCATTGGCTCACTTACTGAGAAAATCTCTACTTTTATAGATTTTTTTCTGAAGCCACATGTTACATCTTTGCCATCATTTGTTAAAGACTCCATGGACATGATTAAGATCTTGAATGGATGGAATCGATCAACCCGTTCTTGAGATATCGCGTTCAGAACAAATGGGACATGACAGACGGCCGGACGGAGCTGAATACTATGTCCCCCGCTCCGCTCGCTATCGTGGCGGCGGGGGACAAAAACCACTTTGAGAGTGTGTTGCAGGTATTTATGTGGACTTATTTTGCCAGTGTAATGATTGGACCAACAACTTATGATGTATAGTCTCATTGTGTTATGTTAGGCTATTTTGCGCATTTATGGCACCCCCTACTAGTGGATTTGATTGAAACTTTCAGGCTTTGTTTAAGGTTCTTATGTGGACATATCCTGTGAGTTTTGTAATAATTGGAAAAACTATTTATGATTTATTGTCTGATTTGTGTTATACCACGTTGCTTTGTTTTGCATTTATAGCGCCCCCTATCGGACAATTTGAATGAATTTTTCAGAGTATGTTTCAAGTACCTATATGAATATATCCTGTGAGTTTTATGGCTATAGGACAAACAATTGCTGATTTATAGTCTGATTTGTGTTATACCATGATGCTTTGTTTTGCATTTATAGCGCCCCCTATCAGTCAATTTGAAAGAAATTTTCTGGGTATGTTTCAGGTACTTATATAAATATATCCTGTGAGTTTTATGGCTATTGGACAAACAATTGCTGATTTATAGTCTGATTTGTGTTATACCATGCTGCTTTGTTTTGCATTTATAGCGCCCCTTATCAGTCAATTTGAATAAAATTTTCAGAATATGTTTCAAGTACTAATATAAATATATCCTGTGAGTTTTATGGCTATAGGACAAGCAATTGCTGATTTATAGTCTGATTTGTGTTATACCATGCTGCTTTGTTTTGCATTTATAGTACCCCCTATCAGTCAATTTAAATGAAATTTTCTGCGTATGTTTCAGGTACTTATATGAATATATCCTGTGAGCTTTATGGCTATTGGACAAATAATTGCTGATTTATAGTCTGATTTGTGTTATAGAGCCCCCTATGGGCCAATTTGCATGAAACTGTCATGGTATGTTCCTGGTACTTATATGGACATATTCTGCAAGTTCTGTGATGATTGGCCTAATGGTTGTTGAATTTTGTCCATTTATGTGCTAAACCACGCCCATGCTGAAGTTCATTGGTCAATATCTTGGAAACGAAATGAGATTTCAACAAGCTTTATGCAATCTTTGATAAGCTTAGTTCACTGATGATCCACAGCAAATTTCGAAGGAATCGGACCTACGGCCTAGGAGGAGATGTCAAAAATGTGTTTTTCAAAAAATTAAAAATTTTGGAAAATCAAATATGGCGGACCTTAGAGGTCCTCGGGAAAGTTGTAGAGATTGGACTAAGGAATGTCTGTACCAAGTTGCGTGTAAATCGGACTTACAGCGTAGGAGTTATGACCTTTAAAGTGAAAAACAGTTTTTCTTGAATTTTAGCGCCACCATCAGGCCGATTGAGTTAAAAATGCCTTGGTCAGCATTTACACATAACTTCCAACCAATGTGCGAAATTTCAGGTCTCTACCATTTACCATCTCACGGGAATTTGCGAAAACATTTCTGAAGAAGAAAAGAAATAATAATAATAAATATAGCTGCAAGCTGCAATTCCGGGGTTCAAGCCACGAAAGACCATTAGTAGTTGAAAGCTTTAACAGCTTAATTAACAAGTGTTGCCACTAAACGTGGCCATGTCCCCCGCCAGGTGACCGAAATCGACTGGGGTCGGCGTATCACAAAATTACACATTGACCCCAAAGATGAATGGAATTGGTCAAACCATTCTTGAGATATCGCGGGATGGGACGGACGGATGGCCGGACAGATGGAGCTGAATTCTATATCCCCGGCCCCTAATACACCTTGACACCAAAGATGAATGGAACCGGTCAAACCGTTCTTAAGATATCATGTTGACAAGGAATTTGTAAGTGGTCAAATGGTCGTAATGACCTTGAGAATAATGGCAAGGTCACGTAAATCGAGTGGGCTGTGAGCACCCCCCTAATACACCTTGACACCAAAGATGAATGGAATCGGTCAAACCTTTCTTGAGATATCGCGTTCACAACAAACGGGGCATGACGGACAGACAGACGGGCGGACCCCCGCACCGAATACACCTTGACATCAAAGACAAATGGAATTGGTCAAACCGTTCTTGAGATATCACGTTCACAACAAACGGGACATGACAGACAGCCGGGCGGACGGATGGAGCTAAATACTATGTCCCCCGCCCCTAATACACCTTGACACCAAAGATGAATGGAATCGGTCAAACCTTTCTTGAGATATCGCGTTCACAACAAACGGGACATGAAGGACAGAGGGACGGGCAGATGGAGCTGAATACTATGTCCCCCGCCCCTAATACACCTTGACACCAAAGACGAATGGAATCGGTCAAACCGTTCTTGAGATATCACGTTCACAACAAACAGGACATGAAGAACGGATGGACGGACTGACGGAGCTTAATATTATGTCCCCCGCCCCTAATACACCTTGACACCAAAGATGAATGGAATTGGTCAAACCGTTCTTGAGATATCGCGTTCATAACAAACGGGATGGGACCGACGGATGGCCGGACGGATGGAGCTGAATTCTATATCCCCGGCCCCTAATACACCTTGACACCAAAGATGAACGGAACCGGTCAAACCGTTCTTAAGATATCACGTTCACAACAAACGGGACATGAAGAACGGATGGACGGACTGATGGAGCTTAATATTATGTCCCCCGCCCCTAATACACCTTGACACCAAAGATGAATGGAATCGGTCGACCCGTTCTTGAGATATCACATTCACAACAAACGGGACGGGACGGACAGACGGACGGCCGGGCGGACGGATGAAGGTGAATACTATGTCCCCCGCCCCTAAAACACCTTGACACCAAAGATGAATGGAATTGGTCGAACCATTCTTGAGATATCATGTTGACAAGGAATTTGTAAGTGGTCAAATGATCGTAATGACCTTGAGAATAATGCCAAGGTCACGGAAATCTACTGGGGTGGGCGTATCACACCAATATACCTTAACACCAAAGATGAATAGAATGGGTCAAACCGTTATTGAGATATCGCGTTCAGAACAAACGGGACATGACGGACGGCCGGACGGAGCTGAATACAATGTCCCCCGCTCCGCTAGCTATTGTGGCGGCAGGGGACAAAAACCACTTTAAGAGTGTGTTGCAGGTATTTATGTGGACCTATTTTGCCAGTGTAATGATTGGACTAACAACTTATGATGCATAGTCTGATTTGCTTTATGTTAGGCTATTTTGTGCATTTATGGCATCCCCTACTGGTCAATTTGATTGAAACTTTCAGGCTATGTTTCAGGTTCTTATGTGGACATATCCTGTGAGTTTTGTAATGCTTGGAAAAACCATTTATGATTTATAGTCTGATTTGTGTTAATCCATGGTGCTTTGTTTTGCATTTATAGCGCCCCCTATGGGACAATTTGAATGAAATTTTCAAAGTATGTTTCAAGTACTTATATGAATATATCCTGTGAGTTTTATGGCTATAGGACAAACAACTGCTGATTTATAGTCTGATTTGTGCTATACCACGCTGTTTTGTTTTGCATTTATAGCGCCCTCTATCAGTCAATTTGAATGAAATTTTCTGGGTATGTTTCAGGTACTTATATGAATATATCCTGTGAGTTTTATGGCAATAGGACAAACGATTGCTGATTTATTGTCTGATTTGTGTTATACTGCGCTGCTTTGTTTTGCATTTACAGCGCCCCCTATCAGTCAATTTGAATGAAATTTTCAGAGTATGTTTCAAGTACTTATATGAATATATCCTGTGAGTTTTATGGTTATAAGACAAACAATTGCTGATTTATAGTCTGATTTGTGTATATTGTGTATAGATTTGTGTATATTGTGTATCGTCTGTCATGTCCCGTTTGTTCTGAACGCGATATCTCAAGAACGGTTTGATCGATTCCATTCATCTTTGGTGTTAAGGTATATTGGTGTGATACACCAACCCCAGTAGATTTCCGTGACCTTGGCATTATTCTCAAGGTCATTACGATCATTTGACCACTTACAAATTCCTTGTCGACATGATATCTCAAGAACGGTTTGACTGACTTCATTCGTCTTTGGTGTCAAGGTGTATTAGGGGAGTGCTCATAGCCAACTCGATTTACGTGACCTTGCCATTATTCTCAAGGTCATTACGACCATTTGACCACTTATAAATACCTTGTCAACATGATATCTCAAGAACGGTTTGACCGATTCCATTCATCTTTGGTGTCAAGGTGTATTAGGGGTTGGGATATAGAATTCAGCTCCATCCATCCTGCCGTCCGTCCATCCCATCCCGTTTGTTGCGAACGCGATATCTCAAGAACGGTTTGACCGATTCCATTCATCTTTGGGTTCAAGGTGTATTAGGGCTGGGGGACATAGTATTCAGCTCCATCAGTCCATCCGTCCGACCGTCCGTCCGTCACGTCCCGTTTGTTGTGAACGCAAAATCTGGAGAACGCTTTGACCGATTTTATTCATCTTTGGCTTCAATGTGTAATTTTGTGATACGCCGACCCCAGTCGATTTCCGTCACCTGGCGGGGACATGGCCACGTTTAGTGGCAACACTTGTTAATTAAGCTGTTAAAGCTTTCAACTACTAATGGTCTTTCTTGACTTGAACCCCGGAATTGCCGCTTGCGGCTATATTTATTAGGGGTTCAAGCCCGTAGGGCTGAAACCCTATTGTTTTTGTGCTGGTTTATTTTTATTATTATTATTATTATTATTCTTATTATTGTACCCCCGCTACGAAGTAAACGGGGGTATATAGCGGCCCGTCCGTCCGTCCTTCCGTTCGTCCGTCCGTCCTTCCATCCGGGGTCATATCTCAAAAACCGTTGGAAATATTTCGACCAAACTTTGTACAATCGTGAACCATGTCACAAACTACGCATCCAGTCATTTTCAGCTTTCTGGGATGTCAATTTTCTGACGTTTCCATGGAAACGTCACATTTTCTACTTTATTCTATAGTGGACAATGGGGACAAGTTTTCTCAGAAACTACTACACCTAGATGAATGAAATTTTGTTTGTAGGTACTCCTGACGATACTCTTGAACGAGTTCGAAACCCAGTTCCGAAACTTTTTTTTTTACGGAGTTATTGCCCTTGAATCTTTGATTCGACTTAGTGCAAAAAATCCGCCGATGCATCAATGGGGACAAATTTTCTCGAAACTATTACACCTAGATGAATGAAATTTTGTTTGTAGGTACTCCTGACAATACTCTGAACGAGTTCGAAACCCAGTTCGAAACTGTATTTTTTACGGAGTTATTGCCCTTGAATCTTTGATTCGACTTAGTGCGAAAATTGGCTGGGACGTCAATGGGAACAAGTTTACTCGAAATTACTACACCTAGATCAATGACATTTTGCTTGTGGGTACTCCTGACGATATTTTAACGAAGTTTCAAACCGAAGTTACTTAAACTGTATTTTTTTACGGAGTTATTGCCCTTGAATCTTAATTCAACTTAGTACGAAAATCGACAGGGAGCCATCAATGGAGACAAGTTTGTACACTAAATGGACCTTTTTGGTACTTGATTTGAATATGACTGCATATTACATTTCCATAGAAGCGTTATTTGCTATTGACATTCATTGAGCGACAAATGGGGAGCGGGGGTACGTGAGCTTTGCTCGCTTTTTTCTTGTTTTTCTTCTTCTTCAGAAATGTTTTCGCAAATTCCTGTGAGACGGTAAATGGTAGAGACCTGAAATTTTGCACATTGGTTAAAAGTTGTGTGTAAATGCTGACCAAGGCATTTCTAACTCAGTAGGCCTGATGGTGGCGCTATAATTCAAGAAAAACTGGTTTTCACTTTAAAGGTCATAACTCCTAGGCTGTAAGTCCGATTCACACGAAACTTGGTACACACATTCTTTGGTCTATTCTCTACAACTTTCCTATAAGGACCTCTAAGATCCACCATATTAGAATTTCCGAAATTTTGAATTCTTTGAAAAACACATTTTTGACATCTCCTCATAGGCCATAGGTCCCATTCCTTCGAAATTTGCTGTGGATCATCAGTGGACCAAGCTTATCAAAGACTGCATAAAGCTTGTTGAAATCTCATTTCGTTTTTAAGATATTGACCAATGAACTTCAGCAGGGGCGTGGCTTAGCACAAAAATGGACAAAATTCAACAACCATTGGTCCAATCATCACAGAACTTGCAGAATATGTCCATATAAGTACCAGGAACATACCTTGACAGTTTCATGCAAATCGGCCCATAGGGGGCGCTATAACACATATCAGACTATAAATCAGCAATTGTTTGTCCTATAGCCATAAAACTCACAGGATATATTCATATTAGTACCTGAAACATACGCAGAAAATTTCATTTAAATTGACTGATAGGGGGCGCTATAATTGCAAAACAAAGCAGCATGGTTTAACACAATTCCGACTATAAATAAGCAATTGTTTGTCCTTCAGCCATAAAACTCACAGGATATATTCATATAAGTACTTAAAACGTACTCTGAAAATTTCATTTAAATTGATTGATAGGGGGCGCTATAAATGCAAAACAAAGCAGCATGGTATAACACAAATCCGACTATAAATCAGCAATTGTTTGTCCTATAGCCATAAAACTCACAGGATATATTCATATAAGTACTTGAAACATACTATGAAAATTTCCTCTAAATTGACTGATAGGGGGCGCTATAAATGCAAAACAAAGCAGTGTGGTATAACACAAATCAGACTATAAATCAGCAATTAATTGTCCTATAGCCATAAAACTCACAGGATATATTCATATGAGTACCTGAAACATACCCAGAAAATTTCATTCAAATTGACTGATAGGGGGCGCTATAAATGCAAAACAAAGCAGCGTGGTATAGCACAAATCAGACTATAAATCAGCAGTTGTTTGTCCTATAGCCATAAAACTCACAGGATATATTCATAAAAGTACTTGAAACATACTCTGAAAATTTCATTCAAATTGTCTTATTGGGGGCGCTATAAATGCAAAACAAAACAATGTGGTATAACACAAATCAGACTATAAATCATAAATGGTTTTTCCAATCATTACAAAACTCACAGGATATGTCCACATAAGAAACTGAAATATAGCCTGAAAGTTTCAATCAAATTGACCAGTAGGGGGTGCCATAAATGCACAAAATAGCCTAACATAACACAAATCAGACTATGCATCATTAGTTGTTAGTCCAATCATTACACTGGCAAAATAGGTCCACATAAAAACCTGCAACACACTCTTAAAGTGGTTTTTGTCCCCTGCCGCCATGATAGCGAGCGGAGCAGGGGACATTGTATTCAGCTCCGTCCGGCCATCCGTCATGTCCCGTTTGTTCTGAATGCGATATCTCAAGAACGGTTTGACCAATTCCATTCATCTTTGGTGTTTAGGTATATTTGTGTGATACGCCGACCCCAGTATATGTCCGTGACCTTGGCATTATTCTCAAGGTCATTACGATCATTTGGCGACTTACAAATTCCTTTTCAACATTATATCTCAAGAACGGTTTGACCAATTCCATTCATCTTTGGTGTCAAGGTGTATTAGCGGCGGGGGACATAGTATTCAGCTCCATCCATCCGTCCGGCCGTCTGTCCGTCCGTCCTGTCCCGTTTGTTGTAAAAATGATATCTCAAGAACGGTTCGACCGATTCCATTCATCTTTGATGTCAAGGTGTATTAGGGGCGGGGGACATAGTATTCAGCTCCGTCCGCCCGTCAGTCTGTCCGTCCTGTCCCGTTTGTTGTAAACGTGATATCTCAAGAACGGTTCGACCGATTCCATTCATCTTTGATGTCAAGGTGTATTAGGGGCGGGAGACACAGTATTCAGCTCCGTCTGCCCGTCCGTCTGTCCGTCCTGTCCCGTTTGTTGTAAACGTGATATCTCAAGAACGGTTCGACCGATTCCATTCATCTTTGGTGTCAAGGTACATTAGGGGAGGGGGACATAGTTTTCAGCTCTGTCCGTGCGTCCATCAGTCCGTCATGTCCCGTTTGTTGTGAACGTGATATCTCATGAACGGTTTGACCGATTCCATTCGTCTTTGGTTTCAAGGTGTATTAGGGGTGGGGGTCCGCCCGTCTGTCTGTTCGTCATGTCCCCGCTTTGTTGTGAAGACGATATCTCAAGAAAGGTTTGACCGATTCCATTCATCTTTGGTGTCAAGGTGTATTAGGGGGTGCTCACAACTCACTCGATTTACGTGACCTTGCCATTATTCTCAAGGTCATTACGACCATTTGACCACTTACAAATACCTTGTCAACATGATATCTCAAGAACAGTTTGACCGGTTCCATTCATCTTTGGTGTCAAGGTGTTTTAGGGGCGGAGAATATAGAATTCAGCTCCATCCGTCCGGCTGTCCGTCTGTCCCATCCCGTTTGTTGTGAACGTGATATCTCAAGAACGGTTTGACCGATTCCATTCATCCTTGAGGTCAAGGAGTATTAAGGCCGGGGGACATAGTATTCAGCTCCATCAGTCCATCCGTCCGGCCGTCCGTCCGTCACGTCCCATTTGTTGTGAACGCGAAATCTCGAGAACGCTTTGACCGATTCCATTCATCTTTGGCTTCAATGTGTAATTTTGTGATACGCCGACCCCAGTCGATTTCCATCACCTGGCGGGGGACATGGCCACGTTTAGTGGCAACACTTGTTAATTAAGCTGTTAGAGCTTTCAACTACTAGTGGTCTTTCGTGGCTTGAACCCCGGAATTGCCGCTTGCGGCTATATTTATTATTATTATTTCTTTTCTTCTTCAGAAATGTTTTCGCAAATTCCCGTGAGATGGTAAATGGTAGAGACTTGACATTTTGCAGACTGGTTGGAAGTTGTGTGTAAATGCTGCCCAAGGCATTTTTACCTCAATCGGCCGGATGATGGTGCTATAATTCAAGAAAAACCATTTTTCACTTTAAAGGTCATAACTCCTGCACTGTAAGTCCGATTTACAGGAAACTTAGTAAAGATATTCCTTGGTCTAAACTCTAGAACTTTCCCAAAGGACCTCTAAGGTCTGCCATATTTGATTTGCCGGAATTTTGGATTTTTTGAAAAACACATTTTTGACATCTCCTCCAAGGCCTTAGGTCTGATTCCTTTGAAATTCGCTGTGGATCATCATTGGACCAAGCTTATCAAAGACTGCATAAGGCTTGTTGAAATCTAATTTTTTTTACAAGATATTGACCAATGAACTTCAGCAGGGGCGTGGCTTAGCACATAAATGGACAAAATTCAACAACCATTGGGCCAATCATCACAGAACTCATAGGATATGTCCATATTAGTTCCACGAACATACCTAGACAGTTCTATGCAAATCGGCCCATAGGGGGCGCTATTAATGCAAAAAATGGGCATGGCATGACACAAATCAGACTATAATTCAGCAATTGTTTGTCCTATAGCCATAAAACTCACAGGATATATTTAAATAAGTACCTGAAACATACCCTGAAAATTTCATTCAAATTGACTGATAGGGGGCGCTATAAATGCAAAACAAAGCAACGTGGTATAACACAAATCAGACTGTGAACCATAAATAGTTTTCCCAATCATGACAAAACTCACAGGATATGTCCACATAAGTACCGGAAACATAGCCTGAAAGTTTCCATCAAATCCACCTGTAGGGGGCGCCAAAAATGCACAAAATAGCCTAACATAACACAAATCAGACTACACATCATAAGTTGTTGGTCCAATCATTACACTGGCAAAATAGGTCCACATAAATACCTGCAACATACTCTTAAAGTGGTTTTTGTCCCCAGCCGCCGCGGTAGCAAGCGGGGGACATAGTATTCAGCTCCGTCTGGCCGTCCGTCATGTCCCGTTTGTTCTGAACGCGATATCTCAAGAATGGTTTGACCGATTCCATTCATTTTTGGTGTTAAGGTATATTGGTGTGATACGCCCACCCCAGGAGATTTCCGTGACCATGGCATTATTCTCAAGGTCATTACGATCATTTGACCACTTACAAATTCCTTGTCAACATGATATCTCAAGAACGGTTCGACCGATTCCATTCATCTTTGGTGTCATGGTGTATTTGGGGCAGGGGACATAGTATTCAGCTCCATTTGTCGTTCAGCCGTTCGTCCGTCCGTCCCGTCCCGTTTGTTGTGAACGTGATATCTGAAGAACGGTTTGACCGATTCCATTCATTTTTGGTGTCAAGGTGTATTAAGGGCGGGGGACATAGTATTCAGCTCCGTCCATCCGTCCGTCGTGTCCCGTTTGTTGTGAACGCGATATCTCAAGAACGGTTTGACCGATTCCATTCATCTTTGGTGTCAAGGTGTATTAGGGGAGTGCTGACAGCCCACGCGATTTATGTGACCTTGCCATTATTCTCAAGGTCATTACAACTATTTGACCACTTACAAATACCTTGTCAACATGATATCTCAAGAACGGGGTGACCAATTTCATTCATCTTTGGGGTCAAGGTGTATTAGGGGCGGGGGATATAGAATTCAGCTCCATCCGTCCGGCCGTCCGTCCATCCCATCCCGTTTGTTGTGAACGCAATATCTCAAGAACGGTTTGACCGATTCCATTCATCTTTGGGGTCAAGGTGTATTAGGGCCGGGGGACATAGTATTCAGCTCCATCAGTCCATCCGTCCGGCCGCTCGTCCGTCACGTCCCGTTAGTCGTAACGCGAAATCTCGAGAACGCTTTGACCGATTTTATTCATCTTTGGCTTCAATGTGTAATTTTGTGATACGCCGACCCCTGTCGATTTCCGTCACCTGGCGCGGGACATGGCCACGTTTTGTGGCAACACTTGTTAATTAAGCTGTTAAAGCTTTCAACTACTAATGGTCTTTCGTGGCTTGAACCCCGGAATTGCCACTTGCGGCTATATTTATTCCTGTTTTTTTGTTTACACAGGCCAAACCAGGACCTTGTTTTAAATAAATTTCTCATATATAAGGATTTTTCTTATTTTTTCAGTGTTTGTAATGTTGTGGTTGGGGTGCTGTATATATTATATAATGTTTATTCTTCCGTGTGATTGCCATCTTGTGACGTCATACCGCCTGTTGACTAACAGGTGTGATTGATTATGAATGATTGTATTGTCTCTATAGGAGAGGCTTGTCTCTTTTGTCAGTTGCCTGAGGAAGATCTTTGCTGATCGAAACGTTAACCATATTTAGAGACCTATAACTTCTCTTTTATATGACAGGGCTACAGGGCTAAAAATTGATAAAGGGGTCATTGATTGCCTCATCTTTTGGAACCAATGCTTACAAATGGGAGACTAGTTCCATTGTGTACAATATTAACCCTTTGAAACTGGATTTTGTTTCATGTGCTAATTATTTTTGGGATATTGGAGGGTCCAGGTAATTGAGATTTGTGTATTTGAAGGCTTTTTGACAACTTCTTCATCAAATATGATGCCATTACTGTAACTCATATTATTTCCAGGGACACCAGATCATTAGTGGGGTTATGGGGGGGGGTCCCAAAAATGGTCACTGGGCAAACGGACCCGTCAGAACCCTTATTTTAGGCAATGCTTTCACCATGTCTCTACTTGAGATAGAAAATTTGCTTTTAATATGACCAACTTACACACCTGATCCAACTAACCCTAACTCTATCCAAATTTAGGCCCAATAAAAAGTTTTCTTATCCACCTCCGACTGAGTGAACTGATTTTTTGAAAAATGGACCCTTGGCCTACAAAGGTCAACTCTGGTGAGCTTGATGGTTTTGGTGGTTGAAATCACATTCTAATAACAAATAATGATACACAGAATACCTTATTCATTATATTAGGGTGGAATTTCATGAAAATGATCATGATTTGGCTTGTAAACCCTTCAAGGCCGTATTGGCATCCGGAAACTAGGTGAGCTTCTGATTAGCTCTGTGTTTAATTCTGGTGGTTGGAATTGCTACAAATAATATTCTTAATGACTTATTGATCGTATCCTGGTAAAATGCTTTGAAATCATGAAATATATTGGTCATTAATCCTTTTAAGGCTGTAATGTGTTGGGGCCTACCGTCACAGCGCAAGCAAATTTATAATATGGTTTTACATATTCAAAATATTTCTAAACGCAAAAAATGTAAAGGCTTATGACTGCAGAACATCTTTCACCTCCGTGTAACATCTATGATGGAAGAATCGGGTCATATTCCCTGGAGAGGGTGGTGATAATGAGTCCAAAAGGGTTTCATCAGTGACTGGGTGATTAATGATTACTTTCGTACATTAAACTCTGGAAGAAGGCTGTAAACTCTTTCTTCATCTGCAGGAGTAAGTCTGTACTGGTGGGTTTTTCGACCTTGAATCTCGGGGGCAGTGATGCAACAGGAAGGGGAGCCAACAACAGTCCTGTCGGCTTTCGGGTGACCGTGACAAAACAGAGCTCCTCCACTTCCTGAATCTGACGAACACATCCCCATTTTCATCTGAGCGTTCAACTGTATTGGCTACATACCAGTCATGGTCACACACACAAGCGATGTACTGTCCACCCTGATGGGAATCAGAAAGTACTGAACTGCTGGAGCCAGCAGGAAACACTGCTTGTTGAAAGGCTAACTTTTTTGAAAATGCTGTCCTGAGAAATCCTCCTCATTTTTAGGATTTCAGTTGAGATGGTAGACTCCTACACATGACAGACTTAAAAGGGTTAATGGCCAGTATATTTTGGTGTGCGAATAGGAGAGTGTGTGAATTGACATGGAATAACCCTAGCGGTGGACAGTCCAGGGGGGTCTATCATAAATGTCCTCTCATAATGTTTTTTCCATCTAAGAACTTAGGAATGAGGTCTATCTCCTGGCTAAAGAGTGACGGTACTGTAATTAGCAAATTCAAGGAATGGTGACAAAATTTTGGGGGAGGGATTTGACTTTCTGAGCTGCAATTTTTCACCTCCTGAGATTACCCTTTCTTGTTTATACTGCTCTGCTCTCCCAAGGGAAAATGTCTCTTCCAAACCAAAACCACATGCAAACACACAACAGAAGGGAGATGAACTATAAATACACTCCTGCTTATATGATGAAAGCAGCAAATGAAAATTATGCTATTTCAAGTCAAATGTTTAGTTTCCACAAAGCATCGCGTTGCGAAGCAGAAGTGACTATCACGTCGCGGATTCGAGCCCCGCTTCGTACCAGGCGGCAGTGGTCGGCAGCTCTTTTCAGAGTAGCGCGCAATTGGCTATTGCGCTACAGGGTTGCAAATTGGGAAGGGTCTGCCGGGAAGGGAAAATATTTGCTTTGTTCATTGCTCAAGCGCCTCCTGTTGGCCAGACGGGCACTCGTCAAGAAGATTCTAAGCCTGTTCATGTCCGGGTATCCTCCGCCCTCATTCTGAACTTGTGAAGATTCAACCAATGAGTGTATAAGAAGCGGTGGTTGACAGGCGCGTGCTTCGGAGGAGAGCCGCAAACTGTCTACACTCTCCTGAATTGGCAGCAAGGGGTCGCATACGAGCAAGCCTTGTACATAGTTCCCCAATTGGGCATTCCAGATTCGGGTGGGATTGGAGATGCCAAATTTAAAAGAAAAAAAATGTGTTTAGTTTCCACATGTGAAAACTGTAATTCTGACTTTGTTTTGCATATTTTGAATAGTCAGCTACACGGAAATGTGAACATCAGAACAACTCGATGTGACCTATTTTTCTAGAAGATTCCACTTTGACGCGAGACAAAGGACAATCACATGTCAGCACTATAGCTCCCAAGTGAAAAATTTTGATACACTACGCGGGATCATGTGCACATTTGTAATTTGAGTTTTTGATGTGTGATTAACCTTCTTAACAAGTGGATAGATGGGTAGACTGAGCACTGTTACTAATAGCTGGGCGTTATGATCTATGTGCCAGTTCTGAACCAGCCTGTGGTCTGCCGGGTAATGAGCTCTGAACCAGCCTGTGGTCTGCCGGGTAATGAGCTCTGACCCTGCCTGTGGCCTGCTGGGTAATGAGCTCTGACCCTGCCTGTGGCCTGCTGGGTAATGAGCTCTGACCCTGCCTGTGGCCTGCCGGGTAATGAGCTCTGACCCTGCCTGTGGCCTGCCGGGTAATGAGCTCTGACCCTGCCTGAGGCCTACTGGGTAATGAGCTCTGACCCTGCCTGTGGCTGCTGGGTAATGAGCTCTGACCCAGCCTGTGCCTGCTGGGTAATGATCTCTGACCCAGCCTGTGCCTGCTGGGTAATGAGCACTGACCCAGCCTGTGGCCTGCTGGGTAATGAGCTCTGTCCCTGCCTGGGGCCTGCTGGGTAATGAGCTCTGTCCCTGCCTGTGCCTGCTGGGTTATGAGCTCTGACCCAGCCTGTGCCTGCTGGGTTATGAGCTCTGACCCAGCCTGTGCCTGCTGGGTAACGGGTGGTGTGTTTGTCTGTGCAGTGCTCAGCCCGCCCTGTGACTGCATGAAAGACGAGCCGGGAAAAGGCACCACGGGCATCATCATTGGTATCCACATCGGTGTCACCTGCATTATCTTCTGCGTACTCTTCCTCATGTTCGGCTACAGAGGGAGGTACGCCTGTAACACTACATCAGCTTATGCTTAATGTGTGTGTGTGTGTGTGTGTGTGTGTGTGTGCTGGAGCATATGACGGCATTTTTGTGTTAACCTCTTAAACTCGAACGCCTAGTACCGGAGGCGATCATTACACGTAATAAATACAGCATGTTACCTAATTGAAACATCATCATGCCGCTTATCCACTTTATGGGAAGAAACTCAGCAAAAAGCTCACGTTGAAGATTTTTACCTCAACCGAACACGATTCAAGCACCAAGCAAGTAAATCAGTATGTAGCAAAACATAGGATAAAATAATATCAGTGCTCAATCTCAAGCGTTTGTACTGAATTTGTGCTAGGCATACAAACGATAAATCAGATGAAAGAGGAGAGTCCATAGAATCCAACGATATAAGCTATGTAATTTTAAACCGACACCGCACTCAAAGAACAACAGGCATGTACTTTACATTCTGCAGAGATGAGTAAAGATTTTTTCTTACCTTTGATATTTTGTAATAAAAACTGTTTTTGAGGGTAAATCTGCGCTTCCCATTGTTAGCCCAACGTGTCCCTGTGATATCGAAACTAGATCTTCCGGTCTCCATGCATGTTTTTTTCCAGGGCACTGCTTCAAAGGATGTCAGATCCTGAGCATTCAGCTCGCACTCAATGTATTTTCCTCTCTGTGATTGGCTAGTGATGCTGTCAGTAAGACTTTGTGGGTGGCCATTTGATTGTATGGGCTCTGACGTTTCCAACGAGCTCTAAACCACCTTAATCGCACAAACCTAGCCTGAGATAGAGCCTTGCGTTCCTGGTGCTTTGAGCTGAGAGTCCAAGCGCGATTGACATGTTGTGCAACAATATAAACGCTTAACTGGTTTGTTTGTAGTATTTTCGGTGTAATTATCTGCTAAATATTCATCAGTCGCAAAGTAGTAAAAGAATCTGCTATGCGCAATACAAAAAATTTTCAAAGAAAGAATTTGCGCTATAAAAAAAATAGAAGCGCTATAAAAATACAAGCGGGATGCATGACGTGTTCCGCTGAGTCACTGATGAAATTTACAATGTAGGTTTCCCATACAACTTAGATTGAAAGAGTAGTGTTTAAGGTGTTAGTCTATAATGCGGAAGCTTTGTGGTTCGAAGCCCAGCTGTGGTAAGACTTTTTTTTTGAGCAGCAGGGTCATAGTTTGTGTATGAATAATTGTAGGGTAGTCGTTGTTTTTACTTTGTGCCATTTTTTTTTTACCTCATCTTTGTATTAATAATCTTGTTTATTTGCTTGTTTTATTGAAAATAAATCTGCTCCAGTGGAGTCAAACTTCATTTCCTTCGTATGTATTTTCTTTGAATGGGAAAATACATACAGCACTGGCAGAAATAAAAAAATTAAAAAAAAAATTATTGTAATTAGATGGAATTAGATACCTGGCAATTTGATACCTGAGAAATCTGAAATTGCACACAGTTTTAATTTGGAGAGGCCACATAGACATTCCCAAAATAACACCTCTCTGATTTTGCTCTGATTAACTTGATTAGAATAAACTCTGGCGCAGATAATGGTGAGATTCTCTGCTGTAGTTCTTTAAAGGTTTCAGATAAACTTTGGCGCAGATAATGGTGAGATTCTGTGCTGTAGTTCTTTAGAGGTTTCAGATAAACAGATAAACTTTTCTTTAGGGTTTCGCAGATAATGGTGAGATTCTGTGCTGTAGTTCTTTAGAGGTTTCAGATAAACTTTTACGCAGATAATGGTGAGATTCTGTGCTGTAGTTCTTTAGGGTTTTAAATTTTAAACTTTGGCAGATAATGGTGAGATTCTGTGCTGTAGTTCTTTAGAGGTTTCAGATAAACTTTGGCGCAGATAATGGTGAGATTCTGTGCTGTAGTTCTTTAGAGGTTTCAGATAAACTTTGGCGCAGATAATGGTGAGATTCTGTGCTGTAGTTCTTTAGAGGTTTCAGATAAACTGTGGCGCAGATAATGGTGAGATTCTGTGCTGTAGTTCTTTAGAGGTTTCAGATAAACTTTAGCGCAGATAATGGTGAGATTCTGTGCTGTAGTTCTTTAGAGGTTTCAGATAAACTTTGGCGCAGATAATGGTGAGATTCTGTGCTGTAGTTCTTTAGAGGTTTCAGATAAACTTTGGCGCAGATAATGGTGAGATTCTGTGCTGTAGTTCTTTTTTCAGATAAACTTTGGTAATGGTGAGATTGTGATAAACTTTTTCAGATAAATAATGGAATAATGGTGAGATCTGTGCTGTAGTTCTTTAGAGGTTTCAGATAAACTTTGGCGCAGATAATGGTGAGATTCTGTGCTGTAGTTCTTTAGAGGTTTCAGATAAACTTTGGCACAGATAATGGTGAGATTCTGTGCTGTAGTTCTTTAGAGGTTTCAGATAAACTTTGGCACAGATAATGGTGAGATTCTGTGCTGTAGTTCTTTAGAGGTTTCAGATAAACTTTGGCACAGATAATGGTGAGATTCTGTGCTGTAGTTCTTTAGAGGTTTCAGATAAACTTTGGCACAGATAATGGTGAGATTCTGTGCTGTAGTTCTTTAGAGGTTTCAGATAAACTTTGGCGCAGATAATGGTGAGATTCTGTGCTGTAGTTCTTTAGAGGTTTAAGATAAACTTTTGGCACAGATAATGGTGAGATTCTGTGCTGTAGTTCTTTAGAGGTTTCAGATAAACTTTTAAACAGATAATGGTGAGATTCTGTGCTGTAGTTCTTTAGAGGTTTCAGATAAACTTTGGCGCAGATAATGGTGAGATTCTGTGCTGTAGTTCTTTAGAGGTTTCAGATAAACTTTGGCGCAGATAATGGTGAGATTCTGTGCTGTAGTTCTTTAGATGTTTCAGATAAAGTTCTTTAGAGGTTTCAGATAAACTCTGGCGCAGATAATGGTGAGATTCTGTGCTGTAGTTCTTTAGAGGTTTCCGATAAACTTTCTCGCAGATAATGGTGAGATTCTGTGCTGTAGTTCTTTAGAGGTTTCCCGATAAACTGTGGCACAGATAATGGTGAGATTCTGTGCTGTAGTTCTTTAATGGTGAGATTCTGTGCTGTTTCTTTAGATAAACTTTGGCGCAGATAATGGTGAGATTCTGTGCTGTAGTTCTTTAGAGGTTTCAGATAAACTGTGGCGCAGATAATGGTGAGATTCTGTGCTGTAGTTCTTTAGAGGTTTCAGATAAACTGTGGCGCAGATAATGGTGAGATTCTGTGCTGTAGTTCTTTAGGGGTTTCAGATAAACTGTGGCGCAGATAATGGTGAGATTCTGTGCTGTAGTTCTTTATGGGTTTCAGATAAACTGTGGCGCAGATAATGGTGAGATTCTGTGCTGTAGTTCTTTAGGGGTTTCAGATAAACTGTGGTGCAGATAATGGTGAGATTCTGTGCTGTAGTTCTTTATGGGTTTCAGATAAACTTTGGCGCAGATAATGGTGAGATTCTGTGCTGTAGTTCTTTAGAGGTTTCAGATAAACTTTGGGCGCAGATAATGGTGAGATTCTGTGTTCTTTAGTAGTTCTTTAATGAGGTTTGTGCTGTAGATAAACTGTGGTTTCAGATAAACTTTAAACAGATAATGGTGAGATTCTGTGCTGTAGTTCTTTAGAGGTTTCAGATAAACTGTGGCGCAGATAATGGTGAGATTCTGTGCTGTAGTTTTTAGATAAACTGTGGCGCAGATAATTCAGATAAACTTTTCTTTAGAGGTTTCAGATAATGGTGAGATTCTCTGCTGTAGTTCTTTAGAGGTTTCAGATAAACTTTGGCGCAGATAATGGTGAGATTCTGTGCTGTAGTTCTTTAGAGGTTTCAGATAAACTGTGGCGCAGATAATGGTGAGATTCTGTGCTGTGGTTCTTTAGGGGTTTCAGATAAACTTTGGCGCAGATAATGGTGAGATTCTGTGCTGTAGTTCTTTAGAGGTTTCAGATAAACTGTGGCGCAGATAATGGTGAGATTCTGTGCTGTAGTTCTTTAGAGGTTTCAGATAAACTTTGGCACAGATAATGGTGAGATTCTGTGCTGTAGTTCTTTAGAGGTTTCAGATAAACTGTGGCGCAGATAATGGTGAGATTCTGTGCTGTAGTTCTTTAGAGGTTTCAGATAAACTGTGGCGCAGATAATGGTGAGATTCTGTGCTGTAGTTCTTTAGAGGTTTCAGATAAACTTTGGCACAGATAATGGTGAGATTCTGTGCTGTAGTTCTTTAGAGGTTTCAGATAAACTTTGGCGCAGATAATGGTGAGATTCTCTGCTGTAGTTCTTTAGGGGTTTCAGATAAACTTTGGCGCAGATAATGGTGAGATTCTGTGCTGTAGTTCTTTACGGGTTTCAGGTAAACTTTGGCGCAGATAATGATGAGATTCTGTGCTGTAGTTCTTTAGAGGTTTCAGATAAACTTTGGCGCAGATAATGGTGAGATTTTGTGCTGTGGTTCTTTAGAGGTTTAAGATAAACTTTGGCACAGATAATGGTGAGATTCTGTGCTGTAGTTCTTTCGGGGTTTCAGATAAACTGTGGTGCAGATAATGGTGAGATTCTGTGCTGTAGTTCTTTAGAGGTTTCAGATAAACGTTTGGCGCAGATAATGGTGAGATTCTGTACCGTTGTTCTTTAGAGGTTTCAGATAAACTTTGGCGCAGATAATGGTGAGATTCTGTGCTGTTGTTCTTTAGAGGTTTCAGATAAACTGTGGTGCAGATAATGGTGAGATTCTGTGCTGTAGTTTTTTAGAGGTTTCAGATAAACTTTGGCGCAGATAATGGTGAGATTCTGTGCTGTTGTTCTTTAGAGGTTTCAGATAAACTTTGGCGCAGATAATGGTGAGATTCTGTGCTGTTGTTCTTTAGAGGTTTCAGATAAACTTTGGCGCAGATAATGGTGAGGTTCTGTGCTGTAGTTCTTTAGAGGTCTCAGACTGAAACTGCATAATTTTTAGAGCGATAAAAGTAAAACTTTGTTCGGTGCCAAAAAGATCTTTAATTTATGCAGTGTTCCATCTTCATTTCCTCTGACTCAGTGACATATACACTGATTCTTACACCACAACAGAAATCCCCAAGGTGTTACCTTTATTATGATACCAAGATTATTCAAATGAACCAAGTAGTTGCAGAGATATACTCATTTCATTTTGAGCACGTCATTTTCGAGCCAGAGGCTCAGGGCTGAAGAGTGTAATACACAATATGCATGCTTATCTATGTTTGCGGGCACATGTGGAGTACACGTACACAATTTTGAGAGTGTTTGTATGTGTGTATGCGCATTAGAGTGTGTCCTTATGTTGCTTTGTATGTCTGTTTGTGTGCGTTTGTGTTTGTCTTTGCTGGTGCATGTTTTTTGCGCATATTTCTCAGTGTGTGTAAATGCATGTTTGTTGGTGCATGTTTTGTATGTAGGTGGGTAAGTGGGCCAAAGGTGCTTACTAGAATGTTTGTCTGTGTGTTGGGATATGAGAATTGCTCCGTGTGTGAGTTGGTGTATTTTGTTTGTCCATGTGTGCATGTGCCTGTGTGTTGGTGTATTTTGTTTTTTTTTTTTGTGTGTGTGTGTGTGTGTGTGTTGCTGTATTTTGTTTGTGTGTGTGTGTGTGCGCGTGTGTGTTGGTGTATTTTGTTTGTCCGTGTGTGTATGTGTGAGCGTGTGTGTTGGTGTATTTTGTTTGTCCATGTGTATGTGTGCGCACGGGTTTGTGTTGGTGTATTTTGTTTGTCCGTGTGTGTGTGTGTGTGTGTGTGTGTTAATGTATTTAGTTTGTCCGTCTGTGTGTGCGTGAGTGCTTGTGTGTGTTGATGTATTTTGTTTGTCCATGTGTGTGTGTGTGTGTGTGTGTGTGTGATGTATTTTGTTTGTACGTGTGTTTATGTTTATTTGTCAGTGTGTTGGCTGAAGGCGTGTTGCCGCTCTCCCCTCCCCAGGTTGATGACCTGTAAGACTGTGCAGGATCAGATAGCCACGCCTCCAGCTCCCCACAGCATACCTCTGGCAGAGTCCACTTCCCAGGGTGCACTGGGCCTCAACATGGTGTCCCTGTCTGGTGCTGAGGGCGGAGGGGGTTCTTCAGGGAAGACTGGGGCTGCAGACACCGAGCTGGACAGGCTGTTCCCAGGCCCCGGTAATGGAGGCAGATACGGCAGGACACTGCAGGTGCTGTAGAAGGGTTTACTGAGGTGGGAATAATAGTATCACTTAACAATGTGGCCACATGAAGTTACATGAAAGAATGTAAGTTATTTGAGTTAAGGATTTTCAGACGCTTAAGTTTGTGTGACAATAACTCACCATATAAAGTATTATTAATTAACAATATGCTAAATATTTCATTAGTTCGTTGCTCAAGCGCCTCCTGTTGGCCAGACGGGCGCTCGTCAGGAAGATTCTAAGTCTGTTCATGTCCGGGTATCCTCCGCCTTCGTTCTGTACTTGCGAAGATTCAACCAATGAGTGTATAAGAAGCAGTGGCTGACAGGCACGTGCTTCGGAGGAGAGCCGTGAACTGTCTTCGCTCTCCTGAGTTGGCAGCAAGGGGTCGCATACAAGCAAGCTTTGTACATAGTTCACTAATTGGGCATTCCAGATTCGGGTGGGATTGGAGATGCCAAATTTATTAAAAAAAATATATATATTTCATTAATTATCCATTAATTTAAATTCGTTGCCTGCATTAATTGGCACAAAGTCATGAAGTTGTTAACAGGAATGAATGAGTGGCGAGGGGCTCCGCCGTATAGGATCCTGTGGACGATGTTAAGTTGAATTGGTGGTTCTCTGTCCTCCTTCCTGGAGCCAATGGAGCTGCAGGAAACCAGCCGTGTAACTCGTATGATTCAGGCCCCATGCTGCTCTCACCAGCTGGCTTTGTGTCACTTCTGTTTCAGGCTATGTTAAGGCCTGGGTACCACGAACTGAAGGTATCGTCAAAATAACACTGGACTAAGCAGGAGGCCAGTAGTTTTAACGATTCCCGAGCCAGTAATCTACCCACCTGGCTCTGTATCTGAACCTTAATCTCCTGTCAAGAAGAAAACTTTGCTAGTTTATGGAGAACTTTGATGTATTAGGTTCCCCCTGAATTTTAATTTCTGGTTCTGATTTTCTACATACAAACATATATATCAGTGGCAGCTCATGAACTGGCAACTGGGGAGGCTCAAAACAATCCCTTAAAATTCATGATTGGTCACGACCTATTTGCAATCATTCATTTAAATTACCATTACAAAAACTCCGAAAACTCCGTTTTCATTAATTACGCATACCTGTCAAATCTCACGCATTCAGTGTGAATTTAAGATGCATATTTACGTTCCTCTGCTGTGGTCAGCAATTATTCAATTTAAATTACCATTACAGAAACTCCGAAAACTCTCAAAATTATCAGGTGTGGCCAGTTTTCATTTATAATGCATACCGATTACGACTCCGGACTTCTTGCGCTTTTCTTTACTCAGGGGTTGGAAGCAATGCATGCGTTCCGCGATCGTTTAAAGGAAATTAGATAAATTAGATCATTTAAAACGTCTTTATGCAATCACATTGCTTCCAACCCCTCCATGCACAAGGACTTCAATTCCACGCGAGAATCTCTTACGTATGCATTGATTGAATAATTGCTGACCACAGCAGAGGAACGTAAATATGCATCTTAAACTCACACCAAATGCATGAGAGTTGACAGGTATCCGTCATTAATAAAAACGGAGTTTTTGGAGTTTCTGTAGTGGTAATTTAAATGAATGATTGAAAATAGGTTGTGACCAATCATTAATTTTAAGGGATATATTTTTTCTAAGGCTTTGGGATGCCAGTGAATCACGGTGAGAGCCATTTTCCACAAATAGAGAAAACTTGGAACAGTGGTGAACCTTCCCAGGAGTGGCCGGCCTACCAAAATTGCTCCAGGAGCGCATCGACGACTCATCCAGGAGGTCACAAATGAACCCAGAACAACATCTGCAGGTCTCAATTGCCTCAGTTAAAGTCAGTGTTCATGATTCAACAATAAAAGAGAGACTGGGTGAAAATGGCATCCATGGGAGAGTTCTAAGGCGAAAACCACTGCTGACCAAAAGGAACACAAAGGCTCGTCTCACATTTGCCAAAGAACATCTTGATGATCCCCAAGACTTTTGGGAAAATATTCTGTGGACTGATCAGACAAAAGTTGGACTTTTTGGAAGGTGTGCGTCCCGTTACATCTGGCATAAAACTAACACAGCATTTCATAAAAAGAACATCATACCAAAAGTCAAACATGGTGGTAGTAGTGTGATGGTCTGGGGCTGCTTTGCTGCTTCAGGACCTGGACGACTTGCCGTAATTGATGGAACCATGAATTCTGCTCTCTACCGGAAAATTCTGAAAGAGAGTGTCTGACCATCAGTTTGCAACCTCAGGCTGAAGGCGCACTTGGGTTAAGGAGCTTGTCAATATACTGAACAGTGAACGCGTTCATTTTTGAACGGACACCTGTTCATTTTTGGATGTGTTCGAGGCTGCAAACCTGGTCACTGCGTTCGATGATGAACACCCTTCCGTTCATTTCCCGATGCGTTCATTCTCCAATGCCTGCCCAAGGCCTGATGCGTTCATCTATGTGTGAAGTGAGCTTTTAGATTATGGGCGCGGATATTCTTTTGTGAACGATTTACTGAATATGGATGACGGATTATATAAGCGCTTGTACAGGCCTATTTTAAATTCTCAGTTCCTTAAAGTGAAATAGTTCTCATTGTCATTGTTAGTTTTTTTTTTTTTTTTTTTTCATATACTGGGTATAATCCGCCTGCTAAAGATCATTTGCCAATTTAGGTGACGCTTCAGGAATGGGATTATATGCGACCTACTCCTGTTCTCTGAACAAAAACATATTCCGGTTATCTAAACAAAAACATATTAAACTTAGTCGACTGAACAAATTAAGTATATTTCGTGCACATCATCCAAAAGTCTTGTCACCGGTATTCCAGCGTGTCGCATGAATTCAGGTCTCACTCCGTGATCTCGTATTCGTGAACCAGCGAATCCCCATGGCATCACAAGACTACTTAGTCGTTTATCTTGCAATCAAGCTTATTCATTAATTGAACTGATGACACCCTTATAATAAGGGTTATATTCATAAAGGGGGAAGGGGGGGAGATAAATATTTATTAACATCCAGACATGCTGATTTTATAATACTGTGCACATGCAGAGGTTTTACTTTGCTCATCTGCTTATCTAGATCTGGACTTGTCATCAGCAGCTCCCACAGAGTGGCGGTTTCATGTGTTGTGACTTCTATCTGAAAAAAATACTGTGCAATAAATTAGAACAATATATAATATGACAAATGGTACAAAATCTGCGACAATCAATGGAACAAAATCTGAATATCATTGCAGAACTCATCGTGTACGTAGTGGGCTGTAAAGTGTGGCATTTTTTTTGGCTTGCGCGTTCGCAGGTTTAAAAAGAAAGAATTAATATTGCGGATAATTTTGGAAATTGATATGAGCGGGACTAAGTTATCCTAGTTCTTTTACTCACAGGATAGTACAATTAAACTTGGGCCTTCGCGCAGATGATGTGATACAAAACGTAAACTATAATTTTAATCAGCACTGGATCTTGCAAATGAAAAAAAAAACTACAATCTTTCGCATACAAATTGCCTAGCGGTTCACATCATGATTTGTAATTCTAAAATGCTTTTTTATATAAGAAGGAAAAAGTGGCATACTGACACCACACGGAAGCGATTTTCATCCCAGTAAAGTATTCACACAGCAACATTTGAATGATTTGGCTGACTGAACGTACCCCGGTACCATTGAATCACAATTTATCTTCGATCTTGAGTGTGGAATGTGTTAAAGAATCTTATCAAACTGGATGAAAAGTGTAAGTGTATAGCGGAAGATTGACGATCAGTAAAGATATAATCTCAAAACTGGAGATCTGGTTGGATTTTTTAGTCGACATGAAAACTGTCGTTTAATAGGCTTATACCTTACAATATACTTTAAATTCTGCAGGATGGGAGATGGGGAATTTTTTTCTCGCAAGAAGGAAATATTTACGCATGTTGGTGTACATTTTGCGAAGAGGAGTACAGATTCATTTTGTAATGCAAGAGAGGGTAGCTGCCTTCGTTTTTGGATGTCGTCCGGTCAAAAATGAATGCTCGTTCATTTCTGAACGCAAAATGAATGCATGCTCCATTTCTGAAGCAAAATGAATGCATGCTCGTTCATTTTTGAACGTACTGCCGTTCGTTTTTTAGCTGTACACGAACTGAGACTCGTTCATTTTTGAACGCCTGTTCAAATTTGAATGCGTTCAGTATATTGACAAGCTCCCTTATGCAGCAGGACAATGAGCTGAAACACACCAGCAAGTTCACCTCTGAATTGCTTAAAAAAACAAAATGAAGGTTTTTGAGTGGCCTAGTCAAAGTCCGGACTTAAATCCGATTGAGATGCTGTGGTATGACCTTAAACAGGCCATTCACGCTTGAAAACCCTCCAATGTGGCTGAATTAAAACAATTCTGCAGAGAGGAGAGGGCCAAAATTCCTCCACAGTGATGTGAAAGACTCATTGTCAGTTGTTGCAAATGCTTGATTGCAGTTGTTCTCGCCAAGGGTGGCACAACCAGTTATTAGGTTTAGAGGGCAATTAGTTTTTCACAAAGGCTAGGTAGGTTTGGATAGCTTTTTTCCCTCAACAAATGAAACCATCATTTAAAAACTGCATTTTGTATTTACTCAGGTTATCTTTGTCTAATATTTAAAATTGTTTGATGATCTGAAACATTTACGTGTGACAAGTATGCAAAAAAATAAGAAATCAGAAAGGGGAAAATGCTTTTTCACGGCACTGTGTATATATATATATACACACACTACTGCTCAAAAGTTTGGGATTACTTGCAAATTTCTTTGTTTTCCAAAGAAAAATACATTTTCATGCATTTCACAAACTTTTTTTTCCATTTCACAAATATTTTTATCCATTTCACAAACAATTAAAGTTAATCAGATGATTTCAAAGAATGATCTACATTTTTGCATAGAGGCCTATTATCAGCAACTTTCAGTCCTCTGCATCAATCTCCTAGTATGGCTGCTAATCCAAGTTCAGCATTTTATAAGGCTAATTGATTATTAGAAAACCCTTCTGCAAATGCGTTGCACAGCTGAAAACCGTTGAACTAATAAGGGAGCGCAAAAGGGAGCATGGCATTCTTGCGGTTGGTTTAGCACGTGAAGCATCAGCAGTTGTTTGTTTTTTTACAGGCTCAAAATGGCCAGAAAGAAAGAACTTCCTTTAGAGACCCGTCAGTCTCTTGTTGTGCTTAGAAAAGAAGGCTATTCAATGCGAGAAATTGAAAACTTAAAATCTCTTACCATGCTGTCAACTACTCCCTTCAGAGAGCAGCACAAACTGGCACTAACAAGGACAGAAAAAAGGAGTGGGAGGCCCCGATGCACAACTGTGCAAGAAGACAAATATCTGAGAGTGAAGTTTAAGACAAAGACGCCTCACAGGTTGTCAACTAGCAGCTGCGCAAAATAGTTCCCGTCAAACACCAGTTTCAGTATCAACAGTGATGGTGGTTTTTTTTTGATGAAGGCAAAGTTTGAAGTACATATTCATCATTTTCCATTAAAATCATTACTTCTAACTCAGACAATGTCAGCATGTTCTGTTCATTTGCTATATTTCCTATTCAGACTAATTTCATGCGTGTTTCCATGGAAAACAAGAAAATTTCCAAGTGATCTCAAACTTTTGAGTGGTAGTGTATATATATATATATATATATATATATATATATATATATATATATATATGTTGAAAATAGAGCTTGTGAAAGACCTGTTGAAGAAATGATATGATCTCCTGAATTATGTGAATTTTGTCATGGCTTCAATCATCACTGTAGATGTAGTCAGTTTGGTCTAGTGCCTCTTGTAGTTGGTGGAATACTATTTCCAAGGAGATACTGAATCAGATAGTTATTCCGCAAAAGGATAGCAAAAGATGGCTTGAGCAGAGAAACCTCCCGGTATCCCAGCTGGAGATGGTGAAAACCCAACCCTGGGGATACTTCTGGGACCATCTCAGGTTCAGTTCCTCTGCTTAAATACCTCGCTCAGATAAGAATATGCAAGATTAGTAAAACAATACCAACTCATTGTCTTCTGTGGTGTGTATGGAAAGATGTAACCTCATCCAGTTTCAGGTGACATACTGAGTTTGTGTCTGTTTGTGTGTCTTTGTGTTGACAGACAATGGTCAGTCAAACCTCCTCTGTACTGAATGAGACGCAGATATCCACACTACCTCTGGATGACTTCAGCTGTGTGGAGGAGGGAGACTCGCAGTTCCGGGAGCAGCCAGGAGAGGATGGCGAACAGCAAAATGAAGCGTGATTTTCCAAGCCTGAGAAGCTCTTTGGTACTCAAGAGGTGCTTCACTCTGACTTTTCTCATACTCAGGTCAAACAAAGTAGTTTGGTGCCATTTTTTCATGCTTTAGTTTTGTGCAGAGATTATTGCTGGCAAACACTCCTCATCAGAAAAGTTCCAGTCATGGTGAGAACTCAGGCCTGAGCTTAAGTGCGTTTTTGTGACAAATATTTACTCTCTTCACCTCAGAAATGAAAGGAGTGATTTTTTTCTCCTCATTTTTTCTGTCAGATTGTTTTGGCATTTCTCAATCATCCTGGATTTTTTATTTTGCCAGCTTCCAGCAGCGCAGACCAAGGCTGCCGAGTGTCCTTGCTATTTTTGAAACAGCATCACGTTTTTTTTTTCTTTATAAACCTTGTGGACATTTGTTTCTGTGAAATATCTCACATTTGGCCTCTAAGTCAGTTAGATTTTGTTTTGATTCTCCAAGACAAATCTATTGCACCCGTCTGCACTCATCCTATAGATGGTTCCAACAAGATCACAGTGACAGACAAAGAAAAGGCCTTCTTCCAGGGATTTGATAAAATTCTCTGTCTCAGGACCTTTTTTCAACTATATACATTTTTTGTTTTTTGTTTATGAAGTCCTCAGTTAATGGCAGGCCAGTAACATACTCGGCTCCTCAGAACCCAACAGAGACCTACCTCAGCCGGAATGAATGTCTTTATGGGAAGCATTGTGGGTCTGTAAATATCTTCCTGTCATGGTCAGTTGTAGGTCGATCAAGCGATCAGCCAAGAGGAGGCGGAGAAACATAGGAGAGATTCCACTCTACCTCAGAAATCGAGAAACCTTCCCACCACTGCTAACTGAAGTTTTGAAGAAAGATTATCCAACAGATAGCACTTCCAAACACTGAAGCCAATGTTCTACCTCAAGATATGTTTTTGTTATTCCGTGTTCGTCTGTATTGTTACGTCTTTGTCTGGACTGTTTCGTGAGCTCATTGTCGGTTATTTCCCCGGAGTAACAGCCCCGGTTATGGGATTTTGACTTTGCTCCATTGGGGAACTGTACATGTGAGTGCAGTGAATGATCATTTTCCAGCGGGAACTTAAGAACTATTTACATCCTGTTCAATGTGTTATTTTGGGGCTTTTTTCCTTCCTGTTTACAGGTCACTTTTAGATCAATGTAAAAGTAATTTTATAGCTGCGCTGCACTGCAACTAATAACTCCAGGTTCACTGAACATTCAGGGGAGGACTGTTTTAAAACCATTAACTTTGAGCTATGCGTATATCATAAATATATGAGCATAATGTGTGCTTGTCTGAACTAAGTCTGCGTGCAGATATACTCAATACATGTTAAAGAGAGGCAGAGAGAAATATATGTGCGTGTGTATAAATATTATGTATTTCAGTATTAAAGGAGCCGTATGTAAGTTTGTGGCCAAAACTGGTACGGCAATCACATTCAAAATACTGCAGAGCGCAGTATCCCCTCCCCCTCTCCCCCAGACAAGAGGCTGCCAGCTAGGTTGCCGGATCCAGCAAGAACGTCTACTACAAGGAGCTACCATGGCTACGTTTCAATATCACCAATGATTTGCTCTCACAGGGTTGTGTTTAGTTAAGTTCAGAAAAGATTGACATTAATGACGAACTTTAGCAATGGTCATATTGGTCAACTTGCTCGTCACTCTTCTGTGTGATAGCCCACTAAAGTCCATACTATAATATGCGTAAAGAATGAATGAGGACTTATTTGACCGATGTACTGTCTCAATTACATTTCATATTGCCATAATGGCTGTGCTAATGTTGGAACGGTTTCCACAGCGTCTCAGCATAATGCCGGAGAAATGGACTCTAATAATGCATTGCTAATGTTAGCAATGACAAGTCACGGTTTTTATTTCTCAAACAATTTGTTACCTAGTCAATTCGATGACCCTCCTGCATACGCACTAACGTACCATGAACGAACACACATAACGTTATTCGACTGTAGAGAATATTTGAAATGTCCGTGCCTACATTAAACAGAATTAAGTTAGCCAAACTTAGCTGAATCTTACCTGTCCAGGAGAAAATTAGCAACTTTGGCGTCGGTCTTCAAATTCTTCTCTGCTTTCAGCTGTCTCCATCTTTCAAGGGCATGTCCTATACAGATCCTTGTTTTGTTTCTGACTTTTTCACGACGTATTTCGGAATCATAACAAGGCCTTTTAGGTTTAGCAACGGCGACATTTGCGCTCCGAAACACTGGTAGCTGCAGCTCAGTGGTAACTTACAACCTGGATGCCGAAATGCTACTGACTTCGTGATTGGGAGATAGGTGGAGGGCGGCGCAACAGGCCAAAACACAAAATGAAAACATAAACATTAGTTGTGGGCTGCAACTTCGCTTTTGCAATGAGAATATTCTGGCTGGACTACTGTTGTCAGTGATATAAGTATTTGAAATTAACATCGTTCCTTAATGTCTGGTGATATATCAGGGCCATTTCATGATTAATCAACATACATTTCTTACATACTGCTCCTTTAAGCAGGTGTGGGTGCTATTATGTTCCACTGCCTATAATAAATTTTCACATCTAGATTGGTGCACAGATCATGTTCATGTTAAATTTGAAATTTGGACCCAGTCACTCGGGGGATCATAGAGCAAATTTCAAGATTGTATCGGGGGAAAAAAATGAAAGTCGGAAGTAATTCGGGTCTGGAGTGAAAGGACCTTTCAAGCAGCGTACAGGCTGTCAATTAATACGCAATCACCCGCACACACTTCCTCCTCTGCCTCCTTTGACATTGACGAATGATGGAGCTTCAGGGATAAAATTAAACCGCACCATGCAAATCCATAATGTATTGGGCTCACAGGGAGAGACCCGGCCATCAATTTATGCAGTTTGTTTCAGTGGGTTGGAGTCAGGATGAGGAGAACTGCTCAACCCTGGCTTATAGGCGACTTTGGCACTCAGCACTGTTGACATATTTCGGGCAACAAAGATGACAGTGACGTCGTAGTGCTTTTGTATTAATCCGTTGGAGACGGTCTGCATTAGAGGGGAGTCTGTTGTCCAAATGGTAATGAGAGGCTGAACTACTGGTACCTTTGTCGGTGCCACGGGCAGTTCTGGAAAAATAAGAGAGGGTATCCAGGACTGTGTGTTCCATGATCTGATAATCCAAGCAAAACTGCAGGACTGAAGTACGATGTGTTTTACAACAAGATTCTAGAGGTGCACTACATAGATGCCTTTCTTTTTTTCTAAGTCGGAAAGATGTCATTTTAGTTTCAAGTCCGATTTGGATCTCAAGCTGTCTCCAGATCTTTGTATATCTTGATGAGGAGAATGTATTAGCTTGATAGCAGTTTGCATTTCTGCTCTGCCCAGGTTCGAGTAAAACTGAAATGACATCCTGCTTTTTAAGAGACAGTTTGTTTGTCAGCCCTGTACTTCGTCAAAACGCCACATTGCCGTAGCTCATCAGTCCCTCTTCCTCATTCCTGGAGACTGGAAAACTGGAATTCTGCGGCCCGTTTGATTTATGTACTCGAAACCTCAGGCCGGGTGAACATCCCTCTACATGGTTCCAAAACTGCTGCATCTTTACCTTCTACACTTGAAGAAGAGGAATCGCTGAACCCTCTGAAATCGCCTCTGTTCATCCTCTAACCTTGAAAGTTGTAGCGTATTCTGCTTCGGTGTGTTTATACTGGTTACCTACCTCAACACAATACTCCAGCTCTCAGGCAAACCCTCGGTGTCATGAGGAATATCTATATCTGTGGCATTATGTTTTATGCTAAGCTGTTATATAACCCGTTATTATACCTGTGACTGTAAGGAATCTCCTGAGGGCCTTTCAGTCTCTCAGAGTGCAGTCATGTGACAAAGCAAACCTCTTCTCATCTCCTTTTCACTGCAAAAATGTCTCTCTTAGCAAGTGTTTTAGTATTATTATGGCAATAAAGGGACATTTTTCTCTCTGTCAAGTATAAAATATTGCTTTTTAAGTTACTCTGCACTTAGCAAGTTGTATTCTAAGCCTATTAGAAAATCTCAAAATGAGTCCAAGTATCTCACCTCATTGAGTTATTTTCAGGAGGTGAAAAAAGTAAAAGATACAAGATTTTAAGTATCAGTGTCTGACTAAAATACTTGTTCAGATAGAATTTTTTTTTTTTTTTTTTTTTTTTGCTGTTATGTGGATGTAAATGTATGATACATGTGGCATTTTTATTTGGTTTTTATTTCTTTATCCTGGAGGGGTTGTTTTCACCATTTTTTATATCACATAGTGAATGAATCTGTTGTTTTCCCACTCTGGAAATGCCCTGAATTTGGAGTCACGCGTTCGTCAGATTGAGGGAGATGACAAGTGCTCCTTTTGAACTGCGAAGGTAACAGAGCTACTCGTAGCTGATTGCTGATTGCCACAGTTAGATGCACAGTGCTGCGAAAAAGTATTGGCCCTATTGTTAATTTTTTCTATTTCGCTTATTTTTTATATTTAAATGTTTCAGATCAACCAACTAGTTTTCATATATGACAAAAACACTAAGAGTGAACGCAAACTGCGGCTTTTACATTCTTATTTCTTTTATTGGAGGTAAAGAGTAATTCAAGACCTATATCTGCCATGTGAAATCTGTAACCCCTTCCAGAGTGACAGGTGTCTACAACTTCGTTTCCCATCTGTTCTTGAATTTCTTTAGACCTCGGCATCATGTGCTGCTTTTTGCCCACTTTATGTGACAGGTTTTATTTAAGTGATATTATTGCTCAGCAGGGCTGGCGGTAATGATGCCTGGATGTGTTCAGTAAAATTGAACCCAAGTATCAATTGAATTTGTTTAATTGGATGATTTAAAAATTAAGGGTGCCATTGCTTTTTCACATGGGGACAGGTTGGGTTGAATACATGAAATCATCATTTGAAACAGCTTTTTTTGTTTAATGCAGGTTATCGTTGTCTAGTACTAAAATTAGATTGAAAATCTGAAATATTTAAGTGCAACAAAACAAAGTGCAAAAATAGAAGAAATCAGGCAAGGGCGAATACTATTAACAGCACTGTAAGCAAATGTAGCAACTGATACCATGGGGGTGGACAAAATTTTGTATTTAACTTTGAAGTCTGAACCACTATATTGATGCGGGTCATTTCTATTAATCTGAATTTCAATTAGCTGCATTTATCCACACAAAAGAGGTCTAACCAGCAGAACTTTGCTTTATTAATCTCCAAAGCAAGATCAGGATTCTAACAAGAGTTCCAAATGGTCAGATAACTGGTGCCTATCGCAGATGTGCGGGATGTTTTTTTTTTTTTTTTTTTAATCTTACTTTTACTGCTGTCAAATGTGCTGTAATTGCAGTTCCCTAAATTAACCCTGTATTACACATTCAGTGATTTCTTTCTGCAAAATGAGAAAACTACAGCTTTGCATTGAGGAGATACTTGCGTACAGTGACCAGTGCTTTCTTAGGGTGGTGGTTGGAGTGTGTAAAGTATGGAGTGTGTAAAGTATGCTGATAAAAAGGGGAAATGCGGTGGTTTGTACTGTAAATCTGTGTCGCTATTAATGGAATTCACTATGAATTATCTGTTGTGCCATTGCAACGATACACATTCCAGAGATTTTGTCTCATCCTCTGCTGTTGTTAATATTGCGTAAACAACTGTTAATATTATTCTGCATCTCAGATGGATGGGGTAGGGTGAGTGGTCGACTGCAGTCAATACGTTCTCTGCTTTATTGGTCACTTATGTTTGTCAGGAGCACTTAAGTTTTGTCTTGTAATTTGTTTGTATATTTCTGAGTGTAGTGTGGGCATTTCTGTTGGTCTTTTCGTACTCTTAAATGGCAGTGCTTTATTACAATTTTAAATATTGTTTTAAATAGTTGGCAGGTGTTTACTTTCGTGTGGACAGGGCTCTAGGGAAGATGGAGTTTAATTTCAGGCAACTCTGGAAATATACCAGGGAAAGGGCTCATCTTTCATTTCGCTGCTCGCCATTTTACTTGGTTGCGCACCACCTTGGAGAATGTTATATTTTGAAAAGGGGCAGTTGTAAGTTTTGATCTCAAAGGCTGTATTAGATAACCTGCTGATCATGCCATATGACCTGCTTATGAGCAGCTAGAGTAGAGCAATGACCAGCAACAGAAGTGTCAAAAATGCATTTTAAATTAGTTCTAGCTTGATTTTTTAGGAGAGTGGTCCGCTCTCTCAGTAGATTTCTCCTATTGACATCATATCTCTGACTTCAAACTCTGAAGCTTTTCTCAACAGGACCTGACAAAATAGGCTAATTGTTCCACTAATCAAGCTACACCCTGTGAGGGTATCCACAGATATGCAGAGTATACCATCCTCTTTTTCTGTCAATTTACAGCGTACCCACCTATCAACCAAAAAGCCATTGAAATACATAAGGAAAAAATACCCACTGTCTCCTTAGTGATCTACAGTATCCATCACCATAATGGAGTTTACCCATTTCTTCAGGGACCCGTGCACCACTGGCTACATCTGCGAGATTTTACTGATTTATATGTGGGGGAGGGGGAATTCTGTGTCTTTAGGTGCTGCTATTGGTCACTGTTTACTTTCCCAGCAAACAGAAACTTTATTGCCCTGTCTGTGGTCTTCTGGAAAGATCCATTGACCTGTTCAATTGAGTTTTTCATTTGTTTGCTTTTTTGTTTTTGTAGAGAGAGTGTGTTCTGACTGACTGCTCAGGGACTGTGGTGATCCTCTTGCTGTATTTACTGGTGGTGTTAACAGGGTGCTGCACCGTGAGAAACCACGCGTTTGTTTATTAGCATTTAGCCGCTGCTTTCTAACTCTCTGTAGCCCCATTGAGCCAGTTTGTGGGGGAAGAACTGTGTTTTGTTTGTTTGTTTGCTTCTCAGCTCAGCAAACAGAAAGATAATCCACAGCGTTTCGCACATTAAGAGCAGCCACACACAACCCAATGGAACACAGTGGCCGGATGGAGCGGGGCAGTAGATTAAATTAGCATTTTGCGCGTGAGCTTCCTTCTAATGCTATTATTGCAATAATTTTGTGGGTTTTTTTTTTTGCCTTTTCCTTCGCAGCGCCTTGTTCTCAAAAGAAAGATTTGTCTGTTAGAATAATCCCCCCCCAGTTTCGCCTAGGAGAGAAACTTTAGGGGAAGGTTGCTAAAATTGCAGCCAGTGCTATGGCAACAGCCAAGTATTCAAGATGGTGAAAATGACAAAACTGTGGATCCGTAAAACAAACATTTTGTCCTTCTAACAGGAATTAGTTACCTTTTCAAGCCTTGTAACCTATTTATGGAAGGGATTAAATCAGAGGTGCTTTTTTCTTCCCTTGCATAATTTTTATTTATTAGTTTATTTATTTTTACATGTTGAAGGAACTTATGAATATTTCCTGTTAGCCTTTTTATGTGCGGTAGTTTAAACTGTTCGGGCCTTAGGACTCCTCTGCTCAGTTTACTCAGACCTTCCTCCTGCCCCAGATTTCTCTGTACCTCTCTCCTCTGTTAAAGCCCTTCATGTTTCTTCGCCTCCTGTAAATTGGGAATAGGTTCCACATTGGCATTGACCTTTTTCTTTTTGATTAAGTGTTATTAAGAATCTGTGTGAGGGTAGATCTGCACTATGTAAAATGATCAGTGGTGATGAAGCTTCTTTGTTTGACAGTTTCTAGAATGTTCTTTACCCCGCTAAGATGTACTCGAGAGATGTGGTTGTTGATTTGTGGAAAGTGAACACAGGCGTCACATATCCATGCAGCACTCCTACATTTATCTGCTCCTTAAAGTTTACAGGATGTCTGTAACTTCCAACTGACACAACTGACCCAACTGACATCTACGTGCCCATGAGGACACAAGGTACTTTTGTGTCTTCAGTGGTTAGTTATAACTTTCTCAGGTTTACCGAGGTATCCTTATAGAAAGATGTCAATATCAGTGAAATCTTTTTTTTCCAGAATAAATATCCATGGTGCTATAGCGCTGTGTGGGTCCACGGCTGTGGTGCTTTTCTGGGTTTGGTGGTGTGACCCTCAGTTAAGCCACTGGCCCCTGGCCCCTGGCCCCTGGCCCTTTACCCCGCAGTGCTCCTGGGTGCTAGCCCTCTCGTTTGGGGTAATCAGCTGTAATTTGCTTGGTGTTAAAGTGTCAGATCTGTAACTAACACAGTGGGTGCTTTACTGCTTGGATACTCACATTTTTTTGCATCGTCACACTCTTCCCAAGAACTTTTTTGTCACAGCTAAGCATCTGTGTAGGGAGCAATGGCTCCTGATAGTGAAAATATCGCATAACTTAGTTTGTGTTCATTCACTTTATAGTTTTCCATTGAGTGGCTCTTACTAACGTATAGTTTTTAACCAACCAGCAGAAATGCAGCGCAGAATATGAGGGTTTTGTTTGCTGAGAAATGTTTGCATTCCCAGGCCCCGCAAACCCCACTCCTCACTTATATGTCAGCTGTTCACTGAGTACATCTGCTCATGGGTTTGACCTGTGAAGGTCACTCAAGGTCTCAAACACCATGATATTTTACTCTTAATATATGAGCTCCCTGTACATGGTTTATGGTAACCAAGTGGGTATCTACTGTAGTTATTGAGATATGGTGTAAATTAGGCAATTCAAATGAATGAACTTGCCCCATGAACTTTGAGCCCCACTGACCTTTGAAACTATGCACTTTTCACTAAAGCAATGGAAAGAATTATATTTTACAAATTGAAAAATGAAAGTTTTGGCGTGGGGTTTATGTAAATTGGACTTCTTTTGACAGAGTTATGGGCAAAAAACAATTTCGACCCTTTCGGTGACCTTGCCCTTGACCTTGACCCAATTCATTCCAAAATTTAATGGGATCTATTCTGGGTCAATGCCCAAGTTTTGGCCAAAATTGGTATAAATTGATGCGGTGGTTTTCTCGTAATCTTGTGACAAACAAACAAATGCATAAACCAAGGCAAGTGCAGTGACCCTAACCCCTTGAAGGGGCCAGGCTGGTCTCGGAATTGTAAAGTATATGGTTTGAATAATATGTGGTTCTCAATACTCCATGTTTCCTTCCTGGGAAAAAAAGTCAATTTCTGGGTCTTATGAAGTGATATAAATTTTACATTTTAAAACATTTCTATGTCTTGATCTGTGTTTTTTGACACAGAATGCCCAAACAGGCTGTATTTTATCACAATGCAAGCCCTCTGCATCTGGCAGTGAATCTCATGCCTGTAGATGATTCTTAGCACTGTGTCGCATGTCATACTATATGATGTGTGGTTCACAGAAAGTCTTTTACCAAGATACCATTGTGTTTCTGCTTTTTTTTAAAAAATATTTTATCGGTAGTGTTAGATTATTCGGTAATCTGGGTGCTGTTACGGCCAAATCAGTTTGTTTATGCCCTCAAAATAAAGTTCAGCTGAGTTTGTTATATTTTGAAATCATCATTGCACATAAAGCCTAATGTATTAACTTGTAAATAACTGTTCCATATGAAGCAACTACAACATCAAAACGGTCGACTCCTCAGCAAACTGGCTCAGTCATGATCTCTGTTTCCTTGGTTCTTGTTTTTGTTGATTGTATCAATACATAAATACTTTTGTTATGTTTAGCCTATAACTTCATGACGTTTCTGTCGTTGCTTTTTTTTTTTAAATTATTTTCCTAAGTGTAAATATTGCTGGGGTGGGGTGAAGGGGTTAAATATAACAAACCCATGTGAGAAACGTGATGGTACGAGAACACACAATACCAGTGTATATAAAAGTAAATGAAACGCCTTTTTTTTTTTTGAATGGTGCACAGTTTTGCTGGTTTGCCGCTCAGGTTTTCTCAGTGATCACTTTGGCCTTCCTCAGGTTTATGTGTCGAGCTGCTGCCTGCTCGTGTTCGTGGCACAGTATTTATTATTAGAGCTGAAGAACTTTGAAAAGGCACCTTTTCTCTGGCGCCTGCTTAGCTTTCTTAGTCCCAGTGCCATAGAAACTCTATCTTTGCATCAGTTGTGAAAAATGTGGCTTATTTCTGTGATAAAATATTCATCACATTGGCTGATTTAATACCAAATTAGTATTTTTTTATTCTTATTGTTGTGAATAGATTACATTTTCTGGAGCGTATGTGTGTGTGTTTAGTGTTCAATTTTGCTCTGAAGTCTTTTGTCAACTTTTTGTGACATACATATAGTTTAAAGCGATATGAAGACTATATTCGAGAAGTTAATAGTGTTATTGCCAAAAGGACACGCCAACATAATTTTTGGTTGTGAATTGTTATTTTACCTCGGTAAATCTCATTATCAAATGTAGCTCAACTGTAAACGTAATGCAATTGAAATTAAGGTAGATACTGTGCAATGATAGGTTTAGTCAATGTATAGTTATTTATTAACTAAGTACAGTCCTGGTACAAAATTGCTGCAGTCTTAACAGTTTTAATGATGTAACCCCTGGCTGAGTTTAGTTGTATTTCTCTGAGTACGCTGTCATATACGCGAGGTGTAATAAAAAAGACTGAAGGCTTTTCTTCTTTGCTCATATCGTTTAACAAGCAATTTCTACCTAATCTTGCGATATTTAAGTAGAAACTCCCCACGAGCTGTTAGTCCCTGTCTTCGTCTTTAACATTCCCGTGTTACCAGAGTCGGGGCTTTTCGCACCAAACATGGTTTTATCGGGGTGGAGTGCTTTTCATATTTTTGTTTACAAACAGGTTTGAAGTGTTTCTTGTGTGCACTGGCCACCTTGCGTTAGTGCAAACCGCTTATCGTTTTTTTTTTTTTTTTTTTTGTTAATTTTTTTACAAAGAGGTATTGCTTCTGAAAATGGCAGGAACATTGGAACAGATTAATTTAAACTGTGGAGGGGGACCTCAGAATATTGATTCACAGTATGTGCTCTATTCATTTGAATGAAAGTTAAGTCTCAGAACTTTTTGATCACACCTCGTATGTCATATCTTCAGGTCGTATAGCTGACATCAACTTGATGTTGTTGCCATTACTGCTCGGTTTTGCTGTAATAGCTGGTCGCAGGTTATGTGTTCACTGCTTACATAGTTAGGATTTGTCAAGGAGTGTCCTTGTGGGAAACAGTGATGATATAACTTTGTAATAAAAGTTAGTTCACTTAAAGCACATTTTGGACTCTGGGTTCTCATTGGCTGTCTACGGTAGAGAAATTGTGAATAATCTTTAAATTCTCTGTATTCACCTTTTTTGCAATATGCACATTTATAACAATGTTGATCAAGTTGTGAATGAACATAACTGACTGCTGAAAGTTGAAACCACTTCATAGAAAATTCAGCTCATCTTAGTACTGCAGTCATCCGAGCCCCCGATGTGACGTACTGTTGATATTATGTTCAGCATTCTCACTTCAAACTTATTCTCTCCTATAAATATGTAAGGTGAATACAACAAATGTGCATGTAAAATAAAGGTACAACTTGAATTTGTTGTTTTCACTAGTTTCAATAGAGACAATAAGTTAACTTACTCATTGCTAATCTGCTGTTGGCTCCAGAGTACTAACAAGCACCAGAAATCATTCAAGGTACAATTCTCAACACTGGGGAATGATCCGCTGAAATACTATGAATCCAGAAATACAAACAAAGTCACCACTTATTCAGCCTATTAAGTTTTTGGTAGCTGATATTATGTTAGTTGTAGCATTGTTTATGGGAAAAAACTGTGTGACAATGACAATACTTAGAATGAACTAATTCTGGTGATGAAAACTGACATCAAGGTTTTCACGTACAGGAACAGAATCAAGCTGATAGACAGGAAACGAAGGAGGGCTTTGTGTACGCACATGTGGATCTCGCTCAGTGTAAATAGTGTAGATTGTGTTGGGTTTACTTTATCTCAATTCACTGTGAAAGAGAAGGCCATCTTACTCATATTTACTAAATATACAGGACATTCATTCTGTACAACAACATATCCATCTTGGACCATAATGGATATGTCATCTAAAAAAACTACAATACATGTGTACTCTATTCCGAAAAGACCACATTAATCTCAACCAGCTTTCATGTACTGCGACACACCTCAATCCCATTTCTAATAGAGAACCCTAATAACTGAACATCAGAACCGTGGTTCTGATATGAGATGATGCGGATGTGGTCCAGGTCTTCCACTGAGAGCCATTCACCGAAACATTCTCCGGGAAATATATGGATATGGCACATAAATGTCAAATTTTGATGGTAAAACTGCACTTAAATCTTTTAATCGCTCACAATATTATTCACACCGCACAGATATTATGTGTTCTCAATAGCCTCCCCTTGTAAGCGACTAATGAAGTATTCTTGGCTGTGTGTTTGACCTATAATGGGGGGGCTGGTAGAACACGGAGTCCCTTTCACCTTTGTTGATAAATGTGTGTGAGAGGGTAAGACAGCTGCAGCACCTGAGACCCAACGCTGTCAGAGCCGAGCTGCTCTCCCATTGGCCACCAGTGAGTGCTGTCATAGCAGACCTGCTCTCTAACTGGACAGCAGCGGGGGAGGTCATCACTCAGCTGTCCCCACGTGTCCCTTTGCTGCTCGCAGCCAAGCTCTGGGCGAACAGCTTCCTTTATTTCATCCCTCGCTCTTTCCCTCTGTCCCTTTTTTCCATTTCGCGCCTTTTCTCATTTACTCTCTCGTTCCTGTTCTCTGCCTCTCTTGCTCTATTGCTTTCTCCCACTGTCACTTTTTCTCTTGCTCACTCCCTTTTGCTCTCTCTTATTCTCTACCTCTCTCGTTTTCTGTGCTTCTCTCCCTCTCTGCCCTCCATCCTCCATCTCTCTCTGTCTCTGTAACAGCAGGATTAATGACCCTGTTTGTGAGTGGTGGCAGGCTCGGAGAGCTCTCCCGGGTGTGATACTGTATGAAATGAATTTTAATACATTTGCAATCTGAAGCCTGTCAACACCCCCCCCCCCCCCCCCCCGCCCCAGTGGCAGTAAGCCCCATCGCACTGGCCAATCACAGAGCTTCAGCAGCTCCTATCCTCGCTGCCTTACTCCACTCCTTTATCTCCCTCTCATCTCTATCCTTCTTTACCACCTCTCCTCCTCACCTCCACTTTTGTCCTGTGAATTTTTACTTGTATTACGCAGAAGAATTCTCACAAAGATGCTTCACAGAAAAAAAAAAATTTAAAAACAGGCCGTGCCTAGCCTAATCCCCAAAATAGCAAATGAGTTTAAAAAACTCCCTGTAGGAAGGAAAATCCTGTAGGATTGGTGAGAAAAAAACCCCCAGTGTTTTTCCCCAGTGAAATCCAGGAGGAACTGTGGAGCCCATCCTTTCCTCTCCTTTCCGTGCCTCTGTGCTCCTTTACCTTCTCTGCACCTCCTCACCTCTCCTCCTCAAACGCACAAATGATTCTGCTGGTCAGATAAGGATCCATGCAGAGCTTGAGTCAATCAAAGTCCAGTAACGCCATGCATTAAGTAGATGGAAACTACAGCAAAGGATAATTGCAGTAGATACAGTTAGATCCATAAGTATTGAGACAGTGACACAATTTCCCTAATTTTGCCTCCCTACACCACCACAACGGATCTGAAACAAATCAGTTGAGATTTGATTGAATTGTGAACTTTCAGCTTTGATTTAAGGGGAGGAGAAACCCAAAAAATTACAGTTTTTCACAATTTTTATCAAAATTTTAATTTTGGTCTTAAAAGTTTAATCATTCATAATTAAGAGCAGGTGGATGCGTCGCGCATTAGGGGGGCAGAGAAGGCCAACCTAGACTCTGAAAAAGCCAAAAGAAAGAGCAAATCACTTCAATCTGCTCAAGAACAGGACAATCAGAGGGAGCAGGAGGGAGAAGTTTATGCTTCAGAGGCATTTTAATGTTCTAAGTTGACTGTTACAATGATTTCTAGGTGTACTTTGACTTGAACCTGGATTTTCTCAAAACCTGATTTTTGCCCCGATTGCTATCATTTAAGGCACTATATCTCATTTATTTGTGGAGCTTTTCTCATGAAATTTCAACAGAAGTCTGTGTACATATCAGAAAGTCTACTGAACTAAAAGTTTTGGTTTAGCACTTTGGGTCTGTGAGTTATGGTGATTTATATTTCATAACGAGGGGACGAAAAATGGCAAAATCCTCTTTTACCCCACTAAATCTCTAGTATTATGTGTAAATGCTTTATTCTAGTTCAGAAGAAGGTGTAAACATAACTAAATCTAATTTAAAAAAACCTGATTCAAATATCTTGCTTCAGTCCTGAGATATAAGGCAAAGAAATTATGGTGAAATTGGGGTGGCGGCCATCTTGAATCACATGACCTAATTATGCAAATTAGGTCAAATTCATATTTTGTGTATTTCAGGTCATATACTGTCAATACACCAAGCATGAATGATTTCTATCCAAAAATGACAATTTTTTTCCAAAAGGTTTCTCCTCCCCTTAAGGGCTTTCAAAAAAATCTGCAGGAGCCATTAAGGAATTACAGCTGTTTTATATGGACTGAGTAATATATTGTTATGTATGAGTATTTTGTGTACAGCACTGTATATAATTTGTAAATGGAGCTTTGTTAGACACTATTTAAATGCCCTTTATGACTGATCAGCGATTTGTTTATTTTGGTTATCATTTAGCACCCTCTGGTGGTATGTCTGTGTAACAGTCTATTTTGCATGGTCTGATGCAATACCACTTGTTTGCGATGAAATAGAGTAGTGCTTTCTAGAAGCTTCTGGCATCTTCTTGCCTGGAGGGGGCCAGATCACCCAGGAATCCTGTAGATCTTTCCAGAATGTTGCTAGTCTATATAAATGCTGTGATTTTGGTCAGTAAGGGCAGAGTCTTTGTTTGGCATCAGAGTTACATAGTGGCATTAGAGTGTTATTATAAGATTACAGAGGATTATTTGTAGAAGTTTTTTTTTACCTAATCAGTGAAGAATAAATTTAAGTTGTCATTGCTGGTTTTCTTTGTTGTGATTTTCAAGTCATAACAATATATATAATTATAAATATATATTTTTATATATATTTTAAAATGTTTGACATCTATTATCTCAAAAACAATGTTCTGTGGGTTTGACCACTCTGGTTCTAAGCCCTTCATATGTAGTTCTCCATTTTCAAAGGACCAAACGTAATTGGACAATTGACCTACGATCAGTTTTTAGTTTCATTGCCAGGTGTGGCCTGTTCCCTCATTATGACATGACAAGTTGAGCAAATAAAAGGCCTGGAGTTTATTCCAAGTGTTGAATTTCATCTGGTTGCCCTTAATGGGGATTCTCAATATGTGACCCAAAGAGGTGTCGCTGTAGGTGAAGGAGGCCATGATTAGCCCCTCTGCCCAGATGTAGATGCCAGTGGACATGGGGCCGCTCTATTTATGCATGCAATTACACTATTCTATCACTAGATGACACACCCGGATCTGTTGTTGAATATTCACTAGCAAGCCAAGCTCAAACGCGGTTTCCAGTATGAGCGAGTTAAGTCCCATCCCTGTTTCCTAGGAATTGTATGAATTAAACTTCTCAGCCAAGCCAGATGTGCAAACTGCCCAATATACTTGCCCATAGTATCTATCCAGCAGTTAATAAAAATGATCTCTTGTGACAGAAAAAAATCGTTTACCTTTGCTGCCACTGGTTCAGCAATAATAGGCCAAAGGTATGTCAACCGAGTAGTGAAAAAAAAATCTGTTTTATGAAGCAAAAATTCAACATGGTATTGACACTATATGATTCTACAATCAGTTATAGTTGTCAGATATTAGAAACATGTCATTCCCTCCCATTGAATTAGGTGTAGATTCACCCCGTGACAAAGTCAGTTGTTCCTCACAACCATGCACAATGCCTCAGTGTTACCCACTCTCTCTAATGTTTGCTCAGCCTTATCTGCATAGTTCATGCCCATGTGAGACTTTCCTGATAATTACCAATTGATTGACATTTTTTTTAACCAATTCCAGATAGTATAAACTTTCCTCAGTAATTGAATGAGATTGATTAGACCCTAAGAAAAGTAAACACTTGCGGAACGGCAGGTAAGTTGTATTCTCTCTACTTAGCGGAGCTGAAAAGGACGTGATTGCGTCGAAAAAAGACATCCAGAACCAAACCTGGGGTGCTTAGGTTATATTTGCAGGATGGAAGTGTGATTCGGAGATGTAAAACAGCAGTTATTCTGAATGGAACAGACTGGAGGGCTGACAGCATAGATTCTTTGAAGGAGAAGTTCAATGATGGAGAGTTTTTCCTGTTGAAGTGTGAGTAGAACTGACTTTGTATGGAGTGGCTCTATTTTACCTCTAGCCAGCTAGCTAACTACCCAACGATTTATTATTTTCGGTTTACCACTGTGATCACAGAGCTAGTTTGCCACATTGGCTAATAATTATAGCCGCTAACCTTTGCTAATATTACTGCATGTGGTGGCATTTTGCTTAATGTGGCGATCTGTTTTAGAATTTATGCCACATTCAATGAAATAGGATGCCTTGGATTTTCATTCGTTTAAAATGCGAACAGCTAGAAGATTTCGGTAAATTCCCTGCTTCATTCATAGCACCGATGGCTCTGTTCAATCTAGGGTTGCATATTGCCTGCTTTTTCCTGATGGGAGAACGTGGAAATATTTTGTTAAAATAAGGTATATTTCTGATATAACTGTGTCAGTGAGTTACACTTGCTCCTTATAGGCTGTGAAAAGTGTTAATACAAGCTTACGTTTCGCTTGGATGATCGGAATTGTAAACAGCAAGCTTTCTGTCTCAGAGAGAACATTCTGACTGTAAAATATGCAGTTTAATGAGTGGTTGCTGATGACGCTTTGTAGAAAAACGGACAAAACTATGAACTTTATCATGGAGAAACAGCATGTTTTTGGTTTGGAGAGGTTACAGGTGACTACTGATGTCCATCCATGCCTATATAAATTTATGCTAAATTCCGCCAGAAAATCATTGATTCATATTGAGCTTCATGAGTTGAGAGTTGATTTGTGTTGAAAATATGATTATTTTATGATTTGACAGTGCGTCATTTTAAGGGCTCTGACAGTATGAGTAGCCACTTGGAGAGCTTTCTTATTTGTCTCATAGAGAGTAGATCATTTTTAAAAGCACAGTCAGTTGAGGTAGACTTGTGATCAAGGAGTTCATGATCCCAGAAATGTATTGTTTTTACTCCCAGCCATTTTTCAATTGTCAGTATTTTTTTAAATAATTTAATTGCTGAATTTTCATGAAGACTTTTTGTGTTTGTGACCCTTACTCTGAACTGAAATTATGAAAAGGAAGTGAAATATGATGAAATTCTAAATGTTACGAGTATCTTGAATCATTTCAGCCATTTCCCCCCTCTTTGTGAAGCTCAGATCTTGAATTGTAAAGCCTTAAATTGGGTAATACATAAATAGCCATATTTGGCCTCTACGCAAAGGGGTTAGGCTTAAAAAACAAACCTATCAGGTAGCTAGCGAAAACTTAAGGGGAGGCTAAATCAGCGGTAGTGAACCCTGGTTCTGCAGAGCCGCAGTATCTGCTGGTTTTTGATGTTACTCAGCACTTAATTGATGAATTAAAGCAGTTGATTACATGCTTAACTCATCTCACCTGATGTTTCAGGTTTAAATAGGGTGGAGAAAACCAAATTCAGCACACCCTGTGGTGCTACAGGACCAGGGCTCGCTACCACTGCCCTATAAACTTTTATCTTTACTTTGTACTTCTACTTTGTCAGCATTACAACTATGCTAAATGTCCAACCACATTCACAAATCTTGGTTTCCACATGGACTGCTGTCACAACCTGCATGTCTGTTTAATTGGCTCCAGGAGTCTTGTGGGTGGTTCCTGGTAATTGACTGATTGACTTATTATTCCCTTAGTGAGGAGTAAAGCTAACAGCACAGGGTGTGTGAGTTTGGTTTCTCCACCCTATTTAAAGCTAAGACACCAGGCGAGACGAGTTAAGCGCGTAATCAACTGCTTTAGTTCATCAATTAAGTGCTGAGTAACGTCAAAAACCAGCAGACACAGCGGCTCTACAGGACCAGGGTTAAGTACCACTGGGTTAAATCAACAATTTGGTTCATTCTTAAAAAGATGGAATGTGATGGCAAGTTCAGCAACATCAAAAGGCCTGGAGAACCACGGAAGACAACTAAAGCAGATCACCGACCTTTATTCCTTGACGTAGAAAAACCACTTCACAAAATATAGCAAGGTCAAGAACAGTCATGAGGAGGCAGTTTCATCTTTGTCAAAGATAGACAGTCATCGACGCCTTACAGATGAAACCAAGAAAAACTTATTTCTGAATAATGGGAAGAGGAGTCGGGAGAAGGGAGGGACCAGCTTATAATCCAAGGGACACTAATATCACCTGTTAGACATGGTGGAGGCAGTGTTATGCATGGGCATGTATGGCTGCCAATGGAACTGGATCACTGGTGTGTATTGATGATGCGACTGCTAATAGGGGGAGCAGGATGAATTCTGTAGTGTACAGAGCTATATTATCTGCTCAGATTCAGCCAACTGTTGCAAAACTTTTAGGAGAGTGCTTCACAGTACAGATGGATAATGACCAAAAACATACTGCAAAACCAACACATAGCAAAGAAATGGAATTTTCTTGAATGGTCAAATCAATCACCTGACCTCAACCAAACTGAGCTGCTTTTCATTTGCTGAAGACAGAACTGAGACCCACAAACAAGTAGCAACTGAAAGCAGCTGCAGTGCCAGTTTGAAAAAGCATCTCAAGGGAGCAAACTCAGCATTTGGTGATGTCCATAGATTACAAACTTCAGACAGGCAGTGACTGCAAAGGATTATCATCCAAGTCTTAAAAATAATCCTCATATTTGTAATTATGTCAGTTTGTCCAATTACCTTTGAGCCTCCAAAAATGGAGGACCATGTATGAAAACGGCAGTAATTCCTAACGATTAACACAAGACTAAAGCTGAGGGTCTACACTTCAATCGCATCATGATTGCTTCATTTCAAATCCACAGTAGTGGTGTGCAAAATAAATTATTCACTGTCTAGATACCTCTGGGCCTTACTGTATGTTAAGAAAACAACTACTGTGTTGGCACAAACAAAACAAAAAAACGACTCAAGACAAGATAAATTGCAAAGTGAGTGCTGTACGATACCATCAAGACACTCATCTTAAATTTGGCCCCTGATATGCTCAGACTGGTCCAGAGGGAGATTGTGTAGACTGGGGTGGGGCGAGTGGTGAGAGGTCAAGATGGTGGACTTTCATGTTCAGCTCCTTCTGAAGTTCTCATATTCTGTTTTACCCTCCCTTTTTACTTATTGCTTCCAGATTTTCAGCCATGACACGCTCTCCATGTGACAGCCTCCTCATGCGTCCTCACTAATGGGAGCCATCTTTCCCTGCCGCTGCGAGGTATTTTTGGGGTAACGCTAGATGACGGGGCTACAACCAGAGCCTCTTTGCGTAATCATCCTATTAATGGTCCTCATTACGTGTATTTCACTCTGGGCTGGCACACGTGAAAATATCATGGATTTTAGAGATCAATCTCAATAATGGAGTCATCAACATGAGACAGCCAATAAAGCGACAAAGTACTGTGTGCAATAACACAATGAATGCCTCATGCATGGTTAAAGGTGAACATTCAGTAGTGTGCAGTGATGATTATACACTTAACAAAATGAAGATAAATCAAAAACCAAGAGCAAATCAAGTGTTTATTTCATGAAATATTAGATAATATAGATGAACATAAGTAAACACAAAACATTATTTATTTAAAAAAAAAAATATTTTTGAGAGAAAAAGTCAATATCTAGTGTGGCCACCCTTTGCTTTGATTACAGCATTTAATCTTTCAGGCGTAGTTTTCACATTTTTTTTAATTTCCTCACTCGCTAAAGCATTCCATATGGTTTGAAGTTCATTCCGAAGAGATTCTTTCGATGGTACAACGGATTTGCTCAATCGGATTAAGGTCTGAATGTTGAGCAGGCCAAGTCATAACTCTCATGTCAGCAGATGTTCTTTCCGACTGAGATAATTCTTGCACAACTTAGACGTCTTTAGGGTCATCTTGCTGAAAATAAAATCACTGACCAATCAGTCTCTTTCCAGATGGCGATGCGTGCCTCACAAGGATGCTGTGACACTTCTTTTGATCCATGATTCCGTCAATTTTTATGAGATCACCAGCTTCTTTCGAGCAAAAGAACCCCAAACCATAATACATATTACCACCTCCATGTCTTACTGAAGGGGTTGAACAATTGTTTTTGAAACATTCTCCAAATCTACAGCGCACGTAAATTCTGCGTTTGGATGATAAAATTTGAATTTGATTCATTGATCCAAAGGACTTGTTCCGAGTCCATTGGTGTCCAATTCTTGAATTTCTTGGCAAACTCAAGTCTTTTTTTTTTTTTGATGTTGTCAGCTCTTGGCAGCAACATGACCAATCAGACCATTTTCACTCAGGCATCTGGAAATAGTAAATCTTAAAAGGGAATGGAAACATTCTGAGATTTATGCCTGTAGCAATAATTACGCAGGAAAACAATTAATTTTTGGTGTTCCTATCATCCTTCTTGATTGGTAAAAAAGAATGAGCTTTTCAAAATACCCTCCACTGCGAGCTGTGATCCGCCATTGGCTTCCTCAGGCGGAAGCCCATGTCTGTTACGTAACCGGTTGTAAAGCGTGCCCTTGTAGTGAATGGAAACCAGTGATTTCTGTTAAATGCGTCCATGTCCGGAGCTATTTTTAGTTCGGTGCATCACAAAACTCACAGTGTTGTAAACTGAGTACTTTATTCAGGCCCATCTCTAGTTAGCTCATAAGTTCACTTGGTCGTAGTCAGTGGCGGCTGGTGAACTGGCAATAGAAGAAGCACAAACCATCCCTTAAAAATAACGATTGGTCATGACCTGTTTTCAGTCTTCATAAAATTGACATTACTTGACTCCAACAATCCGAAGGACCATCACGTATCACCAGTTCTCCTTAGTTAGTTAAAATGAGCATGAATTAGCCTCGAATCCATACATATCAAGCTTTGGTCGCTCCCAACGGTCACTCACTGATATGTCTGGCCTCAGTCGGTAGACTAGCGTTTGACTTTCAAATATTCGCACAAAATCCATGCGAGGTCTGTGATTGGCTCACAGTCGCAAGGGTGCCCCGCCCCTTTAGACTGACTTGCGACGGGTCCTGAATGACTTGATTCCAATGGGGAGAAGTGAACGTGAGCGCAGATTATCACCGATTATTTTGCCCCATTGTCACAGAATTAAATACTGGACTTATTTTTCACAGGCCACATATCTTCCAAACATTCTGGTGCTGCAATGGCATTTTGAAGACCAACAGATCAGGAGAAAATGAACTTTGTTCGAGACCTGTGTCTCTCTCAGCAGCGGTCACGTAACATCTGGCAATACAGAAATACAGTATGGACTGCGGCAAACTACGAATTAAACTTTCTATTAAACTTATGTTAAGTGATACTGTTATTGCCATCGATGTTTAATTGTTTTTAAAGGGAAAAGGAATATATTTGATCGCTATGATCTTGAACTGGATTGATATCAGATATTAAACAAGCGGGGAAAAGCGGCAAAATAAGCGTTGGGCATCCACGGTAAAAATGCCGAAACTTTGTGCAGCAATAGGTTGCAATAATAGGAACAAGCTATCCATCTTCTCTTTTCTGAGGACAGGCAAGGAATAACTTAGCAACTGTCGTATTACATACCAGCTTCATTGGCTTAACCTAGCTGATGCAATCATGCCCTTCAAGCTATGGCTAAAGCCAGTTACAGTGAAATACGTTACGTAATTTGAGTATTATTTAATTTAGCCTTTATTATACCGGGGTATCCCACTGAAATAAACAAAATGCAGATATGGCCAAACATTATCCTGTTCAAAACCTAACAACCACTCCAAGAGTAAACGCAAGCAAGCCACAATCTAATTTTTAAGCTCATGTCAAATAACATTCACGAATGCCGTAGCTGGCCAGCTAACTCATATTCGTAATGCTGAGTAGGCTACAGCCATTAGCTGTGTTGTAAAATGCCTGATGTAGCAAAGTAAAAGGAAATATACACGCAACATGCAGATATAAGATGGATACATGTATATCCCAACATTTAATTGCTCGCCTACTTAGCTACCACTTCTGACAACAATATGCGATGGATAACCCGGTCAGCATTCATTCTGCAAATGACACTGTGCGATTGGTGGTTCTCGCCAAAAGGTCATCCAATCAGCCAAGAGCAGAAAACATGAATATTTATATATCCAGTTCATTAGTGACGTTAGGGCTGAATGCTGGCCTACTGACTGAGGCCAGACTATATCAGCAAGTGACCGTTGGGAGCGACCAAAGCTTGATATGGATTCCAGGCTAAGCATGAATACCCTAATTCTTGACCTGTTTTCAATCATTCATTTAAATTACAATTTTAGTGGCATATTTACGTTCCCCTGCTGTAGCCAGCAATTCTTCAATCAACGCGTATGTAAGAGATTCTCGCGTGGAACTGAAGTCCTTGTGCATGGAGGTTTATCTGTTCATGTGCGTTTCGGTGGATTTCAACACTAGTAATATGGAAACCGATTATGACTCCGGACTTCTCACGCTTTTCTTTACTCAGGGGTTGGAAGCAATGGGATCGCATTAGGACGTTTCGAATGATCTTATTCCATTCAAAGAATTTAAATGATCAAGACAAACATGAATTTTTTCCTACCCCTGAGTAAAGAAAAGCGTGTTAAGCCCAGAATCATAATCGGTTTCCATATTACTAGTCTTGAAATCCACCGAAAACGCACATGACACTGATAAACCTCCATGTACAAGGACCTCAATTCCGGGCGAGAATCTCTTGCATATGCGTTGAGTAATTGCTGACTACAGCAGGGGAACGGAAATAAGCCACTAAAACTCACATCGAATGCGTGAGAGTTAACAGGTATGCTTTATTAATGAAAACTGGCTACACCTGATAATGTTGAGAGTTTTACGAAGTTTCTGTAATGGTAATTTAAATGAATGATTGAAAACAGGTTAAGAATTAGGCTATTTGTGCTCATTTTAACTTACCAAGGAGAACTGGCGACACCTGATGGTCCTTAGGATTTTTAGAGTCATGTGAATTCAATTTTATTAAGATTGAAAACAAGTCATGACCAATCATTATTTTTAAGGGATGTGCTTATCCAATTGCCAGTTCACCAGCCACCACTACAACTTAGTGAATCAAAGTTTATTTATATAGCACATTTAAAACAACCTCTGTTGACAAAAGTGTTGTACAATAATTAAAATACAAAATAATCATCATACACATATAAATTAAATAAATAAAAACAATAAAAGGAACAATACGATTATGGTAAAAAGAATAAAAGAAAGTAAAAATAAAAAAGTAAAAAGGTTGCTTGCCTAGCTGAGAGTGAATGCTAACCAGCAGAGATGAGTTTTCAGCAGTGTTTTAAAGTGCCCAAGTGACTGTGCAGCTCTAACTTGAAAGGGTAGGCTGTTCCACAGCTGAAAAGGCTCAATTCTCCTCGAGTACAGAGCTGAGACCGAGGTACTGCCAGGGGCAGCTGGTTTGACAGCCTAAGAGCCCTGCCGGTAGTGCGAGGCTGTAAAAGCTCTGATAAATAAGATGGTGCCAAGCCATTTAAACATTTAAAAACAAATAATAAAACCTTAAACTGGATCCTAAAGTTAACAGGAAGCCAGTGCACAAGATGCAATGACAGGGGTAATGTGATCACGCCGTTTCTTTCCCGTCAACAGGCAGGCGGCTGCATTTTGAACTACTTGTATACGGCGCACAGATGACTGGTCAACACCAATAAACAAAGAATTACAGTAGTCTAAGCATGATGTAACAAAGGCATGAATAACTCATGCAAAATCTTTCTTGGGAGATAAGCCTTAACCTTTGCTAGAAGTCTTAACTGAAAGAAACTCATTTTGATAACAGAGCTAATCTGGTTATCAAAAGTCCCCGTCAAAAATTACACCAAGCAGACCCGGGGTCAGATGGTAATCCGGATTACGATTACGATTGTAATCGTAATCACTAATTTTGATGGGCCCGTAATCGTAATCTCTAATTTTGCAGGAACTTTTGTTATTATTTGTTGTTGTACAAGTTATTATTTCGCAAGTAATTCTACAATACAAAAACAATGTATGATCATTTCACATACTATTTTATAAATATATAAATGAATCAATATACATGTACAATTATAAAGATATCTCCACAAAGAAACCTTAGTCTAACCAGTCGTAGTTATGATCGTAATCTAGATTGTAATCGTAATCATACATTCTAAACCCATGTAATCGTAATCATTAATTTTTGGAGGACTGTAATCGTAATCATAATCGTAATCTTTAAAAAATGTCTCGTAATCATCGTAATCGTAATCGCACTGATTATGTGTAATCGACCCCAGGTCTGACACCAAGGTTCCTTTCAAAAGGATGACAGTGGGACTCAAGGATGCCAATGGCACTGTCATAGCCATTTAAAAGTTTATGTTGGCCAAATAAGATGATCTCAGTTTTATTTTTGTTCAAAAAGAGAAAGTTCCATCCAACACCGACTATCTGTAAGGCAGTCAAGTAAAACCTGAACAGAGGCTCGCTCATTTGTTTTCAAGGGAAAATAAATTTGTACATCATCTGCAAAACAATGAAATGAGACATTGTGCTTTCTAAAAATGGACCCCAGAGGCAACATATATAGTGAAAAGAGGAGGGGGCCCAAAAAGGAACCCTGAGGCACCCCACAGCTCAGGAGGGATGTGGCTGACCAATACTGGCCTGGCTGGACGCGAAAATTTTTTGTATGTGAATGTGAATGAAGTAAATGCGGTGTCCAGAGCTCCGGTGCAGAAAAAAATTTTGCTGGCAGGACAGAGGAGCTCCTGTCTGAGAGGAAAGACCGAAACCACTTGAGGACAGCACCCCTAATGGCCACACACTTATTCAAGCGCGACAGGAGAATATTATGATCCACTGTATCAAAGGCAGCCGTCAGGTCCAGGAGGACCAGGACAGTAGAGTTACCAGAGTCAGCAGTTAAAAGAAGGTCGTTTAAAATTCTTAAAAGTGCTGTTTCTGTGCTAAGGCCTGATTTGAAACCAGACTGGAATTGCTGTCTGTAAAATCTGTATTGCAAGGGTTTGTCTCTGTGGTTGTTATGACCGCTCGGTTACCAGCTACTGCATATTAGTTCGCGTCTCCTGGTTAACTTATATGCAGTAATTCTGATCGGTATGCTTGTGTGACTTCGGTAAGCATAAATGTGGCAGTTTCATCATAACCTTGCCCAATTGTAGCCACCACGGTTGAAGCTAACCGCAGAGGTGCTGTATGTGTCCGCAAAGTTGGGCTGAAAGTTAGACCAGACGTTGGTTTTGCGGAGCTTGGGATACATGTTTGGGTTTGTTTACGGCTGCTTGTGATTGCTTCACTTATCCATGACCGGGATCAGCCGGATGCTTCGCAAATGTCTGGGCAAGCTCTCTGGTGCTACCGAGAAAGCAATGCGAAACGCAGAAGCTCTACCGTGTCTGGTATAACAAATGATTTCTCTGCACTACCGTGACATAATTTCATCCCCCTTTAAAAGTTGTTGTGGCTAATAAAAAGCCGAAAAAGGCAGAGATTAAATAGGAAATTCTTTCCTGTAGAAGTGATCGATTCGCTAGCTCCACATAAGCAACTTGTCCGCGCTAACGGAACTTACAGTCTGTAAAACCTGTATTATGTTCATAACATAACCAAGCTCTCTCTAGCTGTCGCGTACTATCCATAAAGCTGCTTTCACATCGGACGCGGAACGAATTTTTCGCGGGACAGATTAGCCTACATTCAAAGTCAATGCAAAGATGCGAATACACGCGTTATGGGCGCGTTAAGCACCTTTCACACCGGACACAAAACTAATTTTTCGCGCGGCAGGTTACATTCAAAGTCAATGCAAAGAGGCGAATACACGCGTTATGGGTGCGTTAAGCAGCTTTCACACTGGACACAAAACTAATTTTTCGCGCGGCAGGTTACATTCAAAGTCAATGCAAAGAGGCGAATACACGCGTTATGGGCGTGTTAAGCAGCTTTCACACCAGACGCGAAACTAATTTTTGTGCAACAGATTACATTCAAAATCAATACAAAGACGCGAATACGGGCACGTCAAGCCGCTTTCACACCAGACGCGAAACGAATTTTTCGCGCGACAGATTACATTCAAAGTCATGACCGCTTATCAGCTACTGCATATTAGTTCCCGTGCTCTGCTAATTAAAAATGCTCCTTGTTAACTTTTATGCAGCGATTCTGATCGGTATGCTTGTGTTACTTCGGTAAGCATCAATGTGGCAGTTTCATCATAACGTTGCCTGATTGTAGCCACTGCAGTTGAAGCTAACCGGAGAGGTGCAGTTAGACCAGACGTGGGTTTTGCAAAGCTTGGGGTGCATTTTTGGGTGCTTGTGAAACGATTGCTTTACTTATCCATGACCGGGGTCAGCCTGATACTTCTCCAATGTCTGGGCAAGCTCTCTGATGCTACCGGTGAAAGCAATAGGGAAAAGCACAGGCTATAACGTGTCTGGTATCACAAACGATTTCTCTGTATTGCTGTCGATTGAATATTAAATCGGCGACTGAATATTAAATTCTTTCCTGTAAAAGTGATCGATTCGCTTGCTCCACATAAGCAACGGTTCACGCAAATGGAACTTACGGTCTGTAAAACCTGTATTATGTTCATAACATAACCGGAGCTCAAGCTAGCTCTCGCACACTATCCATAACGCGCCCATTCTCCACGAGGAAACACTTGTCATTCCGATGCAATGAGTAAACCATTACCACAGGCAATTTCTGAAAAGGCCGTTTGGCCTGGAGCTTTCGCCCCTCTGTCATATACCAGCACAGAAGCTGTTCGTTTCTCCACGCTAACGACACACCACAGTTATCGAACGAACCAGCAGGTCCTTATAATACACACCGAAGCAGTCCATAAGCTGTTGGTCCACTTTTAGCTGCTCCTCACTGTCTGTTTCCCTCTAAACTCAGACCCACCGGATTTCTACGGTCTCCGGTCTACACGTGGGTATGTCGACCCGTTCTACAAATGTGTCTATATGGGGTGGATTCTAGCTTTCCCTGCATCCTAGCTATAAAGTAGAAAAACCGCTGTACTCAACACTGTCGCCGTAGCAAACTGTAGCCGATTGCAAATTTGAGCTTGAGCTGCCAGATTTTCGCACTGCGTCCTCCACTTTCGCCGCTGCGTTTGTTAGAACAAGTTCATTTCATTTGATCTATATTCAAGTATAACGTTAGATTATGGAATTTGCCCGCCGCTTCCTTATCAGATTGCAGACGCGTCTCTCGTTTCACTCTGGGGAGCCAGACCCGGAAAACTGCGTTCTGCAGCCTCGTCCCGCCCAACTCCGCCCTCCACAGAGCTGGCCAGTCAGAAGAAAGTGGGCACATGGGGAGGGGGGGGCCATAGCGGAAGAGCCACCCCAATGAGGCGTTTCAGGCAGAGACTACAATGGACTACAAATGGGATTTTTTGAGGATGACAGTTTGAGCTAAATAAGGACCCTGTTTGGGCTTTGAACGATCAGGAGTACTCTAGGGGAGTCCAAGATCAAAATATAACCTTGGAAATATAGCATAATAGGGCCCCTTTAAGAAAACTGGTAACTCCTAGACTAGGAGTAGCTCTGAGATAGGTTGGAGTAAGTCTCCGTTGCTATGGATGACGTCAATTCTCATGCACGAGTCTTGGGACAATGAGCACGGTGATTGGTTGTTTGGTGACAGGGCAGCCCATTGAAAAAAATAAAATACCATAAAATAATAGCCTGTTGAGCACTCCTGAAAATGCACTATGCGCAGTCCCCACATATCACGCTCTAGGCAAATAAACATACATAGAAAAGAGATAGTTGTAAACACGCCAATAGCATAAAATGAGTCAATAATAAAATATGTCATTTGCCCCAATAATTAGCAATTTATTACCCAATGAGAATATGTTGCGATCATTTAAATGCCGGGCCGTTCAAGTTTGTTTGCCCTAAACTGTCATGGATGAAAGTTCAAAAAGGACGTGAAAGCCCAACTGGAGCCATGACCAGTTACTGCTGCTGGCCCAGTTGGTGCTGGAGCAAAAGCATGTAATCAAAGGGAAATTTGGCTGGGGGGTGAACAACAAATCCAAGCGGATGCGTGGGATATTATCAGCCTACAGATCAATGCTGTTTACCCTCGGTGTCTCGGGCGGCAGACGACTGCGAGAAGCGGTGGTATGGGCTGCAGTCGCAGTGGAGGTCCGAGATTGCAGCCTATAAACGGGCTATCATTCAAACAGGAAGGCATACTAAGCTTGGTTTGTAATGTATAGCCTACAAATGAAATATGCATACAAAATATGACATAGGCTGGTATTATTATGATGATCTATTAAATGTAACCCTCGCTCTATAGCCTAATAAAATAATTCATGCATAGCAGGAGAAGGTACAGCACCAAAGCCACTGTCCCCGAGCAAGTGGCATCCCGCAGGTACATAATGCCTGTAAATTAATGGGATAAGCTGCTTTCCATTAAAATCTGAGAGTCGTGTGTGGATCCTGGCCATTTCGCAACCAGTGGCAGGCGGTGGACAGAGAACAGGAGGGCGATAAACCTGTCTTTAAACTGCTTATTAGTCTTGATCTGTTTTCAGTCAATTTCCCTGGTAAAAGACGCTTTAACTCTCCCCTCTCAGGTGTAGCTAATTGTCTTTGTTAAGACGAGAAATCAAATGCACCAGTTTAATGCAAAAAAGAACCCATTTCAATCTTTTTCAATTAAACAATCATTACGCACAGGTTTGACGACTTTCTTAGGATGTGACAAAATTTTATGCGGAAAATCTACAGTGGTTTTTTCATGAAGAGTTGTTTATTGAGGCATGTGAATTAAACATTTTATAGAATTTATTATTCACTCGCCTAAGCATTTTATTATAAGGGAAACTAACATGTTGACCAAGAGCAATGATTGACATCGGGTCACTAATCTCATCCGTTTCAAGGGACGTTTTCCGCCCCCTCGGTTTTCCGTCCACCACCTACAATACAATATCCAAAATATTGTATTCGGCATCAAATACTATCTGGGTGTTGATGGAATGAACTTTTTTCTGTTTACAAATACCTCTTCATCTTGGGTCAGAGAAATAATTCAAATATGGGTCCCGTCAATAGCAACGATGATACCGGGCATACCTGAGATGTGCATGAATTCAAGTTTGATTCTGTGTTGTTGGCGAATGTCCATTGGAAACCGGGTGAACTGTCGGATGATATGGGGTTCACTGAGCGCAATGATTGTTTGTTGAATTGAGCGACTGACAGATGATTGTGAAATCCCTAAATTGTCCGCGTTGCAAAGTTGCATTTTCTGGTGGCCAAGTAACAAAGTGTTGTCAAACATTTTATTTTTTGGCTTATTGGGTTGTTTCTCATGGTTGGAGACGTAAAACAACAAATAAAATCCTTCACGGTCGATCGATATCTTTTCAACAACTGCGCATCATTCAGAATTTCCAAGTCATTCCATCTTTCAACAGCAGCAGCCATTTTCCGATTCTTTGTGAATAGGTTTTAGCGAAATAGGAGTCCTCTTGACTACTTTTAAGCTCTCCCAGACTTAAGAGCTACTTTTAGGCCTAAAATGCTTTGTGAATAACACTTAGTAAAAATAATTAGGAGTCCTAAATTTACGACTGACACGCCCATTTCTTTAGGAGTTTCTCCTAAATCTGGCAGTCAGGACCTACTTTTAGCGCTAAGATGCTTTGTGAATATGGGCCCTGGAGTTGATCTTTTTTCCACTGCCGCTCAGCCTGCCTGCACTCCTGCCTCAGAGCATGAGTTGTCTCAGTAAGCCAGGGCTGAGCACTAGCTTTAGCCTTCGGTTGCCTGGGCTTAATAGGAGCAACTGACTCCAGAATGTTGGTACAAGTGACGTTAAAAAGTGTAGCAAGCTCCTTGGAATCAGGGCAGCGTGAGAGAGCATCATTAACACAAGCTCCTCGGTATCAGGGCAGCGTGAGAGAGCGTCATTAACACAAGCTCCTCGGTATCAGGGCAGTGTGAGAGAGCGTCATTAACGATGGACCGATGAGAGGATATAAAGGCATCGGTGAACTGCAGGACTGTAGATGCATTAATACGCCGAGAAAACCAGGGGGGTTGAGGCAGATGAGGTGTAGGGCAGGATAGTGAGGATTCAAAGACAACTGGACTGTGGTCAGACAGACCAGCATCAAGAATTTCTAAATTCTTGACTGTCAGACCTGAGGTTAAAACTAAATCCAGGATGCGGCCTTTCTGATGGGTCGGGCCAGTCACAAACTGTGTTAGATTAAAAGATTCCACAAGACACACGAACTCTTTCACCAAAGGCCTAGACGGACTAAAGACTTGAATATTGAAATCACCAATAATCAAAAGTTTATCACAACGAAGAACAACAGAAGAGAAAAACTCAGAAAATTCCAGAATAAAATCCTTATTAAACTTAGGAGGGTCTATACACCAAAGCACAAAGTACTGAACAGCTATGATCAGTCTTAAGTAGCTGCACCTGAAAACTTAGAAACACATGAACAGGAAACAGTTAAAATTTAAAACAATTATGGAAAACTGTGGCTAAGCCACCGCCATGACCAGGACACCTGGGAGTTTTAAAATAGCTGCAGTCATTGGGAGAGTGTTCACAGAGAGGGGCAGAATCGCCGACATTAAGCCTTGTCTCGGTAACAAATAAAATGTCCAATCCCTTAGAAGTAAAGAAATCGTTTGGAATAAATGATTTGTTTGACAGAGACTGCACATTAACTAACGCAATCTTCATAGGGAGATAGTCTGCGGTTGACGCTGCGACGACATGAGATGATGAATTTGCAGGAGAGAATTACAGCGAGCGAAGATGATAGTACTTCAATCCACCAGTCCGGATGAGTGAATTCGGGAAGCCACGGCGAGTGGCGGACCAGATAGCCGGAATGTGCCCATGGAGACGAGCAGCGGGCAGTGACCCACACAGTTTGAAATGAGACCCACGATGTACATACCGAGGTCGACGGGCAGTCCCCAGACCGATGCACAGATCGTACACCTTGCAGGGCAGTCTGAACGATGAATCCAGCCGCAGCAGTTCAGAGGATGAGTAATTGAAGGGAAGTTCACCCAAAAATGAAAATGCACTCATCATATACTCATCCCAAGGGTAATTGAAGGGTCAGTTAATTTCTTTTGTCCTCAAAATGGTTTTAAGGAAAAACAGCATTGAAGAGAAATCCAAATGAATGGAATCCTATGGTGGCCACTTTTTCAAGTTTAAACAAGAGTCATCAGAAGATGACATATCCCCCCGGCCCCTGATCATGTGCGAAAGTCATGTCAATCCTACACCTTCAAAGAAATTCAAAGAAGAATGTTGAGGTGATTTTCCTCTGGAATGATCTGGAAGTATGCACTGGCAACATCTACCAAAGACTATGAACCACATGTTGACAAAGGCAATAATAAAACAAGAGTCATTAATGAACAGTGTTTTAGTTCTGCTCCGGAAACAAACCCAGCCCTGCGACTGAGTCCAAATCCATGTCGCTTCCATGGAAACAAAAAATAAAACTAATTTCAAAAATCTGAAAATATCAAAAGGCACCACTTCAGTATGTGGGTAATACACATGCAAAGTTTCAGTAAGATATATTGAACAGTTTTTGAGTTCTGCTCCGGAAACGAACTAGGCCTGATGTGCACTAAATCCAGATTTGTTTCCATGGAAACGACAAAAATAGGAATCCCGAAATTTCCAAAGTAGCAAAAGGCACATCTAGACTATACATAGAATACATGTACCACGTTTGGTGCTGATATCTTGCATAGTTTCCGAGTTCTGCTCCAGAAACAAAATGATTTCGGACGGACGGACAGACGGACGGACACGGCGATGCCTATATCCCCCCGCATTATTATAATAAAAAAAAAAAAAAAAACAACGTTAAAAACATAAAATGCCTCCATAATGCTTGTGTGACATTTTCGAAGTGTCTGCAAGCCCTGTGTGAGGTTGCGTTCAGGAACCAAGCGCAAGAACCAAGTGATCCAGCAAACTTGAATTTTATTAAAGCTGAGGGGTGAACCCCCGCAGAACAGGAAGCAACGGTACACATCCACAAACCAAAATCAGAATCTAATCCGAGTCGTGACAGGGCAGCAAACACAATAATCAGGGTTAAGACCAAAATAGGTTCGATACATGGGTGCAGGAAAATCCAAGACAAAGCCAAAATCAGAAACAGGGACGGTCCAGTCAGAAGAGTAACACAAAGAGTACAAGGCATAAACTATTGCAGCCCAAGGGAAACGTTCTGACAAGAGCTGGTTGTGAAATGACTGCTTAAATACACGTAGGGGTAGTCACATGCTATGATAGGGAACAGGTGAATGGGATCAGACTAATTAAATAGGGAACAGACATGAGGAAGTACCTAACCACATGAAATTGGCTATAGCCAAAACGCGGACAGGGATCACAAAGACAGCCTATAACAAACACACGGCTCCGGTTAGGGAGTTCTAACGTGCACAGATAATGAGAGGCAGAACAGAGTTAAACAGGTGCGGAGGATCCGTGAAGAGCAACAAAGTAAATTGAGTAAAGACAAAGGGGCGGAGACTAGAATAGATGCTGAGAGCTCGTTAAAATTAGTAAAGTGCAGCTATACAATCCCTAGTGCTTGTTAGTAAGTTAGTACTATAAACAATGTTAGTCTTTGTTAGTAATTTAACTAAAATAACACTCTTAATACTGTTAGTAATGACAGAACAGCAAAGGCGAAGGAAGCAAACGAGATTAGAAGGAATAATTGAAAACCCAGAAACCATGAAATCACCCGAAAGCGTGGCACGCAAGACTGGGGAAATAAGCTGTCACATGACATAAGACCAGACAGGGGAGACAATGTGCAATGCATGGCATGGAATGATACATAAACCAGAATGTCAATCTAAACAGTGACTATGAGTAATGGCAGGAATACAAGATAAAACAAGACAAGGGCAAATCAAAAACATGGCATGGAATCAGAATACATGGCTAGAATCAAGGTCATTACGAAAACATGGTCAGGCAACAGCAGAATCATGACATCCTGAGAATATGATTTGACTCGAAAAGACGTCATTTTCGCTATGTTTTTTGCCTAAATGTCCAATGTGGCCGCTTAGCCAGGAGCCATGTTTTTTTCCTCAGGAAAAGTGAAGTTCCGTTAATTGGAGGACTCAAAATACGGAGTAGAAGAAGAAGAGGACCTAGAAACAACAGGAAGAAGAAGAGGACCTGAAAACATAGCCTCGAGCTTGTGTTTACATGCAAGCAGTGAACTATGTCGCACGCGATTGGGAGATCTCTTGGCGCCTGGTGACATCACATTTATAGTTCTGAAACTAGTTTGTTGGTTTCTTAGTCAATGTTAAGATGCTTTCACCGGACGAAAATTTTTCGCATACGACAGATTACATTCAAAGTCAATGCAAAGACGCTAATACCGTGAAACGCGTGTATTCGCGTCTTTGCATTGAAATGTAATCAAAGCGGCTTTAATTGTGCATTTTAATGCCAGCTAGTGAGTTAAATGCTTTCATGGTCCAACTCCAGCCAAATTAGTTTGCATAATAATGGCTATACACATTTTAAATTGACTAAATTTAAATGCATGAAATATAATGTTAGCTAGCTAGCAAGAGAGCCTTTATGCCAATTTAGCTAGCTATATTTAATGTATGTATATGCAAGCTAGATGCCTAAATGACAAAGTTAAAAGTATTCACTATTATCCATTGATTTCTATGAGCAAATCTAAAAATAATTCAACTTTCTTGTTGTGCGGAGGGCACGCGGCGAAAATAACCATTGAAATGTAAAAAGCGGTTCACTGCAAAATATACACGTCGTAAACTATAAACATGATCTTTTCGCCCCTCTCCCTATCGCGTGCGGCATAGTTCACTGCTTGCATGTAAACACAAGCTCGAGGCTAGGTCCTCTTCTTTTTCTAGTTTTATGGCAGGTGTTTCTAAGTCCTCTTCTTCTTCTTCGTATTTTGAGTCCTCCAAATGAGGGAACCTCACTCTTCCCGAGGAAAAAAAAACATGGCTCCTGGCTAAGTGGCTACATTGGACATTTAGGTGAAAAACATAGTGAAAATGATGTCTTTTTGAGTCTAATCATAATGTCAGGGCTTGCAGACACTTCGAAAATGTCACACGAGCAGTATGGAGGCATTTTATGTTTTTTAACATTGCTTTTTTTAAGCTTGAAAAAGTGGCCACCATAGGATTCCATTCATTTAGATTTCTCTTCAATGCTGTTTTTCCTTAAAACTTCAAAACTATTTTGAGGACAAAAGAAATTAACTGACCCTTCAATTAGCCTTGGGGTGAGTATATTATGAGTGAATTTCCATTTTTGGGTGAACTTTCCCTTTAAAAGCCATGGCGAACCAGTGGAAATCCTGCAATACCACACGGTCAGCAACTCTTGAAACAAAGCCAAACTCCCACTGAATGGAGCTGGCGAGCAATACTTTCAATGTGAAGGCACTGAAGCTAAGAGTAAAATCCAAAGAAGTCGAGGCAGAACACAACGCCTGCTCGGTTACACACCTGTGAGTAGTGGCAGACAGACACGCCAACGTACACTCTACCGGAACAGGAATCAGCTGAGCGAAGTGTTGAGCATAGCTGTATGTTGGTTATGTGTAGGTTTGCTACAGAGAAGAAACCTATGTGATTTTGTGTAAATACATAAGTATAGCCTTGAACTTTCATTTGTGCTGTCCAGAGTTCAAAATGGTTAAGGCAGTGGTTCCCAGACTTTAGTCCTGGGGCCGGTTGCACCAAGTGCTGTCCTAAAGTTACACATGAAAATGGGCGGCACCAATGATGACTTACGACAAGCCTTGTCTTAAGTGCTGTGTCGTAAGACAAATGGGTGCAACGGCTATCAATGGGGAAAAGAGCCGTTGCACCAACGCAAGTTGGGACACGGAATTACGACAGAAACCTACGTGTGGTGAGAGGTGAATTAAGTGTGCTGCGATCTTAAAATAAATCTCTTTCTTTTTAATTTATATGTAATAATCTCCTAAAATTGCTACAGTGAGACCACTTCAAGTATGTACATTTCAAGAAATTGCACGCAACTGTCTACATACCCCACAGCGGCAAGTGGTCACACTTTTAAAAAAAAATCGTGGTTTAACATTGCCACATCCCAACTCTGAATTTCATCTCTCATTGTAGCATTTTTTGGAGATCATTACAGATTAATTAAACAAAGAGATTCATTTTAAGATCGCCGTGGATTTTAGGCATATAAAAAATACACAAGGTGGAAAACATTCTGTATAACAAAAGAAACCTGACATTGAGATACAAATTATCGCAATCGCGTGAAATGGCCAAATGTAAGCCAACAAAAAATAGTGCAATCACATTCTTGCAAAACTGTGCCGTTCTATGACCATTTAATTTTCAAAATGCGATAATCAAACATGCTATCTTGATAAATTGGAGTATCTACTCATTCAACTTATTAAATAAGCAAATCTACTGTTTGATTACTGATTGAGCAAAGTAAATGGGGACAGGCTTAGAGTAGCCTAATTGGTTAAACAGGGACGATTTTGTAGCCCTTTGCTTAGCTCCATTCAGTACGTCGCCGAAAAATAAAGATGTCAGTCAAGTTTTTGCCAGAAGAATTTCACACGCCCTCTGATGTTTGGCACTTTCTGGGTCGTTCATTCAAGACTGCACTGGGAAGCTGTTTTTTTTTTTTTTTTTTTTATACTTCAGAGAAAAACCAACTCTTTGCTTTTGTGTGTGCTACATGTAGCTGTCTTTGTTCCGTTCATTCTATGATACTAATGTTTATTTATATATTATTGTATATATCATATAAACTGCTCATGCATGCATACATCAGGACTTCACGGCCAGGGATGTTTGTGTACGTCATTTGGGACATGTCCTAAGACATATCTTAAGATACGGATTTTACGATGCATAAGAGTTTTTGGTGAAACGGCAGTTACGACATGTCTCAGCGCTGTCCCAAGTTTGGTGTCTTACGACAAGCACTCACGATACATTTGGTGCAACCGGTCCCTGGGGTACCCCTGTGAATATTTGTTTTTATTCTAACCACAATGGCGCTCAAATTACTTTAACGAGCCATTAATTTTTCTTAATTAGGTGCTTTTTACATGGGATTATTTAAAACATTACTCACATGTCAGAAATAGCCATATATGACAAGTACAATATGTCTGTGGACATGGAATGCTTACTGGGCTATATTGGAAACATTAATGTGGCAAATTATCGCGACTAATCAAAAAGAGACTGAATTGAGGCTGAATCAATGAGCTGCTATTTGGTGAAAAGTCCAGACACCTGGCCACTAATCATAACCATCTGGTAGATAATGAATGATTCAAAGATAAAGTAAATGATAGAGGCAACCCTGCATTGCGTTGATGTTCCAGGAAGAAAAATTATCAATGGCAACCAATTTAGAAGCCTATCAATCTCAGTTTACACATTACCTCGCTTTATGCTATTGTTTGCCACGATGTAATATGCACAAATTGAACGTGGGAATGATACCTAAATATTTAAATGATATTCTGAACATCAATGCATCTAATAAAAAAAAATGAACAGCTTGTTAAAATTATTTGACTGCAACTGGGGTTGGAGCAAAAACCAGCATAAACAGTGACAGCTACTCCGGGACAGAGTTTGAGAATCTGTGGATTAATGGGCTTTGGTCAGCTGGGTTTTAGAGTTGTGTTGGTGTCATGCAAACATGAAAAAATACTTCCTAAAAAGATGCATACATGGATTCTCTATCTGGAGGAGACATTTTGGAGGAATTTTGGATTGGCATCCTTGTTTCCCACACTTTTGGAAGAGGACTTGAGTGAAAAAGACATGGTCGGTTCCGAGATCTTGGAGGAAGGGAGGATTGAGGAAGGGAGGGAGAAGACAAATTCAAATAGGCCCTTGGTTAATGAGTTGAGTTTATAGAGGATGGAGTGATGAATAAAAAAGAAAGGACAGGGCAATCGGAACATCAACATCTACCCATTGGGACTGTCTGCATCTGTATAGAAAGTTTGAAGGCCCAGGTTATCAAATTGTGGTGAAATGGGGGCTTTTGAAAATAAATGGACATCTATTGAGCTGAAAAGGGGGTGATGAAAGTGTAATGGTGCGTTCAGGAACCACACGCGAGTACCAAAATTCCAAAAATCGTAAGCCTTTATCACAAAATGGGTCAAAACCAGAAAACACAGGAATTGCCAAGCCAAAGTCAAAATCCAAAAACGAAGCCGATAAACAGGCAGGGGTTGAAACCAGAGAGGCAGATGTGCAACGGTACATAAAACAGTAATCAAAAAATCGTGGTCAAAATCCAGAAGGGTCGGTCATACACAGGGCGTCAATAACAAGAATCGTGGTCGTACAGAAAAAGGGTCAGAATCCAGAAAGTAGCAAACAAGAACAAGAAGGGGCAAGGCAATAACAAGGTCGCACAAAAAATGTCGTAGTTAGAAGCAATAATCAAAAGGCATACGAGGCTCTCTGCATCAGTGAAAATTGATCAATGTTCTGACAGGGTAAAAGGTGCAGTGAAGACCTTAAAGGAACTAAAGCGTCTAGAGGGCGAAATTTCACAAACAGGCAGAGGCGCCGCTTGTCAACAGGCAAGGCACGCAGCTGCTTGGGGCCCCAGGCCACTAGGGGGCCCACAAGGGCTGACAAACTTTACTCCCCAATAATGTCCTAAATGTCCTGTTTTTCATAAGAGCACAATTTTCAAGTTATGTAGCAATAATAATAATTTTTTTAAGTTTCAGTTTCTGACCTCTTTTGTTGGTTTCAGATTATTTATAAATATGTGTAACGCTTGTCAGCAGGGCTGTAGTGGAGGCTAAATGCACGTAAACGCCATTTACGCACCTCTGGAATTTTGGAAATAGCGTTTATGCACCTCCAAATAGCGTTTACGAACCTCTGAGTGTCGTCTACGCTCCTGTAAATTAGTTTATCCACGTTTGCGTTTACATGCCTTTTACGTATTCCAAAATAAATTTGGTGTCATTTTAAAATTGGAAACATTTCATGTGTTGTACCTACACAAGCAATTTATCTTTATCATTTTGCGCTGCATTATGGTACGTGTCTGTGTGACCAATCACTGCCTGTGGCGGCTATCAGAAATGGTACAAAATATAGGCCTACACCACACGGCCGCTGCGCAGTCTGCCTTACTCCATCGTGGTCCATCTGATCACAGAATTCATAGTTTACCCACCTCTGATTTTACCACTACAGCCCTGCTTGTCAGAGGGGGTTCAGATTATTTATGAATATGTTTAACGCTTGTCAGAGGGGGTTCAGATTATTTATGAATATGTTTAACGCTTGTCAGAGGGGCCCCTTGGGAATTTTTGCTTGGGGCCCCAGCACACTCTAGAATCGCCACTGCAAACAGGCTCTATTTATGTAATTTTTCATCCAGAAAAAAAACCATGGCAGTCATTTCCCATAATATCAAACCGTTTTGGAGTAATTAGTAACTTTCTACTTGCCCTGGGAACGCCCCTTTTTTATTTCTACAATCGATAATGCCGCCCTTTCTTAGCGTGACGTCATCTAAAGAACTCAGGACCAACTCACTGCATAGCCAGTATGTACAACTGCATGTAAAAATCTCATTTTGATCACTTCATTACATGTTTTTGTCGCCCCAGTGCTTAGTAACTTCAAATCTGATATGATTTCCATTATGAGCTGAAGAAAAATTGGCAATATGTATATTTTTTTAGTTAATCTTAACGCTGGTTTTCTTAACGGGCAATCAGAGAAGCGCTAAATGGGCTAGAGAGCCGTGGTTCACTCGCGTTCGCCGTCTGCGAAAGCTACTGCCAAACGCATTATTCAGGTGTTTGGTTCTTCAGCAAGCCGGTAGCTTAGCTTGCACAACCCAATGTAATGGATATACATTTTCATATTTAATTAAAAAAATTTCTATAACTGTTTGTACAAGTTACAACAGTCACACATTTCCCGGCAATTTAGTCTATTTTAGAGTACGGCTTGAAATAAGAGTTTAATAGCGGACATCCAACAAGCTGGTTAGATTATGTACGGCATTTGGTCAGGCTAGAGTAAAACAATAATATGATCTGACAAAGAGAAAAAGATTAGAACATGAGACAAGAGTCAAGACACAGCGGCAGCATGCAACTAGACGCTCAGCAGCAGCTAGGGGGAAGCGCTTTCACACTGGACGCGAAACTAATTTTTAGCACGACAGATTACATTCAAAGTCAATGCAAAGATGCGAATACACGCGTTTCACGTCCGGTGTGAAAGCAGCTTAATAGATCGCTGGCGAAGAGAAGGCGTAAAACGCGTGGAATGCAAGCCAAAGCCTGCGAAGTGCTAGCCGCAGCCAGCGCTCTATTCAGCTCTATAGTGTCTATAACGAAAGCCCTGCTGAAGCGCTGGCGTAGCTAACACGTTATAATTGTTCATTAGCGGCCTACCTTCATTTTCTTCCGTTTTTCAATGCCCGGTCTGCTATTCTTTCTCCCCTTTTCCTCGGTGCTTCTCTCCTCGAATGGACTTTTGATTTTCGGGATAGCGTCTGGCTTGATTTTTCTCATCTTTTTCATCGCGAACTCAGACCAAAACCCTTCATCCTCGAAGTCGGAATCGTTGAAGTGGTCGCTACAAATCACACTGTTGTCACTTGGTCAGTAGCAGTAAGAGCCGAAATTGTCCTGTGTCCTGTGCGGTGTCCTGCTCGCTGTCCCCCGCGCAGTGTCCTGTGTCCTCTTGGCGCTGTCCTGCGCAGTTTCATGTGTCCTGCGCGCTGTCCTCGCAGTTTCCTGTGTCCTGCTCAGTGTCCTGCGCGCTGTCCTGCGCAGTTTCCTGTGTCCTGTCGCGGTGTCCTGCGTGCTGTCCTGCACAGTATCCTGTGTCCCGCGCGCTGTCCTGCGCAATATCCTGAGTCCTGTGCAGTGTCCTGCTCGCTGTCCTGCGCATTACCCTGTGTCCTGCACGCTGTCCTCGCAGCATCCTGTGTCCCTGCGCGGTGGCCTGCGGCAATTGAGCAGTGTCCTGCGCACTTGTAACAGGATAGGACAGTTTTATTTGTATAAATTTCATGCCGTCAGAGAGAGTTGAGTTTATATTTATTTTCTATCTTGAGAACAGCGACTTTCGAATAGCACACATCCTTGCAGATTTTAGCTCTGCGTTGTAGTTTATAGGCTCGTTAACCGGATCGATCACGAGTACTAACCAGTTCAATATATCAAATCTAGCACGCTGCTCCTGTTGCAGGAAAGTCGCTATCTGTACACCATTTCTAATTTTAACATCGGTATTTTTCAAACACGTCCGGTTTTTACGTGGGTTTACAATGCTCATTCGAACTGTAGTCACGTTGCCTGTACATAGGCAGAGATCGACATAACTTACAGTTGAATCACTGAGTTGAATTGGCCAGCTCGCAAAAAACAATTTTGCGGTTCATTCCGACAGATGACATTTGGCTTAGGCTAATAGGCCGTGCCATCACCTCGTCCCCCGTCAAAGCAACAGTTTCAAAACTTGAATTGCAAACCGATTCTTCCCATCAAATAACAGAAATTAAACCAAGTCACTGAGTTAGTAGCTCATTTAAGAGGGGTTTGGATTGACTTAATAATAGCCTACGGTCATTCGAAGGAGTAAATAAACTCCAGATGCATCATAGGCCTATCCTAAAAAATATCTCAGGCGAATAAGAATAAAGAAATGACCATGTGTATCGTTTAGCATGCTTTATTATAATGTATGGCAGTAAACCATGTGTGCCTCTGATTTATTGTTGTGGGTCGAGAACAATATTCAGGCGTGCCTTGTTTCATTCCAAAACATGTGAAAAGTTGGAGTAGCCTCAAGGTTTCTGCCAGAGAACTGAGCATTACTCCCAGAAACCTTGCATCAAAATTTTTGAAAACAATGGCTGTGAGACTGTTTGACAGGTTTGAAATGGCCAATCAAGGCTCAAGCGGCAGTGGCGAAATTGTCCTCTCCGTGAGATTGACGCGGACACTGGAATACTTCCACAGGACAGTCAACAGGACACTCGTGCAGTGCTAGACAGTCAGCAGGACACTTTCGCGTTTGGCGCCAGGACAGTCTGCAGGACACTTTCGCGTTTGGCGCAGGACACTCGTGTTTGGCGCAGGACAGTCAGCAGGACACTTTCGCGTTTGGCGCAAGAAAGTGAGCAGGATTTTATTGAAATGGATTATGAAAGAAAAGATCCGCACATGCAAACCAAGCTAATGTAATCCTGGGCCTACACTCGTGCAAAAAAAAAGTGAAAAAAAAAAAAGTTGTCTGCACGAAAAAGGAGCGGACTGAAGCATATTTTTTTGCACTAGTATAATGTGACAATATTATGACGTCTATCTTCTTGCGGAGCCCCTACGGTAGACTGTAAAAAAATGGAAGGCACTATATCCCAATGGGTAAAACCAGAAACGCTTCCCGATAATTTATGAAAAGCCTAACCTAACCCTTAACCCTAACCCTAACTACCCATGGGTAAGAGCGCTGTCATAAATTATCGTAGTAGCGTTCTTGGTTTCACTCATTGGATGGTTTCACCGATTGGGATATATTGTTTTCCGTAAAAAATAGGCAGTGGCTCCATTAACGGCGCCGTAAACGGTGATTCGGGGCTATATTTACGGCAAGGCGGAGCGGGATTGCGCGGAGGCGTCTCCGGGCTAATCTAAAATGACGAACTCGCGTTTGACAGTTGTAGGAAGCAATTTTGATGATTTAGCCATTGAAATCCAGTCACGAAAGCGCGAAGCCTGGAGGGGGTCTGGGGGCCCTTCCACAGAAAAAATTTGAAAATTAAAGTGCCAAATACGCGTTTTCCTGGCATCTGGGAACAAAATTCAAGGTCTTATAGTTAGCTGAAAAAAGCATTTTTTTCATTAACAATTATCTCTATTTAAGGTATAAGTTTGCACTTGACTCTGCAAAGACGATCAAAACAAAGAGACTTAGGTCCTATTCCGATAGAAAAGGACAAACTGTGAAAATGATCAAAGCATCCATCAGGATACATCATGGATTAAACATTTAAAACACAACACTAAAGTTGTTTTCTTTCATGGAGAATGGTATTTAATTCACTTTGAAGTGAATTTCCTACATGCACATTAGACATATTCAGTAGGCATGCAGAGCTACAAAATCATTTTCTGGAAATTTTTAATTCTCAATAAATGAGTTGATGAAGAGCATTCTTCGGGGGTATCTATGGGCGTACATATCATTCACTTTGTCATAATCAAGTTTAAGATCCAGTTGCACTGGCACAAATGTTACTCTAAGATATAGCGCTGTTATCACTACTTAAACAAACGTTATAGCTCGTCTCAAAGTTAATCGATATAGGACTGCATACAACAGACAGTGTACAGTTGTCAGAGTTGTATAGTCACTTGCTGTTTTATACATTCAGCTATAGAAACCACTAGTATTGAAGAGGCCTACTTGTCCCGTGTTAAAATATAGCATTTAAACTGTAGTGCAATAAATACTCAGAGGATTAACTTAACTAAAAGTGTCAATATCACAATATAAATGCTTTAATAAAAGTAGAAATCCTGCATTTAAATTAGGAGTGAACTCATCCATAAAACCGTGTTTCAGCTTGGCTTGCTTGTGAATATTCAATAACTGATCCTGGTGTGTCATCTAGTGGTAGAATATTGTAACTGCGTGCATAAATTTGCAGCTTCATGTCTGCTGGCATCAACATCTGTACAGACACCCTGCCGAGCACCGTTGTTCTTGAACGCGCCAAATCCAGATAATCCTTATGATGAATTACATTCATATTTTAATTTGTAACGAGTAACGAAGTGGCCAGTGTCAACGAAACGAAGTGAAAGTATACTTTTTATCTTTTAAATGTAGTAGAGTAAAAGTCAAAACTCAAGTAAAGTACAAATCCTCACAATGAAAAAGCTACTTAAGTAGGCTACTGTTCGTTACTATACACCTCTGTCCAACACAAAGTGCGTTAGAACTCTTTTTTTTTTTTGACTACCCCTGGAAATTTCTTTTTTCCGGCATGGCAATTTTTCGAGTTTTAAGCCTTGTGTGTCATGTTCGAAAAAGGCTGTCTTCGAAAAGTCAGTCTGCAGAACTAAACCCGCCATGGACAGTATATCTTAAGCTGCTTGACGGCAGGAGGCACTCACACGGGGGCTTATCACATAGAAGTAATAACTGGTCATGCCATTAAGGGGACCTATGCAGGATAAAGCAAAACAGACCCTTACTATTGCTGCACAGGAAAAACTGAGACTTGAAAAAACTATTGCTGCACTGAATAATACTTCGTGCCATTATTTGGTTGAAAATTTTAAAAAAATTACGGTGTCTTTATTTGATGCATTATAGAAAATAATCAATCAAATAAAGACATACTCGTTTTTACTATTTTAATTTTCAGGCAAATGATAGCTATCCATGTGTTCACTTAAAAAGGGGAGGTGGCTTTTAAAAAGTGCTGTCTCGCGGCACACTATAGCAGTGTTCTGCAGTAGTCGAGTAGTGCCCGTATAATTTGAGCTCTGCGCGGGCTGTGGCACTTTCAACAGGACTGGACGATTTGCAGCACACTGCAGTCAAGTCTGATTACTGGTCTAGCTCAAGCACTAGTGAATAAACGGTTTTTATGTTACGCGTCTGTTTTATTGGAAACGGCATCAAAACATTGTGGTAATATTGAACTTTGTATTTTCATAGTAAAAATTATGCCTTCATGCACGCCAAGTGGAATTAATGCAAGAACCTAAGATTATATTTTGCTGCGAGTGTAATAATTTACCTGCACCACTCGCAGCACCTTAGAGTGCTGTGCTGCGACTCGTCGCTGTTTAAAAACATATAAAAAAATAAACATAAACCCATCACCTCTCTCCGACTGCATGAAAATTTCAATAATAAAACTGTCCTCTCCTGTAAGAAGTACGGAGGACACCGCACAGGACTCAGGACACTGCGCTGGACAGCGCGCAGGACACAAGAAACTGCGCAGGACAGCGCGCAGGACACATGAAACTGCGCAGGACACTGCGCAGGACAGCGCGCAGGACACAGGACACTGCGCAGGACAGCGAGCAGGACACCGCACAGGACACAGGACAATTTCGGCTCTTACTGCCTCTCCACTTGGTCCTTGCCATTTTGCCCGAGTCAGTTTCACCCGAGGCGCCCAAATTTTACTTATTTTTTAATCTTTTGGAAATCGATGAAGGCTGACTCCTTCTTTGGATACGTTACTACAACCTGCTACAATGCATCTGGTAGGCATTTGCTCCGCCGTTTTCCGAAATTTCGCGAGAAAATAACGATTTTATAAACCTTCTGCAGTTCCTGTCCCATATGCAGTATAGAAAAACGTGCTTGACTGAGCTCGTCTCGTTCTTTAAATGACGTCAGCAGGTCGATGTGTCAATCCAGCGGATTTTGGACCTAACTGTGGGCGGGGCAGAAACTGGCTGAAAATCAAGGTCTGCCATCAGAAAACAAGCCTAAAATTATTACTGTGTGTATTTTCATGGGAATTTTTGGTGCAGACATAGTTTACCATTACAGAACTATGAAATTAGTGTCGAAGTATCCGGTAATAGAGAGTTCCTTTAAATAGACAAGAGGGAAGTCACATGCTATGCAGGGCCAGGTGATTTGGATAAGAACTAATAACAAAGGTAAATACACATGGGGAAGTCCTAAACACAATAATTGGCAAGCGCCAAGACATGGACAGGATTCACATAGACAACCTATGACAGATAAACAGCTCTGGTCAAGGAGTTCTACGTGTACAGATCAAGGAGTGCAGGATAGCAATTAAGCACGTGCGAAAGATTTGAGTAGGGTGTCCCTGCAGAACCAGAGGCAGCAGTTTCAGGACCGCAGTTCTAGGACCCTCTGGTTTTCACATTAGCGCCACCCTGCGAGTCAGATGACGCCCTTCTCAGTCAGTTGATCGAGTACGACATCAAAAATGTGAGTACTAATGTTCGTTAGTTAAAGTTAAAAGTCAATTCTGCTGTCTTGAATTAGCAAAGGTAACGTTCATTAGTTGAAATGAGTACGTATATACGTCACAGTAACTTAAATGCATTGGCGACAGCTTGCTGTCTGTTAGTTTAGGATAGCAAAATAATTTGTGCAGGTGTTGAATAAAACTGTCGCGCTATTTAACGTCTTGGTGTGTTTACTTGATGACCATGATAATTCTAGCCAGCATATTAATCAAACAGACAATGCATGATATGCAATCTTAAGAGTTTATTATTATGTAGACCCGGGTTTTCAAAGTCTGACCGTGGGCCTCCCCTGAGACAAAGCTTGGAAAAAGGCGCCCACTCATAGTTAGTAGTCAGCCTATATGTACTGAGCAACAAAAGAAACGCAAGTTAGCTAGTTAATGGCCTCTCATGGTTACTCAGTCAAAGTGACCGCAAAACAAGGAAAAGTTTGATGAAACGAGTGTAAATATGCACGCGCTAGTGATAAATTTGATTTTCTATAATAATTACGTGCATACTTATTTTCCGGTCTGTCTTTAATTAACTTGCAATTCTTTTGTAGTTCAGTACAGTTAGTTTTGCGCAGTTCCTGGGTGCCTATGAGATCGTGATTGTTATTTGATTATCTGATATTGCTGTTTACATAACTTGACTACATTGAATACATAAAAAGATCTGTCGGAGGCATTTATTCTGACTCTGGGAAAGTGTGAAAACAGTAAAATCCACCTAAACCGCCATATCTCTGAACCATCTCTTTATCCAAATCACACACACATTTTCACTTCCATTCACTGAGCCTCCCGTGAAACCGTTTGGAGCGCCCCCCCCCAAAGGGGTGACCACCTTGAAAACCTCTGCCGTTGACCTTTCCTGCAAATCTCATGGGCAAAAATTAAGCTCAATTTAGGACAGCAGATAGATTTTTTTTTTAATGCTGTATTATACTCTGAGAAAAGTTATGTTTGTAAAATGATATCTAAATGTCCAGTTTTAACAATTTTGTTCTGTTTTTGTTTTTCCTTTAAAGATGCATGTAAGAATCCGAACAGGCCAGTGTTTGCCTGACTTGAAAAGGAGCAGCACATGCTGCACAGCCTACCACTGCCCATTCTGTGGGCCGACTGTGTTTCATTCCACAAAGTTGAGCAAGGTCAGATCTCACCTGGACTCACATTTCAACAAGGCAGTTTTTCATGCAGGTAAGGTTTGCAAACATTGTCTTTGAACATATAATTTTGATTTTTCTGTGCATTGAGAACAGCCCAAATTTAATTATCAGTTCCATTCAATCAATCAATACTCTAATTTGATTGTGGTGACCTGATACTTGATTAAGATTTAGATTACTGATAAGTTACATTTCAAAGTTTTTGACTGTAAAATACTTGATAATATGATAATTCTTATGTTTCTTATGTTCTTATATTTCAGGGTATACCATTCACAGATGTGGTTTGAACTGCCGACCACAATGGCACTGCATGTACTGCAAGGCAATGCTTTTGCACAAAGCAGACTTCTGCAAGCATGTACAGTGCCGTGAAAAAGTATTTGCCCCCTTCTTGATTTCTTATTTTTTTGCATATTTGTCACACTTAAATGTTTCAGATCATCAAACAAATTTTAATATTAGACAAAGACAACCCGAGTAAATACAAAATGCAGTTTTTAAATGGTGATTTCATTTAAGGGGAAAAAGCTATCCAAACCTACCTTGCCCTATGTGAAAAAGTAATTGCCCCCTAAATCCTAATAACTGGTTGTGCCACCCTCGGCGACAAATTCTGCAATCAAACATTTGCGATAACTGGCAATGAGTCTTTCACATCCCTGTGGAAGAATTTTGGCCCACTCTCCTTTGTACAATTGTTTTAATTCAGCCACATTGGAGGGTTTTCGAGCATGAACGGCCTGTTTAAGGTCATACCATTGCATCTCAATCAGATTTAAGTCTGGACTTTGACTTGGCCACTCCAAAACCTTCATTTTGTTTTTTTCAAGCCATTCAGAGGTGGACTTGCTGGTGTGTTTCGGATCATTGTCCTGCTGCGTAACCCAAGTGGGCTTGAGCTTGAGATCACAAACTGATGGTTGGACATTCTTACTCAGGATTTTCCGGTAGAAAGCAAAATTCATAGTTCCATCAATTATGACAAGTCGTCCAGTTCCTGAAGCAGAAAAGTAGCCCCAAACCATCACAGTACCACCATCATGTTTGACTTTTGGCATGATGTTCTTTTTATGAAATGCTGTGTTAGTTTTATGCCTGATGTAACGGGACAAACACCTTGCAAAAAATTCAATTTTTGTCTCGTCAGTCCACAGAATATTTTCCCGAAAATCTTGGGGGATCATCAAGATGTTTTTGGCAAACATGTGACGAGCTTTTGTGTTCTTTTTGGTCAGCAGTGGTTTTCGCCTTGGAACTTTACCATGGATGCTATTTTTGCCCAGCCTCTTTCTTATTGTTGAATCATGAACACTGACTTTAACTGAGGCAAGTGAGGCCTGCAGTTCTTCAGATGTTGTTCTGGGTTCTTTTGTGACCTCCTGGATGAGTCGTCGATGCGCTCTTGGAGTAATTTTGGTCAGCCGGCCACTCCTGGGAAGGTTCACCACTGTTCCAAGTTTTCTCCATTTGTGGATAATGGCTTTCACCGTGATTCGCTGGAGTCCCAAAGCCTTAGAAATGGCTTAGCAACCCTTTCCAGAATGATAGATGTCAATTTCTTTGTTTCTCATCTGTTCTTGAATTTTTTTAGTTTGCGGCATGACATGTTGCTTTTTTTAGATCTTTTTGCCTATTTCATTTTGTCAAACATGTTTTACTGAAGTGATTTCTTGATTCAACAGGTCTGGCAGTAATCAGGCTTGGTTGTGGCTAGTGAAATTGGGCTCAAAAAATGTGGTTAATCACAGTTAATTCATGATTTAACAAGGGGGGGCAATTACTTTTTCACATAGGGCCAGGTAGGTTTGGATAGCTTTTTCCCCTTAATAAATGAAATCATCATTTCAAAACTGCATTTTGTATTTACTCGGGTTATCTTTGCTTTATATTAAAATTTGTTTGATCTGAAACATTTAAGTGCAAAAAAGTAAGAAATCAGGAAGGGGGCAAATACTTTTTCACGGCACTGTAAGTATTTGTGAGGCAAGGCAACCTTCCCTTTTCCCCACCATCCCACCTCCAGCCACTGGAAATATGTTCAAATTAAACAGGTTTTATAGAATAAAATGCTTAAAAAAATAAGTGCAGTTTTGATATTTTATTTTATTCACTTTATACATGCATTTGTCATGTTCCTCCTCATTTTGTGCTCTGAATGCAGAGAGATTCATAGACGTGTAATATTAAGTTTTGTGGCCTTATTTATTTTGTGCAGTTTTGATTTTTAATTGCATGTTATTCACTAATGCAGTTTTCATGTTCCTTATTTTCTTAATAAAGTGCTCTGAAATGCACTTTGCGCATATAAATAAATGTGTACGTATGTTTAAAAAGATGGTGTATGTGTTTTCAAAGGCTGTTTTTGAAAAATGTATTTGCTTGGTTTGGATTCTATAAAAGTGGGTCACGATATAATGACCATGGGAAAATGTGGGTCACAATGTGAGACCAGTTGAGAACCCCTGCCCTCGCCCTGCTGTGCAGGTTTCAAGCTGCGCTTATGCAAATTACATTGCAACTTTTTTTTGTGTATTTCAATAAAAAGGATGTTCACAAAAAAAGACGTCCTATATTTCTGAACAAAATGTAAGGTAAAATGATTCTGGTATGTTTTAGAGCCATTTTAAGAATTTTAGGCATATTTTGATGATATTGGGATAATATGAATCTGGGTGGAATAAACCTCCAATATTATAGTTAAAGTACCTTAAATATTGTATTAAGTAGTATATGAGTGGAATAAACCTCCAATATTATAAAACCTAGGGGCCTAGAACTGCAGTCCCGGGAATGCGGGTGTGAATCTGCATATTTTGACGATATTGGGATAGTAAAATGAATCACAATTGTTTTGGCATTTGGGTGGAATAAACCTTTAATAATGAATCACAATTAAAACTTAAATTATGAATCACAATTATTTTGGCATTTGGGTGGAATAAACCTTTGGTAGTGAATCACGATTAAAACTAATAATGAATCACAATTATTTTGGCATTTGGGTATAATAAACCTTCAATATTATCGTTAGACAGTCAATAGTATTTCTGTCATCCAGTTTGATAGGTGGCGCTGTCGCAGAAAACTAAGGTCCTAGAACTGCGGTCCTGAAACTGTAGCCTCCGGGTCTTCAGAGACATAATGTTGAAAGATTTTGCAGAAGCACATTGAGATACAGGGAAAGTAAAGCAAGGGGTGGAGACTAGAACAGGGCGAGAGCTGAGATTGCGTCAGTAGTAATTAGTAGCGGTGAAACTTTACAAATTAACCCAAGTGCTCGTTAGTTAGTTAGTAGTATGTACATCGGTTAGTTAGGTTAGTAAATATAATACAAAATATAAATGTTAGTAAATTAGTAATCAAGGAAAGCAGGGCGAAGGAAGTAAACAAGAATTGAAGTAATAATGTGAAACACCAGAAACCACTGAAATCACCCAAAGCATGTGGGCACGCAGACTGGGAGGACGGACTGTACCATACTGATCACAAGACAGGGGTGGCAAAAGTGCAATGAATACAGAAATGGCATAAACAGAAAAACCAGGATGTATAATAAGCAAAATCAACAAATAAAAGACATGGGCAAAACCAGAATCATGACAGAAAGTGGGGGATCATCAAGGTAAACTTGAAATGACAAATTTGACCCAACATGCAGCTACACAGCAAGTTTGATGTTTTTTGCTGTGAAATTGTATGAATACGAGCAGTTTCAAAGGTCCCCTACAGCCAATTAGTCATGAAAGCCATTTTAAAATCCGTTCTGTCTTGACATCACATGGGGAAGTGTCCTCTTAGAGGCAAGAGGGACTGATCAACCTTAGCTAACCTGTTTATCAGGTCTTTCATCACTCTGGGTGGTCACACCCCTTAGTGATGTCAGAAAGGACAGATTTTGAAATAGCTTGGAATGGCTACTCAGCTGTGCACCTGGTGATATAATAGTGGATTTTTAAATAAATGGTCCAGTCCAAGTTTATGGGGAACAAGAATCGGGTGGACTTTAACTGAAAAAATCTATCAATTCATCCTTGAGTCCAAATGGATGTTTTAGACAAATTGGAAGAAATGCCCCCACGGCCATCCGAGACATTGTGTTCATAAGAATGGGACGGATGGATCGATGGAGGGATACACCTTAAAACGCCATCCCCCAGCCACAGCTATCATCTGCACGGAGGCGTAAAAAACCTGCATGAAATATCAGCCAGCGATGGTGTTATAAAATATGAAGATGGATTCGACATGGATTATATAAGCTGGCCAAAGCACTTCATTGGGTTAAAAAGCGAATTCTCTCTCTGGGGTGTACAGTATGAGTGTACACTATCGGATGGAGGGTTAGCACAAATGGATTCATCCGCCCTTATATGTTATGAACAAGTACATGTCTGTATTTTAATTGTTTTTGTGAATATGTATTATATATTCAGTATCTATATGTATGCATTTCATTGGACCTGTGTGTGTGCGGCGCGCGCATGTGTGTGTTCGCATTTGTATTTGTGTTTGCGTATGAATGCCGTCAGACACGGGAGGGTGGGAGCTCATTCACATCTTTGGCTCCACCTCGTGACACGGGATTGGCAGCGTGTCCGATGGGACGATTATAGAAGAAGCCTATTTGCTTCTGCCTTATCTGCTTAGAGACATGTCACGGTTATTTATTCCTGCTGCTGCCACTACTGGTCGATGCAAGGACATTGGAGAAAGAGCAGCTGAGAAAGGCATCAGAATGTGAGAGGAGATGGAGAGAAAATTATCAGCAGGAACAAAGGGGCGAGAGAAAAAAGGAGTAAAGGGAGGAGATATTGGAGAGGTAGATGAAAAGAAACTGTTGGTGGAAAGAAAAAATGAGGAGCAAAGATCTATCAAAGGGGACAAGAGACAAATAGATGAGATTAAAGAAAGGTAGATGAAGAAGGATAGATACAGGGAAGCAAGAGAGGAGAGGATAGGATTAATATTTAGATGTTGAAATTAGGAGACAAGTTGATGGTATGCATAGTGAAAGATCGAATGTAGTTAGCAACCCAAGGCCTGAGATTGAATGCAAAAAAAATTCAGCATGCGCAATGCAATTATCACCCTCTCCGACTCAACTAAAAATTCCTTAAAGAATTCATGCCAACAAATTTCCTAATTTACGGTGTATAATGCTCTGGTAAAAATTATGTTATTAAAATAAGCCATGCACAACCATTCCTCTCAGCCTTTCCACAATCTGTGTTTTTCTGACCGGTAACAAGCCTGAGGAGATTATGCATATTTGAGATTCGAGAGCGAAGCTGTCAGTTGGGTGACGTCACAGTAAGGTCAAAAATAAAGCCGACATTTGCACTGCTCCATTGATTCGTTCAATCACTCACTGCTCAACAATTCTCTTTTTAGGCCAAAACGTGCAGGATGCTTATTCAGTGTGCAGCACATGGCTGCAACAGCTTGCTGACGAAGGGATGCAGTATTTATTTCTTTTCCTCTCCGAAAAATCCAACAACACAGAAACGATGGATCCATTACACAAAGCGTTTTTGCTGTTTGAGCTGAAACATCACCATAGGCTTTGAAGTAAACACTTATCAAAGGCAATGTTGGATTGTGACCTGCTTGCTCAAATTGGTTATCCTCTCGAATCTGAATTCCTCTGGTACCAGGGGCAGCGGCAAATCTCACATCTAAAACCATCCGAGGGCATGGTAACCGTGCAGCAACCTTGTCATATTACAAAACCGCTGCACAAAATTCTACTGCACAAATGATATATTATATAAAAGCAGAGGCTCTATTCTAGCCACATATGGTTTATTGCTCTACAACCAAAATGCACTGAATTAGCAGCCGAATTAACAAAAACAAACTGCGCTTCGTAAGGACATGACCATACCTTAGCTGTCTTGCAATCTAAGTTGTGTTCAAGGGCATAAAATTAACTTCATATTTGCCCTTAATGTCTTTGCGGCTTTGAAACCATCGCTGACAGTATCCAGCAATTTTCAAGTCCAGGAGGAGCTTTCTTATAAGGGGTAGGAAAGCGCGTTGATGAAACGTTTTGTTGTTGTTGTTTTTGTTGCAGTAGTAAAGACAGGACAGTCTGAGTTTCAATTTGAAGTGGAATGTCTGGCACAGACCCAGTCCTCAGTTTTGCAACTGCATTTGGATACTGTTCATTGTCATATTTTGCCACTTATTTTGTTAGTATAGCAATTTATATTTCATGGAGTTTCAACGATGATAGAAAAACAAACTTAATTAAATTGTCCATCATCATATCTTCATGTTCTGGTGAAGACTGATCATTGGTTATAGCAACCAGCAGTGGTCTGCAGCTTTTTCAGAACAGCGCACAATTGGCTTAAGCGCTGTAGGGATGCAAATTGGGAAGGGACTGCTGGGAAGGGAAATTAAGAGTAGATTTCAGTAAAAATCAACCAAGTAGTTAGCCTGACAAGCCAGACTATAACATCAAAATGTATAGTCTGGCCACGACTGATAGACCAGGCTCAATCCTAGGGGCGGAATCAGTAGTTGTCTTTCAAACTGCCTCTGCACGCAATAGGATAGCGCTACGACCAATCAGAGCAACGAACAAGGTGACATATTCAGAGCGACGGAAAAGAGTCAACAGGGGAGTAAACATAGAAGGGTTACGACTAGTTATGGAGAAGTCCATCCATCTACACTAGCGTCCATCCCCGTGGTCCTAATATATAAGCTACTTAACAAAGTTTAACACCGACAGCAGAGGAGGATAAAAGAGGACTTTCAGTCTGCTGTGATTAGAATATCACAATGGGGCCGTGTGTAACACACTGGCTGTACATTCAGTTCACATTACATGTCAATATTGAATATAGACTTTATCGCTATTACGTAGTTTACTTGATGCCTCTTACCATTTGTAAATGAGGTGTATGTACCTCATCCACCACGATTCCTAGGAGGTTATCTCGGAAGACCTTGGTAGCCAAGATGTCGCGCCACTTCCTCTGCATGAGCCAGGCTTCAGGACAACCGAAGACCAACTGACAATGGCCATTTCGAATTTCCTTCAATTTATGTACACCAAGTTGCATGGCCGTGAGTCCAAATTTGGTCGCCTCTGTGACCTGGTCCTCCATCAGGGCGATCAACAGCGAGACTACAGCCACCAGTGGGTTTTCACTTACTGTGTTTACATGCACACCATATTCCTGTATTAATCGAAACATGAGAATATTCCTATTGCGTACCTGTCATGTAAACTTGTGTAATAACCCGATTAAGGTCATTTTCCAATTCGAAATATACCGTATAAGACCCCTGACATATGCCTGTTTTAATCGGAATATTGGGTCAAGTATACACCTGAATCGGAAAATGCCCCCGAACAGAATATTCAGTTACGTCAGCGCCTGTTCAATTTGCGAGGAATTAGCGTTTTTGGAGGGAAGAGGAGACGACTGTGTGCATTCAGATAATGAAAGACATGAATATAATGGAATATATCGATGGGCGAAAGCACCGTAACAATGATATCTTTAAGATGCGCGAAAAGTGGACAGAGGCTGGTTTTGTGTGAACTACCAAGTTAAGCATCGCTGGAAAACTCTGAAGGCGGCATATTCCAAAGCGGAAAAAAAAAATATACGGGCGGTGGCTATTTTTACGCCAGTCGTAATCTCCAATTTGCTATTCTTACGAGCTTCGGTATATTCATGCACAATGTAGGAAATCTGGACTTGAACCCATAGACTTATTTATACAGTCTATGCTTATACCACGGCATTAACTATAATGTATCAGCTGACGTTAGCCAGTGGGACGGCTGTAACATTATTTATGTTTTCTAGCTGCTTAACTTAGCTAACGGGTTAGGTAGTGATGAGAGTGTAATTTTAGGTTCAACGTTTGCTCCCTAATATTTGGGGAACTGTCAGGTCGTCGCTCTCCACAATCAATAGTCAGTAGTGATTAGTGTTGTGTTGAAGAGCTGATAGATGCACAAAGTTTGTCCTTGCAAGAAATTTTAGAGTACAAGTTGGCTAATGAGTCAGATGGCAAGCTGGCAAAGTTAGCTGGCTAATAACTAACCCTACATAACTTGAGTAGAGGACATCCTGACTATAACTTAAAGTAAATAACGCTGGCTAGCCGGTCTAGTAATGTTAACCACAGGGCTCGCAGCGAAAGCGGGATGTTTTCAACCCAGTTGAGCACAATTTTTTTTCCTATTGTGCATGCGGATACGGAAGTTCGTAAGAATAGCAAATTACAGTTAGCTCACAACTGGCGTAAAAATAGCCACAGCCAAAAACAAAACAATACCAGCCATTTTCATTTATTTGGTCCTTGTTATACATTGCACTACGAAATTATATGGCGTTTTTTTCCGCACATCAATGACTACAAAAAATATCAACAAGTCTTTATCATTTCTGCGCTCGTGTAGCTGATGGAACAGCACAGATTTGCGTAAATTAGTTTGCGAGGCTCATTGAGCAATAAGCCACTAGAATCCACTCTGCAGTCTAAATGTAGTGACAGCTAAAGGGCGTTGTTAGTTACGATGCACAGCAGAGTGATGGCGAAAATAATTACTGCGAAGTCAAAGTTTTTTTGGAGATTGTCATCCTTGCGGAGTCACATCAATTATATCAACATAGCTAATAGGCAATCGCTTTGTCATTAGCATTTCTTAATCATTACGTGTCATGCATTGGTGGTGGTTGTTCAGTTAATAAATTGTTTGATTGTTAATCAGGAAAACTTGATCGCAAACAGTTTAAGAGCAATTATGCGTGTTATGGCCCCAATTTGTTATGGCGTCAATTTGTTATGGCGTCACGGACAGCAAGGGATGACAGACAAAATCCTTTAAGTTCAACAGATTTAATTAAACAAACACATAGAACTAATCTACACCCTACACTACTGACCAAGATTGAAAAGAAAATTAAAAAAAAAGATATTTACAGTTCCCTGTAATGGAGATGGGCTGCTCTGTTGTGATGTCCTGGGACAGGAAAATGCTCCAACACAGGCAAAAATCCACAAAAAAGCTTAAAAGGTCTTGAAAAGAGTGACAGGTCTGGTCAAATGTATCCTTCTTGCAATTTCTCCTACTACTCTACTCTCTCAATTTTTCTCCTTATATACTCTTGTCCAGCCCCTCCCATTCTGGGACTTTCCCCTCTGGGCATGCCCTGGACATGCCCAACCTAGCTTCAGACTGGGCTTCACAAAAAAAAGTCAATACTGCCATCTAGTGGCTTTTTACCACATTACATGCGGGAAAGGGTGATGTTACTGAAGGCCTTCCTGACATCTGACAGCACGCCACTAGTTGAGATTATAATTTACTTCACTGAGCTGAAGAGTGTTGGCACTAATACGTCACCTCGCGTGACTTTTTGGGACGAAATGGCGAGACCCAACAGGCAAGTCGCGGCTAAATTCAACTGGTTGTTACAGGAATGACGAAAATCCGAAAAATATATTAAAAATATTTTCGGACATCGTTTCAACAGCTCTTTTGACTGATGCATAGTTTCAGCAAAGGTGGTCTTGTCCTTTATACAATGATCGATCACAAAGAAATGTAATGCGACCTCTAACTGACACCGCGGAAATACGTTTTTGTGACATCACTGCTAGTCAGTGGAATCACCCCACCAAACAAGTACAAGACAAGATCGGCCGATAATTGAATAATTTAGCCATTGTGAAAGCGTTGAAATTTTTGCAGTTTTTGAATCCGTGGAAAATGACTTATGAATATTAATATAAACGTTCTTGCTCTGATTTTACACACAACATTGTAACATTTCACGATAACAAAGTGCAACAAAAAGACTGTCGCAACCAGCGGAAACCGCAGTCCGAGCTTCTTTGGTAAAACTAACTACGAGTGCAAAGTTTTATACGCTGTGCACAATATATTTCACGTAAAATTTAACAAGAAAGCGTTTGTCAAAATATAAAAAACTAAGTTTAAAGTTTCAGCTCTAAGTTTTGCTCTTTTGGGGACCTGTGTTGCCACAATGGAAAAAAACAATTCAAAGTTGCCGGCATTTCGTACTTCTATGGGAGCTACTGCTGACCAGAAAAATAGTTGGATCGCGCTCTCGAAAACGTATTTCCGCGGTGTCCCTCAAACCAGTTGTAATTTAACTAATCACACAAAACATTTGAGAGTTATAAAGTCTCTAATCACCCCACTTGTCGAGGATGTTAATGGATGGCGTCAAGACCTTGTGCTTTCTGTGCCGATTTTGTTGAAAACTTGCACCAAGATCGTACGAATATAAAAAACCCAGAAATTCAATAAAGTGCAATTTTTAAATCAAAATAAATAAGAGTTACTTAAAACATAAATTCTTTTGCTTTCATCACTTCTTTTCAAGCAATTTTATTGATTTGCAATTGAAAACAAACACAGATTCCGTCCTGGTGTGCTTTGACTCAAAAGGACACAGGAGCACAATTTCACCACAGTTTCATTGCCATTCACAAATATTTGAACAAAAAATTTCCTTTCCACCATTTCAAAGACCTTTCTTTCAACATTCAGTCGCCAAGGTTTCAAAAGATTTTAAGATATAATGCATTCGCTAGAAGAATTTTTGTAAGAACCACTTTTATAAATATAAAATATGGGTGTCGAGAATAAAATTATTTTGAGCATGTAGAATTGCATGATTGACTCCAAACTCGGTCAAACATCAGCCAAGAGATTGTTTAACAATAATTAGGAGTGATTTTTGTTGTGAAGTGCTCCAGTGCTCAACACGAGACCACCAAAATGGGGCCAAAAATCACCTTTCCGAATGGCATTTTTGGTGGTGTTCGGTAATTTGCATATTTCTCCAAAATACAACAATATTTGACTAAACAAACTATACCATAGTACTTATGAGACATTGCCCTTCCAAACATGAGAGTATGAGGGGAATCAATTTTTCAAGGTTTGCCACAGATTTTTAATTTTGTTTGATTTTCACGGACAGTCACTCTTAAAAATGATTGCCTTGTTCGTTGCTCAAGCGCCTCCTGTTGGCCAGCCAGGCGCTCGTCAGTGAGATTCTAAGCTTACTCATGTTCTGGTATCTACCGCCCTCGTTCTGAACTTGCAATAGTTTCGACCAATGAGTGTAAAGATACAGGGGCAGACAGGCGCTTGATTCGAAGGAGAGCCGCGAACTGTCTCTCTCTCCTGAGCTGGCAATAGGGGGTTGCATACGAGCAAGCCTTGTACATAGTTCTCAGATTGGGCATTCCAAATTTGGGTGGGATTGGAGATGCCAAATTTATAAAAAATAAAACAAGTGTTGTCACTAAGGTGACATCATCCCCTGCCACAAATTATAACTTCAAAATTAAAGAGGTATGCAGTGATGGTGATAGGTTAAGATGAAGCTAAATGTCAACACAAACATGATCCAGTCAACATCCATTAATATTTTGCACTGTGGTTGTTTAAACGCGAAAATATTTTCAAGACTTACTGTGACCTTGACATGAATGTCACAGTGTATGAATAGTAATAAAGAAACTGCTTATCAATAAACATTAAACAGAATTCAGATGAAGCTTAATGTCAAATATGAAGAAAATCCAGTGAACCTTTCTGGAAATATCTCGCTGACAAGGGTAAAATGTCAAAAAAATGTTAAAGTCCCCTTGTGAAATATTCAATGTGTCGCCGTGACCTTGCAAATTATGCCAAGGTCACCAAAATCGGCTGGGCCCTGCGCCTTCCCAGATGGAGCTTGGTCTTGATAATGAAGAAAGTCCAGTGAAATGATCTTGAGATATCTCACTGACAAGTTTAACATGCAGGTAAACTTGCTGAAATATTCAATGTGTTGTTGTGACCTTGAAAATAATGTAAAGATCACCAAAATCGACTGGGCCCTGTGCCTTTACTAGATGAAGGCTGGTGTCAAATATGAAGACTATCCTGTGAAAGGTTTTTGAGATATCTTGCTGTCAAGGTTAACATGCAGGTAAACATACTGAAATATTCAATGTCTCGCTGTGACCTTGAAAATGATGCCAAGGTCACCAAAATTTAGTGAAGAGGATGGAGATGAATATAATATAGAAGGTTATAAGCGCTTTAGGAAGGATAGATGCAATAGGCGAGGAGGGGGTGTAGCACTCTATGTGAACAAAAACATAAATGTGCAGGAAATTCCTGAAATTGAACATTCCTTGCCCTGTGAAGATATCTGGGTCAGGCTCATTGGCAAACAGGAGACAGGTTTAAACATAGGAGTATGATATCGACCGCCAGCTTTGGACAATATTGTCAATGAAATGCTCTTCAAGAGGATTACGCAAGCTTATAGAGGAGGAGGGACTATTATTATGGGAGACTTAAATTATCCTGGTATTGATTGGGCAATGGTGAAAGGACAGGGTAGGGGGGAGGAAGAATTTCTAGATGTTATAAATGATAATTTTTTTGTGCAGTATGTTAATAAACCTACAAGAGAGAAGGCAATTTTAGACTTAATGCTCTGTAATGACCCAGATAGAATTAGCAATGTTGAGGTACTGGAGCCACTTGGGACTAGTGATCACTCTACTGTTAATTTTGATGTTTCATGGGAAGTTAAAAAGGTGTCTTTGAAAACCAAAATTTTCCATTTTAGACGAGCAAACTTTGACAGGATGCGCTCATATCTAAGTGAAATAAAATGGGAGACACTCCTGGACTGTGAGTCTGTAAATGAGATGTGGAAAAGATTTAAGGGGGTTTTACTTGATTCACAATGCAAATTCATTCCAAAGGTGTCCAAAAGTAAGCTGAAAAAGCAGAATCCTCAGTGGATGACCACAGCTATTCGTTGGAGTTTGAGGGAAAAGAGGAATCTTTATAAGAGTACATAAAGGATAACAATGAGAACACTAAGGCTGAATACTGTAAAATGCGGGCTGTGGTCAAAAAAGAGCTGAGGAATGCTTGAAGACTGTATGAAAGACAAATTGCAGAAGAGGCAAAAACTAACCCTAAGCGCTTCTTTCAGTACTGTAGCAGAAAAAGGAATGTCAAAGAGGAGGTTAAGTGCATAAAGAATAAATATGGATTGCCACTATATGATAACAAGGATATTGCGGATCCCTAAACAGTTACTTTGTTGAGAATTTTACTTCAGAGCGGGTTTTTATTTAGCCAGAGGGCATTTCCAATGCTCAAGATTATTTAGCGGAAATTGAGGTTAGGGATAACGAACTGTTAGACAAGTTGCATAAACTAAAGGCTGATAAGGCGGTGGGTCCTGATGGCTTATATCCTAGAGTGCTCAGGGAAGTTAGTGAGATCATCTTTAGGCGCTATCCGCCATCTTCAGACAGTCTTTAGAAACTGGAGAAATACCAAATGATTGGAGGCAGGGCAATATAATTCCAATATATAAGAAAGGGGACTGTACTGAGCCAGGAAATTACAGGCCAGTCAGTTTAACCCTTTTGTGCAGATCTAAACGTCCACGTCTATGGAACTGCAAATTTAAGCAGGCAGTTACAGTACTCAATCACTAGATGGCACCCTCGGATCAGTTATTGAATATTCACAAGCAAGTAGAGTTCAAACGCGGTTTAGAATATGGAGAAGTTCACTCCAATCCATGTTTTTCAACAGTTGCATGAATTAAACTCCTCAGCTAAGCCTGATGTGCAAACTGGTAAATGTCCTTGCCCATAGTATCGACCCAGCAGATTAAAAAAATGATCTCTTGTGACAGAAAAAATCGTTGTCCTCAGTAGCAACCACTTTAGCTACAGTTAGCCAACAGTATTCCAATTAGTGGTTTAGAAAAATCAGTTGTCTGAGCAAAAAATTCAACATGGTATTGATTATGTGACATTCTATTACAGTCAATTACAGTTATCACATACAAAAAATGCGTAGTTCCCTACCGTGTAGATTTCTTCATTGACAAATTCAGTGCTTCCTTATATCCACCCAAGTACTGGTGTTGATAGCCAATCACTCAATTATACACTCAGGCTCTTCTGCGTAACTGCACAGTTATAGTTCACGCCCTCGTGAAACTTCCCCGGTAACAATGTATTGATTGGCTTGTTTCTTATCCAATTCCCGAGTGTTTAAACTTTCCACAGTAACTGAAAGACATTGATTGGACGAACATAAGAGCATACAAGCCTATGCGTATCAGCAAGGTAGGTTGTATCCGTTCAACGTACAGCACGATTACTCAGCTGAAAATGACGCGATTTATAGAAAAAAAAAGTCCCTAAACCGGCCTGAAGTGTTCAGTTACATTTACAGGCTTTAAATGAGGTAAGGACATGGTCAATACGAATTATTTCGACTTGAGGGTTCCTTCTACTGGACACATCGGTCTCTGGAGGAGGGATTCAGTGAAAAAGGTTAGGCTGCTACTTTTGCTTTTTGTTTTGGAATGTATACCATATTCAACAAAATCGAATGCCAAGGTTTTTTTTTCATGTTTAAAACGTGAACTGGTCATGCATTTTGGTGGATCCCCGGGTACGTTCATTGCACCATTTTGTTGAATCTAGGGAGGCACATATTGTTTGATTTTCCCTGATAGTGGACTGTCTGTTCTGTTAAAATAAGGTTTATTTCAGACATCAGATATCACTGAGTTAGTGACTTGTACTTGTTCCTTATAAGTGTTGAAATAAGGTTGTGAGCTTGGAAGTCGGAACTGCTAGTTTCATTGCAGGGTGAATGTTCTGACCGTTTAATCAACGGTTTATTTCATGAGTATGTGTGCTGGCATGGGGGACTTTGAAGAAAAATGGACAAAACTCTAAACTTTATTATGGGGAAAAGGCATGTTTTGTGTTTGGAGAGGTTACTGGTGACCACTAATGTTCAACTGCACTGATATTGATAAACTCATGCTTAACTCAATCAAAAAAATCATTAGTTCATATTAAATTTCATGCCTCAAAACTTTAGTTGTGTTAAATATATGATTATTTTATGATCTGACTGTGCGCTATTTTGAGGGATCTCAGACTTTGGGGAGCCACCTGGATAGCTGTCTAATTTGGCTAATAGCAAGTAGGTAATCTAGAATGCAATGTTCAAGATAAATTATACTTGTGGTCAAGGAGTTTATGATCCCAAAAATGTTTAGATTTAAGCCCTAGCAGTTTTTCAATTCTAAGTATAATTTTTTTTTTGCAATTTCAATGTTGAATTTTCATGAAGATGTTTTGTGTTTGCAGCCCCTTTTCTCTACCAAAATGATGAAAATAAACTGAAATACGATGGGAGTCTAAATGCTTCAAGTATCTAGACTCAGTTCAGCCACTCCTTTCCTGTCTGTGAAGCTGCAATCTTGAATTATAAAGCCTTAAATAAGGTAACCCCCCAAATAGCCAGATTTGGCTTCCGCGCAAAGTTAGGGGTTAACTTGCATTGCATGCAAAATACTGGAATCTATCATAAAAGATGAGCTGGACTTATTTCTTGAACGTGATAATATCTTGGGGGATAGCCAACTTGGTTTCCATAAGGGAAGGTCATGCCTGACAAACCTGGAATTTTTTGAAGAGGCCACCAAGACATATGACCAGAGCAGGGCTTATGACATCATATACTTGGATTTTCAGAAAGCATTTGATACAGTACTGCATAAGAGACTAATTTTTAAAATGAGCTACATTGGCGTTACAGGAGGTATTCTGGAGTGGATTCAAAACTGGTTACAGGACAGAACACAAAGAGTGGTGGTCAGTGGTATCTCATCTGAGCTAGGTATGGTGGGGAGTGGCGTCCCCCAGGGATCAGTGTTGGGACCCCTGCTGTTAATCATCTACATTAATGACCTTGATAGGAATATTGAGAGCAAATTAGTTAAATTAGCAGGTGATACTAAATTGGGAGATTTGGCAAATAGTTTAGAGTCCACTAAAGTCATTCAGGATGATTTGGATAGAATCCAGAATTGGGCAGAAATATGGCAAATGAAATTTAATGTAGTGAAATGTAAAGTTGTACATGTAGGTGATAAAAACATTAGACAGGATTACTTCATGGGAGGTTTAAAACTGGAATGTGCTCCACATGAAAAAGATCTGGGAGTGATTGTTGACCAAACCCTCACAGGCTCTAGCCACTGTGCCGTAGCAGTTAAAAAGCCAATCGGATGCTGGGATACATTCATACCTGCCAACAAGTACGGTTTGCCCGTAATGGTTACAGTTTTCAAAAGCACAGTCTGGTTTACGGCTGAACAAAAACAAATTATGGTTTTTCGGAAAATAACAAATAGTATTAAAAGGGGCGATAAGCAGAAATGCATCATTTTTAGATTGAAGGAATTAAAAATCGCTATGTGAAGAACGAGAGGTGTAATTTCATCTGGAGTATAGCAGGACGTCGGATTAATATTGGCCTAGCATTTCCAAGGTGGAGAGCACTGCGAGAGCTAAAGGGGCTACAGTTTGACTCGGAGCTAGCTCTTCTTCTCCTGGACAGGTAAGTAACAACATAGAGTCAAATGTCTGCTTTAATTAGTGTTAACAGTAACGTTAGCCACATGTCGCTATGGCGATTCAATTAAATTTAATGTTACAATCGTAGCATGGGTTAATGTCCAGAGCTTGAGTTGTTAGCGGCTCGGTCCCAGCAATGGGCCAGGTGGTACGGTTGTGTTAGGTGAGTAGCCCGTCAGCCGGATAACATTTGCAATTAGCGCAAATCTGCAGTTTCGTGAGCATTTCAGGTTCGATGTACTGAGTAGTAACGCCGCGGAAACTTAAACTGGCCCGTCATTATGCTGAATAGCAGAGGTTGAGGGAGGTGTGGTTCATGACGCACTTTGTTTTGGTCTGCAGGCAGTGCACAACAGCAAACCTAGCCGTGAAATGATTTCGCTTTTTGCCCTTTTAAAACATTATGATAAAATAAAACATGAAACATGTTTGTTTATTCCCATTTCTTCAACGCTAGTTTATATTTACCAAAGACGGCCATTTTGTTACAATCGCAGAGAATCTGTTGGTTCGTTTGCGTAAACAATCGGCACACCTCGCTGGTTATGAAGATTATAAGGAATCACAGAATTGGCCGAGGTTTTTCAATTGGAACCATTTTCGGCTAAAATCGGAATCACTGCACAATGGAAAATAAGGGACATTAAATGCATCATTATTGACGTTACTTATCAGTTACACTTTGACAATTTATTTTCATACCAGTTGATCATTGTGGAAGTTACTTGCCAGTGACACTGACAAATTTATGTTGATACCAGTTGATCATTATTGAAGTTACTTACAAGTAACACTGTGGCAAATTAATGTTAATACGTCTTGATCATAATTGAAGTTACTTACCAGTAACACTGTGGCAAATATATTTTGATACTAGTTGATTACTTTAGTTGAATGTGATGTATAATGATGATGTATTTAATGAACAGATGCTTCAGATATCTTTTGTTTGGTCAGTGGAATAAGTTGCAAACTTGTTGCATACTTGAAGACACATTCTCAGATTTAGTTAGCCAGTTTCCATTAAATATGACCCATCTGTCTAATTGTTCTGAATTTGTTTTTCTTGGTCCTTTCACTTACTGTACTAAAGGGGTTTGGGCATAACTAAATAACAATATTCATCACAGTAATCACGGTCATGTTACCTGGGCTATGAAAAGTTCTACTTTCTAGGATTTCTGTGTACAAAAGTGTCAAATTGAAGCTGAATTGTTTAGTCAAATTTCTGCCTCAAAGAGCTGGAAATGCAGAATTTAGCAGCTATTTTTTCAAATTTTTTCCCGGGGGAGGTTCCCCGTACCTCCACCTATGGGAGGGCGCGATTGCATGCTAGGATTATTAGGATTATGGTTTTTCACTTTCAAAAGTTGGCAGGTATGTACATTGCCAAAAGTATTGACTACAAATCCAAGGAGGTGATGCTTCTTTTGTACAACACATTCGTCAGACCACATCTGGAGTATTGTGTACAGTTCCAGGGACCATACTTTAAGAAAGATATAGAGGCTGTAGGAAAAGTTCAGAGAAGAGCCACTAAGCTAATTCCGGGAATAAAAGATGAAGGCTATGAGAAGAGGCTGAAGATATTTAATCTTTTTAGTCTTAGGAAAAGGGGACTTAGGGGTGATCTGATTGAGGTCTTTAAATATGTTAAAGGGATTAACAAAGTGAATTATGTAGGATTCCTTCGACCAAGCATTGTTAGTAGAACTCGGGGTCACAAATGGAAGTTGACCAAGGGTAAATTTAGCACTGATATTTGGAAATATTTCTTCACCCAAAGAGTAATTTCGATGTGGAATAGCTTGCCTGACCATATTGTTGAGGCAGACCTTGGGAGTTTTCAAGAGCAGGCTTGACTTAAAGCTAGATACCATTGAGTCATTGAGTATCTGAAGTGATATATTCACAATAGTATAAAGAAACTGGCGAGCCTAGTTGGGCTGAACGGCCTGTTCTCGCTATTCATGTTTTGTTTTGTTATGTTATGTTATGTAAAATCGACTGGGCCCTGTGCCTTCCACAGATGAAGCTTGGTGTCAACTATGAAGAAAATCCAGTGAACTTTTCTTTCACGTACAATGCAAGCCCCTGCTCCGAGCTTTTGTCATCGATCGTTCATTCTGATCTGATGTAGACTCACTGCTGCGGCGTATAGTGCAATCGGATGCTTTAAACGCTTGTTCACATGGATACCTACAGAGCTTGGGAAGTACAATGATGTGAAAAAAAAATACATTTAGAGTATTTAGTCTCGAGAAACAAGTCATTCCCGCGATTTAGTTGACTATACAGGTCATTCCCTCAATTTGAGTTCACGAAATCCTGGGAAGGACTGAAGTAAATTGAGGTGACTAGTGGGTATGAGGTACCTAAATTGTGGGAACACAGATTTCATGCTAACAGGTTCACTGACCGTAGGAATGAGTTAATTAAATTACGAGTTCTATCTCGTAGCCACAAAATAATTTTTTTTCATGTTACTGCACTTCATGGGCTCCGTGGATAACAGCATATACAGAGCTGGTAAGTTAACAATAAATGCCAAGTTTTGGCTAGCAAGAGATAGTATGTTACAGGAGGTAAGAGTTTTTAATCGCTGTACTGTGCAAGCAGCTCGCTAGCCAACCGCGATGGTCCAATACGTGCCTCCGTTTATAAAAAGGCGCATGCACGTTTGAAGGAAAATTAATGTTCCTCTCTTTCAAGTATTTCATGTGTCAAAATGAATTCTTTATTTCTGTCATTTCTTACTTGTTTCAATTACTAAATACTTCATTTGTGTTATTACATACTTCTGATTTTTCAAACCTGTCGCCAATTTTATAACATGTCGCTTCAAAATCCAAACCTGATTCCCTTACATATTAAAACCTCTCGTGGACCATTACTATGTTGTAATCCACAGGAAATACAAATATTTTCCCACAGAGGAAATAAAGAGGTAACTCCTGCATGTCATCCATCTGAAGATGGCTGTGTCCCAATTCAGCGGCTGCATCCGTCCAAGGCTACAAATGAAGACCGGTTGCATCACAGCGGCGCGACTCCGCCGTCTCATTTCGAAGGCTCCTTCAAATGCGGCCGAGAAATGCGGCCTTCTTTACGCGGGCAACGAAGGCTGCAGCAGGTGGATCCTTTGCAGTCCAATCTTTCCCAAGATTCAATGCATGGTGGTTAATCGAATTGAACAATGGCGGCTGCGGGAGGCGAGGAGTTTACTTTTAAATGTAAGTACTGGATTTTAGCGAAGACACTCTGTTACATCTTAGGTTTTAGCTTGGTGAAATAGCAAAATTTGCATAAAACCAAGGGACGTTAAAAGTAGAAAAAAATTAGCGACGTTTTGAATTAGCTACGTTATTGGCTAGCTAGCTAACTGCTGCGGCTCTCCTGCTCGCATCTGACCTGTGCTTTAGCCTTTGACTCTAAAGCCCAACACCCACTGGTCGTGAAGCGTCGCGTCAAACTCCAAACATTTTTAAAAGCCCTCTGGAAGCGTCAGTAGCATCAATATTGTTGGATGACAACAGGACGGAGAAGCAAGCCATGGGTGTCACTCTCAAAATATTCAACAAGACAACGTTTAATTCTGAAAACACCTACCGATAAAGCTTATTTTAAGTGATGACAAAGTGCAACGTTCAGGTTACTATGCACTGTACGTTGTATACAGGCATAATTTTCCCCCTAAATTTAGCCGTCTAGTAAATTAAGATTATGATTCACTTTACTTCACCCAGCAGCGAATTAGCTAGCTAGCTAACTTAGCAGTATTCTTACCAGTGTACCTTGAGTTAGGTTCTGTCTAACTGTAGATCGCTTAATAACTTAAATGCCCGCAAAATAACGGATTTCCTTTCAAAACTGTGACTTGCTTAAAAAGCAGGTATATCAGTTTAGACAACTGCATGTGAGGTTGCTGCTAAATGTGTGCCACCAACCATGACGAGGTGAAATAGTTAAATAACCTAAAAGACAAATGCGTTTTTATTGTGTTGACGCTTAAGAAATTGAGCAGTGGTGAAAAGTAAAAATCTGACACGCTGCCAGTGGGCGTTGCTCCATTGAAATGAATGGAACCTATTTTTTGACGCACATCTCACGCCTCCGGTGGGCGTTGGGCTTAGAAAGCAGTGACGACTGCTGAACAGAAAGCTGGGAGGGCGTAAAGCATTCCCTTGAATTGGTAACTAGCTCTGATCTATTTTCCGTCATTTACGTTGATTAAAGATAGCCGTGTTAACTATTCGAACAGTCAGCTATTTCAGGTGTGGCTAAGTTGTTTGCTTTGAGTTAACTCGCCGAAGTCAAGAAACTATTTGGATGCGAAATGCTTTTGTTATATAAATCATGAAGCGCAGGTTTGTGTGGCTGCTTCGCTGGACATGGCAAATTAACTCGATAATCCTGAGTAGCTTATATTATGTCATTAGGAGAGGCATTGATTATTTATTCACCTGAACATTGCACTGAGCTGCATGTTTGAGTGCCAGTGGATTATTGGTATCAGAAAACATGTTAATCATAGTCAAAGATTGAAAACGGGTCAATAATCAAACACTTCAGGAGAAATCTTCTGCCCCTCTTGTTTTCTGTTCAGCAGTTCCACTGCTGTAAAGCCTGAAATACCTTCAGTTTTACACTTTAAAAGTTCAAATGTTGATTTATATTATAGCAATTTTGTGGCGATTTTTTGCTTTTTTACGCACAGGAAGTGTATTCATGACCATAAAAAAACACAGCACTATTGGTGATGTTATTATTGTTTTTTCTTTCTGCATTATAAAGTATCGCTCACTGTAAATGGGTGGATTTCAGTTGGCTCAGTACAAAGCTGAGGGTGAATTAATTGTTCCAAATGAAATTAAATTACTGAAAATTGATACATTTCTATGTATTGTTTTTATGGTCATGAGTATAGGATGCAGAAGCTCATTGTGGCTTATAATGATCTGATGAGGTTTCTGCTTCAGGTCACCTGATGGCAGAGGAGGAGCGACAGCAGGAGGGAACAGGAACAAGAGCTCTTGAGAGAAGACATGAGATGGCAGAGAGAGGAGAGCTCAAGAGAGCAGGGATAGGATGGACAGACATGAGACGGCAGAGAGAGGGAGAGGAGAGCTCAAGAGAGCAGGGATAGGATAGACATGCTCTTGTCTCTACTAGAGAAAATGGTGCAGAAATAATTAAAACAAGAGCACTCAGAGAGCGCAGCACCTCCGCCACACCAAGGCAACTCTGTGAATTAGTGATTTTCGTTGGCTGATGTAGGGTATTGTTGCATTCCACCGCCAGGTGGCAGCAAAACCCAAAAGCACGCCGATTAGAAATCCAGCCCATTGGAAAGACTTGAAATCTCCGCCAGCATAGCTGGATTTGAACTTTGGCCTATATCTCAGCTGTACTTTGGCCTAGATATGCCAAAGTTTAATCACTTGTTCCTCTTGTGCTACTCTAACGTCCTGCAAGGTTTGGTTAAAATCTATGCGGCCGTTTTTGAGATATCCTACTAACAGACAGACAGACAGACAGATAAAAGGATCGCCACCAAAATTTAATGGGTTCTTCCTTGGATCAAGATACACCTGTGTACCAAATTTCATGATGATCCACGCAGTAGTTTTTGAGTAATCCTGCTAACAGACAAACAAATAAACGCAGGTGATTTTATAACCTCCTTGACGGAGGTAAAAAAAATAAAAGTTTTGTTAAATCCATTGTTTATTCTTAATTCATTTATAACGGACAACTATTTACGACAAAACATACAAAATGCATACAAGAACCACTGAGTGTTTTTAAAAAAAGTCTTAAAATTATCTGTACAAGTATACACTCGACAGCCAAAACAAAAAAAGCAGGGTCTTGATTGTGGCACCCCATCCATGTCGCCGTTCCCGATTGAGGAGGTCCAGCAGCACTGCCAGGGCCTGCCTGCTCAGCCAAAAATTAGGCTTGGTGTCTTCTTCACTAAAGAATGTCCAGCACAGGGACACTGAGGCTGACCCTGCAGTACCGGGGTCTGGGCTGGTTTAGGGAAAGAAGAAAACTTGGTAAATGAACAAAAGCTAGATATTTGTTGTGGAGAACTTGGACAGGTAAAATTCAAAGCCTATCAATCTACTGAGCCCTTTTAAACTGAGCTATGGTTTTCTTTTTTAATATTAAAATAAGATTCAGTATTTTCAGTGATGAAGAAATATTCAGGACTCTTACGCAAGTAAATAGTATGACTACTCTGCGTTTTTGCCTTTTGCTGCTGTAGATGTTAAAGGTTAAGCTTATTTCAACTACTCAATATACTTCTGGGTTTTGTAATTCGATGGGGCCAAAAAAAAAAGCCCAATTTTTGGCTTTGTGACGATTCATTTTCCTGCCAATCCAAAGGGGTTTGAAATGGTATGTATTGATTTTGGGGTTGCAGAATGTCATAAATCCACAAAGGAATGTCACTCTTCAATGTTTGTTTATTAAAAGCATTACCATTCAACATCAACGCATTTTGGGATAGCTACATGGTTTTTACTGAACAGGAAGGGTATGAAAATTTGTAATCTGAAATGTAACTAGCTGGATGAAGCTTGTGCTTAGAGAAATAAATGAGGAGTAGCTGGAAAGTACGTAATTTGCCTATAAGATATAGAGGACAAGTAGCATAAATTTGCATAAAATGGAAATGATAAAAAGTACAGCTATCTAGAATTAGCAGTTACGTAAAGGCATGAAGTTACATTCCACCTCTGGTTATTTTGATTATGAAATGGCTTTATGGTCAAAGTCAAATGGCAGTAGCCATTCATTAATTAGGCTGACGGGAGTCGGCTGATTAGCTACTTTCAACTGTTGGCTCAAAGTGCAAACCTCAAGATATATATTATACCTGGACATGGCTCTCTCAGCCTGAGGTAAATCACCCGCCGGCGTCGGCAGCGAAGCATTTCTTCCATCTCCTCCAATAATTGAAAAAATGAAACAAAAAAAAAAACAATTAAAATTTCCATCTCACAAGTTACGCTGAAGGGTCCCGATTGTCAGCTGTAGCTGTCAAGGTTGCTTGGCGACAAGAACAGGGCTTCCAGGCGCGAAGGTAAGGGCGGGCACAGCACGAGACGCCAACTGTGAATCCTCCGTTAACTAGACCGTCTCATTTCGAAGATCGCTAGGTTCGGCTTTCGCGGTCTACGAAGGACGTGGCCTTCGTAGACCACGAAGGCTGCGTCCTTCAAAGGATGCAGCCGCTGAATTGGGACACAGCCGATGTCAGAGTTATGCTTTTTCTTCCTCTGCATTTGTTATTTAATGACGGACCCACACAGCTTTTACGTGCATTACCACCACCTGGATTGGAGTTTGGATACTGCTGCCACTGACTGACTTTTTTACCCCCTCTCAGACATATGCAAGAACCGAACTGTGACCTTTGTACTGTGATGGTTCGGGACGAATACACGTATCTTTACACTCCTAGTTGTTATGAATCCTTTAAGAATTCTCACTGTGCAGTATTTACACTCCAGATTTAGCAACAATATTGGTCTCCAGTTCTTCAGGTGTCACAAGTGCTCTTGCTCAGAAGGTGCTAAAACAGCATTGCCTTTCACAGGTAGTATATCATTGGCCCCAAAAGACAGTTATTACCCATCCTTCTGCAGAAATGCTTGAACATGTCAGCAGGCGTCCACTGAATGCCAAGCATGAGCCTGAAAAAAGCAGTTCAACAGAAGCAGATACTTTTTGATAATTTCACTATCCAGCACCTCCTTCTCCTGAAGTGCAGGTTTGGGTGGCCCCTCAAGTAGCTGAGCCACACTGCTTGAATTGCCAATCTGCATGAAAAAGCCACAATCTGTCTTAGAAGGGGAAAGAGCCTACTAAACAAGAGGTATTACACCTCAAAAAAAAACTTCCACAGACTGCATAACTGCTGCTACCTCGCAACCTTATACTGTGTTGAAAGATTCAACCACAAATGGATAGAAACCCCATCGAAACCAGTATTTCAGGCAACCTCAATCATATCCATAAAACGTCAGTGTGGATGCAGGTTTTCATTCCATCCAAGTTGTTACACACTTTATTCTACTAATGAAGGACTTAAGCGAAGACTGATTAGTAGTATCAGTTGTGTAACTGCTTGGTTGGAGTGAAAGCCTGATCCCACACCAGCTCTTTATGAATAAGATTGAGGATACCTGCTCACTATACCCTCGGAGCAGTGTCAGGCACCATCAACAAAGGAAAAAAGGATGAGAGAAAGATGACATAATCAATGAGACACGATTTATCAAGTCCGGAGAGACATTTGATCAATCTACGTAGGGCCCAATCCCACCAGCTGCTGTGTGAGGGTACGGGCCTCGCTAACGTGCCCAAGAGATAAACTGATGATACTGTGGCTTTATCGTCACTTACTAGAATCATACCTCGTCCCAGTTAAATGTAGCATGTAAAAGAAAAAGAATAATTGACCTATGTCTAAGCCCCGCCCTCAAATGTGATGTGCCAATCACAGTGCGTATTCTCTCCCCATATACTCGGACATTCTGAGCCAGAACTTCCATTGAAATGCATTACGGAAACTCCGAATCGTTCGCTTTTATGGGGTTTTAAAATGTTTCTAAGTAAAGAAAAAAATGGTCAAACGCTGTGCTTGGGGTAAATGTAACTCCAATACAAGGCATTCCGAGAGGCTGGGCGATGGGGTGTATTTTATACCCTTCCCAAAGCCACATCATTACCGATAGAAGTGTCTCCTCTGGATAAAGCTTTGTGGAAGACACCACTATCAGCTTAGCGTAGCTAACAAAGGTCAACAAGGATGTCTACATTTGTTGCAAGCTAAGTCAACATCTTGTTTAAGGCGACAACTTGTCACTTCGCTGGAGATTAATGCAAAGTTATCTTTTACATTGCTAAGTTAGCTAACGTTAGCTAAAGTCAGTAAACTCTATGGCTAACTTCAGAGCTGACGGACGTTAGCTTAACGTGTGCTCCTGGCTGTGTTGTTCACCATGTCACCTTGTCTACTTAGAAGGAGTTCAGTCACATCAGATTATATTTCTTAAATTCGGTAGCAATAATAATACGTGTATTAAATTTATTACCCTGTAGTGCACGAACAATGCTGATCCTCTATCTTGTTATGCAAGAGGGTGACGGAAACGAGATGCGGTTGATTGCATTTGTACTGAGACCTGAAAATTTTAGCTTCTAATTTAAACTTTTCATTGACCTTCTCCACTTTAAATTCATTAATGTATCCCTCTAATGCATAGTGTAACCCTTTTTGCTGACTTCTTGATGATATTTGAGCCTTCTATCACCAAAAATCATCGATAGCATCCTGAAAAATATCTCCGACTGTGATACCAGCCATTAGCGCCTGTTCTAAAATGTTGATTATTTGTCCGAGTCAGTGGAGGGGGCGGGGCTCAGCCATAGGTCAATTACAACTGTACATATGATGCATTCCCCCAAAAATCCCTCGTGCATATTTTTTAAAATTCTTATTTTATGTCACTGCCTTACTTATGTTCTTTCTATGGTAAATACGTTGTAGTTTTGGGAGCGTTTTCTTATTCACTTTAATTTTGCATTTCAGTCATCTTTGACCTGTGATGATGTCATCAGAGCGGGGCGTGCTTTCCTTTCTCAGTTCGCCTTTGACTGTCTCTGGGGAAGGCGAGTTTGTTCCACGCTCTTGCTATTTCATGTATTAAAGTTGTTGTAGGAGTAAGAACATTATAAAAATTGTGTAGTAAAGTCATAATGAATCTTCCAAAAGGTTTTCAATTAAACTTAACCAAGAATGGAGTGTTTTGACTAACTTAAGGTTTCCTTTTAATAATATACTGGCTAGCGGGCAGATTTCAAAAAGTACCGCGATTCTGTGGCGGGTTTTTCAGTTTTTTTCTTTTAAATCACAGACACTAATGTCCGTTATGAGATTAACATTCTGCTGTACTGTTTCACTCCATTTTGGGCAGGTATGTTGTTGCTCCCATGTTTTTTTTTTTTAGCATTTAATTGTCCGGAACTGAACTAGGTCAAGCTGCCCAACTTCTTGATCATTGGCCGCTTACTGTGGGTCTGCCGCCAGAAGGAATAAAATCTTCAAGTGGTACCAGCACTAAGCAGCTTGACTCAATGAGAGGGGGCACTATATTCCTGTGCACTCTGAATCAGATAGATTGTGTGCCATCATAGTTCGTCAAGAAAATATTGTCATACTTATGATTTGTGTCTGTATGCCATGTGATACTAGATCGGATGCTGCCAATGTTGCTACATTTTCTGATGTGCTGTGGAAATATCGACACTCAGGGAGACACAAAGTCTGGATTACATGATAATAGCTGGTGATTTGAATACTGATATTACAAGGAGCGGTTCTTTACACACCCGGCTACTAAATAACTTTTTACAAGAAGAGGAATTTAAATGTGGCTTAGAAAGTCAGGCTAATCGTATTGAGTATACTTTTGAAAGTAAATCCGATGGGGAGAGATCGACTTTGGATCACTTTTTAGTATGTAAACCATTGTTTAAAAGTATCTTGGATTATTCTTGTCTACACAATGGCGATAACTTGTCAGACCACTGCCCTGTATCGATTTAGTGTAATGTACCAGTTAGTTTGCACACTGATGAGAGCAGCTCTTATATATCACAAAGACGTCGTATTGCTTGGGATAAAGCTACAGACGAGGATATTAAAGCATTTAAGTGCCAGTTAGATCTGTTACTAGATTTGATTCATTTATCCTGGGATGCCCTGAAATGCGGAGATTTGCAATGTAGGCAACATAATAGTAGCATTATGGCATTTCACGACGCTGTGTTGAACGCGTGCATTGAAGCCGCGTCCGCACATATTCCGTCTAAAGGGGCAGGTAATGCTGGCATTCCAGGCTGGAATATAGAGGTTGAGGGGTACAAACAAAAAGCTAATTTCTGGCGTTCACTTTGGAGAGACGATCATCGCCCGCGGGAAGGCGTTCTTGCTAATATTGGAAGACTGAGTAGAGCTCAGGATCATTATGCGATAAGGTGTGCCCATCGAAATAAAGAAATGCATATTCCTAATCGGCTTGCATATCAGTTGGTGAACAACAAAACTATGGATTTTTGGGCGACCATTAGGCAAGGCGGTTCTCAAAGAAACTGTGCTGCTAAATTAGCCGATGGTGCTGCTGGGGGTATAGAAATCGGAGATTTGTTTGCGCAGAAATACCGCGATTCCTATAATTCGGTATCCTTCAACGAGGGCGACATGGAAAATCTTAAGAAAAATACAGAGTATGGTTTTCACACATCGTATGGGACACAGACATGATGTAGCTGAGCAAGAAGTTAAGAGGCAGTAGCGCAGTTAGAAGTGAACAAAAGTGATGGTAATCTTGGTCACAGTACAAATCATTTAAAGTATGATTCTCATAAATTATACTTATATATGTCTTTGCTTTTTAAAGCTATGATTACCCGTGGTACATGCCCCCAGGGTTTATTGATGAGTATGGTGCTGCCAATTCCTAAATCAAGTTAAAGATCAGTTCGTGATTCTGATAATTATCGTGGCATAGCATTGAGTAGTGTTTTTGGTGAAGTTCTTGATTTAATAATATTAAAACAGAATTCCGACTTGTGAAAAACCAATTCTATGACTCAGTGTACATTTGCGGTAAATTAAGTTATAAAATATTACAATAATGGTGGCAGTGCAGTGCATGCTGTAATGCTTGATGCGAGCAAAGCCTTTGATTGGTTGGAATATGTGAAGCTTTTTGAGATTCTCCTAAAAGGAGGCTTGTGTCCCACAGTCTGTTGGGTTTTAGTAGCCCTCTATACAGCCCAGGTGGTTTGCATATGGTGGAATGACTACACAACAGCATTGTTTCCTATTTCCAATGGAGTTAAACAGGGAGGCATTCTTTACTGTATATTTTGATGAATTTAATAACAAGGTTGAAATGGTCTGGTCTAGGCTGCTATATTGGTCATGTTTTTGCTGCCGCCATTGATTATGCGGACGATTTGACCATTTTAGCCCCTACTAAATTATCAATGAACTACTCAAAATTGTCATAGAATTTGGTAAGGAATGCCTCCAATGCCTCCAAATCTAAATTAGTAATTTTCACCTTGTTGGGAGTTCCGGATGGGTTTATTGAATTTTAAGGAACTATCATAAGAGCCTCTGTTGAAGGATGGGAAAATGACCTTGGCAACCAGTTGGATCCAGTACTATTGGAAGATTTTATGGTGCAATACGTTAATGGATTTGTACGACGCGTTAATGTTATTTGTGCCAAGTTCCCATATGTATCATCTCGGGTAAGATACGTTTTGATTAAACATTACTGCACGTCGCTGTATGGGTGCCAGATTTGGGATTTGAGAGTAAACTTGTAAATATTTTTTATACCGCTTGGCGTAAATGCATTCGTCAAATATTTGATATTCCTAAGAGAACTCACTCTGGATTTCTCCATCATAAATGTAATGAGGTAACTATAGCTGATCAACTAATACAGCGTTTTAAGAATTTTATTAAAGTAGCGTATCAGAGTGAGAATAAACTCGTAAAGTTTTGTTGCCTGTTAGCCATGAAGGGGAGTCGGTCAGCTGTGTGTAATAATATTATAGTTAGCCGGGTAAATAAAGAAAATGAAGATGGTCATGACGCAATGATTTCAGGCATAATATCTGATTTATTGATTTTAGAGATTGTTATCGTGATGAGAATTATTGGATTATTGACTTATTATTGAATACTTGTGTACATCTTGAACTGCGACTGTGATTGTGATTGTATGTGTGTAGGGATTGTACCTTGAGTACGAAATAAAGATTGTAATTACACTACTTGACAGCTCAGAAGCAACTCTGGATGTGGCTGACAAACTGGACCAAAAACAAAAAGAATTTGAACAACTAATTTATGATAGGTCAACAATAATGCATTACAGGAATAAAGCGAAATGGATGGAGAAGGGTGAAAGATGCAATAAATTATTTTTAAGTCTTCAACATAGAAATATAGCAAAGAAAAATATACAGAGATTAAAGAGGAATGATGGGGCAATTCTTACTTTACCTATAGATATTCTGACTGAAGAAGAGAGATATTTTATACAGATCTTCTCTTTCCAGTCACCATCTGTCTCACTAAATAACATTGATTGTAATCTGTTTTTCCCTCGTAATCAGGTTAAATTATCAGAGGAACGGAAAGATACTTGCGAGGGTCTAATTACAGAAACTGAACTCTACAATTCAATTATGTCCTTTCAACGGGGGAAAGCGCCAGGATTGGATGGCATTCCAATAAAAGTGTACTAAACTTTCTACGAACAGATTAAAACCCCCCTACTTACAAGTTTTAATTTTTCATATGACAAAGGTATTCTCACAGGGACTCAGCAGGAAAGTGTAATATCTCTGCTCTTAAAACAAGAAGCTAGTGGCCAGAATAAAGATCCGGTTCACTTAAAAAACTGGAGACCACTAACTCTTCAGTGCTACAATGCAAAAATATTATCTAAATGCATTGCATTGTGTATAAAAAATGTCCTACCTGATATTATACACCATGACCAGTCTGGCTTTATACAAGGACGAAATATTGCTAATAATATAAACAATTACTTGAAATTATGGAACATTATGATAAAAAAAAGAAACCAGGTTTGGTTTTTATAGCAGACTTTGAGAAGGCCTTTGATAAAATAAGATGGGATTTTATTTATCAGTGTTTAGAATTTTTTAATTTTGGTGAGTCTCTAATACAATGGGTTAAAGTTATGTACAATACCTCAGTCTTCAAAATTATAAATAATGGTTATATTTCAAAACCCATTGCACTTTCACGGGGGGTAAAACGGGGTTGCCCGTTATCACCATATTTATTTATCATGGCAATAGAAATACTCGCTATAAAAATACGAACAAATAATAATATCAAAGGCTTGGAAATGCAAGGTCTAAATACAAAAATTTGAATGTACGCTGATGATACAATTTTTCTACTGAGCCCTCATTATACATCGCTACAGAGCCTACCAAATGATCTGGATGACTTCTCAAACCTATCTGGACTGAAGCCAAATTATGAGAAATGCCAAATATTGAGGCTTGGTTCCCTGAAAAACAGAAATTTCACTCATCCATGCAATTTACCAATTCATTGGACAGATGGATTGGTTAGTGTACTTGGTATACACGTCCCAGAAAATATGAGTGAAATTTCAACGATTAATTTTAATAATAAATTGAGTAAAATTGAAAAAATTCTGCTGCCCTGGAAAGGGAAACATCTGACGATTTATGGCAAAATAACTGTAATTAACTCATTAGTTGTATCCCAGTTTACATACTTATTTATGGCGCTACCAAACCCTAAAGAATCATTCTTCAAAATATATGAACAGAAGATATTCAAATGTAAATGGAATGATAAACCTGATAAAATTAAGCGTACATATCTCTGCAACGATTATGTATCTGGTGAGCTAAAACTCTTAAACTTAAAAGCTTTAAATCTTTCATTGAAGGCTTCCCTTATTCTAAAATTCTACCTCAATCCAAATTGGTTTTCTAGCAAATTCTTAAAAGTGTCCATCCTATATTTGATAAAGGCTTCTTTCCATTTCTGCAAATTAAACCTATGCATTTCACATTAATTAATGACATGTTTTCTGGTGTCTCCACATTTCTGGAAGAAGCTCTACAAAGTTGGTTACAATTTCAATTTCACCCACCAGAAAATGCAGAACAAGTTCTACAGCAAATGATATGGCTAAATTCTAATATACTTGTTGATAGAATGATGATTTTTTTGGAAACCTATGTTGGATAACGGTATTATTTTTATAAGGGATATCGTGAATGAGGATAATAAACTCATGTCTCACAAACAATTAACTAGTTTTTATGGAACAGTCTGTACACTGCAACAATATAATCAACTTATTGGAGCTTTACCAAGTGCTTGGAAATCAAAAATTATAAAAGGAACAGGAGGACATTTAGGGCTGTATCTCTCACACTGCCCTACCCGTTGCCACTACCTGCTACCCGTGAATTACACATTTAGCAGCTTCCACTATCCCTAAACGGTATCTTGCAGCCACACTACCCGCTATGCATTATGCCGACTCCCTTATTTGCGCCTGGAGGTGTGCCCGTGGGTGTGTTTGTGCACTTTCCCTACAATTGCTATCTTGACCACACACGTTAGGGAAAGCATATAGCGGGTCCTCAAACCACCCGCTACCCATTTGGGCTTTTACAAGAGCGCGCCCAGGCGGCTTCATTGCGCGTCCACTTGGATACATGTGGACGTGCACATGCAGCTCCACTTCCCGAATTAACTTGCCTATAAAAAGCCACCTTGCTTTAGCCTCAGTTGAACCCCTGAGAAAATGGCAGAGATAGTACTAAATCGCCTTGATCACCAGTTAAATAATAGAAGACGCCCAGAACGCGTGTACCGCCAGCGCACCAGCTACCTGGGCCTTTCAGGTAAGTCTATATTGTTTGTATTTTGTATCAATCATTTTTTCCGCTTTTATAATAGTATATAATTAATATATATAATATATATTAATTATTTATATTATATATAATATCAGGGCCGGCGCTAGACCTGAAAATTTGGGAGAAAATATCCTTCCCTTCATTGATTACAATTAGTCCTGGCTAATTCTATATGGTTTTCCCTTATTAACACGATGTCCAATTCAAGAATATTCAAGTGGCAATTGAAGACAGGGCTTCTCTCCCCCATGCGATCTAACAGCGACAAAATAATGGGCTACATTCAGTAGGCTACAGAAAAATAATTTAATTATAAATAGGTCTATGCACTGGCACTCAGCAACGGTAATTTTTTTTCCAGCGAGAGCGGAATTTCAGAACTCTTTTGCGAATGAAGGTAATTTCGGCGACAAGTACGCACACCTGTTTTTGCAGCACGGTCATGCAACCTGCTGTAAAAAATAGACAGCTGTCCGATTGGAAAATGTAAATGGACGAAACCACGTACTTGTCACCAGAATTACCTTCATTCGCTGAAGAGTTCTGAAATGCCGCTCTCGCTGGAAAAAAGTTACGTCGCTGAGTGCCAGTGCATAGACCTAATTATAATGAATTATTTTTCTGAACTGAATGTAGCCCATTTGTCGCTGTTAGATCGCATAGGGGGAGAGAAGCCGTGTCTTCAATTGCCAAATGGGTAGCGGGTGGTTTGAGGACCCGCTATACGCTTTCCCTAACCTGTGTGGCCAAGATAGCAATTTTAGGGAAAGCGCATAAACACGCCCACGGGCACACCTCCAGGCGCAGATAAAGGATTCGGCATAATGTATAGCGGGTAGTGTGGCCGCAAGATACCGTTTAGGGATAGTGGAAGCTGCTAAATGCGTAATTCACGGGTAGCGGGTAGTGGCAACGGGTAGGGCAGTGTGAAAGATAGAGCCCTTAGTCTGTAGACCTCATATGAAATTGGTAAATTGGTTAAAGAGAATAAAGATCAACAAACATATACACATTTTATTTAAGAAAAAAGAATTTAGTCGCTATACCATACAGGATTCTAGACAGTTGGGAAAATATGTTAGATACACCAGTCCCTTGGAACAAAGTTTTTAAAATCCTTTACAATATATCACTTGATCCAAAGATAAGATATTTTCAATATAAGTTAATATATAAGTGTTTAGCAACTAAAAAGATGCTAAATATATGGGGCATAGAGTCATCACCCCTTTGTTGATTCTGCCAGGAAGAAGTGGAGTCAGTAGACCATTTATTTTGGTACTGTCCTATAATAGCCTTATTTTGGATAAAGGTGCAAGACTGGATATCTCAGTATAATAGAATACAATTAGATTTATTTAAAGTATTATTGGGTGATGTAACAAAAGGAACACACTTAATCTGTAATATAATTATATATTTGGCAAAAATATTTATTTTCGGATTGACATCTGTTGAGGCATTAAGAATAGAGAAATTCTAAAATTTTGTCAAGTGAGTGTGTGATGGCCCATGAGACAGGACTTTTAAATTATGCCAAAAGATGGGATATAGTAAGGGAGGCTGAAGGTTGGGAATAATGAGAGATGGAATAGATGAGCTAATAACTACTAAAGCTAAAGGTAGAAAAGCATTGTGAATGTGATCGTTATTGTGTTGTACTGTATTGTATTTTTTTTTTTTTAATTGCTTGTTTTGTTTTGTCGGGTGATGGTAGGAGGACTTGTACACAATTATATAACTGACTGAATTAACAAAGTTGCCCTCCAGGGTAGGGGGGTGTTGGCAGGATAGGTAAAAAAAAAAAAAATTGTAATTTTTTTGGCATTGTATTTTTATTTTGCTATTGTTATACTGTTATCTACTTTCATATTATTTCAAAAAGTATATGGTTCAGCCAGTGATGTGTTAAAGATAATAATTTTATGCTTAACAGAATTATATGCATCTGAATAGAGTATTATAAAATGTATTTTGGTTACAGATACATTTTAATAGCATATCTATGAGTTCGGCTTTAACTGTCTCTGGGGAAGACAGGAATGCTGAAGTCCGCTATGAGATTAACATGTTTTACTCCATTTTGTGCAGATTGCGCAGAACAAAAACGCCACCTGTTCGGCTGAAATATCACCCCCGTATCATCATTCATTACACAACTGAAAGCGGTAGCAATGGCGCAGGCAGAGTGTCGTGCCAGACCAGCTACATAAGCACCTTAACTAGTAGATTTTTAGCCATCGATGTGTCATGCAGGTGGAGAGGACGCTTTTGCTCTTGCAGTAACCTTCAGAGTGTCAGTTACCTACAACACAGATAATTAAACCTGGATGAACTCTGTTATTCTCCCTCAAACTTGCCTGTGGGGAAAGTTTTGTCATGGTTACAATTATCAATGTTATGAAGAAGAGTCAGTATTGTGCAACCTTTATTCACTCTCGCTAAATGTGGCAGAGAAACACACAACTATACACAAAGCAGGAGAGAGAGATTGAAAGAATAACAGACAAAGATGGAGACAGAGAGAGGAGAGAGGGAGAGATATTGAGGCCCTACCTTCACACGCCTACCACTGCAGTCATCGTTCATCATTTCACAGATTTTCAATGGTTATACCCCGGACTCCCCTTCTTTGGAGGTTTGAGTGTCACACTTTCTCATTTGTAGTAGCTCTTATACAGAATTTCTTTGTTGCACAGGGACACACACATAGTGGAGGCACAGTGTGACCTTGTAGGTCGGGTGGGCAGTTAGACTAGTTGCTAGGCTAGGCTAGTTCTTGTGGTGATGGAAAAGGGGTGATAAAAGTCATTATTTGCCCAGCTGTCTTCAGGAGAGAGAGAGAGAGAGAGATGTAAAGCAGCAGTATCCCAGATACACCAATGAATTACGCAGGCGAGAGCTACTGCTGGACAGCAGTCTTCCGCAAAGCTACACCAAGCAGCCCCCCTGCCTCCAAACAAGTGCTATAAGGATCTGATCCCCCAATGAACTGAACTGCGAAAATGTCAGCCTTCTGGTTTTTTTAAAAGGGCCCCATCCCCCCCCCCCCTTCAATGCCCGTCACACCCAGAGAAGCACTAATCTCCCACCAAAAGCTGCAGTCCCAAAGGGGGGAGTGTCATCTCCCGCCATTGGTCTACCTCTGCAAATCCCCCTCTGTTTCTCTATCCTTTTATTCCAGGACATGGATTTGTAACTCAATTCTACAGAGCACGGGATTATCTGCAAGCGTTTTGATCTGCTACCCAACCTGAGAAAAAGGAAAAAAAATAAATGAGCGTGATCTCCAACAGGTTTCCCAAGGGAGCAACTGCTTAGCGCATCCAATTTTATTCCTCTTCTTTATCTCCCCAAAGGAGCCATGAATCACCTTTGCAGTCATCCCTCCGCTTCTAAAGATGCTCCCACTAAGACTTCCTTTCATTTCTCCCTCTCTCCTCTGACTGTTAGCTGAAGCTGTCTTCAACACATGGCGTGATTGAGTTGCGTACGTGTCAGAGTGCATCAGTTTGTGACTATTTGAAATAGGAGTGGGCGGTATAAACGGTAGATGGTAGAAATGATATAAATTTGGCCAAAGGTAGACATTTTGACTGTACCGGCCAACCGAGATAGCGCTAGTTGATGATGTCATTAAGCTGCAACTGCATTATTTGGATAATGGCCGAGAGCATAGCTGAAAGTATTGAGCGTACAGGGGGGTTGCTCGTGAAAAGCACTAGTGCAACGTCTATCGTGCGTACTTGGTTTGGATTTAAGCAGTCCGTCCAATCCTGAGCAGAAAAGCATAATCTGCAAAATGAGGTTGGAAGAGGTGGACTCGGGCACGGTTCATCCGTAGTCATACCAAATGTAAAAGCAACTGTACTTGAGCACGGAAGATTACTGTCATGTGTTACGGCTCTCTTGTTCTGACAAACGCAGCGGCGAAAGGATCCCTCCATTCAAACAAAGAAATTCAATGCTTGCTCGAAATTTAGGCGGACGAAAACATAAAGTATCGCAACTGGATACTACACACAAAAGCTCTGAGATTTATGGAATAATCGCGAGTAGTTACATTCGCATGGTTTGTCACAGCGCGGTGACAAACTAAAGAAAATGCGGCTGCCATATTTAAACGTGCGGGACGCGGTGCCAAAGTCTGGCAGCTCAAGTTATGAGAAAGATAAATTTTAATGGTATAAGGCAGTGGACAGCATAATCAGCCAAAAACGCAAGGGCGAAAGAATTCCCCATTCAACCTCCAACAATATCGAAAGTAATCAGTTATTTTCTTTTTCGGCTTACCTTGATGTTTGGGTACCCAGAGAAAGATTCGGGAGAGTAAAAACATTAAGCATCCGGTCAAGAATTTCTCGTGCTGCTGTACAAGGTAATCCATGTTACTGATGACACACTGGGTTGCTATTGCACGCGCAGCATATGCATTTATTCAATATTAATATTGACCCCTTTTCCTAGTCCTGCACACATACAACCAAGTCCAAAAATGATACAACTGCGCATGCGTACTGGAAGTCATGGTCAAATAGCCTTAGAACTGTAAACCCGGTTCACGGCCAAAAAAATATTGATATATATTGAGTATCGCCATTCAGCTAAAAAATATCGAGATATGACTTTTAGTCCATATCGCCCAGCCCTATGAATTGCTCAGCATACAAGAAAGCAATTTTGATTAAATTCTGTAACAGTGACTTTTCTCCTTTTACATTATCGACACAGATTCTATACATGTTCCCTTGAAAGAAACTAAGAAACTTAGTTCTCTACAGGATAAACTGAAGAGAAAATACATGTTTTGCATTTTTTACTCAAGTATTCCAAGCATGTTCTGTCTCATTAAGAAACAATCAAAGTTACAATTACATTACACATCGGCCTGCATGATTTGAGGAAACTATTAAACTGGAATAACACTCCTGTTCATCGAGACTAATGAACATTTAAACACAAGTAATCTTTTAAAGAAATAACCAAGTCAGTAAATACATATGGTGATTACGTCTAACTAACATGACAAAGTGAGTCTTTAGGAAACAACGCAATCAAAAAAAAAAAAAAAACACGTGTCACTCATGAAAGCGCACGGGAGAATACGATCGCGCACATGCCGTGATGTCATTCTTTTAACCGAGAGCACATTACTCATTTTCCTAGTTATAGCACCAATATAGCACATATTCATCTTCGCATGCACCTACACGTGAAATACTTTTTAAACTGCAACATAACAAAATATTGATTTCACCTATGAAGCGCATCAGGAAAGAGTTACACAGTTAACTGCACTGATCATGCAATAGCTAGCTATCTACGTACTATTGAGTTCAGTAAACTCTCCAATGTTGCCGCCAGTCAAATTACCTTTTATAAACTTATTTTTATCAATCGCACTTTATGCGTTTATGTTCCTTATAACTTCGGAAACCTCCATAAAAATGAATGACGCAGAGATGATATTGCCAGTTCGTCAGTTAAAGTATATTGGACTAGCACTAGCAACAGGTCCCCATTCCCCTACAGCACATGTGTCAAACTCAAGGCCCGCGGGCCACATCTGGCCCGTGAATGAATTATCTTTGGCCCGCATGACAAAATTTATTTACTGTTAGAGCTGGCCCGCCGGTATATCGCACGCACCACCATAATAATACAAATCCAACAATGCACTGCCCGTGCGTCGGCACGTCAATCACAGGCCCGCAAAAGCGCGCCCCACTCGTTCATCAGCAGTCCTACGGTATTACACACCGCTTGTGTCAACTTTCAACTAACCCTCTCCCCAAAAAATGGCTAAACGAAAGGTGGACTTTGAAAACAGGGGTTTTCAAGACAGGTGGGAGGCGCAGTATATGTTCGCGGATGTAAAGGGCAAAGCTGTGTGTCTCCTGTGTGGAGACAGTGTGGCTGTAATGAAAGAATACAACATAAGAAGACACTATGAAACGAAGCACCATGACAAATACAAGCATCTGGACACGACACAAAGGCTACAGAAGGTAGAAGAGTTAAAAAGAAGTCTGGTGTCACAGCAGGCTATGTTCACTAAAGCCAAATCACAAAGCGAGGCTGCTGTTAAGGCCAGTTTTATTGTGGCAGCAGAGGCTGCAAAATCAGCCCGGCCCTTTACCGAGGGGGAATTTGTCAAAAACTGCATGATTAAAGTTTGCGACGCCGTGTGCCCAGAAAAAAAGCAAGCATTTTTAAATGTGAGCCTGAGCCGAAACACCGTTGCTGACCGTGTGCGTCACCTTGCTGCCAATCTCCAACAACAGCTTGTGAGAAAGGGAAAAGATTTCATTGCATACTCCCTTGCTGTGGATGAGAGCACCGACACTTCGGATACTGCCCAGCTGTCAATTTTCATCCGTGGAGTGGACTCAAACCTGAACGTAACAGAAGAGTTTTTGGGATTACACTCAATGCATGGCACAACTACGGGGAAAGATCTCTTTGAAGAGGTGTCCAGATGTGTAGATAAAATGGGGCTGCCGTGGGATAAACTTGTGGGACTGACAATAGGTTGCGCGTCTGCGATGTGCGGTCAAAAGAGTGGATTGGTGGGGAGGATCCGAGAAAAGATGCAGGAGGAAAACGTCACAGGTGAGCTGACAGCTTATCACTGCATCATACACCAGGAATCGTTGTGTGGCAAAGCCTTGAAAATGGAACATGTGATGAGCATCATAACACAAGTGGTTAACTTAATCAGAGCCAAAGGTTTAAATCACCGCCAGTTCAAGTCTTTTCTGGCGGAGTTAAGTTCAGAATATGGTGACTTGCCCTATCACACAGAGGTGCGATGGCTAAGCCAGGGAAAGGTGCTGGAAAGATTTTTCGAGTTGCGTGAGGAGATCTGTGAGTTCATGGAAAGCAAAGGGAAAGACACAACAGAGCTCCGAAATCAAAAGTTTCTGTGCGAAGTGGCGTTTCTGTGTGACATCACGAGCCACCTGAATGCGCTCAACCTGCAGCTTCAGGGGCAGGGCCGTGTCATCACTGACATGTACGCTACAGTGAGGGCTTTTAAAACCAAGCTGCGCCTGTGGGAGACGCAGATGCTGCAGGAAAACTTGAGCCATTTTCCGCACTGCCAAACAATGAAAGAGCAGGTCACTGCCGCCGTTTTCCCAACTACGCAGTTTGCTGAAAAACTTGGCATACTTGGTGCTGACTTCACACGGCGATTTGCCGATTTTGAGGCCCAAAAAAGCAGGTTTGAACTGCTCAGTAATCCATTTGCTGCTGATGTTGAAAGCGCACCATCAAACCTCCAAATGGAGCTGATTGAGCTCCAATGTAGTGACACACTGAAGGCAAAATATGAGTCTGTGAGCAAAAACTTGCAGAGTTTCCATGAACACATCCCGACACAATGCCCCAGCTGCGCTCCCAGGCTGCTCGAACGCTCTCTATGTTTGGCAGCACATACCTGTGTGAACAGCTGTTCTCTTTGATGAAGGTAAACAAAACTTCACACAGGAGTCGTCTTACTGATGAACACCTTCACTCAGTCCTGAGGATTTCCTCAGCTCAGAGCCTGACCTCAGAGTCGTCTTACTGATGAACACCTCCACTCAGTCCTGAGGATTTCCTCAGCTCAGAGCCTGAGCCCAGAGTCGTCTTACTGATGAACACCTCCACTCAGTCCTGAGGATTTCCTCAGCTCAGAGCCTGACCCCAGAGTCATCTTACTGATGAACACCTTCCCTCAGTCCTGAGGATTTCCTCAGCTCAGAGCCTGACCCCCCAGAGTCGTCTTACTGATGAACACCTCCACTCAGTCCTGAGGATTTCCTCAGCTCAGAGCCTCCCAGAGCCTTACTGCCCAGTCCTGAGGATTTCCTCAGCTCAGAGCCTTACTGATGAACACCTTCCCTCAGTCCTGAGGATTTCCTCAGCTCAGAGCCTGAGCCCAGAGTCGTCTTACTGATGAACACCTTCCTCAGTCCTGAGGATTTCCTCAGCTCAGAGCCTGAGCCCAGAGTCGTCTTTACTGATGAACACCTCCACTCAGTCCTGAGGATTTCCTCAGCTCAGAGCCTCACCCCAGAGTCGTCTTACTGATGAATACCTTCACTCAGTCCTGAGGATTTCCTCAGCTCAGAGCCTGACCCCAGAGTCGTCTTACTGATGAACACCTCCACTCAGTCCTGAGGATTTCCTCAGCTCAGAGCCTGAGCCCAGAGTCGTCTTACTGATGAACACCTCCACTCAGTCCTGAGGATTTCCTCAGCTCAGAGCCTGACCCCAGAGTCGTCTTACTGATGAACAGAGCCTGAGCCCAGAGTCCACTCAGTCCTGAGTCCTGAGGATTTCCTCAGCTCAGAGCCTCCCCAGAGTCTTACTGAGAGCCAGAGCCTGACCCCAGAAATTGATGAACTTGTATCCAAGATGAGACACCAAGCATCTGGCTCAGACTAGTGAGCATCCCAGAGCAGCAAACAGTGCTTTGACGCATTCTCAGTTTTTAATGCAGTTTCATTTTTGCATTTTTTTTCTCTTGCTACTACATATTTGATTTTTCTTTGAAGTAAATTACTTTTGGCTGTTGTTTGCCATAGAAAATGTTTTCACTTGAAATTACTCTGGAAAAACTGCAGAGCCATAAGATATTATTGAAACGGATTTTATTTATTTTATTTTCATTTATTGATGTATTATTTATTATTTTTTATTTTATTTCATAATTAATGTTGTTTTATTGGCAATAATCTATAGGCCTTGTTAGTTTCAGGTTCAATATGTGCAATAAGGTTGTTTCAATAAGTTTTCAATAAACATTGAACCCGTCCGGCCCTTGACTTGTAGCAATTTTTTAATCTCGGCCCACTGTGTATTTGAGTTTGACACCCCTGCCCTACAGGATGACCCAGAGTTTAAAGTCCCAGCCAAGTGCTTTGGAAACAAAAACTTCACCAGATGCCTCAAGTCAGGTTGGTTTTCCCGGTGGACAGGGTTTCACTAGATTAAGGAAAATGATAAAGCTGTATGTTTTCTGTGCTGTTCTGCTGTAGCTACAGAAGAACATTGTCAGTGTGGACAGGATGAGGGATGGGAATTTCGTGAAAAGAGAAAAGCCGGGGATAAGTTTCGGGAGCACAAGAAATCCCATTTTCACCTAGAAGCCGACAACGAACTGGCAGCATTAAAAAAGGACGACAATTAACACAATGCTCTCACATGCAATTGCTAAAGAGCAAATGACTGCACAGACTAATTTGGAGCTGACCTTTAGGTCTGTGAAGTTTGTAAGCCGCGAGGTGTGTTTTGGCAGCTGATGTAGGAGCGAACCTAATCCTTGGCTGCTGCTTGCGAATGGCTTCTAAGACGGGACAACTGGATGTCTGACAGAATCCAAAACAAAATTTTACAGCTGTTTGCTCATGCTGTCCAGCGCCAAATAAATATTGCCCGTTCAAAGCAGCCTATCATGAATGTTGCGCAGCTACGCAGCATTGATATGATGTCATTAGACCCTCTCTCTCAGCATCCCCTACTCTGACTGAGTTCCTGCGTCCCTGCAAATAAACTCAGATTTTTGGCGATTTTTACCCTCAAATCATGTCGTATCAAGCTGAAAATTTAGATATGTAAAAATACAATGTTTGGGATAACAGCGGGCGGTAAGTGACCCCACGGCAAATGGTAAAACTTACCGCTTACTGCCTGATTTTGACAACCCTGATCAGCCTCTGTCTCAGGGTCAGTGCTCTTGAGAGACTAAAACCACTCAGCTTTGGCGAGGGCTGAGCGGATGTTTTCAGGTCAGAGGTTGAAGCAAAGGTCACCCTGGCCAGTGACCCTGACCTTGCTGGGTCAGCCAGCTATGCTCTAGCTATCAGACCAGGGATTGATGTTCTCCTTGCAGCTTGCAAACTCCAGTAGTTACTTGGGGCATTATAGCTTACCAAGTCTCAGTTGCCTTTAATCTCTTCAAAACTATGATTTTACGGAAATTATTCTGTTTTGAAGGGTACTTTTGAATTTTTTTAATGATTTTTTTTCTCTCTGACCTGCACAGAAGATGATTTTGATTAAATTTCTACTTCTATTCATCCTACCCATTTAGGTGCCAGGCATACATTCTTTAGTGCCAAGAAAATCCCCCAATGCTCTTGCGCTGGCTCGCAAAACGTGGCAGCCGCTGTGAATTAGCATTATGCTCCTATAGTAATCTGTGTGGCCAGTAAGTGGAAGCCATTTCTTTATCTCAGTGGTTTCACCCGTAAGTGGCCTCAACATGCCGCATCCCCCAGGGTTTGTGTGACGGCAGCCACTGTTGGATCAGCAGCATCTCCCCAACGACATTTTTTAACAATGAGCAAAACTCAGCTATCTCCTCAGAGAATTCATTAAACAGGAAGTGCAACTGGTCTTGTGTTTGAAGGCTTAAAGTTTGCTGAGAGTTTTTGGAACTTTTGGAACCCCTCCCCCCCTTTGTTCTATACCACTTTTATTTTTTCCCTGACTTTAAACATTCTTCTTTTCCATTTAACTTAAGGTTGCTTATACCAGGGATTATTAAATTACAGTCTTTCAGGGCCGAGAACTGCTGATTTTCTTCCCTCCCTTTACCTGGGAGTCAGGTGTAAATACAGTCTAGCCAATTAGAGGCATTAATTGTTCAGTTTATTACCTTGAAGAAAAGAAAACCAGTTCAATTCGTGGACCAGGTTTGGTGATCCCTGGCCTTTATACATTTTTTATACAACCCCAATTCCGAAATAGTTGGGACAAAGTGTAAATTGTGAATAAAATAAAAACGCAATGACTTTCAAATCACACCAGCCATTATTTTATTCACAGTAGAACAGAGATAACATAGCAAATGTTGAAACTGAGAAATTTCACAATTTTATCCACAAAGTGAGCACATTTCAAATTTGATGGCTGCTACAGGTCTCAAAAAAGTTGGGACGGTGCCTGTTTACAATGGTGTAGCATCCCCTCTTCTTTTTAACACAGAGTGGAGGCGCCTGGGCATTGAGGAGACAAGTTTCTTGAGTTTAGCCACTGGAATTTGATCCCACTCTTGTTTAATGCGGGCTTCCAGCTGCTGGAGAGTTTTGGGTCTCCTTTGACGGACTTTTCGTTTAATTATGCACCAAATGTTCTCAATCGGTGAAAGATCAGGACTGCAGGCAGGCCAGTTCAGCACACGGACTCTTCTACTACGAAGCCATGCTGTTGTAATAGCTGCAGTATGTGATTTTGCATTGTCCAGCTGAAATACACAAGGCCTTCCCTGGAATAGATGTCGTCTGGAGGGGAGCATATGTTGCTCTCAAACCTTTATATACCTTTCAGCATTCATGGTGTTTTTAAAAACAGGCAAGTGTGCCACACCATATGCACTAATGCATCCCCATACCATCAGAGATGCTGGCTTTTGAACTGAACGCTGATAACAGGAGGGGTGGTCTTTCTCCTCTTTAGCCCGGAGGACACAACGCCCATGATTTCCAACAAGAATGTCAAATTTGGACTCGTCTGACCACAGGACACTTTGCCACTTTGCTACAGTCCATTTTAAATGAGCCTTGGCCCACAGAACACGGCGGTGCTTCTGGATCATGCTCAACAATGGCTTCCTTTTTGCATTATAGAGTTTTAGGTGCCATCTGTGGATGGCACGGCGGACTGTGTTTACTGACAGTGGTTTCTTGAAGTATTCCTGGGCCCACTTAGTAATGTCAATGACAGAATCATGTTGGTGAGTGATGCAGTGGCGTCTGAGGGCCCGAAGATCACTGGCATCCAGTAAAGGTCTTCTGCCTTGTCCTTTATGCACAGAGATTTTTCCAGTTTCTCTGAATCTTTTGATGATGTTATGCACTGTCGATGATGAGACCTTCAAAGTCTTTGCAATTTGACGTTGAGGAACATTGTTCTTAAAGTATTCCACAATTTTTTTACGCAAGCCTTCACAGGTTGGAGAGCCTCTGGCCATCTTTACTTCTGAGAGACTCAGCCTCTTTAAGACATCCCTTTTATAGCCAATCATGTTACACACCTGATGCCAGTTAACTTAATTACTTGCTAAATGTTCTTTCAGCTGATTCTCTTATATATTAATTGCTTTTCAGCCCTTTTTTTGCCTGTGTCCCAACTTTTTTGAGAACTCTTGCAGCCAGAAAATTTGAAATCAGCTCATTTTGTGGATAAAAATCTCAGTTTCAATATTTAAAATGTGATCATGTGATCTGAAAGTCATTGCATTTTGATTTTATTCACAATTTACACTTCGTCCCAACTATTTCAGAATTGGGGTTGTATGTCAAAAGCAGGGAGCTAATAATTGTAATGTGAAGGTGTTACTGTGAAGTGATGACCCCAAGGGAATGAAAATCACTCACTCAGACAAATATGATGTTCAGAAGGCCCCTGACAAACCTTCATGGCTGCAACTGCTTTTATAATTATGCCTGAGACTCAAAAAGCAACTGCAGCGCTCGTGTAACCAGTACATACATTAGGTGAACTTTTGAGGTCTAAAGCTGGATTTATGGTTCTGCGTCAACTCCACGCAAAGGGCACGCCGTCGGCTCAACGCCGTCATGGACCTTTCGAAGTTCTTGCTTGAGGTCGTTTGCGTCGTGCTGTGCCGCAAAGCAATTCACCAACAAACCGCTAGGTGGCGTCAGGTTTCCGAAAGACCTGTAGTGAAATCACATGAGACTCGAGTAGAGTGGACCAATCAGTGCCCTTGCGGTCTGCGTCGCTTTGACGTGCAGTTAGAAAATTTTCGAGGTGCGCGGCAGGCGACGCAGAGGCTCTGCGGTGGGGGTTCACGTCGCCGCAGAGGCGCTGCGTAGCAACGGCGTCGATTTGACGCAGAACCATAAATCCAGCTTAAGTGATCATTACATAGATGAGAAAATTACTGTCATCTTCTGGAGAAAAGCAGGCATGGCATCTGGTACTTCAAAGGTGCACAGCCAGAGAGCCATTACAAGCCATTTAAAAATCTTTCATTTGTTATATCACGAGGAGGAAAAATCACTTAGAACAATGAGGGAACTGATTAACTGGCTGCCTGAAGTTGATCAGTGCCTCTTGCCTCGGGGCAGTCACTTACCCATGTGATGCCACAACCAGGGGCGGACTGGGGCAAAAAAGTGGCCCGGGAATTCGTACCTGACCAACCCTCTCTCCAGAGGGCTGGGATGGGGGGGTAGTGACCGGCCGAAAAAATTACACATTATTTGACAAAAAAAGTATGCATTTTAACATATTGGACCATGTATCCCATAAAACATTGATTTTATTAGTTTTTGAGTTTATACAGCATCAATCAGCCTACAGCAAATTAATTGTTGCCTATATTTATTTATTTCCGTCTTATTTTCACAGGGTAGCCCTTTCAGTTAAAGAACTGTTTTACAAAGGGGCCCTGCAATTAAAACAATACAAACATAAATTAAACACAATTCCAAATACAAATTTTACACATGAACAAAAAAGTGAAATGAGGAGAATTACATTTCAATCAGGAGAGACTCTAGTGAAATCAAGAAAAAATTTAATATGCGTTGAGCATAAGTAGAATTCAATTCAATTCAATTTCATTTATATAGTGCTTTATAGAGAAAAGGGCAGAGCCCAGACTAATCCCTAATCCCCAAATAGCAGGCAAAAAACTCCCTGTAGGGAGAAAAAGCCTCGAATGGTGGTGAGAAAAAACTCCTCATTGAGAAGAAATCTCAGGAGGAACCTGGCTATTCTGGGGAAGCCCATCCTCCGCTGGCTGAATAATAAATTGATGGTAAATTAGGGATGAGAGGATCAGGACAGCAGGAAGACAGCAGTCAGAATTAACATGCTTAAAATCAGACAAGTCTTTGGCGCTTGGACTCTTCGGGAAGACTCGTAGAGCAGGAGCACAGCTCAGAGCAGCAGCTGGAAAAATCCCCCGAAGAGTCCAGACACTGGTGGCGGTGGTGGCTGAAGGCTGACGAAGCTGGAGCGGCAGTACGGAAGGTCTGATGGGGTCGGGTGGCGTTGGGGAGGAGGAGGGTCAGTGAACGGCAGCATGAACGAACTAGAGCAGAGAAAAATGACATTTTTTAAAAAGACAGCGACATAACGATTGGCTAGCGATGCGACTGAGGTGTGCCACGGTTGGATGGAAGAGATCAGCTGCTACACCAGCTGACTGCTCAATTGACAGCCCCAAACAATGACTGCAGAGATTTACGAGTGAGCATGCGAGTGAATGAAAAGAAAATAAACGGAGTTGAGAGTCTTCCTGACTGAACTTTTGCTAAGCTTCATATGTACACACGGAAATCAAGTTGTAGAGTTACAGCAATTTTAAAAGAAAAAAAAGATGAAATGAAACTGCATAAATTATATGAGAGGGTGCAAACTTAATTGTTTAAGCTGCGATGTGACATAGATGTCATATTCTGTCAAGAACAGATAAGATTCTACATTGAGTTTCAAATGTACGCAATTATGAGGTAGTTCTAATAAAGGATGGGAGAATATTCCAGTAATGTGATCCGAGGTATTGAAATGACCTTTTCATATATTCAGTTTTGGGTTTGGGGACACAGAGAGGAGAATTAATTGCGTATCTTGTAAAAATTAATGGGATTCTAAATGTAAACAAATCTTTCAAATAATCAGGGACAAGTCCATTAATAGTTTTATACATATACAGACAAAACTCTCTGGGAGATAGATTGCCAGTTGAGCTCTCTAAGGAACGCTGTGTAAGGAGTAAAAAAGTCTGCTTTCAAAATCAAGCGTGCATATCTATTTTGAAGACGTTGTAGTTTAAAATAAGATACTGAGGAGATTTTCCCCATGTTATCAGACCATAATCAATATGTGGGAGTATCAGTCCATTATAGAGCATGACTAAAACTCTTTTTGGGAGAAATTGTCTCATTTGAAATTAAATTAAATCAGCCAAACGAGCTTATAAAGACAGAGTGGATAGGCTGTTTAACAACGGAAAGGCCAGGGATGCTTGGCAGCACGTAAAAACCTTAGCTGGGCTCCCTTCCAACTCCACCTCAACTGGGCTCCCCGCAGAGGTGTCGGTCCACATGGCAGAGGAGCTCAACACCTTCTACTGCAGGTTTGATCAGTGTGACTACACCAAAGAAAGGGAGGAGCTCACTGCAGAGCTCATCTCCATGATCCAGTCCACTGAGGACCTGCAGCTGCTGCCTGCAGACGTGGAGAAAACGCTGAAGCGGATTAAGCCCAACAAGGCCCCTGGCCCGGACAACATCAGCGGGCGCTAAAAGCCTGCTCCTGCCAGCTAGCAGGAGTCCTCTGCTTGCTGTTTAACCACTCTCTGGCTGAGCACTCCATTCCCTCCATTTGGAAGTCCTGTACCATCTGCCCTGTGGCAAAGAAGAGCAGCCCCTGCTCCAACAATGACTACCAGCCCGTGGCCCTAACATCTCTGGTCATAAAGAGCTTTGAAAGGCTCGTCATGGCCAAGCTGCAGGCTGATGTCGGGATGCTCTCTGACCCGCTGCAGTTCGCCTACCAGCCACACAGAGGGGCGGACGATGCTGTGCTCACCCTGCTGCATGGTGCCATTAGCCACCTGGAACAGCCCAAGTCCCACGTCAGCCTGGTCTTCGTGGACTTTTCCAGCGCATTCAACACGGTGCAACCACACCTCATGAGACGTAAGCTGCTCCGGATGAAAGCCAACCCCCACCTCATCCTCTGGGTCCTCTCCTTCCTCACAGGGAGAGGTCAGAGGGTCAGGGTGAATGATCACCTCAGCTCTGCTCCAACATTATCAACCGGTTCACCTCAAGGCTCTGTCATCTCTCCACTTCTCTTCACTCTGTACACCAATGACTGCAGGAGCACCACCCCAGGAATAACCTACATCAAATACTCAGATGACACAGTAATCATGGACACCACAAACACAGCCAGACTACTACAATCTGAACTGGACTCATTTTCACTATGGTGTTGGGAGAACTGTCTGGACCTAAATGTATCCAAAACCAAAGAAATGACCATTCACTTCCACCACAGCCACTTCACCGCACCCCCACTTACAGTCAACAATGAAATCATTGAAAAGGTCCCCTCATATAAATACCTTGGCTCCACCATCGACCAGAAACTCACATTTCAACTTAACACTGAACACATTTATTCAAAATGTCAACAACACCTCTTTTTTCTCCGTAAGCTCCGCAAACTCCAGGTCCACCAGTCCATCCTTTCTGTGTTCTACAAATGTTTCATCGAATCTATCCTCACTTTTAATATTACTGCATGGTTTGGCTCACTCACCCTCACTCATCGCAACAGCCTCAGTAGAATCATCAAAATCAGCAGTAAAATCATTGGCCTGGAGCAGCAGTCACTCACTACCATCTACAACACTACAGCGCTGAAGAAAGGCAACCAGATCACCTCCGACCCCTCACACACCCAGAACCCCCACTACACCCTGCTTCCCTTAGGGCGCAGGTACAGGTCACTCCCATTTAGAACAAAAAGAGCAACCTCCAGCTTCCTCCCCACCTCCATCCGTCTGATGAATAGTTGACTTTTAGCCTCGGTTCACCTTATCTGCACTATGTTCTTATATGCCTATTTATGGCATGAGTGTGTAGATCTATGAATGTTTAATGTGTGAATGAATGTGTGCTTGCGCCTGTGATGTCTCTGCACTGACACTTTTAACCGTGAAAGAAGTTCCTAACGGAAAAATAAAGTTTTATTGATTGATTGATTGATTGATTTGTCATATAATTCCAATAGTCCTTGAAATTTTACTGCAAATTTTAAAAATATGTTTATCAAATCTAAGAAAATTGTCAAATATTATTCCAAGATATTTAAAATCATTTACCTGTTTAATCACTTGACCTTCATATTCAATCAATACTGGTTTACCATGAACTTTTAAGCAGGATACAATGATTGACTGAGTCAAATGCTCTTTTGAAATCAAGGAATAGAGCTCCAACACCAAACCCGTTGTCAATACTCCTGTATAGATAATCACTTAGATCTATCGATGCCATGACAGTAGAAAATTGTGGTCGGAAACCAGATTGACAATTACTGAATATGTTATTCACAACAAGATATGAAGAAAGTTGTTTATGTAATGCTTTTTCAAGTATCTTCATGATATGACTTAAGACAGATATAGGCCTATAATTACTAGCAAGATCCTTCTCCCCAGATTTATGAATAGGGGTAACCCAAGCTTTTTTCCAGTCTAACACTGTTGTGCCAGATGTAATGGATGCATTAAAAAATATATATGTGTCAATGGTTTATCTAACCATTCTCTAACCATATATATCTAACATACAAACCCAGTGGCTATATGCATTTGTGATTTTAGTAGATATTAACAGATCACCAAGTCCCCCCTCCCCCCCCAAGTCCCTAAACCAGGTTTGGTACAGGGTACCACCCTCAACAGCTTGTAAAAAGTTGGTACAATGCTGTAATGGTCTTTTTTCATAATGTTTCTAAAAGATGAGGCTTTAATGCTTCCAAAACACTCCAAGTGTTGTGAATTTGAAAGTGTTGTCTCATGAAACACCAACTTATGCATAATCTGAGACACCATTAAGTCGAATTTACGTACATGTGAGTGAATTTACTATTCTGTAGGCAGTGGTTGGGTGGGTAATGTCCAAAAATAAACAATCCAATATATTAAAGATTATTTATCCTTATTTATTTATCCTAAAGATGTCCTGAAAAAAATTTTATACAATGGTTCAGTCCTATATTAAAACCATAACATTGTCAACATATAAACTAATGTAATTTTACAGATATATAAATAATAATAATAATAATTATTATTATTATTATTATTATTATTATTATATTTACGTGAATGAATGTGAAAAGGAAAAGTGACTTTGGGGTTATTTAGAATTTTTCAATAAGACCATTGCACTATTTGGATTGATTCATATATAACCTTTTTTAAATAACATTACATATCGTACTTCCAGACTCTAAAGGGCATAGAATAGCTCATTAGCTTCAGAACCGAAGTACTCGCTGGTTGCAAGTTTAATGACAGGTGATTCTGAACATCAAGCCAGGGTTTTGGAATGGAAAATTTGAAAGTCTTATGTTGTCTTATGAAATGTTATTTGGCACCGTAAAACAATGAATCAATATGCATCAAATAGTATAGGCTATTAACAACTGGTCCATCAGTGGGGTCCTTTTGCAAGCTCAAGCAAATTTTAACACATTTTTGCGATAGCCTATTAATTTAACGTCAATCTTACCGCTTCCATGTCCCCCCTCCAAATGAATACTGCTTGCCACAAGGATCATCGTAGCCAAGCAGCTGGTCAATTTTTTTGCATTTGAAAGCCTGGGCCTCCAATGTCTGTTTACTTTATAATCTAAGGCTAAGATCTTCCGCCTCTCCATTGCTTTCTGACATGCTTTTGCTGCATTCATGTGATGTCAGAAGGTCGGTGTTTCCAAGTCGGCAAGTTGTTCTTCCGACTTTGTTGTGTTCATGTGCTTTGAAGCCGTAATGTGGGAAAAACATGGATGCTGCAAAGAAGCTGAGTTGTATTTTAATGCTCAGAGCATTTAAAGAAAACACTGACAGCTGTTTCCAGTTTTTTTCGTGACACTGAAGAAAAACTGAAACGGATCAGGTGAGCCATGAAATATGATTAATTTCATTAATATGTATATTAATCAGAAAAATGTCCGTATTTGCTTAAAAGTAAGCTAAAGTGTTAGGCTATTGTGAGAGATGGACATGCATCTTGCAGATAAGAAAAAAACAAACTAACATTTGCCAGGTTCACATTAACGCTAATAGAGCACCCTGTGTATCACAACAAATTGATGAGATTTATGATAGTGTTTCCTCAGTTCCTGTTTTTAGTGAGTGTTGTTATTATTGAGTAATTACAAAGTCATTCATTGCTCTGTGGGTGGGTGTGCGTGCGTGGGGACGTTATTGTGTGAAGCGCTTTGTGTTACTTTTTATTTTTATTTTTATGAAAAGTGCTATAAAAATTGGCATGCATTATGTGAATTAATTAAAAAAGGTCTTACCATTAACTACACACTGGTTTTCATCGGCCATTTTTCTGTGAAAGTGATGTCAATATCAAGTCAAGTTGGCAACTCTTGTACCAAAATTATTGCTGAGATGCCGAATTTTTTTTCCAACATGAGGGGACGTTCATGTGAATTTTCCATCGGAAAGTCCTTTTTCTGAATATCCCGACACCACATGAATGCAGCATTTCTGATCTTGTAGTTGTTGAAACACGTTTTTAGACTGTTAACGCAACAGGGGACAAGCAAGGCCATTGGTCAAACAAATTTCCCAGCAAGCCTGCCTTCTGACACTTTTCGGACAAAAACTACATTAAATAAATTGTACATAGGTTAAGTCCATGCATCGTTTTTTATTTGCAAGAATACAGATTTTCAGTCATTCCTATATCATAAAGCAAATATATAAATAGATACAAAAAATGGCCATGACGCAAGATAACCGGAATAGTGCAGCAGAACCATCAAAAGTGGTATATAAAACATCAGTCACTGCAAAGTTTTTGTTAGTTTATAGCTACAGGGCTATCACTGCGATATGTCTATCTCATCTCCATTTCATTGATTTCTCACTAGTGACATTACGTATACACAGGCTCTCATTAATCAGGCTGACTCCATCGCGCTTCTGCTCACCTAAATGTGGGCCAGTGGCCACCGATGCGCCGTCTATGCAACTGCGTTTTTTTTTTTTTTTGTCACCCGGACCGGCGCACTGACCCAGTGGCCCACCGGGAAAACTCCCGGTAATCCTGATGGCCAGACCACAACAGCACAGATTGTGAAATGCCTGGTACTAACTAATTGGCTATACACTTGGGAACATGATAAGGAACCTTTAAGTAGGAGGCCATTGCATTTGAACTTTATTTAAGCATGTTCTATTATTATTATTATTATTATTATTATGATGTCATCATTATCTAACGTGCATGTCAGGGTCATAGGGGAGCTGGAGAATATCCCAGCATCTAATGGGCTCGAGACATGCAATCCATCACCGGGACCACAAATCTTTTAGATCCAGTTTTTCTAAGATTCATCCAGTTATGCATTAGGGGGTGATATGTTGAGGATACATGTCTCAAATGGCAAAATCCAGATTTTGAGGTCTCTGGACCCATTACTTGTTTTTCTAAGACCCGGGTTAAGCCTGTAAAAGAACACTGACTTTTAGGAGCCTATATTTTTGTGTGCTCGCGACAGCCCAGACTCATTTTCATGGATGTGTATCTACAATTAAAGGTGTTTCAGAAAACGTCAAAATTTCTATGGGGAGTGAAGGGCGCAGCCGACAGACGGCACTTCAATCAGCTACCCAAGCCAACAACCCATTTTTCATCAGGGATTTACAGGCTGCGCCCTCAGCAGCCCAACATGTTTTACACATCATATGACAGTTCAGCTACCCCTCTGCCTAATTAACATAAATTCGGGTTGGGCTATTTCGGGAGCATGGCTATAGAGGGCGCTCTTTATGGTCACAACACAGTTTTTGCCTAACTTTTGGGTGTAAAATCAAAACCAGGTCTTCGAAACTATCACCATTCTTCACCTCCTGGCCCTCTTTAAAGGCCCACAGGCGCTACTTGCAGCCCACACCCACCGGTAAAAAAGGGGGAGCCAATCAGCCTCCCATCTGTTGGTCCACGGGCCAGGCGTTGAGACTTGGGGCAGCGTTTGTCGCTAACCCCCTCAGGGCGGATGGGCTGGTTCCCTGCTGCTCTATCCAATCCCACCCAACACTCCTCTCTCCTACGGCTCAGTCCAGGACCCGCCTCCTGCTGCACCGCTCAGCAGGGTGGGGGAGGGGGATCACGCGGCGTGATAGGTCCTGATTCTAATGGAGCAATTCTTGGTTTTCACTTCAACCTGCCACTAATATTCTACTGCAGTGGTGCTCTGTTTTCATAAATCTGCCAGCACACCCTCCTTCCCTGCCACATCTGTGAAAACCACACAGGTACCTTGTATATTTACACCAACTGGAGGTCTGTGTAGGCTCAGAGTGTAAACATTGCAACAGTAGGGCGATTGCTAACAACTCCAGGGCCATCTGAGGGTGTTGGGTTGCCATACTTACATCCCCTGGCCAGTATACCCCTTGCAGTGGCAGCCATGATGTTCACTTAACCTGCAGCTGTTGAATGATTTGTGCTTTGTTTGGGTTGGAGGAAAAACCAAATAGGATGGCTGATAGAGGTTGGTTCCATTGCAATAGAATTTTGTAAAATAATTTGACTTCTGCATGCATCATTTGGTGACCTGAATCACGGAGTTAGGAGCTTCACCCTATGAGTTTGCATCATTGCTCATGAGCAATCTGTATGCTAATTTGCCTCAAAAAAAGATTTTAAGCTCAGATCTTTTTAAAGCTTCCCTATTGTGCTGATCCTTCTTTTAATACATACATGTCATTTTATAATGTTGGGTGTCCATACTCAACCTCTACAAAGTTTCAAAACATAAGATACAGGGGTTTTACCATAATCCGAAAATGTGATTTCCTGAACGTGATTTCCTCTCTGAACAGCTCGTCCCGAGATCTTCAGGAGATTTGGGTAAAACCTGACGTCAGGTTGTTGTGTCCAATCAGGACAGACCTGGCCAGAGCCAATCATGGCACTGGACCTGCCCACCCCAGAGTTTATTCTATCAGACACAAACGAGCACAAATCATTTAACATGTAGATTTATCAGTATGTCTCCCAAAGCTGTTAGTACGTGTTTTTTTGGATGCAAAAAAAGCACAACTATTTTATCTTTCAAAAGACGATGCCACCAGAAATCAGTGGGTACCTTCTTTGTTTGCTGGCAGCAAACGGCGACACTCAAAGGGAACATTAGCTGTTTGTGCTCGGCATTTCACCGAAGACAGCTTTTTCAATAAAGGATAATTCGACGCTGGATATGCGTCTCAGCTGCTTCTCAAACCTGGAGCAGTTGCATTGATGAAGAACTCTGAGCCACAAGCTGTTAAGTAACGATATAACAGCAAATAATGTAAGTGAAGCTAACATGTTACGGGTGGCTAGCAGGACCGCTAACGATAATTAGCACTAACAACTGGCCTCAAACGCAGGCTTTGTAAAATATCTGAAGATAAAGCCTGGATCGGTACCAACTGTCTGTCAATAAACGGCAGACTCGGAAGCTGTAAGTTTTACCATTTTGTGTTGCTTTACTGCATAAGCCTACCTAACGTGATAGCCTGTTGAATGTGGCTGTAGCACTGCAGCTAACATTGCTAAGTTATGTTGAGGAATTTGCACTGGTTAATGTTGACCTTTAAATGAAGGACCCAGAGACTTTCAGTAATTTAACAATTTTACTATAAGAATTCAAAAGGCAAAAAACGTGTATAGATACAGACAAATAAAAATAGGCTTCAAACCATCAAATGATACAGTCACTCATATACAGTTGATGATCTTGAGCAAAGTATCAGAAGGAAGACATTCAGGGGTGAAGAAGCTTCTTTGGGTGCGGGGGCTCTGCTTGTGCAGGACGTGCAGAGGGCTGTCAGAAGAGCAAGCAGCCCCAAGTTCCGTGTCCCTTTATTTTTTTATAGTTACCTTATTCTTGGGAGGGCTTTTATGCCACCCAATCAGAATACAACAGGCCAGCATGACCAACTCAGTATTTTTCCACCAAAACTGACAGTTACAATCCTTCCTCAAACTAGAATATTCTTCGTGTTACTTTTTACCATACATGGCATTAATGGTAGAATGTTCTTTGTAATTTCTATAGCTTCAACACACACAGCATTGCACAATGTCCAACAGCAGCCTGAAATGTCAGTTGCAGTTAACCCACCACAACTCCACTTCACCTTTTGTAAAATTGGGCCTCTGCACTTTCTAGTTAACAGAAATGGGAAGTCCCAGCTGCACACAGTGGATATTTACAGAGAGACAAATAGAGAGAGATATAGCTCAATCACTTGGATATACATTGCTTTAGTTACCACTTAATTTTTAATGCACTTGCACATAATGGGCTCTAAATTCGTTGACCAGGTGCAGGCGCGGCGAATTGGGGGGAGCGCCGCGCCAACGGGTTGTATTCAGGCGTATTTTGCAATTTCGTGCCCGGTGCAGCCTGGCGCAAGTACTCCTCTGTCCCGCCTCTGTCCCTCCTGCCGGCGCAAGTGGCAAAGAGGGAGGAGAGAAGCCTTGAGTGGGTTTAACACAGCCGAGTCAAATCTTCACCAATCAAATGAGCTCCTCTCCTCACCTTTAAAATTGGAATAAAGAAGCCTCTGTCCTATATCTGCATGATGCATGAATGTTGCATTTTACTTTGCTGCTTCAGGCATGTTTTCTGCACCGCTTACGTCTATATTAAGCATATCAAATATGAGTTAGCTGGCTAGCTAGGGCATTTGCAAATTATTACCATTAGCGAACTTGAATGGAATTTCAAAATGAAACTATGTCAGATCATTGAAATTTATGAAGTTGGAATGAAATACGACGGTTGCTCATTTATTTCTTCTGCCTGCATCATTGGGAAGAGAAACGTTGGATAGCGTGTTCCGATTATTACACCCTGTTGCTGCTTAAAATTTTGGGATTAACATGCATGGACAACAATGCAAGATACGTTGCACATTTATTTTCAATATGTGATCTCATCTCAGTATGAGATCATAGCAATCAGGCTGTATTCCTTTCCCCCACTAAAAACGATAAAACCTAAGTGACAATAATAGTATTAAGCCGCTTGCACACTGGACGCGAAACAAATTTTTCGCACTACAGATTACATTCAAAGTCAATATTCGCGTCTTTGCGTTGACTTTGAATGTAATCAGTTGCGCAAAAAATTTGTTTCGTGTCCGGTGTGAAAGCAGCTGAAGGACACATACCCACATAGCCTACATATGCACTTACGCGCCCATATGCACATCTCTCTCTCTCTCTCTTTGATCTGACATCAGGACAATCGATATAGATACTATATGTCCTGATTCAGATAGTTACATTAAATAGTGGTTGCTGTAATTATTTATTGCATTGAAATGTGGCTGACATTCTGGAAACCTGCCTGTGAGGTTTCGGTGACGTGTGCGCACTGTGCGCCGGTCAGCCAAATTTCTACTGCACAGAAGTAAACCAGAATGGAGCTGGCGAGCTCTCTGCGCACTTTCGGCGGAACCTTTATCCACGAAATTGTCACTGCGTCATGATGAATATGTGACACCTCCCCCTACTACGCCGCCACACCCATCTCGGCGCACAGCCGTCTACCAAATTGCCAAAGTGGCTGCGCACAGTGTTGCGCCGCACGAAATTACCACTGCGCGGGCTGCACCGGACAAAATTACCACTGCGTGGGCCACGCCATGCTGCGCCATGAAATTAGAGCCCAACGGATTAATATTTTCCACAGTTACTGTTGCTAATGTTTGTGTCCTAAATATGCAAGCATAAATGATATCAGGAGACATTCAACTGGTGTGTGAGCAGAAACGTCATTTGAAACTAACTTCTTATACTTTTGTAATTTGGATGTTTGGCACAACTGTTTACGGTGACGGAACATACTCTGTAAAACCTGTATTGCAGGGTAACGTTTGTCTCTGTCATTGTTATGACTGCTTGGTTACTACCCAATGTTAGTTCGCGTTACATGCTACTTTAAAAATGCTCCTGGTTAACTTATATGCAGTAATTCAGATTGGTATGCAGCAAGGTGGTAGTTTCATCATAACGTTACCTGACCGTAACTGCTACAGTTGAAGCTAACTTGAGAGGCGTTGTGCGTGTCTGCAAAGTTGGGCTGACAAGGCTGCAGTTAGGCCAGATGTAGGCTTTGCGGAGGTTTGGGTACATGTTTGGGTTTGTTTACTGCTGCTGTGAAACAGTTGTTTTACTTATCCACGACTGGGGTCAGCCGAGTACTTTGCCAATGTGTGGGCTAGCTCTCTGATGCTACCGTGGTGAAAGCAATCGCGAAATGCACTATAACGTGTCTGGTATAACAAACGATTTCTCTTCATTGCCGTGGCGGAATTTCATCCACCTTTGAAAATTGTTCTGGCTAATAAAAAGCCGAAAAGAAGTGGAGGTCGGATACGGATTTTTTTCCTGTAGAAGTTATCGATTCGCTAACTCCACATAAGCAACGCTTACACCGTTTGTGTGTTTTTGCTACAAATTTAGTAGCTTGGTGTCGGAATTGTGTTTATTTTTGGTATAAATGGTTAACAGGATCTTTTAGCAAAGTTTCTTCCGGGTAGCTAAGTGGGTATACGATAACATGACTATATGACAGTAAAGCCACAATCACATGCATGCAAGGCGAAACAGGACGAGCAAAACACTTAAATTTCAACTGACCACATATTAACATCCTGCTGTAAACGTTGCTGCAATACTTCAATTGCTTCGTCCTCCCGTTCGGGGTCGGATTCGAGATCAAACAAGTATGGTCTTACAACAATAGATTCCGCTGTCCGGAAATACCTGCCATCTTGGTTTCCTGGTTTTTCGGGGCTGCACCCTCCCCCGGAATCGAAGCAGCCAGGCAGCCAATCAGAGCAGCGCCTCATTAGCATAGCCTCCCCGCCCTCTCAAAACGGCTTGTGTTTCAGGCCGGCACAGACAGGGTGAGAGAAGAGGTCTCACTAGGCCTGGATGTGTGTGGGGTTTTTTTTGTAAAGGAATTCTTAGCACTATTTTAAAGACCCATTGGACATGTTTTAAACGACTAAATAAAGCATAATATGGGACCTGTAAAGATCATATTCATGTGCATTTTCACTTTTGCATAGTCTAAATATGCTGTACTTGTACATGAATAATATTTTAACCATGCGTCAGTCTATATGATCCAGTAGTCAGTTAGCCCGGCCCGAGATTGTTACTCTTGAGAGAAGAGCACCTGATAAGGTTTTAAAGCGTTTTTCTTAAATGTGCTTTGTGTCTTTGTGTTGTTTCCTCACCTGCACCCTCAGGCTCTCACTCTGCGGTTCCATCCCTGTGTTTTATGTGGTATTTATACTGTATGGCATGTTCTCTCTGATTCAGTGTCAGCGTCAGAAGATTTTTCCTTACAGTGGGAATTGTATTCAGGGATTGGGAGTTGCACAGAGGAAGCAGTTGTGTCACGCTTGTCCTTCAAACCTCAGGGGCTGTAAGAATTCTGTCACAAACTAAGATGACTTTCATCTGATTTGCATCAGTAAATCACACACGTAAACACTCGCGTAAACTAAGATGCACATACAGTACACACACACACACACACACACGTGCGTGCACACACAAACACCAAGCATACTTTCCTAACAAACACATCCACACACATGCACCCACCATGTACATGTACACATTCATACAGAGCCCATCCGCACCTGGTCACTCATATGTGCGTACCTGAACGTGTGTGCTTCAGTGCGCGTAAACACATACCCTCACACTGCTGAATCTCTTCTCCTTTCTCTCTCTCTCTCTCGGGGAAGAGATGAGGTCATTGTCAGTAATGACCACATCCTCCCAATGTGCAGATCTCGCTCAATATTCTCAATCAAGCCTCCATTTAATTCCCCTCGGCTCCTACGGTCCCTGACGCCCAGGCATCAGTCACAGGCAGCGTAAATGAATTATGAACGGATGGGGGTGGGGCAGTTGGAGGCAGAGATTCATTTGAAGGTTTTGAATAATGAAAAGATGAACGTAGTGCGATACGCGCTAGAAAAAATAATTGTCCCTCCTCTGCCATCAGCTACAATCACGATGAAAATCTCTCCCATTCTCCCAATTATTATCACAATCTACGGTACATTATGGATGGATATCCTGAATTATTCATGTGCATAACTTACGTGTTTGGGAAATAGTAACGAAAGTGTGAATGGCTTGCTGTATCCGTTCATTCAGCGTTCTGAGGAACTGGCGCCGTTAAATTGATGGAATATGAGGTGGAAGCGTGGTATGCGTAACTGAAGAAGAGGAGCCGGCGCAGACACAGCAGTCACCTGGTAGGTAACTCTGTCGCTTCACAGCAAAAGCGCAGCGAGATTGAACCCAGCATGGGGCCACGCAGTGTGGAGTTTGCATATTCTTGCCATGTCCACGCAGATATACTCTGAGGATTCTGCTTTCCTGCTACAGTCCAAAGATGCGTGGCAGGGTAACTGAAGAGTCTGAATCACCAATCAAGGCCCTTAACAAACATTCCAGAGGTTGATTAGTAGAATCAGGTATGTAGCAGCTTGGTTGGTATGAAAGCCTGCACCCGCAGTGGCTCTTTCTGGAGAAGGTTCCCTACCCCTGGCATACAACAATGTTGAACGCTTTGTGGTTCACAAAATCATTGAAGCGTGACCACAAGCGCAGACTACGCTTTGCTCAGTTGAGTAAAAACAAGGCCTGGGAGATATAGAACCTATACAGTGTACAACAGTTTATGAAAACATCTAAATGGCTTTTCTGAGAAGTACTGTATGTAATATATAATAAAAATTGCTTGAATACACCACCGTTAACTGATCTAATCACAATTACAGGTGATCCTGAAAGTGTTATTATATCCTAATAAATTAACATACAACATGTCCTATATATAGTAACAATCTATATTTGTCTAATTTTAAAAGGACAAATGTGTTTCAGATGTATTGTAGGTATGATCCAGAATGATCTGGAAGGCCAATGTCTCGTCAATCATGTACATATACTCCAAGACTCTTAATTTGGATAAGTATCAATAACAAGCATTCCATGTTCATTATTTAGTGACCTATTTTGACACCCAAAGGAGATAGTAATAATTTCTAAATACAGGGATGGTTCCAATTTTCGCAATCCGGAACTATGTTACCGGTCTCGCAATTTAACAACACTCGCACCTTATTTAGCCAACTATATGAGACAGCTTTTGTGAAAATATCTTAGGTGTATTTTCATAGGAACCTGGTTGTTTTTCAAGATGAACTTTACGGTTTGCATCAATTTTGGTCAAGACAGATGCATTTTTCAATGGAAAATTGTCTGAAACTTCTTCAGTTTTTCACACATATACTTATGTTTGGTATCAAAATGTCCGTCATGTTGTTGTGTAGCCATTAAAAATCATCTGGTTTTTCAGAACAATCACTTATGGGTTTAAATATGGACTTTTAGAGGCCTTGTCCCACAAAAATCTTGAAATCACTAAATAGGTCACAGTTCACTTCCTGTATGAAAATTTCACATTTCTATTTTCTGGACAGTCCCACAAGTAGGTACATATAACCAGGAGATGGTTCAAGTTGGGCTGTGGGCAAATTTGCCTATAACCTGCAGAACCTCCGTTACTGTAGCATGAGCAGTAATGTCCAGTTGGTACTGTTTACAGTGTGTTACTCTCATAATGACCGGAAATTCAGCAGAAAACTTGAAAGCAACCCATCACCACCTTTTCCACAGCTATCTGGACACAATTCTACCTCCTGCGCTTATTTGAAGGCAAGCCTGTTTTCAATCATTATTTTAATAGTATAACCCCAATTCCGAAATAGTTGGGACGAAGTGTAAATTGTGAATAAAATCAAAATGCAATGACTTTCAGATCACATGAGCCAATATGTTATTTACAATAGAACTTAGATAACATTTCAAATGTTGAAACTGAGGCATTTTACATTTTTATCCACAAAATGAGCTTATTTCAAATTTTCTGGCTGCAACAGGTCTCAAAAAAGTTGGGACACGGGCAAAAAAGGGCTGAAAAAGCAATTAATATATAAGAGAATCAGCTGAAAGAGCATTTAGCAAGTAATTAAGTTAACTGGCATCAGGTGTGTAACATGATTGGCTGTAAAAGGGATGTCTTAGAGAGGCTGAGTCTCTCAGAAGTAAAGATGGCCAGAGGCTCTCCAACCTGTGAAGGCTTGCGTAAAAAAAATTGTGGAATACTTTAAAAACAATGTTCCTCAATGTCAAATTGCAAAGGCTTTGAAGGTCTCATCATCGACATCATCAAAAGATTCAGAGAAACTGGAGAAATCTCTGTGCTTAAGGGACAAGGCCAAAGACCTTTACTGGATGCCCGTGATCTTTGGGCCCTCAGACGCCACTGCATCACTCACCAGCATGATTCTGTCATTGACATTACTAAATGGGCCCAGGAATACTTCAAGAAACCACTGTCTGTAAACACAGTCCGCCGTACCATCCACAGATGCCACCTAAAACTCTATCATGTGTTAAAAACAAGAGGGGATGCTACACCATGGTCAACAGGCCCCTGTCCCAACTTTTTTGAGATCTGTAGCAGCCATCAAATTTGAAATGAGCTCATTTTGTGGATAAAATTGTAAAATTTCTCAGTTTCAACATTTGCAATGTTATCTTTGTTCTATTGTGAATAAAATACTGGCTGGTGTGATTTGAATGTCTTTGCGTTTTGATTTTATTCACAATTTACACTTTGTCCCAACTATTTCAGAATTGGGGTTGTACTTTTAGATAGAAAATTGAGCGTCTTCAATGTTTCCCCCTAGATTTTATAACTCTATAGCAAAGGTGTGCGCTGGTTTAATGGTTATGAGGGGTGGAAGTAACAAAAATTAATTGATAAAAATGGAGGTGATGAAAATTGATGCTCATTAAGGCCTGCAAGTTGAGAGCCAAAAATATCAGCTTGTCAGTGGGCATGGTTTTTGATTCGTCATTTGGGCAGAAGTAACAAGAATTGCTTGCTGTAAACGATAAATGTCAGTTAGATGTGGTACATGATGAATAGTAGATTAAAGTTTATCAAATCAATTGACAATATATCACTCTATTTTTCAATTCACTTGATAAGTTATGACTCTGCTTTTCAATTCACATGCGTTTTCATCACCTCCATTTTTAATTCACATGCGTTTTCATCGCCTCCATTTTGATCAATTAATTTTTGTTACTTCCGCCCCTCATAAATGGTTGCTAATTTGGTTGGATTGACTATTACCGCAGCTAGCTAATTTTATCAGGCTAGCTAATTTGGGCTACGTTCAGACAGCAGGTCTTGATGCACAATTCGGATTTTTTGGAGAAATCCGATTTTTTTGTGTGCTCATTCATATTACACATTATATGCGACTTGTATCAGTTTTGAGTATGAACTGAATGCGACCCTGAAGTGACCCGCATGTGCAAAAGAGGTCCTGAGGCAATACGTGACCACGCAGGCACGCACTGTTTGTTTACAGAAGTAAATATGGAGGCATCTCGTCTCAGCTCGTGTGTGGCACTGATAAAGTTTATCTCCAACTGAAGTCACTATCATTACAGACAAATAATGACGTAAAGGTCGGATAAATGCGACCTGACCGTTCAGACAGCAGTTGCATTGCAAAATATCAGATACGTATTGGATTTAGGACCACATATGAAAGTGGCCTGGGTCGGATTTAAAAAAATTGGATTTGTGCTGTTCAAGCTGTCTTTAACAGATTGGATACAGGTCACATATGGGCAAAAAAATCGGATTTGGACCACATTTCCCTGCTGTCTGAACGTAGCCTTATTCAAGTTACCAAGCTGAATTTATTGACTGAAGAAGCTAACAGTGTAAGCAAATAGTTTTACCCTTATCAGAATTATATGGGTAACTTTGCTGCCTATTAATCATTTTCAACCATGTGACAAAAATTTCTACGGCATCAACATCCGCCATGCTGGTGGTATACAAAGAAACAATGGCTTCTGTGAATGAGACATTGATCGATGATATAAGTTTCTTCCAAGTATTACTCCGGTCTTACCGGCCCTATAAAAGCAAGATACCTATAAAATGTTTCTCTATGTGGATTTGACCCATACATGCTTAAAAAGTCATTGTGGTGAAGATATATCTGGTTTTCGGAACATCGAGTATCCTGTTATTATATCTTGCAGCGAGAGAAAGGCCGTCATCCTTGCTAGGTAGTTTGTAAAGATTTTCTTAACATGGTTCTCTTCATTGTGCAGACTCTTGGCTAGCTATATTCTTTTGTCACAGCTAACATTTTCTCTCGTTTGTTTTTGCGCTCGAGTTCTTTTTTTGGTTTTAGATTGGGAATCGTTGGGTGTTAGGCCTGCATCATTGTTATTATTTGAGTAACGTTCAATTGCTTGCAGGCAACTCTTGGTTAACTATTCTAGTTGGCCGCCAATGATGTAACATTAGCTTGCTAGATGGCTAGCTGCCTGCGGCAGCACCTAGTGACAACTAGTCTTGCTTGCGAGCAACCTGATGTTTCTGTTGCTAATGTAGTCTTAATTCTTGTTAAACGTCAATGCGAGTTTTGGGGAGAATAGAGGAGACTGGAGGACTGAAATGACCAGACGGAAAAGTTCCATGCGCCCTGCGTTAGTTGTCAGCTTGCTAGTTTAACCTTAGCTAGTTTGACTTTTTGCTACGGACAAGGGTGATGTTCTGTCTCCAGCTGTAAGTGACATACATTACCAGGTGCTTCAGAATTTGTGTGCAACTGGCCAACAAATGAAAGCCTAAAAGTCCATGAATGCCAACAATGATGTCCTCTCTGGATGAGTAGATACCATATTAACCACACCAGTATACGTGTAACAGTTGTGAACCCGTCCCACCAAAGACACTCACAGAGGCACTGATTGGATGATGTGGCTCTTTACTGAGGTAGCTGCAATGATCGGATCAAACAAAATATGCAGTTAGCTCCTCCACTGGTTCCCGAGTCTCACAAAGCCGAGAGCTAAAGACTGCTCTAGTAACATCTTATAGTTTTTACATGAAATGCATTCTAATACTTTTTCTTTTTTTCCATTTTAACAGGGTACTTTTTTTGTAGGTGATCGTATAGTGGTTTTAACATTAATGCTTTACAATGAATTCAATACAATCTGTTCTTTTCTCTTGTCTTAACCAACACCATCCTTTTTTCCATTTTATAAAGAATGAATTGAGAAAATACAAAAATACTAAACATCAACAAAAATAAATAATAATTGACTTACGTCGCCCTCTGGCAGTGAATAGAAAATAAAGCAGGCAAACACGTTGTTGCCTTAACGTGGCATGGCGGCTGTAACATGGCTCCGTGGCCAGCATCAACTTGTTTTACAACCGTTGTACTTGTAAACGTCCAAATTTACATTGGACTCGTAAACTTTTGACAATAGGCTACATACAGAACATTGTTCAACATTTACCTGCAATGATCGGTTCAAACAAAATATGCAGTTAGCTCCTCCACTGGTTCCCGAGTCTCTATGGTGGAGGGATAGTATTGACTTCAGTAACAAAATAAATAGTACAACTAACGTGACGCAGCTACAGATACAAAACGAAAATGCATTTAAGTAGCATTTCAACTGCTATTACATGACAGTGTATCTTACGATAAATCTCACGTTAGATTTAAGTAATATGATACTTTTGCAAAGAGGCACCGGACCATGACTTACCACAAAGCAGAGAGCTAAAGACTGCTAAGGATATCCGGTTTCCGGTCACATTTATGGACTTTTTGGGTACCAGTAGATGGCGCCAATGGAACCTCTCATTGCAGGACAAACTATACAGAGACTATAATACATACTTTAGCAAGAATTTCCATATTAAAGACTAAGTCTTTCTTCAACCTGTTACATACACCCCCTCAAATTCTGCTAAATATGGGAGTGCAACTCTAGGACAGAACAACAGACGAAAAGTGCATAGTCTGAGGAAAAGAAAAAGGAAAAAAAACTGCGATACAAGGAACCAAACTGAAGTTCATGTCAGTTCAAAAACTCTCCCAAAAAGCAGTGAGTAAAGAAAGGAGACGGCCAACCTCCCAACTAAACACAGACTCAAAGATGCCCGTTACACCCCTGAAATGTAAAATACTGTTCCTGTAGCTTCAAGTACAACTCAAATACTCTTCTGGTTAAATACTCTCCTAACCCTGGTACTCAAACTGAAAGTGCATCTCTAAGGAACTGAAATAGGGAGCTAACAGACACTGTGGATACAGAATCCTCATCAACCACTTTGTCATTCATCTCACAGATAAGGCGATTGGGAGGCTTGATGGACCCGCGATCCCTGAGACTACGATGGCTAGGCTGTGTGCAGATCACCTGAGCTAGAGGGGCTGGAACGTCAAAGTCTGGACAGTCAGTGACTGGAATGGCTGTCTCAGGGGCGCCAGCGTCCGGGGAGCCCATGTCTGAAGGGTCATTCACAGGAGGGGCTGTGTCTGTGGGGATACTGTCAGGAGGGGCTATGTCCTTTGGGTCAGTGATTTAAGTGGCCTCGTCTGGCTGGATAGCATCAGTAGGAGCCACGCCTATGTCTGGGAAGTCAAAGGCTAGGGGGAGCACATCTTCGGAGCACTGTGGTGGGCCTCCTGCACCGCCGACTGCAGTATGGTCAACACCCTCTTCAGGGGCTAGATGACCACCCTGACTGGACACAGCAACAGTGAGAGAGTCAGACAGGGCAGCACTAGACCTCAGGTCAAGCGAGCTGTCTTCCTCTTCTGAATGGGCTCCATCATCGTCACCAGCCTGCATCAGCCAGTTGATCGTACGGACATCGCTGTCAACCATCTCGTCAGGCACATCAAGGCATAGATCACTTCCATGCGCAGCAGCATCGCATTCTGAGTGTGCAGAGTCATCATCCACATCTCCGTCACGGGGCAAGAAGCTAACAGAGAGTAATAGATTCCTGTGGATGACTTTCTCTCTGCCAGTCAGACAATCTTTGACTCTGTAGACGTTAATATCAGGCTCAACCGACATGACCTCATATGGAGTCGACTCCCACCTGTCCGCAATCTTGCGTTTTCCAGGCACACCTCTGTTGGCAAGCAACGCCCTGTCTCCAACGACGAGGGTTGAGCCCTTGACCTTGCGGATGTACAGCTTGGCATGGCGAGTCTGTTCCCTGAGACTGTTCCTCTGCACAATTTGAGCAGCCTCATGTAGATCTCTCCTCAGGTGGGACACAAAGTCTGAGTGGCTGACAATAGAGTCATTGGTGAGGGCATGTTGAAACATGACGTCGACTGGAAGATGAGGGATTCTTCCGAACACAAGGTAGAATGGTGCAAACCCTGTCGTCTCATGCTCTGTGCAGTTGTAACAAAAAGTGAGCAACTGCAGCATCTGTGGCCACTTTGCTTTGGACTGAGGGGGAAGTGACCTGATCATATCTCCCAGCGTCCTGTTAAATCGCTCTGTGACACCATTTCCCATGGGGTGATACGGAGTCGTATGGGACTTCTGCACCCCGGCCATCTCCAGAAGCTCCTTAATCAGCTTGCTCTCAAAGTTAGCCCCCTGGTCTGAATGGATGCGACGGGGGAAACCATAAATGAGAAAGAAGTCATTCCAGAAACAACAAGCAACCTGCTTGGCAGTTTGATTCTTGCAAGGGAAGGCGTATGCTAACTTGGAGAAATGATCAGTCACAACGAGAACATCTACAGACTTATTCCCTTGCTCAGCAGTCCAAAAGTCTATACAGACTAACTCCATAGGCTCAGAAGTGACTATGCTCTTGAGTGGCGCACGGCAGTGCGGCTCAGGCGTCTTCCCTACTATGCAGCGTTGACAGGACTGGATATAGTTTACAACATCACGTTCCATGCCATTCCAGAAGAACCTCTGCCTCACCAGAGACAGGGTACGGTGTTGGCCCTGGTGACCCGCTAAGTCATGGAGACCTTGAAGGACTCTCTGCTTCAGCGAGTCGGGCACTACGAACTGGAAGATCTTCTTGTTTAAGTGGGGATCTTTCTTAATCTTGTACAGCATGCCGCTCCGAATGGTGAGTCTACTCCAATGCTTCAGCAGCTTGATCACGCTACGTGACTCAACAGCTCTCTCACGCCTAGTCGGTCTCTTGTGTCTCTGTACAAAGTACATGGTTCTTCCTATCGTACTGTCCTGCTCTTGCAGACTAACAAGCTGGCTCTGAGGAAGTGCTGTGGACTGGTCTTCCTTCCGCAGAAAACTGACGGCAGCACTTGTCCCCATCACGTGACTCACACCCCCTGTGGACTGAGCATGGAGGATGGCAGCGACTTCCTCCAATGTGACTGAGCCCTGCATGCCTGGTGGCCCTGCCTCTTGCACTGGCTCGCCCAATGTTTCACCACCATCGCCCACAACAACCTGACAGTTGTTGGACAGTCTAAACACGTCCTGCACCGCCCTGTCGTTCACTCCATTGACCTGGTCCAACAGCAAGGCATAAGGCTCGGTCACAAGGCGATGACTCACGCACGACTGGACAAACGGCTCACGACTCAAGGCATTGGCTACGATGTTCTTTGAGCCAGGGATGTACTTCAAGTCAAAGTCATATGCAGCGAGCTTTGCCACCCATCGCTGTTCACACGCGTCAAGTCTGGGTTTAGTTAGAATGTATGTCAAGGGGTTATTGTCAGTCCATATGATGAAGTGTCTGCCTTTCAACCAATGGCTGGACTTGTCACATACTGCCCATTTCAAGGCCAGGAATTCAAGCCGGTGTGCGGGGTAGTTCAGCTGAGAGCGAGAGAGGGTCCTACTTGCAAAGGCGACTGGTCTGGCTACTCTTCCACCAGGCGGCAGTTGCGACAGGACTGCTCCAATCCCATCGAAGGACGCGTCAACAGCCAGGATGAACGGGACGTTGAAATCCGGGTGGGCTAGAGTGACACTTGTCATGAGGTCATGCTTCAGGGTCTCAAAAGCAGTCTGGCATGCATCAGACCAATCAGCAGGTGACAGCCTCATATGGCCTCCTTTCTTGACGAGCCTGCGACCTCTCACGTGCTTGCGCTGAGCACCAGGTTCAGCTGTGAGCCTGAACAACAGTCTCGCCTTCACAGAACATGCCTCGATGAAACTTTGATAGTACATTACCATTCCTAGGAACGACCTGATTTTACTTGGGCAAGGTGTTCTCCCATCGGACTCCATGAGGTCTGTGACCTGGACATCATTTATGGCCCTCACCTTCTCAGGGTCTGTTTGAACACCATCCTCACTGATGAAATTCCCAAGAAACTTCACAGATCTTCTAAGGAAGAAGCACTTCTTGGGTGCAAGCTTAAGGTCGTGTTCCTTGAGGCGGGCGAACACCATCCGCAGGCGGCAGAGTGCAGCTTTCTCTGTAGGCGCGAACACCATCAGGTCGTCGAGGTAACACAACAGGCTGGTGAAGTTCTCGTCGCCGAATATCGACATCATCATCCTCATGAACGTAGCCGGGCTGTTACAGAGGCCTTGAGGGAGACGGTTGTATTCATGAAGTCCAAAGGGCGACGAGAATGCTGTGTACTTCTTGTCATCAGGGTGTAAGGGGACGTTATAAAAGCCTGATGTCAGGTCCATCGTGGAAAAGAAAGCATTTCCGCCGAGCACAGCTAAAGCATCAGCTTGATGTGGCAGAGGGTAGGCATCCTTCACAGTTCTCGCGTTAAGCCATCTGAAGTCAGTGCAGACTCTGAGGTCCCCATTCCGCTTCCATACAAGAACGAGTGGGGATGCATACTCGCTGTGCGACTTCTGAATGATGCCTTTCTCCTCCATCTCATTCAGAGTCGTTCTTGGTCTGTCGTATTGACTTGGTGGTATGCGTCTGTAGGGCAGACGGAACGGCTTGTCGTCGACAAGATGGATGCAATGCACAAACTCTGTAGCCTCTCCACAGTCCATCTTGTGTCGGGAGAAGATTGGCTTGTACTGCTCGATGAGATGAAGTAGCTTGTCTTTCCACTCCAGTGACACTTCACATGACTTCAGGTCGATATCTTGCAGTCCTAGAGCCTCAAGTGTACGCACCATGTCCTCTTCTGACCTCGGCTGCACATCTTCGCTCTGCACACACTGCATGTTGCACTTGACCTCATCTATATCGGGCAGGTCCTCTACTGCGATACATCTGCGATTTTGGTGTTCTTTCTCAGCACCACAGCTCTGTCTGTAGGATTGATGACTTTAACAGGCACCCACCGATCTCCCCAAAGTGGAGTAACCACTCTTCCAACGAGGATTTGCTTCAGTCTGGCCTTAGACTTGGGTGGCTCAACGACCACTGTACTGCCCGCTGACATCACAGCCGACTCATGTAACTTGCCCCAGACAAGGTGCTCGCTCCGGGGTTCCAGTGTCACGCAACTCCTGACTCGCACCGTCCCCACCTTATCTGGAATGCAATCACCTCTCCACCTCTCTGTGTTGGAAAGCAGTGATAGGAATCGGCAGTGGTCATTGGTCTGACCAATCTTAGGAGAGGAGACTAGTCTCCAATAGCTGTCAGTGCTCTTTAGTTGAGTTAGGACGTGCTTGATGACATTGCTACCAAGGATCATCTGTTCTGTCTGGCTAGGAACAACCATTGCTGGAACGATCATTCGGCATCCATAAACGGTGACATCGAGGTCGTAAATGTCTTTGGGAGAAACGCGGTGTCCTCCACAGCCTATAATGACATAATCATCGGCTGTGCTACTTTTCATGTCAGGGCATTGCTGCAATAGGGACTCGGCAGAAGACTCACTTATTGTACAGGCCATCGACCTGCTGTCTAAAAGGGCCTGAAGGTGGGACCATTCTTCACTGATACAGGCGTGTAGAGTCTCCACTATTCTCTGAGATCCCTGAAGGATCAGTTTCTTGGATGAGGGTATCGTACTGCTGTAGAACTCATAGAAAGACTCATTATCTTGTGTGTCAGGTTTCTTAATACTGGTGGGAGGCTCAATCGGTTGATCTGCACTGTCCTCCCCTGTGTGCAGACCAGTCAGTTTTCCGGAAGCTCTGGGACAGCCCTCTTTTCTGGGCAGTCGCGTCATGAATGGCCTGGAGCGTGGCACCGGAAGCAAAGCCTCTTCTCCCGACAGTGAGAGAGAGCGGTGTGATCATCATCTTTGCAAATAATGCAAGGCTTGTCAGTGAAACCATCAATTCGGTCTGCAGGTCGCCTGGGCGGAGCTCGCCTCTGCACTTGCGATTGGTCAGAGGACCCATGCAGCAGGGCTTTCTCCAACATGTTCATCACCTCCGGCAGGGTGACATATTGTGGTCTCTGTGCCTGAGGTGGCTCGGGACTGCTGGGGGTAGGGGCTGAGCTACTGCTCACCTCTGCTCTGTGCACAGCAATGCCCATCTTCTTTGCAGGGTGCACTGGTGAGCTCGCCTTGCAGCTCATCTCGGCGTGGTACTCATTCAGCACCTCCAGTACCTCGCATGCTGACCACTTGTCAATGGTTTTGGATCTGAAGGTGAGGGCAAGGTCTCTGCAGGGACAGTTCCTAATAAACATGCGAGTCACCTCCATCTCAGGGTTGTCCAGTGTCTTGCCCTGCTCCTTCAGGCAGTCAGTGGCAAGGTCTGCTGCTCTGTTTAGTCTCAGCCAGTAGTCATAGAGGTCTTCCTGGTCTCTGGGCAGAGTCGAGTAAAAGTCGGCTAAGGGCACAGCAGAGCACCTGGTACAACTAAAGTGTTTTCTGAGAAGACCATAAATCATGTCAGGGTGAGCGTGTATGTCAACGTTGCTGTTTCTAATGCCAAACCTAACAACATCCTTAGCCTTACCCCTCAAATGCATAAGGATTTCCTCGGCCTGCTCCTCGACCCTCTCGTTACTCTTCTTAATGAACGTCCTCATTAGATTCTCCCACTCATGCACTGTGATTGAGTCTGAGCCATTGCCTGCATAAGATGGCGATTCCTTAATCTTCCTCTGTGCGATAACCTGGACCTGCGATACATCAGTCACCTGACTGGGCTGACTCAATGTGCTCACTACATCTTGTGTGGCAGTAGAACTGGGAGCAATTGTGCTATGTGACTGTATGTGTGACAAGATGCTGTCAGCTAACTAGTGTCCTATCTCCCAAATGACAGTCCTCATCTGGTCAAGTACACCCTCAGAGTTGTTACTAGGATTTGGTGTAAATGTGACCTGAGGTATAGGCGGGCTGGTGTGATGTTCAGCTGCATTACGGACCCTGGCACTAGGAACCTCCTCAAATGAGGGCACACGAACACCTGGAGTAGGACTATCAACAGAAAAAGGGATGGGAATGAACATACCTCTACCCCTACCGACATTGACTGGTGTGCTAAACCGGAATGGATAACTCTGAGTAGACATCCTTCAAAAGCGTCTGGCACAAAACAGTATAGTCCACCATAAAATGCGAAATCATCAAAAGAAAATCAAACAAATCAAAATGACAAAAAAATATCAGCAGCTTGTGCGACATGTGACTGGTATGGCACACAAAACCCCGTGTCACTGTGACACACTGTACAGTCTTCAGTAACTAACTTCACTGCAATGCTACCTGTGTAAACTGCGAAGCCACAAATACTGTGAACTAAGGGCTTCATGAAGCAATGTGGCAGATAGAATGGTCACTGGTTCGACGAGCATGATTGGAGATCTGGGTCACGGCACCAATGTAACAGTTGTGAACCCGTCCCGCCAAAGACACTCACAGAGGCACTGATTGGATGATGTGGCTCTTTACTGAGGTAGCTGCAATGATCGGTTCAAACAAAATATGCAGTTAGCTCCTCCACTGGTTCCCGAGTCTCACAAAGCAGAGAGCTAAAGACTGCTCTAGTAACATCTTATAGTTTTTACATGAAATGCATTCTAATACTTTTTCTTTTTTTTCCATTTTAACAGGGTACTTTTTTTTGTAGGTGATCGTATAGTGGTTTAACATTAATGCTTTACAATGAATTCAATACAATCTGTTCTTTTCTCTTGTCTTAACCAACACCATCCTTTTTTCCATTTTATAAAGAATGAATTGAGAAAATACAAAAATACTAAACTTCAACAAAAATAAATAATAATTGACTTACGTCGCCTTCTGGCAGTGAATAGAAAATAAAGCAGGCAAACACGTTGTTGCCTTAACGTGGCATGGCGGCTGTAACGTGGCTCCGTGGCCAGCATCAACTTGTTTTACAACCGTTGTACTTGTAAACGTCCAAATTTACATTGGACTCGTAAACTTTTGACAATAGGCTACGTACAGAACATTGTTCAACATTTACCCGCAATGATCGGTTCAAACAAAATATGCAGTTAGCTCCTCCACTGGTTCCCGAGTCTCTATGGTGGAGGGATAGTATTGACTTCAGTAACAAAATAAATAGTACAACTAACGTGACGCAGCTACAGATACAAAACGAAAATGCATTTAAGTAGCATTTCAACTGCTATTACATGACAGTGTATCTTACGATAAATCTCACGTTAGATATAAGTAATATGATACTTTTGCAAAGAAGCACCGGACCATGACTTACCACAAAGCAGAGAGCTAAAGACTGCTAAGGATATCCGATTTCCGGTCACATTTATGGACTTTTTGGGTACCAGTAGATGGCGCCAATTGAACATCTCATTGCAGGACAAACTATACAGAGACTATAATACATACTTTAGCAAGAATTTCCATATTAAAGACTAAGTCTTTCTTCAACCTGTTACATACGGAACTGAGATGGTTGTTGTAACTACGAGAGTAAACCACTCACTCGCTCACTTTGCTGGCAAGCTTCCTCTCCGCTGTTCCTTATTATTCTCGGAGTTCATGAAGAGGTGAAAAGGCTTTTGTGTTTTTTGGTAGTGCTACCAATGACTGAGCAGAATAGCAAGACATGGCATGAGGGCCCACTTCCTGGTCAGAGAATTAACGACCTCTAGTGGCGACAAAAAACACTTAGGAGTACAGACAGCTGTGTCAATGTATTGAAGTTATTGGTAAGCAAAGGAGACAGAGCAAAATATCGCTAATGAGTGCTTGTGATAAAGCAGTACATTCCACATTCCATACAGCAATTATGTAGTTTAAATTGCAATGGTATGATTACTGTGAGAAGATACAATAAATATTATGTACTATAGTTGTTGTATTTTGAATTGCAATAACAGAACCTATATCTTTCATGTGGCATATTTTCATTACATAGAATGGAGCTACCTGGTGTAATCCAGACTACAGAAACTTTAGTGGTGAATGAAAAACAGCAATTTACTGGCTAATTTTTGACAGTGACTTACATAGTGTAATAATATACAACAAATCATATAAATAATTATTTTTTATTATTATTTAAAGTGGTAATCCATAAGATTTGAATTGGTTTGTTTATATTGACATCTTTGGCAGTAAGCTGTAATTGCAGGTGCACGTCTGGACCTCATTTCCCATAACTCTTGTTGAGACCCAACAGTGTCGCCTGTATGACTTTGGTAAATTGATAGCTCTTACCAGTTCCACGCCTCCTCAACTCTCATGCAGACGGGAAAGATGCTCTTTGACACGGCAGTTGAACTCAATAAAAGTAAAAATTATGTGACGTTAGTCATCCATTAGCGTCATTCCAGTAACCTGTTAGGCTATTATGATAAATCGATTAACTTAAAGGGCTGCCAACTCTATGACTATGGTAGTTGGTTAACAGGTAACGTTATAACTTTTTTTTTTTTAATAAAAATGATTTGTCGAGGCGGTTAACATAGCTTTTTTCCCCGTTTGCTTCCTGAAATTACGTTATAATTTTAGTTTCAGTTGTAGCCTCAACAGAGACTCAGCTAACGTTATTTTCTACTGTGCACAGAATAGCTACACAGTATGATATTTGCCATTGGGTAGACGTCAAGGGATCCAGTAGCGGTACTTTCCGCTTCTTGGAAGGCTGCATTTTTAACGGTCCTCCCTTAATTCCATCCGTAAAACTGACATATAGTGTACGGGACAAGTTAGATTTAGGGTTAGGGGATAGAGCGAAGGTTCAGGCTAGGGAAAGTACCGCTACTGGATCCCTTCTGACATCTACCTTGCCATTGCTTCTCCCGGGGTTCCTTACTTCCTTCAAGCTAGCTTGCGGCTCCTCCTACCTTCTGGACAGACCAAACACTGCTCACTGACGTAAAAAGCGTCACTGGATGTGCGCCTGTATTTGAATATAGCACGGGAATGTCGCCACAGACACACTGATCGCTTTACATGGCAAAGAATGAAATACAAGTGCTTTCATCAGTGGGTCATAGGCCCAATCACCGTTGTTTTATCCCCCCTCTCTGATAGACACTGACTTAACAGACAGTAACGAGACAGAAATCTTATGGATTACCACTTTAAAGTGCACCCATTAAGTTGCTTTTCATTGGTCATTCTTGTATACTAGTCCACTAAAAAAGGTTTAAATGTGTCGTTCTTAAAAAAAAAAACATGAGTTTGCTCATGCTGAACATTTCTGCAGTAACTGCGTGTGAAACACTCTGTTGAGGTCCTGGCCCCGCCCTCCGGAAATCCCCAGTGTGCTGTGATTGGTCAACTTGATCAATCACTTGTGATTGTTCGACCGCTTTCGTGTGCGTCAGAAATGTCACACCCCTTACCATAAATGGATTTCCACTCCAGAGTGTAAATGAGCTTCAGAAACAAATACCAGTGTAGCCTTGTGGGGGTAAGCCACTTGATTCAGCAGCGCGCCAAACTATCTGCTTGGCGCAAAAATTCAAATGGTGACATCCCTAATTGATGAAAAAAATGGCCAGAAGCTATCGGGACGTTCAGTCAGCTCTGGAGCAGTGTTTTGAGGCAGACAGTACTTCCTCTGGAGGTGACTTTGAGTTAATTTCCGACACAGACCTTTTACATGCACATAAAAACTATATGATTCACACAATGGCATTAAAATAATGAAACCATAATAGCTGCACTTTAATAAATATTTGCAAAAGGTCAGTCTTTGTGTCATCTCCCTCCTTCATGATGTGCAGTTTTGGTTTTATATGAGGTTGATATCAGTAAATTGTACTAATTTTGTTGGCTCATCAGTTTTTGTGATTCACATGCACTACAATTCACCAGAATGCAGGAAAAGGAGTCTTTAACCTAAATTTTTCTGGTTGGGGACCCCAGACCCCGCTGAAAAGGTGGCCTGACTGGGGCTGTATTTTGCACTATATTTTTTGGCCTGAATGATTTTCCTGGTCCAGCCCTGGTCTTGATGGTTGGGACTAAATACAGCAGGGAAACTTATTTGCTGAATTTTCACATCTGACTCTGTGTCACACCTTCTCCTGATACCACACACTCCTCACCCTGGAACAAGCCAGTATTTCTCCTGTTGGTTGATATGAGTGTTTTATTGATCACTTGCAATCTTTGAGAGAGTAATCAGGGTAAATTCCACCATTGTTTTGCGTAGCCATTGACCACAACCGCTGTGGCTATTGTTGGGCCGTGGTGTGTTTGCGCGTGTTTGTGTGCATGTGCATACGTAGGCATGTGTGTGTTTTTGTCTGTGTATCTTTCTTAATATTTATCTAAGCCTTCTTTATGTTTTTTCTAAACCTGCATTCATTAGCATGGCTGGCCGTATATGTGTGATTTGCTACATGTGCATGTGTGTGTACACACACACACACACACACTCTCAGGCACAGTGTTGAATCAGGGAGAAGCAACCCAAACACCAGTGGCAGCCGATGTCCTTTTCCATCGTTCGCAGCCGAATCCCCAGGGAGGCCTGTGCGCCCAGCCCAAGCCGCAGCCGATGGAAATGCTCTCATGCTCTCATCCCCCAGACGAGATGCAGCTGATGTACGTCCTCAGCGCCACGTAATCCCACAGCACACATTTACACGCATGCACCCACACGCGCACACACACGCTCGCTAATTTATCAGCTCCGCACAGATAACCCAGGGAGCAAACAGCTCAGGAAGATAATAAGGCACAGGCGTAGCGGCACAGACACAAGCGGGTTAGCGGGGAACGAGAGGACGCTTCTTTAGTCGCACAAGTCGCCTCCTGCCTTTCAGGAAAATACAGCACAGATAATGTCATTGTTTATGAAAGCGCTGGGCAGTGTTTGTGAGTTGGGATTGATACTGGAAATCTGTTGAGGTTTGCAATCTCTTAATTATTTCCCGATTTGCATTTCAATAACTGTGATGCCCCTATAGAAAGATTTGACACGAAGAAAGGCCTGTTAAACACTAAACAATGAGACAGTGAGGAAATGAAGGTCACTTTGCCTTATCCTATCCCAGTACTTTAACCTGGACTAGTTCTTGGTCTATTGATTTATCTGTGTATATGTGTGTGTGTGTGCATGTGTGTGTGTGTGTGTGTGTTATGGACGAGGGGGAGCAGGTTTATCAATGCTTCTAGGGACCAAGGTAAATCTGGAAAAGAAACACGCACTGTTTGGACCACCTTTTTGGGTTCCCCCAAGAAAAAAGCTTAATTCTGGGCCAAGGGCTCAGTTTAGTTCTATGGTTACTATTAGGTTTATGGTTTGGACAAGGTGTAGTTTTAATGTAATCATGTTTCAGATTTTAGTTAATTGGGGGTTTTGTTGATCAGGTTAGGGTTAGGGAAGGGGTTCGAGTTGAAGTTAGAGTTAGGGTTTGGGGGTATGGAAATAGGATTTGGTGCAGGGCGTGTATATTTCTTTATGTATGAGTGTGCTTATTTGTGTATATGTGTTTATGTGTGTATGTACAAGTGTGTTTATCTGTGTGTGCATGTGTTTATTTGTGTATGTGTTCCTATGTGTATTTGTGAGTGTATTTATATGTACGTGAGCCTGTGTATGTGACTTTGTCAGTGTGTGTGCGTGTGTTTATTTGCCTATATATGTCTATGTGTATGTGTGTGTGCGTGTCCGCATGTGTATGTGGGTTTGTGTATGAGTGTGTGTGTGTGTGTCTGCATGTGTATGTGGGTTTGTGTATGAGTGTGTGTGTGTATGTGGGTTTGTGTGTGTGTGTGTGTGTGTGAGTATTTTGTGTGTGTTTGTAAGTCATAGTTGTTGTGTACTTCAGAAGGAACACACTCTTGCTTTGACTGTGGCTTTTCTGATGTTGTTAATGATGCAACTGCAGTCCATTGGAAAGAGAGATGGGAGATGCGCCTCCCTCTCAGAGCTGCACTCGTGCTCACTGCCGTAATCGGAAATAATGACAGTGCCCGTGAATGAAGAGGCAGAGGGCGGAAAGTCATGGAAATTACTGGGACCGAGCGAGCGACGCTGGCCTGAAGGTCAAATGAAGGACATTGAGAGAGAGAGAGAGAGAGAGAGAGAGAGAGAGAGAGCGAGAGAGAGATGCTCTGAAGCAGATTACTGCCCGCTCCCGTCTGCAACCAGAAATCAATGTCACCCCCCTCTTCTCTGCGAGCACCTGTGCTGTCAAACATGGTGATTTACCTCTCACCATGTCTTTAATCAAACACCGGAAGATCCTCTCAAATCAATTCACCTTTCGCTCTTCATCCTGGGAATTCTGATTCAAATTGAGTTTTGCACTGATTCCCTGCAAAAAGAAAAAAAACACTTCGGGAAAAAGTCATTCACTCCGCCGATATCAACCCACATTCATTTCGCTCCATCAGAAAATGTCAGGTGTGTTTCTAAAATCCAATATTAGATATTACATTTTAGATATCAATTAGAGAGAGATTAAATATTTATATCTAATATTAGATAAGGTATCGGGACAACTTAGTGCCGGGGGTGAACAGGACAATGATCAGTTTTGTGTCCTCATCTCATGTCATGCAAATCCAGCATTGCAAAGCATTCAGAGGCTAAAATCTTTGCAGTTAGTTTAGTTCAAAAATAATATATCACGTTGCTCAAAAAACTTCATCTTTGCAGTTAGTTTAGTTCAAAAATAATATATCATGTTGCTCAAAAAACTTCATCCAAGAAGTAATTGTCAGTGAAATTTCTTAAAATCTACCTGCTGAAAGATAATCCATTCTCATCTTTCTGCAGCACTAACTTTTCTTTGCACCCCGTCTCATCTGTCTGCTGCCCCAATTTTCCTTTGGACACATCTATTCTCATGTCTGCTACACCAGATTTTTGGATGCATCCATTTTCTTCGATCTGCAACTCTAACTTTTCTTTGCATCCATTCATATTTGTTTGCAACCCTTGCTTATCTATGATTCTTTAGGAGTCATCTGTCGGAGAAACGTGATGTCTGCATGAAAATGTTCCCTTGACTGACGTATAAGGCAAGTCACTGTAGCTGACATGATAATGGATGCATAGAAAAACTTCTGTGATGGTGGGTGGATGCATTGAGGAAAATGCAGCATTGCTGAGAGACGGCAATGGATGCACTGAAGAAAAGAAGGGATCGCTGACAGATGAGCACATATCCACTCAACAGAAGTTTGTACTGCTGATGGATGAGAATGGATGCAATGAAGGAAAGGCCATGTGACTGAGTGATGATAATTGATACATTGACCAAAAAAAAATCCTTGGGGCGTGAGAATGCTGCAGTGATGAAAATCCCCAGCAATATAACTACAAAGGATTTTACTGAAAGCACATGTGATCATAGAAATTAACTTGTCCGTATAACTGTGTTTTAAAATATTAAAAATAGCATGCGTTTTAACTACATAATGACTGAAACGAGTCAAGTTTTGCCCAGTTAGTCACACAGAATAAACACAGCAGCCAAAGTGCACTTAATCAAGCTTAATCAGTCCTGGCCATAAGCCAAAACTTACGATTTATTGATCTTCATCTCCTGATCAATGATCAACCACGGAATTCGACCTTGATCGGAACTTAGGCAGCCTGCATCAGCTGTGACCCAGAATCGACAGACGCTATTTTGACCAAAGAAATCTGCTGAGTTTTGAAAACGGCCCGCCGTTCCATGGACATATGTAAAACTAATCAATCAATCTGAGAGGAGGAGGCATGTATGGATTATTCTAGTTTGGAGGAGTATTGTAATGGTGAGATATATCATTGGCCTCGGTAATAACTCACTCCTCCACCCTGACATTCATGCCTATGGTAAGGCAGCTGTTTGCTATCCAGTCGGGTACAATGCCAGTTTCACGTGACCCTCCCCAGCTAGAATGACTGTCAATAGACTGGGTCAGTGTTCTGCTAGGGGTAGAGCGAGATTTAAAGATGAACTGATGTTTCGTCTAAGTTGTCCCAATTAACAATAAATCATGACCCATTGAAATATATAACAACTCAACTAAATTTCAGATGAAAATTTTTTGCCAATAGCGTTTTTCTTGGGGATTTTGCACTCGAAAAGCATTTTGAAACAGAACCCAGAGGTGTGACGTCTTACCAAGAGTAAACAAAAAGATCCAGTATTGCGTCCAACTTTGAACAGCTTTATTTAGCAGAAACGCTAGCGTCCTATATGCAATTGCACTCCAATATTATTTTACTTCACATTTTGATACATGCTCATTTAGCTGCTTGGTGCTTGAATAGTATTTTGTTGAGGTAAAAATTGTCATCATGAGCTTTTAGCCAAGTTTCTTTGTGTTAGGTGGGGATGCCGAATGCGTACGTTGCGATTTGGTGACACACTCTTTTACGGTGTTTCTCTTGACAAGAGCTGCTTGTCCATGATAATGGGGGCTTTAAGGTTTAAGAGGCTAGGCCTCCGGGCCAACCAGATGGTAGACTTATGGCCTGCTGCTTGGCCTGCAGTTGGGAGTGTGCTTAGCTAAGGTCACTTCACCAGTCTCACCCTAAGGCAGGCCTAGCCTACTCAAAAATCTTTTGTGCAGTGGCATCTCTGCATCACCATTGGAACTGGTTCTGATTCAGGTCTTCTCAGGCAGGCTGGGACTGGGCAGCTGGGTCAACACTGCATGTGAATGGGCTGTAGCTACCTGGGCCTACTGGCTGAGTGCGCAATCACGCAATCTCCACTGGAAAACGCACCCAAAAAATCTTGCCAAATGAGGTCAGAGGGGATGAACACGCTCACTAATAAAAACAGAAGAAAAATGTTGTCATTATAACCTGTTGGCTCACTTCATTTCAGACTGAATGATGTTCTCAAAGCAGCTCCTTCGAAGTGCTTGAAACAAAGGATGCTGATTGTAGAAGGCTCCCAATTTGCCTGCTTCGTTTTGACTAACCGGGCCCATTTCTTTGCTGACAACTTTTCCTGTTGAAACTCAAACGGCTCGTAGTCCTCGTGTCCACAGAACATCGCGACACACCATTGCAGCATTGTTAAGATTATTGATCATTAACTGGACAAAACATGCAACTCAATCACTTTGCCCGGCGGCCATTACTGACTTTGTTGATCTCAGTATGACATCATCAGAATGGCCGTACATTTACTTGCTTCTCGGTGGCCCAAAATCAACTAAAGCAATAAGCTTTTGTTCCAAGATAAAACTGGTTGCACTTTTATTGAGTAACTGGGCTGTAGACAAGATTAAAATGAAGCTTAGCGAAAGTTCAGTTAGGAAGACTCTCTTGCGCACTTCAACGTTTATTTTCATGTCATTCACGTGCATGCTCACTCGTAAATCTCTGCAGTCATTGTTTGGGGCTGTCAATAGAGCTGTCAGCTGGTGTAGCAGCTGATCTCCTCTATCCAACCGTGGCTCACTGCATTCGCATCGCTAGCCAATCGTTCTGTTGCTGTCTTTTTAAAATATGTGATTTCTGCCCTAGTTCGCTCATGCTGCCGTTCGTGGGCCCTCCTCCTCCCCAACGCCACCCTGCTCCATCAGACCTTCTGTCCTGCCGCTCCAGCTTTGTCAGCCTTCAGCCATCACCGCCACCAGTGTCTGGACTCTTCGGGGGATTTTCCTGCTGCTGCTCTGAGCCAAGCTCCCGCTCTACGAGTCTTCCCGAAGAGTCCAAGCACCAAAGACTTGTCTAATTCTAAACATGTGTTTCATCCACTTATGCTCAATGCATAACACATATTTCCTGGTTTGAGTCTCTCCTGACTGAACTAATATTTAGTGTAACTGTCTCCTCATCTTTAATGTTTTTGTACTACAGAAGAATCTTAGATCTAATTTGTGCTTTGCAGTGGGAGGTCTATATATAATTGTTTTAATATAACTGTGAATTTCAAAAAAATAGTTACTGGTGAGATATTTGTGCTAAAACTTTCAAAGGCTGTGGTTGTAACATACTATCAAAAGAGTAAATTCAAAAACTGGAAACGATGATGTTAGTCCCATTTTTCTGACAGAGGATGGAAATAATTAGTAAAATCGGCTCGCTGAGTTAATGGCCAGGACAAACATAATGTCAGGAATTTCAGTATCTGACCCTTGGACCCAAAACTTTTGTTTCAAATATCAGCTCCAATTGTTTCTGAGGAGTCAACCCTCCTCAAAGTAAGCCAAATTAAGATGTTCTTGGGGTGGATTAATGGTGTGCATCAATGTACTGTAGTTATGACTAAGTCATGTAAATAACCTCAAATGACACAAGGCAAGATGTTAATAATGAAGCCAAAAATCTTCTGCAATTTTGGAATAGTGCTTTTAACTCCTAAATTTTAGATTTTTATTTAAAAAATTTTTGGCAAAATAAACAGGTAAACTTATTTCCATTTTCTAGCACAGCATTAAAAATCAACATAAATTGATACAAACTGGCCTGAAAAATCCGGAGGGAATGAACTGAAAGTTCAGCGCATACTTGGGAACATCCTGAGAGCCTTGGAACCAAACGACTGTCCATCACAAAATAGTCTTGACAGGGCTGGACTGGGACAAAAAACCGGCCCTGGCATTTTCGGCCATGGCAGCCCAACCTGATCGTGACGTGACGGCCCGCCATACGCGCACACTTTGCTGTTACCAAAAGTTAAAATTAAACTCAGTCGTAGTCTAAATGCCCTGGAACTCCACACAGAAAGGCCCAGGCCGGAATCGAACCCACAACTTTCTTTCTGTGTGGTGGCAGCGCTAATCACTGCACCACCATGACAAAGAAGAAGTTATTATAATAATAATAATAATAAAAATATTATGATCAATAATATATTTACATGAATGAATGTGAAAAAGAAATGTGACTTTGGGGCCATTTATAATTTTTCAATAAGACCATTGCACTATTTGGATTCATTCATACATAACCTTTTTAAATAACGTTACATATCTTATGGACTCAACAGGGCGTAGAATAGCTCACTAGCTTCAGAACCGCAGTACTCGCTGGTTGCAAGTTTACTGGCAGGTGATTCTGAACGTCAAGACAGAGTTTAAATAGGAAAATTTTAAAGTCTTCTTTGCTGTATTCCAGGACATGTTTTATTTGCCACCGTAAAACAATGAATCAATATGCATCAAATAGTAGGTTATTAACAGCTGGTCCATCAGTGGGGGCCTTTTGTAAGCTCAAACAAATTTTAACCGAATACATACTTGAGATAGCCTATTAATTTAACGTCAGTCTTACCGTTTTCCGTGTCCCCCTCCAAATGAAAACTGCTTGCTACATGAGGATCATCGTGGCCAAACAGCTGGTCAGTTTTTTTAGCGTTTGAAAGCCTGAGGCTCCAATGTCTGTTTACTTTATTCTCAAAGCTTTTCCGCCTCTCCACTGCTTTCTGACATTTTTGTCTGATATCGTAGTCATTGAAATGCGTTTTTAGACTGTTAACACAACTGGGAACAAGCAAGGCCATTGGTCAAACTAATTTCCCAACAAGGCTGCCTTCTTAAACTTTTAGGACGAAAACAACAACATTAAATAAACTGTAAATGGCTTAAGCCTTTGCATCATTTTGTTTTTATCTGCAAGAATACAGTTTTTCGGTAATTCCTATATCATAAAACAAATATATAAATAGATACTGAAAAATGGCCAAGATGCGAGATAACCAGAATAGTGAAGCAGAAGAATAATAAGTGGTTTATATAGTATGTGTCACCTAATGGTCAGAATGTAGAAAATCTCAGGGAGAGTTCTCTTTGTAACATAGTGTAAGGCGAGCTATACATTAAATTTTTATTGATTTTCTCTGTATGAAATTCCACTTCGAATTAGCTAAAATTATCTTGCTGTTGGCTCGCCTTAATGTGGGCCACTGGCTACCAACGGGCCGTACACAGTTGCATTTTTTTCTTTACCTGAGGAGGGAGGGCTCAGAGATTTCATTGGGCCAGCCCTGTGTCAGTCTAGAAAATGAACCAATGGGCCGCTTTCCGTGTTTTAAAGGCTGGCGCGGTCATTCAAAATTATCAATGTTATTACAATTTTATAAACTATGATTGCATGGGCCCAAAATGTGCGTCGGCCCACCGCCAGATTACCAGTCCAGCCTTGCTTGAATCTGCTGAGCATTTATTGCTGTAAAAAGGAGTCTGCCTCAATATATCTAAGATTTAGATTGTTTTACTTTAAAAAAAAAAAAAAAATAAAAAGCGTTTAAATGTCATTTTAAACCTGTGATGGCTTGAAAATTGTTGGTGCTTTAAAACTTTTGAGCAGATAGGAAGGTGGATAAGAGTGAATGGGCTCTGGAAAAAACTGCTGAAAGAAAGAAAAAAGGATGAGAAAAATGAATAGATTCATGAATAGAGCTGCAGATTCCGTGTGTCTCGTGTAAGTGCGGAGCTGCAGATTCCGTGTGTCTCGTGTAAATGCGGAGTTGCTGATTTCGTGTGTCTCGTGTAAATGCGGAACTGCTGATTCCGTGTGTCTCGTGTAAATGCGGAGCTGCTGATTCCGTGTGTCTCGTATAAATGCGGAGCTGCAGATTCCGTGTGTCTCGTGTAAATGCGGAGCTGCAGATTCCGTGTTTCTCGTGTAAATGCGGAGCTGCTGATTCCGTGTGTCTCGTGTAAATGCGGAGCTGCTGATTCCGTGTGTCTCGTGTAAATGCGGAGCTGCAGATTCCGTGTGTCTCGTGTAAATGCGGAGCTGCTGATTCCGTGTGTCTCGTGTAAATGCGGAGCTGCTGATTCCGTGTGTCTCGCACAGGTCTCTCGCGGCTCAGATGTACCACAGGAACACGATTACCGCTTTGTGCAGAGGCCATTTAAGCAGCCCAGAGTGCAGAATGAAGGGGTTAAACAGTAATCTCAGATATAATGGACTCCTCCTGAGGCCATGGCTGATAGAGATGAATGCTGGGCCAGACCTGGGTGGGAGAAAGACAGTCCTTGGCTGCATTCGAATAGTAAAAAATTACATCCTATCGTCTGATTCCTCACCTCGATGGAAAACACTATGGGGTAAAGGAAAGATGCGAAGGAGAATTCACAAGGACATAGGGGAGGACAATTGTGGTGCTAAGAAATTTAGACTGCATCAACACAAGGCAATATGATCATGCATCTCTTGCCCGTCATGTTTGTTTTTTCTTGTGATTGGCTGGATGGATGGTCATCGCTTTAAATTTTGCTGCATGCATCACAAACTTGTGGAATGTTTTTTTCTCTTTTCTTTTCATAAAGGATGGTCCAGTGTACCCTATGCAAGAGGAAAAAAGTCAGCAAGCATTGAAGTACCTTTCCTTAATACTTAGAAATTCAAACAACACTTCTCATGGCTGCCACATACATACTTTGGAGTCATTGCCAAAGAGTTACGAACTTTGTGAAGCAGGTAAGACAATTCAAATGCAACCCTTCCCTTTCCTCTTGAGGAGGACATATGATTGCACCGTCATGCGTCAATGGTGAGGCCATCAAAAACAGTACAATGGCCACGAGTGTCTGCACACTATTGGGCATGCGGGTGGTGTAATTCCAGCCAGACCACACACAACAGGGCACAACCAACCACTCACTCCATTCCCATGCCCAGTCACCAAATTCGCTCAGAGCCAGTGTGCATGCACAGCGGTGGTCATCTTCTCCAATGTTGAATCAAACCCTTCAAAGGCAGAGGAAAAAGGGGGTCATGTCTTGTCCTGCCAGCAGGGTTCAGTTAACACTCGAGCATTTATTCAACATTTGATGGCCAAAACGACGGTCTAAGCTCGCCGAAACAGCTGAATGAGACGCACCCGAAATCAGTCAGCCTGGATCAGAGTGGGAGAGGCGCTGGGAATCACTGCTGTATGGTTTGCTGTCATCGCCTATCAGCGTGATGCCGTTTGTCTGAGAGGAAGCTGCTTCTTTCAAAAAATGAACAACAAAAGGGGCATTTCTCCCCAATCCCTACCCCCCGTCAGCGCTCTCTGATAAACACGGTCTTTTCCCCCAAGAAAATCAGGCTGAGCCCACAGCTCTAAAACAAAGAATAAATAAATAAGGCAGCACAAAAAGAGGACTTATCGAACTGACCAAAGACATCTCAGGGGACAAGAAAAGAGGGAGAGGGGTAAGGAAAGAAAAGATGGGAGGAGGGGGTGAAAGAGAGAGGGAAAGGGATGTACGTAGAAACAGAAAGATGGAGAGGGAGGGAGAAACAGGAAATTACTAATCTGACTGAATAGAAATTATGTTCGTTTCTACTCCGTAAACTCTATTGTGTAAACCGCAGTGCAATTTTGTCATTTCAACGTTTGAGGATGTTGATTCAACATAAAAATGGTAACTTACACAAAGTAAGGGATGACTCAGAAGTTGACTTGACTTTCTGTGATCTGACCTGCCAAAATGTTGACTCGACAAAAGGCATAATCATTTATTACAGCGTATAAGCACAAGATGTAAATCAGATGTGCCACATGTTAAAGCTTCAGTGTGTGTGTGTGTGTGTGTTACCCCCTCACAGGAGACCAAAAATTGATCCACCTTCAGTATCCAGCAGAGAATCGAGACACAATCTTAAGGAGCCCTATTAAAGATCCATAGAGTACTGCACACGAAAGGGCAGGGTCTCAGGTCCAAACCATTTCATGCTGCCCTGCAGTCTTTCACTGTTCCCTTATCTCTGAAAGATTTGAGGAGTGTTTCACTCCACCAGCAATAACCCACAACCGGAGATTCAGTCTCTCATCCAACTGTCACAGACAGACCTCCGTCTCAGGGCTGGCTAATGCTGCATACTAACTTACAGACCTGCAGACATCTGTCTCTCATACTGATAGCTATACTACTGCCCATTGCAGCAGACTTACTTTATCTCCTGAACGACAGTCCACTAACCTAATGCACAGGAGCTGGCTGCATACATTACAGCTATTTACCTGACATGTTTAACCGTATAAAACCTACAGGCTCAGATATGGGTCTATATGGAGATTCCAAGATTTCCAATGGTCCCAAATCTATCCTGCTTAATTACAAGAAAATGTGTATAAAATGATGCATAAGATCTAGATATTGTCCGTCTGATGTAAAGCTGTGGCCATAAAAACATGGCATCCTGGATTTGCATATTTCTCTCAATGTAAGTGTGATGAAGCATAATGAAGCTGGACAAACAGCAGATACAGAACACGTACGTCACATTATCCCACAAGATGGACTCAAGTGCAAAGGTGGATTTAGTTGTAGAGTTTATTGCTGCCGACTGCGCAAGCGGGAGACAAGCACATAAAAGATGCAAACAAAAAGGAAGCGAGGTTCCAAACAATGAGAGTACACTGTAGTAATACAATATGGCTAAGAGATAGCACGCTAAGTATAACAAACAGTAAGCAAAGGAAAAAGTAAAAAAGGTTCCTTTTAAATAACAACTATGTGCTAAAAGCAAAACAGCACATATGTTTAAAGTTTAAGAGTTTTACATTAGTTTCGCGAAACGGGAAAATACAGCAGCACAGGCATGCTTTACGAGACTTAGCAAAGAACAATAGTGCGGCTGTGGCTTAAATAGTACTGCGGAAGCTCAGAGTAAACGAGGCGCAGGTGAGGACGGTGATTGATGAGTGAAGCAGCTGTTTCGGGTTTTACTCAGCGGGGTGCTGGCCCTGGGAAGGCGAGACCTTACATATGTACCGAGTAATCAAACCTCAAACCTCTGAAATACAACTAATTAGCACAAGTTCATGAATGCCGCCATTTCTATATTTTGTCCAATCCAAAAATACTTCGTGTGGCAGTGTCCCGGATGTTTTGACACGCTTGGCCACCTATAAATCAGCTGATTTATATGAAGTTTGTACAAATTAGTCTGATTGTCACTCATGCTGCAGCTTCATTTTACGTCGAATGATCAAGATCTGATATTACCACTGATTATGAGAACCTGAGCGACAAAATCAGTGGTAATGCCTCTGTGTGGGGCTGTTGATTGCTCCAACAAAACGAGAAAGTCAGACTTACCCGTGGGCATAAGCTTGCAACGATTTCCCTTGGTGAAGACTGACTTGATAAGATAGAGGTGCCAACAGAATACCCCTTTATAACAACAGCTAGTCTGGGCTAGTCCACAATCAACCTCCTTTGACACATTTTTAAGTTATAGAAATAATCCCTTAGCAATTGAAGACATGGCTTCTCTCCCCTATGCGATCTAACAGCGATGAAATAATGGGATAAGTTCAGTACAGGAAATGAATTCACTCAATAGGCAGATGCTTAACGAAAGTCAAACTGCTCTGAAACTTCAGCGCTACCTTTTCCGCACATCAGGTGATTTACCTTGCGCTTCATGATCGTTTAAATTTTTAAATGAAATAAAAGACCATTTGAAACGTCTTCATGCAAATTTCATGGCTTCCGGCCCCTGAGTAAAGAGAAGCGCGAGAATTCCGGATTCATGATAGGTTTCCATGTTACTAGAGGAGAAATCTACCTAAACGTTCATGAAACTGAAAAACATTCACAAGGACTTCAGTTCTGCATGATAATCTCTTGAATACACATTGACTGAATAATGACTGATCCGCGACTGATTCTAATGAAATTTCACCTTTCACTCTCGGTACAGCGTGGGTTTATTAAAATGTGGAACTCAGCAGTTAAATATAATTTTGTTTTCCATAATAAAATTATAAAGTGTGATATTGCTGACTACTGCTTGAGAACGTAATACGCCACTTAAAAGTGTGAGACTCAAGCCACATGCATGAGAGTTGACAGGTATACAATTTTGAATGATTTTTATTTAAATGCACCAAATTACTTGTCCACTTCAATGTTAGTTGTCAACGGGTAGAATTAGCAACACCTGATAGTGTGGAGTGTTCGCAGAGTGAAAATATTGATAATTATGAAAATGATTGAGAACAAGTCAGGACAAACAACTATTTCAAAGAGGTGTCCTGTGCCCCACCAAGTTTTCAGTTCTTGCTATGCCACTGTTTTTATTTCATTTATGACCTCTGGGCGCTCAAGAGTTCAGGGGTCCGGGTGATGCAGCAAGCTACCCCGATTCCAACAAACATGGCGCACCGCACACAACGTATAAATCTGATCTTCGAGCTGATTTAGTCGTTAAAAACGTATTTCAAAAATTACCCAGGAGCATATTTGAATAGTCGGGGCAGTGTACTTTTATTGGGCAAAAGCTGAAAAAGGGTTTTCTTTTCCTTTAAGCTTAGAGCTGTTTATGTTTATTGCAGCACTTCATTATTAAGGAATGTTGTTTCCTTTTATTTTCCTATTTATAATACAAAGCAGCTAAAGCCCAGAGTCTGCATTACTTATAGTGCTCAAGGAACCTCGTTTCCACTTTTGTTTTGTATTACAATGTTTGTGCCTGCTGTTGTGCAGAAGACATAATAAATACAACCAAGTCCATCCTTGCATCTGAGTCTAGTCCTTAACTTCCTGTCCTCCGTGCACCGGAACTGTGTATGCAGCACAACCATTACAATTAAAAAAAATGCATGCATTTTACAAAGTAATATGAATAAAAGAATGCAGCATACAAGAGGTATATTATCTGTTAGTGATTAAATTAAGAACTAGGGTCAATCAATAGACTGTATATCGGTGAAAGAGTGAACGTCTGGTCACATTCAAAAAAGGCAGTTAATTTTTGAAAAATTTTCTCAGTTTCAGTTTTATATTTGTCGTCTTTGTATGATTTTAAATTAAATATAGGGTTTAGGTGGTCTGCAGATCAAAGGATTCTGTTTGTATTTACATTTTACGCAGCGTCCCAACTTTTTTGGAAATGGGGTTGAACTACTACAAATAATGCTGCCATAAAAAATTTGCTACCTGACGACTACAATAAAGCAATGATATTATAGGAACATGTATCAAGCTTAAGGCTTGATCTTGAAAATTCAAACAGGACAAATTATAGGACATAAAAAATCTTGAAAATTTTGCAGTAGAAGCAATAAACAATGCCAGTCAACAAGAAATTAAATGTTAATTTCACATTCGATTAATACAAAAGTGCATTGCCAACTTGTTGAATCAGAAATTCAATCTGACTAGCCACATGTCCTCATGAAAAGAAAAACCAAATGATGCAATTAGAGGGACCAGAAAAATTAGCTTTAATTGGGTAATTAAGCAATGTGGGAATGAGGCGTTCAGGGCAAGCAATGAAAGGCGTATCGCCCATTATCCTGAGAGTATTTTGTGTGCAGCTATTACCCATGTATCTGAAATGCACCAATAAAAAGTAAATATGATCATGTCTCTGGACTGCAGCCAGGATATCAGACTCAATCGTGTCCTGTCCCTGCTTAGAACAGTAAGAGTTAAAAAAAAACAGCTGGAGAATTAGTTAAATGAATAAAGCATACACTCACATGCATGATGTTAATCCGCTCGGGGGTGATGGCGATTTCATTGCATGAACAGCATAACTCACTCCCTGCTACCCTCACCAGGACCAAACTCATGCAGACTTCAGTGACCTCTGCATCTCCTCAAGGTGCGCTGTACCAATCAGAGTCCAGGGTTTACCCGCAACCAATCCACTTGTTCAGCTTTTTGAATTTATAAAGAGTGCTAATATGGAGGTTAGCTCACCACGACTACCCAAGTGTCTTTGCTGTTAAGACAAGACCCTGGGATATACACCATGGAAATGCCATCAGAGATTGCAAAAATTCGTCTTTTAACAATAAACTCCTGCACTTTTCCAGACTGACAATCAACATTCACTGCATAATCAAGGACAATATGTGACATACATATACTAATTGAAAATGTAAATGACATAACTAGGCTACAATGTGAGGTTTCAACAATAATAATAATCTGAATAATTTAAATTAGAGGAAATAATGTAAACTCTCTCTTAATTCATCTGTTTTGGCAGTCTTTCAGAGGAGATGAAGCCAGATTATTCAAACACACTGAGAGATTTTTTTTTTTTTTTAAGATGGCGCTTAATTTAGTTTTATGTTCAAATTCAAACTGATGTAAACCCTGCCTTCCTGACTCCATCTGTGTCCCTAAAAAGTTTAGTGTTTCAAAAAGGGCCCCTGGCAAGGTTAACAAGATTAATTTGTCAGTTTGAAGTAACTTCTTTAAGGTTGATATTCGACATATACTGTATATCCTGAAACTTTGGTGAGTTAGGTGCAGAAACTGAAAAAAAAAAAAAAAAAAAAATTCTCCATAAATTAAAAAGTTTTAGCTCCTAATTATAGGAGGGCATAACAATTAATAGGCCTCCAAACCTGTTTAGAGGTTTGGAGTTTCATGAGGTTTGCAGTATTTGTTGAGACTTCGGGATCATTGAAGATGAAGTTTTTTTCCATTCATTTTCAGAACCGCTTCTCCCCTCGGGTGGCGGAGGAGCTGCAGTCTGTCCCTGCCGACTGCGGGCAAACTGCAGGGACTCACCCTCGACAGCTCGCCAATCCATCGCAGGGCACACACACCATTCACACACCATGCACTCTCACACTCAGACCTACAAGCAATTTAGTGTCTCCGACTGACCTGATGTGCATGTCTTTGGACTGAGGGAGGAAACTATTGTAGCACCTAGCCTGATTGGCCTGTCTTTGGACTGAGGGAGGAAACTATTGTAGCACCTAGCCTGATTGGCCTGTCTTTGGACTGAGGGAGGAAACCATTGTAGCACCTAGCCTGATTGGCCTGTCTTTGGACTGAGGGAGGAAACCATTGAAGCACCTAGCCTGATTGGCCTGTCTTTGGACTGAGGGAGGAAACCATTGAAGCACCTAGCCTGATTGGCCTGTCTTTGGACTGAGGGAGGAAACCATTGTAGCACCTAGCCTGATTGGCCTGTCTTTGGACTGAGGGAGGAAACCATTGAAGCACCTAGCCTGATTGGCCTGTCTTTGGACTGAGGGAGGAAACCATTGTAGCACCTAGCCTGATTGGCCTGTCTTTGGACTGAGGGAGGAAACCATTGTAGCACCTAGCCTGATTGGCCTGTCTTTGGACTGAGGGAGGAAACCATTGTAGCACCTAGCCTGATTGGCCTGTCTTTGGACTGAGGGAGGAAACCATTGTAGCACCTAGCCTGATTGGCCTGTCTTTGGACTGAGGGAGGAAACCATTGAAGCACCTAGCCTGATTGGCCTGTCTTTGGACTGAGGGAGGAAACTATTGTAGCACCTAGCCTGATTGGCCTGTCTTTGGACTGAGGGAGGAAACCATTGAAGCACCTAGCCTGATTGGCCTGTCTTTGGACTGAGGGAGGAAACCATTGAAGCACCTAGCCTGATTGGCCTGTCTTTGTCACTAATTTTTAAGGTGACGTCCATAAGCAGCAGAACCAAAGAATCAAGTCCGCACTGTTTAGCGTTTAAATAATGCACTATATTTCCGTACAGCCATTCAGCACTTGGGAGGCACCCTTGTAAGAGACATGCTTATGCTGCACTCAAGATGCCCTTGGAGGGGGTAAGTTCCCACTTTAACCTGCCCACTTCCAGCCAAGATGTGTTCAGAAACTCAGCCAGGAAAGAAACAACAAAATGGAAGTTTGTTTGTACCAGTCCTCCCACCCGACGTTACACTGCATTTCAGATTTGTTGTTGCTGTGCATTAACTGTGGTCCTAAAAGCATAAAACTGACTTAAATCTGTATAATTAACAAAATATTATTTAAAAAAATAAAATAGACATTTATGGTTTTGGCACCCAATGTGTTTCGATGTCACAAACAGTCTGTCTGCAAACTGGGAGTTCAGAAATCATACAGTGGGGGCGCCCCGGTGGCTCATCGGTCTAAGTACGCGTACCATAAAGGCTTGGTCCTTCCCGCAGCGACCTGGGTTCCAATCCGGCTCGGGTCATTTGCTGCATGTCTTCCCCCATTCTTCTCTCCAACTTTCCTGTCTCTCCACACTGTATAACTATCGAATAAAGGGAAAATTCCCCAAAAAAAAAATCTTTTAAAAAAAAAAAAAAAAGAAGTCATACAGTGGGAATTCCAGCGAGGAGAGACATTTGAAAGCACTTTTCAAATTGGGACTTGAGACTAACGCTAATTAGCAAATCCAGGGACAGCAACGAAATACACAGTACCTGGGAGAACTTCTGAATATTTCTGGAACTTGGATATTCGACTCTGTCTGTTTCAAAATCTGTGTTGTTTCAGAACTCTGCCGGTTCTGAAATTGCAGCTGATGGATCTCTGCTAACAATGCACAGCTTTTCACTGTGGCTCCACTTCCAAGCCAAAGCAATTACACAGTGACCCCTAGTGGTGAGTCCCTCACAATATTCCTCATTATGAGTCATCCCATTATGACAGACTTTCCCTTTCCTGGGGTACTTCAGTGAACTGACTTTCAGCAAAAGCGTTCACACCACTGGCCTGAGGGCAGCCCAGATGTCAAAAAATAAATAAAAATGTGGATTTCAAAGCTAAATATTTTGTAAGCTAAACTAGAATAATGGGTACTGTAAAAAAAAAAAAAAAAGTCCTAAATAAAACTGAGGGTCTGTTAAACTGCCAGCAATTTTTATTTAATTAATCAGGATTAACATGGGATTTTTTTTTTTTTTTTTTGTGGATCATCTTATTAATTTTTTGTTTTTTTATGTCAAGTTTTTCATAAATCCAGAATCCACAATGAAATTCAGGAAAGCATCATTTCTTTGCCTACACATCGTTTGTAAATGAGACCCCTCTGTGTATTTCTTCCAGCCATGAAATGAGCTGGCTGGTTTCTCTGACCGGGACCCTCCTCCTGACTGCAGTATCACACTGATTTACAAATTCATTCTTTAATAACAAAATCCTGGGGAACAATTTTCCATCTGTACCACAGGTAAACTGTCAACATTTCTGCTTCAGTTTGTTGCAAAACCCCATGGCCTTGTTAGCAGACAGGGGAGGTGCCATTTACAGCGCCCTCCATAATTATTGGCACCCCTGGTTAAGATGTGTTAAAAGCCTTAAAATAAATTCAATTTTTATTGCAGAAGCATACTCTCACACTGAAAATTGTAGAAAAATGTAACCTTCAACTCAAGTGAATTTTAAGAGAAAAAAAAAATCCCTGACTAAGAAATAATTATTTTTCATAAAATCACCTGTTCCACAATTATTGGCACCCCTAACAATTCCTAGGAAATAAATGTAATTGAAGTATTTCTGTCATTTCTACAGTAGTTTACAAAGTTGATCAGAGTATCTAGGAACATTTAATTAGTAATTCATCACTTCCTGTTTCCCTGGGGTATAAATATGACGTGACACAGAGGCCATTTCTCTTATCCACTCTTCAACATGGGAAAGACAAAGGAACGCACCATTCAAGTAAGGCAGATGTTAGTCAACTTTCACAAGTCAGGCAATGGCTACAAGAAAATAGCCACTCGCCTGCACCTGCCCATATCTACTGTCAGAGGAATCATTAAGAAGTTTAAAACAACTGGAACAGTGGTAAACAAGCCTGGACAAGGACGCAAGGTTATTTTGCCACCACGCACAGTGAGGAGGATGGTAGGAGAAACAAAAAGTTCTCCAAAGCTCACTGTTAAAGAATTGCAACAAATTGTAGCATCTTGGGGTCACAAAGTCTCCAAAACAACCATCAGGCGCCATCTACATGCCAACAAGCTGCTTGGGAGGCATGCACGGAAAAAACCTTTTCTCACTCACAATCATAAACGCAAATGTCTGGAGTTCGCTAAGTGGTACTGGGACTTCAACTGGGACCGTGTGCTTTGGTCAGATGAGACCAAGATAGAGCTTTTTGGCAACAAACACTCTAAGTGGATCTGGCGGAACACAAAGATGAGTATGCAGAAAAGCACCTTATGCCCACTGTGAAGTATGGGGGAGGATCGGTATTGCTGTGGGCCTGTTTCTCTTCCAGGGGCCCTGGGAACCTTGTTAGGGTGCATGGCATCATGAGTGCTTTGAAATACCAGGACATTTTAAATCAAAATCTGGTGGCCTCTGCCCGAAAGCTGAAGACGAGTTGTCACTGGGTCTTTCAGCAAGATAATGACCCTAAACATGTGGCCAAATCTACACAGAAATGGTTCACCAGACACAGAATCAAGCTCCTCCCATGGCCATCTCAGTCCCCAGACCTCAACCCCATTGAAAACCTGTGGAGTGAGCTGAAGAGGAGAGTGCAGAGGAGAGGACCCAGGTCGCTGGATGATTTAGAGAGATTGTGCAAAGAGGAATGGTCGGAGATCCCTCTTTCTGTATTCTCCCATCTTGTTAAACATTATAAGAGAGGATTAGGTGCTGTTTTGTTGGCAAAAGGGGGTTGTACAAAGTATTAACATCAGGGGTGCTAATAATTGTGGCACACATGATTTGATGTAAAAGAATTATTTCTTAATGTGGGATTTTTTTCCCACTGAATAAATGCACTTGAATTAAAGGTCGGATTTTCCTCTTTTTTTCATTGTGGTCCTGAATTGTTTAGAAAAAAACTGAATTTATTAGAAGCTAAAGAACACATCTTAACCAGGGGTGCCAATAATTATGGAGGGCGCTGTATGTGTCTCTGGAACTTTCTGATGAAATTAATCGAGACACTCCCCGTACTTCGAAACTCCCCTGCTGAGAACGAACACTGTTTGGTACTCCATTCGGTGCTTCATTATAAATGATGTCACAGTAAAGTATTTCAGGCTTAGTAGTGTAAAACTAGGACATCTTGATCTTTTGGTAAAATGTGTGCTGAAAATGGTATTCCCTATGTAAAATGCTGTCCATAAAATAACAGTTTGCGTAATTGAGATCATGTACTGCCTGGTGGCCGGTGTGAATGATTTCTTACATGTTCAAATGAGTCCGCGAACCATTAAGGATGAGGAATTTGTATCCAGAGTAAATAATTGCCTGCAGAAAACAGGATTCCTCAATTTGCATTTCTTGTAAATTGTGTTAAAATAAGACTTGCATTAGGGTTATTAATTGTCTGACTGCTGAAATAATTGGCTATTTCTGTAGTTGAGTATTTGTCAGTATTTATAAGACTCCCGGAAAGCCAGCTATGTAGCACATCAAGCAAAGAGCATTGCACAGCTTACTGACCAGAGTCAAGCCTGTTCTGCCTCCGGCCCTCACCGTGGGCGCAGGCACGGATTAAGAATGCAGAGGCCCCTGGGCACAAAATCTTGGAGGCCCCCCACCCCTAATCCCCACCCCCCCAGCAAAACACATTCACTTGAGTGTGTGTCAGTGTGGTTTTGAATTATAAGTTTTAAGCATAGGCTACTGTCTGTTTAAAACACCTGTAGCCTATACAGGATTTACACTGACAGGTGCCAACCTATGACGACAACCTGAACCACGATATCAACAACACCTGTAGATATCTTCAATCATACAGGATTTACACCACATGACTGCAGCAATACTTTCCTTGGCCAGCACAATAATACCAAAGCATTAGTCTACAGCATTTAGGTAAATGGCATAGGCGAGCACATACTGCTCTACCTCCACCAATGGACCACATCGGAATTAGCTTTAATACCCATTATCCATTGCGCGTGACGTCACGCATTTTTGACTGGGGGTATAAACTCCACCGTATCTCATATCGATTTCATTTGACAGCCAGCTACACAACGTTCATTACTACTGGTTATTCGCCATATTAACACACTTATGTCTGAAGTTGCAGAGCAACAACGACATGGAAAGTACGCGATTTGGTAGTGTTTGTTTTATAAAGTTATAGGGAGTTTAAAAGGTTGAATTACGTGATGAATGAAGAGGCTGCATACATTCGCTTTCATTTTGTAATACTATGACTCTTGGGCTGCGAACCAGACAGCGGGATGGGAATGAAAATTATAGTGTATGCAACCAGTGGGGTTAATGTTAAAAATAAATCGTCCCGACTGTAGGCAGAAAAATGGAAAATAACCTCTTCGAAAAGCAAAGAAGAGTTAATTTTAATAGCCCAACAGAAACCACTATCTCTATGAATCAAGCTCGGATCGAGCTAATAATCTGAACACATACCAGTTCTGACATCAACCCTGTTGGCTGCCTTTACCCAGTCTGGTCTTAGCCATAGCTCGTTGTCAGCTAGGAAGCATAACATTCGGAGTGGTGGAGGGAAATCGCATGCGCCTTTACCAAACAGGCCAGCATGTTTTAGGCATATCTTCCTCTTCCACTTACGAAGATAGTATGTGACATTTGTAGCCCTTGACAGCGCACCATGTAGTTGGCATCTAATTAAGAGAGAAAAGATCAGCTTTTCTGTTATGAATTTATACTGCCAGCATGGACAATTTAAAATAAAAGGAAAGAAAAACTTACACTTTTTTGCTTTTAGAAGTGGTTATTTTCCACTTTATGCCAACAGTCGTGACAATTTCTTTTTAACGTAAGCCTCACTGTTTACATGCGCTAAAATTTTAATTCACATCTCGCTGTATGGTTCGCAGCCCATAGTCGTATTTCAAAAGGAAAGTGAATGCATGCAGCCTCTTCATTCATCACGGAATTCAACCTTTTAAACTCCCTAGAACTTTATAAAACAAACACCACCAAATCGCATACTTTCCAAGTCGTTGTTGCTCTGCAACTACTGACAAAAGTGCGCAAATATCGCGTATAAATGGTAGGAATGAACGCTGTGTAGTTCGTTGTCAATGGAAATCTACATGAGAGACGGCGGGGTTTATACCCCCAGTCGAAAATGCGTGACGTCACGCGCAATGGATAATGGGTAGTGCTTAGCTAATTCCAATGTGATCCATAGAGTTCAATGATTCAGATTCTTCCATCAATCATACACACACTGTCATGCAACCATATGCACACACAAAAACACACACACAGTAATAGATGCATACTGCTTTGCCTAGGAAGACCTATAACTAATAATAATATTTGTAACCTGTATCATACAGGATTTCCACCACATCACACATCCTGGTATAGAGAAGCAATGATGCAATAGTGAAATTCTTTATTTGGATGAACCCCTTGAGATGTGCGATCTCGTTTTCAAGGGGGTCCACAACGCCAGTCATACAATACACATAAACAGACAAAACAATGTCAACATTTCGAAGTTATAAGAATATGACAACCTAAAAACAAGAAAGAACAAAACACATAACAGCACAAAAATAAACAAAACAAACAGCAAACATAATCAGCAAAAATGCAATAAATATAGCCGCAAGCGGCAATTCCGGGGTTCAAGCCACGAAAGACCATTAGTAGTTGAAAGCTTTAACAGCTTAATTAACAAGTGCTGCCACTAACGTGGGCCACGTCCCCCACCAGGTGACGGAAATCGACTGGGGTCGGGCGATCACAAAATTACACATTGAAGCCAAAGATGAATTAAATCGGTCAAAGCGTTCTCGAGATTTCGCGTTAAGAACAAACGAGACGTGACGGAAGGACGGCCGGACGGATGGACTGATGGAGCTGAATACTATGTTCCCCGGCCCTAATTCACCTTGACCCCAAAGATGAATGGAATCGGTCAAACCGTTCTTGAGATATCACGTTCACAACAAACGGGATGGGACGGACGGACGGCCGGACGGATGGAGCTGAATTCTATGTCCCCCGCTCCTAATACACCTTGACACCAAAGATGAATGGAATCGGTCAAACCGTTCTTAAGATATCATGTTGACAAGGTATTGGTAAGTGGTCAAATGGTCGTAATGACCTTGAGAATAATGGCAAGGTCACGTAAATCGAGTGGGCTGTGAGCACTCCGCTAATACACCTTGACACCAAAGATGAATGGAATTGGTCAAACCTTTCTTGAGATATCGCGTTCACAACAAACGGGACATGACGGACAGACGGATGGGCGGACGGAGCTGAATACTATGTCCTTCGCCCCAATACAACTTGACACCAAAGACGAATAGAAATCAGTCAAACTGTTCTTGATATCACATTCACAACAAACGGGACATGACGGATGGATGGACGGACGGACGGAGCTGAATACTATGTCCCCCGCCACTAATACACCTTGAGACCAAAGATGAATGGAATCGGTCGAACCATTCTTGAGACATCACGTTCACAATAAATGGCATGGGATGGACGAATGGACGGCCGGGCGGACGAATGGAGCTGAATACTATGTCCCCCGCCCCTAATACTCCTTGACACCAAAGATGAATGGAATCGGTCGAACCGTTCGTGAGATATCATGTTGACAAGGAATTGGTAAGTGGTCAAATGATCGTAATGACCTTGAGAATAATGCCAAGGTCACAGAAATCTACTGGGGTCGGCATATCACACCAACATACCTTAACACCAAAGATGAATGGAATCGGTCAAACCGTTCTTGAGATGTCGCGTTCAGAACAAACGGGACATGATGGACGGCCGGACAGAGCTGAATACAATGTCCCCCGCTCCGCTCACTATCGTGGCGGTGGGGGACAAAAACCACTTTAAGAGTGTGTTGCAGGTATTTATGTGGACCTATTTTGCCAGTGTAATGATTGGACTAACAACTTATGATGCATAGTCTGATTTGTGTTATGTTAGGCTATTTTGTGCATTTATGGCACCCTCTACTGGTCAATTTGATTGAAACTTTCAGGCTATGTTTAAGGTTCTTATGTGGACATATCCTGTGAGTTTTGTAGTGATTGGAAAAACTATTTATTATTTATCATCTGATTTGTGTTATGCCACGTTGCTTTGTTTTGCATTTATAGCGCCCCCTATAGGACAATTTGAATGAAATTTTCAGAGTATGTTTCAAGTATCTATATGAATATATCCTGTGAGTTTTATGGCTATAGGACAAACAACTGCTGATTTATAGTCTGATTTGTGCTATACCACGCTGCTTTGTTTTGCATTTATAGCGCTTCCTATCAGTCAATTTGAGTGAAATTTTCTGGGTATGTTTCAGGTACTTATATGAATATATCCTGTGAGTTTTATGGCTATAGGACAAACAATTGCTGATTTATAGTCTGATTTGTGTTATACCATGCTGCTTTGTTTTGCAATATTTTCAGTCAATTTAAATGAAATTTTCTGGGTATGTTTCAGGTACTTATATGAATATATTCTGTGAGTTTTATGGCTATAGGACAAACAATTGCTGATTTATAGTCTGATTTGTGTTATAGTGCCCCCTATGGGCTGATTTGCATGAAACTGTCAAGGTATGTTCCTGGTACTTATATAGACATATTCTGCAAGTTCTGTGATGATTGGCCCAATGGTTGTTGAATTTTGTCCATTTTTGTGCTAAGCCACGCCCCTGCTGAAGTTCATTGGTCAATATCTTGGAAACGAAATGCGATTTCAACAAGTTTTATGCAATTTTTGATAAGCTTGGTCCACTAATGATCCACAGCAAATTTTGAAGGAATCGGACCTACGGCCTAGGAGGAGATGTCAAAAATGTGTTTTTCAAAGAATTCAAAATTTCAGAAAATCAAATATGGCGGATCTTAGAGGTCCTTATGGGAAAGTTGTAGAGAATGGACCAAAAAAATGTCTGTACCAAGTTTCGTGTGAATCGGACTTACAGCCTAGGAGTTATGACTATTAAAGTGAAAACCTGTTTTTCTTGAATTATAGCGCCACCATCAGGCCTAATGACTTAAAAATGCCTTGGTCAGCATTTACACACAACTTCCAACCAATGTGCAAAATTTCAGGTCTCTACCATTTACCATCTCACGGGAATTTGCGAAAATATTTCTGAAGAAGAAGAATAATAATAATAATAATAATAATAATAAAAATAAACCAGCACAAAAACAATAGGGTTTCAGCCCTACGGGCTTGAACCCCTAAATATAGCCGCAAGCGGCAATTCCGGGGTTCAAGCCACGAAAGACCATTAGTAGTCGAAAGCTTTAACAGCTTAATTAACAAGTGTTGCCACTAAGCATGGCCATGTCTCCTGCCAGGTGACGGAAATCGACTGGGGTCGGCATATCACAAAATTACACATTGAAGCCAAAGATGAATAAAATCGGTCAAAGCTTTCTCGAGATTTCACGTTCACAACAAACGGGACGTGACGGACGGACGGCCGGACGGACGGACTGATGGAGCTGAATACTATGTCCCCCGGCCCTAATACACCTTGACCCTAAAGATGAATGGAATCGGTCAAACTTTTCTTGAGATATTGCATTCACAGCAAACGGGATGGGACGGACGGACGGCCGGACGGATGGAGCTGAATTCTATGTTCCCCGCCCCTAATACACCTTGACACCTAAGATGAATGGAATCGGTCAAACCTTTCTTGAGATATTGCATTCACAGCAAACGGGATGGGACGGACGGACGGCCGGACGGATGGAGCTGAATTCTATGTTCCCCGCCCCTAATACACCTTGACACCCAAGGATGAATGGAATCGGTCAAACCGTTCTTGAGATATCGCGTTCACAACAAACGGGATGGGACGGATGGACAGCCGGACGGATGGAGCTGAATTCTATATCCTCCGCCCTTAATACACCTTGACACCAAAGATGAATGGAACCGGTCAAACTGTTCTTGAGAAATCATGTTGACAAGGTACTTGTAAGTGGTCAAATGGTCGTAATGACCTTGAGAATAATGGCAAGGTCACGTAAATCGAGTGAGTTGTGAGCACCCCCCTAATACACCTCGACACCAAAGATGAATGGAATCAGTCAAACCTTTCTTGAGATATCATGTTCACAACAAACGGGACATGACGGACAGACAGACGGGCGGACCCCCACCCCTAATACACCTTGAAACCAAAGACGAATGGAATCAGTCAAACCGTTCTTGAGATATCACGTTCACAACAAATGGGACATGACGGACAGATGGACGCACGGACAGAGCTGAATACTATGTCCCCCTCCCCTAATATACCTTGACACCAAAGATGAATGGAATCGGTCAAACCTTTCTTGAGATATCACGTTCACAACAAACGGGACATGACGGACAGACGGACGGGCGGACGGAGCTGAATACTATGTCCCCCACCCCTAATACACCTTGACACCAAAGATGAATGGAATCGGTCAAACCGTTCTTGAGATATCATGTTCACAACAAACGGAACATGACGGACAGATGGACGCACGGATGGAGCTGAATACTATGTCCCCCTCCCCTAATTCACCTTGACACCAAAGATGAATGGAATCGGTTGAACCGTTCTTGAGATATCACGTTCACAACAAACCGGATGGGACAGACGGACGGACGGCTGGGCGGACGGATGGAGCTGAATACTATGTCCCCCGCCCCTTATACACCTTGACACCAAAGATGAATGGAATCGGTCGAACCATTCTTGAGATATCACGTTTACAACAAATGGGACTGGACGGACAGACGGACGGGCGGACGGAGCTGAATACTATGTCCCCGCCCCTAATACACCTTGACATCAAAGATGAATGGAATCGGTCGAACCGTTCTTGAGATATCGCGTTCACAACAAACGGGACATGACGGACAGACGGACGGGCGGACGGAGCTGAATACTATGTCCCCCACCCCTAATACACCTTGACATCAAAGATGAATGGAATCGGTCGAACCGTTCTTGAGATATCATGTTCACAACAAACCGGATGGGACAGACGGACGGATGGCTGGGCGGACGGATGGAGCTGAATACTATGTCCCCCGCCCCTTATACACCTTGACACCAAAGATGAATGGAATCGGTCGAACCGTTCTTGAGATATCACGTTTACAACAAATGGGACTGGACGGACAGACGGACGGGCGGACGGAGCTGAATACTATGTCCCCCGCCCCTAATACACCTTGACATCAAAGATGAATGGAATCGGTCGAACCGTTCTTGAGATATCACGTGTATAACAAACGGGACAGGACGGACAGACGGCCGGGCGGACGGAGCTGAATACTATGTCCCCCGCGGCTAATACACCTTGACACCAAAGATGAATGGAATCGGTCAAACCATTCTTGAGATATCATGTTGACAAGGAATTTGTAAGTGGTCAAATGATCGTAATGACCTTGAGAATAATGCCAAGGTCACGGAAATCTACTGGGGTCGGCGTATCACACAAATATACCTTGACACCAAAGATGAATGGAATCGGTCAAACCGTTCTTGAGATATCGCATTCAGAACAAACGGGACATGACGGACGGCCGGACGGAGTTGAATACAATGTCCCCTGCTCCGCCCGCTATCGTGGGCGGCAGGGGACAAAAACCACTTTAAGAGTGTGTTGCAGGTTTTTATGTGGACCTATTTTGCCAGTGTAATGATTGGACTAACAACTAATGATGAATAGTCTGATTTGTGTTATGTTAGGCTGTTTTGTGCATTTATGGCACCCCCTACTGGTCAATTTGATTGAAACTTTCAGGCTATATTTCAGGTTCTTATGTGGACATATCCTGTGAGTTTTGCAATGATTGGAAAAACTATTTATGATTTATAGTCTGATTTGTGTTGTACCACGTTGCTTTGTTTTGCATTTATAGCGCCCCCAATAGGACAATTTGAATGAAATTTTCAGAGTATGTTTCAAGTACTTATATGAATATATCCTGTGAGTTTTATGGCTATAGGACAAACAACTGCTGATTTATAGTCTGATTTGTGCTATACCACGCTGCTTTGTTTTGCATTTATAGCGCCCCCTATCAGTCAATTTGAATGAAATTTTCAGAGTATGTTTCAAGTACTTATATAAATATATCCGGTGAGTTTTATGGCTATAGGACAAACCATTGCTGATTTATAGTCGGATTTGTGTTATACCATGCTGCTTTGTTTTGCAGTTATAGCGCCCCCTATCAGTCAATTTTGATGAAATTTGCTGGGTGTGTTTCAGGTACTTATATGAATATATCTTGTGAGTTTTATGGCTATAGGACAAACAATTGCTGATTTATAGTCTGATTTCTGTTATAGCGCCCCCTATGGGCCGATTTGCATGAAACTGTCAAGGTATGTTCCTGGTACGTATATGGACATATTCTGCAAGTTCTGTGATGATTGGCCCAATGGTTGTTGAATTTTGTCCATTTATGTGCTAAGCCACGCCCCTGCTGAAGTTCATTGGTCAATATCTTGGAAACGAAATGAGATTTCAACAAGCTTTATGCACTCTTTGATAAGCTTGGTCCACTGATGATCCACAGCAAATTTCGAAGGAATCGGACCTACGGCCTAGGAGGAGATGTCAAAAACGTGTTTTTCAAAGAATTCGAAATTTCGGAAAATCAAATATGGCGGATCTTAGAGTTCCTTATGGAAAAGTTGTAGAAAATGGACCAAAAAATGTCTGTACCAAGTTTCGTGTGAATTGGACTTACAGCCTAGAAGTTATGACCTTTAAAGTGAAAACCTGTTTTTCTTGAATTATAGCGCCACCATCAGGCCTACTGAGTTAAAAATGCCTTGGTCAGGATTTACACACAACTTCCAACCAATGTGCAAAATTTCAGGTCTCTATTATTTACCATCTCACGGGAATTTGCGAAAACATTTCTGAAGAAGAAGAAAAATAATAATAATAATAATAATAATAATAATAAAAATAAACCAGCGCAAAAACAATAGGGTTTCAGCCCTACGGGCTTGAACCCCTAATAATAATAATAAACCAGCACAAAAACAACAGGGTTTCAGCCCTACGGGCTTGAACCCCTAAATATCAGATACTAAGGCCTACAAGATGAGGAGATTGTGCTCCAAACGGAGCATGATAGTGGGTCATTTGTTCAACTGTATAAGAGGAGATATTAATGATAATAGTGTCATTGGTGTCACTAATTAATGTCAGTGATAGTACTATGACAATAGGATATATTCATAGAAGTGTTATTTTCGCCCAATGTTTTCGAAAAATAGCCAATGTCAACTGCTTCTCATCGTATAAATGCAACACCTTGGAGAGAAGAATGTATATGCGTGTGGCTCATGAAAACTACCCCAGCCAGGTTGTGACTTTGAAAAATATTTTTTTCTTAGCTGGATCTTGCTAATAAGTGTTTAGAAAGTACAACTGTTATGGGTTTATGTGCGAAAAACCATGTGATCAAACGAGCAACAGTTTTTCCGGGGCATGTCCTTGAAGAAGGTCCTGTCATAAGTCAAATTTGGCCTGGTCATTTACGTTATCGGCTGACTTACTTGTCTTTAATGAAGCTCAATGTACAGTTAATCAATTCCTAGCCATGTGAAAACCTGTTTTATACTAACCTGACATTCCAACAATGAAACTGACTTACAGAGAAGCTGCCTGCACCTCATTTTAGTAATGTGTCACCTGTTTGAAGTTTGGCCTGAAAATGTGCATGTTAGTTCCGCCGCATAACTTGAAAAACTGAACTGTTCCATTACTTCTAGTTCTGTGCAACTGCCTGCTTATTAATTTTTTGCTATTTTACATTGAAGTGTAGGTCTTTGTGATTAATCATATGTGTCTTTAAGTGTGTGCTACTAAATGCCTTAGCGCACGAGGTTGATTTGTGAATGGTACCAAACGATAACGGAAATGACACGATCATGAGTCTCAACTATGTGTTCTGAAAATACCTTTATATCATGTTATAGAGCTGTTATATGCAATCAAACCTCATTTTAATATTATACATCCATAAATCTTTGGTTAGGTAGGCCTACCCCAAATGCCATCCCCTGGTGCAGTTCACCTGCACTCATACTGACTTTGACAAGTAAATGAACACAAAATGTTTGAAATTTGCATCAAAACAACGCCTCAAGTCTTTATTTGCCCACTTTACCTGTTAGAAAGTAGGATTTTGTCTGTTTTATTTTTAGTTTTCATTATTGTTAGTATTTGTTTTCGTCTATGTACCTTTTGTTATTTTCCTCAGTGATTGTGTATTGTTCTGATTGATTGTCATTGTCAGTGTAAATCCTTGTGTTCTTCCCTCCCGTCAGTCCTTGTTAACGCACTAATTCCCCTGTTAATTCGGTGAGGTGATTCTAACTTCCTTCATTCTGTTCTCGCTGCCTGTCTGCACCTGAGAGTAGTTTAGAATCAGGGCCTGGGTGTGTAGAGCAGATTAGCATAGGTTTCCATGCCCTTTCCATTCTACTCGCCTATCCCTGTCCTGCTCTTCCTGGCTCCGCCCCTCTCTGGCTTCCTGCCACAGCTGTTCCCCATCTAGTCGGGCAATCACGTTAATTGTCTTGTGCTTAAATATCCCATTCCCCCTTTGTTCCAAGTCGATTCGTTCTTCCCTTGACTCTGTCTGGCTGGTTTGTGTCTGCGCTATTGGTTTGTGATTGCTCTTTTGAAAGTATCTGTCTGTTTGTATCAGTCTGTATATTTAAGTCTTGTGTTTGTAGTGAGATTGCAGTGTGATAGAGAGGTCCTTGTATTCCCTTTGCCCTTGTGTTCCCAGTTGTTTAGTTAGTTTCCCTCATCTCTCCTTCCCTATTTTTCCCCTTACCCTTTTCCCCATTCCCTTCATCCCTTTAGTTTATTTCCCCCTTTTTGTACATTGTCTTTGTGCGGACTGATTTCCTGGTTTCCCGATCTTGGCCTATATTACTAATTACAATTCTGCTTCCCTGTACCTATCTGTTTGCTGGCTTCTGACTTATTTCTGAACTGACCATGAGTAAGGGATCGAATCCTATGTTTAATAAACGCCGTGCTGAGTTTGATCTGCATTTGGAGTCTCTGTCTGTTCTTAACATTACCCCTCAAATCAATCATAATACTTTGCTAAAACAAGTTACATTAGTTTTGCAGCCTACAGAAGGCATCACTGCATTAGAAAGGACAAATAACGTAAATGACACGGATAACGTAAATGACACTCGTTATGAAAATCTTCAGAAAATCACAGCACCCCAGTTTGGAGCTAAAAATGGAATTCTTTACATTAAACTGATTAAATATAGTTAGAAGAACCACCTGGACATTAGAACCATGGACGGAATCTGACGTCATACAAAAAAATCACAATAATCACAGAGATGCCAAGTCTCACGCATTCTGCATGAGTCTCGGGCCTCTTAGTGGCATTCCCATTCCTGTGCCATAGTCAGCAATTATTCAATCAATGCGCGCTGAAGAAATTCACTCACTGAATTTAAGTCATTGTGCATTAAGTTAATCAGTTTCACATGCATTACGGTGGATTTCCCCGCTAGTGAAACAGAAATCGATTATGACTCGGGAATTCTCACGCTTGTCTTTACTGAGGGATTGAAAGCAATGGAATTGCATAAAGACGTTTCAAATGGTCTTATTTCATTTAAACAATTTAAACGATCATGAAACACATGCATTGTTTCCAATCCCTGAGTAAAAGCAGGAGAAGTCCGGAGTCATAATCGCTTTCCATGTTACTTGTGGTGACCGTCCACATTTACGCAAGTGAAACTGAAACTTCAATGCACAAGGATTTTAATTCCGCGTGAGAATCTCATAAATAAGCGTTCATTGAATAATTGCGGACTACGGTGAATAAGCCGAAAAAATGCGTGCTCAGACTTGGCATCTCTGTAATCATAAAAGATGTCATTTACGTTATCCCGATGTGCATACTTTGTTTTCAATCTCCTCGTACTAAACTCACTCCAAACACCACAAATAAGCAGTAAATATGAAGATAACACTTATATAATCTGATTCAAATGCAAGAACATAAGACGGCAAGTCATTTCAGAGACCTACAAGCATTGAAAACTGGGTGTCCGAAATTACGAAAGAAAATGTCATTTATGTTATCCCGAAATCGATCCTGGGTACATAATCTAAGGCCAAAACAACACCAAAATACTTCTTAACAGCATTCAGACATCCCTATCGATGATATAATGTAAAGAATTTACATTCAAACAACTTTCTCGACATGTTTTCTCACGAAAGTTAGTCATTTACAACGTAGATGGTCATTTACCTTATCAAGTCAAGAGCGTTGTATTCGGCGCAATGTACAGAATCTCAGACATACGAACAAAACTTTCTTTCAGTCAAACCATCGAAAAACATCATAGAGAGTACGGATCTTCGGTATGGCGAATCTCTTACACTTGTTTTATACTAACACGCAGTCATTTACACCAATCAGAGTGTAAAAATGGCAAAAAGACTTACTTTTTTTGATGTAGCTCAGGTCCTCCGACCCAAAACAGCGTGGGGACGCTTCTGACCAGAAGAGGAAGGTCTGCGGAAAGGCAAAAGACAGCGCGATGAGATTCAGAGGGGTTACAACGGTGTTTGGGCTGAAATCCTCCCGTGTTGCTTTGGATAACGTAAATGTCAGATAACGTAAATGACATAAATTTAATATTTTGGGCTATGGAGACGCTATTATACATGTCAAAGCGAATCATAGTTATGTTTCGAGGGGTTTTGGACCGAGTGGATGGGTTTAAAAGGCTGGAAGTACCAAGGAACAAACAGGTTCGGCACCACGTCGATAACGTAAGTGACATTCTTAAACCATACGCCGTCGAAGTCATGATACGATCGGTCACCACCTCGAACCCAGTACCTATAGCAGGGCCGGATCAAATGAGTTGTGTAATGGGAAAAAAAAAAAAAAAAAAAAAAGCCACTAGATGGCAGTATTGACAATTTTTTTTGTTAAGCCCAGTCTGGAGCTAGGTTGGGCATGTCCTGGGCATGCCTCAGAGGGGGCTGGACAAGAGTATATAAGGCAAAAAATTGAGAGTGGTAGAGGAGTAGGAGAAATTGCAAGGAGAAATTGTGGAAGGATATATTTGACCAGACCTGTCACTCTTTTCAAGACCTGTGAAGCTTTTTGTGGATTTTTGCCTGTGTTGGAGCATTTTCCTGTCCCAGGACATCGCAACATAGCAGCCCATCTCAATTACCAAGGGACTGTAACTATCTTTTTTTTTATTTCAATCTTGGTCAGTAGGGTAGAGTGTAGATTAGTTCTAAGTGTTTGTTTAATTAAATCTGTTGAAGTTAAAGAATTTTGTCTGTCATCCCTTGCTGCCCGTGACGTCATAACAAATTGACGCCATAACAAATTGGGGGCTTGGGTCCAGGATAGACCATTGTGCGAGTCATTTATTGAAAATCTAAAATTTTAAATTGCGAAATTGTTTTTTTGAATTTTCCTAGATATATATTGGCAGATCAACAGCAATGGATGATTTCTTGGCATCACCAACCGTAGAGGTTTTGAAGTCTTTTAAAAAGACAGAACTGCTAAAAATATGTAGACAGTTAGAACTGACAGATGTAAAACCACCCATGCGAAAAGCAAGACTGGCTAGAGAGATTGTTGAATATTACATTGATGAAAATGTGTTTGCACCAGGAGATCTGGAACAGTTTCCAGTGGAAAATCCAAATGTAGAAATGGAACTTAAATTAAAAATGCTAGAGATAGAAAGGGAGGAAAAAGAAAAACAAAGGCAGTTTGAGTTAGAACAATTAGCAAGAGAAGAGAAAAAAGAGGGAAAGAAATAGGAAAGAGCCGAAAGAGAGAGACAGACAGAGAGATTTCGATTTAGAAAAATTAGATAGAGAAGAAAGGCTCCAAATGGAACTACTAAAAATCAAAATGCAAGCTGAAAACAAATTTCGGGCTAGCCAGGAGGTAAAGCTGGTGCCTCCATTCTCAGAGAAGGAGGTTGATAAGTATTTCCAGTGCTTCGAGAAGGTAGCTAAGAGTTGTCAGTGGCCAAAGGAACACTGGCCTCTGATGTTGCAAACTGTCCTCAAGGGTAAAGCTCAACAAGCCAATTCGGCTTTGTCGGCAGATGATTCCTCTGATTATGAGGTTGTCAAAAAGGTTATTTTGACAGCTTATGATTTGGTTCCAGAGGCTTACCGACAGAAATTCAGAGGTCTGAAGAAATCTGACAATCAGACTTATGTGGAATTTGCTAACGAGAAGAAGGTTTGCTTTGAGCGCTGGTGTACTTCTATGGAGGTCAAGGATGATTTCAACTCACTAAAAGAGATGGTGTTAGTTGAAGAATTCAAGAACTGTGTCAAGGATGATATTAAGACCTACCTTAATGAGAAGCAAGCACTGAATTTGCAATCAGCTGCCAAGTTTGCAGACGAATATGTTCTCACACATAAGTCCAAATTTCAGTCTAGCAGTAACAATAGATGGTCCCAATTTCAGAAGAAAGGTAACGGTGATACCCAAGATTCCTCACCCAAAGACAAAGACAAATCTGGTGATGGTGCTCAGAAATCCAGTCAAAGGTCTGATCAAAGTGTGAAAGCTGACAGTGACAAAAGTGGTCTAGTTTGCAATTATTGCAAGAAATCTGGTTATGTTACAACTAACTGTTGGTTCCTTAAAGCTAAGAAAGAAAAAGAAAAGGATACCAAACCCAATGCCTTTGTGAAGACAAGGTTAGAAACCCCTATAGTAGATGACCGATCTGCTAAATTGCCTGCTCCTCGTGAGGCTAAGAAGCCTGATACTGCTGACTTTGTGAGGGAGGAATTCCTTCCATTTGTGTCAGAGGGATTTGTGGCTCTAAATGAGCATTCTCCTCCTGTCCCCATATATATCCTAAGGGATACCGGAGCTTCTCAGTCACTTTTGTTGATGGACTCCTTGGAGTTACGTGATGAGACCGCTTCTGGGGATTTCATACTTGTACAAGGTATTGAAGGGAGGACTGTATCTGTACCCCTGCGCTCTGTATTCTTGAAGTCAGATTTAGTTACAGGACAGGCAAAGGTGGGACTTATGTCAAGTCTACCTATCAAGGGTGTTTCTCTGTTGCTAGGCAATGACCTGGCTGGGGGCAATGTAGTTCCCCCTGTTCATCTTACTTCACAGCCGAGCACTGAAGATGGCGATGAAGACCCATCTCTGTATCCTTCCTGTGCAGTGACTCGTGCTATGGCCAAGAAGGCTCAAGAAGAAGATGATGTGGTGCCGTCCAGCACATTGAATAGTCATGACTCAGGTGATTCGCCTTATGACTTTGTTCAGCCTACTATGGTTTCTCCGTTTGAGGACTTATCAGACACTTTTATCAGTTCTCTGTTCAGCCAGCCAGATGAGTCTGGTGATTCTGATGTGTCTGGAGACTTGTCTCTGTCCAGAAAGCGGTTGATTCAGGAGCAAACCAATGATCCTGAAATTTGTGTACTAAAGAAGAGGGCCCTTCCTGATGAAGAAATAGACGCAGTTCCAGTTGGGTATTATCTCAAGGATGGAGTGTTGATGCGGAAGTGGCCCCCTCCTGATATCCCTGCCAATGCAGATTGAGCAGTGGTCAAGCAAATTGTTGTTCCGAAGGTCTACAGGAATGAGATCTTAACAATGGCTCATAGTTTGCCTTTAGGAGGTCATCTTGGTGTTAACAAGACTGTTGACAAGATCATGAAACACTTCTTCTGGCCTGGACTTCGGAAAGATGTTTCCAACTTTTGCAAAACCTGTCACACTTGTCAGGTAGTTGGAAAACACCAGTTAGACCCACCTGTAGCTCCATTGCAGCCTATCCCAGCATTTGGGGAGCCCTTCTCCAAGGTCATCGTTGATTGTGTTGGTCCATTACCCAAAACTAGATCTGGAAATCAGTACTTGTTGACAATCATGTGTGCATCTACCAGATTCCCTGAAGCCATCCCTCTACACAACATCAAGGCAACTGCAATTTCGAAGGCTTTGATAAAGTTCTTCATGTTGTTTGGCCTTCCCAGGGAAATTCAGTCAGATCAAGGTAGCAATTTCACTTCCGGATTGTTTCAGCAGGTTGTGTATGAACTAGGTGCGAAGCAGATTCTTTCCAGTGCCTATCATCCAGAGAGTCAGGGTGCCTTAGAGCGGTTTCATTCCACTCTCAAGACAATGATGAGGACTTATTGTTATGACCATGAGAAAGACTGGGATGAAGGTGTTCATTTGCTGTTGTTTGCAGCTAGAGAAGCAGTGCAGGAGTCTACTGGATTCAGTCCGTTTGAGCTAGTGTTTGGCCATGAAGTGAGAGGACCTTTGCTATTGTTGAGTGAACAATGGCAAGAGAAAGAGCCGCATATCAGTCTGTTAGAATATGTTAGCAAGTTCAAGGAAAGACTGCATGCAGCTTGTGACCTAGCCAAAGAGAACTTGAAATCAAGTCAGGGAAAAATGAAAACTTGGTATGATCATAAGGCTAGAAGCCGTGAGTTTAAACCAGGAGAAAAGGTCCTTATGTTGTTTCCCTTGCAGTCCAATCCATTGCAGGCTAGATTTCATGGTCCTTATGAAATTCTGACAAAACTCAATGATCTCAATTACATTGTGAAGACTCCAGACAGGAGAAAGCCAAAACAGTTGTGTCACATTAACATGCTGAAGCCTTATCATGATAGGAATGCTAGGGTTGCAGCTGTCACTTCAGATCCTCCTATGGCCGAGACTTGTGAGGATGAGGGGGAGTTTCAAGATGATGAACCTAGAATTAAAGCTGAAGTTCTTTCATGTAAATTGTCAAATTCTGAAGTGTTGCAAAATCTTGATGTAAAACTCCAGCACTTAGAACCCTCACAGAAAGATCAGTTTGAGAGGTTGATCAAGAAATATAAAGATCTATTTCCTGATGCTCCAAAGAGAGTTTCTATAGCCTCTCATGATGTAGACGTTGGTGATGCCAAACCAATAAAACAGCCTCCGTACCGGATGAATCCTGAAAAGAGAAAGATTGCTGAAAAAGAGGTTGAGTACATGTTAGAACATGATATTATCAGACCCTCTAACTCAGATTGGAGTTCACCCTGTGTTCTAGTTCCAAAACCTGATGGAAGTACTAGATTCTGTACAGATTATCGCAAAGTCAATGCTGTAACTAGAACTGATGTGTTTCCAATACCTAGGATTGATGATTGTATCGATAGAGTAGGGCAAGCAAAGTTTCTGACCAAGATTGATTTATTGAAGGGTTATTGGTGTGTGCCTTTAACTGAGAGGGCCAAGAGCATCTCTGCTTTTGCCACACCATCTGGGTTATACCAGTATGAAGTCCTACCCTTTGGCATGAAAAATGCCCCAGCCACGTTCCAAAGGATGATACAGTCTACAATCGCCGGATTGCCACACACGGGTGCATACATCGACGACCTGATCACATGGAGTGACTCCTGGGAAGAACATCTGAAAGATGTAGAGACATTGTTCCAGCGCTTAACCCAGGCTAACCTGACTGTTAACCTGAACAAGAGTGACTTTGGTTGTGCTACTGTCACGTATCTTGGCTACGTCATAGGCCAGGGTAAGGTGGCACCCATAAATGCTAAAGTCCAAGCCATCATGGACTTTCCAGTTCCTGACAACAAAAAAGCTTTGCGCCGCTTCCTTGGAATGATCGGGTATTACCGCAAGAACTTTGCTGAGATTGCTCTCAGTCTCACCAACCAACTGAAGAAAGGCGTAAAGTCCACTTGGGATGAAGCATGCCAAAGAGCCTTCAATCGCCTGAAGTCTCTGCTGTGTCACTTCCCGTGCTCAAATCTCCTGACTTCAACAAACCGTTCTCCATGGCGGTCGATGCTAGCGACCAAGCTTGTGGATCTGTGCTCCTACAGAGAAGTGACTCTGATGACATTGAGCATCCCGTGGCATACTTCTCCAGGAAGTTCAATCGCCACCAAAAGAACTATTCCACAATTGAGAAGGAGCTGTTGGCTCTGGTTCCATCCTTACAACACTTAGAGGTTTATGTTTGAACACGGCAAAAGCCAATGATTGTATAAACTGACCACAATCCGTTAATGTTTTTGGGTAAGATGAAAAACAAGAATCGGAGATTGTTGAATTGGAGTTTGATTTTACAGGAGTTTGACTTGGAAATTAAGCATGTAAAGGGTACTGACAATGTAATAGCGGATTGCCTATCCCGTGTTGGAGTATGTGCTTATATATATCACATGTGTTTATTAGCATATTGTATTATATGTATATATACACACAAGTGTCTACTTAACCAGTTTTGTATTGAAAAGAAAAATTTTGCCTTTATGAGTCAAAATTTTTCCCTTTTGGAATGGAGGTGTAATGGGAAAAAAAAAAAAAAAAAGCCACTAGATGGCAGTATTGACAATTTTTTTGTTAAGCCCAGTCTGGAGCTTGGTTGGGCATGTCCTGGGCATGCCTCAGAGGGGGCTAGACAAGAGTATATAAGGAGAAAAATTGAGAGAGTGGTAGAGGAGTAGGAGAAATTGCAAGGAGAAATTGTGGAAGGATACATTTGACCAGACCTGTCACTCTTTTCAAGACCTGTGAAGCTTTTTGTGGATTTTTGCCTGTGTTGGAGCATTTTCCTGTCCCAGGACATCGCAGCATAGCAGCCCATCTCAATTACCAAGGGACTGTAAATATCTTTTTTTTTTATTTCACTCTTGGTCTGAAGGGTAGAGTGTAGATTAGTTCTAAGTGTTTGTTTAATTAAATCTGTTGAAGTTTAAGAATTTTGTCTGTCATCCCTTGCTGTCCGTGACGTCATAACAAATTGACGCCATAACAAATTGGGGCCATAACAGTTGTAAGGAGGGGTTTCCTGACGGGGGTCCAGGGGGCCGCATAGGCCCCCTGGTGGGATTAAGGGGCAGCGCCCCAGTGGGGGCTTAGGGGGCGAAGCCCCTGAAAAATCCAGCATTTTAGCTATTTCTGAGGCAAAAATCAAGCCATTTCCAAGCCTTCTACATCCAATTTCAACCAAAATAGATCATGTTAAAATGTCTCTAATAACCAACAGGAATGCCTTTTAAACCAAGTACCCATTCAGCTTAACAGTAAATCTACACCAAGATCATATGTCTTCACCCATGCAACTGAGAAAATATCCAAAGGGCCCTATCTCACGCCAGAGTCCCTAAACCCGTTATTTGGGGATTTAGCATTGCTTAAGAGGCGTTCCCCCACAAAAGTTGCTATTTTGCACACCTGCCTGTATCCCTAAAACACCTGCGCTACCCGTTATATTATGCATAGGCGTGGTTTGGGCGTTACGCCAGTTAAACCAATCAGTGTGCTAGGTGCCATTGCCTTTAGGAGCAGGCTGCGCTATCCCAAATCCTCAAACCGAAACCCGTGATGGAGAGAGGAAGGTCGCCACGTTTCTCCAAAGACGAAGTTAAATTGCTCGTGCATGAGGTCAAATCCAGATAGGGGAGGATCTGTTTTTGTTAAGTTAATCATGAATTGTATCATTTTATTATTATTATTTTTATTATTATTTGACACTGACATATTGTTTAATGTTTAGTATGTAATAAAAAAACCCAAAAAACATCAAGCCTACCCCTTTTGTGATGGAAACTTCAAAAAAAAAAAAAAAAAAAAAATAATGCGTTTAGCCATGCACTTCCAACTCCCTCTCCGTCTGAAATGAAGCATAGAACAAAATCCCATTTTAGAAAAATAAATTAGGTCTATGCACTGGCACTCAGCGACGTAACTTTTTTTTCCTGCGAGAGCGGCATTTCAAAGCTCTTCAGCGAATGAAAGTAATTTTGGTGACAAGTACGTGGTTTCGTCCGTTTACATTTTCCAATCGGACAGCTGTCTATTTTTTCCAGCAAGTTGCGTGACCGTGCTGCAAAAACAGGTGTGCGTACTTGTCGCCGAAATTACCTTCATTCGCAAAAGAGTTCTGAAATGCCACTCTTGCTGGAAAAAAAATTACCGTTGCTGAGTGCCAGTGCATAGATCTATTTATAATTATTTTTCTGTACTGAATGTAGCCAATTATTTTGTCGCTGTTAGATCGCATGGGGGAGAGAAGCCGTGTCTTCAATTGCCACTTGATTATTCTTGAATTGGAAAACGTGTTAATAAAGGAAAACCATCTAGAATTAGCCAGGACTAATTGTAGTCAATAAAGGGATGGATATTTTCCCCCAAAATAATAAAATAAATAAAAACGGAAAAATGATTGATACAAAATACAAACAATATCGACTTACCTGAAAGGCCCAGGTAGCTGGTGCGCTGGCGGTACACGCATTCTGGGCGTCTTCTATTATTTAACTGGCGATCAAGGCGATTTACTAGCCTACTATCTCTGCCATTTTCTCAGGGGTTCAACTGAGGCTAAAGCAAGGTAGCTCTTTATAGGCGAATTAATTCGGGAAGTGGAGCCGCATGTGCACGTCCACATGTGTCCAAGTGGACGCGCATTGAAGCGGTAGCGGGTGGTTTGAGGACCCGCTATACGCTTTCCCTAACGTGTGTGGTCAAGATAGCAATTGTAGGGAAAGCGCATAAACACGCTCACGGCCACACCTCCAGGCGCGAATAAGGGAGTCGGCATAATGCATAGCGGGTAGTGTGGCCGCAAGATACCGTTTAGGGATAGTGGAAGCTGCTAAATAGTGGCAACGGGTAGGGCAGTGTGAAAGATAGAGCCCTAAATGTAAAAGCCTCATCAAAAATCAACCACAAAATTTCAAACCTTGAGTTCAAAGAGAGTATGATTTTTATTAGATCATGCAAGAAAATGTGCACTGACCTCCTGTCTTTCAGCATAGAAATATAGCAAAGGTTCATTGTGTCTTCGTTGTGGTTTTTTCCTTGGCATGGTTCTTGCGGACTTGCAACTTCAATTTGAAAACGACTCATTGGCTATGTTGTTTTTCCAGTGAAAAAGCGCGTGGTCAGAAGTGGTAAAACGAAGGGAAGTAACTTTTAAGGCTGGCGTAGCACCAGTGATTTCCCCTGCGTAGGTTCCCCCGGTTGACTCAGCTGTGAGACTGCATCCACTATCGCGTATGGATAACTTTTTTTTTTTTTCCGCGGCTGGGTAGTCCTGTGAGGATTTTTTTTTTTTTTTTTTTTTTTAAATTTGATTATTTTGAAGGTACATGCTCAGGGTGGGGGGCATTTCGAACCCAGAAACCCCCCCAGATCCGGCCCTGTATAGTGTTACTTTTGCTTTATTTCCTTAATAACTGCTTATTTGGCTTTAGTATTGAGTATAAGTGGAGTGTTTAATGCTTATTCTAGATTATGTTACTGATAGATGTTCAGGGATAATGTAGGCTAAATGACATCATTTCATGGACATTTTACCTAGGAATGCTATGGACACAGGGTCAAGGGCAGGAATTTTAATTTGGTATGTCACTATGACTAAAATTCTATACTTTAGAGGGCAACTTAGATTTAATCAATAATAAGTGGTCTACATGCTAAAAATCATGTTTAATCATGTATACATTGCCTGTGGACATGCTTAAATTCTGGTATTTGAAGTTTTGAGATGACTTTAAGTAGCTTTTAGAGGGGGAAAAAATGGTCATAGACCCATAAAAGTAATATGTCCTTGGAGCTCTACTCATGCTCTTTCCATTAAGCCTATAATCTTAAATGAATTCCGATTATTAGGGATTTTATAGGCAGTGGACAACAGGGGTGTAGATTTAACTGGGAGTTGGGGGGGACGGAGACACGGCCTTCATGACAACAATTAGTCCTGGCCAGTTCTCAATCATTTTTCTTCATTGACGCGTTTTCCAATTATCGTAATTGGCAACTGAAGACAAGGTTCCTCTCCATATGCGATCTAACAGCATCCAGCGATGATACGGTGGGGTAAATTAAGTTCAGAAAATTAATTTACTGCTTGCCTGAGAGTCGACAAGTAAGCAATTTTGAATAACGTTGATTTAAACACAGCAAATACGCATCCAGATGACCGATTGCCGTCTTACTTAATCGGAGAGAACAAGCAGCACCTGATCAGTATGGACAGCAAAAAGTTCAGTGTTCAAAAGAGTAGAGTTAAATCGCATATGGAGAGGAACCGTGTATTCAGTTGCCAATTACGATAATTGGAAAACGCGTCGATGAAGGAAAATGACTGAGCACTGGCCAGGACTAATTTTCATAAAGGCCGTGTCTCCGTCCCCCCCAACTCCCAGTTAAATCTACGCCCCTGGTGGACAAAATAAAAAGCGGTGGGGTCGCTTTTTAGCCACACCCATATCTTAAAATAGGATAATCCATAAAGTGTGTATTATATGAGAGATAGATTGTGGTCTTGTTTTTTTTTTTTTTAATCTACTTTTGTAGTTCTTAATCTAGGCTTTGGTCGGCTGTATTTGATTGCTATTACGGTTATTATAGCTTTAAAATATATTTTCTTAGGGCTACATTTTTATAATTTTTATTTTCTTGGGTGCACTGTCAAGACTGAAAAAGCCATACAGAACAGCAGGAAACAGGAACACATAAGGACAGTAATACAGCAACGTCAAACATCATTTATATAGCAATGCAAGCAACACGAAACAACACAGCCAGGCTGAGCCATCAGTACTGACCACAACCATCTGTTGATACATGCCGACAAACAGAATAGCACTGAATAGTGGACATAAATAAAATACAATAATCATTATGTTGATCTTGATAAATGTTTAAAGATGCAGTCATGGATAAGTAAAATGATGGTGTACACTAACACACAAGCCATGCACCACTGAGCTTAAGGACACAACTATAAAAAAAAAATAGCAAGTTCTTAAAATATTTTATTCCATAAATGATGAAAAATCCGTGTGATACAACCCATGAGATACAGGTTTGGTGTCACACAAGTGTACTACAATTTTCTCGCGTCGCGATTGATCAGGGGTGCGTTTCCCAAAAGCGTAGTTGCTAACTAAGTTAGCAACTTACGTAGTTCATCCATTTACAGTCAATTGGTCCAACGATGTAAGTTCCCAGCTAACACACGACGAACTGGCGACGTAACTATTCGTGCTCTTTTGGTAAGTTAGTGACCGACCAAGTGAAAACGGCCTGACAACGTTGTCAGTTGGTAATTCAGTTACGTTACTTGACGGCCTTTTCAAAACGTCGTGAACAAGTCGCTTGTTGGTTATTTGGTTACGTCGCCTGTTGGTAATTAAGTTGCGAATACTGTCAAACTTGACCACCTTTTCAATACGTCTTGGACACGTCGCTTGTTGGTAATTAAGTTACGAATGCTGGCAAGTTGAGGTTAATCAGTTTATCAATCGTGGAGCAGCAGCGGCGGGAAGTTCACGCTCGAGGACAGTGATTCCATAACGTATTTTTATCTCAACCGTTAAGGACCTTCAACATTTCAGTCAGCTAAAGGTAAGTTTCCTTCATCATATTTATCGATATTAACCATTTTGTTGGATATAAATAGTACAGCAGCTAAAATAACTTATAATTTAGACATCTCTATTTTTTTTCTTCGTTACATGCTGTAAATATAAGGTAAATTTGGGGAGAAAAACTTGGATAGCTAATGTTTGCTTGTAGCTAACGTTGGCAAACGATTGAAACTTCCATAAGTTGTTGCCCAGGAGATACGTGGTTGATTAACATTATTCTAACCACTGATCATTTTTGAAAATTAAGTTTTACGACACTCAGTACAAATTAAGTAAGAAAGCTAACGTTAGCTATACTCGCTCAACCTTAAGACGAATATAAATCGCGCTATTCAGTCGCACAAACGACAACACTGATTCGCACAAACGACAACACTGATAAACGCTGCGCTTAAATTTCAGTTGTTGTCAGATGTAGCTAACGTTCGAGTGTAGTCCTTATGGGGGTAACGTTATGGCGTAATTTCATGTCACAGTTATGGCTAGTTTGCTGTGCCTTTTATAATTAGAAATTTTCGGTAAACGATGTGAATTAGGCACTATACGGATGCATCATCTGCGAAAGCCAATACAAGTAGCCACCTGAAATGAAGTTGAGACTCTAATTTTATTGAAACTCATTGATGACACTGAGGACACAAGGGCCTGACTCATTAAGACCTTTTGGATAGAATTTCCCCTTGCAAAACCAGTAACATTGGCTAGTTAAATGTATATGTTATTTTGTTTCACTTTTAGTGCATGGCTTTGTTGCATAGTTTTATCTTTATTTATTTTAAATAAAACTATTCTTGAGATATCTGTCCTATGCATTGCACAGACTGTCTTGAGATGCAAGCAAGGTCTGGCAGAGAAAGATGTGAGGAGCCTGATCAGTGAAATGCTCCACAGCGATGTTTAGAAAGGAGGCGACTGAGAACCTGGTACAGTATTTGTATTCTTTTTGTCCAACACTTATGGTGCTGTGATGATTATGTACACAGAAGTCCTTAATTTTATATGACAAAGGTTACTCAAATATTTCTTGGGCCTAATAATTAATTGGATCAGATGTGACCTGAAACAGAACTAACAGGGCAGGGGCTTTGAGGTCAGGGCTGAATCATTGTTTTAACTGGTAAAATGGGAGTATTCAATGGGAGCATGTAATTGTATACAGGCAGGTGAAGCACTATCCAGGCTCCTAGTTGGTAGATAAACCCTACACCTCTCCCTGGGGATTAATGTTTTGAGGAGAAATTTTGAAATTGGGGTCACAAGGTCACTGGAGAGGGCTTTGAAGTAGCCTGAAGCTGCACCCCAAACTGCAGACTCAGACTTCACTGCTTAAAAAAATTGAGGAAAAAGTAAAATAATTTCATGTATACTCCTCTTTTGCTGTGTTTGTGTTGTTCCTTGCAGAAGACGCAATGCACAGCGCGCTCGGTGAAAGAAGAGGAGGACAACTTATAAATGTGTAAAAAAAACTAAACTGAATGAAGAAATAGTGATTTTAGACTTTTAATAGGGATGCTCAAGCACCCCTAAATTTCATCTCAGCACCCCAGGATAATGTTAATAATTATAATGAACTGTTATTATTTTCCAAACTCATTTTAAGCCTTCTTACATTACATTTTGAGAACTTGTGAGAGATGACAAACAATTACTGGTTCTAAGCGATTTATTTAAATAATTAGAAAAAAACAGCAATATGAAACCTGTTTTGAAGTTAAGTCGGTTTGTGGAACCCCTGGTAAAAATTATGGAAAATCCTCTCAGATGATGTGCATTCAGCCATTCTACTCCATAGCAAATAAGGGCCAGACAGATTCTTCTCTGTTTTTATGTTCTGCTAGTGTCCTTGTCACAACTGGTAGCATGAGGTGGTACCCACAGCCCAGTCTGGTTGCAAAGGTAGTCCAGCTTTTCCAGGACAGCACATCCATACGTGCAGTTGTTAGAAGTTTTGCTGTGTCTCCCAGCGCAGTCTCAAGAGCATGGAGGAGATACCAGGACACCAGCCGTTTCACGAGGAGAGCTGGACAGGGCTGTAGAAGGGCATCAACCCAGCAGCAGGACTGTATCTGCTCCTTTGTGCAAGAAGGAATAGAAAAGCACTGCCAGAGTCCTAAAAAATGACCTCCAGCAGGCTACTTGTGCGCATGTTTCTGACCAAACTGTCAGAAACAGACTGTGAGGGCGGCATGAGGGCTCAGTGTCCTCAAGTGGGACCTGAACTCACAGCCCAGCACCATGCAGCTCGACTGGCATTCGCTAGAAAACACTAGAATTGGCAGATTCGGCATTAGTGCCCCGTTCTCTTCACAGATGAGAGCAGGTTCACACTGAGCACATGTGTGATGGGCGTGAAACCGTCTGGAGACACTGTGGTGAATGTTCTGCTGCCTGTAACATCATCCAGCATGACCAATTTGGCAGAGGATCAGTAATGGTCTGGGGAGGCATATCCTTAGGGGGTTGCACAGCCATCCATGTCATTGAGAACATTACCCTGACTGCTGTTAGACACTGGGGTGAAATCCCTAGAGCGACTGTGTGACCTTATGCTGGGGCAGTGGGTCATGGGTTCCTCCTGGTGCAGGACAATGCCTGGCCACATGTGCTCACAGCATGTAGGCAGTTCCTGGATGATATAAGCATTGATGCCATAGATTGGCCCTCTCGTTCCTTTGACCTAAACCCAATTGAGCTCCTGTGGGATGCTATGTACCAGTGCATCCAACGCTGATAAGTACCACCACAAACTGTGCAGGAGCTCACTGATGCCATGATCCAGGTCTGGGAGGAGGTCCCTCAGGACACCACCGCTGACTCATCAGAAGGATGCCCAGATGCTGTCGGGAGTGTTTTTATTAGTGAAGTCCATGCCTCCAGGAATTCAGGCCATAAGAAAAGCCCGGGGTGGAGCAACAAAGTATTAATTCTGGATTTTTGATGATTCCATAATTCTTTCCTCAAATTATAGTGATGCCATAGATTTCCTCTACTTGTTTATGAAAAAATATGCCATTTATTAAAATCTAATTTCTTTGCTGTGTGTTTCATGAAGCCTGAATGTTAAGCTAATGAACAGAAATAGTTTTGTGTCATGTCTGCAATTAGTTGATTTGCTATGAAGTAAACGAGCTGAATGAACATCCACTGCGCTGATTCCAGAATTGCAGCACGCATGACCCTGCTTGCCATGGCTTTTCTGATCCTCCCAGAGCCGGTCTCAGACTACAGGAGATTTAAAGTCCTTACTGATTTGAAATTGTGTTATAGCTCACAGAAAAGGATGAACTTTTCCTATTTTTCTTCTCTCAATTTCCAAACAAGCTCAAACTGCACATTTAGAAATGTGCAATCCATCATACCATACAAGTTATGATTAAGGTCATCTTGCCTGAAAGAGCTCAGGTGACCATGGGGAGGCAGAAGGCAGATGTTTGAAGACAAAGATTTTGAGGGAGCGGTTAGGGAAAGTGGCAACACAGTTGATTTGTTCTCCAACAGCTGGGGGTGAGAATTTAACGGTGAGTTTTAATTAGGTTTTATAACTTTTGATACTCAGCTAGCCTCTCAGTGGCTAAGGTTTTACCATTGTTGTTTGATACTGTCAGCTCTTACACCCTGAATGGGATGTTAAAATTTATTTTCTGACAGAATATTCCAGTTCTAAATCCTGAATATCAAAAAATGTTTGACATTATCAAGGCTGCCCTGATGAGTGTGCGAGCAGTTTGGGAGGAATAAGACTGGATCTGTAAACTTCTTACATTACCAGATAATCTTGGCTGAAGATCGATTCTGACCAAGGTCCCAGGCCAGATTTCTGTGATTGTTGGGGGGTGAATCTGGGATACATCAGCCTAAAACTCAAGTAGTCTGAGCCCGCCTTATATTGGTGGGGAAATGTACCTGAAATTAACGGTCAGTTTCAAAACTATAGGTCAACTCTTTCTTACAGAATATGGTTTCTACGTCTACTGTCTGCTTTGGAGCCACTACAGCTTCACACTGAACCACACCAGGGGCCTCATTTATAAACGGTGCGTAGACACAAAAAAGACACGTACGTCACTTTCTTTGCAGATTTCTGATTTATGAAAACAAACTTGACATTATAAAAAGAGAAATTATTAAGACTATGCACAATGTCAATGAATTCCAAGTCCATCCTGATTAAATAAATGAAAATTCCATGCAGTTTATTTTACCCATAGGTTTATAAATTAGGTTATTTTCCACAAAATGTCATTTTTATTTTTTTGTGCGTACGTATTACTTAGGTATGAAATCCACACAAATTTTTATAAATAAGGCCCCTGATCCTTTACTTTTTTGGAAAGTTACGTTTTTTATGATTGAGTCTTTGCCTCAAGTTTCATTAACTGACTGGGCATCCTCTCTGAAACTGGTGAATTCAATTGAAATCTCTGATAGCTCATTCTGAACCTTAATTATAATACACTACAATACACCACCCAACTAATCAGGTTCCCTCTGAATATAAGATTGTACACCTAACTGAACTGATGTTTGCCTTAGTGAAAAAGGAAAGTGTTGGATACTTCTGCAGACTATATTCCATTTGTAATGTTAATAAAGTACTTTGTGGTGCAAAATGCATGTTTCTGTCTAGTAATTCATTAAAGCACTATTATTGTAAATTAACATATTATATACTGTTTAAAAATAGACCTAATGTATACAGTTCATATAAAATTTATATTCATGTATTTATTGTCAATTGAAATGCGTGACTTAGCAGGGGGTTTAACAGTTTTGCGACGCACATTTTGCATGTAACATCCTGAGCCACCCGAAATGGGTATTCCTGGACTGAAGAAGTTTCATGGTAAATTAAATTGTTTTTAAACAGATTTGCAATGTTTGTGCTCTCAGTTGATCAGGGTTAAGCATGTGCCAATGTAAGCCAAGTTGATTGTCTTTTATTTTTTAATTTAATTTTTTTTTCTTTTCATTTCACAAGGTGAATACTAGTAGGCCTGTTAAGTCGTGCAGGGCAAATGCTAATTAAAGCATGAGGAATCCATCCAATAAGCGTAAGGAAGGAAGATCCAAGTGCAAGCATCGCGGTCGCAATAAGGTACTGGTTACCAACTGGCGACCTTTGATAAATTACGTTGCCACAACGTGCAGAAGACGAACTGACAACGTTACGAAGTTACGTCGCCACGACGAATCCAGGAATTTCACTTTTCCGGTTGCCACGACGTAAGTAGTTACGTTGTCACGACGAATCTAAGGTCGTCCGGTTACGTTGTCACGACGTCTTGGCGACGTAAGTGTGTTAGCTGGGTTAGCATCTGTGATTTCGGGAAACGCATCCCAGATTCCGTTCACTGGCAAACGCTGTAATGTCACCAATCCTCTTGCTGGTAACCGGTAACCTATGCAGGCATTAGTTTCTCGTTTCCAGTTTATTCAAGTCAATGGGACAAATAATAAACTAGCTAGCATGCTGGCGCTTTTGGCCATTTAAATAATAAGTTATATGAGTAACTGTTGTTGTATAAACTTAAATTTATTAATTTAATAATAGCGTTACCATACTAGCTAGCTAATGATTTATCCTATTGACTTGAATAGAAGCTATCGCTCTTCATTAATTTTCCAAATACGACTTTGACATTAATGGGACAAATAGGATCTCAAATTTGTGAGCCTGAGATATCAAATTTATGCAACTCTAGCGGTCATTTTCGTCTCATAAATTTTATATCTCCGACTCACTCATTAGAGATCCTCTAGCTATATACCATAGTAGCCTACCTGTAACCATGGATTTACTGAGCTAAGCTTCAACGGGATACCAACACAGGCGGACCGTATTATGCATGTAGTCTGATTAATAAATGTATTTATTTTAACAGTAGTTCATTTTCCCACTCTTCTTTCTGTAAAACCTATCCACAAGTTTACCCACAAGGCTTAAATATTTTAAGAAATCAAAAGGAAAAGCTATCTATTTGTTTACTTATTGCAGTTTCCTGAACAATGATTTGTTGTTAAGATGATTAAAAGCTTTATATTTTGCTATTTTGGGCTTGGCCTCCCTTCCAGGAGTGTAGTTTCAGGCCATACCCATTATGCTGTTGTGGATTGAAGCTGATTCTTTTCCAGTGGCATTCAAATTTCATTTGTCCTTGACTTTCTAGGACTACTGTAATTGGAATGTTAATAGCAAATAGATTTTTTCAACTATAGTTTGGATTAAATATTAATGTTTTACTGTTTCAGAAGGGGGAGGGAAAAAAAAAACTAAATGCAACTGTGCCATACATTTACAAGTATATGACAACAGTATAACACTGTTTAGGCCAAAGGCACTTGGTCTGTTGGATGCAGCAGATTTAAGACTTTGCTCAAAGAATCAATAGCTGCAGAGATCTTTCCGTGGCTACACTAGGTCTTGAACTGTATACCCTCCTGTCACCAGGAAAGCAGCTGAGCCACCAGTGAGCACCATAGTGAACATAAGATGACAGTTGCTTGACTTGGAGTGGTAGACAGTTAGTGTCCCTGTAAAGAAAGGCTCTTTTACCATTTTCCAGTCCCTAATGGTCTAAATTGCTGGTCAAGATGTATGGAATCAGATTTGTGTCAAAATTATCAAACAAAACTTTTTGGATATCAAACAAAAATTTCAAAAATTGAGAGAGAGTATAACTCACGAAAGCAAAAAAAGTGACCTCAAAGGTAAAACTTATAACTTGAAAACAAATTATTTTTATGATGAAGTAAACCATTGGTCTTTTGTTGTTTGATAAATTGTTCTTTCGTTCACAGTACCCTCTGCTACTTTCGCAATCATCAGATTTGCAGTTACACTCCCAGGTCTCTCGTTTGCGGTTCTTGATTTTTTGTTTGTGATTCTGTCACAAACTTCTCAGTGGGCGGGATTTTTGTGTGGTCTGACCTCATTGGCTAATGGAATTATGGGGCTCAGAGCCTGGAGTAATGAATCCAACCATAGAATGTAGCCACGAGTCTCACTTCGGACTCCACTCGCAAGTGAATCACACCAGCGACGACGGAAATATTACAATCGCTGATGAAGGGAATCAATGTGTGCCCTTGATTCATTGCCGTGGCTTACTCTAAAAACATCTGATTGTGAATAGCACATCGTCTTAAGCTGCTGTTGTACCCTTGCAACTCAGGAAGATTGTAATAGAATGTGGGCTACCGTCTTGCAAATTACTGAGCTGGGGTATGTTTCCCAAAGGCGTAGCTAGTTGCTAACTCTTTTAAGGGAGTTCCCGATAACGTAGGTTAATGAACAGGGCCACTCCCAATGCGCCTTCCTATTCATCCTTATGCCTATATATGCCTCCTACATTCCCACAATCCCCGCTCGTCTCGTTCCTACGTGGTTACTCGCAGAAAGACAGCTCAGCAGAGCAAAAAGAGTGCGCCTACCTCAAGCATGAATTCCGAAATCCTGTTGAGTCCCTTGGACGCGGAATTGTTTGCCGACTCCGACGCTCCAGAGGATTCTCTCCAACCTGCCTCGCCAGCTCTCGTTTCTCCTCCGCGCACCCGCCTGCATTCCGCCATCGTCTTGCCTCCACCGCGAGGTACCTCCCAATCGCCCCAACCGGGGTGCTCGTATTCCGAGATACGCGCCCCCCGCAATGACGACCGAGGTCGTTCTCCAGTCCGGGCTCCACGCAGCAGAAAATGCAACCCAACCGGCGGTCTCCAGGGCTGTCCTGCACCAGCTATGTCCGCTGCCAAACGCAGCACACAAAAGCGACAGCCCGCAGCTCCCCAGCAAGGCTTTCCAAGGCCCACACTTCAGGCCCTTCCGAGGCTCCAAGTTGGACCATCGCCAAGCTCCACAACACACTCAAGCTCAAGAAAATTCCCTTCCACCGCTCTGACAACAAAGCGACACTACTAAAATTGTACACTGACTCCCTCTGCAATCAAACTAATCCTCCCCAGCTGCCAGCCGAAGACCACTCAGCTCTTCCGAGTTGCACCGCCAGCGTCCCCAGCGCCAACGTCACACCGCGCCGTAACGTCCTCCCCGCTCCAGATCCGGCGGAAGCCACCCCTTCCACAAACCAGTCCCCCCCGTGCGTGCTCCCTCTGTTAACGACCCCTTCGGTCTCTTTTTGTCCCTGTGTCCGCAGGCTGCACTTACTTCCTGTGCACACTCATCCCATTCTCTTCCTCCCCCTTCCCTTTCCGCCAGACAAAACCTGGCCTCTGCGGCTCCTTCAGCCACCAACTCTACCCAAGGTTCCAGCAATTGCGGTGCCAACCCTCCCACAACCGATGTGCACCTGCAGTGATGTCATCTGCTCTCTTTCCCACTGCATTATCTCTCCCCGCCTCCTTCCCTCCCCCTTCCCCGTTTCCCAATGTTGCTAATCCTGTGCTTCCTCCGACAGATCCGCCCTTCCCATCAACAACGCCGACTGGCCCCTCGCAGTTTCTCCCACCACAACCCCAATACACACTAGCCACCGCTCTACCTCCCATACGCCCCCCGCAGCTAACTTCAAACCCTTCGCCATTATCCCCCACCCTCAGACAACAGATTTTATATGGTATGTACGTCGACTTGGCCCAGCTCATTCAACCATCCTTTCCGCATTCACATTTCAGCCGCGAAATCCAAACCATTTTCGGCCCCGCCCGCTCAGACACCCCACCCCCGCTCGTTCTAAGGAACTTACTCCAACAGAAATCGCATTCGCTTTTTCACTCTACCGAGACACAATCTGTCAGTCCTTTCCTCATCAAAGGCAAGAACTGGACGATTACCTTACACTCATTCTCGATCTCACTTTACGTTTCGGCAGGACGGATTTTTACCAGCACCACGTACTTTTCGCCTCTAAAGCAGCAGGTTCGATTCAACAGTACAATCAGGCAGTCTACTGGGGCATTTTAGACTCAGAATTGTATTGTTGAGTGTTTGCTGCTCAAACTTTGCTCGTATGCGAGCTCTGCGGAACACCTTCTCACCCCGCTACCGCATGTACTATTTCAGTGCTTTTATTTAAAACGGCGAAAGCATCTACCTCTAGCGAACCACCCGTACTATCTCGCTTGTCCCCCGCCGCACCACCACCTCCCTCAATGCCCGTTTCCTCCATTGCTCGCCCCTTCCTTAATATGTCCTCGTTCGGAGAAACCGACAAGAGAGGGAGCCCTATCCTCTTCAAAGGGGGGAAGATGATTTGCAATAATTTCAGTAGTCCTGGGTGCGATATTTCCAGCTGTCGTTTCCTCCACTCTTGCTCCTTCTGCGGGGGCGCCCGCGCGCGATCCTGTTGCCCGCATATCCCGACTAAATGACTATTAAAATATCTCAAAACTCCCATAAAAATCGAATCACTCTCCTCAGCCTTATCTAACCATCCCGACCCTGATTTTGTCCGTTTTCTTATCCACGGTTTTACTCACGGTTCCCACCCCGGACTAGTCGCTATTCCTGATCACGCTCTCACGTGCAGTAATTTACAATCCACTCTAGCAGAGGCTAGTGTCGTCGACAAACTTATACAAGCCGAAGTTGATGCGGATTTCATGATTGGACCTTTCACCAAGCCACTCTTTCCCGTTTTTTGCATTAGCCCTACCGGGATAGCTACCTGTAAATACTCGGGGGAAAAAGCATTTAATCATAGACTTATCATCCCCACTCGGAGGATATTACAAGGGACGCTGGTTCGCCTCCTCGTGGCCTCCCGACTTTCCCCTCTTCTGCATTGTTCGAATTGTACTCTATCATCGTTTCTTCACTCACTTGGGGCCATGAATGGGCCGCCAAATGTATAACAGTGCACTCCGATAATTTGACCACAGTAGACATCATAAACAAACGGCGTTCCCGTTCCCTCTCGTTTATGCCCTTCCTCAGAAAACACCAGTTTATGCTCAGAGCTGCACATGTTCCCGGCTATAAAAATGCCATCACTGATGCCCAATCCCGTTTCTCTTGGCAGAGATTCAGACGCTTGGCTCCGCACTCAGACATCCACCCAACTCCGGTTCCTCCGTTTTCTGCGACCGTCTACCCCTAACTCTGCAACTCGAGCCATTCGCCACCTTATCCCGAGACACCATCCTAAATGGGTTCGCCCCTTGCTCACTTTCCTCATACCTCGCCGGATGGTAGCAATTTAAGAAATTCCATTCAGCCCTCCTACTGCCATTCCCGGCGCTCGACGTCGTCTCCATTACGAGCTTCATCACGTATATCCACTCCGTACTCCACGGTCGACCAGCTTCAATAAAAGTCCACCTAAGCGGCATCAACTTCGTTAAATTGGCCACGGGCTACCCTTGCTTGTCTATTTCCCACTCCCACGTGCAAATACTACTAAAAGGTTTACTTAAGCAAGAACCTCCCGCACCGACCAAACGTTTACCCCTGACGGCAAACCTCCTCTCTCACTGCACCCAGACGCTGCGCTCAGGATACCATTCCCCTTCCACGGATTCCACTCTAGAAGCCATGTTTCTATTGGCCTTCTTTGGGATTTTGAGATGTGCCAAGTTTGCTCCCCTCTCCCCCAATTACGATCCCTCTTGCCACGCCAGCCTAAACGACATCTCATACTACTCCTCCGACTGTCTCATGTTCAAGATAAAGAGTAGTAAAACCGACCAGTTGGGCATTTCCCAGCCTATATTCCTGTTTCGCCTAGACTCTGCCCTTAGCCCGTTCGAGCCAATATCAAACCACGTCACCTCAAGATACAACAAACACGCTTCTCCCCAAGACCCGCTATTCACGACCGACACCGGAGCCGTGGCCACTTGCCACTGGTTCCTTTACCATTTCCGTCACGTCTTAGCCAAAGCCAACATTCCACCCAAATACTTCTCCGGGCACTCCTTCCGCATCGGCGCCACCACTACAGCATCCAAGCGAGGAGTGCCAGACCACCTGATCAAGATCCTCGGCTGCTGGACATTGAACTCGGATGCAAGCTACATTCGCAATAAGGTTTATGATGTACGCAGAGCCCATCACTTGCTGATCCTCTAACCTCCTTTGGGGGCTTAGGAGCCACACAAACTTCGACAAGAGACGCGAGCCCCACCCTGAGTCTCACCACCTGGGGACGCCCAATGTTCGCACAATCACAAACCAAGCCCTAAATCACATTCGCCCCGATCTCCTATCCGCAGTTCCACCCAATACTCTCCTCCACTTTGGGAGTGGTCCAGAATTCATTAAACTACTTCCACAGTCTGGTTCAAATTAAGCTTTTTGGAACTGTACCCCTGAACTGTTACTGTAAATGTACATTGGTTTGCTTTAATGCTTTTGCATACGTGGAGACGCAAATAATATACAATCAATAATATACAATCGCCTAACGAAAATTATTCCCCGCTTCCATATACGTTTCCATTGAAGGAGCGTGCTCTGTCGCATGCAGAATTTAATTAGTTGTATTTGGAGCTCATTTTCGTTGTCCAGGTGGATAGGCCTACATGTTGAAGATTGGGTCAAATGATCTGCCTCAGCCCTTGCTGTCTGTCTATGAGAGTTCGGTAATCAGACAGGCAAACAGAATTCTGCAGGACCCGTCTCGTGTTGTTTTCCGAATATGAACTGCTACCTTCAGATAAACGCTACAGAGCCATCCGTTGCAAAAGCAACCGTTTTAAATTATCCTTCCTCCCCACCTCCATCTCTTTACTGAACAAATTTCGAACGCTTACTTTGTAATTCAGTGGAGAATGGCTGGTTATGCATTTATTTTTACTACATTCTATCCTAATTTATTATTGGTGGTCTCATCTTTTATTTATATTATTTTAATCACATTGTTGGCTTTTATCTTGTGATGTACTGTGATGTGGTTTTGTTCTGTACTGTACCGTTTTTTGTATGGCGATGCAGTCCCCTGGTACTATTGCCCACAATGAATTTCCCCTAGGGGACAATAAAGTGTATCTTATCTTATCTTAAGATAAAGGCCTACAGAATTTTCCCCAGATTAAATTTAGTAAAATATAAAGTACAGATGAGGCACATGTAGATAAATTGTGCATATAAATGTTATCGGCTTGATTACATGCCCTTCAAATCCTTCCATCAACCACGCATCTGCTGTGTTTAAATAGTGCCGCATGCTGCAGGCGCATGGTTAATAGTACAACCTATCTCGGCTATGAAAATGAAATCCCAAGCTGCAAGCTAAAAGCCGATATAACCTCAGGGCTAAACTGAAGCATAAGCTACTGATTAAGGCAGTGCGGAGCCTTTTTTTAAATAAAGCTTATGCAAGCCGTCTACGATTGCAGCTGCAGGTTTAGAAGCTGAATCCATATTGGAGTTGATATTCAAGTCCAAAAAATTTCACGAAAGGTGGCAGTAGGCTTATTCATTAAATCAGCTATTGCTTCATAAACATAATACTGACAGGGTAACAAAAGACAAGTATCAATGTCAAAGATGGCGACACTGACTGACCAGCAGCAGAAGGTTAATTACTGAAGGGGTAAGCAGTTGCACTGGTCACATGATGGCCTGAATCCCGTTGCATTCCTTTGCTTGGAGTTTCAGTGTCATTCATTTCCATTATTTCATAAGTATTGTTCGTTTAAATTGGCTGTGTACAAGGTGGTAGATTAAGTGCAAAAATATAACTATTTTTTGAAATGCATTAGGACACACAAACCTCAAGTATCGTTTGTGAATTTTTGGTGCATTTGAATATCTGCCTTCAATTAGCCCTATAGATCACTGTAAAACTGAAATGAATACATAATGGTCTTGTTGTGCAGTCACTTTTACTTTCTGACTTTCTGTTCATTCAGGGAGAGGAGAATGCTGCTCGCCCCAGCTGTGATGGAGACAGCAGTGTTGGGCTTGATAAGCAGGGAGGGTCATCAAAACGAAGCTGTAAACGACCAAATACTGGTATTTGCAGGACCACTGGATGTTAACATGGGCACCTATTCATGCATGATTCTCCAGGCTGATATTTATACATCAGTAGTTTGGTTTACACCTGTCCTGTTGATATTTTCCTTGGGTTTTACTGAGTTTGTCTGTGTGTGTAAACTGTTCTTTATTTGTGCCTCAGTGACAAAGGGAACTTCCCCAGATTGTATTTTGCTGAAAAACTGACCACCTCTGTCCAGTTGCTTTTGGTGGATTAATTGTGCAATTTAAATGAACATGGCGGCAGATATTGGTAGCGACTGTCAGGTGTAGCTTCTTGTGCGCGTATTGTGTAGTAATTCTCATGGACTGGACACATGGAGTCCCATAGTGACCCTCTTGTATTGCTGGCTCTTCTAGCAGCACAGACTCATACCGTGCTTACAGACTTCACTTTTGTACTGCATTAATTTCCCTCAGGTTAATGAGATCCCAGCATTGCTCCTGTGTATCAGACAAGTGGCTTAATCCAAAACGCGCACATCTGCGTTTGACTGTCATGCAGTCGTGCTCACTGTTACTCTGGGGTCGTTTTCAGGACAATTGAAGAAGGAGCATTTAAAGTTGCAGACTGAAGAGCGATGCAGTTATACGTGGAGAAAAACTGCAGCACACGGAGTGAGTGCTACACAGGGGAAGAGGAACTGAGAGATGATGATTATTTCTGTGAGCCAAAGGCTGTTTATTTCTGGTTTTTATTGATTGAGGATCAGTTTAGATGAAAACGCCTGTCTTTTAGATTGTGAGGAGTGCCAGACCTTCTTCACAGATGAGTGTGAAGTACATTGGCCCCCTTCATTTGTTTTGGATGCCCCCTGTGCCTATGGGGACCCCTGACAGGGCCCGGCTCACCCTGCCCCCCTCATTTGGAGGTCAGAACATCTGGGATTCCAGGAGCGGACCTGGGAGTGTTTAACCTGGACCAGACTGTGCCCAGGGGGGTGCACTATGGCCCGTATGAAGGGGAGCTGGCTGAGAAAGATGTAGCCATGGACAGCGGCTACTCCTGGATGGTGAGACGAGTCTTTGTGCTGAGTTCCTGTGTTTGTGCGGTTTACAGATCTGCAAAGCCTGCCTGGGTGTTTAATGTGCTGAGATGTTGTAGAAATGTAGTTCAGTGTCCACTGAATTACGAAGTTCAGCTCAAGTTTATGACACAAAAAGATTAATTAATGTACAAGAAGGTTGCAGAGGTCGTCCCAGCAAGATAAAATGGCCAGACCTCAAACCCACTCCAACCCTTTGGGGGCAAAAAGGTGATTCAGTCCCTTGTGTCTGGAGTCGTTACTCTGACATAAATGTTTTTAAAAAAAAAGCTGCTCAACAGAAAACCAGATATTGGCTGATACCCTGAAACCTCTGTCAAATCAACAGAAAATACTGTTCTGTGCTGCACTTGTGTAAAGTTGGGCATTTCTCCTGGCTGGCATGAGAGAAATGGACAGTTAAGTTCTTTATTTCAGTCATATTTAAGAATTCTGCAGGGTACAGGAGCAGGTGCTGTAAGTGATGCTCATAAGCCTGTTTCAGATCTACAGGAGTGAGCGCTGTGAGGAGTACATCGACGCCAAGAGAGAGACTCACTCCAACTGGATGAGGTTGGTAGCCGTGTTTTGGGAGAACATCACCTCTCTCTTCATATCGTCTCTTACTTCATTGTCTTGTTTGCGGCTCAGATATGTGAACTGTGCTCGGAATGAGGAGGAGCAGAATCTCGTGGCTTTCCAGCACAGAGGATCGATCCTGTATCGCTGCTTTAAGCCCATTCTGCCCGGCTAGGAGCTGCTGGTGTGGTATGGGGAGGACTATGGCAAGGAACTGGGCATCACCTTTGACGTCCTGTGGAACAACAAGTGCTCCTCTAAAGGTACTTGTGTTCATCTGTGTGCCTCTGCTCATGTTACACTAGACCGGCCGGTGTACCACAGTTTTCAGAATTATTATAACTGCCATCATGGGGTACCAGGGAATTTTGTGTCTTTCTTTTTCGTGAATCGAACTTGATGTGGTTTTAAAGAAACAGCAACCATATGTGAGAGACCATTTGAAATGCCCCTGGGAAACAAATTGTGTTGAGAAGTTAGCTAATAACCTGCAAGGTGATAAGAAATTTTTAAAAATCATTTTTACAGGAATTCTATGTCTGCATTGCAATCAAGTAATTTAATGACCTGACCAGTCAGGAAACACTGCAGCCTGAAATAATGAAGAAGCAATAAAAAGAAGCAAAGAGAACTTCTCTAACAAGGCTACTGTGTGCAACTGTAAAAATCACAATAATCTGAAGGATTAAAAATAAATAGATAACGCTCTCTGAATTCAATCTCCTGTTGTAGTATTTTTTCAACAAATTGTGGGAAGTGAAATAAATGGAAATACAGACATTTATTGTGGCATTTATTTATTTCAGCATTTTATTTGGTATTCAGTATCAAATCTAGTCTTTCATTGCTACACAGGGGGACAGGCTGAGAGTAATCACAGGGGACAAGGTGAGAATTTTGCCTCCTCTAACATTCCTCCAATTGGCACGTCACAGATGGTCACTGAGAGCAGTGAAGTATTTTTTCCTGGAAGTGTTTGACATGGCTTTGATGCCTCTGATTAGACCCCATCAAGTGTGATCCGAGGAAAAATAAAGGCACTAGATCCCTCTAGTGCCACACAGTGGCTGTTACACATATTACACTTAAAAAATGCAAATCAATGTTGTACAACCCATGCCAAGACTAGGGATTGAACATGGTGCTGATTTATATTAGTGGCACCCTGCTGAAGGATTGAAAATGGTTTTTAAAAATTCATCTTACTTTGATGCTTTTTCTGATTTAACATGGATAAAATGCCCATCGAGCATTTCACCTACCTCTTGGGTTGTGACTTTTATGTGAACTGCTGACTGCAGGAAAGGGAAGCATGGAGACGCCATTTTCTCTTGTTTTTCCTCAGATTGGGGCCTTGTTTTGACTATATTTATTGCCGATTTAGGGATTTAATGTACAGATTAATATCTTTGAGTGGAGAACCTTTATTGACTCTCCTGAAAGTCTTCTTCTTTCGGTTTTACTTTCTGCTGTTTTGAATGTACTTGTTTTATGGAACGGTACTCTTGTATCCACATTTCTTAGTTTTAAGATTGGAGAGAGAATCTGGACTCGGGTAGATTGGCTAATACAGGGAGTGATTTTCGCACATCGCTCTTAAACAAATTTATTTCATGTAAAGCTGTTCTTAGAAATACTGTTATTTCATCCATAAGTCTTTGTTGCTATAAAATTTCCCTTTCATTTTAGAAAAAATGTTTGGTGTTAAAACTTGACGTGATTTGTTTTTTCTGTCTTGTGCCGTTTCCTTTCCTCCACTAGGGGGTGATGATGTGTCAGCTCCAGTCTTCCCCTGTTCTCAGTGTTGGCTGTACTACACAGCAGAGATCTACCTGCACAAACACATCAAGAGATCTCACCCTGAAAAATATGTTAGACAGCTCAGAGCAGGATCAATCACATCCGCTAGTTTCCTGCCTTCCGGTGGCCACCCCCCCACCCCGGGCACTGTGGACCATCTAATACTGTTCCAGATGCAGTAAAACTGCAGTTAAATACTTGTGGTGTGAGGTCGCTCTTGTGCTTCCTGTGTGGGAAGAGTTTCAGTCGAGCAGGAGACCTTTAAACTACACCAGCGGACTCACACAGGGGAGAGGCTGTACCACTGTGCTCAGTGTGGGGAGAGTTTCAGTCAGTCTCATCACCTGAAGGGACACAAAAAACTCACTCAGAATGCTAATTAAAGCACATCTGTCCCTCAGTATGGGATCTGGTGCTTGTGACAAATGTTGAGTTGTTTATATTTTATCGAGTATATGAGGCTGTTTTTAAATGAATTGTTAAATTGCAGGTTTCCTCTTTGTGCTGAAGTACTATTAATGTAACCCAATATGAACATTGTGTTCCAGCTGTAATGTTTTTACATTTTAATTCTGTTTGGTCACCAAATGGAAAATTTTTCCTTCTTGAATATGTCGTTCATGGTGAATTTTTGCAAGCACCATTTTTCAATGTTAAATTAAAGCAGTAAAGGAGTAAATGACATTGTTCAGGCCTGTTTGTAAGTGAGGTCCTTCTTTCTCATTGTTATGTCATCTGCTCAGGTGCATGAAATTATTGTGCATTTTAATTGTGTGGGGAAAAACTGTGTGTAACCTTTCAGTTTGAATAATAAATCACCTTTCTTGTGTCTTAACTTTGGCTCTAATGGAGTTCTATCAGTGAAGAACTTGATCTTCATTATTCATGGGGTAACCCTCTTCACAACGTGCTAATTCTTCTTCCATGATTATGGAAACCTGCTAGTAGTTTACATTTGGATGTAATGTAAAAGGGCAATAACAGCCCTATAGTGTGAATCCATGTCAATGATAATATTGATTTTTTTTTTTAAATTTTAGCTAAAAAGTTTCATTTGAATTGCTGGATGGAATGTCAAGCTTCAAGCTTCCTTTGTTAGGTTCTTCTAAAAAGTGAACTCACTTCTCAGATTCATGAGCAATGTTCATTTTGTCTGCTGTTGTATGTACATTTTCTAAAGAAACGACAGTTTCATCGGTGAAGTGTAACTGTGCTTTTCTGAATGGTGTATGGAGAGACAGCAGAGAATGCTCTGAAGTTAGGCTTAGGAACATGCAGTGCAGTTTCTCTTTCTGGAATGAAATGTGTTCACTCCCTCACAATTTTCAGTTGCACAAATTTACATTGAAAAATATACAATACTATGCAAGTCATGGGCAAATGTCACACAATTCTGTGTGGAGAAAAATCTTCCAAAAATTATTAAATGAAAGGTTTCTAGGTCTGTAGCATGAAGAACCACAAACTTCTAAAAACTTAATGAAATTAATATTTGGCATGACAATCTTTTTCCGAAAAATTAGGTACGCTGTCCCATAGTTCTATTTTTTTTTTTTTTCGCGCTTGTTAAAAGTACATGGGAGACTTTGCTACAGTTCTGCAGACTCATTGTTTTACTTGATTCTATCTCTGGATAATCCCACAGCCTTGATCATGTTGAGATCTGAGCTCTGTCATGGTCATCATCTGGTAACACGAGCTCTTTTTAGTACATTTATTTTTGACACAAACATTTGATGTGTTCTGTGCCTTTGTTCTTTAGAAAAATAAATGTGCAAAACAAGTATTAAAATTCAGGATCAAATTTATGTAAAATGTATCCCAGGGCGATTAAAACTTTTACACAGTACTGTAGGCTACTTCATTGGGAATTTCATCACTCGAACCAAGTCCCAATGAAACCTGCTGCCCGAGCGATCTCAGGTAGGCCTACACAATGAATGGCGAATACAATAGATTTACATGTGAATACACCCTTTTATATTGTGCTGAATATCGTTGGAAACGGTGAATAGAAGCGTTGTGTTTGGCTGTAGTGCCACTGCGAACGCAGCCAGTGGTGTGTCAACTCATTCGTTCCCCAAGGTCCGTGGCATAAGGCGGCAGTGGGTGAATTTTGTCGAGACAACGAGCATACACAAGGGTGCCCCAGGACCGAGATTGAGAACCACTGGTATAAACATGAGTTGCTGGTGTACTCACAATACAGTTCAATGGGGAATTCAGTCTCGGCTTACTACGTTTCTTTGCGTTTTTACGTGAATTGCCATGGCTCATATTTGTGCAGTGAAGAGATGTAGTAATTCTGTACTGAAAACAAAGGGGTATTTTCATGTTTCATCGAATTCCGGGGGTAATAACAAACAGAGGAGAGAAAGTTCGCCGGGTAAGTGAATATCGTCGAAGACGGTGATAGACCAATACATACTGGAAGGGGCTAGACGGCAGAAAGGCCGATTATACCCGGGTCTGTAGTAAACATTTCATAACACGTATGAAGAAACTATTCAGGGCTACGCAGATGGCCAAAACAGTTCCTATTACAGTACACGAAGAGGTAATAAATCAGGAGTAGACGATCACTTGGTCTTTAACAGTATTTTCGTTTTCATGAATAAGTCATTAAAACGGTAATTTTAGGCTTAAATAAATGGTATGTTTACCGCGAACAAATATTCCTTTAAAATGATACTTTAGCGTCCGATCGGAACGTGATTTGATGGCTAGGCTACTCGTGAAGATGCAGCACAAGCAATTTGCAATTCTAACTGATGACCGCTCCACTTAAAAAATAATCAGTCAGTCAATCGCCCCTGCTAACACATACTGCGGTCAAGCTATCCGCGCTTCCGCGATTCTCGGTCAAGCCATCAGCGGCAAAAATTTAAAGTGCGCGTATATTCATAAAATTGCGGTAGCAAACGAAACTGGGACGTCGCGACTCAATAGAATTTAAAGAATGAGCGCATTTAAGAGATGTTCCGTAAATTAAACTGTCCTTCCCGTCTAAATTCCTCATTAACTTTAATTATTCAATTGAACTATTATTATGATTATTTCGGTTATGTCAAACTTGATTGTTTCTAAAAATTTATCAAAGTTCTGTCCAAATTTACGCGATATTGTCACTGAACAAGGTATGAACTGCCACATGGTTAACCTGAAATTTTACGGTGTTGTTTTTCATGATACTTTTCTACATTTCTATAAATATCTCATTCACTTATGTCAAATTTGACTGACAGTTTATGAAACATTTTCAAAGGTCTGTCTAAACTGACATGATATTATCATAGATCAAGGCATTATCCATCATAACGTTGAGTCTGGAGTAACTGTACTGTGAATTTTTTGAGTCAGCTCTTTGCGAGTGTGTAATTCATGCAAATACCTATTTTAGGGCATGTCAACTTTGATTGGCAATTTATGAAAAAATATCAAAAGTTCTGTGTAAACTGACAGCATATTATCATAGAACACGTCATAGAACATCATTATCATAGAACATACCCCTAATCTATATTAGGGGTATGTCTGGAGTGATTTTACTGTGCAGTTTTTGAGTTAACCCTTTCTGAGTGTTTAATGCATGTACATGCTCATTTTAGGTATGTAAAGTTTGATCGACAGTTTATAAAAATAATAAGAGGTCTGTCCAAACTGACGCCATATTGTCATAGAACAAGCTATTGTCTACCAAAATGGTAAGTGTGGAGACATTTTACTGCGTAATTTTTGAATTAACCCTTTGTGAATATGTAAGGCATGTAAATCGCTATTTCGGTTCTGTCTACTTTGATTGACGATTCATGAGAAATTAGCAAAGGTCTGTCCAAACTGACAGCATATTATCAGAGAACATGTTATGTACATTAGGGGTACATCTGGAGTGATTTTACTGTGTAGTTTTTGAGTTAACCCTTTCTGAGTGTTTAATGCATGTACGTGCTCATTTTAGGTATGTCAAATTTGATTGATAATTTATAAAAATTTTCAAAGGTCTGTCAACACCGAAACCATATCATCATAGATCAAGGTATGATCGACCAAAAGGGAAAGGCTGAAGACATTTTAGAGAGTGATTTCTTAATTAACCCTTTGTGAATATGTAACGCATGCCAATACTTATTTTGGTTATGTGAAATTTGATTGAGAATTTATAAAAAAAACTTGCAAAGGTCTGTATAAAATGACCCAATATTATCATAGTTCAAAGTCTAATCTATCATAAGAATGAGCCAGGAGACATTCCACTGTGTAGTTTTTGAGTTAACCCTTCGTGAATGTGTAATTTGTCTACATGCCTATTTCAGTTATATCAACTTTGATAATTTATGAAAAATTATCAAAGGTTTGTCTAAACTGATGCCATATTATCATAGAACAAACAATTATCTATCTTAGGGCTGAGTATGGAGACATTTTACTGTGTAATTTTTTGAATTAACCTCTTGTGAATATGTAAGCCATGTAAATATCCATTTCGTACTGTCAACTTTGATTGGTAATGTATGAAAAATTGACAAAGGTCGGTCTAAACTGACATAATATTAGGATAGAACAAACTATGATCTATCTCAGGGCTGAGTCTGGAGCCATTTTACTGCGTAATTTTGAATTAACCCCCTGTGAATACGTATGGCATGTAATTGCATCGCGCTGCCGATCCCCAGCCGACGTCTACGCTACATACAGAAATGGAACGCAATGTAATGGCGACGTTCCTCTGTAACGCCGACATCGCTGAGACGGAGGGTGCCCTCTGGGTCGAGATTATCCGAATGAGTGTTTCTCCTTTTTATTTTTATTATGCTACGCAAGGTACCTCCATAATTTTCATACAAAGATGCCACATACAACTGAAACAGCAGCACGAGGTCCGCAGCGCTGAAACAGCTGCAGGAGGTGCGCAGCACTGAAACAGCAGCACGAGGCGCGCAGCGCTGAAACAGCAGCACGAGGAAAGCAGCGCTGAAACAGCAGCACGAGCAGCGCAGCACTGAAACAGCTGTACGAGGAGCGCAGCGCAGAAACAGCAGCACGAGGAGAGCAGCGCAGAAACAGCAGCATGAGGAGCGCAGCGCCGAAACAGCAGCACGAGGCGCGCAGCGCAGAAACACCAGCACGAGGAGCCCAGCGCTGAAACAGCGGCACGGGGAGCGCAGCGCTGAAACAGCTGTACCAGGAGCGCAGCGCCGAAACAGCAGCACGAGGCGCGCAGCGCTGAAACAGCAGCACGAGTTGCGCAGCGCTGAAACAGCAGCACGAGGTGCGCAGCGCAGAAACACCAGCACGAGGAGCCCAGCGCTGAAACAGCGGCACGGGGAGCGCAGCGCTGAAACAGCTGTACCAGGAGCGCAGCGCTGAAACAGCAGCACGAGGCGCGCAGCGCTGAAACAGCAGCACGGGGAGCGCAGCGCTGAAACAGCTGTACCAGGAGCGCAGCGCCGAAACAGCAGCACGAGGCGCGCAGCGCTGAAACAGCAGCACGGGGAGCGCAGCGCTGAAACAGTTGCAGCAGCGCTGAAACAGCGGGAGCGCAGCGCTGAAACAGCAGCAGCACGAGGAGCGCAGCGCTGAAACAGCAGCACGGGAGCGAGCGCCAAACAGCAGCACGGGAGCGCAAAGCACTGAAACAGCAGCACGAGGCGCGCAGCGCTGAAACAGCAGCACGGGAGCGCAGCGCTGAAACAGCAGCACGAGGAGCGCAGCGCAGAAACACCAGCACGAGGAGCGCAGCGCTGAAACAGCAGCACGAGGAGCGCAGCGCTGAAACACCAGCACGAGGAGCGCAGCGCCGAAACAGCAGCACGAGGCGCGCAGCGCTGAAACAGCTGCAGGAGGAGCGCAGCGTCGAAACACCAGCACGAGGCGCGCAGCACTGAAACAGCAGTACGAGGCGCGCAGCGCTGAAACAGCAGCACGAGGCGCGCAGCGCTGAAACAGCAGCACGAGGAGAGCAGCACTGAAACAGCAGCACGAGGAGAGCAGCACTGAAACAGCAGCACGATGCGCGCACCGCTGAAACAGCAGCACGAGGCGCGCAGCGCTGAAACAGCAGCACGGGGAGCGCAGCGCTGAAACAGCAGCACGAGGAGCGCAGCGCAGAAACACCAGCACGAGGAGCGCATCACTGAAACAGCGGTACGAGGAGCGCAGCGCAGAAACAGCAGCATGAGGAGAGCAGCACTGAAACAGCAGCACGAGGCGCGCAGCGCTGAAACAGCAGCACGAGGAGCGCAGCGCAGAAACAGCAGCACGAGGCGCGCAGCGCTGAAACAGCAGCACGGGAGCGCAGCGCTGAAACAGCAGCACGAGGAGCGCAGCGCAGAAACAGCAGCACGAGGAAAGCAGCGCAGAAACACGAGCACGAGGAGCGCAGCACCGAAACAGCAGCACGAGGAGCGCAGCACCGAAACAGCAGCACGAGGAGCGCAGCGCCGAAACAGTAGCACGAGGAGCGCAGCGCAGAAACAGTAGCACGAGAAGCGCAGCGCTTAAACAGCGGCACGAGGAGCGCATCACTGAAACAGCGGCACGAGGTGCAGCGCTGAAACAGCAGCACGAGGAAAGCAGCGCAGAAACACGAGCACGAGGAGCGCAGCGCTGAAACAGCAGCACGAGGTCCGCAGCGCAGAAACACGAGCACGAGGAGCGCAGCACCGAAACAGCAGCACGAGGAGCGCAGCGCAGAAACAGTAGCACGAGGAGCGCAGCGCTGAAACAGCAGCACGAGGAGCGCAGCGCAGAAACAGCAGCACGAGGAGAGCAGCGCTGGGGGGGTGGTTTACAGCACAAGGCCGAGGACAATTAAAGGTTTTTGATGCATTTCAAAGCCTTCTTAGGATCATCAAAATCAAAACGATGCTTTATTCCGCTTGGTGTTGTGAATGAAAGCACAGCAGGATAGCCGACGGAAAACGGGATTTTGGCTGAGTGAAGCAGATGTTTACACTCCAAAAAGGAGTGTCTTCCCTCCTGCGTGGCCTTATAGAAGTCTTGATAAAAGCTAATCTTATGGTTCTGCCAGCGCACATCCCCGATTTCTCTAGCAAGTTGTCTCACCCGCTCCTTCTGTTGAAACCTCGAGAAGCGCACGATAAAGGGCCTTGGGGGGCTCCGGGCTCAGCTGGTTACAGCGACCGGTGGGCACGCTCCAAATCCAGGCCCCCCTGGAAGTCAGCCCGGAGGATTTCAGGGAGAGTAGCCCTCAAAAACGATATGGCATCTTTATCTTCAACGTGTTCTGGGAAACCATAAATGCGCAAGTTTACACGCCTTTCCCGATCCTCGTATTCTGTTAGTTTGGCATTTAGTTTTTCAACCTCTGACGCCAAAGCTGGGGGCGAGTCGCAGCGGTGCCTCTCCACCTCCTCTAGCATGTCCAGGCGGACCTCCGCGCTAGCCATCCTAGTGAGCATGTCGGCTAGCTTACCCTCAATCGCCTCAACAGCTCTTCTCGTTTCTGACGCGTCCTTGCGGAAGTCTGCGAAGTGTCTGGCTTAGTCATTCAGGATTTTCTTTTGGTCGTCTGATAATTTCTGAAGAAGCCCATGTATTTTAGCAGTGGAGATTGACTCGTCCACGGTCTCCTGCTTTGGTGACACGGGAGAGGCCTGGCTAGCTTTTAAGCTCGCGGTAGCCCTGGCGCTTTGCTGTTGTTGAGGCACATTTGCATCATTTTTCCGGGAATTCGGCATATCGGTATTTGAAGAAGCTTACAGTCAGCAACTTATGAGAAAAAAACAAAGTGAGAAATTGCGAAAGCCGTTAACTTTAACTTTACTCATACACTCGGGAGAACTGCATCTGTTTTCAAGACAGAAACCACAAATCATAAAAACCTCGCAGAAGATGCTCTCTTGTTATTGTTTGTCTTGTAATTATTTACATAATCCCATGCAATTTTGTGAAATAGATAATTTTCAAAGTTATTGTAGAAACATTATATGTCGTTATTTTCCTCTGAAAATATTTGTGAAGCAGGTGATCCTCACAACATGATCACATCTGCCTCATCATGAAGCATCTCTACCAGACGCAAAACATCCTCACACTCCACCCTAGTATGAGCTGTTTTTCTGACCTCACTGCCATAGGGGGTGTTACTAAACACTGAAAGGACCATAGAGGACAAGAAAGAGTACTTTCATGGATGTTTTACACATGTACTGTGTGCGTACACTGCCAAAACAAAATCAGCAGTTTACAAAAATAATTGTATGTAATGGCCGATAGAAGCGGGAGGCCAAGTGCAGCGGCAGAGAGAAACAGAGCAGCACAGACCCAATACCCTCACAGAGAAAGACATTGACCCAATGACAGGAACAGCTCTCGCGTTTCCTAAAAGGACGCCTGGTTGCAAAATGCCTGCCAGAATTTAGCCGTAAACTGCGGGCCACGGTTGGAGACCACATCCTGGGGCAGGCCATGCAGCCGGAACACATGGTCCACAACAAGGAGGGCCATCTCCCGTGCCGAGGGCAGTTTGGGAAAAGCGACACCACCACCACCAAAATAACCGTGTTGCCTTCAGAAGCCGGCAGACCTGACACAAAGTCTAGAGCAATATGGCTCCAAGGACGCTTGGGGACTGGCAACGACCGCAACAGACCAAAGGGGGGGGGATGAGAACCCTTGTCCCGTGCACATGTGCCGCAGGCTGCCACAAACTCCCGAATGTCTCTTTCCATACTGAGCCACCAAAAGCGTCGAGCCAAAAACTGCTTGGTCCGGTGAACCCCCGGATGACCAGCCAAGCGGGAAGAGTGACCCCACTGGACAACTTGGGAACGAACCGCCACAGGGACAAACAAACAACCAGGCGGCTCCCCACCCGGACCAGAATTGGAACGCAACGCCTCCCGTACCACAGACTCAACATCCCACTGTATGGGAGCCGCAATCTGAGCTGGCGGAATTATAGGCTCAGGAAGAGGATCGCAGCCAGAACGGTCATAAACTCGTGACAAAGCATCAGGCTTGATGTTTTTAGAGCCAGGGCGATAAGTTAACGTAAAATTAAAGCGGTTGAAAAACAAGGCCCACCGCACCTGCTGGGAATCACGCTGCTTAGTCTGCTGGATAAACTGGAGGTTTTTATGATCGGTCCAGACCACAAACGAGTGTTCGGCCTCCTCCAATCAGTGGCGCCACTCTTACAAAGCCAACTTGACTGCCAACAACTCCCGGTCACCAATGCTGTAATTCCGCTCCGCAGCAGACAATGACCCGGAGAAGTAGGCGCAGGGATGCAATTTATTGTCCCGAGGAGAGCGCTGGGACAAAATGGCACCCACCTGACCTCAGAAGCATCTACCTCCGCCACAAACGGAAGGGTGGGGTCGGGCATAGCAAGGATAGGCACAGAGCTAAAACGTCTCTTCAATTCCTGAAAGGCAGCCTTTGCCGCTGGGGTCCAAGAGAACGACGAGGAGGCATTCTTCCTTGTTAGCACAATGATAGGGGCAGCCACAGCGCTAAACTTGCAGATGAACCTCCTATAAAAATTAGCAAAGCCTAAAAAACGCTGCACCTCCTTTACACTCTGAGGAACGGGCCAATTCTTGACCGCTGCCACCTTGTCCGGATCCATACGGACCGACCCTGCCGACACAATGAAACCAAGGAACGACACAGTCTTAGCGTGAAAAATGCATTTCTCAGCCTTGACAAAAAGTTTAGCTTCTAGGAGGGCTGCAATCACTTGTCGGACATGTTGTTTATGCTCCGAGAGAGTTGAAGAAAAAATCAGAATATGGTCGAGGTAGACAAAAAATTTCTCCAACATCTCTTGGAGGACGTTGTTGACAAGTGCCTGAAACACGGAAGGGGCGTTAACCAAACCGAACGGCATAACCAAATACTCATAGTACCTGTCATGCGTATTAAATGCCATTTTCCACTCGTCCCCCTCCCGGATCCGAACTAAGTTATATGCCTTCCAGAGGTCTAGCTTGGTAAAAAACGACGCCTCCTGCAGATGTTCAAATGCAGAGTTCATCAAAGGAAGAGGATATCGGTTCTTAATGGTGATATTATTTAAGCCCCTGTAATCAATACAAGGTCTCAAACCACGATCCTTTTACCCACAAAAAAGAACCCCGCTCCAGCAGGAGACGTGGACGGCTGAATAAATTCATTAGCCAGAGCCTCCTGAAAATTTTCTCGAATGGCCTTGCGCTCAGGCCCTGACAGCGAGTATAACAAACCCCTGGGGGGAGTGGTACCAGGGTAAAGGTTGATCTCGCAATCGTATGTGTGATGGGGAGGTAAGGACGAGGCCCGTTGCTTGCTAAAAACCTCTGCGAGATCAGCATAGTCATTGGGAACGTTGGGAGGCAAACAAAAGTTCAGAGCAGCTCTAAAATTCTCACCCTGTTCGGAACCTGCCGTCTCTATGACTGACTCAGAGTCAGAAAAATCCTCTGAATCGAAATCCTCCTCAAATTGAGGATCCCACTCCAACGCCTCCTCCGCTCTATTTCTAGATTTGGAAGGTTAGGTGAGACAACCTCCTCATCATCACTCCAGGCGTCAGCCTCCCCCATAGGTTGACGTCCGAGACGACACGCCAAACTCTCACCACAGTGAGATCTACAATCAGTGCCCCACTGGACGACTGGATTATTCTGACTGCCCCAAAAGATGTGTGGCCTATGTTCAAGTAGCCAAGAATGTCCTAAAACAACAGGGAAAACCGGGGAACTGATCAGGAGGAACCAGATTTCCTCTGAATGACCGCCAAATGGGACAAACATAGTCAATAATTCAGAGGCCTTGGTTATAAGCCCAGTTCCAAACAGGCGATCGTCAAAAGACCTGACTTTGCATGAATGAAAAAGAGGGCAGATGGGAATGGAATGTTTCCCAGCCCACTCCACATCCATGAAACAATCTATGGCCCAGAGTCCAAAAATGCTTCAAGAAATATTCTGTCTCCCCACAGTCAATTCTACTGAAATAAATGTTTGAAAGGGAAATTGGGTCTGTCCCTCTAGCGCCCCCCATACCGCTAGAGGGACTTCCCATTTCCCTTAAGCTCAGGGCAGCGTGGACGGATATGTCCCGGTTTGTTACAATAAAAACAAATTATACGTCTGCGAACGGACTTACGAGCCCGGCTCTCATATGAGCCATCAACCTGCATGGGCTCACTAGGAGTGGGAATTTCAGTGGGTGGAGTTTGGGCTGTGTGTGTGTTGTAAGGAGAATTAACCCCTTCGCTAGCAAGAGCCAGTGCAGTACGTTTCTCCTTGTTTCGTTCGCGGATACGATTATCAATTCGCACAGCAGTAAGAACCAACGAATCTAAAGAAACACAAGGCTCCAATGTCACCAGAGCATCCTAAACCTCCTCAGCCAAAGCGTGAAAAAACACTGTCATAAGAGGCGCTTCTGTCCAGCCTGTCTCTGTGGCCAGGGAGCGGAAAGAAATACAAAACTCCGTGACGCTCTCAGAGCCCTGCCTCAAATGCATTAAACGTGTAGCTGCGTCCTGACCACAAACATCCTGATCAAAAACAGAAACCATTTCTCTCACAAGAGTCTCCACTGAATTAACGAGTGGTGAACCAGATCGAATGAGTGGCCCCACCCAAGTGAGGGCTGTGCCGGTCAACAGGGATAAAATAAACAAAACCCGTGATTCTTCATTTGAGAACCGTGAGGGTTGCGCTTCAAAAAATATTTCACATTGAGCAATGAAATCTTTACATTTTCCTGCCTCGCCTTCATATCTTGGGGGTAACTGGAGTTCAGGCTCTCGGGGAAGATGAACGGATTGTGCTTGTGAAATATTTTGTGTAATTTGAGCAGACAATGCTCTAAGACTCTCAGTGAGACTTAAAAGAATGTTTTTCTGTCTCTGCATAGCATTCTCCTGTTGGCGAATTCTTTCCGCCAGCTCTGCCGGTTGATTGCCTCGACTAGTAAGGTGCTTGCCATACCCAGCTAGCACTGACTGTTGGTTACCAACAATCTTCTCTAGCGTAGCCGCTGCTGGCAACTCCATGTCTGGCTAGAGTGTTCTGTAATGGCTAATAGAAGCAGGAGGCCAAGTGCAGCGGCAGAGAGAAACAGAGCAGCACAGACCCAATACCCTCACGGAGAAAGACACAGACCCAATGACAGGAACAGCTCTCGCGTTTCCTAAAAGGACGCCCAACCATCCGACGAAAAGGAAGCAAAGCGAGAGAGAGAATAAGAGGAAGTATCTCGGGAACCGAGTAAAAACAAAGCCCCTAAAATAGTGCGATCCAAAGATAAGAGAGGGGAATGAAGAACAGGGTAATACCCCAGATAGACAGGAATTCCCACAATAACTAGAAGATGAACCATCAGAGAAATACTGACCACAGAAATCTACGGCTGAAGTGCTTAACTAAATCACACACTTATATATCGGCTTATATAGAGTCCGGGGAAGGCGCCGTCCAGGTTCAATCAGCCAGCTGGGTAAAAACTCTGATAGAGAAGGAATTCGATATAGTCCCGGGATGAGAGCCACAAAGAAAAGTCCTTAACCGTTTCATCACCATTGTCGCATTTCTGCGACAGCGCCGATCCCGCATCTCTTACCATTGTCGATATTTTGCGCCTAGAGAAAGTCCCTCATAAAAACTGTCAAAGCTCCGCAACAAAACACCCCTTTGGACGAGTCTGGTATCGCACAACACGTCAGTGATGTCATCAGGCTTCCCGTAGTTCCCAATCCTCCGGTTATGCATAGTTTTATTTTATTTTATACAGGTTATTGCAGGCAGTGCGTGCTGCAGCACGTGTATCTCCGTTTGTACACAAATGCACGTGTATCTCCGTTTGTACAGAAATGCGCGTGTATCTCCGTTTGTACATAAATCCCATAGAGGAGAAATCGTCTTGTCTTGACAAAACGAAATACGGTTTTTATCCTCATTCTCTGTTTTTACTTTTGGAAAAACTAAGCAAAGATATGTGTCAATGGAAAGGTAAATGTATTTTGAACATGTTTTCTGTACATAAAATTGTCCATTTCTGGCGTTTTTAGTTTGAAAAAGGGGGTGAAAATCCACATGCAATATCATGCTGCGATAGCACAAAAATTTACGGTAAGTAAGGGTTGTCTTATTCCCAGTAAGCGGTAGTGAAAGGGTTAACACGCGCACACCACCTAAACCATGACATTGTAGGCTAATATGTGGGTCAAATGACATTGATGACCTGCCATTATCAACACGGGAAACCCCTAAATTCCCAAAATCACTTCATTGTATTTGACGGTTTCATTCATTCATTCAGCAGTCAGTCAGTCCAGCCAGTCAGTCCACTGCATCAGTTATTCCAGTCAGTCATTAAGTCAGTCAGTCAGTCAGTCATTCAATTTAGTCAAATCAGTCAGTCAGTCAGTCAGTTACTCCAGTCCATGCTACAGGCAGTCACTGACAGTATATGCATTACATAAATAGTTCTATATAATATATGCTTCTGTCAGGAAAGGTGCCAACCGTGCACATGGTCCATGCAGTCTGCCAGTCAGTCAGATAGTTTGAAAATTAGTAAAATCAGTCAGTTTAATCAATCAAGTTGATCAATCTAAACAATCAATCTGCTGGCCAGCCAGGCAGTCATTTTTGTCAGTCAGATCAGTCCAGTCAGGTCCAATTCACACTGACAGTCCATTCAGACAGTCCAGTTCAGTCCTGACTGACAGTCCATTCAGTCAGTCCATTCAGACAGTCCAGTTCTGTCCAGTCTGACAGTCCATTCAGACAGTCCAATCCAATCCAGACTGAAAGTCTATTCAGTCAGTCCGGTCCAATCCACACTGACAGTCCATTCAGACAGTCCAGTTCAGTCCAGACTGACAGTCCATTCAGACAGTCCAGTTCTGTCCAGTCTGACAGTCCATTCAGGCAGTTCAGTCCAGACTGACAGTCCATTCAGTCATTCCAGTCAGCCAGTCAGTCAAGTTACATCACGGTGCCGTACCTACATGCTTTCTGTCAAAATCACGACCCCTTGTGGAACTCTGTACCACATATTCTTGTCCAAAGTTTAATCTGTCCTTGGTCATTTGTGATCCCGTCATTGGTAACTTTTGTGGGGACTTGTATGGCTCATATTGCTAACTCTAAATGATCGTAACTTTTTACTGAGTTGTCCAATTTTCTTCAGATAAAGATTGTATTATCTTTTCATATTAGATATCTGAACAAACTCATATAAATATGAACAAAGGTATTTGTTTTGAGACTTAAAGGAATATCAAAATGGTGTTTTACTGCTATCCATCACATGTTCATCTGGAAGATCCAGTTTTCCGAGCCATGTTGAAGAATATTCATTTCCTACAGAACAAACATTTTGTTCAAAATACAGAGATCATTTTTAGCATTATAATGACATATGTAATACAATTAACTTTTACATACCTGTTTTGTTTGTTTGTTTTTGTTTTGTCTTGTTGGATCATTGAGAAGTTTTTTGATCCCTCATAATTCAATGTTATGAGCATTAACAACATGGTCAAACCAAAGACTCAGCTGTGTGTATTCCAGCTGTCATTGTTTTAATGAACATTATGCTGTGTAAGGAATACAACATCAAATGAATTCCCGTATTGATCTGAATGATATAGATAACACTTATCACCGCCTAGTTTGCTTTAGTTGACAAACTCTGGACAGATTCCTGAGCTCATGAATGTTTTTCTTGGGATACCACTTGATTTTTTATTTATTTATTTAAGGACAGCGTGTGTTTACATTAATCATTTACTAGAAATGAAAAGATGGGCACACCAGATTTAGCAGAAAGCTAATTTCCATCTGTAGTCCAACATAAAACTTAAAAACACACTATACAATAAATGATACAAAACATCCAGCATGAAACCACATTCCCTGCAGTAGCCTAACGAGCTGCTCCTGATGTTGTGTGGATCATATAGATAGTATATCTGAGGTCTCCTTTCTGATATACAATAATTGAAAATGTAATAGAGGATATAAATATAGTTAAAGAAATGTAACAATATAGAGAACACACTCATAAATTACTAAAGTGCTTATAGAAGTGCAAATGAGCTCCATAATGTGTTTGTAAAATCCTCTGTCAGTACCCCTTGTTATGATTCTGCCATGACCTGTTATGATTCTGCCATGTTCTGTTCTATTTCTTCCCATGTTCTGCTTAGTTTAGTTCATTGCCATGTTTTTGTTATTGCCATGTTTTGTATTCCCTGCCATATCCACATTTCTGTTATATTCCGGTCCATGTTTTCGCTCATGCCCTGCATTGCACTTTGTCTCCCCTGTCTGGTCTTGTGTTGAGCTACAGCTTCTCCCCAAGTACTGCGTGTCTCATGTTTAGGTGATTTCATGGTTTCTGCGTTTCCAACCATTCCTTCTAGTCTCGTTTGCTTCCTTCGCCTTGCTGTTCTATTTTACTAAGTACTAACAGTTTGTTGTTTTGTTAAAGTTACTAACCAGAACTAACATTGTATATAATACTAACTTACTAACGAGCACCAGGGATTGTATAGCTGCACCTTACTAATTGATTAACAAGCTCTCAGCGCTCGCCCTGTTCTAGTCTCCGCTTCTGGCCTTCACTTAATCTTAGCTGCAATTCAGCGGATCCTCCGCACCTGTTCAACTCTGTTCCGCTTCTTATTATCTGTGCACATTAGAACTCCCTAACCGGAGCTGTATGTTTTGTCATAGGCTGTCTTGTGATCTCTGTCCGCGTTTTGGCTTTTGCCAATTTCATGTAGTTAGGTTCTCCCTCGTGTTTGCTCCCACGTAATTAGTCTGATCCTCTTCACCTGATCCTAATCATAGCATGTGACTTCCCTTGTGTGTATTTAAGCAGTCTTTTCACAGCAGTTCCCTGTCAGAACGTTTCCCTGTGCTGCTCGTTTTCGCCTCGTACTCTTAATGTTGCTATTCTGACTGGACCTTCCTGGACTTTCAATTTTTGGCTCTGTTTTGGTATTTTTTTGTCTGCATCTGTTATCGAACCCTTTTTCTGCCCGACCACGAATACTGTTATTGCTGCCCTGGTTTTCGACTCGGATTCTGCCCATTGGATTGTGATTTTTGGATTGTGGACTTTGTACTGTTGCCTTCTGCTCTGCGGGGGTTTACCCCCTCGCTTAATAAAATCACATCAACTGCATTGCTGGGTTCTCACGACTGGTTCCTGAACTCTACCTCACACCCCTGACCAAGGTACTGGCTTTAGAACTGGAGTTGGTCCCCGGGCGCTGCTCTGCGGCTGCCCACTGCTCCTAACTATGGGATGGGTCAAATTTAGAGGACAAATTACCCCATGGGGTTCAATAAAAGTATATTTTATCTCTTGCTGTGAATTTTTTATTATCCACTTCTATTCCAGAGCAGTTTGAGTGTCTAATTATCAAAGTAGGTTTGGGTTGTGCAAGTTTTACACTAGCAGGTGTGTATCACCCACTAAGCGCTCTTTCATCCTCCATAATCAATCTCTCTAATATCTCGTCCACTTATGCTCACACTGAATTATTGGTTGCTGTTGATCTCAGTATAGATTGGTTATCACCGTCCTCAAACCATTTTAAAGAGGTCTGCGACGGCCTGACTCTCACGCAACTTATTTCAGAGCCTACACGACCTAATTTTAAAGATTTATCCCGGTCAACTTTGATCTGATTTTAACAAATAGACCGCACAAGTATGCCCTGATAGGCGTCTTTCCCTTGGATTTTAGTGATCACTGCCCAGTAGCTCGTATTAGAGACATGAAAGTTACAAAGGCTCCTCCATGTTTTATTACTAAAAGAAATTTTAATCATTTCTGTGAACAGGCCTTCCTCTGGATCTTCTGGAGTGATTTAAGCTCTGCAGGATTTATTCCAGACCCTGACCTAGCATTGGCTCACTTTACTACCGTGTTTAATCGTGCAGTGGATAAGCATGCTCCGGTTAAGAGACTTAGGGTTAAGAATAGGAGAAACCCTTGGTTTTCGAATGCCTTATCCACAGAACTACGCATTAGGGATGAAGCATGGGGTAAAGCTAGGGAAACCCAGGCACTCTCTGACTGGCAGGTCTTTAGAAAACTAAGAAATAAATGCTGCTCACTAATTAAAAAGGCAAAATCTGATTATTTTATCCCGTCATTGGCCAAAAGACAGGGTAATCCTGCTAAATTTTGGAAAATTGTCAAGTCCCTGAATTTTAATCCCTCTTCATCTATTCCACACTCCATCCACACTGATTCTGGCCCTATTACTGATAAACACAAAATCTGCGATCTTTTTAACCAACATTTTATTGCGGCTGGAAACCTTTTTGAAAATTTTATTGTTCAGTCAACTACAGGAGATACGTCTGACCTCAGCTCTAGTTCATTCACAAATTCTCCAACACCTAGAGTTTTGTTTTCATTTAGGGAATTTCAAGTGAATGAGGTCCTACAAGAATTGAAACTAATTGATGTGAATAATTCCACTGGAGAGGATCATCTAGTTCCCAGTCTTTTGGGTCTAGCAGCCCCAATGATTATGCATTCAATAACTAATATTTTTAACTTGTCATTATCGAGGGGGACTATTCCCAGTGTATGGAAAGCTGCTCATGTTTTTCCATTATTTAAGGGTGGTGATCCCAGTTCAGTGAACAGCTACCAACCTATCTCAAAATTGCCTTGCCTGGCTAAGATTTTAGAATCTGTCGTTAAGCAACAACTTTGCAGCTTTTTAACTTTCAACAACATTTTAACTTCACAACAATCTGGCTTCAGGCCTGCTCATAGCACCATTACAGCAGCCTCAGTGGTTATAAATGATTTGGTATCAGCTGTAGATAATAAACAAAAATGTGCAGCCCTATTTATTGATCGGCAAAAGCTTTCGATACAGTAGACCATTTGATTTTATTAAATAAGTTGTCCTGCATTGGTCTTGATTGTGTTGCCTGCTTGTGGTTCCAGGACTACCTCTCTAATAGAAAACAAGCTATTATGCTTGGGGATGCGAAGTCTTTTTAAAAGTGACGAAAGGAGTACCCCAAGGATCCATACTTGGACCAATTTTATTCACAATTTATATAAATAATATTGCTCGTAATATTGCAAATAGTAAGGCTCATTTTTATGCAGAAGACACAGTGCTTTACTCCTCTGCACCAACGTGTGCCTAGGCCCTTATCTACCTGCAATCGGCTTTTAATCTTATTCAACACGCTCTAGCTGATCTGAAACTTGTTATAAATACTGATAAAACTAAGTTCATGTTTTTTTCTGCATGGAATGCAATTATGCCAAATGACTCAATTTTCTCTTTGACTGGTGCTAAAATTGAACAAGTTCAGCCATGAAAATATTTGGGCATCTGTCTGGATCATGACTTTTCCTTTAAAACACGTGTCTAACTTGTCCAAGAAAATTAGAGCAAAAATTGGGTTTCTTTACAGAAACAGGTCTTATTTTTCTTAAGACAGTAGGAAGAGGATTGTCCAGGCGACAGTCTTACCCTTATTTGACTGTGGGGATGTCCTTTACATGCATGCCTCTGATAGTACTTTAAGACCTTTGGACGCAATTTATCACAGCGCTCTGCGTTTTATCACTGGAGATTGTTTCCGCACTCATCACTGTGTTTTTATATAGTTCATTAGGGTGGTTTTCCCTTCATTTTAGAAGGAAGCTCCATTGTATTTTATTTATTTATAAAGCATTGCTTGGCAAACTTCCTTCTTATCTTACTAGGCTTTTGTCCATCAAAATCAGAAGCCAGCATGTCTGATCGCAAGGGTGGATTTTCTTGGAGGCACCCAGGACTAGGACAAATTTGGGCTGTTCTGCTTTTAGCTCATTTGCACCTTATGTCTGGAATAGATGCCAAGACTCTCTGAAGCTTGATTGTCTCATTCCATATGAGTCCCTCAAGAATCGACTGTGGGAGATGTTAGTTGAGGAGGCCAGATGTTCTTGCCTTTAATTTTAACTTTGGACTTGTTCTCTGCACTTTTTATTTGTATGTTCTACTTATTTTATTATTCTCTTTTTTATTTCTAATTGTATTTTAAAGTTTGTTTTCCTTTATTCTGCAATTTGTTTGTAATTGTGTGAATTTTATTGAGCTCTGTGTTAACCGACTTTGTAATTTTTTGATTGTATTCAGGGCTCCCCTGAAAAAGAGACCTCGGTCTCTGTGGGACTTCCCTGTAATAAAGGAAACTAAATAAATAAAAAGAGCTATAATGACACTATTAAATAACAGCAAAGTTACAGGAATAAATTCCAGCAATGGTAATTCAGGGTTACAGGAATAAATTCCAGCAATGGTAATTCAGGGTTACAGGAATAAATTCCAGCAATGGTAATACAGAGTTCTGCAAAGCAGCAGTAAAGTGGCAGCGCATGTTCAGCTATAACAACCTTAAAATGTAAATGTAATTTGCCACAGTCACCTGGTACAATTTCTCAAGGAATTGGTCGTCATGAAATTTCAACAGATACATTGTAATTTATTTATGATTATGAATAAACATCATATATTACCACAATCACCTCTTCATTTTGTTGTTAATGTCTGTGCTTGTCTACACAGGACACAGTGTCAAGTGTTGAGCTTCAGTAACTTGTTTACACTCCTTTTACACTCCTTTCTTAATGTTATATCTATCTATACGACAAAGGGGAACTACATGGAAATGTTTATATCACTATTGATTTGGATACAGTTTCAGTAAACACTGACAGTCAGGAAAGTACGTTATTACATACATCCTACCATAATTTCAGGATGTTCAGTACGTCAAAATAAATTTGAGATAAGATAACTGCCAAGAAGCGTCCAAGCCAATCAGTGTCCTTATCAGGATCTTTTTCTCGGAAATGTGTCTCAGTTTGGTTCAGTATAAAAGCCTGGGGATTTAGCCTGTGAACAGTTCTCCATCAGCATCCAGATTTCACACACTGTCTCAAGCAAGAAGATCAGGTGAGTACATTTACCTAATTATGCTCTTTTTGCACTTTGTTTTATGGAGAAACAATGTGTATACCAATGATTCAGACAGACAGTAGGCTGGTTTTGGAATTATGATAAAAATAATTGGTAACACTTTATTTTACATGGTCACTGATACAGTGTATGTACCTAGTGAGGTACTGTGTAAGGACCGGTGTAACAATATGTAATAATATGTACCTATGTTGTACTTATATGATGTATTTTTTTGTACCCACAGATCCCTATAACAGGTGTATTAAAAAGTGCTTGTTACAATACCTTGCCAAAGTGCTTGAGAGTCACTGATACAGTGTATGTACCTAGTGACCTTCTTGTTGGGGAGACATTGGAATGGTATTTGTTTTCCTTGTGCTCTTTATTTGATTGGTTAAAATAAAAAAATAAAAAAACAGTTTTCATGAATGTGTGATTTTTACTTCAACTCTCCTACGTGTAATGTATGTAAGTATCCAGCAGGTACACTTTATTTTAATGTTCTTGTTCCACTGTTTCTAGGAGTAACAAGGGTGCACCGACACAGATATTACATTAACTGTGTTGTGTAACGGCGCAGATGTTCCAAAACACTACTCAACACTAAAACTACTGAAGACACCATGACGTTTGATGGGTCGTTTGAAGCATGGTTTGTTTTCATCCATTTTTCTTGCAGGTGTACCACACAGACATGTCTAATTTTACTCAATTCAGATAATTTAGAGATATTCACTGCCGTTAATCTATAGGAGTTATGCGGCAGGTACACTTTATTTTAATGTTCTCATTCCACTGTATCACAGAGTAAGTAAAGGGTATCAATGCAAATATTACCTGTACTTTTCTGTGAAACAGTCGGTGTGTTCCATGATGGAGGTGCAGGAACAATGTAATAACTACAGAATTCATAGAAATTTAATGTAATAACTCCATAGTGATATAATGCTGAACCAATGCAGTGCTGACATGTAGCCCTCTCAACTGTGCATCAATTTAATGAAGTGGACGACGGCTACCATATAATTTCTAGGTAACCTCAATATGTTGGCCAACATTAGGGTGTCCTGAGGCTCCATTCACCCAATCCACACTGACCTTAGGGTGCCTTGCTGGGCCTCAACTCAACCTATTGCCTTTCTTAAGCACTTTGGCAAGGTATTGTAACAAGCTCTTCTTAATACACCTGTAATAGGGATCTGTAGGTACACAAAAATACATCATATAAGTACAACATAGGTACATATTATTACATATTGTTAAACCGGTCCTTACACAGTACCTCACTAGGTACATACACTGTATCAGTGACCCTGTAAAATAACGTGTGACCAAATAATTTTTTTGTATTCATATTTGCTTTGCTGGTTATGATGTATATCAACGCAGCTAGTTTTAAATGTGCAAAGTAAGGGAAGTAACTGAATTTTTATTTGTTGTCTTTCTTCTATCTAAAACTAGTTTGATTTCAATATTATTTTTATGTTCTGACATTGAGACAGTTTTTTTGGTTAGAATTCTTCTCTCTTCCTACCAAAAGGAAAGTCTTTTCCTTTTTGTTTATATAAAGACTAATAAATAGTATTTTTATGTGCCTATGAATATGTGTATGTGTAGGTAGGTTTATGTTATAGGCATTTTTCTATAATCTATCAAATCATCTTTTTTTTGTCTCTATGTCACACACACACACCCACCCACCCACACACACACACACACACACACACACATACACACACTTTTGTCTCTTGTTTTTCCAACTGCCTTCTCTTACTCCACATAAAATAAAGTGTAACAAACAGAAGGTTATAGAATACATTGCAAGAGGTTGACAATAATGTCTTTTTAATTACTTTTTCAGAATGGCTATTGCCTACAAAAAATGTTCTGGCTATTTGCTTGCTCTTGAGTCTGATGGTGTGCTGCAATGCTGCAGGAGGATCGTGTTATGCTCCACCATTTTTCTGGGGGCAAGAATGCAGGTACGTATTAGACTGCATTTCTCTTATCTGTTCTCTGTTGAAACATTACTATATCTTTATATCTTTATTAGTTTGGTAGCTTGGGCCTGCCCATATGACTGCATATTTGTTTAATTTACCTTCAACCTTGGAAATAGTTCCTAGGGTGAATTGACTATTCTGGAAGGTAGAGACATGATACGTAGGCAGTTGCTCTTATATGTATTTTTTCTTTTGTCATTTTGATTTGATTTGATTAAATTAGCGTCCCTTTTCAGCACAATTTATCTATGTAGGACAGAGAGAAACTCGTCATTGAGCATGATGCCCTACTTTTTACAATAGGTGACAAGGGATCTTTTACACGCATTACCACACATACCTTTGATATAACAGTCGTGGGGCACTGGGGGGGACGACATAACCCGCTGATAAGCCTCCAACCTTTCTCATTCAAGGAAGAACGAGAGCAAATTGCCGCTATCAGGATTTGAACCCAAGCCCTTCTGTTTGACAGACAGACATACGCTCTAATCACTGCGCCAAAGCTGGGGAACAATAGTCTGTTAAGAATCCATAAATTACTTTTAATACCCAGCTCATCTACAAAATAGTAATGTTTTAGGCAGAGTAGACACTCTCAGGTATACTTACTGAAAAAATCACTTAGGAAAAAAAGAGGGAAGTGTGTTTTTTTTTTTTTCAAGAAACTTTTGGTTGCGCCACCTGACATTTTTTAGCTGGTGAAATTGCAAATTCAGTCTAAAACTGTACTAAAACCCTGTAAATGTAGTGCAACCATTACGACTTGTTTAAACACACTCTTCCAACTGCAAATAAATGTATTCTGTACATTTTTAAAGATTTATATATAAAAAAACATTTTTAAAAGGCTTATTTGTCATTGACCCTCATACAAGTTCTGGATCCAATTCTTTACCATTAACATTTACTAACAGAAGGGACATTACCATATAATTTTCTCAATAAAGACCAATGTTAGAGCAAGCTGCATGATGTAATCTCTACCACTATAAAAAGTGTCCCCCCTCCCCCATTCATTTCAACTGAATGACTAAATGACATTCAAACAAAGCTTACTGCTAGCTAAATGATGCCATGGCAATATGACACGCTCTAACATTGCATTTTCCTTCGTACTAAACTTTAAACTATTAAAAGTAGTTTGTAAATTCTTCTAAGCATAATAATCGCGACGGCTGAGGCTGCATCCAGCGTAAACAAGCTGAAGCATACGACCGAAAAAACACGACTAAAGAAAAAATCTTGATTAAAACTCAGAAATACCTCTCTATCTCAATTGTACACATGTATTTAAGGTGGGTTTAATTCATACATTATCATGAAATGCCATAACGAAGGGACAAGACGTTAAGTTTGTAGTTTGCGATATAACCGAAATAACCTATATAAAAGCGAATTTGCGGGAAAAAAAACCGAAGTCGAAACTCGAAAACACTGCTTTTTATGCGGGAAAAAAACCGTAGCATTTACGTGACCAAGTGACAATAAAGTAAACATATCAAGAATAAAAAACTTACTTTATTCCGGTGCGCGCTCTTAGAAATTGAGCTGCAGACTTGTCATCATCCAATTTCAATATGGATTACGCAGCAGTGAGTGGACAGGTCCATTGTCATCTCGTGACATGATTGGCTCTCGTCCATTCTTACAATGGAGAGCTCGTTCCACAATTGGTCGAAATTATATGTACAGTAACAGCCGAACCTGATCCAGGTAGCGCCATCCATCCTGCCGCCCCTTCTTTTGTCATATAATTGCAATCCATATATTAGTTATTGTGGAAATTTTAATTTTCAAGATACATTAATTGTTACAATGACAAAGATTTGAAGACGGACTGTGTTATCTCTGGCCCTTGATAATGACTGCATAATTGAATTGCGCAGTCTTGAAGGAAACCACACAAGTTGCTGATCTGGGAGAACGCAATACATTTATGAATCATTTCCCACTTATAAATTATTGTTATGTGACGCTCACTATCTCTGCGCAAACACAAGAACCACATATCCTATCACCAAAGAACCACATATCCTGTCGCCAAAGAACCACATATCCTATCACCATAAAACCACATATCCTATCACCTTAGAACCACATATCCTATCACCATAGAACAACATATCCTATCACCATAGAACCACAAATCCTATCACCCAAGAACCACATATCCTATCACCATAGAACCACATATCCCATCACCAAAGAACCACATATCCCATCACCAAAGAACCACATATCCTCTCACCAAAAAAACACATATCCTATCACCAAAGAACCACATATCCTATCACCGTAGAACCACATATCCTATCACCATAAAACCACATATCCCAAGACCATGAACATAGAACCACATTTCCTATCACCATAGAACCACATATCCTATCACCATAGAACCACATATCCTATCACCATAGAACCACATATCCCATCACCAAAGAACCACATATCCTCTCACCAAAGAAACACATATCCTATCACCAAAGAACCACATATCCTATCACCATAAAACCACATATCCCAACACCATAACCATAGAACCACATATCCTATCACCATAGAACCAAATATCCTATCACCATAGAACCACATATCCTATCACCAAAGAACCATATATCATATCACCATAGAACCACATATCCTATCACCATTAAACCACATATCCCATCACCATAGAACCACAATTCCTATCACCAATGAAGCCCATATCCTATCAACAAAGAACCATATATCCTGTCACCAAAGAACCACATATCCTATCACCATAGAACCACATATCCCATCACCAAAGAACCACATAACCCATCACCAAAGAACCAAATATCCTATCACCAAAGAACCACATATCCGATCACCATAGAACCACATGTCCTATCACCATAAAACCACATATCCCAACACCATAACAATAGAACCAGATATCCTATCACCATAGAACCAAATATCCTATCACCAAAGAACCACATATCCTATCACCATAGTACCACATATCCTATCACCATAAAACCACATATCCCATCACCATAGAACCACAATTCCTATCACCAATGAAGCACATATCCTATCAAAAAAAAGAACCACATATCCTGTCACCAAAGAACCACATATCCTATCACCAAAGAACCAAATATCCTATCACCATAGAACCACATATCCCATCACCAAAGAACCACATAACGCATCACCAAAGAACCACATATCCTCTCACCAAAGAACCAAATAGCCTATCACCAAAGAACCACATATCCTATCACCTTAGAACCAAATATCCTATCACCATAAAACCACATATCCCAACACCATAACCATAGAACCATATAATCTATCACCATAGAACCAAATATCCTATCACCAAATGACCACATATCCTATCACCATAGTACCACAAATCCTATCACCATAAAACCACATATCCCATCACCATAGAACCACAATTCCTATCACCAATGAAGCACATATCCTATCAACAAAGAACGACATATCCTGTCACTAAAGAACCACATATCCTATCACCAAAGAACCACATGTCCTATCACCAAAGAACCACATATCCTATCACCATAGAACCACATATCCTATCACCAAAAAACCACATATTCTATAATCATAGAACCACATATCCTATCACCATAAAACCGCATATCCCATCAGCAAAGAACCACATATTCTCTCACCAAAGAACCACATATCCTATCATCAAAGAACCACATATCCTATCACCAAAGAACCACATATCCTATCACCATAGAACCACATATCCCATCACCAAAGAACCACATAACCCATCACCAAAGAACCACATATCCTCTCACCAAAGAACCAAATATCCTATCACCAAAGAAACACATATCCTATCACCATAGAACCACATATCCTATCACCATAAAACCACATATCCCAACAACATAACCATAGAACCATATATCCTATCACCAAAAAACCACATATCCTATCACCATAGTACCACATATCCTATCACCATAAAAACACATATCCCATCACCATAGAACCACAATTCCAATCACCAATGAAGCACATATCCTATCAACAAAGAACCACATATCCTGTCTCCAAAGAACCACATATCCTATCAGCAAAGAACAACATATCCTATCAGCAAAGAACCACATGTCCTATCACCAAAGAACCACATATCCTATCACCATAGAACCACATATCCTATCACCATAGAACCACATATCCTAACACCAAAGAACCACATATTCTATAACCATAGAACCACATATCCTTTCACCATAAAACCGCATATCCCATCACCAAAGAACCACATATCCCATCAGCAAAGAACCACATATTCTCTCACCAAAGAAACACATACCCTATCAACAAAGAACCACATATCCGATCACCAAAAAACCACATATCCGATCACAATAGAACCAAATATCCTATCACCATAGAAGCAAATATCCTATCACCAAAGAACCACAATTCCTATCACCATAGAACCACATATCCCATCACCAAAGAACCACATAACCCATCACCAAAGAAGCAAATATCCTATCACCAAAGAACCACAATTCCTATCACCATAGAACCACATATCCCATCACCAAAGAACCACATAACCCATCACCAAAGAACCAAATATCCTATCACCAAAGAACCACATATCCTATCACCATAGAACCACATATCCTATCACCATAAAAGCACATATCCCAACACCATAACCATAGAACCAGATATCCTATCACCATAGAACCAAATATCCTATCACCAAAGAACCACAATTCCTATCACCAATGAAGCACATATCCTATCAAAAAAAAGAACCACATATCCTGTCACCAAAGAACCACATATCCTATCACCAAAGAACGAAATATCCTATCACCATAGAACCACATATCCCATCACCAAAGAACCACATATCGCATCACCAAAGAACCACATATCCTATCACCATAAAACCACATATCCCAACACCATAACCATAGAACCATATATCCTATCACCATAGAACCAAATATCCTATCACCAAAGAACCACATATCCTATCACCATAGTACCACAAATCCTATCACCATAAAACCACATATCCCATCACCATAGAACCACAATTCCTATCACCAATGAAGCACATATCCTATCAACAAAGAACCACATATCCTGTCACAAAAGAACCATATATCCTGTCACCAAAGAACCACATGTCCTATCACCAAAGAACCACATATCCTATCACCATAGAACCACATATCCTATCACCAAAAAACCACATATTCTATAATCATAGAACCACATATCCTATCACCATAAAACCGCATATCCCATCACCAAAGAACCACAGATTCCATCAGCAAAGAACCACATATTCTCTCACCAAAGAACCACATATCCTATCACCAAAGAACCACATATCCTATCACCAAAGAACCACATATCCCATCACCATAGAACCACATATCCCATCACCAAAGAACCACATAACCCATCACCAAAGAACCACATATCCTCTAACCAAAGAACCAAATATCCTATCACCAAAGAAACACATATCCTATCACCATAGAACCACATATCCTATCACCATAAAACCACATATTCCAACACCATAACCATAGAACCATATATCCTATCACCAAAAAACCACATATCCTATCACCATAGTACCACATATCCTATCACCATAAAACCACATATCCCATCACCATAGAACCACAATTCCTATCACCAATGAAGCACATATCCTATCAACAAAGAACCACATATCCTGTCACCAAAGAACCACATATTCTATCAGCAAAGAACAACATATCCTATCAGCAAAGAACCATATGTCTTATCACCAAAGAACCACATATCCCATCACCATAGAACCACATATCCTCTCACCAAAGAACCACATATCCTATCACCAAAAAACCACATATCCTATCACCATAGAACCAAATATCCCATAACCAAAGAACCACATATACTATCACCATAGAGCCACATATCCTATCAAAATAGAACCACATATTCTATCTCCAAAGAACCACATATCCTATCACCAAAGAACCACATATCCTATCACCATAGAACCACATATCCTATCACCAAAGAACCACATATCCTATCACCATAGAACCATATTTCCTATCACCAAAGAACCACATATCCTATCACCATAGAACCACATTTCCTATCACAATAGAACCACATATCCTATCACCAATGAACCACATATCCTATCAACAAAGAACCACATATCCTATCACCAGAGAACCACATATCCTATCACCATAGATCCACATATCCTATCACTATAGAACCAAATATCTATCACCAAAGAACCACATATCCTATCACCAAAGAACCACATATGCTATCACCATTAAATCCCACATATCCCATCACCATAGAACCACATATCCCATCACCATAGAACAAAATATCCTACCACCAAAGAACCACATATCCCATCACCAAAGATCCACATATCCTGTCACCAAAAAACTACATATCCTATCACTATAGAACCACATATCCTATCACCATAGAACCACATATCCTATCACCATAGAACCAAATATCCTACCACCAAAGAACCACATATCCCATCACCAAAGAACCACATATCCTGTCACCAAAGAACCACATATCCTATCACGATAGAACCACATATCCCATCACAATAGAACCACATATCTTATCACCAAAGAACCACATATCCCATCACCATAGAACCACATATCCTATCACCATAGAACCACATATCCTCTCACCAAAGAACCACATATCCTATCACCAAAGAACCACATATCCCATCACCAAAGAACCACATATCCCATCACCAAAGAACCACATATCCTCTCACCAAAGAACCACATATCCTTTCACCAAAAAATCACATATCCTATCACCATAGAACCAAATATCCTATCATCAAAGCGCCGCAATTTTGATCACCATAGAGCCACATATCCTATCACCAAAGAACCACCTATCCCATCACCAAAGAACCACATATACTATCACCATAGAGCCACATATCCTATCAAAATAGAACCACATATCCTATCACCATAGAACCACATATCCTATCACCAAAGAACCACATATCATATCACCAAAGAACCACATATCCTATCACCATAGAACCACACATCCTATCACCAAAGAACCACATATCCTATCACCATAGAACCACATTTCCTATCACAATAGAACCACATATCCTATCATCATAGAACCACATATCCTATCACCAATGAACCACATATCCTATCAACAAAGAACCACATATCCTATCACCAGAGAACCACATATCCTATCACCATAGATCCACATATCCTATCACCATAAAACCACATATCCCATCACCATAAAACCACATATCCCATCACCATAGAACCACATATCCTATCACCATAGAACCACATATCCTATCACTAAAGAACTAAATTTCCTACCACCAAAGAACCACATATCCCATCACCAAAGAACCACATATCCTGTCACCAAAAAACCACATATCCCATCACCAAAGAACCAAATATCCTATCACCAAAGAACCACATATCCTCTCACCAATAAACCACATATCCTATCACCAAAAAACCACATATCCTATCACCATAGAACCAAATATCCTATCACCAAAGAACCACAATTCCTATCACCATAGAGCCACATATCCTATCAAAATAGAACCACATATCCTTTCACCATAGAACCATATATCCTATCACCAAAGAACCACATATCCTATCACCATAAAATCACATATCCTATCACCATAGAACCACATATCCTATCACCATTGAACCACATTTCCTATCACAATAGAACCACATATCCTATCATCATAGAACCACATATCCTATCACCATAGAACCACATATCCTATCACCAATGAACCACATATCCTATCAACAAAGAACCACATATCCTGTCACCATAGAACCACATATCGTATCACCAAAGAACCACATATCCTATCACCATAGAACCACATATCCTATCACAATAGAAGCACATATCCCATCACCAAAGAACCGCATATCCTATCACCATAGAACCACATATCCTTTCACCATCGACATTTCTATCTCTTCTGCTGTTTACACTGTTGTGATTTCAGTGTCCTGTGCCGTCTGCCAGGACACTGTTGGGGTTTTAATACCCATATAGCAAGCATACGTCGGGCCAATGTCAATTTTCCGTCGGCAGCTGTCGTCATTAGACTCATGAAAACTCTCAGAAAACAAATTTCACAGGAACAAGAAATTTTGCTTCCAATAGCACTCAGCCAGCAAGTAGCAAAATGAACTAAAAGCGGAACAATCATATGCATTTCAAGTAGTATTCAGGGTATTATCAGACGATATATTATTCAAAATTAATGTTGCTAAAATAAGTGTGTTGTTTGCAAAAACTAGCCTAATATACACTACAGGCCAAAAGTTTGGGGCCACCCTCAGATTTTTAATGGTGCATCAAGTGCAATGTGACCCCTTGGTTTTGGGGAAGGCATTTATTCAGCATGCCTTCTTGTTAGATAAAACTGTTCACGTCCTAGTGACAAAATCATGTAACACAAAGGCATTGGAACTCAATTATAAAACATTGTGGTCAGTGATAAATCAGTCAAGACAGCTTTAAAATGTGTTCTGAGGTGTGGAATTCACCCAAAACCTATTGGCTTCCTATATTTTATGCACTGAAGTCATTTCATGCGCAAAAAATAAGGAAAGAACAGTTGTTGTGTGATTTTTTTTTAAATCTAAGGGTGTCCCCAAACTTTTGGCCTGTAGTGTAAACAGTATTTCTCCCATCGGATTTTTGTGGCGGATTGTTAATGCCAGTCTGATATGCAGGTGTAATGTTGCAGTGCTTATCCATACGATGGTTAGAACCTATACAAAAAAGGCCATTCCAAATATACTTTCCTTTACTAGGCAACATGTCATACGAGGCTTATGTTGGTGTCCTATTCTCTGCTTCTTATTCAGAATTCCCGGTCCAGCTTTTCTTTTTTCCGCAATTTTCCTTGCAAATTCAGAGAGATTTTGAAAGGCTTATGGACAAGTAATACACTGGGCTTAGGCGTCGTCAAGAAGTGGGAAAACTCTTTTCAAATGAAGCGATTCCTTCCCTTTTCCCCCAGTCACATTTCTACCTAGCCCAAATGGGTTTCCCAATTCCAAACGTGGTGCAAAAAAGGTTCTCAGCCCGAGGTTGTACCATGGGCCACGTTTAATATGAATGAAAACGGACATAAACCTTGTAGAAAAATGGTTCTCTCGCGGCCAAATGCTTTTTTTTTTTTTCAAAAAAAAAAAAAAAAGCTCGAAAACAAATATGAAAACCAGTTATTCGCAGCTCAGACCTTTGCGCAAATATGCGGGAAGTTCAATGTGAATTTCACAGCATTACTGATGTTCGACCATTCAACAGTGTGTAAGATGGCCTGCACAATCGTGACCTACTCAGTTGTATTCTTGCTTTTATTCCTTCCGAAATTTGCACAGCTGCTGCTTCTAATCCCGTAATGATAATGCTGACAATTGCTTCTCAACTGTACAGTGGTCCAGATTCGTGAACGTGGCTAAATAAACCCAGTTTATCGGCATCTAACATATCTGCCAACTAAATTTACTGATATAGATTAATGCACATATTGGAAGCTCATGTTTGGATAGAATTTTTGCAAATATTAAGCGCCAATACGCGCAGTGATCGTTTGGATAGAATTTTTGCAAATATTAAGCGCCAATACGTGCAGTGATCGATTATCTTCATTGCAGGGTTGGGCTACTCTCAACCTGTTCACAATTAATAATCGTATTATACAACACTGTAAAAAATGACCCAGAATAAAAAAAAATAATAATTTAACCAGCTGCAAAGCATTTTACAGTTTGCTCAACTTCAAATTCCAAGTTCTTTCAGAATGAAATTGGGACTTAAGTTGAGTGAACTCAACGATCCTTTGCAGCTGGTTTCCCAACTTAAAGTTTGATCAACTTATTTTTTTTCCACCGAATATAATGTCAATGATTAAGACGTGATAACGACAATAAAGCTACAATATGAGACTTCAGAAATTATTCACATAATTAGTTAGGTACTACCCTGAAACAGTGGCGGCTGGTGGAGTTTTCTCCAGGGGGGGCTATAACTCCAAAATAGACATATACCAAAAAGCAAGCAAACATGTACTAAGGTATCACCATAGACTGTATAAAAAGATGGACGAAGCTACCGTGATGTCACCCATTGGTTTCAGCATACCATAAAGGAAGCCTCGATTTGGCCATTTGAATCGCTCCATGTTGTCATTTTGAAACCGGATGTGATTTCTATTGGACGAGAGCGTGAATTGAAGATCCGGGGAGGAACGTGGCTCTGGATCTGACCGTATCAGACGAGGACCAGAGGATAGCCATGCCCCAAAAGCATATTCTGGCTTTATCCTTTATTCTAGTCTATATGGGACCATAATTTACAAAAATGAACATCATGATATATCGAAGGAGACTTGAAACTTACTATAGCTACTATAAAAGAATGTGAAAAATCATTATTTAAATGAAAAATCAGGTGGGAAAGTAGGCTCATTTTATCACAGACTACTATAGCATTGAATTTCTTTCTGCAACCACCGACGTCGCCATCTGCTGGCCATTAAACAGAATGCCATTCTACGGTACTTCCGCATGGGCTTCATTTTTCAGACCAGGGTGCTGCGTCCATCTTTTTATACAGTCTATGAGTATAACACCAGTGTATTTACATAAATGAAAGCAACAAAAGCAACAGTATAATGTCATGTAGTGTTCTACTTTTTGTAGATAAATTTTGCAGCCAATCAGCGACCTTGTGCCGGACTTCTGAAGGAGTGTCTCGAGACAGTTAAATTTTTTCTCTTTCAAATTTGACAAATTATTGTCAAAATAACTGAGATTGCGTCAGCTTATTCTAGAAAATATGAATGCTCTGAACAGATGATTTTATCAATCCTAGCTGGAAACATAAAAAATGATTGGCAGGTTTGGAAACGGCCACCGCATTTTCAAATGAAGGACACGAAGATTTAATGATTCAAAACCTCTTTCAAAGTACAAAATCATTAAACTGTACCACACGCCTCTGCCTGAGTATAGCTATGGCCATCTACTTAAAAATATGTTTCTATGATGCAGAAAGAAAGCACCATAATCAACCTATATTAACAGCCGACAGCAAAGTGCGAATACAATTCATTAACACCACTTGCCAAACCTTCCAATATGTTTATAACGTTCAGTAGCGCGGCTAGATAAAATAATCTGTTGGCCTACAGGTCATTCATATATTCTTAGAATAACCTGACGCAATCCCGGTTATTTCTATTTTATTTTCATTGGATTTTGTTCGGTGTCACAAACTAGTTTATTGTTAATATGCCAGATCAGTGGAGGATTAAAAAGCAGCGAGCTGGGTATTGCTAAACTACATTGATTGTAACCAGCTCATTTTACCAGCTTCACTATTTGAACAAATACATTCGTAACAATTCATATATCTAAATGGCAGGCTATACGAATGATTTGGCCAACAGTTATGCTGAGGGTAAGGCAGGCATGTATGATGTAACCGCAGTATTCTGGGCTTGAACTGTGCAGTCAGTGGTTCCGAGACCATACCTCGGTGCAAGGCTCATAAAGACAGAAAAATTTCACTGTCTCACGACACTCCTTCAGCGGTCCGGAACAAGGTTGCTGATTGGCTGAATGCAAATGAGTTTCTGCTGGTGTCCGCAACTCTAGTGGGGAAAAAAATTTCGCTGGCGGGAGGGTGGTGGTGTGTAAATCCAGCTGCATTCAGCTCTGGGCGCAGGTGAGGTGCGCCCCAACATGGCCTTATCTCTTGTATTGAGGAGGAGCTACTGCGCATGTACAACTTTTAACGAGAGTCTATGGGCAAGATTTTTTTTTGCGGGCGGAAACATGTCACCAATCAGACAACACAGATGAACAAAACAACTTTACTCATCATTAACTATATAATATTTATCTTGCTCATCTAAAAATAAATATACATATATTTCGAAATATTTTTATTTTATTATTGCATTTTTATTTCATTTTTTTGTGTCTTATTCAAGGCAATATGGTGAGTGGTAAGTGGTGGGGCGGCGCCCTAGCGCCCTCTATTGGCCAGCCGCCACTGCCCTGAAACATCTTGTAAAAATAACAGTAAAGCTACTGACAGCAATTGGCAAATAAATTGATGTTATTTGTTCAAAAGAAAAAGTTACTCCAGTCCAAAATGCATCTGCTGTATAATGAAATACATTTTATAGCAATAGGATCTGTCGTTGTGATTCATATTACTGCAACTACCCTTGCTTTTATTGTGTCCTCTCACCATAATCATAATGTTCTAATTTAAATTACATCATTTCTTAACAAAATGTGGAATGGACCACTTTCACAAATATACAGAGAATAAATTTCAAGTTTTAAATAATTTATTCTGTCATCAGCAACTGGGAACCAACAATGCACAAAAAATAATCCCTTGTAATAAAAGGAAAAAAATGCATTTAGTCAAGATTCTCACAATATCTTTTATGAGTATCAATACCTTGAATTGTCCTTTTAAAATGGTTGTACATTCTTCGACTGACTGCTTCCTCATTTGGAATTTTGCCATTGTTACGACTCGGCTTGAAAGCCGTCACAAGGAGGGAGATGCACACTGATGCATTTAAAAAGCACGATTCAATTTATTTCACAAACTTGAACTTAATAAAAAGACTATGCAAATATGGGGTGTGAAAGTCAGTATCATCAGGAATGTAAGTGAGTGGATGTGTGCAAAGAGTAGTGAAGCAGTGTTGTATGCAGTCCAACCAAAAAGCAAAAGTCACAAGGGAGAGAGCCCCCAACATGGGAAATGGGTTTTTTATATTCGCTCAGCAAATGAGCCACAGGTGCTCTCTATTGTACCAATGAGCCCTGGCTCCGCCCACCAGGCACCTGCAAATTGGCCTCAAATGCAAGCAGAGTAGGGGCCGTAACAGCCGTCTTTTCCTTTTTCCGTGTTGATCCAAACAAGGTACCTGCTGCACAAAGGCAAAGAATAATGTGAAGAGACCAAGCCAGGGACACTTTAAAATAAAGTAATTTTAACAGAGCAATACCGCCAGAAGAACAACACAAACATACGTGCAAGAAGATCTTTATCCTCCTGTCTGGCGCGAACGGGATGCACTCCAGGAAAGCTCACATAAAGCTCACAGCTGTTCAATACTTCAGGGACATCTGCCAGAACATTAAAATCACAGAAAATAGTTTAAGCAAAAAGGTCCTCCTAATTTTTAAAGTATGTATTTCTCACTTCCACCAATGCGAATTTTACCCAGTCCTAGAACAGTGGGCTCCAAAATTAGCAATGCACAAACAATTCTTTAAAAAAATGTGAATATATATATATATATATATATATATATATATAGCAAAATTCTAAATGACGTGAGAAATACTGAACAATATTAATGTTCCAATAAAAAAAAATGAATTTCCTCCAAATTAAGGTTTCACAATTAATGGCACCCTTAAAGATTATTGTAAATAACATTACCAAAATTAAACCAGGAAACAATTTCCACTTATATTAGTTTTATCCAGGTGTTAAGGAACTATATTCAGCCACTGCATCACTGCCTGTTTCACTAGGATACAATAATGAAGCGTATTAAGCAGTTTGCATGATGCTAGGCTGAGGAGTGCAATTCCCACAATTCCTGGGAAACAGGGATGGGACTTAAAGGGCATCTAAAGTCGATTCTCAGACGGGACGTTGAACGTCCAATGTTTACAAACAAATCACGTGCTTTTGTTGACATCTTGCATTGTCACATGACCAATTTCATTCATATAAACCAATGTTTTGTGTACATGCGTAGATAATCCTTCTATTTCGGTTCTTTGCGCGGCTGCGGCTCGCTGATTGGCCGATAAACAAGAACAATGGGAATCAACTTTAGATGCCCTTTAATGGTGCACTATGCAAGTTTGTTTGTTTTCTGAGCGATTATATTTTTGTCTCAATTCGCTGACATCTCCCCACGAACCGCTAGCTGCCTGTCCCTGGATTCACTGTAAAAAAAAATCCCGGGCTCTGGAGACCGCACAGGCCTCACAAACTGCAAATAAACACAACTTTGCCCCATAACATAACAAACCGTTCCAGCCAATCACCGAAAAGAGTTGACAGTTATAGAAGCATGGGAGGGAGGGACCTATGGGAGGGAGGGGCGAGCTACCTCTGTTTTGTTTGACTTCGAATGTCAACAGAAGTGATGTCAAACAAACTTGCATAGTGCACCTGTAACTCGTCCACATTCATACTCTAAATCGGTAACAGGCAAGGCTCTGTTGTGATATGTAATAAATGATTTGGGTGTGCCATCTAGTGATAGAATAATGTAACTGCGTGCAGAAATAGAGCAGATCCATGTCCACTGGCGTCTACATCTGCACAGGGGGGAGAAAGTACCCTGTTTCTCTGAGGAGAGCCCTCATCCATTGCTCTCCGTCTCTGAGGAGCAGCCTGGTCCCTTCACAGCACTGCCCTGCCCCACTAACTCATCTCATCAGGACACATCAGAACTTCAGCCACACACAAGCCACATCAGTCTATGGGTCTCATGCTGAGAGACAGACTGCTGCCCTGCCCCACTAACTCATCTCATCAGGACACATCAGAATTTCAGCCACACACAAGCCACATCAGTCTATGGGTCTCATGCTGAGAGACAGACTGCTGCCCTGCCCCACTAACTCATCTCATCAGGACACATCAGAACTTCAGCCACACAGAAGCCACATCAGTCTATGAGTCTCATGCTGAGAGACAGACTGCTGCGCTGCCCCACTAACTCATCTCATCAGGACACATCAGAATTTCAGCCACACAGAAGCCACATCAGTCTATGAGTCTCATGCTGAGAGACAGACTGCTGCCCTGCTCCACTAACTCATCTCATCAGGACACATCAGAATTTCAGCCACACACAAGCCACATCAGTCTATGGGTCTCATGCTGAGAGACAGACTGCTGCCCTGCCCCACTAACTCATCTCATCAGGACACATCAGAATTTCAGCCACACAGAAGCCACATCAGTCTATGGGTCTCATGCTGAGAGACAGACTGCTGCGCTGGAGGCACTGGTGAGGCCAGATCAGGAGCGCTGGAGAAGGCAAAGGGAGTGAAGGACAGGTTTAGAAAATTACTTGCTAATGTTAACCAGTCTTGGACAAATCACGACACGACTACAAAAACTTAGGAAAAAAATCATGATAGAGCTGTTGCAGAGAAGGCACAGTACAAATAATACAACATTTAATGTATGTCACTTATGAGTGACTTCTGTATTATGGGCTATACCAGGGGTGGGCAATTCCGGTCCTGGAGGGCTGGTGTGTATGCAGGTTTTTATTTTTATCAATTACCCGGACTAATTTATTTAATTGGTTGCATACACAAATATAGATTTATCCAATGATTAGGTCAAAGAAAAATGTTTTATGAAGGGAGACAAGCACAGTCTTTGGTAGTCATTCATGATAATTTAAAGAAATGCGCCTGAAATGTCAGATTTCAGAAATTGTTTGGCTAATTTAGACAATCAACTAAAGGCCAGAAGTTGGCGTGAAAACCAGGGACAGATACTGCCCTCGTTGCCCACCTCTGGGCTATACCGTGGGATCACTTCCTCCACAAATTGTTGAATCTTTGGGAGCAGATCTAGAACTGAAAGCTGCCTCATAGCATCTTTAGCACAATGTTTACTGATGGAGTCAACTATCTCAGTGTAGGCTCTACGAAGGACAACGAGCAACAGAACTTGCAGTGGCGACATTTTCAGTAGTCATGCTTTAACCTTGTTGAATATGTATTGACAAATATATGGCATTGCTGCATGCACTATTTGACTGATCTGTAGGCCTACATGAAGCAGCAACATCGCCCCAATATGACAGGCGGCCAAGGCAGGTGCATGGTCACAGGGCATAAAGTCTCTGTTAAGAGAAGTATCGTTAGAAATGCTTTGAATAACCACAATAGTTTAACCGCATTCTTATATTTATTTTAAAATCATTTTTACTGACGCAGTAACTTACCTCCACAGATGATGTTCCTCATGTCCATCTTCATGAAGTAAAATGATAAAATCGAGGATATCGAGCCAGTGAGCTCACAGTGCGTGAGCTGCAAAGTTAACTTGAGCATCTCAAACGTTAGTGTGCCATACTTGCACTTTTATTCCTCTTTAGTAAATAATAATAATAATAATAATAATAATGAAAACAAGATAATAGCAATAGCATAAAAAACGCAATGGGAACTTCCCTTTATAACTAGTCCAAGACTACCGTTAGCACGGGAGCGCTAGCTTGCTACTTCAAGCTCATTTAAGTGACACTTAGCCAGTTAACTTACCAGGCCTCGCGTTTGTTTTGATGTCAGGTGAGTGAACAGATGATTCTTCAACGATTGAAATAACAAAAATATGAACTTTAGACCATTCAGATTTAGAAATATTTCCATTAAGCAAAATTTACAGTTATATACAGCTGAATCATGTGCCTAGCAATGTCACACAAAATAGCTTGTAGCACGGTAGTGGTAACTGGAAGCAGCTAAAGATAACTGAAACAGCTCGCGCCTAGAACTTAACCGCCACACATAGAATATTAGCTTGTGAGGGACTTAAATGGTGAGTCAGCCAGAGGGAGGTTGGTAGCAGGCGACTGTGCGTAAAGTTTGCGTCCTCGGTCTCTTGGTAGTCAAATTAATGAAAATGCGCCATTATATTTATAGTTGTGCATCTTAATTGAGCCTTTGGGGGGGAAAACACTGCAGTGCACATGTCCGCAAAAAAAAAAACATATTGCAAACGCACTAGGACGTAACGTAACATGGACCCTCACATGAATTAATACATCCCGCCGGTGGAAAAAAATAGGGACTTATTAACATGAAAAACTGTATTATAAGTGTATTTCATGTTGAGATATTTCAGTAATTGGAATGTCATTTGTAAGCAGATTTATTTTACTCGGCGAGTTTACATGACAAACGAGGGCAACAGACAATTAAAATAATAATAATAATAGCAACCTAAATGACGTTGTTTCAACATTGGTAAACTGTTGGGAATCCGCTAGTGAAAATGCTGCCATTGCCGACGCTGGCCCAACGTCGGTAAACCGTCGAAAATTCGCTGGTGAAAGAACTGCTCCTGCCGACGTCAGCAAACCAGCGGAAATCCGCTGCGGACCCAGGCCGACTAACACTGACCTTAAACCGACGTTGGCCCGACAGAGCTTGCTATCTGGGCAGTTTCTTGTGCCAGGTTTCATAGCTCATATTCATTACTCATGTCATGGTTTTAACAGTTTCTTGTATCAGGATTCTTATTTCATAGTTCACTTGTTTATTGTTCATGTTTTTACTTTTCCATGTTTTGTGTTTTGCCAGGTCTCGGTCTGCCCAGCAAATCCGCCTCTCCGGTGTCTGTGTGGTCATTTCCAAGTTTTATTTCTCACACTACATTCGGGAGTGGCTTACGGTTTCAAACTTCTTTCTGATGTTTCTTCCCTCCGAGCTTCCGAGTCTTCATGCTTGTTCATTATTTTAATTTATTACTAACAATTTACTAATCAGTCACGGGTGGTGTTTCCTTTAGATAGGCACATACTAATCATTACTAATTTAGACAGGGATTTAACTTGCATGCTTCCTGCTTTGGCTACATTCTTACCTGTGCTTTACTATTATCTAGTTTAACACTCTTTCTGTTCATAGTATCTTATTGGGCTCTTATATGCTGCAACACGCTCATTGTTTTTAATGAGCAAATAACTGCTTTTGTTGTCTCGTCACACCACAGGTGTTTTTCCTCTCTCGTCCTCGTGCCTCGTAATCATGCAATCTGGTTTCTCCCTGTCGCTCTACAGGTGCTCATCATTGGCTCGTGATGCCCTCTGCTATATCTGGGGAGAGGTTGGAGTTGGCTGGCAGACAGTCTCGTTTCATGCCCATTCATAGCGTTTCTTGTTCATAGTCTTGCCTTTTGGTTTTGTATTTTCGCATGTGCCTCTTGCCATCACAAAGTTTGTTTATTTTTGTTTATTGGTTTACTTCCCTAGAGTTTCTAGTGGCTTTTTTATTTTCCTCGTTTTGCATTTTTTGTTTTCAGCTCTGTGAAGCTTTTCTTAGATTTTTACAACCGTTTGGGCTGAGTTTTTTGTTGGCCATCGTGCCTGTCGTTTTCTGTTTCAATAAATACTTTCAACCAAGTCTTGCTGTCTCACGCCTGGGGCCTGTCTCACGAAGCTGGATTTCGGCTTAGCGAGGTAACTTCTGGATTAACCTTGGGTTTTCTGTATCATGAAGGTGGTTTGCTTTTTATCGGGGTACGTTGCCTTGGCAACATACGCTGAACACCTAACCTGCTCCGGAGCAGGTTAAGTTCAGGATAAGCGCTCAGCAGGTTTAAAAGCCCCACCTACTGACCAATCAATTCTCTTGGAAAATGGCCTGCCCATTTGATGAGAACCCAGTGGGTCTAGGTGCACAACTTGTGCAAAGAGCGCTCAGGCGCGAAAGAGTGTTTCGCGATTGCTGTAATCCTTTTGATTTGCCTGAACCATTTCTTTACGAGAGGTACAGGTTTTCCGCAGAAGGACTACATATATCTGTCAGCAGCTGGAGCCGTTCATTACTAATTCCATTGTAATCATCCTACAACAGAGACAGTGCGAAGAAGTGAAGCCATGTGCATGTACATATGCATATGCTACACGTATGAGATATAGTAAGCGTACTGACTCCTTTGCAGTATGTTTTTATACTTATTTTTATTTGCTCCCATGCACTTTTTGCTCCACTGGGGTCGCATCTGAAATGATAGGGCCAAAATCACATGCCATAACGACAAATTTCATAAACACAGAAATTTATGGAACACACAAATGTTACTATAGTCAGATCTACTCGTGCCGTCATGGTGGGGAAGTAATATTATAATCCCACTAATTTACGCACTGACACAGTCGGCGATTTTTTTTTTTGCCAGCATTCCTTGCGGCTTTTGGCAGCTGCAACTATGTTGCTTTTTGCCTGGATGATGGATTTATATTCCTCGTATTTATTTAAGATTAGGCAGTTGCTACGGGTACGGCAGTTTTCCAGTGCATTTCAATGCAGAGAGGTACGGCAGTCCCAACTTCAAACCCTGCCCTAACCTAACCCTGACCCTAATGCTAACCCTAACCCTAACCATAATCCCTAATCCTTATCCCAATCCCTTCAAATCGACAGCTGTACCCATAAAACTGCCGTATCTCTAGACACTGCGTTAAGATTATTGTCTGCTCCGTCGTCGTGAAGTATGCGGCTCGGGAGGATTTTTCCATGTCTGCGATTGGTCGTATGCAGCAAACACTGCCCTTTTTATGTGAGTGTGCACAGATCTAGATTGGAAACTCCTGGGTTCACTTAACGAGTTGATAACCGGCTTCGTGAGACTGATACTCAAGACCGTGGATGTCTGGTTAAGAGCAGCTGGGTAACTGAGGGAAACCCCGGGTATGTTCATCCAGCTTCGTGAGACAGGCCCCTGGTGTCCATCTGAGTCTCGCAACATACTGTCTTTGTTTTTATGTCTTCAGTCATCAAAAGTCTGTGCATGAGCATACAATTAATTCAAATATCCTTTGTTTCAATTTCAGGTCTGACACATCCGTATTTGGTCGTCCTGGACATAGAATATACTACTCTGTCTCAGTGACTGGCACTCCTGCAACCTTGTTATGCTGTGAGGCAAAAGGCTGCAACACTGGAGGCGCAGGTTCCTGTGCGCCGGGGTTAATGAAGCACTACCGCATAGGTTGCGGCCATGAAAGTATTCAAGGCACACTATTGTGGGGAAACAACGTTGCCACTCCAAGTATCAGGTGTCAGGGAATTCCATCTGGGGCCTTTGTTTCCTTTTCTCACTAAGTGATAACAGTTATCTGTCACCCACTGGCAGTGACTCTGAATTATGGTGTCGAAGATGTATTCTAATAGATATATCGAAAGACCAGTGACATTTCATTACGATTTTCAAAGCAGGCTTTCTGGTGATATCCAAATCCTCAATGACAGGAAAAAACAGATGGTAATTCACAGGCTGGAAAGATCACATTGCAATGGCAAGATATTTTTTGCATAACATCATTACTTTATTTCATTTTGTTATGTTTGCTAGCAAAGTAATCAGTGATATAGTCTAGTTTTCTAGTGAATCCAGTTTAACCAGATATGTGTTTTAGAATTTGTAGTTGGAGTACGTAATGCCCTTTTGATTTCATAGGTATTTTTAATCAGGGTTTGAGCATGTTATGCCCATTGGTTATAGCTTTGTAATGGTCAATAGTATCTTTAACAGAAACAGAATCAGACCCTGTTTTACATTTTTTTTAAATACTTTAGATTTTCAAATACCATAACATGGGAGTGATACTTGTAAATAACACCGAACTAAAATTGTTGAGTGACCTGTATTTTCCTCAAGGTTGGTGCAATTCTCAGTACTCGCTACAAGTTCTATATAAACTGCTAGGAGCACTGCATGTGCTCTCGCTATGTGACTTACTCCCGCTGTGTGTGAGTTAGCATCACTGATAACGGTAGGGAACAAGCGCTTAGGTTTTTTAATTGCCGTTTGCACATGATAGTATTGTTTATATCACAAAATCGTTATCAAATTTAGAAAGAGCACCCTTCCAAACATATAGTTACATACTCAGTTCAATGGAAACGGTTAACTATAAGCCGTGCTCACTACATTTTCAACAATTACTGAAGTCAGAATTAACCCGTCATGGACTTATAAAAAGTTATTCAAAATGAGCTGATACATGCTCCTATGGTGTTAAAACAAATTAGTCGGGCAAATATTTTATACTTAAATGTATTTTGTACATTTACAAAATTTTACTTTCATGTATTTCATCTGCTAAAATGTATTTAGTACATTACAAAATGTTACAAAATGTTTCAATTAAAGGTACTCACTTTGAGCTGCCTTTTATAGTCTGGTTAGGGCTTTAAGAACCTGTTCAGAAGGAAGGGGGGCTATAAAACAATTTTTTGAATTAATATTTTATTGACTGATCATATGTTTATCAGTAGCTTTACTAATGAAAATACCATAACAGCGCCATAATGTGATACTAAGATCCATGTCTGATTCCCAAATGTGACATTGTTAAAATCTATGTAATCAAACTGAATGTCATAATATGTACTTGTTAATAAATATGTATGCTAATGAACTTCAGTCTTTTTCAACATATTTCATTAGAAACAGATAGCGAAGAAAGTGGAATAAAAGTTAGTTTTATTTCCGATAAGCTGCTATAACTGAATGATAACATTAAAATCCTTGTTACACTTCTCATTTATTGTCTTCCAATTAAAATTCCCATGCACTATTTCTGTAATTACAGTAAGAATAGGCCATTTCTGCCCGACAGAGCTATAATTTGTCAGTTTTTGGTGCATAAAAATTCCCTGACTAGGATTGGTGGGGTAATTATGTGTCAAGTGGGTTGTTAATTCTGGAGTATACACTTCTTCTAATTAATAATAGGGAAAAGCTGCACAGGGTATTTCCTCTGACTGGGTACAATGTTTATATAGACATTTTGGGGTTGTCCCAAGGGGTGTGTGGAATGTGGGAGTTGCCTTCCAGTCCCACTTGTACACATGGTTTCAACTGTAATATTTGCATAAGAGCCACTCAAATACCTAAGATGTTAGAATAAGTCAATCGGGACTAGAAAGTGAAAAATTTTCAATTTTTTCAAAATTCAAAGTTGGCTTTCCAAATACTAATATGTAAAAAAACCAAAACCTCTCAAATTAAATTTTATGTATAACTTTCAAATAACCCTTTCATTTTCTAATCAACCTTAAAATATATATCTACATGCCATATTTATTGCTCATATGTGTCCCCTTCATATTTGATGTCCTATCTTATATCGCTTCAACATTTTTGTGTAAAAGCTACTTGAAATTTTCTCTTTGTTTCATTTTCATATCAAAATTGGGATTATTGGGTGTGGAAAGTACAGGCAGGTACATCCCTCGGTCCTTTGGGCAACCAAAAAACAAAAGAAAGAAAGAGAGAGAGAACAATCACCAATGGTTCTCAGTATATGGTGGTACTTTTGACAGTTTGAGTCAATTGACTGTTTGCATTGCCACATACGTTACAAGGTCCAAAAAGTTTCAGCAACTTGTGAAACATAGTTCCCGAATTGTTTTTGACCTTGTAACATACAAAAACATGTTCCCGCTGAGTAATTGTGTTTACTATGAAAGCTTGACTTTGGAAAGCAACATATATGTGAAATGGGAAAGCGAAATATGCTAAATATTAGCTTGTTACATTCAGGTTAACATGTAAACCTGAAGAAGTACCTGCATGTTACAAAAATGTCAAAAAATCATTCAGTAACTTGTGAAACATAGCAATATGGGAGTCTCACGATCAAATAACCAGATCCCTTACTGAAAAACAGAGTCAAAAAAAAAAATAGTCGTAGAGGATAGACCTTTCTCAAAATTTATGCACGCTCTACATTCCTGAGCTCAAAACGAGACTTTCTGGGTATCATGGTCAGTAGTAACATGCCGACAGCATATGTAAGAGATCTAAGACCCTCTGTTCAGTGCCTGTGATGTCTCATCAAAGTAGAAAGATAGTAATCTTTACTTTCTTGGATTTCTTAAGCATCATTGTACTTGGTGACAGTGGTTGCTTGTGTTCAGAAAAGATAAATTCCCACTTTTCAGTGTCGGTATTTGTGTGTTTACACTCTTTTATGCAAGCATGATCTCTAAATGACCAGTTTCTCCCCACAGTGACCCCTGGCTAGTCAGTTGGGCCAATCAGCTGGGTGTATGTATAAATGGCCCCACCATATAGAGGTACCATGAGGGTGTTTCCTGGTGATTTAAGTATTGTATCCAACTTAAATGTATCAATTGTCAGCATCCTTTATTACAACTATACCTTAAGCACAATATCTATACAAAACAAGTGTTTGCCACTAACATGGCAATATCCCCCGCCGTCCGTACGATATGTGTTCGTACGGACGGACGTGACGGAGCCCAATGCTATATCCCCCGCTTCGCGCTAAACGCGCGGCAGGGGATAACAACTTTACCAAACTAGTATTATGTCAGGCATAATACATATAAATCACTCACTTGGTGTACAACAGATTTAAAAAGAAGATGTTTAATCGCTGGTTGGTGTCTAAGTTTAGTTATCAGAGGTGCATTATTATTACACAATCTGAAAGATGACAGAATTATTCTGTATTTATCTTTTTGTATGCTGATATAAAACAATATAAAATATAGGTATAACTAAGAAGTATATACAATTTGTGTTAGGAAAGTTTAACTGAAGAAGATTATTCAACATATATTTTAACATTAGAACAAAATGCTAAAAATAGGAAGTAGGGGATGTCTAACATGCTAGTCCTAGATGTTACACCGAAATAAAGTTAGAAATCAAGCATTATATCCATTATTAGCACTCTGCCCGTGGGGATCCACAGGTTCTATTTTATGTAACTTCGTGCAGCATTATGATGTCATCACATGCACCTCTATGATGTCATCACGTTGCTATGGTGTTGCTATGGTGTTTCCATAAACACCAAGGTGGCTGTCACGCAACCGATGTTTTTATAGTAACTAAAACTGAGTAACCATCAGGGGGAATACGCTGCGGTGACATTCCGTGCTCAGTGGAACACGAAGTCGCCTGCAAGATGGAGCAAAATAGCGTTGCTCACGTTATGCTGCAGATTACGCGTTACTTTCTCTTGCGGCCTGGCATCTGTTTTTTGAGATTCGGGACTCCTGTGGATGAATTGACTTGGGTTCGAAAGGGGGAATCCCCAGGAGAGGACAAACAGGGGGAATCCCCAGGAGAGGACAAACAGGGGGAATCCCCAGGAGAGGACATACAGGGGGAATCCCTGGGAGAAGACATACAGGGGGAATCCCCAGGAGAGGACAAACAGGGGGAATCCCCAGGAGAGGACAAAGGGGGAATCCCCCCGCATGTCTATATTATAAAAGTGTCACTCACGTTATGCTGCAGGTACGCGCCCAGCGGAGTCTAGCACTGATACATGCCCGGCGGAGTCTAGCACTGATTGGCCGGACACAGTTGCCTGCAAGACGGAGCCAAACAGCGTCGCTCCCGCCATGCTGCAGATACGCACTCGGTGGAATCTAGCACTGATACGCGCCTGGCGGAGTCTAGCACTGAGTGGCCGGACACACAAGCACACACGCACATAGGCCACTCGGCTATTTTAATATAGATGTTTCGTTTCTACATGCTAAGAGAAGGCACAAGAAAATAACAAGCATGTTTATTTATGCAAAGGGCAAGGTTTGTGAGAGGAAAATCATCAGCCCAGAAAAATGTTAAATCTTTGGGATTTGGTGTAAATAGAAAATTAAGTGGTGTAAATAAAAATGTATGAAATATATATGATAAATAAAGTAAACCTGTGGATTTAAAACACAGTACATTCATGAAAAAAATTCATGTGTTTTATTTTAGAAACAATAAGCTCATACATTATTATGATAATAGTATTTATGAACGACAGTAACTCCTATAAAAGCAGTTTAGTGTGTACTGAGCTGTGCTGTGCTGAGTTCTACACTACCATGTTTAGATGAAATGTGTGAGATAATGAACAGCATAGAACACTGCATTAGAAGAGAGTAACACACCACTGTCAAACACGCCCCTGATCCCATGAATGTAACTGTTACTGAAGTACTTGACACCTTTCACCTTTTCTCCAGAAGCTGCGCTGCTGTTGTTCATACATGATTCCACTAATGTGAAATAAACTTTTGGGAACATGTATCAAATCTACATCAGAGTCTGCTGTTCATTTGGATACCAAGAACAAGATGTATATGTAAAACTGATGTCTTGAGTACACGTGTCTGAGCCCATTTCTCATGAAATTAAAGAATGATCTGTCACAAAGGATCCATAACTAATTGATGCAGACATAATGAGTGTATTCTGGACAAAGGGCCCACTTGTTGGAGGGTTTTGTGATCCTTTGACTAAGATGCAGCATAACACATGGGCAGTGTTTACATTTCATCCCGGAAAGTCTCGTTCTGGTCATCTGATTAATTATGAGGAATATTAAGAAAGGTCTATGGTGGATCCAACATGTATTCAAAATATTGTGCATGAAATCGGTGCAGAAGTACTATTTTGGGCCGTTTAATTTGTCTCTATAATCTATTGTAAACCAGCAGAGTTTCATCAGTTTTGCACACAGCACAGGGCAATGTCAAACAGTAAAGCTTTTGTTGGATGAATTCGACCATGGATGTATATAAGAGATGGATGGGAAACTAAATTTTAATGAGATTCATGGTGGGTAAACATGAGACGATGTTGTTATGCTCTGCCTCATGAGTGTTGTTTTGTCATTGTGCTTTTTACTTTTTTCTTTGTGCTTGTGCCATTTTTTCCAAGCCTCACTCTTTGTGTTTCTGTTTCAGCTTTCTTTCCGCCGTCTGAGGATTGGTTCACTCTTGCCCTTCTCCCGTGATGTCGATTGACAGCCTTGCGTGTGCCTGCGTCTCATTGTCTAATCACTTCCTCAATCGAAATCGGCATGTGGTATTTTATTCGTTATTTCCACCTGTGCTTAATTCGGGGTCTCGCTAAACTCTGAGTGAATGTGTTCTCCGATAGGTTTATTACGAACCCGTACTAACCAGCACTTATTTGAGGGTGATTGTATATATTTATCACGTATTACTAACCTTAATTAACTCATTAGCGTGTGCGAGCGTTTCTAGCTTTTGTAATTTCTTCCTAAGCTTTCCCTGTTTAACTACGTTTACGCTATGCTTTCTTTCGCTTTTCTCGTGGTGTTTTTATACTGGTCACGTTTAGATTACCTTGATCTAAACCGTCCAGTTTGATTGATTGTCTCAGCGTCTTGTCTCAAGTCATTATTGTTAACCCGGTTCTCCTGAATTTGTTTATTAATCCCATGTGTTTCTGTTTCCTTTGAGATTGCCTTCTGAGTTCCACGCCCCTTTCTGTGTGTATTTCAGTGGGCAAGAGTGGAGAGATCTTCAGATGGAACTTTGTCAGCTTTGCTACATTGCGAAATCTCAGCTCCAGTACCTTCCGAGTATTTTTCCTTTGAGACATTCCAGAATCTTATGTTTTTGCTGCGCCTACGTCTTGTCCTCCCTTGTCAAAGTCTCCCAGTGTTTCTTGTTCCGTCAGTTAGGTTTAAGTTTTTGTTTTTCTAGTTTAGATTTGTTTTGCCACTCTTGAGTGTGTACTTCTGTTTCCCCCTGCCTTGGGCAGTGTACTTTAGTTTTTCCCCGTCGTTCAGTGCATTGGCACGGTGTTTTATTTCTGGCCTGCTTGCTTGCTTGCTTTTCTCCCTTAGTGTTTGGTGTTTATTTATAAACTTGATTTTCCCTGCATCTGGTGTTCCCCTGACCACTTCTTGACAGATGGAAACTGGTGAACTAAGGTTGTTTTGTAAAAGTGTATAATGCAAGTAATGGCCAATAGAGGTCTCTGTGAGAAAATGCATCTGCCAAGCTAGGTAAGCTAGGCTATTGTGAAACAGTTGCTACATTTCCAATACATTTCACTTTATCTTTTTGAATTTGATTTGTTAAAGATCACTGCATTAAACAATAATACATTTGTTCTTCTTTGCAAACTCTTCTTTTTGTGCAGATTCAGACTATTCCTGATCAAGATATCATAACATAACATAACATGAATGGCGAGAATAGGCTGTTCAGCCCAACTAGGCTCGCCAGTTTCTTTATACTATTGTGAATATATCACGTCAGATACTCAATGGTATCTAGCTTTAAGTCAAACCTGCTCTTGAAAACTCCCAAGGTCTCTGCCTCAACAATATAGTCAGGCAAGCTATTCCACATTGAAATTACTCTTTGGGTGAAGAAATATTTCCGAATATCAGTGCTAAATTTACCTTTGGTCAACTTCCATTTGTGACCCCGAGTTCTACTAACAACACATGGTTGAAGGAATCCTACATAATTCACTTTGTTAATCCCTTTAACATATTGAAAAACCTCAATCAGATCACCCCTAAGTCTCCTTTTCCTAAGACTAAAGAGATTAAGGATCTTCAGCCTCTTCTCATAGCTTTCATCTTTTATTCCCGGAATTAGCTTAGTGGTTCTTCTCTGAACTTTCTCTAGAGCCTCTATGTCTTTCTTAAAGTATGGTCCCCAGAACTGTACACAATACTCTAGATGTGGTCTGACGGATGTGTTGTACAAAAGAAGCATCACTTCCTGGATTTGTGCTCTATACTTTTGGCAATGTATCCCAGCATCCGATTGGCTTTTTTAACTGCTACGGCACAATGGCTAGAGCCTGTGAGGGTTTGGTCAACAATCACTCCCAGATCTTTCTCGTGTGGAGCACATTCCAGTTTTAAACCTCCCATGAAGTAATCCCGTCTAATATTTTTATTACCTACATGTACAACTTTACATTTCGCTACATTAAAATTCATTTGCCACATTTCTGCCCAATTCTGGATTCTATCCAAATCATCCTGAATCACTTTAGTGGACTCTAAACTATTTGCCAAACCCCCCAATTTAGTATCATCTGCAAATTTAACTAATCTGCTCTCAATATTCCTATCAAGGTCATTAATGTAGATGAGGAACAGCAGGGGTTCCAACACCGATCCCTGGGGGACGCTACTCCCCACCATACCTAGCTCAGATGAGATACCATTGACCATCACTCTTTGTGTTCTGTCCTGTAACCAGTTTTGAATCCACTTCAGAATACCTCCAGTAACTCCAATGGAGCTCATTTTAAAAATTAGTCTCTTATGCGGTACTGTATCAAATGCTTTCTGAAAATCCAAGTATATGATGTCATAAGCCCTGTTCTGGTCATAAGTCTTGGTGGCCTCTTCAAAAAATTCCAGAAGGTTTGTCAGGCATGACCTTCCCTCACGGAAACCATGTTGGCTATCCCTCAAGATACTGTTACGTTCAAGAAGTAAGTCCAGCTCATCTTTTATGATAGATTCCAATATTTTGCACACACTGCAAGTTAAACTGACTGGCCTGTAATTTCCTGGCTCAGTACGCTCCCCTTTCTTATATATTGGTATTATATTGCCCTGTTTCCAAGCATTTGGTATTTCTCCAGTTTCTAAAGACCGTCTGAAGACGGCGAATAGCAGCTTAAAGATGTACTCACTAACTTCCCTGAGCACTCTAGGATATAAGCCATCAGGACCCGCCACCTTATCTGCCTTTAGTTTATGCAACTTGTCTAATACTTCGTTATCCCTAACCTCAATTTCCGCTAAATAATCTTGAGCATTTAACATGCCCTCTGGCTGAATAAAGACCCACTCTGAGGTAAAATTCTCAACAAAGTAACTGTTTAAGGCATCCGCAATATCCTTGTTATCATATAGCAGCGATCCATTTTTATTCGTTATGCACTTAACCTGCTCTTTGACTTTCCTTTTTCTGCTACAGTACTGAAAAAAGCACTTAGGGTTAGTCTTTGCCCCCTCTGCAATTTTTCTTTCATACAGTCTTCTAGCATTCCTTAGCTCTTTTTTGACCACAGCCCGCATTTTACAGTATTCAGCCTTAGTGTTCTCATTGTTATCCTTTATGTACATCTTATAAAGATTCCTCTTTTCCCTCAAACTCCTACAAATAGCTGTGGTCATCCACTGAGGATTCTGCTTTTTCAGCTTACTTTTGGACACCTTTGGAATGAATTTGCACTGTGAATCAAGTAAAACCCCCTTAAATCTTTCCCCTCATCTCATTTACAGACTCACAGTCCAGGAGTGTCTCCCATTTTATTTCACTTAGATATGAGCGCATCCTGTCAAAGTTTGCTTGCCTAAAATTGAAAATTTTTGTTTTTGAAGACACCTTTTTAACTTCCTGTGAAACATCAAAATTAACAGCAGAGTGATCACTTGTCCCAAGTGGCTCCAGTACCTCAACATTGCTAATTCTATCTGGGTCATTACAGAGCACTAAGTCTAAAATTGCCTTCTCTCTTGTAGGTTTATTAACATACTGCACCAAAAAATTATCATTTATAACATCTAGAAATTCTTCCTCCCCCCTACCCTGTCCTTTCACCTTTTCCCAATCGATACCAGGATAATTTAAGTCTCCCATAATAATAGTCCCTCCTCCTCTACAAGCTTGCGTAATCCTCTTAAAGAGCATTTCATTGACTGTACTGTCCAAAGCTGGTGGTCGATAGCATACTCCTATGTTTAAACCTGTCTCGTGTTTGCCAATGAGCCTGACCCAGATATCTTCACAGGGCAAAGAATGTTCAATTGTTCAATGTTCAATCAAGCTGAGCAAAGATTTAACAATTGAAGCTATTGTGACGTCATAACCATTGTAACATAACATCAATTACGTCATGTAATGTCACAATATGTTATTATGACGTTTTGATGTCTTCCTCAGTTGTTTATAATGGAAATCCTGCGGGAATAAGTGCTGTTTATCATCATTATTTCACCATTGAGTTAATTTGCATTTTTATCCAAAAATATCAGTATTTCAAGTGATTTTAGGCTGTTTTGTCAGTATTTTAGCAGGGGTTTCCCAGCCAAATTTCAAATGTCAACAGGTTGCCTCCTCCAACTGTCCTTCACAAACTGTGAGAACACTTTCAAAAAGTGAATGATTAAAATGGTAGCAGTTACAGAAAAGGAACAGCTTCAAATATATCCTACTGATAAAAGTAAGACATTAGTGCATTTTGTGACATGTGGAAAATGAAGTTAGTACTTTGCTGGAAAAAAAATAATGGATTTGACCTTGGTGACCCCAAAATTCATTTTTTTATCCTGTCTTATTTCTCCAAACCTTTGATATAATTTTATTTTCACACATCATGTATAAAAAGTCAGATCCCCAGTATAAATTCTGAATATTGTGTATTTTTTTAGCTTTTATGTAATTGTTACCATTTTAGCATGAAAATTATTCTACTTTTTTGTAGTTGTTACATTGCATTTTAGGTCCTGTCTTGGTCACGTGACCAGGAATATTGATACAAAATATCAAGGAGTGCATTCCTTGTGACCATAGCAACACAGTGATGCCAAACACTTGTTTATTTTATCTCAAATATATTTTATTCCAGTGTTAAAATAGAGGTTTTACATGAATTAGGGATTGTTTGTGGTATATTGACTGGACAACCTCAGCTCACCAGTGGTAGTATGCAGCGCTTCTCTGCTCTCCCACACTGCACCCACCCAGCCGGCTACTTGATTCTGACCTCATTTACAGCCAAAAGTGATATGACTGACATGTGGATCTGTCTGAGGACAGATTTTCGGAAAGTGCAGACTTTGCAATCACCAGAGAATAAGCTCACCAGCACTGTTTGTATCATCCTGCTGTGACCACTAGTTGCAAAGTTATGACCTAAAGAGAACCATCATGGCAGAAAATCATCCAAGTTAAACACTTTTTTAACTTGTGACATTAGTCCTATGGGCTTCTCTCGGCACATTCATATTTGGTGATATGATACTTCAATTACTTGTGATTATTACAGTATACAGGAGAAAAGTGCTAAATTATGCCATTATTAGTTATTAATCATTGAGTACAGTGTACATCTATAAAATATACAATACAGCTATTTCTGTTATGGTTCTGCCTCATGTGTGCTGTTTTGTCATTGCTTGTGCTTTTTTTTCTCGTGTCTTACTTTCGTTTTATTTTTCAGCTTTCATTCTGCCATCTGATGATCGATTCTCTCTCTGCCAATCTCCAGTGATGTCGCGTGACAGCCTTCAGCATGCCTGCTTCTCGTTGTCCAATCACGTTTCCTCTTTCGGTTTCGGCTGTGGTATTTCATTCATTGTTTCCACCTGTGCTTAATTCTGGGTCTCGCTAAACTCTGAGTGAATGCGTTCTCTGATAGGATAATTACTAACCGTACTAACCAGCACTTATTTGAGGGTGATTGTAAATATTTCGTCACGTAGTATTAACCTTTATTAACTCATTAGCGAGTGCGAGTATTTCTAGCTTTAGTAATTCCTGCCTGAGCTTTCCCTGACTAACTGCGTTTAAAAGGGACCTATTATGCTGATCCTTCTTTTAATACATATTAGTAATGTTATAATGTTGGTTGTCCATGCTCAACCTCTGAAAAGTTTCTAAACATAAGATACAGGGGTTTTACCGTAATCCAAGAACGTGATTTTGTGAGCGTGATTTCCTCTCTGAACAGCTCCTCCCGAGATCTTCGCGAGATCTGGGCAAAACCTGACGTCAGGTTGTGCCATCCAATTAGTACAGACCTAACCAGAGCCAACCAGTGCGCTGGACCTGCCCACACCGGAAACTATTCTAGCAGGCACTAACAACGGCAGATCATACTATGCCTTAGTAGCGTCTACACTTTTGGAAATACAAAAGAAGAACCGCAGATCATTTGAGGTGCAATTTTGTCAGCATCTCTCTCAAAGCTGCTTGTCCGTTTACTTTTGGATGCGGATTTTTCTTCCAAAAGACAATGCCACCAGAAATTAGTGGGTAGCTTTTTTTGTTTGCTGGCAGCAAACAGCCACGGCCAAAGGGAATGTTAGCAGTTTGTGTTCAGCATTTCACCAAAGACAGCTTTGTCAATAAAGGATAATTCAACACAGGATAAGCGTTTCAGCTGCTTCTCAAACCTGAAGCAGTTGCATCGATCAAGCGCTCGGAGCCACAAGCTGTAAGTAACGATATAACAGCAAATAATGCTAGTGAAGCTAACGTGTTACGGGTGGCTAGCAGGACCGCTAGCGATAGTTAGCACTAACAAATGGCCTCAAACGCAGGCTTTGTAAAATATCTGAAGATAAAGCCTGTATCGGTCGCGACTGTCCGTGACTCACAGACACAGAAGCTGTGAGTTGCTTTTACTGCATAAGCCAACCTGACGTGATAGCCAGTTGATTGTGGCTGTAACACAGCTGCTAACGTAGCCAAGTTACTGTTGTCCTAAATATGGAAGAGTGATATCAGGGGAAATTCTACAGAAGGTGTGTGAACATAAACCTCATTTGAAGCTAACTTTTTATACTTGTTTGTAATTTGGATGCTTGGTGCAACTGTCCACGGTAACGGAACTTGCTGTCTGTAAAACCCGTTTTGCAAGGGTTTGTCTCTGTGGTTATGACTGCTTGGTTACCAGCTCCTGCATTTTAGTTTGTGTGCCGTGCTAATTAAAAATGCTCCTGGTTAACTTATATGCAGTAATTCTGATCTGTATGCTTGTGTTACTTCAGTAAGCATCAATGTGGCAGTTTCATCATAACGTTGCCCGATTGTAGCCTCTGCAGTTAGTGATCGCTTCACTTATCAAAGACCGGGATCAGCCGGATACACCACAAATGTCTGAGCAAGCTCTCTGGTGCTACCATGAAAGCAATGCGAAACGCAGAAGCTCTACCGGTTTACAAATGATTTCTCAGCACTACCTTGACATAATTTCATCCCAATTTAGAAATTGTTGTGGCTAATAAAAAGCCGAAAAAGGCGGAGATTAAATAGGTAATTCTTTCCTGTAGAAGTGCTCGATTCGCTTGCTCCACATAAGCAACTTGTCCGCGCTAACGGAACTTACGGTCTGCAAAACCTGAATTATGTTCATAACATAACCGACCTCTGTCTAGCTGTGGCATACTATCCATAAAGTTGCTTACACATCGGACACGAAACGAATTTTTCGCGCGACATATTAGCTACATTCAAAGTCAATGCAAAGACGCCAATACAGGCGTTATGCGCACGTTAAGCAGCTTTCACACCGGACGCGAAACGAATTTTTCGCGCGACAGATTACATTCAGTCATGACCGCTTATCAGCTACTGCATGTTAGTTCGCGTGCTCTGCTAATTAAAAATGCTCCTGGTTAACTTATATGCAGTAATTCTGATCGGTATGCTTGTGTTACTTCGGTAAGCATGAATGTGGCAGTTTCATCATAACGTTGCCTGATTGTAGCCACTACAGTTAGTGATCGCTTCACTTATCCATGACCGGGATCAGCCGGATGCTTCACAAATGTCTGAGCAAGCTCTCTGGTGCTACCGAGAAAGCAATGCGAAACGCAGAAGCTCTACCGGTTTACAAAGGATTTCTCTGCACCACCTTGACATAATTTCATCCCCCTTTAGAAATTGTTGTGGCTAATAAAAAGGCGGAGATTAAATAGGCAATTCTATCCTGTAGAAGTGCTCCATTCGCTGGCTCCACATAAGCAACTTGTCCACGCTAACGGAACTTACGGTCTGCAAAACCTGTATTATGTTCATAACATAACCAAGCTCTCTAGCTGTCGCAGACTATCCATAAAGCTGCTTTCACATCGGACACGAAACGAATTTTTTCGCGGGACAGATTAGCCTACATTCAAAGTCAATGCAAAGACGCTTGAATACACGCGCGCGTAAGCAGCTTTCACACCGACGCTAAACGAATTTTTTCGCTGCAGATTACATTCAGTCATGACCGCTTATCAGCTACTGCATGTTAGTTCGCGTGCTCTGCTAATTAAAAATTCTCCTGATTAACTTATATGCAGTAATTCTGATCGGTATGCTTGTGTTACTTCGGTAAGCATGAATGTGGCAGTTTCATCATAACGTTGCCTGATTGTAGCCACTACAGTTAGTGATCGCTTCACTTATCCATGACCGGGATCAGCAGGATGCTTCGCAAATGTCTGAGCAAGCTCTCTGGTACTACCGAGAAAGCAATGCGAAACGCAGAAGCTCTACCGGTTTACAAATGATTTCTCTGCACTACCTTGACATAATTTCATCCCCCTTTAGAAATTGTTGTGGCTAATAAAAAGCCGAAAAAGGCGGAGATTAAATAGGCAATTCTATCCTGTAGAAGTGCTCCATTCGCTGGCTCCACATAAGCAACTTGTGCACGCTAACGGAACTTACGGTCTGCAAAACCTGTATTATGTTCATAACATAACCGAGCTCTCTCTAGCTGTCGCGTACTATCCATAAAGCTGCTTTCACATCGGACACGAAACGAATTTTTCGCGGGACAGATTAGCCTACATTCAAAGTCAATGCAAAGACGCGAATACACGCGCGCGTTAAGCAGCTTTCACACTGGACGCGAAACGAATTTTTCGCGCGGCAGATTACATTCAGTCATGACCGCTTATCAGCTACTGCATGTTAGTTCGCATGCTCTGCTAATTAAAAATGCTCCTGATTAACTTATATGCAGTAATTCTGATCGGTATGCTTGTGTTACTTCGGTAAGCATGAATGTGGCAGTTTCATCATAACGTTGCCTGATTGTAGCCACTACAGTTAGTGATCGCTTCACTTATCCATGACCGGGATCAGCCGGATGCTTCACAAATGTCTGAGCAAGCTCTCTGGTGCTACCGAGAAAGCAATGCGAACGCAGAAGCTCTACCGGTTTACAAATGATTTCTCTGCACTACCTTGACATAATTTCATCCCCTTTAGAAATTGTTGTGGCTAATAAAAAGCCGAAAAAGGCAGAGATTAAATAGGTATTTCTTTCCTGTGAAAGTGATCGATTCGCTAGCTCCACATAAGCAACGGTTCACGCAGACGGAACTTAAGGTCTGTAAAACCTGTATTATATTCATGACATAACCGGAGCTCTAGCTAGCTCTCGGACACTACCATATTGCACCCATTTTCCGCGAGGAAAAGCTGGTCATTCCGAAGCAATAAGTAAACCACTACCACGGGCAATTTCCGAAAAGGCCGTTTAGCCTGGAGCTTTAGCCCCTCCGTCATATACCAGCCTTGGCTGTTCGCGTTTCTCCACGCTAACAACACACCACAGCTATGCACACGAACCAGCAGGTCCTAATACACACTGAAGCAGTCCATAAGCCTGTTGGTCCACTTTTAGCTGCTCCTCACTGTCCATGTTTCCCTCTAAACTCAGACTCACCGGATTTCTACGGTCTCCGGTCTACACTTGGGCATGTCGACCCGTTCTACAAATGTGTCTAGATGCGGTGGATTCTAGCTTTCCTAGGTTACACCTGCATCCTAGCTAGAGAAGAAAAAAACCGCTGTACTCACCACTGTTGCCGATAGCAAATTCGTGCTTGAACTGCCAGACTTTCACTTTGCGTCCTCCACTTTCGCCGTTCGTTTATTAGAACAAGTTAATTTCATTAGATCTATACACATGTACTGCGTTAGATTGCAGAATATGCCCGCCGATTCCTTCGAGACGCGTCAGTTTCACTTTTGAAGCCGGACCAGGAAAACTGCGTTCTGCAGCCTCGTCCCGCCTAGATCCGCCCCCACAGAGCTGGCCAGTCAGAAGAAAGTGGGCACACGGGGAGTGGGGGGCCATAGCGAAGAGCCACCCCAATGAGGCGTTTCAGGCAGAGACTACTATGGACTACAAATGGAGTTTTTTGAGGATGGCAGTATGAGCGAAATAAGTACCCTTTTTTTACTTCGCGCGATCAGGAGTACTCAAGGGGAGTCAAAGACCAAAATATAAACTTGGAAAAATAGCATAATAGGTCCCCTTTAAAGCTGTGCTTTCCTTTGCTTCTCTCGTGGTGCTTTTTACTCGTCACGTTTAGATTACCTTAATCTAAACTGTCTAGTTTGATTGATGGTCTCAGCGTCTTGTCTCGAGTCATTATGGTTTACCCGGTCCTCGTTAATTTGTTTATTAATCCCATGTGTTTCTGTTTCCATTCGAGATTGTTCCGAGTCCCCGCCTCCTCTCGTGACTATTTATGTGGCAGAGATGGGAGGAGACATCAGACGGAACTTTGTTAGACTCCGCTCTGCATGGTGAAATCTCAGCTCCTTGTGCCTTCCGAGTATTTCCTTTGTATGATTCTCGAGTCTTGTATTTTGCTGCGCCCACGTCTTGTCTGCCCCTTGTTTAAGTCTCCCAGTGTGTCCGTTAGTCTAGTTTGGTTCAGTTTTTTTTTTTTCTAGTTTAGCCACTCTTGGAGTGTGTACTTCTGTTTCCCCCTGCCTTGGGCAGTGTACCTTAGTTTTCCCATTTGTTCAGTGCATGTGCACGGTGTTTTATTTCTGGCCTGTGTGCCTATTTTCTCCTAGTGTTTTGTGTTTCAATAAACACTTCAGTTCCTGAATCTGGAGTTCCCCTGCCTAATTCTTAACAATTTCACTATAATTTTCATTGTTGGAGCAAACTAGACAATTTTATACCACAATGAACAGTTTTTTAAGGCAAAGAAAAATATTTTACTGAAATAGTTGTAAAAGTTCAATGAAAAAATTTTAATTGTGGTACTTAAGGAAACAATGTCATTTCTGTAATGAAAGATGACTTATATGAAGGGTGTAATGCCACCCAAGGGGGTGCCCACTTTGCTGTCGCAGCGTAGTACATAGTCTCCCTTTTATGTACCCAAGTTTCCATCCATCTCTTATGTACATCCATGATTCCGCCAACTGTTCTAGTGTTTTTGAGACCAGAAAACTGGGTCATTTCTTAACTCAATGACAGACCTGACCTAGTGCTGGGTGATAAGCTTATCGCTGTCGCAGCCTGAACAGGAACAGCGACTCAGTGTTCTTTTATCGCAAGAATAGTGTGCTAGTTCATCGCTGCATTGTGTCCCTGGCACCCCCCCCCCCCCCCCCCTGCTACGGGCCGGCAAGTTGCTGAATTGTGTTGACACTGTAACATAAAAAACTATCGTTCCCCCTGAACACTTATTTTTAAAGTAAATGCTGAATTTGGAAAAAGAAATGTATATTTGAAATGGCAAAGCTGAATATAAGTTACAAAATGTCCAAAATATATGTTTTCACTTGGGTTTGGCCAAGGTGAAAAGTTCTAATCTTTTTTTTTTTTTTTTTAATTTGGCATCTCCAATCCCACCTGAATCTGGAATGCCCAATTGGTGAACTATGTACAAAGCTTGCTCGTATGCGACCCCTTGCTGCCAACTCAGGAGAGCGAAGACAGTTCACGGCTCTCCTCCGAAGCACGTGCCTGTCAGCCACTGCTTCTTGTACACTCACTGGTTGAATCTTCGCAAGTTCAGAACGAGGGCGGAGGATACCCGGACATGAACAGACTTAGAATCTTCCTGACGAGCGCCTGTCTGGCCAACAGGAGGCGCTTGAGCAAATCGAACAAAGCTATTTATTTATTTCCTTTCCCGCAGTCCTTCCCAATTTGAAACCCTGTAGCACGATGGCCAATTGTGCGCTACTCTGAAAAAACTGCCGACCACTGCCGGTTGGTACGACCGGGGCTCGAACCCGCGACGTGATAGTCACTTCTGCACTGCAACGCAGTGCCTTAACCGAGTGAGCTATCCGGCAGCTGAAAAGTTCTAATCTTTAACATAACATTTAACATCATTATTGGTCTTAATGATTTAAAAGAAGATGAAATTAATTTTCAGTGGCACACCATAGTCCTTCTTTCCCGATATGTATGTTACGTTGACCATTTAGCCAAGGAGCACCGATTTTTACACCATTAGAATAGGTATAATATGTAAATTCTACTGTCATAAATTTGCACCTCATCTGTTTAATAAAACCTTGTGATAAGATGCCTAGACCTTATTTAACTACAAAGTAATCTCCACATTCAAGTCTGTGTTACTTTGTCATTTGAAATATGGGAGTAGTTTAAGAGAAATTTCTTATTAAGCTTCATTTAATCTCAGGTAAACAAAAGGGGTGGTTTTATTTAGTCTAAGTGTTACATGAGTATGGTTTACTTTTCATGGCTTATCTCTGTACATTGTGATGATACTCTGGGTTTTTTACATTCTCAAAGGTATGTTAAGTGGAGATAAAATGAAAAAGTGATGCTTTTATATTTTTCAGTGAGAACTCTCCAAATATGTTTATGCCATTTGATTGTTCAAATGGGGCATATGTTAATTGGGTAATGAAAAAGTTTGCACATAAACATTGATAAAAAATAATATGAAAACTTCTTTGCATGTTACATTGACATGTCCTGTAACATCCATCCCCTCATGTTGATAACAAGAAGCAATGCCCACATGTCTGAATCGGAGTTTTTATCTGCAGTTATGAAAGTATGTTTTGCCATTTATAGATTTTGCTTTCAGTGTGTTCCCTGGAAATTCTAGAAATTGTATGTACAGGTTTTTTTTTTTTTGGACATTTTACGGTGACAAACCCTTGTTTTGACACGAGTTAAAGTACGTAAATCCCTAGCTGTGATATGGCTGCCATTTCTGGCTGGAAAATACATTGGAGATATAGGCAGAATGTTCTAAGCAGAAAAAACTTATTGGGGAAATATATTTCCCAGATATATCACTTTTTTTCAGAAGTCAGAACGTATGTTGCAGATATTGTTGACAATTCATAAAATTGTGTAAATCTGTGAGGTTGCGTTCAGGAACCAAACGCTAGAACCAAGAGATCCAGCAAACTTGTATTTTATTAAAGCTGGGAGGTGAACCTCCGCAGGGCAGAAAGCAACGGTACAGAGTCCACAATCCAAAATCAGAATCCCAGGGGCGTAATCCAAATCGTACACAGGGCAGCAAACACAATAATCAGGGTCGGGCAAAACAGGTTCGTTACATGGGTGCAGAGAAATCCAAGACAAAGCCAAAATCAGAAACAGGGACGGTCCAGTTAGAAGAGTAAGACAGAGAGTACAAGGCATAAACTATCGCAGCACAAGGGAAACGTTCTGACAAGAGCTGGTTGTGAAATGACTGCTTAAATACACGTAGGGGAAGTCACATGCTATGATAGGGAACAGGTGAAATGGATCAGACTAATTAACTAAGGAACAGACATGAGGAAGTACCTAACCACATGAAATTAGCTAAAGCCAAAACGCGGACAGGGATCACAAAGACAGCCTATAACAAATACACGGCTCCGGGTAGGGAGTTCTAACGTGCATAGATAATGAGAGACAGAACAGAGTTAAACAGGTGCGGAGGATCCGCTGAAGCGCAGCAAAGTAAATTGAGTAAGGACAAGGGGCGGAGACTAGAATAGAACGAGTGCTGAGAGCTCGTTAGTCAATTAGTAAAGTGCGGCTATACAATCCCTAGTGCTCGTTAGTAAGTTAGTACTATAAACAATGTTTGTCTTTGTTAGTAATTTAACTAAAATAACAAACTGTTAGTACCGTTACTAATGACAGAACAGCAAGGCGAAGGAAGCAAACGAGATTAGAAGGAATAATTGAAAACCCAGAAACCATGAAATCACCCGAAAGCGTGGCACGCAATACTGGGGCAATAAGCTGTCACATGACATAAGACCAGACAGGGGAGACAAAGTGCAATGCATGGCATGGGAAAAACAACAACCGGAATAATAACTGTAACTATGGAAAATGGCAGGAATACAAGACAAAACAAGACAAGGGCAAATCAAAAACATGGCATGGAATCAGAATCATAGGAAAAACATGGTCAGACAGAGCAGGATCATAACAAAATCCAGATAAGTATAATTTTTCTTCAAATGACAATAATTAAATGAACTGAGGGACACAAGAATAGCAAAATATGCCACATGGTTTCTGTTCATAATTTACTGGGGTACTTTGCTGGTGACACTAATGTATGTTACAGCCTTCTGTTAGACTGTAACATACAAAACTGGATGTAAATAAGGTAATCATGACATAATTTGTCAGCAGGTTGAACAAAAGAAAATGCACAGATTTTAGAAAATCATTAGAACTGACCAAGTGTAAAAATTATCTTATGATAAGTGGGACTGGACACCTAGAGTGACCTTTGAAAATATGGTCATTTTAGGTAACGGTCAAGATGAGTGAAAAAAGATGCATATTTTTGTTGACATTGACAAATAAAAAGTAGAATAATCAAGTGATTGTTTCAAAACACTATATGTGAAAAATAAATTTCATGAGTACCATTATGCGAGGAATTTATAACAGAATTTCAGTGTGCTGAATTATTAAAATTTTTTTAAGGGTAAGGTTGGGTCAGTGATGGTGGCCATCTTGTTTCAGCAACTTGTGAAACATAGCAATGTTTCACTGAAAGAATGCTAATTTTACATATCGCTATGTCTCATGAGTTGCTGAATCGTGTTGATGTTGTAACGTACAAAAAACTGTTCCCACTGAACACTGATGATGACCATAAATGCTTGACTTAGGAAAAACAATATTTTTGTGAAATGGCAAAGCTAGCTTATTATATTAATATGGAAACCTTAAGAAGTGCCTGTACGTTACGTAAAATGTCAAAACAGTGGCCATTTTCTTTCAGAAACTTGTGAAACATAGTGATATCTAAGCTATGCTAGCTACAGGAACATCTGAAATCCTCTGCTGGCCACGGGATTATACAGGACTTTTGTGCCTAGGTAACTGCAGATAGTGATCTTTCAAATGTGAAAGCAAGATACTGAACTCCGACAGCCTCTTGCCGAGCAGATTGAAGCTCACTGTCAACTAACTGCGCAACTCAAGTGAAGAAGTGAGGGCAAATGAATATGACATATGCTTAATTATTTATTAAATTCTTCAATGTATTTATACAACGTACATTATACATGTGTAGTGTTACTTCAAGTTCCATGTGTTATGACTTGAAAATCACAACAAAGAAAACCAGCAATGTCAACTCAAACAAATTTATTCTTCACTGATTAGGTCCAAAAATTTCTATAAATAGTCCACAGTGTAATCTTATAATAACACTCCAATGCCACGATGTAACTCTGATGCCAAAACAAAAACTCTCCTCTTAACTGACCAAAATCACTGCATTTATATAGAATAGGGACATTTTGGAAAGATCTACAGGAGTCCTGGGTGATATGGCCCCCTCCAGGCAAGAAGATGCCAGAAACCTCTAGAAAGCACGAGTCTATTTCATCACAAACAAGTGGTATTGCATCAGATCATGTTTTGCTACAGACTTACCACCGGAGGGTGCTAAATGATGAACAAAATAAACAAATAGCTGACCAGTAAGGCAGCTCAAAAAATCTCCATTTATAAACGATATACAGCGCTGTACATAAAAAACTCATACATAACACCTCCCCTCTTTAAGAAAAGAAAGGTTTGCTAAAACCTTTTTTTTTAAATTAACACAGTTTTATAATAAGTATAATCTTGAAACTTTACAAATAAAGTATCATTGATCATTATAACAATCATATACCTAACAACCAGGGCAATTTTCACAATCAAATAGAGAAGTAAAATTTACAAACGTGAAAGTGCATCTGGAATAACATTATCTTTTCCCCTGATGTGAGAAATATCTAAATCATACTCAATGATTTAATCAATTAGATATCATATGATTTCGATAATCATATGAGATCTAAATTAAAAGAAAACTCCATCTCAGTAATCTTTGATTCTTGTTTTTGATCTTATGCAAGAATGTGAGGGGATTGTGATCGTTGAAGACCTTGATGGAAGTAGCTGAACAAGTCAAATAGACTTCAAAATGTGGTAAAGCCAAAACAAGTGCCAAACATTCTTTTTCAATTGTTGAATAGTTTTTCTGATGTTTATCAAACTTTTTGGAAAAGTAAAAAACAGGATGATCTACTCCATCAGTGCCTTCTTGCAGTAAAACTGTGCCTGCACCAATATCACTGGCATCAACAGCCAACTTGAACTCCTTTTTGAAATTAGGAGATAAGAGAACTGGTGCATTTTTGAGGATGGCTTTCAGTTGGCCAAATGAATTTTGATATTTTTCATCCCAAACAAATTTTGAATTTTTCTTCAGTAAATTTGTCAAAGGTTCAGAAAGGATAAAGAAATTTTTACAGAATTTAGCTAGCCATCCCTAGAAATCTCATTAGTTGTCTTTTAGTTGTAGGTTCAGGAAATTCAGTGATAACTTTTACTTTTGTATCAATTGGTTTGACTTGACCCTGTCCTACAATATGACCTAAGTAAACAACTGGAGCTTTACAAAAGTCACTTTTAACAAGGTTGATAGTCAGCTTGGCATCACTCACTCTCTGAAAGAAGTCTCTGATGTAGGTGAGGTGCTCTTGGAAGCTGTCGCTGGTGATGATAATGTCATCAATGTAGGCCTCACATCATGGTAGTCCAGTGATCACTCTGTTTACCAGACGTTGGAAGGTGGCTGGAGAATTTTTCATTCCAATGGGCATCACCTTGTATTGGTATAGTCCATCTGGTGTGACAAAGGCAGAGATCTCCTTTGCTCTGTCTGTTAGAGGGATCTGCCAGAAGCCCTTGAGGAGATCAAACTTGGTGACATACTTTGACTGTCCAACCTTGTCAATGCAGTCATCAATCCTGGCGATAGGATATGAGTCCGTTTTTGATAGAGTATTCACTTTCCTGTAGTCTGTCACCATTCTATATGTTCCATTGGGTTTCGGAACTAGGATGCATGGAGAACTCCAATCACTGTTACTTGGTTCAAAAAAATCATTTTCAAGTAGGTATTTGACTTATTGTTTAAGGTATTTCTGCTTCTCTGGATTCATTCTATCAGGATGCTGTTTTACAGGCTTGGCATCATCTTGCAGGATGACATCATGATAAACCATATCAGTCCTTGAGGGAACATAAGGGAATATGTGACTATATTCAAATATGAGCTGCTTTAGCTGTTGTTGTTGAAAAGGGTCCAGGTGGGACAACTTGCTGTCAATATTTTGAAGAATGTCTGAATTTTCAAGTTTGGCTGGACCAGGTTCATTTTCCAAGGGGCAGTCACAATCTACTTCAGAATTTTCCTGTTCAGTTGTATTCACCACATTGACTGGCTTTTGCTGAGTGTCTCTGTCAATGTATTCTTTCAGCATGTTGATGTGACACATTTGTTTTTGTTTCCTCCTTCCAGGGGTTAAAATGACCTCATTTAGATCACTGACCTTTTTAAAGACAGTGTAAGGGCTGAAATATCCGGCTTTTAGAGGGTTTCCAGGAACTGGCAAAAGCGCAAGGACTTTGTCCCCAGCTTTAAAACTTCTGTCTTGGGAATGAAGGTCATATCTGGCTCTTTGAGATTAGACTTAGCAAAATCACAAGCCTTGGAGAGACAATTACAGAAGTCAGAGACATACTGAAGCAAGTTCATTGGGACATCATCTTCCGCCAGCAACTTTTCCTTCAGAAGCTTCAGAGGTCCACGGGCTGTATGCCCAAAAACAAGCTCAAAATGACTGAACCCAAGAGACTCCTGAACAGCTTCACGGGCAGCAAACAGAAGAAGATGAACACTTTCATCCCAGTCTTTCTCTCTGTCAAGGCAGTAGGTCCTTATCATGTTCTTCAGAGTTTGATGGAACCTCTCCAAAGCACGTTGACTTTCAGGATGGTAAGCTGATGACCTGTATTGTTTAATATCAAGCTCATGCATAACTTGTTGAAATATGCCAGACATGAAATTTGACCCTTGATAAGACTGAATAGACCTAGAAAGACCAACAAAGCAGAAAAACTTAGTAAGAGACTTGATGATAGTCTTCGCCTTGATATTACGAAGTGGAATTGCCTCAGGAAACCGAGTGGAAGCACACATGATTGTCAGTAGGTACTCACAACCAGATCTGGTCTTCGGCAATGGTCCAGCACAGTCAATGATGATCTGACTGAAAGGTTATTCAAAAGCGGGAACGGGCTTAAGTCGAGCCTTTGGAATATTCTGGCTCGGCTTCCCAACCATTTGACAAGTATGACAGGATTTGCAGTACTCCTGTACATCGGACCTCATGGAAGGCCAGAAGAAATAATTCCTGACACGTTGAGGGGTCTTCTAGATACCCAAATGACCTGACATAGGATTGTCATGGGCCAGACTGAGTTTCTTGACGATCAGACTTTGGAAGAACAATTTGATGGGTGATTATCCACTCTTCATCAGCAGAAACATCAGGTGGATGCCACTTTCTCATAAGCACACCATTTTTGTAGTAAAAACAGACAGGAACTTAGGTTGCCTCTTGTTCACTTACAGCCTGTGGTAGAAGACGCGCTAGATCACGAACTTGTTGTTGCTCCTGAATAAGTTGTTTCTGAGACAAAATGTCATTAGATTGACCTGACAAGGACAAGTCTGAAGATTTCTCAGACATCCCAGAAGGACTGGAAGGTTCCTAATGAAAAGACTGCCCAATGAAGGTGTCAGTCAGGTTGAAGTCCAGGTCAGCATCATCCTGAATAGCCTTTTTAGCCATAGAACGAGTAACTGCACATGAAGGATAGAGGTCTGGAATTTCCTCCTCTATAGATTCATATTCTTGATCAATTGAAGAAGTGTCAGTTACAACAGGGTAGGGCACAACCTTATCCCCAGCAAGATGATTACCAAGAAGCAAATGAACACCTTTGAACGGAAGTAAAGACCTAACGCCAACAGTAACAGGCCCAGATACCAAGTCTGATTTGAGATGAACATTATGGAGAGGTACACTTGTAAAACCACATTCTACTCCTTGAATAAGGACATTAGCCTGAGTAGACGTTTTGTCCGAAAAAGGCAGAATATCTGCAAGAATAAGAGATTGGGAAGACCCAGTATCCCTTAGAATTCGAACAGGAGCAGATGAGGAAAAATCATGTGAAAGTGAGACTAAACCATCGGTGATGAAAGGCTCAAAACCCTCCATAACAGAATCAGACAAAGAAGGTAGAAGATCAGGCGAACTGACCTTTGTTACAAGAGATTCTCTCCTAGTGAAAGCAGTTGGCTTGGTTTCTTCTCATTTTTTTTTCTTGAGAGCATAACACTCAGAAATAAGGTGACCTTGCTTTTTGCAGTATTGGCAAGACACAGAGGGTAAAGAATCAGAAGATTGCTTCTCACTGGAAGGTTTCCTCTCAGAAGTGGCATTGGAATCATCAGAAGTGTTATTAGAAGAAGTCTTGGACTTAGACTTGCCTTGAAATTTAGAAAAAGTAGATTTTTGGACAAAAGAAGACTTATGAGTCAATGCATAGCTATCAGCCAGGGTGGAAACATCTTGCAAAGTATTGGCTTGTTTCTCCTCAAGGAAAGTCTTGATATCAGGCTGGATACACCTTTTGAATTCCTCAACCAGAATAAGTTGCCTCATTCTCCTAAAATCTTTCTCAACTTTCATGGAATTACACCACTGATCAAACAACTGTTCCTTCAACCTACCAAATTCAACATGAGTTTGACTGACTTCCTTGCGAGAATTCCTAAATTTTTGCCTGTAAGCCTCGGGGACCAATTCATAACCCTTCAGAATGGCAGACTTGACAAAATCATACTTAGAACACTGTTGGACAGATAACTGGTTATAGATTTTCCTAGCTTTACCAGTAAGAACACTTTGTAACATCATTGTCCAATGCTCTTTTGGCCATTTCAAATTTTCAGCAATTTTCTCAAAATGGGTAAAGTATTGGTGTACATCATTTTCTAGGAAGGGAGGAACAAGTCTGATGTGTTTAACCACATCAAAATGATCCGAAAGTCCAAAAGATTTTGTTACAGTACCTAGCATAATATAACATAAGTTATATTTCTTTATACTATTGTGAGTATCACTTCAGATACTCAATGACTCAATGGTATCTAGCTTTAAGTCAAGCCTGCTCTTGAAAACTCCCAAGGTCTCTGCCTCAACAATATAGTCAGGCAAGCTATTCCACATAGAAATTACTCTTTGGGTGAAGAAATATTTCCGAATATCAGTGCTAAATTTACCTTTGGTCAACTTCCATTTGTGACCCCGAGTTCTACTAACAACACATGGTTGAAGGAATCCTACACAATTCACTTTGTTAATCCCTTTAACATATTTAAAAACCTCAATCAGATCACCCCTAAGTCTCCTTTTCCTAAGACTAAAGAGATTAAGGATCTTCAGCCTCTTCTCATAGTTTTCATCTTTTATTCCCGGAATTAGCTTGGTGGCTCTTCTCTGAACTTTCTCTAGAGCCTCTATGTCTTTCTTAAAGTATGGTCCCCAGAACTGTACACAATGCTCTAGATGTGGTCTGACGAATGTGTTGTACAAAAGAAGCATCACTTCCTGGATTTATGCTCAATACTTTTGGCAATGTATCCCAGCATCCGATTAGCTTTTTTAACTGCTACGGCACAATGGCTAGAGCCTGTGAGGGTTTGGTCAACAATCACTCCCAGATCTTTTTCGTGTGGAGCACCTTCCAGTTTAAAACCTCCCATGAAATAATCCCGTCTAATGTTTTTATTACCTACATGTACAACTTTACATTTCGCTACATTAAGTTTCATTTGCCACATTGCTGCCCAATTCTGGATTCTATCCAAATCATCCTGAATCACTTTAGTGGACTCTAAACTATTTCCCAAACCTCCCAATTTAGTATCATCTGCAAATTTAATTAATCTGCTCTCAATATTCCTATCAAGGTCATTAATGTAGATGAGGAACAGCAGGGGTCCCAACACCGATCCCTGGGGGACGCCACTCCCCACCATACCTAGCTCAGATGAGATACCACTGACCACCACTCTTTGTGTTCTGTCCTGCAACCAGTTTTGAATCCACTTCAGAATACCTCCAGTAACTCCAATGGAGCTCATTTTAAAAATTAGTCTCTTATGCGGTACTATGTCAAATGCTTTCTGAAAATCCAAGTATATGATGTCATAAGCCCTGCTCTGGTCATAAGTCTTGGTGGCCTCTTCAAAAAATTCCAGACGGTTTGTCAGGCATGACCTTCCCTTACGGAAACCATGCTGGCTATCCCTCAAGATATCGTTACGTTCAAGAAATAAGTCCAGTTCATCTTTTACGATAGATTCCAATATTTTGCACGCAATGCAAGTTAAACTGACTGGCCTGTAATTTCCTGGCTCAGTACGGTCCCCTTTCTACTATATTGGTATTATATTGCCCTGTTTCCAAGCATTTGGTATTTCTCCAGTTTCTAAAGACCGTCTGAAGATGGCGGATAGCGGCTTAAAGATGATCTCACAAACTTCCCTAAGCACTCTAGGATATAGGCCATCAGGACCCGCTGCCTTATCTGCCTTTAGTTTATGCAACTTGTCTAATACTTCGTTATCCCTAACCTCAATTACCGCTAAATAATCTTGAGCATTGGACATGCCCTCTGGCCGAATAAAGACCCACTCTGAGGTAAAATTCTCAACAAAGTAACTAAGGTATTCACAATATCCTTGTCATTATATAGCAGCGATCCATTTTTATTCTTTATGCACTTAACCTGCTCTTTGACTTTCCTTTTTCTGCTACAGTACTGAAAGAAGCGCTTAGGGTTAGTTTTTGTCCCCTCTGCAATTTGTCTTTCATACAGTCTTCTAGCATCCCTCAGCTCTTTTTTGACCACAGCCCACATTTTACAGTATTCAGCCTTAGTGTTCTCATTGTTGTCCTTTATGTACATCTTATAAAGATTCCTCTTTTCCCTCAAACTCCTACGAATAGCTGTGGTCATCCACTGAGGATTCTGCTTTTTCAGCTTACTTTTGGACAGCTTTGGAATGAATTTGCATTGTGAATCAAGTAAAACCCCCTTAAATCTTTCCCACATCTCATTTACAGACTCACAGTCCAAAAGTGTCTCCCATTTTATTTCACTTAGATATGAGCGCATCCTGTCAAAGTTTGCTCGCCTAAAATTGAAAATTTTTGTTTTTGAAGACTCCTTTTTAACTTCCCATGAAACCTCAAAATTAACAGTCGAGTGATCACTTGTCCCAAGAGGCTCCAGAACCTCAACATTGCTAATTCTATCTGGGTCATTACAGAGCACTAACTCTAAAATTGCCTTCTCTCTTGTAGGTTTATTAACATACTGCACCAAAAAATTATCATTTATAACATCTAGAAATTCTTCCTCCCCCCTACCCTGTCCTTTCACCATTTCCCAATCGATACCAGGATAATTTAAGTCTCCCATAATAATAGTCCCTCCTCCTCTACAAGCTTGCGTAATCCTCTTAAAGAGCATTTCATTGACTGTACTGTCCAAAGCTGGTGGTCGATAGCATACTCCTATGTTTAAACCTGTCTCGTATTTGCCAATGAGCCTGACCCAGATACCTTCGCAGGACAAGGAATGTTCAATTTCAGGAATTTCATGCACATTATGTTTTCGTTCACATAGAGTGCTACACCCCCTCCTCGCCCATTGCATCTATCCTTCCTAAAGAGCTTATAACCTTTTATATTATATTCATCTGCATTCTCTTCACTAAGCCTTGTCTCTGTGATCCCAACTATGTCATAGCCTTCACTAATCATAACGGCCTCAAGTTCTGGAAATTTAATTTTAATGCTTCTTGCATTTAGATAAAAACATTTCAGGTTATCACGAACGCTCTTCCCCTTCGATTTCCCATTTGCCTGCTGCTCCAAGCCCCTCACTATGTTTTTTTCCTTTAAAAGTATATCATCAATAGTGCATGTAACGCTGTCAGCTTCCATCAGGGCAGTCTGCATTTCCCTCTGTGTAACACTCTCTAACCTCCCTGCCCCCCAAGTCCCTAGTTTAAATAACTCTGTGCTACCCTCAACATACGCTGACCCAGTGCAAAGGTACCCCTCCGGTTCAGGTGTAGCCCATCCGGCTTGAACAGGTCACCCCTGTCCCAGAAGTAGTTCCAGTGCCCCATAAACCTATAACCCTCTTTCCTACACCAGGTTCGTAGCCACGTGTTAAACCTCCAGATAAAATTCTGCTTCCCTCTGCCGGCACGTGGTACCGGTAGAATCCCGGAGAACACTACCATGGAGGATCTGCTCCTGAGCTTTTCAGCTAATTCCACAAATTTGCCTTGCAGAACCTCAAACCTACCCTTATCTATGTCATTTGTCCCAACATGGACCATGACAACTGGATCCCTCCCCGCTCTGGCCAGGAGCTTGTCCGCACACTCCAGGAGGTCTCCTACCTGGGCACCAGGCAGGCAACACACCGTACGAGACTCCTTGTCGCGCGAACAGACTAAACTGTCTATTCCTCTAAGTATTGAGTCCTCCACTATCACTAACTCTCTTTTCTGAGGGGTAGAGGCCAACAGGTTGCCCTGCTGCTCATCAGTCCCCTCACTCTCAGGGTCAGGGGCCAATTCGAGTTCCTGCAAGGGCCGGAATCGGTTGGACACCTCAACCACTGGAGGAGCTGTCGCTGTACGGTGTGCAGGCCTTTTCCTGCGCTGACGTCCTACCGTCACCCAACTTTCTCTCCCTGCCTGCTCTGGGGTCCCCGCACCACCCTGCTTTGGCAAACACACCATTTCTCTAAACGACATACTACTTAGTTCCTCTAGGAACTCTAATGATTGCGAACTATGTTGCACCGCCAACTGGCCCTGAAGATCAAGGATCTTGCTCTCCAGATGCTCAATTAGCTGGCACCGGTGGCAGACAAACCCACCCTGGAAATCTCTTTCCAAAAGTGCGATCATCCTGCAACCGTCACACAGTTTTGGCCACATTTTGAACCCCCTACCTAATGACCTCGCTCACCCTAGATAAAAGAAAAATACTAATGCCGAGACAGAAGCTGAGGGACCACAATTTATTTATTTATTAACCTGAGAAGCCCTAAGCAGCAGTCACAATGGAAACCATGGGGAAACTATGTAAATGGATAATAAGCCTCTTTTAACAGGGGCTTAGTTTCAGTTAACAGAAATGAAATACCAAATTGAGACAAACTTTATAAATAATAAGCACTCCTAATAAGCCTACTTGAATTTATCTAGTCCCGGTACTATTAATATACTAACCCTAAAAATATCACAGGGCTTAGCTGAGAACCCAGATACAATGGCGCCCCCGGGGGGGGGCCAGGGGGGGCCACAGCCACCCCTGGAAAACTGCTGGCCACCCCACTGGCCCCCCCAGAGCACTGAATGTATAAAAATGGACGTAGCCTACGTGATGTCACTCATAGGTTTCTGAATATCCACTGCGAAGCTCATTTGGTCGCCAATTTGTC